>JAQPPZ010015032.1:11227500-12477500 GCA_028583015.1 Wollemia nobilis
GAAGGGGAAGCCCCTGAGACATTTGAAAATGTGGTGGATGATATCCACCTCATCCCAACTCCACATCAGTTGGAGGAAGGTTCTCACATGCTTATTGAAGAATCTATAGACGTGAACCTTAGTCAAGACGCGAAAAATCCCCAAATTGTCAAAATCACAAAAGAGTTATCCATAGAAGAAAAAGAATACATAATAAATGTGCTGATGAGAAAGAAAGAAGTGTTCACATGGTCATTTAAATACATGCCTCGTTTAGATCCAGACTTGGTAGTCCACAACCTTACACTAGCACCAGATGCAAAGCCTTTCAAGCAAAAGCTTAGGAAAGTCCATCCAATAGTTGCATTAATTGTGAAAGAAGAGCTACAAAATTTATTGGATGTATACTTCATAGTACCAATCGATTACCCAGAATGGCTCTCAAATATGGTACCCAAAACAAATAGTTTGCACTGATTTTCAAGATTTAAACAAAGCATGTCCCAAGGATGATTTTCCTTTACCCAATATCGATCAACTAGTAGAATCTTGTGCTGGCCATGAAATGCTTTCCTTAATGGACGATTTCTAGGGATACAACCAAATTCGAATTAATCTCGAAGATCAACACAAGACAACATTTACAACACCCTAGGGCACATTCTGTTATAGAGTGATGCCTTTTGGACTTAAGAATGTAGGAGCAACATATCAACATGCTATGATGTACATATTTCATGACTATATGCATAAGATCATCGAGGATTATGTAGATGACCTGATTGCTAAATCAAAAACACGTCTTGAGCACATTGAAGTCCTGGAAAAAGTGTTTGATCGATTTCTAGAATATAAAATAAGGTTAAATCCTAAGAAGTGTGTATTTGGTGTCACATCAGGAAAGCTTCTAGGATTCATTGTCTCCAAGCGAGGCATTGAAGTGGACCCGGGTAAGGTAAAAGCTATAATAGAGATGCCACCTCCCAAGAACTTGAAAGAGTTGCATAGCTTACAAGGAAAGATCCAATCTATCCGATGATTCATTGCACAACTCTAAGATAAATGTAGGCCTTTCAACCACTTGCTACAAAAGGGGGTGACATTCTCTTGGACAACTAAATGTGAAGAGGCATTTTATGACATAAAGAAGTATCTGGCTTCACCACCAATTCTTACACTACCTCGAACAAGAGTCCCTTTTTACCTATACATTTCTGCAACAAATTTTACACTAGGGAAAATGCTTGCAAAAAAAAATGAAAATCATAAGGAGCAAGCAATTTACTATATTAGTTGAACATTGGTAAGTTACGAAACAAGATATGCTTATGTCAAAAAGTTGTGTTTAGCAGAGGTTTTTGCAACTAAGAAACTTAGAAATTATATGCTAAGCAACACTACTTATGTCATTGCTAGAGAAAACCCTCTGCGATACATGATGACTTGCACTTACAATAACACCCATACATCCAAATGGATAATGCTTTTAACAAAATTCAATCTTGAATTTGGAAGTCAAAAATCCATAAAAGGGCAAGTGATAGCTGATCAACTAGATGAAGCTCCTTTACATAATGATAAACCACTAATCATTGAGCTTCCAGATGATTCAGTATTCTTTGTCACAAAAAAGGAAGAGTTAGTTTCCCCTGAGGACGAAGCAGACATGACAATGTTCTTTGATGGATCTATGTGCAAGAAAGGACAAGGTCCGGGAGTCATGTTTTATACACTTGATGGAATGCCAATTCCCTTATCATTCAAACTCGACTTCATGTGCACTAACAATAATGCAGAGTATGAAGCCTTAATATTAGGTCTTCAATAAGCTATAACAATGGGCATAAAAATACTAAGCATTTTTGGTGATTCCCAACTAGTTGTTTACCAGGGAAAAGGAGAATACCAATAATAACTAGTTTTAAAGCAATATCATGAAGTAGCAACAAAATTGCTAGAAAAGTTTGATTGGTATGAAATTGTTAACCTATCCCATTCAACAAACAAATTTGTGGATGCAATGGCTTATTTAGGATCTCTCATCCCTAAGAATGAGCATGGAGAAATACAACCACTAATCATAACAATAGTGTCAAAACCATTAGTTCAAAGAGCAAAATATATAGGTGAGAAGAATGTTTGTTTGATACATGCTAAACCTTACAATTCTTACCTTGATGAAATAAGAGACTTTCTCAAGTTTGGAACACTCCCAATAGAAATGACACGAACTGCAAAGAGAACGTTCAAACAAAAAGTAATTTTTTTCACTCGCTTGGGAGACGTGTTGTATAAACGTGGCTATAATGGAATATTATTACGATGTCTAGATCCAATTGAGGTAAAAAGAGCTATAGCAGAAGCCCATGATGGTACTTGTGGTGGTATTTTCAATGGAATAGCCATCGCAAAGATAATATTGCACATGGGATACTATTGGCCAACAATGGAAAGTGACTACTATCAATATGTCAAAAAATGCCAAAAGTGCCAACATCATGCCAATTTGTCTCATGTACCATCACACGCTCTACAACCCATTCAAAGTATTCATCATAACCGCAACTTGGTAAATCCCATAATAGGTCACATACAACTTACTCATAATGGGTTAATGAACTTCACATTCACATACACTGGTTATTGATTGCTTAGGGTCATTGCCATACTCAATATTTAGTAAATAAACTTCACTTGCACACACATTGGTCCTAAAGAAAGTTAGACAATAGTCAAGTAAGTTTGTTGATATCACTAGCCTATTTGAGTCTTTGAAAATCTTCCACTATTAACAATCAAAACCAAAACACCTTCCATATCAACATCCATATATTCTTCCATAATCACATACATATCTACATAATACATCACTCGCATAAAGTTATCAAGTTGGATACCCCCAATTGCAATAATGAACAAGTAATGGTCAAAGATATTCTAAGCTATAAAAATATCATATGAACACCATGCATTCAATCATATAGTTTGTACAAACAAATAATTAAACTACATATTCCATATTAGTTTACATCAATAATTGGCACAATAAATGCAAAAACATCAAGGAAAAACATAAATCATCATAAAAAAAAGCATAAATATTTAGATTGCATTGAAATCAATAAATAATAAACCATTCCAAAGGAACGTGCATAAATTATCATTAACACAAGAGATAACAAAATACAAAAGCCATGTATATATATATATACATATATATATGGAGATCTCATAGTACAAAATGCTTGCAGGCTGTATACATCAGAGCAAAAAGGCTCATAACAATAGTGATACACCACAAAATACAAAAAGAATGACAATAAGGCACACTAGCTGGTGCTAGCAGGATCCCTCTAAGAACCCTGGGTTGATGAAGCAGCATGTGAGCTAGTCCACCGGTGACTCTTGTGGCTCGTATCAATCCCTCGACTGGTAGTAACCACTAAAGACAAAGGAAGAACATGAAGCATGATCTGTCGCTCATGTAAGATGTTCTCCAACATCTCAATGTACGTAGTCTGCTTACATAGGGTCCTCAAATCTGCACCCTAGCGAGAAACCCTATGAGATATCTCCGTCCGTAAAGCAACAATAGTAGCTATGGTATCCCCTCCACCAGAACCTGACTATAAGCGAGTAAGCTCACCCTCAAGTCGAGAAACCTCACCCCCAAGCCTGGAAATATCTACATCCCTAGTAGAGATAGCATCGCTACTAGGTCCACCTCACAGTCCATCTAACTCACCCTGTAAGCGAGTCACCTTGCTCTAACATAAGGCCAACTCGCCCTTCAAGCGAGCCGCCTCCAACTCCAGACTGTCCCGCTCAGCTTGGAGAATATCCCACTCCTCATATGTTTGTCGAGGAGAAGCACTCCCCTCACCAACCTCCTATGGCTGCTGTACATTAGTCTTAGCCTCAACACCAGAAGAACTACCTAGTCGACGCTTTGCCGACCAAGGAACCCACCCCACCATCTTTGCATTGTCACCACTACCCTTGTCATCAATAGCTAGACTCAG
Source organism: Wollemia nobilis (assembly GCA_028583015.1). Lineage (NCBI taxonomy): Eukaryota > Viridiplantae > Streptophyta > Pinopsida > Araucariales > Araucariaceae > Wollemia > Wollemia nobilis. The sequence continues at coordinate 11,231,502 of JAQPPZ010015032.1, forward strand.
AGTCCAAGGAGGCTGAGAGGCAAACCACATATCAAACTCAGGGGTAGTGCCCACATCATCCAAATCAACAAGCTCCATATCAATATCATCCGAAGGATCATCAACCCTCCAAAAATTAGGAGCAACAGGAAGCCCCAGCTCATCCCCCGATGCCTATAAATGATAGGTGCATCAGGAACACCCTGAACTAATTTGAACTGCCCCTGCACCTGATTGAACTAATTGTACTCCATCTCCCTACAATGAGAACCAACCACCCACCAACCTCACCTAATATGACAAATATCTACCCCATAAGTCACCCAATACAAGCCCCTCCATGGGTGCTAGCTCATAAAATCCCTCGCCAATGAACTAAGCAAATACCTATACTCTGATGCTCTCGCAACTGGACAACTGAGCTCCTCGCTAAGGAACCATATAAAAGTACAAGGAGAGGAAGCATCGCAAGCACAAGGAAGACCGAAAGGGTGACCAATAATAATATGCTCCCATGAACAAATATGAAGGACCAAACTGCAACTAAGGCCCTTCTACCTGTGCCTATTCACCTCATACAACTCACTGTATATCTGGCATAGAACAACGAGAGCCCATGCCAGCCATCATAGGTAATCAATCAAATCCAAGATCACAGGCACCTGGTTCCATGGAATCCTTGACCCCATGGAATTGGGCAACAAAATGTTGCTCAAAATGTACATCATGAAAGCTGAAACCATGCCAAGTGTCTCTGACTGAAATAGATCAAGGTAAGCAATACCTCCCTTGTTGTAGTCTACATCCCAAAGATCACCAAAAATAGGCCACAACACAACCTCCTTGTCCTGCCCAACACTCACTGATGGACCCTCGACAGGAACATATAAAATCCTGTAGATGTCATCTAAAGTAATAGTTAGCTCCCTCTTAGAAAGCTAAAAAGTGCCCCGATCAGGATCCCAACGCTCTACCAACGTAGAAAGCAAGCCCTCATCAGCTCGGACGGTTCCCAACCGCCCGCAACCATCAAGACCAATGGTCTCCAAGAAAGTCCAATCGTCATCCGAAAGTGCCTTTTGCACTTTCTAGATAGCCCTCGGCCATCTATGCCGAGCATCAAGAAGCTTAACCTGAAAAGCAAATAAAACATAAAATGCATTAGTATACAACAAAAAAAAAAAAAAAAAAAACTTTCACCTACCCTTAGGTGAATTAAAATAATCAAGCAAAAACAAAACACAAATACATCACAAAAAAAAAAAAAAAACTTTCACCTACCCCTAGGTGAATTAAAATAACCAGGCAAAAACAAAACACAAATACATCACACACAAAAAAAAAACTTTCACCTACCCCTAGGTGAATTAAAATAAACAGGCAAAAAAAAAAAACAAAAAATTCATTACCAACCCCACTTAATTTCCAAAAAAAAAAAAAAACACAAAACAAAATAAAAATGAGAACAAACAACAAACAATAAAAAGAACCTGAACTAAGGGACAAGGCCACTAACCTAAGCGTAGCGAACACTGCCTTCCACTCCAGTCGAGTCACCGCCCCCAACACCAACATCACCACCGCGATCGCTTCCCTCACCAACCTCCATCTCACTCATCACTCTAACAAATTGCAAGATGACAAATGGTAGAATGAGAATGAAAATGACAACAAGCCTTTAAATAGTCGCTTTTTGCGGTGAAAAATGCGCATTCGCATTTTGTGCGGCACGTAAAAATGTAGACCTGCTGTTTGCGGTGCAAAACCGTAGACCCGTAGGTAGCGCAATAAATCGTAGCCTCACGGTTCCAAAAAAGTATAAATGTGCTTGCGCGGTTAAAAAAAAAACAACAAAAACTCAAAAACATAAATATTTTTTTAAAAATCCAAATTAGTGCCTTGCAGTCTTAAGTGACACTGGTCCACACAAAACAGCCCAAGGTTAAAATTGATGCCCACTCCATGAGGTTACAAAACATGGTAAATTTATGATCAATTTGCATTAAGGAATTGCTAACAGTCACTAGGACAGGCACCTAGGATGATTGGTTCCTTCATTTCACAATCATGCATGTCAATCAAATCAAACGGTCAAATTGAATGAAAAATTCCACCCAAAACTTGGGGTAACTCATTTGCATAAACAACAATTAACAATTATAAAACACCTTTCATCAATTGGCTCTTGGGCTTCACTCTTTACCCATTTGCCAATTGAGGGGGTAAACAAAAAAAAAAACATTCATTCTGCCACACCAAGAAGAAATGAGTCCATCCATCCAATAAAGTTAGATGTCATTGGTTTTTGCATCGCATTGTGTTGTACACAATGCAGTACAAAAAGGGGCAACTGTAGACACCAAAATCCAACACCTTTGAAACCATATTTGTCACCCCACCATAAAATCCTGCATAATAAATTTATATGCCTAAGTTCTAACTTAGGGATATAAAATCCTACACATTATCCTATTTTCCAGATTTATTAAATCTAGAAAATCATCCTAGGATACCCTGCCTACCCACTGGACATGTGTCCTGGACACCTCACTCAACATATTTGCCACGTCTCACCCACTCTTGTCCCCCTTGTCTCTGTACATGGGAAAAATTCCCAACACCCATGCCACATATCACCCACTTTTGTCCCTCTTTTCCCTTCACATAAAATAGGATCCCTCATCCCACTCCACTTGCAGCCACATCACCTCAGTTAAGTGAGGCACACTGAATGACTCACTATAACTGCCCCTTCCACCTGGTCATTCATATTTGCCACTTGGCAAGTTAGGATTGCCCCCTCCCATTTATCTCCAAAGCCCTAGTAAGCTTATAAAAATGCCATCTTGTCAACAAAGAAAGAGAACTAAATTTGCATCCCGACAGGCTACCGAAATCGATCTAGACCCAACGAGATATTGCGAGCACGAGCTTTATTTTGTACTGTTGGTTTGAATCCTGAGGCAATATATTCTTCAATCGAACCTGCCCATCTATGATTTCACAGTTGAAAACGTGCATCCGCGGTTTCCAGTCCACAACCGCACTTTTGCGGTTCTATAGTACCAAGAGCCAAATGCAGTTTTTCAATGGAAATAAGTAATTTTTGTGTTAGCAAGGCGTTGTTTGTTAATTGTTTCTATCATTTGTTTCATATAATTATCTACTTAGGGTTTTATGTATAACATTGATCTTATTGCTCAAATATATAGGTGCTACTAATCCCTTTGCTAGTTTGAATGTGTGCAGGTGATAGGTACCTTGGATAAGTTGTTGTAGCTAGAGTGGTCCCTTGTTGGATACCAAAGCCCACTCACATTGGACTGTAGTTTGGAAGAACGAAGAGCACGAGCCCCTAAAAATTTGGAAAACCCCCATGCTACCAGATCATCATTCATTTGTATCAATACAGAGAGCATTGTAACATTGTCCCAAACACATATGGGGCAATCCAAGATCCGTTTGTAACAATTGTATCAAAATCAAATAAAGAATTTTTTTTTGGCAATTCTTGTTTCTCTGTGTTACATTTATTTTATTGCTCAGTTCTTTTGGTTATAAGAAGCATTTTGTAACATCACAATATCTTGCGGTATTTCCATTGAGTCTAGGATATAAGTATTTTCATGGATTGATCCTGTTGCTTTTATTCCATATTGATTCATAATGAGATGTGTATTGACCCCATTCATATATCCAAAATTAATCATGTAGTAGTTTTCTACTAGCTTGCTCACTGAGATGAGATTAAAAGTTAAACCAAGAACATACAATACGTTTTGTAGTAGAAGTTTTGGAAAAGATTTTCTGGGAGATACACATCCGTATCCATGAATAAGATATGTTTGGCTGTCTGTAATTCTTAATCTGTAACCTTTGGTAATTTCAAGACAGTCAAACCATTGTATATTTCCTATCATATGATGACTAGCTCTTGAGTCAATAAACCACTTGTGATTATGCTTTGTGAGTTGGTTCTTGTTAGAGCAAGTTTTGCAACCATTGTATGACATTCCTTTACCCATTGGAAAGGTTGAATTTGAAGAGTTGAGAAAGAATGAATCTTAAGAAGAATATAGTGTGTTTTGAAATATAGTTCAAATTTGGTTGATTTTGTACAAGTTTTGCAAGAATAAAAAATCAACTTTTAATGCCTTATCACTCCTAATTGAACTAAGCACTATTTCAGTTTGAAGAGGTTTTGATGTTGGAATTCTTTTGTCCCCTTTTGAAGATTTGAGACAAGTAAAAAATAAATTTATCCAACCTTAATAAAATCCCTTAATAACCTCTTTTATATCCTTTGGATTATTTCTAATTTCTAAATAGAATAAATTTTATGGAGTAACCCTTATGACTCCCAAGGTTTGGAAATTTAGAGAAATAATAATAATTTTTGCAATATAGTTTAATCCAAGTTAAATTCCTTATTCCTCCTAAGTAGGATTGAAAATATTAAATAATAAGATAAGTCACCCCTTAAGCTTTCAAAACCCTAAGTTTCAACCTTAGTTTATAATACTTATAACTCCAACTTATGAAAGCAATGAATAATGGGATTTAGACCTTACCTTATACGTAATATCTCCTTGATATTCGATGCTTTCCATGATTGATAATAACAACGTCTTCAGTATACCTTGAGCACTTGGACTAATGGATATTTGACATGAATGATGTACGTAGGCACTAAAATGTTGACCTTTCGATAATGGGGAGCCTTTAATGCTCCTCCTTTGTATTCCATGTTGTAGAACATTTCTACTTATTCTCTCATGCCATTGACTGTGCTACATTCATCCTTCGAATGTCTTGATTGTGCTTCACTCTTGCATGCTGGTCTTGGACTAGAAGATGCCTTTTAAGCAAGATGGATCATAGACATTGTGACAAGTGTCACATCCGTTATGAGTGAGTGCTTCCTTCTTTATGTAATTCTCTAGAATCATTCACCAATGCTTCTTGAAAATGTATAGGCCCTTGTGTGAAGCTAATAAAGGTAACCAAGTGGTACATATTTGCTTGTAACTCCTTCATAGAAGCCTCTAGAATGTTGAGAGAAATGATGACTAAAATGCCTAGTGTCATTTCTGCATGAAAACTCTTCTTGTAACACCTTCGAAAATGAAAATTATAACTCCATAAAATTCTATCTTTCTAACGTTGCTTGGGTAACAAGCAAGCTTTCTTGTAACACCCTCAAGGATGGAGATTATAACTCCATATCTCCTTTTATTTTCCAATTTTTCTTGGGTAGCAAGCAAACTATATTTTTTGCAGGTGAATGGGTGAAGCACTACGAAGCTTGGATGGTAGTTCAACACTTCCTTTGGTGAGTGGTCTTCTCCAATATTGAGGCCATGAATGTAACACCTTTATTCCTTTATTTTATGCCTCCAAACACATTGATTTCACTACTACTAATTTGACATATTTTTGAGATTGATATGCACTTGCTTGAATTCGTAATTGTACCTCATGGATGATTTGAAATAAGCTGTGCTTCTATAGGTGCGTACGTCCAAGTATGAGCTCTCAAACGATTCCTTCTAGCTTAGGAGTAGGAGTGCTGACGTTCAACATTTAATGATTATTCTTTTACCTATTGGAAAACATACCCTAATATGGCACTTTCAAATATGCACATGTTGTCAAAAAATAGATTAGAGGAGTGCAATATGATGTATCATATTTCATGATAAGGCTTTTAATAAACCTTCTTTTGCACTCTATTTACATATTTTTAGATTATGGTTTTATGGTAGATTTGCTGGCCTTCATATCCTCCAATATTTCTTTCTTTATGATGCGCTCAACGTTCTTCAAGAATTTTGAATTCTCATTCACTAAACTTGGCTCTCATGCATTAATGGTGCACATAAATATTTTGATTCCCCTTAGTGATGATTTGTGCTCCCATTTGAGAAGTGATAAGTGTCACTCAAATTGTTGGTATGCACAAAAGATGCTATGTATTCCTTTGGTTCTCCTATTCCTTGCAAATGACTCTTCTTCCTCAATGCTTCATAATTGGCACATGGCTTAGTAACGTCTCTCATTTCTCAACGTTTGCTATTCAATGCTTCCATTGTCTTTCTCCTCAATGCTCAATTTTCTTAGTAATACTCGACCTTCTCCTCAACACTTCAACTTCCTCCTTAATTATCTCCTTCCTCAACGATGCTCTCTTTGTATTATTCTTGTAAACACTAAAAATTAGGCATTCAAAAAACCAAGTTTTTCATCCCACATCACAATATTGCATAATAAAGTTATATACCTAATTCTAAACCCAGGTGTATAAAATCCTGCATACTATCCTATTTTCCAGATTTCAATAAATTTAGAAAATCAACCTAGGATACCTTGCCTAATCACTAGACATGTATCCTATCCACCTCACTACCCCACTTGGCCACATATCACACACTCATGTCCCTATTGTCCCTTCACATGGGACATCCCTTACACCTCACTCCACTTGCACTCACCCATTAGCCACATCACCCTAGTTAAGCGAGACACCCTAGGTGACCCATTGTAACTACCCCTTCTATTTGATAGCCTTGGATTGCAACTTGGCAATATAGGCTTACCACCTTCCTTTTCCATCAAAAATCCTAAGAGGCCTATAAAGGCATCCTCTCCCCACCAACAAAAGTAAAGGTTGAGAACATATACCATCAGGCTACCAAAATCATACCAGGAGCTCACTCACATCATGAGGAAACTAGAGATTTGAATCCTTGGAGTGATCTTTTTGAGCTTTTTGTCATTCATCCCCAACCACCCGTATGCGGTTACACAATTTCAACCACCCTCCTGTGGTTACCCAATCATGCTCCCATGGTTAACTAGCAAAAAATACACATCCATGGTTACTCAGAACCTATAAAAGCACAAGCAGATCGATAAAAATTGATTTTTAGCAAGGTGGTTTAAGTTTCATTTTTCTATTTTTTGTATTGCATTTCACATTTTTGCAACTAGGGTTTTGTAGTGATATTTTCTATCTTGATCAACATGTGCTACTGACCCTTGTTTAATTTCTCATGTGTGCAAGAGATAGGTACTTGGAGAGCTATTGAAGTTGGAGTGGTCCCATTACTAGATATCAAAAGCCCACTCACCCTTGGAGCTATAGTAGAGGAGCGAAGAACACACCATATCTTGTTGAAGAGTTGGAAGACCCTCTTTTTAAAGCATTGTATTCAGAAGAGAGAGAGATCATTATAACATTTCCCCCTATACATTGGGGAAATCAAGAGCATTGTAAAATTGGGAGATTAAAGCTCCCTTGTATAAATATAAAAGAAAATTATTTTTCATACTGCAACCTTCTCTTTTCTATTTCGTATATTTTTGTGTTCAGTTCTTTTGGCTACATAAATAGTGATCACTATGGGAATCTATAAGGGTTCTATTTATCATTAATTTGCTTAAATCTGTTATTGATCTATGCTTTTATGTGATTGCAAAATTTTGGAGCTCGATCACGCAAAGATTGGAAATTAATATCGACGAATCGAGAGCCAGTGTTGATTTGGCCATGCACTTGAGCAACCGCGCATGCAGTTATAGATCAGATGAACTATGGACTGGTGATTGAACTTCTAAGAAACCATGGTTTGATGGTTGAAAGAATTGAAAGGAGTGGAGAAAGGATAAGAAGTTCATACATTCAAAACCCTATTTTATTTTTATTGCTTTAGGGTTTAATTAGGCTAAATAGAAGTCTTTTTACTTGTTTACCCTTGTTTGCATCTAGGTCTTAGGCTAGGCATACTTAAAAAAAAAGAAAAAATAAAAGAAGTAATAAGAAGAATCTGCATATTATTTAAGTCATTACAAAATCTACACAACCTAATTAGGAATAGAGCATGATCATTTAGGATTTTAGACATGCTTTACCTTATTTTCTGGCATACAACTAAAACCGCGGGTCCACAGTTGGGAACTCACAAATGCATGTGAGCAATTGGTTAACCGTAAAATTATGGTTGACTAGACCTAACCGCCCATCGACGGTTGGCTTTGTATTTCAAAAATATGGTATATCTTGTCTAAAATTAGCTATTCGGCTCTTGATCTATTTTTTTTGCTATTGTATGTTTCTACTTTTTACATTTAGGCAATAAACAAAATTGCATGTTAGCTTGCATTACACAATAATAAATGAAGCCTTCACACACTTGCACATGAACGTTGGTAAAGGTTGGACTTCACCACCAACCCCCAATAGATTATCCCATTATTTGGCCAAGGCCAATCCAAGAACTAGTTGTAGCTATGGAAAATAGCATGCATTCCTCTTTAGAGGGTGTATCGCTGCCCATGGTGAACTAGGTGAGGGTTGGTAGAACCTAGGCTCCCTCATCGGATTTGGATTTCATCACCAAGTCCTAGTGGGTTTCACAACTCAAAATTCATCATCGGGTTAGTGTGTGAGAGCATCTAGGTGAAATTCGTAGATTCATTCTTAGGGTTAAACATTGCACATTTCTTGTCAAAAAATTTCAAAAAAATCAGAAACTTAAAAAAAATGAACAAAAATCAAACTTTGTGAAAACTTAGGAGCAAACTTGTTTGTTTGTTTGCTTTGTGTGTTGTTTATTTGTGCTTCCATCACACATTCACACACATACATTCAAATTTTTTACCTTGCTCTACCCTTAGAATATGGTAATGACCCGTAGCCAAGCTAGAAAGTTAGCATAAGTTTAGAGTCAGTTTCCTTCTTCTATGGAGCCTCCATCTCAATCTTGTTAGGCCCCTAACACTTTGGTGGTAGGGTAGGTCAGTGTAGCCCCTACTATATCCTTGAATCTGAATGTCAGGCCCTCTAGTGGTACCCCTATCTTGGACATAGATGTTATGTAGAGGGCTATTCATGCTGCCATCCCTAAGACTCCTATGAGTGAGCCACCCATGCCAATGAATAGTTGTGTCACATATGTGGACATGGAAATTGTGAGGATATACCTTAATGTAGCTATTATGGTATTTCCATCATTGCCACCACTTACCATTCCACCCCGCACCTTTCCTCCACCACAATAGGAAACCATCTTCTCGCAACTATAGTAGTCCAATCGAATCTTCATGAATCCACTCTTTGAACCGATTACTGCTACCATAGCCCATAATCATCCATCATAATCTAATCAACAACCCTTCATCTTTCCAAATCAAAACATCACCTACACTAACCCCCTCTACAAAGTGTAAGTCAAAATTGCTTTGCAGATACTTGCATCTATCCCATCCACTACATCCATAGATCCCATGCCTCATAACATCCCCCATTCAGCAATAATACCTTTTACCACTTACCCTCCACCTACATCCACTAACATGGTTGCCATACAACCAGCCCAATCATCTACCACCTACATGGCCATACCATCTTCATCTGTGATTTCCATGCAGTAAGCATTCTTGCAGTTACAACAACTAATCATGGATAATTCTAATCGAAGCATTAATCCCAACCCATAGCAGTAGTCGTAGAGGATAGATCATAACCAACCATCAACATCTCATCAAAATACCTTCTTCACTCAAGATCCATCTTGGGTGTTGCATCTCCCAACCACAACCATAGCCACTAATCCACTTCATCAAATGTATGCTAACTCTTCAAGTCAACATGCCAACATACCCCCATCCCCTCATAACCATAAAAATCATCATCAAAAACCATACCATAATCCATTTCATGCTAACATCCCACATCATCCAAACCCCATCAATAATGCACACTATTTTCAACAATAGTAAACCAACCAGGGTTTTAACCCTCTAGAAGATCCAAATTTCCAATTTTTACAAATTTATATTGATAGCCTAGCCATGCAAACACTCGGTATGCAATACCAGAAACCTACTCTAAGGTAGCTACTCAATCATCCAATTCATGCTTTGGTACCATCATCACTATATATGATAGACTTTCATATACCAAATTTTGACAAATTCAAAGGGGATGAGGACCCCTGAGAGCATGTGACTAGATTCATTAATGCGTGCTTTAGAATAAAAAACAACGATGCACTCATGCTCCATAATTTTCCTCATATGTTTGGGGGAGATGCCCTGGATTGGTACAACCATTTACCACATCAAAGTATCTATACTTTTGAGCAACTAGCGGACCAATTCTTAGAGCGGTTCTCCCTAAACGTTAGAAAGAAGACAACATTGATCGATTTGTTGAATTTATGATAATATGATGATGAATCGGTCTATTATTTTGGTAACCACTGGAGGGAGATCATGACCAAACTGCCATTCTCCCTCCCTATGGTGGAATTAACATGAATGTTCACAAGGAGTTGTGCCAAGCCTATCTCCTTGTTATTACAACTACAATAATACATAACATTTAAAGAAGCACTTGCCCAAGCTAGAGTAATAGAAGAGATAAAAATTCAAGAGGGAAAGATCAAACCAAAAAAGAAAGAATGGTAGAACAAGAATCAAAAGGGGAATAACCATGACCAATCCAAGGCCAAACAGGTTAATCAAGTAGTCTTGGGCCAACCTTCACAAAAAATCCAACAAGCCCAAGTCCAAGTACAACAACCCCAACAAAAAAAACAACAACCACAATAAAAGACTTATCAAGTGGTTCCACCCCCACAATAGCTACAAAACCAAGCTCAACCTATAGAAAGACAACAACATCAATTCAGGCCCAAACACATTTACACCCCATTGCTTGAACCATATTCATCCATTTTCCAGAAGTTGTATGAGGTAAAAGCTTTCACATTGTCAAAAATGAAGCTTGAAGATCCAAATAAACCAAAACCTAGAAACTACACAACATATTTTCTACATATTTCATTGGTAGAAAGGTCATGACATTAAGACTTGCTATGGGTTTAAGAATATTGTGCAAGATTTACTTGAAATGGGAAAGATCAAAATTGATAACCCCTTAGCCCAACCAAATCAAAACCTTGGAATATATCAAACACCACTACCTCATCATGAGGCAAATCAACAAGAAATGAGAGAATCAACTTCTATAGTTCCTCCTAATCAAGTTAATCATGTGTCACAACTATACCAAGGTTTTGTGGGGGCTATCAGTGTAGTCACCCGAGGGCAAAGAAAAATGAATCACACACAAGCAAATGAGATGACCCAAGTAGCACCAACTCCTGTAGTGCAACCAAGTGTGCCCATACAACTAGGTCCAACCATTCCACCTCCATCCATTCATAATACAAACCATCCATCTTGACCAATCATCACCCTGAGAAGCCGATTGACATAAAGGCTAAGGATGGAATCAGCTAAATTATCAATATATGAGCTCATACAACAATCTCCCCCACATTGTGAGGTATTGATGGAAATACTAAAGTCCATCAAACTACAAATAGAATATCCTAATGCCTTCAACACTTTTGTGGGGAGTGTCCAAAATTGCATGGAACCCTCAATAGCATTCTATGACTTTGAGGAAAAGAGTGTATCATCGGAGTTACCTGATCCTCCATTGCATATTGTAGCTCATATTGATAGAAAACCATTTAAGAGAGTTCTCATTGATATCGGTTCCTCCATCAATATCATCACCACCCCAACCATCAAACATCTCAACCTACCATCATCCCACATCACCACATCCACCTTCACCCTGCGGGCCTTCAATGACGCTTTGTGTTCCACTGTGGGAAATGTAGTTCTACCTATAACAGTGGGGGTGAAGACCATCCATGTACTCTTCCACACCTTGGAAGGGGCTATGTAGTATAACATACTTCTTGGATTTCCACGAGGGAAAAGTATATTTCATTCAATCCGACACTGAGCCATTCAAGTACTATAATTTGATATCCAATCCATATGAGCCATTGCTTCCATCCACCCATCTCTCCATTCAGCCCCTCATTATTTGAACCACCCCAAATAAAAACACCTCATCCAAAGCACCCATCCTAGAGGCCTTTCCAATAGTGGGTCCCGATTTTGCATCCCAAAGCATCAACCCAACTCAAACCTCATCCACCTCATGTCATTTTTCCATCATACCTAATCATCCTACTAACCAACCGTAATATTCATTAGCCACACCTCCCACTTCACAAACACCCTTCACCTTTTTAGCCCAACCAACTCCACCAACCACTAACAATTCTATCAAACCAAATCTACCTCAAACCTCACCATCCATTGTCTCACATATAGGGTCACCTACCCGAGAAAACCATCATTGAGTCAACCATTGCTTCCATCTGAGCCATAAGCCACCATTGAAGCATCCATATCACCACCTAAATTATTTACATTCCAATCGGTTCAAGTTGCAATTAATCTCACCAATCTAGGCATGGGTGGGTACATAGTTGAGAGTGTTACAATTACACCACCTATTCAATATTTCAAATATTATGGTCACCCATGTGACCCAACTTTAGCTATAGGTGCAGTGTATAGGATGGATTCTGAGCCAAATAGGATCAAATTTGTATACGGGGGAGTGGATTCTTCATCCAATCCACCTCCTCCTAATGAGGAACCCATACAAGAATTTTATTCCAATCTAGAATATCTACTCAACGTAGATTTTTCCCTTGTGATATTTTCATAGGGTTAAATGGTAGGGATTTGTTGGACAACATGAGCATGGTCTACATTACATCATTGAGCCCCAATATCGAGAAGTGCATGATCTCTCTAGCTTAGGATACAGACCATAAACCTCAAACTCCTCTTTTGAGCAGACATTTCAACAACTCACCTTAGAGTTTGAAGAGGAGGATGAGGAGAGTGAAGCTAGTGATGATAGTGATGATAGTGATAATGAGTATTTGGACCTTGACTTTGTGTCTTATTTAAATGAGTTTTTTTTGGAGATTACATTGCATAAAACTATGATTGATCAAATTTATAATGATTACATCTTCGATGAGGATTTTGAGGAGTTTCAAGAAATGAGACCAAACCTAGATATGATCAATCACATTTTTTATGGTTCCCAAGAGGATGTAGCCCCTATAGAGCCCATCGAGAGAGATGAGTGTTACATTGTAATATTTCCCATAGATCACCATCTTTCACTTCAATAAAGAGCATGAGCGACCTGAACCATATCCACCACCACCACCTTGGTTGCCTTCACAAAATCATTATTTACCCACCATAGTTTAGTTACACCCTAGAGAGAGTGAGTGAGACTATTCACTCCTCAAATTGCAACCACTTCATTTCCACCAAGTTAACATGATTTCTGTTGACTTGTTCGCCCCACTCCACAATCTGTATGATTTTGCAAAGTTGATTCCAATAAATGCTAACCTTATTTCCATGGATAGGATTTCATCCCTGTCCTCCATAGTCGAATTCATCCTGCTCAAAGAATTGCTAAGAGCTTCAAATGCTTATATCCCCAAACAATATTCACCTTTACTTTCTTCCATTTTCAAATCAAAGTAGAGGAAATGTTACCCAAATCCTTTGAGCATGTGGAGGATGATATTTATATCATCCCTACTCCACATCTATTGGAAGAAGGTTCTCATATGCTTATTAAGAATCCATCAATGTGAACTTGAGCCAAGATAGGGATAATCCTCAAATCAAGAAAATAGTAAAAGATTTATCCACAAAAGAGAAAGAATGTATGATCTATGTTTTAACAAGGAAGAAAGATATTTTTGCATGGTCATATAAGGACATGGTTGGCATTGACCCCAACTTGGTGCTCCACAACCTCACCTTAGCTCCTGAAGCTAAGCCATTCAAGCAAAAATTAAGGAAAATTCATCCTACCGTAGCACTCATTGTCAAGTAAGAGCTACAAAAATTATTAGATGTGGGTTTCATAGTACCCATTGATTATCCAGAATGGCTCTCAAACATGGTACCCGTTTGCAAACCAAATGGGGGGTACACGTATGTATAGATTTAAAAGAGTTAAACAAAGTGTACCCCAAGGATAATTTTATACTACTGAACATCGATAAACTTGTAGACTCCTGCACATGCCATGAAATGCTTTCTTTAATGGATAATTTTTTAGGTTACAATCAGATTTGAATCAATCTTGAGGACCAACACAAAACAACATTCACTACATATTGAGGTACTTTTTTTTACAAGGTGATGCCATTTGGTCTTAAAAACATAGGACCTGCTTATCAACATGCCATGACATACATCATCCACAACTATATGCACAAAATCATTGAAGACTATGTGGATGATATTATCAAAAAATCCAAAACACGTCTTGAGCACATTGAGGTACTAGAAAATATTTTTGATCAATTACTTGAACACAAAGTGAGGTTAAATCCTAAGAAGTGTGTATTCAGAGTCACATCAGGTAAACTTCTAGGATTCATTATCTCCAAGTGAGACATTGAAGTGGACCCCGATAAGGTCAAGGTCATTATTGAAATGCCACCTCCAACAAATCTTAAATAGTTACGTAGTTTGTAAGAAAATATTCAATCTATTCATAGATTAATTGCATAACTCTTAAACAAATGCAGGCCATTCAACTGCTTGCTACAGAAGGGGGTGACCTTTTCCTAGACAACAAAAAGTCAAGAGGCTTTCGATTACATCAAGAAATATCTAGCTTCACCACCAGTACTAACGCTGCCTCGTCCAGGAGTCCCATTTTTTTTTTTTAAAAGAAAAAAACCCCTTGCGAGGCTGCCTTGGTCTGAGAGACCATGAACAGGGGGTTCTACACCGTCAAAGTCACTCGGGAGTCACACCGACCCTACCCGCACCAAAATTATCAATGGATTTTGGATACCCAATTCAACTTTTTGGTAGGGTGGAGATTTGAACCTGGGACCTCCCTTGGAGGATTACCCTATCCTCTCCAACTCACCTACAACACCTGGGTTTCCAGGAGTCCAATTTCACCTTTACATTTTTGTAACAAATTTTGCATTAGGGACAATGCTTGCATAGAAGAATGAAAATAACAAAGAGTAAGAAATTTATTATATTAGTCGAACATTGGTGAGTTATGAAACAATATATGCTTATGTTAAAAAGTTGTTCTTAGTAGTGGTTTTTGCCACTAAGAAACTCAAACATTATATACTAAGTAACACTACCTATGTCATAGCTAGAGAAAACCCTCTGTGTTACATGATGACTCACACATACAACAACACCCGAACTGCAAAATGTATAATGCTCTTAACAGAATTTGATCTGGAATTCATTAGCCAAAATCCATCAAAGGTCAAGTGATAGTCAATCAACTTGTAGAAGATCCACTTACAAATGATCAACCCTTTATTATAGAGCTTCCAGATGATTTGGTATTTGCCATAACTGAACAAGAAGAACAAGTCCCTCCTAAGGACAATGTTGATATCACTCTCTTATTTTATGGGTCAAAGTGTGAAAAGGACAAGGTGCTAGAGTCGTATTTTATACACCCTAAGGAATACCAATTCCTTTATAATTCAAACTTGACCTTCCATGCACAAATAAAAATACAAAGTACGAAGCATTAATCTTGGGGCTTCAATTAGCACTAGCTATGGGTATTAAGCATATCAAAATTTTTGGTGACTCCCATCTTGTCATTTGCCAAGTGAAAGGAACTTATCAATGTAGAGAGCCAGTATTGAAACAATACGATATTGATAAATTGAATCATTTGACTAATAGATTTGTATATGCAATGACTTATTTAGAATCCTTAATTCCTAAGATTTAAAATGGAGAAGTCCAACCACTTATCATCACAACTATGTCCAAATATGTAATCACACGAGCATAATTTGAAGGTGAGAAGAGTGTTTGTTTAATCCATGCATAACCATATGAGTCTTGCCTTGATAAAATATGAGACTTTCTTAAGTTTGGGAACCTCCCATCAGATTTGATGCAAAATGCAAAGAGAAATTTTAAATAAAAAGTAGATTTTTACACTCTCTTGGGGGACGTGTTGTGTAGACATGGCTATGATGGAGTCTTACTTCGATGTCTAGATCCTATAGATGCGTAAAGAGCCATAACTAAATCCCATGATGATAATTATGGTGGCCACTTTAGTGGAATGGTCATCACAAAGCACATCTTGCGCATGCATTATTATTGGTCCACCATGGAAAATTATTGTTTTCAATATGTGAAGAACTGTCAAAAATGTCAAAATCACCCCAATTTGACTCATGTACCATCACAAGCATTACAACCAATTCAAATCCTTTGGTCCTTTTCACAATGAGGCCTAGATTTTTTTGGAAAAATTTCACCTGTCTCCTTGGAACAACACAAGTTCATCATAACTACCACAAAATACTTCACTAAATGGGTCAAAGCAATTCCAATGACCACTACTAATGGATCTCGAATTGAGAAGTGTATACTTTAGCACATTATCTATCATTTTGGGATTCCCTTAAAGATTATTTCTGATAATGGCAAGTATTTCAAAAACAAGGATGTTCAATCATTATGCAACAAGTATAATATCCAACTAGTTTCTCAACTTCTTATTACCCACAATCAAATGGATAAGCTAAAGTGACCAATAAGACCGTGATAACTATTCTCAAGAAACTTGTTGAAGAAAACCATAGATATTGGCACACTCAACTACCCTTGGCATTATGGGCTTATTGAACAAGCATCTAAATGCCAATAGGGGCAACTCCATTTTCATTGGTCTATGGAGCCAAAGCAATCATGCCTCTTGAGCTCGAGATCCCTTCTTTACGATTTGCATTACAAAAATTCATATATGACAACACAACTAGAAAAGCACATCCTAACCAACTAACACTCCTTGATGAAAGGTGAATAAATGCCTTATAACATCTACGAGTATATCAAGATCGAATCAAGTGTACCTACAACATAAAAGTCCATCCTCACAAAAACCAAGTAGGAGATCTCGTTCTTAAAGAGAATAAACAAAACACCAATGCATTACCAAACTTGAGAGTTAAATTCATGATTAATTGGTTAGGTCCATACATTTTTAAGAAAAAGTCTGGTTCAGGAACATATAGACTTGCAAATTTAGAGGGAACATTGGAACCTGAGCCATTAAACATTATACACCTAAAGGCGTTTAATGCATAGTACAGTTTATACATATGTACATATACATGGCTAAAAAATAATATATATATATATATATATATATATATATATATATATATATATATATATATATATATATATATTTCATTACATTTTATACATCCATCCATACATTCCATCCACATTACATAAATGTATTTTAGCCATTTTTTATATCATTTGGTTAATTTGGACGATCGCTAGTCTACTATGTCTTGTTGCCTTAATCGGGGGCACCTTACATCAAATATTTCTCACCCATCCATCAATAACAATAATTTGTAGCTTTCCTTATGATCTTTTGATAATTAAAGGGTTCATATAAAGTAGGATAGATACCATATAATCATTAGCAATAATGATTATGCGACCACTGACTATTTTGTGTGCACTTTTTAACTTTCAAAAGCTTGTAGCGAAGGTATCAAAAAATCTTATATAGCACATTAATCCATAAGCAAAATCCAAATGTTTTAATCAATCATCCACCCCTAGTGTTTTGAGCAACTTCCATTAAAAATCAAACAATATTTAGATGCAATAAGTTGTTCCTGGTCAATCAAGTTTTCTCTCAAACCACACACATTAAAACACATTAAAACATTGTGAAGCTTAAGAATGACAAAGTCAAAATTTACTATTGCCATAAAGTTAAAGGTTTCCTTTGTTCATCTAATTATGTGCATGGTCTAGAATGCTAAGAGTTGACAAAAGGATGAGCTCCACCTTCATTCCAAAAAAAAAAATTCCTTGCTCTTCCTCAAAGCGAGCAAGTATCCCAAAAATATTACCAAAGCAATAAAATTCCCTTGCTCTTCCCAAAAACGAGCAAGTATCCCCCACCAAAAAAGCATCCCAAAGCAATAAAATCCCCTTGCTCCTCCTCAAAATGAGCAAGTATCCAAAAAAAATGTATAATTGCTCCAAACAAAAATGAGCAAAATCATTAATAAAATCCCCAAAAATCTAATGCAATAAAATAAGGGAAAGGTTATTAAATTCCTGGAACTCTTAGTGTCTCGAAAACCATGGGGTGATCTTCATTACAATAATGGGTTGAATGAAACCCACCTGGAAATGGGGTATACTTACGTGTGGTGCCATGTCTATCACATTAGTGACCTTGTTTTGTACATAACTATGGATGCTCATGGATGAGCTAGATTATTAGCTTAAGTTACAATTGATCAGTCTAACCTTACTCATAATGATAATGAACAATCATTGCACACATAGTTGGTCCTTGAGAAATTTGAAAATACTTGGACAAACTTAGCATCATGAAGATTTGAAAGACATATAGATGAGATTATTTGAGATCATTATGATGTTTGAGTCTTTGCAAAACAACTTCCACCACCCTACATCATTTCCACTATCACATCCAATAACGCATTTCATTTATAAATACCACATGTTAATGCCCTTGATTAAGTGACAAGAATAAAGTTGATCAAGCATAAATCTAAATAGCACAAATGATCATTAGAGCATACCATTCATCATTCATTCCATCAATCACTACGATATCTCATATGCATCCATACATATAATAAATAAAAAGTGCAAACACAAATGATCACCATAAAAACTATGATATATATATATATATATATATATATATATATATATATATATATATATATATATATATATATATATGAATCACATAGTACAAAAATGCCCAAAGGTTGTATACATTAGAGCACTAAGGCTCATAAGAAAAATCAAAAAGTACAAAAAGAGGTAATAAGCGATACTATCTAGTACCACCATGACTCCCACGTGGCCCATGGGTTGATCCCTATGAACCAGATGGATCATGAAAACCAAGAACTTGAGATCGCGAACTGCTAGGCCTAAACTAGCTCTGCCTGCTAGAGCCTGATACTGATGATGCAGTAGGTAGAGGTAGAAGAATTTGATGTTGATCTAAAGTTTCCTCAAAAATCACAATATAAGTAGCCTTCCTTCGGGCAAAAACAACATCTATAGCCTGGTGATCTGCTCACTGAGCTATCTCAACATAGACCGTGGCAATATTCCCACCTCTTCTAGGTCTGCTTTGTAGTCCATAAACCTCACTTCACAACCGATCAATCTCACCTTGTAGTCTCATGATATTTATATCATGAGACTTTATAGTATTTGCCAAAATATCTCGTTCAACATAGAGAATCCCCACTCCTACTCAGTGCAGCATGGAGGAGAATCCTACCCTCCTCACCATCATCACCCCCACCTCCACTACCACTACCTCCATCTCCACCAATCCCAAAACCAACATTTGTAGGCTGCACATCTACCTCAACTCACCCTCTACTCTTGCTATCCTGATTATGCTTCTATCATCGAGAATCCTGCTCACCAACATCATGCTCATCACCACTCGCTACATCATCCATAACCTAGCTAGGTGCCCATGGAGTCTATGTAAAAAACTAAGTTTCATACTCAACATTAGGACCAACATCATCTACATCTGGGACATTAATGACCTCATCATTAGTAGAATCTTATACTATCCAAAAATTAGGAGTCACTGGGATACTCAGCTCATTACCTCATCGTTTGTACATCACTAGAGCATCTGGAACTCCTTGCACCAATCCAAACTATCTCCTCACCTATGAGAACTGGATAAACTCCATATCTCATCCATAACTAACCACCCATCTGCCAACCTAACCCATCAAAATTGTGTTGCATCGCTGTTCCAAGCTAGACCTCACCAAGGCTACCAATAAATATCACTGCTAGTAAGAGAATCAAGCATGTACAGATACTCCTATCCACTATGGACATGGTGACTCAATGAAGTATCCTTGCTAGTTCCCCAATGGAGAGCACAAGGAAATGAGTGATCCCACTCACATGGTAGACCCTCTAGATGAACTATGATGATATGCTCTCAGGCCCACAACTAAAGCAATAGGCTACATACAAGTCCCTTCCACTCTTTCCTCTTCACCTCAGATAGCTCCACCTACAACTAACATAGAAGAGTGAGAGCCCATGCATAAACATGAGGCTTAGTAATCAACTGCAAGACAAGCCCCACCTGGTTCCACAGGAACCTAGAGCCCATGTTATTAGGCAAAAACATGTTGCCTATAATATACATAAAAAAGTTTGAAGTGCATCCAAATTCCCATCCTTGAACAACTAGATATACGGGATCCCTCCCTTACTACAATTTGCATCTCAATCCTTGCCATAGATAGGCCTCAGTACCTCCTCCTTGTCATGATCCACCCAAAATGGTGAGCCCTTGATAGGAATATGGAAGATGTGATAAACATCCTCCAAGGTGATAGTCAACTCCCTTATAGGAAGCTAAAAGAATCCCTATTCAGATCCCATCTCTCCACTAGGGCCGATAGAAAATCCTCGTCTGCCCACACAATCTCAACCCTTTCGCATCCAAACAACCCCATAGCCTCCAAAAATTTCCAATCATCATCTATGAGGGCCTTTGACACCCAAGAAATGATGCAAGGCCATATGTGTGGAGCCTCAATAAATTTCACCTACAAGCACAAATAAAATCCATATCAGCGCAAGCATCATTAAGAAAAAAAAAGAAAACACAAAAACATCTCATGCATTTTTTTGTTATCATTTAAAAAAGTATTTTAATTTCAAGTCAATTTCTATAGCCAATAGAACTGAACACAAAAATATATGAAATAGAAAAGAGAATATTACAGTGTGAAAAATGATTTTCTTTTTATTAATACAGGGGAGCCTGAATCTCCCAATTTTACAATGCTTTTGATTGCCCCAATGTATTGGAGGAAATATTACAATGATCTCTCTCTCTTCTGAATACAATGCTTCAAAAAGGGGGTCTTCCAACTCTTCAACAAGATATGGTGTGTTCTTTGCTCCTCTACTACATCTCCAAGGGTGAGTGGGCTTTCTATATCTAGTAATGGGACCACTGTAGCTTCAAAAAATCTCCAAGTACCTATTTCCTACACACATGACAATGCAAACAAGTGTCAGTAGAATCTATTGATCAAGATAGCAAATATCACTACAAAACCCTAATTACAGAAATGTGAAATGCAATACAAAAACAAAAAATAAAACTTAAAATGCCTTGCTAAAAATTAATTTTTACCAATTTGCTTATCGTGCTTTTTTGGGTTATGAGAAACCGCTTCGATAAGATACAGTGTGTTCTTTGCTCCTCTATTACAAATCCAAGGGTGAGTGGGATTTTGATATCCAAAAATAGGACCACTCCAACTTCAACAACTGTCCAAGTACCTATTTCATGCACACATGATAAAGAAAATAAGGGTCAGTAGCACCTATTGATCGAGATAGCAAATATCACTACAAAACCCTAATTACAGAAATGTGAAATGAAATACAAAAAGTAAAACTTAAAATGCCTTGTTGAAAATCAATTTTTACCGATCTACCTGTGCTTTTCTGGGTTTTAAGTAACCATGGATGCATAGTTTTGGCTGGTTAACCATGGGAGCACAATTGGGCAATCGCAGGAGGGTGGTTGCAACTGTGTAACCACAAATGGTCGGTTGGGACTGAATGATAGAAAGCTCAAAAATATCACTCTAGGGATTCAAATTTCTAGTTTCCTTGGGATGTGAGCGAGCTCCTAGTATGATTTTAGTATATTGATAGTATATGTTCTTAGAATTTGATTTGGTTGGTGGGGGAGGGTTCATTTTTTGAGGGAAAAGGGAGGTGGCAAGCCAGGATTACCAAGTGGCAATCTAGGGCTACCAAATGGAAGGGGCAGTTAAAGTGAGTCACCTAGGGTATCTCAATTAACTAGGGTGATGTGGCTAATGGATGAGTGCAAGTGAAGTGAGGTGTAAGAGATGTCCCATGTGAAGGGACAAGGAGGACATGAGTGTGTGAGATATGGCCAGGTGGGGCAGTGAGTTGGCTAGGACACATTCTACTGATTAGGCAAGGTATCCTAGGCTAATTTTCTATAGCCAAAATAACTAAACACAAAATACCCTCGCACGGTTAGAAAAAAAAACAAAAAAAAAAATCATCACATGCATTCATCACATCCATTCAATAAACATCATAAGAAAATAATGTAGTGAGCCTCGTATTTAGTAAATTACCCTACAAACCTGGTGGTAGCAGCAATTGGCAATCCATGCAATCTGATCAGATGGGTGACTCACCATAAGGACACTTATTCACAACCATCCAACATCATCACATATGACATTAAATCATATTGATACCTCAATTTTTGAATATGAATATGTTCAAGCTAAATTGCACAAGGTTATATTAAACCCTTTTCGTTGGATCACAAAAGAGAAAACAATCAATCACAATTTGGTAACAATCATCAAAATCACTACGAGTATCAAATTCCCAGAGTGCAAGGTTACTAACAACATGAATTGCTATTAGTCACTTGGGTACCCAAACTCCTAATGCGGTTGGTGATTTTACCATGACATTTTATGCATCATCAAAACCAAAGGTAAATTTACAACAACAAACCATCCCAAACTTGGGGTATCAAGTTTATCTCAATTTCATACATTTGCATATATCACATCCACCTCCTTTCATCATTCACATTTGGTCAATTGGATCATGGGTTACATTATTTAACCATTCACCAATTGAGGGGGTAAGCAAAAAAAAAATTCAATAATCATTCATTCTTAAGCATCGAGAAAATTTGAGTCCATTCATTCATCCAATGAGGATAGGTGCCTTTTGTTTTTACACCGCATTGTGTTTTACACAATACGGTACAAAAAGGGGTATTTGTAAACACCAAAACTTAGGCATTCACAAAAGCAAATTTTGCATCCCACATCACAATCCTACCTAATAAAGTTATATATCTAGGTCTAAACATAGGTGTATAAAATCTTGCACATTATCCTATTTTCTAGATTTCAATAAATCTAGAAAATCAGCCTAGGATACCCTACCTAATCACTAGACATGTGTCCTAGCCACATCACTACCCAACCTGGCCACATCTCACACACTCATGTCCCCTTTGTCTCTTCACATTGGAAATCCCTTACAACTCACTCCACTTGCACTCACCCATTAGCCACATCACCCTAGTTAAGTGAGACACCCTAGGTGACTCATTGTAACTGCCCCTTCCATTTGGTAGCCCTAGATTGCCACTTGGAAATCCTGGCTTGCCATATCCCTTTTCCCTACAAAACCCTAAGGGCCTATAAAGGCACCCTACCCCACAACCAAAGCAAAGGTTGAGAACATATACCATAAAGGTGTCAGAATCATACCAGGAGCTCACTCACATCCTGAGGAAACCATAGATTTGAAGCCCTGGAGTGATATTTTTGAGATTTTGGTCATTCAGCCCCAATCACCTATCCATGGTTACACAATCACAATCACGCTCCTATGGTTAACTAGCCAAAACCATGCATCCATGGTTGCTCAGAACCCATAAAAGCATGATAAGTAAATCGATAAAAAATTATTTCCAACAAGGCAATTTAAGTTTTATTTTTCTATTTTCTATTTTGCATTTCACATTTATGCAATTAGGGTTTTGTAGTGATATTTTTTATCTCCATAAATAGGTGCTAATAACCCTTGTTTGCTTTGTCATGTATATAAAAAATAGGTACTTGAAGAGTTGTTGAAGCTGGAATCGTCCCATTGCTAGATATTGAAAGTCCACTCACTCTTGAAGCTGTAGTAGAGGAGTGAAGAACACACCGTATCTTGTTGAAGATTTGAAAGACCCATTTAAAGCATTGTATTAAGAAGAGAGAAAGATCATTGTAACATTTATCCCAAGACATTGGGGTAATAAAAACATTGTAAAATTGGGAGATTTAGGCTCCCCTATATTAATATAAAAGAAAATCATTTTTCACACTGTAATCTTCTCTTTTTTGTTTTGTATATTTTTGTGTTCAGTTCCTTTGGCTACACTTCTTCATTGAATGACTATTGTAAACTTATACATTCTACCTTGCTTCACTTTCAACCTATATTTGTTTGCATTTTTAGTTCTACGTAATATGTTGATTATTGATACTATGATGATATGGGTGTTACATTTGACAACTGGCTTCTCTTTGTTTTCTTGTGGCTCCTCCTTGAGCTTTGGTTACTCTTTCAACCTTGGTGGTGTTCTTCACCTATTCCAATGCTATTTTACCATAGAATGAACACTCCTTGGCATTATGTATGGTGGCTTATTTAGTGGTTCTTGCTCTACCTCCTTGGCTTCGGTGGTTTCACCTCTCAATGGTGGTTCAACTTCTCCTAGCTTGGTGATGCCTTTTCACTATCGAATCCCTATAATTTGTTGTGATCCTTGGTGTCTTTAGACACTTTGAATCTTGCTCTATTTTGAGCACTTATTCTATTTTTTTTTGCTTCAATAAACCTTCACTTTGCAAGCTTGTAAAAATAATATTCTTTACTAGTATTATGTCCTTATTTCTATTGGAAATATTGAGTTGTCATTGATGTCAAAGGTGCATGGTATTCAAGGCAAAAATATTTTGATATCAAAGGTGCATGGTAGTCATGGCAGAAATATTCTTCAAGGGTGAGAAGTTTATAAGGTTGGACAATTATTCAGAGAAATTTTATTGTAAAGCAAGGAAAATATTTTTAAGAAAAGGATTATAATATTTAAATATTATAAAGAAGGACAAAAGCCTGGGACACAAAGGTTTAAAAGTAAATAAAAGTTGATTGGGATAAAGGTTTAAATATTACAAGATAAGGCCAAAGGTTTAAAAGTTTATAAAAGTTGCTTGGGACACAAGTTTAAATATTACAAGAGAAGCCCAAAGGTTTTAAAAGTTAATATTATAATATATATTTTAAAATATTATAAGGGGTTTATAAGGTTTGGCACAAATGTCTTTGGAGAGAATAAATAAAATCAAAAGTAAAATAGTGAGCCGACATACCGAGATGCAAAGGAAGGCATATAAATATGAAGGCAAAGATTTCATTATTTACCATCGTGCAATGCAATAATTGAAAATTTCTAATGTGACCAATGATGTGAAAAATTCCAATTCGTGTGTGAAATTTGAATACTTCCAACACGAAAAAATGGACGAATAAGAGAAGAGGAAGTTGTGCACTATGTGATAGAAATTCATAGAAAAAATATAGAAGAGAAAATCCCCAATAGGTTCCATCTGTTAGGGTATCCCAGCCAGACATCTAGCCCAGTGTTAGGGCGTTGCGAAGCAGAGTGTGCAGAGTTTGAAACCCTATGGCACCATTTTGCTTTGTGATGAAATTGTGAAAGTGTGAATGTTATAGGCCAGTTGATCCTATTTTTTTCTTAATTTATGGTGCAACCCAATCGGTTGGCTAGGACGCGGTGAGATGCTGCTGTGTGTGAGGACCAAGGATCAAATTTCGTCAGGTGTGGTTTTTTGCTTGGAAATCATGGTAGCAGTTGAGGTAAGAGAAACATATTTTATTTTTATTAAATTAGGGAGTCATAAAGTGCAATGTTAATATTTTATATTTTGCATTGTTATAATAAGGTGATATAAGGTGTGTTATGATTGTTTGAAAGATTGTATTTTGTATAGTGTGTGAAGGGGTTATTTTTGTATATTGAGGAGTTATAAGGTGTAATTCTGATTTTTTATAAAATTGTATTATGTATAAGTTGGAGTTATAATAGATGATCACCAGCAGAGTTGTAGCCTGGATATTTTTGATCTGGTGCCTATTAAGCAACGATCGAGGATAAGCTGCCAGTCACAGCTAGTATAAGAGCACCATGATTAAGTAGGAACACCCAGTTCAAAGAAAGACGATAGACCGGTAGACAACGATTGAAATCACGATCTAGATTACGATGGTAGAGGCATTGAATTGGCTCTTGTGCATTGATCGCATGCAGCCAGGGGCGATTGGAAGCCATAGAAAATGTCATAAACTATGTTGATCACAAGTTTTTTCTTAATAATGGATTGCATATCGCATTGACATTCGATTTGCATATGAATTGGACGATCTGCAGTGATTTCTCATCAAATTTTTGGTAGCTTTAATGTCATTGCAGTGGTTGTAGGTGTCATAACATAGTTTGACTCTCCAAGATTCCAGACGAAGGTTTTTGCTAATGCGATATGATTCATTGCTGCAACACCTGGTGGAGGAGATGTCAAAACTCGGTAGCATCTTACTGTCCAAACATACCTGACGACCGTGTGATCGAACAACCATCAATCCCATAGGGATCTGGTGACAAAATGGTGGATGAATATGGCAATGGACTTTGGTTCATGACATGAGGAACATTTCCACTTGAAGGCACGATAATCTACAGTAACAGGCAATTGCAGATGATGGATTTTGAGACATTTTAGCTCGATTTATAGATCGTAAAGCAGATTGGGATGCTGATTTTCTTGTGCTAACAAAAGATGATATGGAGCAATCGAAAACACATCAACATAGGAGTGCCATGAGGGGTTTCTAAACGGTGGTCAGGTGATATCCATTTGAAGAGCGCAGACAAGAAAATTTTGCCATCATGCTTGAAGCCACCACCTTGCCACTAACACGAGATCCATTTCCATTGTTGAGCATTGCCACCACCATCCAGTGTTCTATCACATGCACCATCAAGGAGCATCGCACTATAGAAAAGCCACCCTTGAGCATGGATCAAATTGGAGAATTTCCCCTTTCTTCCAACAGGCAGTTGTGGCTCAGCTGGTTGAAAGCCACTTGGTAAGACTTTATTGTCTACGACGGTCGGAGGTTCAATTCCAAGCGGCTAAAAGGGTAATATATTTTTTATTTTTGCAATTTTTTTTTAATTTTGTTTCAATTTTTTTTTAATAATTTCATATTTTAATTTTGTTTTTTGTTTAAAATCAATTTTACATTTTATTGATTTTACAAAAACAAAAGTATGTTATTATTAATTAAAGTTTTTTTATTAATTTTTTTTTTTGCAATAAAAATCCATCAAACCCCATGGAATTAAAAGAGGCACTACGCAAGACAAACATTATCACTATAAATTTTTTCTTTTAGGCTTCATAAATAGCAATTTTTTGTTTGAAGTCCTTATTGAAAAGGGGGATCTTTTGGTGATTTTTTTGTCTTTTCCTACAAGGCAAGCTTTGTAAAAGCCTTTTGAGGCTTCATTGTTGCATTTTTTTTTGCACTAAGGGGGGGGATAATTTTTTTTCTCCACCATCTCCCATATTGCAAACAAGGGAGATATAATTTTGCAAAAACAAGGGGGGAAGACTTATAAGGGTGCATTTTCGGTAGTGACCGACACCTTAGTCACATTATTTTTTGCAAAATTCATTGTAAAAGGTGCATTTTCGGGAGAGACCGACACCTTAAAAATGGGTAGATCAAAGAAAAAGCAAGCCCCTAAACAAACTGATGTTGTTGAATCAGTTAAAGGTCCTTACTTTCCACCAAAGATGGAAGGAATGGATTTTTATGAGGATGACAAATTTTCTACACTACACAGTGGTGTAAAATCCATTCTCAAAGATTCTGAAGACATTCAGAAGAATGGTGTTCAAATCCCTATAGGCATCATAAGGGCAGTCTACATATCATTGCTTTCTCTTGATATTACCCAACGTAAAATCTACAGGGACTTTAGTGAGGAAATAGAGGTCAAAATGGTTGATGCTTGTAGTGACACACGTGACCTTCAGCACATGGTGGAAAATACTTGTTGTGACACATGTGACCTTGAGCCCATGTTGGCCAATGCTTGTTGTGATACAAGCGACCTCATGCCTATGATGGTCGATATCAGTTGTAGCATTGGTGATCTCATCACAGTAGCAGAATTTGCTTGTGATACTAGTGAATTAAAAATTGAACCTCCTAAAAATGAAATCCATACTCTCATTAATAGTGACAAATGCAATATTGTTAAAAGCATTGATGAAGATGATGAAATTGGGTGTTTTGAAAAACACACCAAAGGATTTGGTTCCAAAATTATGAAGAAAATGGGATTCAATGGTGAGATATTAGGTAAATAGGAACAAGGCATTAAATCTCCAATAATGCTAAGTGTCAGGGCAAAGCATGAAGGCCTTGGCTATACTGGACATGCAAGTACCAGTAATTCTATGTTTGTAAAACCTAAATCTCCTACAACTCCTAAAAAGCATTGTTGTAGTCATTGTGGAAAGACACTAAGGGTACATTTTATTTGGGCTCATTGTTGTTAACGAGATCCACTTTATTAGGGCTAATTAGAGCCTAAGATGTACTATTTAATTTGTTCAATAGAATAGTATCACTTACCATTTTCTACGACAATAGTCTCACACAAATAGAAGGGTTATTTTAAAGTAAATCAAAGTATCATCTAGTGTAAGGATAATGTGAAAGGATTAAATTGAAAAGGAAATTTTAAGCTATCTACAAAATGGAAGGAAAGATGCAAATCAACAATTACAAGATCGGTTATCAAGTGCTAGACTAGAGCTACCTTTAAAATGTGATAAATGTGAGACATGTGAAAGTGATAGACTTAATGAATGTGAAGAACATATTGGGCATTTGTTAGTACATATCATTCTCTAAATGTTCAAGAGGTTAAATTTTTTTTGGGTAGAATATGTCTGAATTGCTTTAGTTGAGGAAAGCACATTGAGGAATAGATGAGCATTGTTTTGTATGCAAGATTTGGGAGTAGATGAGAAATATTTGTAAATAGATTTTGGATCAGATTTTGGAGCGCATTTGTGAGCATGATTTTGGATTCGTGTTGAGCACTTTTGTGAGTAGATGTGAGCAGGTTTAGTAAGAAGATTTGAGTAGGTTTTATGAGTAGGTTATGGAGTTATTTTGTGCAAAATTGAGGGTAAAATTTATGTAGAATTGAAGACAGAGTTTGAGTAGAGTTGAAGATAGAGTTTGAGCAGAGTTGAAGATAGAGTTTGAGTAGAGTTGAAGATAAAGTTTGAGAAGAGTTGAAGACAGAGTTTGAGTAGAGTTGAAGATAGAGTTTGAGCAGAGTTGAAGATAAAGTTGAGCAAATTTGAAGATAGAGTTTGATTACATTTGAAGACAAGAACTAGAATAGAGGGGATTGATGTCTCCTCTAGAGTGGTGTCAACAAAACCATAACAGAGTGGAGTGGTGTCCATAGAACCATAGTGGAGGGGATTGGTGTCTCCTATGGAGTGGTGTTCACAAAACAAGAACAGAGTGAAGTGGTGTCCACAAAACATTGTAATAGGGATTGGTGTCTTTTGTGGATTGGTGCTTATGAAATTTGTTGAGAAATTTATAAGCAATATTTCTTCATGGATGTAGCCCACATTGGATGAACCACGTTAAATTTGTATCTCTCATATGTGTGATGATTTGTGTATTGTTTCATTTACTACATTGATATTATTGTTGTTATCATTTGGATTGAAAAGTGAAAACTTTTATCTTATACTATTCACCCCCATCTCAGTATAAACTTGTGTTATTCAATTGGTATCAGTGTGGGTTCCTTCATGAAAGCCTAAATAGCTTGAAGGAAATCTTATAGGAACACAAATGGAAAAGAATAAAGAACCATAATCAAGTAAAGAATCAATAAGTGGAGAAGAGACTAACTTTGAGAGAAGAAATAAGAAGGATCCAACAAAACACAAATGTTTTAGTTGTGGTAACATTGGTACTATGTAGATAGTTGTCCACAAGCTAAAAATAGTAGTAGTGAAGAAGAGGCTAACTTTTTAAGAAGAAACAAGAAGGATCTAAGAAAACACAAATGTTTTAGTTGTGGTAACATTGGTCACTATGCAACTAATTTTCCACAAGCTGAAAATAGTAGTAGTGAAGAAGAAAATGAATACAAGAAAAAGAAGGAAAGGAAGTTCTATCATGAAAATAAAAATAGGTATGGTCAAGGAAAGTATGAGAAGATGATATTTCAAAGACACAAGAAGAACTTTTATGTTGAAGAAGTAAGTAGTGCTTCCAGTAGCAGTGATGAAAGCCTCTAAGATAGTGAAAAATAAGAAATCCTAATTTTTTCCATAGAAGAGAATGAATTGCTCCTATTGTCAAAAACCAAGAAAAAGAGAAATATCTAGAAAAGGAAGAGGAAGCCACAAATGATATGGAAGAGGAACTTGATATTGATATTGAAGAGTTTAAAAGAGAAAACTTAATATTGAAGTCTCAAGTACAAGAGGATGAGAAAACAAAGGCAAAGATTCTACAATATCTCATCGATTTAAAAATTAAAGTTGAAGAGGCAAGGAAAATTGAAGAAGGTATGGTTGAGTAGTTAAAGGCAAAAGAGCTAGAATGTGAAAGACTAGAAAAGAAGTTATCTCTCTAAGGAAGGGACTTGAAAAATTTAATGATAAGATATCTCAGTTTAAGAAAAGCTCAAAAATATTGGATGATATATTTTTTGGTAAGTTAAAAATTTTCATTAAAGATCGCATTTGAAAGGCACCCGAACGCCTTAGTACATAAGAATAGAGAAAGTATGCATCACCCACAAAAAGAGCATCCTTGAGGAGTAGAATAAATAGAGGATAACAAATAATAGTCCAAAAACATAAAAGGCAAAAAACCCAAAGGGACAAAAACAACATCGTGAAAACTGCTCAGGCGATAACGACCTCATCAACCTCCTCTTTTTGACTTCCTTGGCTTTCTCCTTAGGGAAATCCTTGAATATTTCCTTAGCAATATCCACAACCTCATCCTCCTTTGCCTCAGAAGTAGCAGCAGCAGTGGATTTTGCAAGGGTATCTTATTCAAAGCTATCACAATAGAATAGGAGACTAAGAGCATTCCTATGCTCTTTCAACTATGAAATGGCTCCTCCAATAGCAGCCCAGGTGGTTTCCAAGTGATAAATGGTAGATGATATAGTCTTGATTACGTACTTATGTAGAAACTTCTCCACTGGGTCATTAGAATCATCCTAACTAGCTTCCTTAGACTTTGAAGCTCTTTGTTTTTGAGCTGTTGAGAGCTCCTCATAGGAGTAACCTCAACTTTGACCCTCTTCCTTGCGAAGTTAGGATATTTCCACTTGTCCTCAATCTTATTTCTTTTGGATCCTCACACTCTAGAAGCCGGGATGGAGGAAATGTCATCATCTATGTTGTCTGCTTGTGTATCCTGAGTCACAATGTTACCCTTTGGAAACTTCTCTAACAAGAATGTGTACAACACCTTGAAGAGGCCTTGATGAGAAGGCCAAGCAGTTTCCTTCTTGGACCGAGTTGAGGTAATGGTATAGTCCATTGATAGATAGAGGAACTTAGGAATATTGAGTACCTTAGATTCTCTAAAATGATTGACAAATGAGATATGAAAACTACGGAGCTGAGAGTTAGGATCATCCACCATTATGTATTCCATAACAGGTTTCATGACTTCCTTCCAAGGAGTAGGAAGATCACTGCAAGACATCCCCTACTTTATTATTCTTATTAACAATGAATTCGGTTCAAACTGGTTCAAATCAGTGTCCCAGTTGTGTTTTCCCTTCTCACAGTATGTTCAACAGCCGGTTGCCTAGTGATTTCCACCAAGATTCCTACATCCACCATAAATTCAACACCATGGATGATAAAAATCCCCTTCTCCCAAGTAGAAGAGAATACCATATTAATATCTTGGATGATATTATCAAAGTACAAAGATGTCCATTTATAAATACTAGAATTGGTTTTGAAGAAGGTCAAGAGAAACATAAAGAGGAGTCAAGCTCAAAAGAAATAGAGGCATCAAATAAAATGATTAAAAATGAACCTAAGACCTATGTTGATATGTTGAGAAGTGGAAGCATCAATGAGGAAGAAAATAAAGCACCATCAAGGGACAAGGACCATCATAGAAAAAACAATGAGAGAACCATGCAACAATATCCTCCAAGGCAATAAGACAAGTTTCGATATTTCTTTCATGGTTATTGCTACTCATGTAATATTTTTGGTCATGAAGTTAAACATTGTAGGGTTCATGGTAAGAATGATTATGACTTCACCAAGAGAAATTTCAAGTTATTTGCACCTTTCAAAGACTACAATATCATGTGTTTCAATTGCAATAATTTTGGATATAAACCTAAATGGTGTAGAATAGTGTTCTCTAAATTTCCAAAGTCAAGCAAAAAGGAGAATGGTCAAGATGTTCAAAAGGGTATGAATTTCAAAGTTTAGAAAAAGAAAATTAAAAAAGAAGAAGAACATTTTAAGTTGGGATTAGCTTTACTCCCATCCCAAAATTGATCACCTCAAGTAAAGGAGGTGGTGAGGGGGTTGTGCTAAGTGTCTTATTCTTAGCCCCAATGAGCCCTTTGTCATTGATGTCAAAGGGGGAGAGAATTTAGTGAGGAGGAGCATCTTGTTAGGGGAAGTAGATTGGGAATCCAGTTGTAATAAAAGAATTGTTTTGAAGGGTTGCCATCAATGACAAAGGGGAATATTGTTGGAAATATTTAGTTTTCATTGATGTCAAAGGTGCATGGTATTCAAGGCAAAAATATTTTGATATCAAAGGTGCATGGTAGTCAAGACAAAAATATTCTTCAAGGGTGAGAAGTTTATAAGGTTGGACAATTATTCAAGGAAAGTTTATTGTAAAGCAAGGAAAATACTTTTAAGAAAATGATTATAATATTTAAATATTATAAAGAAGGACAAAAGCTTGGGAAACAAAGGTTTAAAAGTTAATAAAAATTACTTGGGACAAAAGTTTTAAAGTTGATTGGGACAAAGGTTTAAATATTACAAGAGAAGGTCAAAGGTTTAAAATTTTATAAAAGTTGCTTGGGATAAATGTTTAAATATTACAAGAGAAGGCCAAAGGTTTTAAAAGTTAATATTATAAGATTTTTTTAAAATATTATAAGGGGTTTATAAGGTTTGGCTTCAACGTCTTTGAAGAGCATAAATAAAATTAAAAGTAAAATTGTGAGTTGACTTCCCAAGATGCAAAGAAAGGCATATAAATATGAAGGTAGAGATTTCATTATTTACCACCGTGCAATGCAATAATTGAAAATTTCTAATGCGACCAATGATGTGAAAAATTCCAATTCGTGTGCAAAATTTGAATACTTCCAGCGCAAAAAAATTGATGAATAAGAGAAGAGGAAGTTGTGCATTGCATGGCAAAAATATGAAGTAGAAATATAGAAGAGCGAATCCCCAATAGGTTCCATATATTGGGGTATCCCAATCGGACATCTAGCCTTGTGTTAGGGCACTGCAGAGCAGAGTGTGCAAAGTTCAAAACCATGCAATGCAATTTTGATTCGTGATGAAATTATGAAAGTGTGAAGGTTATAAGCCACTTGAACCTCTTTTTTTCTCGAGCTATGGTGCAACCCAACCAGTTGGCTAGGCCACGGTGAGATGCTGTTGTGCATGAGGATCGAGGATCAAATTTCGTCGGGTGTGGGTTTTTGCTTAGAAATCATGGTGGCAGTTGAGGTAAGAGAAAAATATTTTATTTTTATTAAAGTAGGGAGTCATAAGGTGCAACGTTAATATTTTATATTCTACATTGTTATAAGAAGGTGATATAAGGTGTGTTAGGATTGTTTGAAATATTGTATTTTGTATAGTGTGTGAAGGAGTTATTTTTGTATATTAAGGAGGAGTTATAAGGTGTAATTTTTATTGTTATAAAATTGTATTATGTATAAATTGAGTTATAAGGTGTAACTTTGGATTTTAATTTTGTATTTTGCATGTCATAAAAAGATAAAATAAGAAGTGACTTTATTGGTTTAAAAGCTTTATTGTTTATATTTTGATAAGGGTATAGTTATTATGAAAGCTTTATTTTGTGAGATTAAAAATGAGATATAAGGTATTATTTTCAAGATTTATTATGCACATTTTTGGGAAGGGTTTTTAATGTGGATGATTTGAAAAAGAGATTTTCTAACCCGTTTTTTTTAGTGGAAAAAGAAACGAAAACTATTTTTGACAAAATAGGTTTGGAAAACACATGCAAAAGAAGATTATCATCATTGTGGTAGATTTAGAGGTATGGTGATTTAATTCCTTTCTCAAGGGTGGTTTTGTTTGAGGAAAATATTTTTAATGTCATATGGTTGGAGGTATAAGGATTGATTTGATGTGCATTGGTTTTTATTGATGTGGAGAGTAAATGTGCAAGGGTTATATATCGGATTTGAGAGCAAATTTGTGCATTATTCATGATTGATTTTGGGAGTAGACGAGAAGGAAAAAATTATACATTGTGATTGATTTTGAAGTGAATGTGGAAATAAGAAAAATAGTATAGTCTCACACAAATAGAAGGGTTGTTTTAAAGCAAGTCAAAGTATCATCTAGTGCAAGGATAATGTGAAAGGATTAAATTGAAAAGGACATTTTTAGCTATCTACAAAAGGGAAGGAAAGGTGCAAATCAACAATTACAAGGTTAATTATCAAGTGCTAGACTAGAGCTACCTTTAAAATGTGATAAATGTGAGACATGTGAAAGTGACAGACTTAATGAATGTGAAGAACATATTGGGCATTTTTTAGTGCATATCATTCTCTATATTTTCAAGAGGTTAAATGAATTCTATGTAGAATGTGTCTAAATTGCTTTAGTTGAGGAAAGCACATCGAGGAATGCAATGTTTTGTATGTAAGATTTAGGAGTAGATGAGAAATATTTATAAATAGGTTTTGGATTAGATTGTTGAGCACATTTGTGAGATTGATTTTGGAGCAGTGTTGAGCACTTTTATGAGCAGATTTAGTAAGCAAATTTGAGCATGTTTTATGAGCAGGTTATGGAGTTTTTTTGTGCATAATTAAGGGCATAATTTGTGCATAATTGAATATAGAGTTTGAGAAAATTTGAAGATAGAGTTTGAGCAGAGTTGAAGATAGAGTTTGAGCAAAGTTAAAGACAGAGTTTGAGTAGAGATGAAGATAGAGTTGAGTAGATTTGAAGATAAAATTTGATTAGAGTTGAAGAAAAGAACAAGAATAGAGGGGATTGGTGTCTCCTATGGAGTGGTGTCCAAAAAACTAGAACAGAGTGGAGTGGTGTCCATAGAACTAGAGCAGAGGGGATTGATGTCCATAAAACTAGAACAAAGTGGAGTGGTTTCCACATAATATTTTAATAGGGGATTGGTGTCTCTTGTGGGTTTGTGCCCACGAAATTTGTTGAAAAATTTATAAGAAATATTTCTTCATGGATGTAGCCCACATTGGGTGAACCATGTTAAATATATCTCTCATATGTGTGATTATTTGTGCATTGTTTCATTTACTACATTGATATTATTGATTTTATCATTTGGATTGAAAAGTGTAAGTTTTATCTTATACTGTTCACCCCCCCTCTCAGTACAAGCTTGTGTTCTTTAATTGGTATCAGAATGTGTTCCTTTGTGAAAGCCTAAAAAACTTGAAGGAAGATATTACAGGAACATAAATGAAAAATAATAAAGAACCAGAATCAAGTAAAGAATTAAGTAGTGGAGAAGAGACTAACTTTGAGAGAAGAAATAAGAAGGATCCAAGAAAACACAAATGTTTTAGTTGTGGTAACATTGGTCACTATGCAACTAATTATCCACAAGATGAAAATAGTAGTAGAGAAGAAAAGGCTAAATTTGAGAGAAGAAATAAGAAGGATCCAAGAAAACACAAATATTTTAGTTGTGGTAACATTGGTCACTATGCAACTAATTGTCCACAAGCTAAAAATAGTAGCAGTGAAGAAGAAAAGGAATACAAGAAAAATAAGGAAAGGAAATTCTATCATGAAAAGAAAAATAGGTATGGTCAAGGCAAGCATGAGAAGAAGATATTTCAAAGGCACAAGAAGAGATTTTATGTTGAATAAGCAAGTAGTGCTTCCAGTAGTAGTGATGAAATCCTATCAGATAATGAAAAAGAAGAAATCCTAATTTTTGCCATAGAAGAGAATGAAGATGTCTTGTTGTCAAAGACCAAGAAAAAGAGAAATATTTAGAAAAGGTAGAGGAAGCCACAAATGATATGGAAGAGGAACTTGATATTTATCTTGAAGATTTAAAAAGGGAAAACTTAAGATTGAAGTCTCAAGTACAAGAGGATGAGAAAACAAAGGCAAAGCTTCTACAATATATCACCGATTTAAAAATTAAAGTTGACGCAAGGAAAATTGAAGAAGGTATGGCTGAGAAGTTAAAGGTAAAGGAGCTAGAATGTGAAAGGCTAGAAAATGAAGTTCTTTCTCTAAGGAAGGGACTTGCAAAATTTAATGATAAGATATCTCAGGTTAAGAAAATCTCAAAAATATTGGATGATATTATCAAAGTACAAAGATCTCCATTTATAAATATTGGACTTGGTTTTAAAGAAGGTTAAGAGAAACACAAAGATGATTCAAGATCAAAATAAATAGATGCATCAAAGAAAATGATTAAAGAGGAACCTAAGACCTATGCTGATGCGTTGAGAAGTGGAAGCATCAATGAGGAAGAAAACAAAGTACCATCAAGGGATAGATACCATCACAGAAAAAAAAATGAGAGAACCATGCTGCAATATCCTCCAAGGTAATAAAACAGGTTTCAATATTTTTTCATGGTTATTGCTACTCATGTAATATTTTTTGTCATAAATATATATATTGTAAGGTTCATGTAAAAATGATTATGGCTTCAAAAGGAGGAGGAAGCCACAAATGATATGGAAGAGGAACTTGATATTGATCTTGAAGAGTTAAAAAGGGAAAACTTAAGATTGAAGTCTTAAGTACAAGAGGATGAGAAAACAAAGGCAAAGCTTCTACAATATATCACCGATTTAAAAA
This sequence comes from Wollemia nobilis, assembly GCA_028583015.1. NCBI lineage: Eukaryota > Viridiplantae > Streptophyta > Pinopsida > Araucariales > Araucariaceae > Wollemia > Wollemia nobilis. The sequence goes on from JAQPPZ010015032.1 coordinate 11,268,359, forward strand.
TTAAAGTTGAAGACGCAAGGAAAAATGAAGAAGGTATGGCTGAGAAGTTAAAGGTAAAAGAGCTAGAATGTGAAAGACTAGAAAATGAAGTTCTCTCTCTAAGGAAGGGACTTGAAAAATTTAATGATAAGATATCTCAGTTTAAGAAAATCTCAAAAATATTGGATGATATTATCAAAGTACAAAGATCTCCATTTATAAATATTGGACTTGGTTTTGAATAAGGTTAAGAGAAACACAAAGAGGATTCAAGATCAAAAGAAATATATGCATCAAAGAAAATGATTAAAGAGGAACCGAAGACCTATGCTGATGCGTTGAGAAGTGGAAGCATCAATGAGGAAGAAAACAAAGTACCATCAAGGGATAGATACCATCATAGAAAACACAATGAGAGAACCATGTTGCAATATCCTCCAAGGTAATCAAATAGGTTTCAATAATTTTTCATGGTTATTGCTACTCATGTAATATTTTTTGTCATAAAGCTATAGATTGCAGGGTTCATGTAAGAATGATTATGGCTTCACCAAGAGAAATTTTAAGTCATTTACACCTTTAAAAGAGTACAACATCATGTGTTTCAATTGTAATAATTTTGGGTATAAAGCTAAATAGTGTAGAATAGTGTTCCCTAAATTTCCAAAGTCAAGCAAAAAGGAGAATGATAAAGATGTTCAAAAGCGTATGACTTTCAAAGTTTGGAAAAAGAAAATTGAAAAAGAACATTGTAAGTTGGGATTAGCTTTACTCCCATCCCAAAATTGATCACCTCAAGTAAAGGAGGTGGTGAGGGGGCTATGCTAAGTGTCTTATTCTTAGCCCCAAGGAGCCCTTTGGCATTGATGTCAAAGGAGAAGAGAATTCAGTGAGGGGGAGCAACTTGTTAGGGGGAGTAGATTGGGAATCTAGTTGCAGTAAAATAATTTTTTTGAAGGGTTGGCATAAATGATAAAGGGGGAGATTGTTGGAAATATTTAGTTGTCATTGATGTCAAAGGTGCATGGTATTCAAGGTAGAAATATTTTGATATCAAAGGTGCATGGTAGTCATGACAAAATTATTCTTCAAGGGTGAGAATTTTATAAGGTTGGACAATTATTCAAGGAAAGTTTATTGTAAAGCAAGGAAAATATTTTTAAGAAAATGATTATAATATTTAAATATTATAAAGAAGGACAAAAGCTTGGGACACAAAGGTTTAAAAGTTAATAAAAGTTGCTTGGGACAAAAGTTTAAAAGTTGATTGGGACAAAGGTTTAAATATTACAAGAGAAGGCCAAAGGTTTAAAAGTTTATAAAAGTTGCTTGGGACATGTTTAAATATTACAAGAGAAGGCCAAAGCTTTTAAAAGTTAATATTATAATTTTTTTAAAAATATTATAAGGGGTTTATAAGGTTTGGCATCAACATATTTGGAGAGCATAAATAAAATCAAAAGTAAAATCGTGAGTCGACTTCCCAAGGTGCAAAGGAAGGCATATAAATATGAAGACAAAGATTTCATTATTTACCATCGTGCAATGCAATAATTGAAAATTTCTAATGCAACCAATGATGTGAAAAATTCCAATTCGTGTGCAAAATTTGAATACTTCCATTACGAAAAAAATGATGAATAAGAGAAGAGGAAGTTGTGCACTACATGATATAAATTCAATGTAGAAAGATAGAAGAGCGAATCCCCAATAGGTTTCATCCATTGGGGTATCCCAGCTGGATGTTTAGCCCTGTGTTAGGGCACTATGGAGCAAAGTGTGCAAAGTTCCTGATATGGAATAACAATTGCAAGCACAAAGGAATTGGTAAACCAAAAACTTAGCTATATTCCATTGATAACATATGCCTATAAATAGGCATTACATGACATATTTTGGATAAGGGTGCATTTAATGATAATGACACCTTAATCCTTACAACAACTAAAATTTATTAATTCACACACCTAATTCCCTATCATTCCTCTTCACTGAAGAAGCATTGGTCCCCAATGCATTCAAATCATGGAAAAAAAGAAGGAAAACAACCAGGAGTATCGGTTACAACTGAAAATGTACTCCTCTTACAAAGAAAAATGATAACTTTTACATGGCTGCATGAAACCAAAATCTGGCAGTGTATCTGAGTCGACTATAAACATTGCTATGTCGACGAATAGCTGAAATTGGGTCTCTCAAAATGGTAGAAGATAGCAGCAACTGGTATAGGAAAGAAGTTGGAGAAAAAGACCTCGAACTACGTGCCAAAATATGCCAGTTGGAAATTGTGGATGCATTAAATTTTTGGTTTTGAATGTTGGGCCACATGCATTAATGAAATGCATTGAATGAAAACGACCACAAAAATGCATTTAATGAAAGGCAATGACATGGAAATGCATTTAATGAAAGCGGCATTGAAATGCATTTAATGAAAGTAGTGCGAAAATGCATTTAATAAAAGTTGTGCGGTTTAATGAATGCATTAATGAATGCAGTCTAATGAATGCATTAAATGGATTAAATTGTAGTGGAATAAATAATAAATTGTAGTTGTTTATTTTTAATTGTTGGTTGTTATAAGGATTAAGGTGCATAGTTGTCATTAAATGCGACCTTATCCATAACATGTGATGTATTGCCTATTTATAGGCCTTTGGTTATCAATGGAAATCAGTTTTTGGGTTTTTCAATTTCTTCATGCTTGCGATTGTTGTTCCATATCAGTTCAAAACCTTGCGACACCATTTTGCTTTGTGAAAAAATTGTGAAAGTGTGAAGGTTATAGGCCAGTTGATCCTATTTTGTTCTTGAGCTATGGTGCAACCCAACCGGTTGGCTATCCCGCAGTAAGACATTGTTGTGGGTGAGGGTTGAGGACCAAATTCTATCGGATGTGGTGTTTTTCTTGGAAATCATGGTGGTAGTTGAGGTAAGAGAAAAGTATTTTATTTTTATTAAAGTAGGGAGTCATAAGGTGAAACATTAATATTTTATATTCTGCATTGTTATAAGAAGGTGATATAAGGTGTGTTAGGATTGTTTGAAAGATTGTATTTTGTATAGTGTGTGAAGGAGTTATTTTTGTATATTAAGGAGTTATAAGGTGTAATTTTGATTGTTATAAAATTGTATTATGTATAAGTTGGAGTTATAAGGTGTAACTTTGGAATTTTAATTTTGTATTTTGCATGTCATAAAAGGATAAAATAAGAAGTGAATTTATTGGTTTAAAAGCTTCATTGTTTATATTTTGATAAGGGTATAGTTATTATTAAAAGCTTTATTTTGTGAGATTAAAAAGGAGATATAAGGTATTATTTTCAAGCTTTATTGTGCACATTTTTGAGAAGGGTTTTTAATGTGGATGATTTGAAAAAGAGATTTTCTAACCTTGTTTTTGTAGTGGCAAAAGAAAGGAAAATTAATTTTGACAAAACAGGTTTGGAAAACACATGCAAAAGAAGATTATCATCATTGTGGCAGATTTAGAGGTATGGTGATTTAATTCCTTTCTCAAAGGTGGTTTTGTTTGAGGAAAATATTTTTAATATCATATGGTTTGAGGTATAAGGATTGATTAGATGTGCATTGGTTTTGATTGATGTGGAGAGTAAATGTGCAAGGGTTATAGATCAGATTTGAGAGCAAATTTGTGCATTATTCATGATTGATTTTAGGAGTAGACGAGAAGGAAAAATTTATGCATTGTGATTGATTTTGAAGTGAATGTGGAAATAAGCAAAATAATATAGTCTCACACAAATGGAAGGGTTGTTTTAAAGCAAGTCAAAGTATCATCTAGTGCAAGGATAATGAGAAAGGATATTATTAAAAAGGATGTTTTCAGCTATCTACAAAAGGAAAGGAAAGGTGCAAATAAGCAATTACAAGGTCAGTTATCAAGTGCTAGACTAGAGCTAGCTTTAAAATATGATAAATATGAGACATGTGAAAGCGACCGACTTAATCAATGTGAAGAACATATTGGGAATTTGTTAGTGCATATCATTCTCTATATGTTCAAGAGGTTAAACGAATTCTGGGTAGAATATGTCTGAATTGCTTTAGTTGAGGAAAGCACATTGAGGAATAGATGAGCATTATTTTGTATGCAATATTTGGGAGTAGATGAGCAATATTTGTAAGCAGGTTTTGGATCAGATTGTTGAGCACATTTGTGAGCATGATTTTGGAGCAGTGTTGAGCACTTTTGTGAGTAGATGTGAGCAGGTTTAGTAAGCAAATTTGAGCAGGTTATGGAGTTGTTTTGTGTAGAATTGAGGGCAGACTTTGTGCAGAATTGAATATAGAGTTTGAGCAGAGTTGAAGACAGAGTTTGAGCAGAGTTGAAGATAGATTTTGAGCAGAGTTGAAGACAGAGTTGAGAAAATTTTAAGATAGAGTTGAGTAGATTTGAGGACAAATATTGAGAAGAGTTGAATACAAGAACTAGAACAGAGGATATTGGTGTATCATGTGAGGTGGTGCCCACAAAACTAGAATAGTGTGGAGTTATATCCATAGAACCAGAGTAGAGGGGACTGGTGTCTCCTGTGGAGTGGTGTACAAAAAATTAGAATAGAGTGGAGTGGTGTCTATTGTTGGAAATATGAGCAAGTTTTGTTGTCATTGATGTCAAGAGGTTGATGTCCAAGTTTCATCGTCATTAATGTCATCAGGTGGTTTTTCCAAAAGGCAAGGAAGAGGTTTAAAGGAATAGGATATAATATTTATTTTAAATATTATATGCCTAAAAGGCCTAAAAATATTGAAGACCCAAGGAAGGAGAAGCAAGTTTAAAAGGAAATAATAATATTATAATATTCTAGGTTAAAGGTTGAGTTGAAGAAAAACGAGGTCCAAGGAGTTATTAAATTATAAATCCTCAAAAAGACCCATTTGGCAGATTTTAAAGGTTATGATTTAATTTATTTAAATTTAAATATTTTAACCATAGGTTAAAATTTAAATTTAAATAAATAATAAAGGCGCCAAAAGTTTAAATGTTAAATTCGAATTAAAAATCAAATTTCCTAAATCGTCGACGTGTTGGAGTGCATAGCATATGGTATAAAAAGGGCAAAGGTTTTTAATTAAAAATCATCCATGCGAATTGTATGCCCAAAGTCTAAGGAATTCGTGCGTTGCATTCATTAAAGGAGTAAGGAAAGAATTTGCATGTGTTAAGTGTTGGAGGGCAGACATGGTGATAAATCGAAGTGGAGCGCCAAGCAAGTCTCAAGGTGCTTGGTAGCGCAAGTGGCAATCGAGGGCTGTGTTAAGGCATTTGTGAGGGTGAGATCATGGGTTTGATTCACGTGATTGTGTTTTGCAAAGGGAAAACATTTTTCGTTTGCGCTAAGTGGGAGAAGAGACAAGGAACATAGAGGAGTGTGTGCGCATTTTAATTTCGTGTGGGCACGTAGCCCAACTGGTGGATGCGCTTTGTGCTAGGGTGTTGGAAAGGCGAGGTCGTGTGTTCAAATTTCATCGAAGACATTTTTGTTGGGTAGAATTAAAATAAAAGGTATGCTTTTCACGTTTTAATTTATCCAAAGGTTTTTGATATTCGAAAATTGCATTAAAGGGTTGCGTGAGATTTAAAAGGTGGTTTGTGAGTTTGTTGAGGGAGATATAAGGTATAAGAAAATTAAAATATTTTATTTTAATTTTTGGTGGTTAGAATTTATTTTATAAAGTAGGAGTGATAAGGTATGCAAGGAATATTGTATTTTGTATTTTGAAATAAAGCTACATTGTGATAATTATTTTTGAGAGGAGAAATAAGGTGCATAAAGGAAATTATTGTGAAAGTGAGTTATTTGAATCTTTGCTAATTATTTTTTAAGTTTGGAGATTATAAGGTGTACTTGAGATTTAATATTTTTGTATGGTGAAATAATTTTTGAGGGAAATATTTGAGTAAAGATTTTGAGAAAGATTGTTGCTATCTAACCTTGAAATTGGCAAAGAGGAGTTGATTGTGATTGAGACAGGTTTTGAAGATATATCTCCATCAAAACAAAAGGTATGGGCATATCATCCTTGTGAGTGAAATATTGTTGGATTGAATGTTGTGAAATGCAAAGTTGGAGTGAAAATGATTGTTTGATAAGCATTGTTGGAAATGTTTGAGTGAGTTTTCATATGCATGATTGGTGAATGTTTGTGAGAACATTTGAGTGTGGGATTGAGAACTATCTTGAACTAGGGTTTGTGAAAGATCATGAGTATCATTGTTATGTGAATTTGGAATCATCTTGAGTCAAGGTTTGAGTTCCATAGTGTGAGTTGTTGGAAGTATAGTGAAACACTTGGTTAGGGTTTGTAAGCAAGTTGTATTTCATTGAGTGAATGGTTGGATGAAGTTGGATGAGCATTATTGATTGAATGTATTGGAGTGATAGTTCAAGTTTTATGAAACAAATTATTCTTTATTCTAAATTGATTTGAAAGAGAGTTTGAAAGTGATTGAGTGATTTGTGAGTGTGAAACATATTGAGTCTCTAATCATTCTATATATGTTTCTATGGTTAAACAAGATTCTGAGTGAAACTTGTTTGTGTTATTGAAGAGGTTTTCTGTAAGAGATTAAGTTGAGTTTTGTATGCAAGTTTTGCAATTGATTTGAATAAGCTTTTGTGAAAGCTAGTGGATAGATTTGAGTAAGTCCTAGAGGGGACTTAAGGATAGAGTTAAGCAAGCTTTTGTGAAAGCTTGTGAGCATATTTGAGTAAGTCCTAGAGGGGACTTAAGGACAGAGTTGAGTAAGATTTTGTGAAAGCTTGTGAGCAAATTTGAGTAAGTCCTAGAGGGGACTTAAGAAGTTGAGTAATTTTATGAAAGCTTAAGGATAGATTTGTGTGAGATTTTATGGAAGCTTACAAGAAGATTTGAGGTAAGTCTTGGTGAAGACTTGTTGAGAAGATTTGAGGTAAGTCTTGGTGAAGACTTGTTGAGCAGATTGGACAAGTTCTAGAGAGGACTTGTTGAACAGATTTGAGATAAGTCTTAGTGAAGACTTGAGAGCAGATTGAGCAAGTTCTTGAGAGGACTTGTGGATAGATTTGAGGTAAGTATTTGAGAAGACTTGAGAGCAGAGTTGATTGATTGATTTGTTCAAGATTTGAGTTAAGGCTTGGGGTAGATCTAGAAGAGTTGATTTGTGATTGGATCAAGATTTGTGTTAAGGCTTGAGGATAGATTTTGGTGCAGATTTGTGCTAGACTAGAGATAGACTTGTGAGCATATTTGTGCTAGATCAAAGGATAGTGTTTAGTGTAGATTTGAGATAGAGATTGAGTAGAGCTAAGAGCAAGCTTTGGAGGTGATAGAGTAGAGGACAGTAGTCTCCAGTGGATAGAGATCCATTAGCTAGGGTAGTGAGGATAGAGGTCTTTTGAGTGAGGATAGAGGTCTTCAGTGGAGAGAGATCCACAAGCCAATGTAGTGGAGGTAGTAGTCTTCTAGAGGATCACCAACTAGAGCAGAGAAGGAGTTCTCCTATGGATAGAGATCCATAAAACATAGGAGAAGGAGTTCTCCTATGGATAGAGATCCACAAGGAAAGTGTTCTCCTATGGATAGGTATCCATAAACTTGATTAGGGTATTGGTGTCTCCTTTGGATAGAGGTCCATAAACATTGTAATAGGGAAGGATTCCAAAGAGATTTGTTGAGAAAATTTTAGTGAAATATTTTCTTCGTGGAGTAGCCCACATTGGGTGAACCATGTTAAATTGGTGTCTCTATTGTGTGTGATGATTTATGCATTGCTTTGATTACTATTGTTGATATTGCCATTGATATATTGGATAATATTGTTTGGGAAAGAAAAGTAAAAAGTGGTCTTATACTATTCACCCCCCTCTCAGTATAAGCTTGTGTTCTTCAATTGGTATCAGAGCGGGTTCCTTCGGAAGATTTTAATAACTTGAAGGAAAAGCTTACAGGAACACAGATGGATTCTCAGAGTGGATCTTCAGGGAATAAGGCACCATTGTTCGATGGGAACAATTATGCATTTTGGAGTGTGAGAATGAAGATTTTCCTAATGGCACTAGGAAATGATATATGGCAAGTAGTTGAGGATGGGTACATACCGCAAGCTACTCCACCTACAGATAAATATGGTAAGCTCCTACAACTGAATAATTCAAAGGCAATGAATGGAATCTTAAATGGTTTACATGAAATAGAGTTTGTAAAAGTTATGCATTGCACATCAAAAAAATAGATTTGGGATAAGCTAAAAAATATATATGAGGGAGACAAAAAGGTCAAGATGGCAAAATTGCAAAATCACAAGAAAACATTTGAAGACCTAAAGATGAAGGATGAGGAAGATATTGCTACATACCTACTTCATGTGGATGAGGTTGTTAACTCCATGCAAGGACTTGGGTTTAAAGTTGAAGAAACAGATGTTTGTCAAAAGGTTTTAAGGTCACTCCCTAAGAGGTATAGTGAAAAGATTTCAGCCATAGAAGAGTCAAAAGATATTGAAATTTTGACAAGGGATGAGTTACATGGAATTCTCACAGCTTTTGAGATGAGAATAAAAGAGGAGTCTATCCCCCAGAAAGAAGCAACCTTCAAAGTTACAAAGAAGACAAAGGGTAAGAAGTTAGATTCAAGTAATGAGTTATCCAGTGATGAAGAAGCAAACTATGGCAGAAGGAACAAGGACACAAGAAAGTATAAAGGTACGAAAATAGTTAGGTGTTTTAATTATGGTAAATATGGTCACTATGCATCTGATTGTCTAGAGGTTGGAAGTAGCAATGATGATGAGAAATAGGATCATAAGAATAGGGAAACAGGAAAATACAGGTATCAAAATAAAAGCAAGGATGGACAAAGCAAGCAAGGAAAGAAGTTTTTCCAAAGGCATAAGAAGATTTTTTATGCAGATAAGGTAGGTAAGAGTTCAAGTGATAGTGATGGAAGGTCCTCAGATAATGAAGAAGAAGAAATTCTATTTATGATAGTAGAAAAAGAAGATGTTAAAAAAGCAAAAAGGGCACCAATAATTCTCAAGTGTTTTAGGTGTGGTAACTTTGGTCATCTTGAAGATAATTGTACAAGGAATGGGTTCAATTTTAGTGAAGATGAATATGAAGATGCTCTTGAAGGTCCAGAAGAAGAAAGTCTTCTTATGGCAATAGAAGAAGAAGGAAGTGCTTCTATTGAAGATAAATCAAAAAGGAATGAAGATGATCTTGAAGATAAAATAGAGGAAGAATCAAAAAATGAAGAGGAAGGAGAAGTTGATCTTGAAGGTGAGCTTATTTCTGCTCTTAAGGAATTAAGAAAGGTAAGAAAGCAAAACTCAAAACTCAAGCTTCAATTTCAAGAATGTGATGAAGAGAAAGGAAAGCTTATAGAAGATCTAACCAACTCAATAGCTAAGACAAGGAGATTTAAAGAGAAGTTAGAGGCAAAAGTCTTAGAATGTGAAAGATTAGAGCATGAGGTAGCTTCACTAAGGAAGGAAGTAAAAGAGTCTAAAGATAAGCTACACAGGTTTGGGAGAAGCTCAAAGACCTTGGATAAGATTATCAAGGTACAAAGATCTTCATCAAATAAGACAAGACTTGGTTTTGAACAGGAACATAGAGAACAAGGAGAGGAGTCAATCTCAAGCTCCAAAGAAGAAGAAGCTTCAGAAGAAGAGAGTGTAAGAGAGAGTGAGACTTTTGAGGATAAGTTGGACAATAGAAAGTTCAACAAGGAAAGGAACAATGCACAAATAAGGAACAGATGGAACAAGAAACATCACAGGGAAGAAGAGACTAAGAGACCAATGGGGTCAAGGCAAGGTTTCTTCAATGGATGTTGCTTCTCATGTCATAGGTTTGGTCATAAGGCTAATGGGAATACAGGGATATGGAAATTTTAGAAATGGGCATCTCTTTCAAGGGTATTGCTACTCTTGTAATCAGTTTGGTCATAAGGTAGTTAATTGCAAGGTTCATGATAGGAATGGATATGGCTTCACCAGGAGGAACTTCAAGATATTTGCACCTTCAAGGAACCACAACATTAAGTGTTATAAGTGCAATAATGTTGGGCATATGGCTAAGTGGTGTAGAGCAGAATTTCTAGAGACAAGCAAGAACAAGAATAGTTAGAGGAATCAGAAGGATCGGTTGAGGAAGAAGGTGGACAAAGGTAAATATCAATGTATGTTGGGAGTAGAGATACTCCCACCCCAAAATTAACCACCTCAAAGAGAGGAGGTGGGGGAGGGGCTAAGCTAAGAGTCTCATATTTAGCCCCAAGCCCCAAAGGTGGCCCTTTGCCATTGATGTCAAAGGGGGAGATATTTGAGTTAGGGGGAGAGCATTCAGTCGGGGAGCAGTTTCTCAGGGGGAGCAGAACTGAAAAAGGTAAAAGAAATGGTTAAAGGAAAATGGGTTGCCATCAATGACAAAGGGGGAGATTGTTGGAAATATGAGCAAGTTTTGTTGTCATTGATGTCAAGAGGTTGATGTCCAAGTTTCGTCATCATTAATGTCATCAGGTGGTTTTTCCAAAAGGCAAGGAAGAGGTTTAAAGGAATAGGATATAATATTTATTTTAAATATTATATGCCTAAAAGGCCTAAAAAGATTGAAGACCCAAGGAAGGAGAAGCAAGTTTAAAAGGAAATAATAATATTATAATATTTAATATTATAATATTCCAGGTTAAAGGTTGAGTTGAAGAAAAACGAGGTCCAAGGAGTCATTAAATTATAAATCCTCAAAAAGACCCATTTGGCAGATTTTAAAGGTTATGATTTAATTTATTTAAATTTAAATATTTTAACCATAGGTTAAAATTTAAATTTAAATAAATAATAAAGGCGCCAAAAGTTTAAATGTTAAATTCAAATTAAAAATTAAATTTCCTAAATCACCGACATGTTGGAGTGCATAGCATATGGTATAAAAAGGGCAAAGGTTTTTAATTAAAAATTATCCATGCGAATTATATGCCCAAAGTCTAAGGAATTCATGTGCTACATTCATTAAAGGAGAAAGGAAAGAATTTGCATGTGTTAAATGTTAGAGGGCAGACGTGGTGATAAATTGAAGTGGAGCGCCAAGCAAGTCTCAAGGTGCTTGGTAGTGCAAGTGGTAGTCGAGGGCTACGTTAAGGTGTTTGTGAGGGTGAGATCGTGGGTTCGATTCATGCGATTGTGTTTTGCAAAGGGAAAACATTTTTCGTTTGTGCTTAGTGGGAGAAGAGACAAGGAACATAGAGGAGTTCGTGCACCTTTTAATTTTGTGTGGGCACGTAGCCCAACTGGTGGATGTGCTTTGTGCTAGGGTGTTGGAAAGGTGAGGTCGTGTGTTCAAATTTCATTGAAGATATTGTTGGGCAGAATTAAATAAAAGGTATGCTTTTCACATTTTAATTTGTCCAAAGGTTTTTGATATTCGAAAATTGCATTAAAGGGTTGTGTGAGATTTAAAAGGTAGTTTGTGAGTTTGTTGAGGGAGATATAAGGTATAAGAAAATTAAAATATTTTATTTTAATTTTTGGTGGTTAGAATTTATTTTATAAAGTTGGAGTGATAAGGTATGCAAGGAATATTGTATTTTGTATTTTGAAATAAAGCTACATTGTGATAATTATTTTTGAGAGGAGAAATAAGGTGCATAAAGGAAATTATTGTGAAAGTGAGTTATTTGAATCTTTGCTAATTATTTTTGAAGTTTGGAGATTATAAGGTGTACTTGAGATTTAATATTTTTGTATGATGAAATAATTTTTGAGGGAAATATTTGAGTAAAGATTTTGAGAAAGATTGTTGATATCTAATATTGAAATTGGCAAAGAGGAGTTGATTGTGATTGAGATAGGTTTTGAGGTCATATCTCCATAAAAACAAAAGGTATGGGCATATCTTCCTTATGAGTGAAATATTGTTGGATTGAATGTTGTGAAATGCAAAGTTGGAGTGAAAAGGTTTTCATTGTTGGAAATGTTTGAGTGAGTTTTCATGTGCATGATTGGTGAATATTTGTGAGAACATTTGAGTGTGAAATTGAGAACTATCTTGAGCTAGGGTTTGTGAAAGATCATGAGTATCATTGTTATGTGAATTTGGAATCATCTTGAGTCAAGGTTTGAGTTCCATAGTGTGAGTTATTGGAAGTATAGTGAAACACTTGGTTAGGGTTTGTAAGCAAGTTGTGTTTCATTGAGTGAATGGTTGGTTGAAGTTGGATGAGCATTATTGATTGAAAGTATTGGAGTGATAGTTCAATTTCTATGAAACAAATTATTCTTTATTTCTGAATTGATTTGAAAGAGAGTTTGAAAGTGATTGAGTGATTTGTGAGTGTGAAACATATTGAGTCTCTAATCATTCTCTATATGTTTCTATGGTTAAACAAGATTCTGAGTGAAACTTGTTTGTGGTATTGAAGAGGTTTTCTGTAAGAGATTAAGTTGAGTTTTGTATGCAAGTTTTGCAATTGATTTGAATAAGCTTTTATGAAAGCTAGTGGACATATTTGAGTAAGTCCTAGAGGGGACTTAAGGACAGAGTTAAGCAAGCTTTTGTGAAAGCTTGTGAGTAGATTTGAGTAAGTCCTAGAGGGGACTTAAGGACAGAGTTGAGTAAGCTTTTGTGAAATCTTGTGAGTAGATTTGAGTAAGTCCTAGAGGGGACTTAAGGACAGAGTTGAGTAAGATTTTGTGAAAGCTTGAGGATAGATTTGTGTGAGATTTTATGGAATCTTACAAATAGATTTGAGGTAAGTCTTGGTGAAGACTTGTTGAGCAGATTTGAGGTAAGTCTTGGTGAAGACTTGTTGAGCAGATTGGACAAGTTCTAGAGAGGACTTGTTGAGCAGATTTGAGGTAAGTCTTAGTGAATACTTGAGAGAAGATTGAGCAAGTTCTTGAGAGGACTTGAGGATATATTTGAGGTAAGTCTTTGAGAAGACTTGAGAGCAGAGTTGATTGATTGATTTGTTCAAGCTTTGAGTTAAGGCTTGGGGTAGATCTAGTAGAGTTGATTTGTGATTGGATCAAGATTTGTGTTAAGGCTTGAGGATAGATTTGAGGATAGATTTTGGTGCAGATTTGAGGGTATATTTGTGCCAGACCAGAGATAGACTTGTGAGCAGATTTGTGCTAGATCGAAGGACAATGTTTAGTGTAGATTTGAGATAGAGATTGAGCAGAGCTGAGAGTAAGCTTTGGAGGTGATAGAGAAGAGGATAGTAGTCTCCAGTGGATAGAGATCCATTAGCTAGGGTAGTGAGGACAGAGGTCTTCTGAGTGAGGACAGAGGTCTTCAATGGAAATTTATAAGCTTGTGTTCTTCATACATAGAACATCATAATAGGGGATTGGTGTCTCCTATGGGTTGGTGCCCATAAAATTTATTGAGAAATTTATAAGCAATATTTCTTTATGGATGTAGCCCACATTGGGTGAACCATATTAAATTTATGTCTCTTATATGTGTGATGATTTATGCATTGTTTCATTTATTGCATTGATATTATTGTTGTTATCATTTGGATTGAAAAGTGAAAAGTTTTATCTTATAATGTACACCCCCCCTCTCTCAGTATAAGCTTGTGTTCTTCAATTTTTCCTTTTCAAGCAAACTCTAACTTTACTTTTTGCTATTTTATTTTGTAAATTCTAAGATGAAAGTGTTACCTCCTTCCTTGGATTGAAGAATATTAACTTTAAACTATATTTTAATGATATCAATAGTTCTAATATGGTGCTCTTAAAAACTTAAAGTATAATGATTTTAATGCTTAAACAATAACCTTTATAGCACTGATGTTACACACCTTTTGTTCTCCTTTTTTAGCTAATCTCCTTGGTGATTTGTGTAAGAAAAATATAGACAACACCAAACAATGCAATAAATACAAGCAAGTGCAATGAGGAAAAAATGATCTTTGTATTAAATAGTGGAGCCTTAGTATCCATTTACAATGATTTTCCTCGAGTGTGCAAGGATCTATTTAAAATGAATTTGCTCACTTTTTAGATTACAATGGATAGAAAAGGAGGAAATGCCCCTTTTTACCAAATACAAATAATGATGGTATCTTCGGTCTTCTCTTCCTCTTATCCAGTTGGTGAGTGGGCTTGGGTATCCAGTGATGGGCCACTCCAGCTTCAATAGTTGCTTCAAATACCTGTAACCTACACACATGAATGCAAAAAAAGAGTCAAAAAACTTGTTGATATGAATAGAAATGACTACTTAAAAATATTGAAAATGAATGCATGTAAACTATGAACAATGCATAGAGAAAAGAAAAAGAACATAAATGGATGCCTTGCTGACTTACTAATCATGATTTGGTTATTGATGGTTGGAATGTCACTCTTGAGCAATCACAAGCATGTGGGTGGGACTGGAAAACCATAGGAGGATGGTTAGACAACCACGGGGGAGTCGTTGCCTCTGTGTAAACACCGATGAGTGGTTCAACAAAAAGTGTAGAAAGCCTTAGGGTTTGATTCGAAGCCTCAATGAATCCAACCTCCAAGTGCGGATGACCTTTCTAGTGATTTTGATAGTGTAACAGTATGTTTTCTCCAACATCTTTTGGTTTATGGGATGAAGGTACCTTTATAAGCTCCTTGGGATTTTGGAGGGAAAGAGAGGTGTCAAGCTAGCATTGCCAAATGGTAAGCTAGAGTTGCCACATCTCTAGGGAGGGATGTCCCATGTGAAGGGACAAAGGTGAAATGGGTACTTGAGAGGTGGCAAGAGGTGCAGGTGATGTGGATAGGAAACATGTCTAGTGGTTAGGTAGGGTATCCTAGGCAGATTTTATAGATTTAGAAAATCTAGAAAATACTTTTAATGTGCAATATTTATATGCCTAAGTTTGGACTTAGGCATATATTTTATTATGCAGATTTAGAATGTGCTATGTGAATGAACAATGTACAAGAATTATATGCCTAAGTTTAGGTAGGCATATATATTATTATGAAAAATTAAAATATGCAATGTGAATGTGGTTTTGCAAATGCCTAGGTTTTGGTGTCTACAAATACCCCTTTTTTTACCATTATGCATAAAAAACAATGTAGCGCAAAAAAAAGACAACTAAATTTATTGGATGGAGAAATGGATTCAAATATTCTTGATGCATAAGAATGAATGATTTTTGCAAAAAAATTAATTTTAGCTTACTCCCTCAATTGGTGAATGGGTGAATAATGAAACACACAAGCCAATTGACCAAATGCAAATGATGAAAAAGAGGTGGATGTGACGGATGCAAATGTTTGAAAATCAAGATCAAGCTGGATACCCCAAGTTTGGGGTGAATCTATGCTATGGAAAATTTGCCTTTGGAAACAATGAAGTGCAATATGTTATGGTAAAAGAACCAACCATGCTAGGGGTTCGGGTACCTTAGTAACTTTAGCAATTCCTACCAAATGATATGGTGTTAAAGGAACCAGTCACCCTGGCGACTCAGACACCTTTGTGATTTTAGCAATTCTTACCAAATTGAGAGTTGTGATAATTTTTCACGTTCGTAACCCGATAGAAAGGGCTTGATGACAACCTTGTGCAAATTTGATTCATCACAACTCATTCAAAAATTGAAGATCCAAATTGATTGAATTTTTAATGCAATGATGTGGAATAATTTTGAACAAGTGTCCTTATGGTGATTTACTCATTCTATTAGATTGCATGGATAACCAATCGCTACAACCGCTAGATGTCTAGAGTAAATCACTAGATACAAGGTTAACTTGAAATAATGTTGATGTTAGATAATTATTGAATGCATTTTATGTTGATTGGAGGGGGTTTATTTTTATTTTTTATTTTTTTTTTTAAATTCTTGCATACGGTTTGCACACTACCAAACACTTACACATGGTTGACCACCACCAAACACAGGCATGTGGTTGATCACTACCAAATACGAGTGATCAGCTGAATGTGCTCGACAAATACGTGCAGGCAGTTGGATGCACTCGAAAAACACAAAAGCATGTTTGATGCTGCAAAGTGTGGCTATAAATAGGCATGGATGGGAAAAGTGTGTTAGATTTTGAAGTAGATATCAATGGGAGATGATAATAACAAGATGCATAAATATGAGAGAAAGTAAATTTATGAGATTGCAAAAATATGATTTAAATAGAAATGATGGAAATGAATACAATGTTTCTATGGAGAAAATGGACACACAATTTAAGAAGCTACATGACTACATTGTAATCCATCACTAATGGAGTTACACAATAATTATACTACTACCTATTGTCTCTATAATCTCTTACAATGAGGTCCTTTTATAATAGAATATAGATGCCTTGGCAAAAACTCTACCTAGCTATACAAGGGACACCTTTCACATTTACAACTTGCACATTGACACTTGTGTATTTGTTACCTTGCATAAAGTAACTAGATAAGTTCCCCCTAAAATAATATAATGTCCTAAGTATGTACCTAGAAAGGTACATTTACATGACCCAAATGATGTAATAGAATATAACTCTAATACCCCCCTGTATTACATTATTTTGGTAGTAAATAATTTAGTCTTCAATATGGATCTTCTTCCATTAGATGAAATTTGTGCTTGGTTCTTCTGTAGCTTATTTAGTCTTTAGATGATGCAAAATAAGCTAAAGTTGTAGGTTCTTCTTTCAATTGACCTTGCACTGTATTCCTCCTTCATTGGATTCATCTTCTTCTTCTTTAGCTTTGCCTTTGAATCCAATATTTATGCTTTCATAGGTGGTTGTACTGCAACTTGGTTCCTATTGGGATGTTTCTCCTCTATTTTTACTCTATACAGAAGCTTCTGAACAACCACTTAGAGCATCATGATAAGATTTCAAATTAGTAGAACTTGAAGTATCAATGCTACATGAAGATTGAAAAATATTTCCAAGATATGATTCACTTAATTCTATCTTCCTTCTTAAGAAGTTCTATCAATATCTTATGTTTTACATTCTCATCTCTGTAATGTTTATCTAGTGAGAAATGCCATGTATAATATGCTCACAAAATCTAGAGGAAGTGAAATATCACTTTTTCATTGGCTATTGCTTCATTGAGACGTGCTTGAAGATAGCATTCCATAGAGTCAAAATTATCTTCTAATGCTTCACTATGAATTACTTTTGAAGCTAGGTCTAATATTTCTTCAGATTTCATGAGTAAATTCATGATCCTAAGTTTGATAGCATTGGATTTTTGTTTTTTGAAAAAGATTATTTTTGTTAATGCTTGATGAGTCCTTTGAAGTAGACATCCATGACTCTATTAGTTTAAGATATAGAGAAATTTTTATCTTATGGTTTCTAAAATAAAATATATATAAGCTTGATTTGATGAAACCTTTTGTTAACCCTTAGGTTTTATAGACTTCCTTATGTATCCCTAATGATGAGAGTTCTCAAACCTAATAAGTTTTTAGATTTTGTAGAAATATTACATCTATCCAATGAATTTAGAACTTGATAATTTTTGATGGATGCTAATATTACCAAGTTTTGTAGAATGCCTTATGACTCCCTAGGGTGTTTTGGATAGGATATATGATCAATATAGCATTTTTTGTAAATTGTAGTTCAATTTTGGGCTGATTTTGTGAAATTTTGTAAACACCAAAATCAACTTTTCTATCTCCTTATAACTCCTATTGAACAAAGCACTATTTCAATTTTTGAAGAGGTTTTGATGTTGGATTTATTTTACCTCCTTTACATGATTTTGAGACAAAACTATTATAAAAATTCCAACCTTTGAAAATCTTTAATAAATATCTTTAAATACCCCTTATGGTTGATTTTTACGTTTTCTAATTTCTAATTCCTAATTCGATGTTGTATTCCTTATAACTCCCAAATTTGGAAAAATTAGAAAATTATATTTGCAAATAATTCAAATTTCAGTAATAACCCTTATTCCTCCTAGGTTACCTTTTGCAAATATTAATAATCATGAAATATGATTGCTTAATAAATCACTAATGTAGAATATTGCAATAGTAGATAAAATGTACCCTTTGTTGGCAATTTTGGGTACCTTGGATACATTGCATTTGCTCAAGTGATTAAGTTGTCATTGATGTCAAGAAGTTGTTTGAAGGAATTTGATTTGATGTAAAATAATTTGTTTTGATGAAGGTTCGGCATGACAGGTTCGAAAGAAAGTAAGTTGGAAAAATGTCGTGATATCGCGACATGTCGCATTTTTGCGACTTGAGCAGGAGAGAGAAAGCTTTTTGAAAAAGTGTTGCGATATCGCGACATGTCACAGTTTCACGATTCAAAGAGGAGAGAGAATGCATGGAGTAAAAAATGTCACGATTTCGTGACATATTGCAAAGAAGATTGTACGGACGAAAAAGTGTCGCGATTTCGTGACATGTTGCAGGAGAGGGAGTCTGAAAGAAAAAGTGTCATGATTTTGCGACATGTTGCAGGAGAAGGAGTCCAAAAGAAAAAGTGTCACGATTTCACGACATAATGCAGAAGAGAGAGTCCATAGTGTGAGTTGTCATGATTTCGTGACAAGTTCGAAGAGAGAGAAAGTAGCAAGATAAAGTGTCATGATTTCGCGACATGCTACAGAAGATGAAATGAGAAGCATCGCAATTTCGCAACATGATGCAGAATTCGAAGTGAGAACTATCACGATTTCGTGACATGCAGCAAAGGGAAGAGTCTGAAATGAGAAGCATCATGATTTCGTGATAGGTTGCAAAGAAGATGTATGAAAGCTGAAAGCATCATGATTTTGCGACAGGTTGAAGAGAAATCTTGCGAATGCAGAAAGTGTCACGATTTCGTGACAGTTTGAGATGGCAGCGTACGGATGGAGAAAGTGTCACAATTTCACAAAAAAAACTGGAAGCAGGTATTCTATAGGAGAAGTGTCGCAATTCCATGAAAAAAGCAAAGAGGAAGGCTATGAAGACAAAAGCGTCGCGATTTCGTGACATGTTCCAGTTTCGCGGGCATAAGGCAGAAAAGAGCTTAAGGCAGTGTAAGTGTCACGATTTTGTGACATGTTCCATTTTCACGAGTGCAAGCCGAGAAGAGGTTGAGAAAGCATGAAATGTCACGATTTCACGATAGAAGTGAAGATGACGTCAACAGAGGCAAAAGTGTCACGATTTCATGACAAAAGCAAAGTTGTTGCTGACAAAGACAGGGGTGTCACGATTTCGTGACAAGAGCTTACTCAAAGTTTTCAAAGGCTAAAGTGTCGTGATATCATGAAAAAAGCCAAAAGGAAGTGTACGGTTGCAAAGGTGTTGCGATATCGTGACATGTTGTAGTTTCACGGCCAAAAGCTACAGAACTACAAAAGTAGTTGAAGCCGACAAAGTTAAATGTGAGCCGACAAAGTTTAAGGTTTTGCAGCCAACAAAGTTAAGGGTAACAGCCGACTAAGATCAAGGTTTTGATCTTGAAAGCATTAGTATAAAAGGAGGGCTATTTGGAGAGCTAAGACATCGATCGAAGTGTTTGTTCGAAGAGCAACGTTCGCAGATAGAGTGCGGGGGAGAAGTTCGATCACCGAGAAGCAGAGTGCAAAATTTGATAGCAGTGTACATAGTGCATTTCATCGAATCTTCTAAGTGAGAGAGATTGCAAGGAAGTAGAGTGTGCGACGACTATGTAGCTATGATTACGTAGAGGTGCAAAGGTCGAAGTTTGATCAAGTGAAACTATGATTGTGCAAAAAGAGCAAAGGACTGTGTTTTTGTGCAGACCAAAGAAAGAGGACAAGAACATTTGTGCCAGACCGAAGGACTATGTTTGGTGCAGATCAGAGAAAGAGATCGAGGACATTTGTGCTAGATCGAAGGACTGTGTTTAGTGCAAATTCGAGGACAAGATTTGGAGGTGATAGAGTTGAGGACAGAGGTCTCCAACCAGAGCAGGGAAGACAGGTGTCTTCTGTGGATAGAGTTCCATTTGTAAAGGGCAGAGGAGGCAAAGGTCTTCTAGAGGATCACCAGCCAGAACAGAGCTAGGGGATTGGTGTCTCCTTTGGGTTGGTGCCCATAAACATTGTAATCGGGAAAGGTATTCCCAAAATTTGGATTGATAAAATTTAGAGAAAGAATTTTATCCGTGCATATAGCTCACATTGAGCTAACCACATAAATTGGTGTCTCATGTGTGTGTGATGATTTGTACATTGCTTTGATTTCTGCCATTGATATATTGTATAATATTGATTGGGATAAGAAAAGTAAAAAGTGGTCTTATACTATTCACCCCCCTCTTAGTATAAGCTTGTGTTCTTCAATTGGTATCAGAGCGGGTGCCTTCAAAAAGTTTAAACAGCTTGAAGGAAAAACTAGTAAAGAACACAATGGATTATTCAAGCGACAATGCAACACCTATTCTTGATGGGTCAGATTTTGGTCTTTGGAGTGCAAGGATGAAGGTTCATCTAATGGCACTTGGGAATGAGGTTTGGGAAGTGATTGAAGACGGGTACACTATTCCTAAAAATGGTCCTTATACTAAAGAAGATAGACTTCTACATCATAGTAATTCAAAAGCAATGAATGCAATCCTGAAAGGTTTACAGAAGGCAGATCTCACCAAGGTGATTCACTGCAAGACAGCTAGTGAAATGTGGAAACAGTTGCAGGTGGTTCACACAGGTGATGTAAATGTCCGAAAGGCTAAGTTGAAACACTTCAAAGGTATGTTTGAACAAATCAAGATGAATGATGATGAAAATATTAGTGAATACATGCTTCATATGGATGAGGTTGTTAACTCCATGAAAGACTTAGGTCTTGAGCTTGCTGAAAATGATGTATGTGATAAGATTTTAAGATCTCTTCCTAATAGATTTAGTGAAAAGATTTTTGCTATTGAGAAAGCTAAAGATTTGGATAAGTTGAAAAAGGATGAGCTCCATAGTATACTTGCAGCATTTGAGTTGAGAACTCAAGTGAAGGTTGATGTCAAGAAAGAGGTAGCTTTCAAGGCTACCAAGAAATCCAAGGGTAAACAACTTCAAGAGAGTGATGAGTCTTCCAGATGATGAAGAGGCATATTACAACAAGAAAGGCAAGTTCTCTAGAAAGCACAAAAGTGTGAAAAATATAAGATGTTTCAATTGTGGAAAGTTTGGTCATTATGCTATCGATCATACTGTTCCCAAGAACGAAAGTGATGAAGATATACAGGATTCTAAGAGCAAGGATTCTAAAAAGCACAAGCATCATAGGAAAAACAAAGACGAGCGCAGCAATCAAGGAAAGAGGTATTCTCACAAGCACAAGAAGAGTCTATACCTAGAAAAATCAAGTAAGTATTCTAGTAGTGATAGTGAAAGTTCTTCAAGTGATACTGAAAATGAGATGTTGTTCATATCAGAAAAAGAGGAAGAACCGAAACATAGATTCATTATCATGAAATGTCTTAGATGTGGAAATTTTGGTCACCTTGAGGATGATTGCACAAATAATAATTTGGTTTCTAGTATGTATGAGGATGCTTCAGAAAACTATAAGGAAGATGCATGTATGGTTTTTGAAAAAGGTAGCACCTCTAGTGATAGGAAATCTGAAAAAGGGTTTGATGATTCATAAAGCAAACAAATAAAGGATCTAGAAAGTGAACTTACTAACACTCTTAGTGTCTTGAAAAAGGAAAGAAAGAAGAATGATAGACTCAAGGATAAGTTAGATGAATGTTGTATGGAGAGAGATGATCTTATAGAAAGTCTCGACGTCTCTATGGCTAAGACACAAGAACTCAAGGATGAGTTAGAGTCTAAGGTTCTTGAGTATAGTGAGTTAGAATAGAAAATGGCTTCTTTGAAAGAGGAAACTAAAGAGTACAAGGATAAGATTTACAGGTTTCAAGATAGCTCCAAAAAGGTTAAGTCACTCATCAAAGGTCAAAGAAAGACAACGGATAAAACAGGCCTTGGTTTTGTCAAGGAACAAGCTGGAGGGTCTAGTAAGAGACTCCAAAAGGAAGAGAGTTCTGATGAGGAAAGTATTACAGATTGTGAATCCTTGGATGATAGATGCACAAAAATAGAAAACAAAATTTAGAATGAGAAGTTTTCAGGACCCAAGAGGTCGAATAAAGGTAAATTTCATGATAGATGTTTTGTGTGTTACAGGTTTGGTCACATGGCTGCACATTGCATGGCTCAAGTGAAGAAGGTGAATGGCAATTTTAGAAGTGCTAGTTTATTTCGAGGGTATTGCTATTCTTGTCAACAGTTCAGGCACAAGGCAGTCTTTTGCGAGGTAAATAACAAGAACAGGTTTGATCAGAATAGATTTAGGCATAACTGGAAGATTCAAAGAACAGGTATGCCTAAAAGAAATAACATTGTTACTTGTTATAAGTGCAACAATGACAGTCACACAGTTAGACAGTGTAGATCTGATATTCCAAGGTATAGGAATAGGAACAGTGGTATAAATAGGTCCAAGGATCAAGGCATGAACAAGAACAGGGATGAGAACAAGAACAAGAACAATGATAAGAATAGGAATGATAACAAGAAAAAGAACAGTGACAAGAACAGGAGAAGGCTCGACCAGGAAATTATAGATGCTGATGATGATCAGTGCCTAATGGGAGTTTTACTCCCACCCCAAAATTAATCACCTCATCAGGAGGTGGGGGAGGGACTAAGCTAAGAGGCTCATTCTTAGTCTCGAGCCCCAAAGGTGACCCTTTGCCATTGATGACAAAGGGGGAGAGATATGAGTAAGGGGGAGATATATGAGTAAGGGGGAGAGCTTCAAGTGAAGAGGAAAGCTTCAAGTCAGGGGGAGCAAAACTTCAAAGATAGTTTCTCAGTTGTTAGCATAGTTGGTTTCAGTTTTGGCTCTTAAGACATGTTTTTTAGTAAAGGTTTGCCATCAATGACAAAAGGGGAGATTGTTGGCAATTTTGGGTACCTTGGATACATTGCATTTGCTCAAGTGATTAAGTTGTCATTGATGTCAAGAAGCTATTTGAAGGAATTTGATTTGATGTAAAATAATTTGTTTTGATGAAGGTTCAACATGACAGGTTCGAAAGAAAGTAAGTTGGAAAAATGTTGCGATATCGTGACATATCGCATTTTCGTGACTTGAGCAGGAGAGAGAAAGATTTTTTAAAAAGTTTCACGATATCGTGAAATGTCGTAGTTTCGCGACTCAAAGAGGAGAGTGAATGCACGGAGTCAGAAATGTCGCTATTTTGCAACATATTGCAAAGAATATTGTACGGATGAAAAAGTGTCATGATTTCACATGTTGTAGGAGAGGGAGTCTGAAAGAAAAAGTGTCACGATTTCACGACATGTTGCAGGAGAAGGAGTCCAAAAGAAAAAGTGTCATGATTTCATGACATAATGCAGAAGATAGAGTCTGTAGTGTGAGTTGTCACGATTTCATGAAAAGTTCGAAGAGAGAGAAAGTAGCAAGATAAAGTGTCATGATTTCGTGACATGCTACATAAGATGAAATGAGAAGCTTCACGATTTCATGACATGATGCAAAAATAAAAGTGAGAACTGTCACAATTTCATGACATGCAACAAATGGAAGAGTCTAAAATGAGAAGCGTCATGATTTCAAGACAGGTTGCAAAGAAGATGTATGGAAGCTGAAAGCGTCACGATTTCGTGACAGGTTGAAGAGAAAGCTTGCGGATGCAGAAAGTGTCATGATTTTGCGACAATTTGAGATGGTAACGTACAGATGGAAAAAGTGTCAAGATTTCATAACAGAAACTGGAAGCAGGTCTTCTATAGGAGAAGTGTCGTGATTTTGCAACAAAAGCAGAGAGGAAGGCTATGAAGACAAAAGCGTCATGATTTCGCAACATGTTCTAGTTTCACGGGCGTAAGGCAAAAAAGAGCTTAAGGCAGTGTAAGTGTCGTGATTTTGTGACATGTTCTATTTTTGTAGGTGCAAGCCGAGAAGAGGTTGAGAAAGTGAGAAATGTCATGATTTCACTACAGAAGTGAAGATGACATCAATAGAGGTAGAAGTGTCATGATTTTGCGACAAAAGCAAAGTTGTTGCTGATAGAGATAGGGGTGTCACGATTTTTCGACAAGAGCTTAGTCAAAGTTGTCAAAGGCTAAAGTGTCGTGATATCGTGACAAAAGCCAAAAGGAAGTGTACGGTTTCAAAGGTGTCGCGATATTGAGACATGTTGTAGTTTCATGGCCAAAAGCTATAGAACTATAGAAGCAGTTGAAGCCGACAAAGTTAAATGTGAGCCAACGAAGTTTAGGGTTTTGTAGCTGATGAAGTTAAGGGTAACAGCCGACTAAGATCAAGGTTTTGATCTTGAAAGCATTAGTATAAAAGGAGGGCTGTTTGGAGAGTTAAGGCATTGATCGAAGTGGGTGTTTGAAGAGTGACATTCACAAATAGAGTGCGGGGGAGAAGTTTGATCACTGAGAAGCAGAGTTCAAAATTTGATAGCAGTGTACAGAGTGCATTTCATCAAATCTTCTAAGTGAGAGATATTGCAAGGAAGCAGAGTGTGCGACGACTATGTGGCTATGATTGCGCAGAGGTGGAAAGGTCAAAGTTTGATCAAGTGCAGCTGTGATTGAGCAAAAAGAGCAAAGGACTATGTTTTTGTGCAGACCAAAGAAAGAGGACAAGAACATTTGTGCCAGATCGAAGGACTATGTTTGGTGCAGATCAGAGCAAGAGATCGAGGACATTTGTGCTAGACCGAAGGACTGTGTTTAGTGCAAATTCAAGGACCAAATTTGGAGGTGATAGAGTTGAGGACAGAGGTCTCCAGCCAGAGCAGGGAAGATAGGTGTCTTCTGTGGATAGAGTTCATTTGCAAAGGGTAGAGGAGGCAGAGGTCTTCTAGAGGATCACCACCGGAACGCGAGTTAGGGGATTGGTGTCTCCTTTGGGTTGGTGCCCATAAACATTGTAATCGGGAAAGGTATTCCCAGAATTTGGATTGATAAAATTTAGAGAAAGAATTTTATCCGTGGATATAGCTCACATTGAGCTAACCACATAAATTGGTGTCTCATGTGTGTGTGATGATTTGTACATTGCTTTGATTTCTGCCATTGATATATTGTTTAATATTGATTAGGATAAGAAAAGTAAAAAGTGGTCTTATACTATTCACCCCCCTCTTAGTATAAGCTTGTGTTCTTCAATTGGTATCAGAGCGGGTGCCTTCAAAAGTTTAAACAGACTTGAAGGAAAAACTAGTAAAGAACACAATGGATTATTCAAGCGACAATGCAACACCTATTCTTGATGGGTCAGATTTTGGTCTTTGGAGTGCAAGGATGAAGGTTCATCTAATGGCACTTGGGAATGAGGTTTGGGAAGTGATTGAAGACGGGTACACTATTCCTAAAAATGGTCCTTATACTAAAGAAGATAGACTTCTACATCATAGTAATTCAAAAGCAATGAATGCAATCCTGAAAGGTTTACGTATGCGGATCTCACCAAGGTGATTCACTGCAAGACAGCCTAGTGAAATGTGGAAATAGTTGCAGGTGGTTCACACAGGTGATGTAAATGTCCGAAAGGCTAAGTTGAGACACTTCAAAGGTATGTTTGAACAAATCAAGATGAATGATGATGAAAATATTAGTGAATACATGCTTCATATGGATGAGGTTGTTAACTCCATGAAAGACTTAGGTCTTGAGCTTGCTGAAAATGATGTATGTGATAAGATTTTAAGATCTCTTCCTAATAGATTTAGTGAAAAGATTTTTGCTATTGAGAAAGCTAAAGATTTGGATAAGTTGAAAAAGGATGAGCTCCATAGTATACTTGCAGCATTTGAGTTGAGAACTCAAGTGAAGGTTGATGTCAAGAAAGAGGTAGCTTTCAAGGCTACCAAGAAATCCAAGGGTAAACAACTTCAAGAGAGTGACGAGTCTTCCAGTGATGAAGAGGCATATTACAACAAGAAAGGCAAGTTCTCTAGAAAGCACAAAAGTGTGAAAAATATAAGATGTTTCAATTGTGGAAAGTTTGGTCATTATGCTACTGACTGTACTGTTCCCAAGAATGAAAGTGATGAAGATATACAAGATTCTAAGAGCAAGGATTCTAAAAAGCACAAGCATCATAGGAAAAACAAAGACGAGCGCAGCAATCAAGGAAAGAGGTATTCTCACAAGCACAAGAAGAGTCTATACCTAAACAAATCAAGTAAGTATTCTAGTAGTGATAGTGAAAGTTCTTCAAGTGATATTGAAAATGAGATGTTGTTCATATTAGAAAAAGAGGAAGAACCGAAACATAGATTCATTATCATGAAATGTCTTAGATGTGGAAATTTTGGTCACCTTGAGGATGATTGCACAAATAATAATTTGGTTTCTAGTATGTATGAGGATGCTTCAGAAAACTATAAGGAAGATGCATGTATGGTTTTTGAAAAAGGTAGCACCTCTAGTGATAGGAAATCTGAAAAAGGGTTTGATGATTCATAAAGCAAACAAATAAAGGATCTAGAAAGTGAACTTACTAACACTCTTAGTGTCTTGAAAAAGGAAATAAATAAGAATGATAGACTCAAGGATAAGTTAGATGAATGTTTTATGGAGAGAGATGATCTTATAGAAAGTCTCGACGTCTCTATGGCTAAGACACAAGAACTCAAGGATGAGTTAGAGTCTAAGGTTCTTGAGTATAGTGAGTTAGAATAGAAAATGGCTTCTTTGAAAGAGGAAACTAAAGAGTACAAGGATAAGCTTTACAGGTTTCAAGATAGCTCCAAAAAGGTTAAGTCACTCATTAAAGGTCAAAGAAAGACAACGGATAAAACAGGCCTTGGTTTTGTCAAGGAACAAGCTGGAGAGTCTAGTAAGAGACTCCAAAAGGAAGAGAGTTCTGATGAGGAAAGTATTACAGATTGTGAATCCTTGGATGATAGATGCACAAAAATAGAAAACAAAATTTAGAATGAGAAGTTTTTAGGACCCAAGAGGTCGAATAAAGGTAAATTTCACGACAGATGTTTTGTGTGTTACAGGTTTGGTCACATGGCTGCACATTGCATGGCTCAAGTGAAGAAGGTGAATGGCAATTTTAGAAGTGCTATTTTCTTTCGAGGGTATTGCTACTCTTGTCAATAGTTTAGGCACAAGGCAGTAGTTTGTGAGGTAAATAACAAGAACAGGTTTGATCAAAATAAATTTAGGCATAACTGGCAGATTCAAAGAACAGGTATGCCTAAAAGAAATAACATTGTTACTTGTTATAAGTGCAACAATGACAGTCACACAGTTAGACAATGTAGATCTGATATTCCAAGGTATAGGAATAGGAACAGTGGTATAAATAGGTCCAAGGATCAAGGCATGAACAAGAACAGGGATGAGAACAAGAACAAGAACAATGATAAGAATAGGAATGATAACAAGAAAAAGAACAGTGACAAGAACAGGAGAAGGCTCGACCAAGAAATTATAGATGCTGATGATGATCAGTGCCTAATGGGAGTTTTACTCCCACCCCAAAATTAATCACCTCATCAGGAGGTGGGGGAGGGACTAAGCTAAGAGGCTCATTCTTAGTCTCGAGCCCCAAAGGTGACCCTTTTCCATTGATGACAAAGGGGGAGAGATATGAGTAAGGGGGAGATATATGAGTAAAGGGGAGAGCTTCAAGTGAAGAGGAAAGCTTCAAGTTAGGGGGAGCAAAACTTCAAAGATAGTTTCTCAGTTGTTAGCATAGTTGGTTTCAGTTTTGGCTCTTAAGACGTGTTTTTTAGTAAAGGTTTGCCATCAATGACAAAGGGGGAGATTGTTGGCAATTTTGGGTACCTTGGATACATTGCATTTGCTCAAGTGATTAAGTTGTCATTGATGTCAAGAAGCTGTTTGAAGGAATTTGATTTTATGTAAAATAATTTGTTTTGATGAAGGTTCAGCATGACAGGTTCGAAAGAAAGTAAGTTGGAAAAATGTTGCGCTATCGTGACATATCGCATTTTCGTGACTTGAGAAGGAGAGAGAATTTTTTTTTAAAAAGTGTCACGATATCGCGAAATGTCGTAGTTTCACGACTCAAAGAGGAGAGAGAATGCACGGAGTCAGAAATGTCACGATTTCACAGCATATTGCAAAGAAGATTGTACGGACGAAAAAATGTCATGATTTCACATGTTGTAGGAGAGGGAGTCTGAAAGAAAAAGTGTCATGATTTCACGACATGTTGCAGGAGAAGGAGTCCAAAAGAAAAAGTGTCATGATTTCATGACATAATGCAGAAGATAGAGTCTGTAGTGTGATTTGTCGCAATTTCATGACAAGTTCGAAGAGAGAGAAAGTAGCAAGATAAAGTGTCATGATTTCGTGACATGCTACATAAGATGAAATGAGAAGCTTCACGATTTCATGACATGATGCAAAAATCAAAGTGAGAACTGTCACAATTTCATGACATGCAACAAATGGAAGAGTCTAAAATGAGAAGCGTCATGATTTCACGACAGGTTGCAAAGAAGATGTATGGAAGCTGAAAGCGTCACGATTTTGTGACAGGTTGAAGAGAAAGCTTGCGGATGCAGAAAGTGTCATGATTTTGCGACAATTTGAGATGGTAGCGTACAGATGGAAAAAGTGTCAAGATTTCATAATAGAAACTGGAAGTAGGTCTTCTATAGGAAAAGTGTCATGATTTCGCAACAAAAGCAGAGAGGAAGGCTATGAAGACAAAAGCGTCGTGATTTCGCTACATGTTCTAGTTTCACGGGCGTAAGGCAAAAAAGAGCTTAAGGCAGTGTAAGTGTCGTGATTTCGTGACATGTTCTATTTTTGTAGGTGCAAGCCGAGAAGAGGTTGAGAAAGTGAGAAATGTCATGATTTCACTACAGAAGTGAAGATGACATCAATAGAGGTAGAAGTGTCATGATTTTGCGACAAAAGCAAAGTTGTTGCTGATAGAGACAGGGGTGTCACGATTTTTTGAAAAGAGCTTAGTCAAAGTTGTCAAAGGCTAAAGTGTCGTGATATCGTGACAAAAGCCAAAAGGAAGTGTACGGTTGCAAAGGTGTCGCGATATCGCGACATGTTGTAGTTTCATGGCCAAAAGCTATAGAACTATAGAAGCAGTTGAAGCCGACAAAGTTAAATGTGAGCCAACGAAGTTTAAGGTTTTGTAGCCGACAAAGTTAAGGGTAACAGTCGACTACGATCAAGGTTTTGATCTTGAAAGCATTAGTATAAAAGGAGGGCTGTTTGGAGAGTTAAGGCATCGATCGAAGTGTGCGTTTGAAGAGTGACGTTCACAGATAGAGTGCGGGGCAGAAGTTAGATCACTGAGAAGTAGAGTTCAAAATTTGATAGCAGTGTACAGAGTGCATTTCATCAAATCTTCTAAGTGAGAGAGATTGCAAGGAAGTAGAGTGTGCGACGACTATGTGGCTATGATTGCGCAGAGGTGGAAAGGTCAAAGTTTGATCAAGTGCAGCTGTGATTGTGCAAAAAGAGCAAAGGACTATGTTTTTGTGCAGACAAAAGAAAGAGGACAAGAACATTTGTGCCAGATCGAAGGACTATGTTTGGTGTAGATCAGAGAAAGAGATCGAGGACATTTGTGCTAGACCGAAGGACTGTGTTTAGTGCAAATTCGAGGACCAAATTTGGAGGTGATAGAGTTGAGGACATAGGTCTCTAGCAAGAGCAGGGAAGACAGGTGTCTTCTATGGATAGAGTTCATTTGCAAATGGCAGAGGAGGCAGAGGTCTTCTAGAGGATCACCAGCCATAACAGAGCTAGGGGATTGGTGTCTCCTTTGGGTTGGTGCCCATAAACATTGTAATCGGTAAAGGTATTCCCAAAATTTGGATTGATAAAATTTAGAGAAAGAATTTTATCCATGCATATAGCTCACATTGAGCTAACCACATAAATTGGTGTCTCATGTGTGTGTGATGATTTGTACATTGCTTTGATTTTTGCCATTGATATTGCCATTGATATATTGTATAATATTGATTGGGATAAGAAAAGTAAAAAATGGTCTTATACTGTTCACCCCCCCTCTCAGTATAAGCTTGTGTTCTTCACCCTTATAACTCCAAACAAATTAGGTTTAAAGCAAGAAAATAATAAAATCAACCTTTACCTTAATAATACTTTCATGTTGTGAGGTGGCAGATTCGTAGCTTTGTGGTGTATAGCGCACATGGGTAGTCAAAGCTCTCTTTGACCAGCACTGGTTTCCTCCTTGGATGGCACTCCTCTTCTGTAAATGGCATCAAAAAATCCTTGAAATATGCTTTGCTTATGAAAAAGCTCCTCCAAATTCAACCGTTGGTTTTGCTAGTTTTATGACAGTGTCTTAAATGCTCTCTTACACATTTGAATGATGTATGGCTTGAATTAGCATTTCTCCTCCAAGTGAGCTTCAATGCATAAATGCTTGACTTCCTCTTAACTTCTTTCTCACTCCTTTTCTAGGATAGGTGCCTTAAATATGATGAATTTCTTTCAAGTCGTGACAAATGTCACTTGAAGTGTTACAAGGTAGGTGTCTTCAATGTACCCTTGACAATGATGAGGTTGGTGGTAACCTCCAAATATTATTTAATGCATCCAAACATATGTAACTCCCTTTTAGGTGAGTAATTGGATATTAATGAACATTAGGATGCTTAGAGAATTTGTGCCAAGTGGCACTCAAGGCTTGTGCATGTAAGCCTTATTTCTAATGCTTCAAATATGAGCTTGCAACCCTAATTCTTCCTTTATATTTGCATCCTACGTGAGCTTTCTATGTTTCTTGAGATGTAAGATTCCTTTTGCATGTTGGCTTGGTGAGGATGGTGAATGGATACAACTGGATTGCTCCATGGTTCTATGACACACTTTTGAGCTCCTTTTTGGTGGACGTTTACTTCAGTGGATGCCTTAGGTATAGTTCCTTTCTATTCACCTTTTTGTAGGTTTTGTATACTGATTTGTGCTCTTATTTAGTGCTGGAAATAGTATTGTTATTATGTTATTTGTAATAGACAATAGTTAGCCCTTTTTATTGGCCCTTTATGTATATAACCTATCACTGAATGCTTCTATTTTTTCTACGTAAACACAAGTAATAATGCCTTCTTTCAATGGCTTCAATGTTGCAGGTGACGTATTGCTTATAGGGCTAGATTGGATGATGGAAAATGGTGTTTTTGAAAACCTTGATTCTTGGACATGTGATCCTTCCTCTTTGGTTGAATTCTACCCTTCAATCTACTAGATATGATGTCCTTACTGCCCCCCTATAAATAAAAATAATTTTGTCCTTTCACAGGAACAAAAGAGGTGCTTTGTAATAGTTGTATCTTGCACCAATATGAAGAATTTTTTATGTAATCATTCTTGCTTCTTATTCATTGGATGATGGTCAATCCAAGCTAATGAGATGTTGTTTTTGAATAGGTATTCCTACACTCTGTACTAAAATGAAACCCTTACATTCTCCTTGAATCTTGAGACTTCCAAGGTCTCTATTTGAGGCTTCCTTCA
Organism: Wollemia nobilis; assembly: GCA_028583015.1. Taxonomy (NCBI): domain Eukaryota; kingdom Viridiplantae; phylum Streptophyta; class Pinopsida; order Araucariales; family Araucariaceae; genus Wollemia; species Wollemia nobilis. The sequence goes on from JAQPPZ010015032.1 coordinate 11,299,837, forward strand.
AGGACTTCAATGGTGTATTTCTTATCCACCTTTTTGCTTGTAATGGTGGATTATTTTGGCCACAAAAGTGCTGCAGATCTTGTGATTTTAACAACACAAACTAATTGAGAATAACTAGTTAAAAAATCAACTAGTATAGTTCTTAATAGATGCACTTTGAATGGCAACAATAATCTCACCTAATTGCTCCACTAATTTCTCAAAAATGCACTTAACAATTCCATTGCAACCTTTCAAGCATAATCTAGAATGGACCCTTGCAAAATTCACTACAAAAAAATTTGTAGGATCTAGTATTATTTTCCTCTTTTTCCAAATTAGAAGATAGGTAGTTGATAGATAATTGTAACTCTGAAATCTAATAAACCCCTAATGTGCAAATGAATCTTAAAAGGATTTTTTCTCTTTTTGCACTTTTGAAGACTATAATTCAATTTTACTCTTTTCAACTTTGATCCAATATAAGGTGCTTTAACAAATTTGATAAGTAATCCAATTAATAAATCTACTTGCACCAATAGTTGCTTACATTTTTTTGAAAGCTTTTTGTAGAGGATGTAGATCTTGGTGTTTAGGTCCACCAAAATTGTTGCTTTAGATAGAGTTTTGCAACTTTTGTTAGCTTTCCAAAAAGCTTATTTCTTCACCAAAATTGTGGTCTCAAACAACCTTTCATGAGCCTAGGATTTTGTGGCTTTTTATTTTCTTGTAGTCTTCTCCTTTCTACTATAGATTTGGAGAAATATTTATCTCTAAAAATAATGCCTTCTTGTTGTGAAAGGAAATCTTCAAATCTATCAGATTTGGTAATCTTATTCTATCTTCAAGTCTTCTTGTCTAAGTTTGATTTCAATCAAGATCTTCTCAAGACTCTGAATGTCTTGAGGTCTTCTATATATTCTTCTAAAATTTAGCACTCCTTGCTAAATTATTCTTCCATTTTGGGCCTGTTTTCGTATGGTGATAATTATCCCAATTCTTTCCCTTATCAAAAAATTTCTCCTCGATGGAGAATTTCTCCAACGAGTTCTTGTAGGAACTCTTTTGATGATATTTATTTTTCTTCAACAATAAGGCTCTCCAAGCATTTTTCGTAAGACCTCTCCTAGGTATTTGATTTTGTAGCTTCTTTGGTCTTCCTTGAGACCTTCAGCTTTTGTGTTATGGCTTTTGGAATTGAGATATCCTTCCTAGATCTCTTGATTCTACTATTTTTGGATTTGAATAGGACTCTCCTAGTCCTTCTCGTTCTTCCAAGAATGAAAGTTTCTTCAATGAGATATTCACCTGATCTCTTCACCTTCAATTCTGCTTCAGAGATGGATTCTTAAGAAGATACTCTTCCTAACTTTCTTGTAGGAAGTTTCCCAACTCACTGAATCTCCTTTCCCTACAACAAGTTATTAGTTCTAAATCTGAATCTTCTTCTGAATTAAATACTCTATTATAGACTCTTCTTTAGGATCAAGGATTCTATGGTATTTTATTCATATTAAGGATTTTATGGCCTTTTTCAAGATTAAGGCTCCTATGGCCTTTTCTTCTATGAAGTTGAATCTATTGATGGAGATATTCAATCTCCATACTTCACCATGACTCTTTCTCCTAGAGTCTCTTCTATAGTATTATTCTCTTTCAACAACTAATATCTACACTATGAAGGCATGTCGACCTTCAGGAAATGAATTTGAAATATCCTAGATTTCTATTGTAGGAGGTGTCCCAATCATCTGATACTTAATTCCCTACAATAAAAGAAACTTTAGGCAATAGTAAACTTTTCCAAATCTCTTTGATGAACTTTACTAGTTGATTATTTAAACTAGTGGAACAAATATTGAGTCCTTATCTTCTTGATTTTTTCCTATAACTATGTGGGAAGATTTTGAGCCAAATGAATCTCACAATCTCTCTTTTCAGTCCATTCTACCAAAAAATCTCAAAGCAATGAAATTTACATGCAATGGGTCCAAAGGCACATATGGTTTGCAAAAATCAAAGCTATGGTGATTGGCCCAATTTTTAACAATAGTACTTTCTCGAAGCTCTCCCTACCACCTTGATTATTCTAAAGATTTTTGCAAGAGCCTGTGCATTGTGGTGAATAAGGTTCATAAAAATTTAGGCTCAATAATAATGGTGGTTCTCCTCTTAATCTACAATAGATAGATCTATTATGGCTAGATATACCATGGCTCTAATACCACTATTAGATTTTGAGGTAGATCACAATGAGAGATGGCAATCACAAGATGCAAAAATATGAGAGAAAGTAAATTTACGAGATTGCAAAAATATTCTATAAATAAAAATGATATAAATGAATACAATGTTGCTATGGAGGAAATGGACACTCCATGCAAGAAACTACAAGACTACATTGTACTCCATCACTCATGGCGTTACACAATAATTCTACTACTACCTACTGTATCTACAATCTCTTACAATGAGGCCCTTTTATAATGTAAGATAGATACCTTGGCCATCACTCTACCTAGTTGTACAAGGGACACCTTGCATATTTACAACTTTCACATTGATACTTGTGCATTTATTATCTTTCATAAAGTAACTAGATAACTTCCCTCTAAAATAATATAATATTCTAAGTATGTACCTAGAAAGGTACATTTACATGATCCAAATAATGTAATAGAATCTAAATCTAATAAAGTGGCTCATTTGTGCGTTTGAATTTTATTTTTTGTGGTTAAGAGATTTTGAGTTATGGAGGCAGTTGGTGAGACACGTGGAATGGGTAGTGGGATGGAGATTGGCACTCGACTGGAGTTGGAGTTGGGTTACGAGTTGTTTAGGTAGGCTTTTGAGGCCCTTTCCTTTATTTTGGTTTTTTTTTGTTTGTTTTTTTTTTGAAAACTAAAAGGGGATGGTAATTTTTTTTTTGGATGCTAAGATAAGATGGTATTTTTTTTTGGATGCTAAGAGGGGATGGTAAATAAAATAAAAATTTGAAAATTAAAAAGAGGGTGGGAAAAGGTTTTTTTGAAAATGCATGAAGAGAAATATTTTTGTATTTTTATGTTTTTTTGAAATGACATAATGCATTGATTTGGATTTGTGTTATGTTTTGTGTAGGTGAAACTTATTTAGGCTTATCATCGATGACCACATATCATTTATCGGGTGTGGAAGGCACTCACTCCATATGATTTAAAGTGGCTAGAGGCAGTGAGGTTGGATGGATGTGGCCGAGTGGAGGTTGTTAGAGCAAATGAGGAGTATATATCTACTTTGGTGGAGAGGTGGGACCCTGATAGGGGGTCATTTTAACTTTCGATAGGGGAGCCTACCATTACCCTAGAGGATGTTTACCACATCTTCCATGTTCCTATAAAGGTAATCTAGTTCATGTTTGCCATGAAAAGGAGCATGAGTTGAGGTCTATATATGGTAATGGATGGGATGATGTGGATGTAGCAAAGGGTGGTATCCATTATTTTTAGTTGTATCAGGAGATAAAGCTAGGAGTGCTTCCCACTTTTGTGATGTACATATTAGGTAACATGTTGTTGCCTAATAGGATGGGAGCTAGGTTCCCTTGGAATGAGGTTAGACTTGTGTTGGATATAATTGATGAGCCACACGTCTATGCTTGGGCTCTTGCTCTACTTTATCAGTTATATGTAGAGCTTTATAAGGTTAATAGGCAGAAGTGAAAGTGACTCGACTACAATTTGCTTCTTTAGCTTTGGGTATGGAAACACATCAACATTACACAACGAGAGGATCTACCTTGTGAGTGGGATCACTTGTGACCTTGTGCTCTTCATTTATAGACCAATGAGGAGCTTCTACTGAGTTACCCTAGCCATAGTGACCAAAAGTATCAGGAGATGTTTGTGGCATTGACTAGTGGTGATATCATTTGATGACCATGGCAAGGCCTCACTTGGGATTATGATGTGATACAATGTTAGTGGACTTGGTGGGGTAGGTGGATGATTAGACTACATGGTCACAAGAGGGATCTCATTCAGTTCTTCTAGGTGATGCGATAGTTTGGCTTAGTTTAGGTAGTTCCTAATGCTCTAGTTTTATATAGGCATAAGGGTGATGAGCTTAGTTTTCCTTTACCTCTTGAACCTTGGACTATGGATGATAACCGTGATGATGCTATGATGGATGTCCCAAATGTAGATAATTTTAGGATGATAGCTGATTACAATGTATGGTTTTATTCTAAGCCTCCATGGGCACCAATTTAGATTATTGATGATATGGTGAGTAGTGATGAGTGACATGGTAGTGAGAAGAATACTCGATGGTAAAAACACCATCGAGGTAGTGGTAGTAGGATATGAGCTAGGGTAGATGTGGATCATACTACATACACTAGGTTTGGGGGTGATGGAGGTGGGGGTGGGGATAGAGAGGTAGTGGTGATGGAGGTTTTGGTGGTGATTAGGATCAACCTCCTCATCGCACTAAGGATTGGGGTGTCCTACAAGCTAATAAGTATAGCTTGGATGAGGAGCATGATGGCATCTCATAGAATATAGTGGCTTGTGATGTAGATATTAAGAGGTTACAAAGTGCACTGATAGCTTAGGAGGTCGAGGTAGCTCAATTACAGATTATGATGGAGGGACTACAAGTGGATCCTAGTGTGGGTGTGAGTTTGGATCTCTATTACTCCAAATAACCTAAAATTTTGTGGAGATTTTCTAGGTAATGTTAGGAACCTACCCTCAAAATTTTACCTTAATCCAAGTTTGGATGAGTGATATATGACCAAAACATATTGGGCAATTTTTGAGCAAATGTGAGTCCGCGTTTGTGACTATTTAAACACCCACCAAAATTTGAGCAAATACCATATGGTGTTTGATACTATGTAAATACCCATAGATGTTTGTGGTTGAGTTGTAGAAGTGTTGGTATTCAATATGAAGCTTTGATGAATCGACCTCCATGAACATTGGTGACCTCCTACATTGATTTTGATAGCATAACAATATATTTTTTAGCCCTATTTTCTTGGTGAAGTGATGGTGCATTTATAGGACTTTGAAGGTTTTGGAGGGAAGGATAGGTAGCAAGCCAAGACTTCCAAGTGGTAGGTATTGGGCAACCATATATCCTGGGTAGTTGTAGTGAGTCACCAGGATTATCTCACTTAACTAGAAAGATATGGCAAGTGGGTAGGTGCAAGTGGAGTGAAGTGTGGAGTGAGGTGTGAGATGTGGCAAGGTGAGGGGTAGTGGTGGCTAGGACACATGTCACATGGGGAGATAGGGTATCCTAGGGGAATTTTCTAGATTTAATAAAATCTAGAAAATAGGATTATGTGTAGGATTTTTATACCTAAGTTTAGACTTAGGCATATATTATTATGCAAAATTATGTGGTAGGATAAAAATACCTAGATTTTGGTGTCTACAGATACCCCTTTTTGTAATAAAAATATAGACAACACCAAAAAATGCCAAAAATACAAGTACAATGAGGAAAACATGATCTTTGTATTGAATAGTGGAGCCTTAGTCTCCATTTACAATGATTTACCCTGAGTGTGCAAGGGTCTGTTTATAATGAACTTGCTCACTTTTTAGATTACAATGGGAAAAAAAGGAGGAAATACCCCTTTTTTCCAAATACAAATAATGATGGTGCATTCGGTATTATCTTGCTCCAATCCAATTGGTGAGTGGTCTTGAGTATTTGATGATGGGTCACTCCAACTTTAGAAGCTACTTCAAAGACCTGTAACCTGCACACACATGAATGCAAACAAAAGAGTCAACATCACCTGTTGATATGAATAGAAATAGCTACTTAAAAACCCTAAAAATAAATGCATGTAAACTATGAATAATGCACAAAGAATAGAAAAAGAATATAAATAGATTCCTTGCTAACTTACGAATCTTGATATGTTTTTTAATGGCTAGAATGTCACTCCTGAGAAATCATGAGCTTGTGGATGGGGCTGGAAAACTGTAGGGAAGCGGTTGCCTCTGTGTAAATGATGATGGGTGGTTCGATGAAAAGTGCAAAAAGCCTTAGGGTTTAATCAAGAGCCTCAATGAATCTGAACTCCAAGTGCGTGATGACCTCTTATGAGGATTTTGATAGCGTAATAGTATTTTTGCTTCAGCCTCTTTTGGTTGATGGGATGAATGTGCCTTTATAGGCTCCTTGGGATTTTGGAGGGAAAGAGAGGTGGCAAGCTAACATTACCAAATGGTAAACTAGAGTTGCAACATATCTAGGGCAGTTAGAGTGAGTCACCAAGGGTATCTCATCCAAGTGGAAGGATGTACCATGGGAAGGGACAAGGTTGAAATGGGTGTGTGAGAGATGGCAAGGGGTGTGGGTCATATGGCTAGGACACATGTCTAGTGGGTAGGTAGGGTATCCTAGGCAGAATTTTTAGATTTAGAAAATCTAGAAAATATTTTTAATGTGCAAGATTTATATGCCTAAATTTGGACTTAGGCATATTTTTTATTATGCATATTTAGAATATGCTATGTGGATGATCAATGTGCAGGAATTATATGCCTAAGTTTAGGCTTAGGAATATATATTATTATGCAAAATTGAAATATGAAATGCGAATGTGGTTTTACAAATGCCTAGTTTTGGTGTCTACAATTTGATTTCACCCTTTTTCTATCTTGAATTTGTAAATTTTGTAGCTTTAATTGCTGCTCCAAATATCAACTTACTCACTGCCCAAATGTTTTTATAGTTTGTAGCAATTATCTTCATTCAAATACTGCTTGAAACTTACCTTCTTTTGTTTTCAACTTCTCTGAGTTTTGTGGCTCCAAATGCTGCCTTCTCACTATCCAAAAGTTTTGCAGTTTGTAGCTTCAAATAATGCAAAATTTTTCTTTGCTTTGCTATCCAAAGCTCTCTCAAATTTATCCTAAAATTCTATAAATCACAACTCTCTTTTGTCCTTCTAATGCTACCCAATTTTGTAATGCTAAATCCTTTAATTCATTGCTCTCAAAATGTGATTTCTTTTTCTTATCTTACTATTCAAGAATCTCCACTAACTCCTCCAATTTGCTACCTTATTTTTCTATCAAGCCTTCCTTCAATTGGTTGTTCAAGGGCACTTCAAAATCTGCCCAAATATTCTTCAATTTGTAGCTCTATGTCACCTCCATTTTTTCTTGTGACCCTTCAAATTCTATCATGAAAATCAACAATCTTATCCTCCTCAAATTAGACCTCAAATTCTTAATGACTATCTTCAAATTCCTCAAATTGGTGGTCTCTTCAATCCTCTTTGTCCTCCTTAGCTCTCACTTAAAAATTGACCTCTTTGGTTGGACTTTCAAGAATCTAAATGTCTTGAGGTCTTCAAAAATAATTCCCAAAATTTGGCAAACTTATTGCCATATCCTTCTTCCTTTTGGGCTTGTTGTCATATTGCAAAAATCATCCAAAATGGTTCTTTTCAGGAGCTTCTCTTGCTGCAATATTCTACCTAAATATTTCTTCAATTATCTTCCAAAGGCCACTTCTTCAATTTCTCAATAGGGCTTATATATTATCCTTCTTTACTTCTCCTTCAAAAATTCAATGGACTTCTTCTCTTAGGTCTCCTCCTTCTCAATATTTAATAGGGCTTACTAGCCTTCTTTTTTCTCCTTCCAGATTCACTTGAGACCTCCTCTCTTGGGTCTTCAAATTTTATAACTCTTCAATTGGACCTTTTCTTAGTCCTCCTATATCTTATTTCTCAAATTTGCAATGGGGATCTTTTCTCTTGGTTCACGTACTTCTCAATATTCAATGGGGATTATTTGACCTCTTTCTCTCTTCTTCCTTCAATCTGCTATGGGGACCTCTATCTTGGGTATCCTCAATATTCAATATGCAGTCTTCAATTTGTAGTCTTCGATCTTCATTGGGGTCCTCTTTCTTGGGTCTCCTTAATATTCAATATGTAGTCTTCAATATCTAATGGGGAATTTTTTCCTTGGTTCTCCTCAATATTCAATCTTCAATCTCCAATGGGGTATGTTTATTGGACCTCCTTCTTCAATGTCTACTCTTTTGCTTCAACTCAAAACTAACCCTTGCACGAGGAAAGCACATAGAATTTTAAGAAATCAAAGATGAAATTATTCTCTATATATTGTAGGAAGCTTCTAAACTTTTGAGAACTATTTTTTTTGCAAAAAACTTTAGATAGTAGCAAAAAAATATATCTAAATTTCTAGAATTCTAAAATCAATAAACTTCACTAGTTATTCTCAAAAAACTAGTGGAAATAAATCTATGATGAGTCATAGTCATCACGAGTTTTCCTTCAACCCTATGGAAAGACTAGATAAATAGCAATATAAAATCTTATTTATCTATCAAAATTTTTAATAGGACCTCCTTCTTGGGTCTCTTAATCTTATCAATGTCAAGGTCTATCTTCAAGACCTGTAAATTTCCTTCTATTCTGAATTTGCTCTTGGAATAGGTAAATATCCAATCTTCATTGGTTTTTCTTCAACACAGTGGAAAATACTATCTTCCATGGGTTTCCTTTTCCAAAGGTATTTTATTCGAATTCATTGGTTTCTCCTTAACTAGTGGAAATCTCCTTTGCAACTTTATAAAAACCTATGCAAGACAAAACCTTGTTGTAGCTATGATACCACTATTAGATTTTGATGCTAAATACTTACGATAAAATAATCTCAAGATCTAAAAAAAAGTTACAATATGAAATATAAGTTAATAAAACTATTCTAAATATATAAAAATCATAAATAACTTATGAAACAACTCATAGAACTGCCATTAACAAATGCTCACAAAAATTGCATCTTGATGGAATAAATATCTCCAATACATACATTTACACACTCACTCTCTACCTCGATTCATGTTGTGTCTCTCACATACACACATATATAATGGAATGTAACTCTTCATATGGAGTACTCTTGGACCTCACTCTTCTTGAGACTCTTCATTCCTACTCTATGGACTCATATGCACATTTACATTATTGAATACTTTGCACATTCTAATAATACTTGTGCATTTATTACATTGCATAAAGTAAATACTCACACTCTAATATAGGATACTCTCCTAATCTAAATATGTACTCAAGGTGGTATATTAGCATGTACCAAATAATGTAATATATTCTAACAATTCTTGTATGATTTCCATGCTTTGTCTTGAATTTATCTTATCGCTAGATTTTTTTCTCTTTCTTCATAATTTTCACTTTGAAAACTCTTGCCATGTGTCCAATATCATAACAATTATGGAAACAAAATGCGATATTTTCATAATATACTTGTTGATCCCATTCTCTTGATTTAAATATAATCTTAAGGGATTATGGCAAAGATTTTGAAATATCCATAGCAACACATATTTGAGTGTATATAACATGCCTTTGTTCCTTAGTAGTTAGTAATTATTTGATGAATTCCCCTAGGGTATTTCCAATATAATTTAAACGTCCTTATTTATAAGCTGATATGGAAGTCCAAAAATCCTAACCTATACTGGAATATTATTAATAGATTCTATCTCAATTTTTTTTTTTTTATTCCATAGTCTCAAATAAAGTGCATCTCTTCCCCTAAACCATGGTCCACCAACCATTATTTTATCCCTAATTTCTAAACTGGAAAAGATGATGAAAAAAATATTAGAAAGAAAAGTCAGAGTAATTTGAATTTAATCCCCACTTCCACTTGATCTAATTTTGAATCTCCAAAAACCTTGGCATGATCTATGGAACTTACATATTAACCCTCTACTTTTAAGAACCATTATATCATGCTCAATCATCTATTCATTAATACTTACTTCTGGTGTAAAATCTACTACTTGGATTGAAATTGCCATGTATTCACTCTTCTACTTATCTCTAACTTGGGCCTTAATACTTCCAATTAGGACATCCTGGATTCCCATTAGGCCTTTCAAATATATCTTTTCTTCCATACTAGCTAACGGGGCTCACTCTTGGCTTGCACTCCCTCTTGGCTTGCACTCCCTCTCAGCTTGCACTTGCTCCTAGCTTGCACTCTCTCCTACCTTGCACTCACTCCCAACTTACACTCCCTCTTGGATTGCAATAGCCCCTAATATCTTATTTTACCCAATGTTCCTTTGCTTCAACATTTTTTTAGAAAAAATTCCACACATTCATGGTAAGAGTTTGAAATTGATGCACTCTAGATGAACCTATCGCTCTATTGTTGTGACTAAATCTCAGCTTGCACTCCCTCTTAGCTCACACTTCCTCTCGAATCACACTCCATATTGGTTCATACTTCCTCCTAGCTCATACTTCCTCTTAGATCACACCCCCTCTTAGATCACACTTCCTCTTGGCTCACACTCCCTCTTAGCTCGTACTTCCTCTCGGATTGCACTCCCTCTTGGATCCTAGTCTTTGGATATTTAATTATTGAAGTATCATATGATTCTAAGTAGGATAGAATAATTTTTACCTTGATTATTTTTTAAATTAAAAAAAAAGTGTTTCCTTCAATCTTTCTAGGGTTTTATTCATAAGATCTATTTATGAACCTAAATTTTAGACATCACAACTTTACCATGAATTGATATACATCTGTGCATTAAATCCATTATTGTAGATCATCCTTATGTGTATATTTAAATATTGTAACTAGATCATCAAAAGGATCAACTAGGGGATCCATTGATTAGAATAAAATATTTTAGAAAGATATAAACACATATAATCCATTTACACCAACCTTTATCCAAACCAAAATTTCAAAAAACATCATTGAGAATACTCCAATAAAACCCATCTTATACTTTATTTGTATTTAATTTTACATGCATAGTTAATTTTTTTAATGGAATGAAGAGAATGGATGACCTCTTATGTAATGAATATACAATCAAATAAAACCACCTTTCCCCTTTGGGATAAGATAATCTAGAATGATTTTTAGTCTATTTCCCATTTTTTTTGTAAATATATTGTAAATCATATTATAAAGGATTACTGGATGAAAATTATAAAAATATATTATCTCACTTTTATTTGGAATCAAAGGTTTCATTGATATCACTTATGATAACCTTCTTTTTTCTAACCTCTTCAACCATAGCCAACATATCACTCTTCACCAAATACCAAAATCTTTGAAATAAAATTACAATAATTCCATTAGGACTTGGTGCCTTATTAGGGTGGAAAAAGAAAACTACCTCATATAACACCTCCATAGATATCTTTGTCATTAATATTTCATTGTCTTTGTGTGATAGTTGATAGACTAGTTTGCGTAAGATTAACATGAGCCTTCTTATTTAGTAACATAGAATATATTCAAAACAATTAATTACTTGATTCCAAAGATCTTTTTCTTCCTCAACAATTCTTCCACCTCAATTTAAAATATTTTTGACTCAATGATTAGACAAGTGTGTTTTAGTTGCATGAAAAACTAGTATTTTTATCTCCTTAAGCTATTTCTCCTCATATTTGTGGGTCCATTACAAATTTTCTTTTGTGATACATTATAATAGTCAAAAAAATATTAATTTTCTTGCATATAAGTATCATGGTCAATTCCCTTGATTTATATTAAGCTTTTATTTTAAATATGTTACTTTTTAACATTCCAAATATTCATTTTTCTATTTAAATATTTCATCTTTTGAACAAACCTATACATACATGATCCTTCAAACCTTGCTTCATCCCACCAAAATATAATCATTTGGAAGAAATCAAGGTCTTAAGGTACTTGGGCTAAAATAAAAAGGGCTTTGGATGACCATCATTGAGCATATCACAACTTATAAAAATAGGTTTGTGATATGATCCTATTTACAATAAAGTGTCTCAAGAGATAATATACTCTATTTACAACCATGTGTTAGATAATAAAATTTGGCCTAACATTTCTATTATATGACTTTATATAATACATATTTCATCTCATGTATATTAATATATTGAAGGAATAACATCTCAAAGGTCATTTGAATTAACAAAGGAAGAAAAATCCTCCATTAATTTACTCCATCTAAAATTACTAACCTTATTTTGGAAGGAGATAAAATTGTGTTGAAGTCCCTCCAAGAAGTCATAAGTCTCAATTAGAAATCATCATTTTATTTAACATAAACACATTGAGATCTTGTGGATTCACCTCTACATATAGATCTATAGATCTTGCTTAATTATTATGCTTGATTAATTTGTGATTTTTGCATGTTAGTATTAATCTGATAATTGCAACAATAAAGGAAAATAAACAACAATAATCTCACACAATTCAAAGACAAACATCAAATTTAAGTGGAAACCCCAAATTGGGTAAAACCACAATCAAAATATTTCTATATATTTTTATTGAAAAAACATGCATTGATTATAATCCTTAACTGTTGTATTAGACTGTAATCTCTCCTTCAACTTTGCTCCCCTTACTTTGATGTCTTTTTGGACCTTTGTTCTCAAGAGTTCTCTTGAAGGTTTCAGAATGCCTCCTCTTATAAAAGTTTCTCTTCACATTATAATAATATAAGCCTCCTTAGAACTCACATAAAGTCCTAATTTAGGTTTGGAAAATTATATTTATAACTTGTTGATAGTACTTTCTAAAATTCTACCACTTTTCCTCTTACAACTAGTTATAAGCTTGAAATTCCCATAAATTTTGCTAGAGAGCCCCATTTGATGTGATTTAAATATTTATGGAAATTTATCAAGATAATATTTGAAATGGTACCAAATTTAAATTCACAAAATCAATACTTTAGATTATTTTGGCAAAAATATAGTTCAACAATACCAATTTCTCATAACAGTCCATGAATTTCAAAAGGTCATATCTTTTGATCCACAATAAATTTTTGAGTTTTTTTAAATTTTCTAGATACCCATTTGACAAAATTAGAAATATGGAAAGTTTTAGAAAATTATAGGCTCTTTTAAATTTTACGATTTTTTTTGTTGCTTGTTTTAGCTCTCAATTTACATTGCAGAACTGTTCTGAGCTCCTGATCACTTTTCAACATCTATCATGAAGAGTAAATATAATTGGAGTGTATGTATTTATGTATCCAACTATGATGTTTTCTCATTCTTACAAAAAATACTAGCAACCCAATTACTTATTATTTCTAGAAATTATTCATGTCATTTGTATTTGCTTTGTATTGTTATAATACCTCTTGAAAATATTATAATATAAAATGGTAAACAATACCCCATATTCCAAATCATTTTGAATGCATCCTTATATTCCTTAATATAGTTATTTATTTCTTGTACTAAAATCAACTCAAGACTATAACATCCTTGATGAGACAATGAAATGACCATTTTTATGGTCATTGTTGCTATATATTTTCTATTGTGTCTCTATTATTTAGATAATTAGTAATTAAATATTTTAACTAATTATGAATCTTTCTACAAAATGAACACTATAGATAATAGATGGTCAATTGTATGGATTTTGGGATTAAATTTATGTTATTATGTCAAAAATGTGTTATTTGGATAGTGTAGTTTTTTAAAGAATTTATGATTATTTTGTTCAAAAATTGAAGGTCTTGTTAAGTGGTACAAGTTTTTGGTAAAAACAATGTCTTCTACTTGCAACACTCTGTTGCTACAAGTTAGAGTAACTATATTCAAGATAAAATTGTAGCACACTTGAAACACACTCACAACACACTTGTTGCACACTTGCAACGCACTCGTAGTATATTTACAACACACTTGTAACACACTTACAATGTCAGACCTTACTTGTTTGATATTTGCAAGGAACTACAATCAATGTAGGTTCAATATACTTTCCTATAGATTTGATATACTTGTAAATCTCATTGGTGCTATATGTTGTAGGTTTGATATACTTGTAATATTATAGGTGCTACAAGCACCACACGTTTGATATACTTATAGAATTGTAGGTTCTACATGCATTGTGGGTTTAATATATTTGTAACAATCATTGATACAAGTGAATGAACAAAAAATAGGATGTTACCTATAGTTTTAGACATCATAAATTATGACACCATTTTTAGGAGTTGGATCTAAAGTACACATGACATGATCTATACAAGGGAAGTGGTAAACACTATAATTTGAAAATGACCTATAGAACTCAATGATGCAAAAAAAAACTATCTACAAAATAATAAGAAAATAAGTAGTTACAAAATTACAAAAAAATAACTAGCTATAGAATAATAGGGAAAATAGTTAGTTATACAATAGCAAAAAAACAACCAAATACAAAATAATAGAAAAATAGCCAACTATAGAATAACAAAAAAACAACCAACTGCAATATAACAAAAAAAAAGGTTAGTTACAAAATAACAAAAAAATAGCTAGCTATAGAATAATAGAAAATCATGTTGTAACAAACAAGATAACAAGAGACTTGTTAAGTATATGAGAGCCAAGAGTGAGGAGGAAGTGTGAGTAGGGAAGCAAGAAGTAGAAAGTAAAGTGTGATTAAGGACCAAGTTCCACTTTTTGTTCTAGATCAAAAGAATTTAAAGGACTCATTTGAATAAAATCTAAGTAACATGGAAAGAAAGTCATTTGTGAAAGTCCTTAGTGAAATTATGAATGGCCAAGTTGGAAGTATGGATGCACTAGCTAGCAATAAGAGGAAAATCAAATATATGGAAAACCTTATCCACGTAGAAAATTCTACACCAAAAGTGATTATGAACGATGAGATTATTGAGCATGATATAATGGTTCTTAAAACCAAAGGGTTAATATGTAAGTTTCATGGATACTAGCCAAGTTTTTTGAGATTCAAAATTAGATCAAGTAAAAGTGGGGATTGAATTCAAATTACTCCATGACTTTTCTTCCAAAAGGATTTTTTCTTAGTATTTTCTCTAGTTAAAAAATAAGATATCAAATTAATGGATGAAGGCCTGTGGTTTAGGGGTAAAGATGCATTATATTTAAGACCTTCGAGAAAGAATTTTTATATGGACACTTAAAAGGCTTATGGTATAGGTTAGGTTTTTTGGACTTTCTTATCAACTCATCAATAAGGAAGTTTTGAAGAATATTGGTAATACTTTAGGTGAATTCATCCAAGAGGGACCAAGTACTAAGGAGAGAAGGTATGTTGTATACACTCAAACATGTGTTGCCATGGATATTTCAAAACCTTTATAAAAATCGATTAGGACTAAATCTAAATCAAAAGAATGGGATCAACAAGTGGATTATGAAAAAATTGCATTTTGATGTTGTAAATGTCATGAAACTAGGACAAGGAGATCATATCATCAAAAAAACTAGGTCAAATCAAGGATTTTCCACTCCTAATAAAGTGTCTATAAAATTCCTCTTTATAATTAGATGACAAAGGCCATCATCAGGTATTAACAAGAAGTAAGGCTTATCCCACTAATAAAAATAAAAAGTATTGATGATGAAAATGATATCATATAATATTAGGGGTATGAATAAATACCCTGAAAAAGAGTTATTGATGAATTAATAGGTTGTTATAGTCCTGAGTTTATTTTAATACAAGAAATAAAATTAAGCAGTGAGGAATGTAAGGATTCTTTTAATAATATTTGGAAGATGCGTGATTGTTTAGAATTTTATTCTATAGGAGCTTTAGATGGTATTGCAATAATATGGTACAAATGCAAATGGGATGGACAATTATTAGAAGCAATATGTTATTGGGTTGTTGGATTATTTTATAGAAAAGAAGAAAACATCAAATTTGGGGTTATAAATGTATATGCTCCAACTATAATAACTCCTTATGAAAGATGTTGGAAGGACCTTAGCATATTTTTTTCAAATACAATGACGATTCATTGTGATCTATGGATTCTTGTGGGTGAGTTTAATATTGTTCTATCTCCTTTGAAAAATAAGGGTGGCATTCCATGATGGTCTAAATAAATGCAATATTTTGTGTCATTTGTCAATTCAAATGACCTTTGTGATGTTAGTCCCTCAATATTTCAAGATACATGGGATAATAGATGCATTGGAAAAAATCATATAGCAAAAATACTGGATAGATTCTTGTTAACCAATAAATGGTTGCAAATAAAGTATACAATCTCTTTAAATGTTTTATTGCGAGTAGGATCAGATCATGAACCCATTCTTTTGACTTATGAGTCACCTAATAATGGTCATCCAGATCCATTTCACTTCTGGTCTATGTGGATCCAAGATCCTGATGTTTTCCATATGGTTATGTTATGGTGGGATGAATCAAACTTTGAAGGATGTGTATGTACAAGTTTATTCAAAATTTAAAATATTTAAAGAAGCAGATGATATGAAATTCCAAATATTTTGGTAACATTTTTAAAGAAAAGAAAGAAATTGAATTCAAACTCAAAAATTTACAAAGAGTTAGTATAAATTAATGGAATGGATCAAGATTATTATGTGAAAGTAAAACAATTACTTTATGATTATCATAATGCATTGAAAAAGGAGGAGTCATATTGGTTTCAAAAATCTAGAGAGAAATGGCTTAAGGAAGGATATAGAAATAAACAAAATATCATGTTACGACAAAAATAAATTTTTATGTTTGTCATATAAAATATATTTTAATACCAAATGCAAGAAATATTGAGGATGAAGAATATATAAGGAATGAAGCGATTAATTATATTAAAAATATTTTATCAGATTCTAAGCAAGATAAGGATGCATAAGAAAAACTTATGCAAAATATTCCATCAATTATCACCCAGAGACAAATTGAAAGCTTGATGAAGTTATCTATGGAGGAGATCTATGAAATAGTTTTCTCTTTCCATCATAACAAGGAGCCTAGCCATGATGGGTTTCTTGCAATTTTATTTCAATTTTTTTAGGATTTATTGAAGAGTGATATGTCAGTTGCAGTTGAAGAGGTCCAAAAAAGGTAGGCTATAATAAGTGAAATCAATGCTACTTTTATTAAGTTGGTTCCCAAAATAAGGTAATACAACATATTTTGATAATTTTCATCCAATAAGCCTTTGTAATATAATTTATAAGATCATTTCAAAAATTATGGCAAATAGGTTGAAGGGTATTCTAGGGTATCTTATCTCAGAGGAACAAGGTGGATTTGTTGTAACATCCCAAAACTACCAACCCAATTTTTTATTTTATTTTAAAGAGCACTTACAAACAAAGGCTCACAAGGGGAACACCCCTAATTTGTTTAGCTTAGTATACAAGGCTTCATCACATTTGAGTTCCAAGTCACTAGATAGGACACTTAGTGGATAGGAGTGGCCAACTCCCATATTTTTTAGGATTTATCTTACTAAATCTACACATTAATAAGGATGCCTAAAGTGGTACCCCTCATTTCCCATACCCTCCTTGACATAGGACTTTATGACCATGATTTAGGGATTATCCTTTAAGACCTACATGCTTAAATAAGGATGCTCATTTCCTATCCCGATTCTAAATCCATATAGGAATGTTGAATAGCGTAGAGCCTTGGTGTTTATTTACCATGCCTTTGTGGGTTAACTAAGGTCATTGCCACTTTGATGACAACTGATATGATCACCTGATCCTACATGATTGAGGGATCACCACCATTATCTTGTGAATATTTGATGCAGGAGCATCCGGTAGCACCAGCAACAGAAGCAGCAAAGTTCAGGAAAAATCATGCTGAAGAGTCGGGAGAAGAAGAAGCAGGAAGCAAGAAGGAAGAAAAAATGGCCAAGTCAGAAAACCGTCGCAATTTCGCGACATGTCACGAAATCACGATAAAAATTGGCGAGGAAGTGTAGCAGAAGGGGCCGCAATTTCACGACGTGTCACGAAATTGTGACAGTTTTCCGGAGAGGGACGAAGGCACAGAAGGGGGCACGATTTCGTGACATGTCACGAAATCGTGACTCACGATTTTGCAACATGTCGCGAAATCGCGACAAGGTTGCAGAGCAGAGGGGAGAACGAGAAAATGATCGCTAAATCGTGATGTCGTGAAATCGCGACGCAAATTGGACAAGCGGGTGCGGAGGAAAAATGGTCACGATATCACGACATGTCGCGATATCACGACCAAAATGAGAAGCAAGTGCAGAGAGCCAGAAACGTCGCGATATCGCGACGAGTTTCTCAGCGGAGGGGCAGGAGGCAAAATGGTCACGATATCGTGACATGTCACGATATCGCGACCAAAATGAGAAGCAAGCACAAGGAGCCAGAAACGTCGCGATATCGCGACATGTCGCGATATCACGACGGAGAGAGAAAATGGCACGGGAGGAAGAGAAAAAGATGGCGGGAACGGTGTTTTCGAAGACTGTTCGAAATGGACACGTGGACTGCCACGTGTATCCTCGAAGTTGTAAAGGGCACGTGCCTTGAAGATTGCGCATTAAGGAGAGGGCAAGCCGAATTTAAACATGTGGTTAGCTACGTGAATCTGGTTAAAGATGGAGGCCACGTATCACGGAATGAAATTTTACAACCACATGCATTAAAGAAAGAGAACCACCTTTTAGAGGGATTTTATTTTTTGACAAAATAGCAGTGCAGAGTATGGTCTGAGCAAAGCAAGCGGTGCAGGGTAAGGGAGGCCTTTCAATGCAAGCGTTTGGTGGATCGGGCAGTGGCCCATTAATGCCGAAATTTTTTGAATTCCCGGGGGGGAAAAGGAAAATTTGAATTTTTGTTTTAGGTGGGGGGCATTAATTGCGTGAGAGGGTCGGGGCCTCTATAAAAACCCATTTTATTGTTTTAATCGGGACGGCGGACCGGAGAATACCCTTAGAGTCTAGGAGTGAGGAAGCGGAGAACCGAGCCGAGGGCCGGTGATTGTAAGCCTGCGGGCTGTGATTTTTTTTTTTGCATGTATATTTTTAATTGTTTTTAATGAAAAGGCAGGGTTTGTGCAGAAGGGTGTTTTTCGTGCCCCGTCAGTGGTATCAGAGCGGGAGTTCCTGAGTGCGTAAACAGACCACCGACCGTGAGGTAGTTTGTGCCAGGACCTACGGGAGGGTTTTGAGAAAGAGAGAAAGAGAGAGTTTAGCATCCCCGAGCATGTTAGCAGACCACTGGACGTGAGGCAGCTACACCGAGATTGATTAAAGCTTGTGAGAAAAGCAAGGACATAAAAAAAAAAAAAAAAAAAAAAAAAAATGTATTCTCGAAGAAGACGGGACAGCAAGGAGGAAGACATGGTGTCGGAAGAGGAAGTCAAAGCATTGCAACGACAATTAAAAGCCTTGCAAAAGGAATGGTCCGTAATGAAATTATGAGAGAAAGAAGAACGGCAAAAAATGCGGGAAGAGAGACGGAGAAAGAAAGAAGAGAAGATGAAAGAGGTTGTAGAGGAGTATAGCAGTACCGGGACCTGCCCGGAAGAAAGCATAGATTTTTCTATGCAAGAAGAGGAAATACCGCAGGCTGCAGCAGAAGTTTGCAGTAATGGAGAAATCTATCCGGTTGAAGACAGAAGTGTGGGCCCGGAGCCGAGGTCGAAGCAGTTTGCAGAGACAGAGATGAGTCCGAAAGTGTTGCGGGAGGCAGCAACCGGACCCAGCAGAAGTGAAGATCACTTCTTCACTTACCCCGGGTGTCTGATGCAGGAGCATCCGGTAGCACCAGCAGCAGAAGCAGCAAAGTTCGGGAAAAATCATGCTGAAGAGTCGGGAGAAGAAGCAGGAAGCAAGAAGGAAGAAAAAATGGCCAAGTCAGAAAACCGTCGCAATTTCGTGACATGTCGTGAAATCATGACATAAATTGGCAAGGAGGAAGTGCAGCAGAAGGGGCCGCGATTTCACGACGTGTCACAAAATCGTGACCCGCGATTTCGCGACATGTCGCAAAATCATGACAGTTTGTCGGAGAGGGACGAAGGCGCAGAAGGGGGCATGATTTTGCGACATGTCGTGAAATCGCGACTCGCGATTTTGCAACATGTCACGAAATCGCGACAGGTTGCAGAGCAGAGGGGAGAACGAGAAAACGGTCACAATATTGCGACGTCGCGAAATCGTGACGTCACGAAATCACGACGCAAATTGGACAAGCGGGTGTGGAGGAAAAATGGTCGTGATATCGCGACATGTCGCGATATCACGACCAAAATGAGAAGCAAGTGCAGAGAGCTAGAAACGTCGCGATATCGCGACGTCGCGATATCGCGACGAGTTTCTCAGCGGAGGGGCAGGAGGCAAAATGGTCGCGATATCACGACCAAAATGAGAAGCAAGCACAAGGAGCCGAGAACGTCGCGATATCGTGACATGTCATGATATCGCGATGGAGAGAGAAAATGGCACGGGAGGAAGAGAAAAAGATGGCGGGAACGGTGTTTTCGAAGACTGTTCAAAATGGACACGTGGACTGCCACGTGTATCCTCGAAGTTGTAAAGGGCACGTGCCTTGAAGATTGCGCATTAAGGAGAGGGCAAGCCGAATTTAAACATGTGGTTAGCTACGTGAATTTGGTTAAAGATGGAGGCCACGTATCACGGAATGAAATTTTATTTAGAGGGATTTTATTTTTTGACAAAACAGCAGTGCAGAGTACGGTCTGAGCAAAGCGGGTGGTGCAGGGTAAGGGAGGCCATCAATGCAAGCGTTTGGTGGATCGGGCAGTGGCCCATTAATGCCGGATATTTTTGAATTCCCGGGGGGGAAAAGGAAAATTTGAATTTTTGTTTTAGGTGGGGGGCATTAATTGCGTGAGAGGGTCGGGGCCTCTATAAAAACCCATTTTATTGTTTTAATCGGGACGACGGACCGGAGAATACCCTTAGAGTCTAGGAGTGAGGAAGCGGAGAACCGAGCCGAGGGCCGGTGATTGTAAGCCTGCGGGCTGTGATTTTTTTTTTTGCATGTATATTTTTAATTATTTTTAATGAAAAGGCAGGGTTTGTGTAGAAGGGTGTTTTTCGTGCCCCGTCAATATTTTTTCCTAATATTTGGATGGGACATACCCAAACCTACATATTCAAGGTATAATGGTTCACAAGTACCCTAGCTATTATCTTCTCATAACTTTTCCCAGGTTTATGAGTTCCTAGTTATTGCATGTGTGCAACCCCTTCTAGGACTCATTTCTACCTAGTTTTTGCCTTCACATAAGTCATCCCGAGATTGGGCTTTATGGTTTACTTAGAGACACATTCTAATCCACCGTAAGGTTAAATAAATATTTAAATAATAAGAAGCATAATATAAATCATCAAAAGAAATGCTAGAAGAAATAATATAAGAGTTTCTCTTATCAAATTCCACATCCATGTATTAATATAAAGAAATAAACAAAAGCTACCTAAACCATGATAGAATTAAACCATATTACTTATTTCCAATACTTATCAAAAAGGCTTCAAGGAAACATTCCATCATTTCAGGAGCTAAAGAGATTAACCATTAATCTAATTCCTTAATCAAGCAAACTTCAAGCTAGCTAAAGGCATAAGATTACTTAACCAAATACTTTGTGGCTCATGACACAAAGGAAACAACATAATCCTTATTTATAATAGTAATCAAGTTCTTACAAATCACTCAAGAAAATGCAAAAACATAAATAATCAACCAAGGAGAATCCCATACTTCTCCAGATAATAATTCTTTAACTCACCCAGGTCTCAAGAATTATTATACATGCAATACAATCCACATAGGAGAATCCCATACTTCTCTTTATAATAATAATCCTTTAACTTACAAAAGTCTCAAGAATTATTATTTTATTTTCTCTTTCAAGCCAACATGCAAGCAACATTTTCAACCAAAAAGAAACTCATAAAAACAATCACAAACCTACCCACATAAGTTAGAACAAGAGCTTTCCAATAAACATGCATAAGCTTTCTTAAAACATAGACTAATCCCCATTCTTTTCAACTTAACAAGGGCCTTTAGTTAATGACATCAAGCTTATTTAAACATAGATCTCATCTATAATGCTATTAAAGCTTAAAGAAAACATTTAGACTATTAACATAAGCTTAGTTAAAATCTTACCAAAGCATTGTATATAAAGCTTAATCAAACATAGATAATATCTATTTAAAATCTTACCAAAGCGTTGTATAGAAAGCTTAATCAAACATAGATAATATCTATTTAAAAGCTTACCAAACCATTATAAAGCTTAATCAAAGCATTGATTAAGTCTATATCAAAGCATTATGCGTAAAGCTTACTCGAACATAGATTAAATCATAATACTTGAAGTTTAATCAAAACCCATATTTAATCTATATTAAAGTTGTAAAAGCATTAATCATAAATCAACTATCATTGTGATGCCCATGAACTAGGAAAAAAAAGCTCTGAACACAGGAGAAACGAAGTCTCAAAAACTTAGAGACTCAAGCCTATATGCAGAAGAGAAGGTGTACGATCACCAAGACAACTAGGGTGATGTATGGGCACTAGCATACAAGCTAAACTAGGCAACACAAGGTGCTAAAACATAGGCTACCAAGATGATGCAAGGTGCTAACACACATCTACCAGGGTGATGTAAAGTGCTAACACATAAGCTAATAGGGAGGCATAAGGCACTAACACATAGGCTACTAGGGTGATGCAGATTTCTAACAGACATACTATCAAGGTGATGTAGAGTGCTAACACACAAGCTAATAAGGTGATTCAAGGAGCTAACACACAAGATATGAGGGCAATGTAAGGCACAACACACAAGCTACAATGCTCAAAAAACAATAGTACAAAGGGTAGAAGGAACTTAAAACAACAAATGTAACTAAGCATAGCATATAAAAAAAACCAGATAGGAAAATAAGTTTTAAAACAAGTGAAAGAAGCACCTAAAATTTAGCTTCCCAAAGCCTTTGCTACTCATTTCCACACCTCCTTCCTCATCGCTGCTTCCACTATAGTCCTCCTCTAATCTCCAACAAATTATTCACCTAGCCTTCCATGAGATTAAAAAGGAAGGGCCATGATGTTGCATGGGAGCACACCAAACATCAAGGAGCATTACACACCACCCTACTTGGCAAGCTTAGTAGTTTCAATCCAACCTTTAGTAAAATCAAAGTGCCTTAACCTCCAAGGTGGCTCAATCACCCAACATAAAGCAATAAATAACCATTAAATAAATAACAACCACTTCCATGCTAGGGTGATATACAATTATTATGGGAACTTTACATTATACTTGATTTACTAAGCTACCACTCAAGCAATAGGAAACTAATCAAACATAGCCATTATTATCCATAATGCAAAGCATAAAAAAGCATGGCATCATATCAATATCCTACACCATTTTTTTATCCTTAGGAGGGAGGTCATTTTTTTAAGATAGTCCAAATGCTATCGTTAAACCTATTGAGGAGGATCGTTGTACAAGCAACATCCCGACTCAATGGTGTGGCTATGAAAACAAACAATATTATATGCACTTATGTGAAGAGTAATTTTTCATGTTACTCTAAACTGTCAATGACCAAGTCATCATCATAACTTTCCCAATATATCTCTTACTGTAGGTGGTTTACCCTTATATTCCCACTAGAGAGAGGTACGTGATCCTGCATCCATAAATGCATCAGTAGTACCATATTCTATGCCCAAAAGAATGTACTCATATAGACATCAAAGAGTAAAGCATGCCATTAATCATTCATATCAACACATAGTTTTATTATCCATAAGAGTTTTGTCAAGTAGGGGTGTTACATTTGTTCATGGTAAACAAATTCATGATGGTATAATTATTATGCAAGAGATCATACATTCTCTTCATTCCATGAAAAACCAGGTATACTTTTGAAATTAAATATGAACAAAGCATATGATAGGGTTTCTTGGAATTTTATACATGTTATTCTCAAAAAGTTAGGCTTTAATTATAGTTGGTCTGAGTGGGTTAAATTGTTATAACACTACAAAATTTTCTATTTTTATCAATGGTTTTCTTTCTGGTTACTTCAATTCATCTTATGGACTTCGTCAAGGTAATCCACTTTCTCCTTATATATTCATTATTTTGGCAAAAGCATTAGGGAGAGCCTTTTCAAAGGCAAAAAAGGAAGGAAAAATCAAGGGTATTCAAGTTGCAAAAAATTATCCCTATGAATCTTATCTCCAATTTGTTGATGATATTTTTATTTTGGGCCATCCCTTAGTCAATGAGGCCATGGAGTTTAAATAAATATTATCATGCTATGATAAGGCTACTAGACAATTGGTAAATACTACAAAATCTAGGATTTTGTTTCATTAATAATGCCCTAGATTTACAATAAATTATTGTGAATATTTTAGAGTTTAAATTTAAATAATTTCCATCAACCTACTTGGGTATTCTTTTGTATATTAAAGGAAAACAAGGAGATTTAAATATATTTTTTGGATAGAATGAAAGCTTGCTTGGTAGGTTGGAAAGGCAAGTTCTTAACCATGGCAGGAAGGGTACAACTCATAAAGACAACATTACAATTCATTGTTATTTATATGATGTCTTTCAAGACTACCAACATGTATAACATTAGAAATTGATAACACAACACTTTCCAATCAAGTAGAGTAACCTAAGCAAGGGAATCAAGTTCATGATAGTCCACCTCACCAAGAGTTTTTGGGAATGATCAATGTTTTGATAAAGGACCAAGAATAACCAAATTGATCTCCACAATCTATAGCTCCTTCCAACAATCCCTCCACACCATAAGTGTTGCTACCACTGAATCAAGTCACACATGCTTTATCTCACCTGACATATCCACAAAATCAAGAACAAGTGTACACACTACACCAAAGTGAGAATAATCCAGCTACCATAGTTGAAATTTCCAAGCAAAATTAGAAACATGAGCATGTTGATATACCCATTACAAAAAATCATCATGAACCATTCACACCAAATCATATGTTGAGGACTTTTGATACACATCTGCTTAATTGTTTTCTATCACCTATACTCAATACACTTTCACCACCTACTAGTTGCAATTTTTTTTTATAAACATCCATCCAAAAACCCCCTCAACAATACTAGAAGCCACCACCACTGGACTTACAATAAATCCTAGATCGATTACCTAACATCAAGCTATAATCAAGTTGCCAACACACTCCAATTCTACAATAAATTTTAACTCAACTTACAAACATTGAGTTACAATTGAGTCATCATCAATATCATTTGCATCCATATTAGCAACCTCAATATTAGCAACATCCACTTCTGCAATCCACATATCAGGTACAATACCTATGCTACAAACCTAAAATCAACCACAATCAAGCAACCATACCAACCATCCTACGAAGCTCCCTCATGACCATACGTCACTTTCAAAGTCTTATTCGATCATATTTTAAAAGATTTATGAAGCATTAGATATTTTATTACCAGAAATAATACCAAGAGATCCCAAAAAGCCACATGGTAGGAGTTATAAGAAGCACTTGTACTATCTCTATCATCGACTAGTGTATCACAACATTAACAATTGCAAAACATTTAAAAAGGTGGTCCAAGATCTACAAGATAAGGGAGCATCCCCATTCCCAATCCACCTCGTTCACCTCATTCAAAATGCTAGCTTTGTAACTATACCCCTTTGTATGAGCCCATATCGACCATATTTCAAAAGTTGTAGGAGGGAAAAACAATTATTTTATCTGACATGTACCCTCTTGATCCAAACAAACTTAAATCCAAGTTGTATCAAGAAGATCATTATTACCTCTATCATAGGTAAATGGGTCATGACATCAATAACTATTTCGTATTTAAAAATGTGGTCCAAGATATTATTGATATGAGGACATTTTCCATAGATGGTCTACTCACGTTATCTGATCAGGACCTTGGTATCAACTCGAACAGTAGCAGGGACACTCAAGGTATCGCACCTTCCCAGTCATACACATCACCAACCATCAAATAAATTAAGGATTCTCAGGGTGTTGTACCCTCTCCACACTCACCAATAATTAAAAAATTGGGGATTATTAGGGTTTCATGCCTTCCCCACATTCACCAGTCACAAAACACTTTGGGGATGCTTAAGGTATCACACCTTTCCCATATAAAAAAATCATTTTATGCATCTATTCATTCATTCATTCATTCCACACACATTGCATTCACACATTCATATCATTTGCATCCATTCATATAACCTATCATACTAGTTGTCATTCGCTTAGCTTGGATAATTGTTAGTCCAATAAGTCTTATCGCCTTAATCAAGGGCACCTTTGATTTAAACATCCATCCTATTTCACCATTTCATAAAGTCATGTCATAATTTGTGATAAAATCTCATCACCCTAGGTGTTTTTTATCACTCAACCACTCCTAGTGTTTCAAGCAACCTCCATTGCATGTCAAGTTTTCTCTAGGACCAAAGCACATTTTCATTAAGAAAATATTGAGTTATGGGAGTTGACTCTCGCATTCTTGAACCAAACTCATATTGTGTCAAAGAAGGATGTACCATGATTGGGTTGAACCTTAAAGCAAAAAAGTCATTCTTGCTTGTTCCATTATGCACATAGTCCACAAACAATGGTTTTCATCACTTAAATGCAACGTAGTCCAAAATAAAATAGTGGTTTTAACCACTTACAATGCTTCAAAATAAAAGAGTGACTAGTAAGGATAGAGTAAAATTCTCATCACAACTCGGTTGAGAATTCGATTCCCAAAACTTCAACTCTTTTACACACCATAAGAGAGGAACCCAAGTATTATGGATAGGAGTACACTTCCATCTAGATGGTTATGTAATCTAATTTCCCAAAGATTAGATATCATACCATTGGACTATGGAGCTAATATCCATTGGGGCTATAGATGCTTGACTGGTAGTGGAGTATGCTCATGCATGGTGACACCTCTCTCTTGAAGAGACCTCTGACAACACATAAGGATAAGCTAGCTTCTTAGTCTTATCTATGATGGTTTTATCTCATCTTACTCAAGATGGGTAAATGAATTCACTTGCACACACATTGGTTCTTTATTGGTTTGAGTCATTACCATGCTCATGATTGGTAAATGAACATCCATTGCACACATATTTTGGTCTTTGATCAATTTGATAGAGCTTAAAAACATGAGTTTGTTCGAAATCATAAGGATGTTTGAGTCTATGTAAAACAATTATAGATATATTATCCATAAGCCAAAACAAAATCCATACCATAATCACATCACTACATGAGTCTCCCACTTCATATCCCACCATTAGATGTTGGTGTCCTTGATTAAGCAACAAAGATAAATTTGGTCAAGCAAGAGTCTAAAAACTTTTATGAATGATCATTAGAACATGATACCATTCATTTATTTGCATACATCAAATAATCATCAAGAAAATTGGGGGTGCTTAAGGTATTGTACCTTCCCCATTAGTCACATCAAGTAAAAAAAACACTTGGGGATGTTCAAGGTATCACACCTTCCCCAATAAAACAATCAATCAACTAGGGGTGCTTAAGGTATCACACCTTCCCTATCAGTCCAAAAAATAACTCAATCAATACATCAATTTCTAGGTTCAAAATATTGCATCTTTTTGTAAAAGGTTGCACCCTTTGCCTTGCATTCAATCAATCATCAAATCAATTGCCAGGTTCAAAAGGTTACATAATTTTGTCAAAGATTACATCCTCTACCTTGCATTCAATCAATCATCAAATCAGTTCCTAGGTTCAAAAGGTTGCATCCTTTTGTTAAAGGTTGTGCCCTTTGCCTTGCATTTACATCAATCAACACATCACCTACTAAGATAAAAAGGTTCCATCATTTTGTCAAAGGTTACACCCTTTGCATCACATCCAATCAATCCATCCATCATAAGCCCTATCCTACCAGGGCAAAGACAGAATCATCCAATCAATAGCCCTATTTTACTTTGCAAGAATGAAATCCACTTACCCCATATCATCCCACAAAACCCCTCAAATCAATACCATGTATTCAAATCATCATACCACATCATCAAGTCAACATAAATGCTCAAGTGAGCCTTGTATCTAGTGATTTACCCTAGTCACCTAGCAATTGTAGTGATTGGTTATCCATGTGGTTTGGTCAGACGGGTAGATCACCATAAGGACGCTTGGTCAAATAATCATCCAAATCAAATCAAGATGATCTCTCCATTTGTGAATGTGACTATGTTCACAAAAAATTGCTCAAAACTATCATTAGCCTTCTCCATGGGCAAAAAGTAAAACTCCCTTACAAATTCCACTTGCATCATTAGCCTTATTCATGGGAAAAAAATGGAACTCCCTTAAAAATTCCACTTGCATCATGCCAATAGTTAGGTCCAAAAGTATGGTCCCTTGAAATGAGATGGTATCCCCACCTTCACCACATGTTTACCAACATTGGCTAATTTATCAATAACAATAACACTGCTATGAGCTATCATGTTGAAAGCAAATTTTCAACAACATAGATCAACCTCAAACTTGCGATAACAACTCTTTGAATTGAATTTCAAAACATTTGCATTCATCATATACATCCACTTCATCATCCGCATTTGGTCAATTGGCTCATGGGTTTCATTCTTCACCCATTCGCCAATTGAGGGGGTAATATAAATGCCACAAAAAATTTCAAATCTTATTGCACATTGAAGTCCATTCCATCAAACCATGTGTCTTATTTTTGCACCACATTGTGTTTCATGCAACACGATACAAAAAGAGATATTTGTAGACACCAAATCCTAGCCATTCATTGTCCATTTATCATCATCAAATCATAGTCATTCATTATATATATATATACACACGTGTGTGTGTAAATAAATCTAAGCCATCCATAAAAAATCCATATTAGCATGCCATGTGGAAATCCTTTCCACTCATTAATCACAACTCATGTCACTTATCAAGTTGCAATCTCAATCACTCATCATGTTTTAATCTTGGCTGCTCATTGCTGTGGTCAAAACCCTAACATGAATGAAGGCAATTATAAAATATTATTCACTTTTCGTGAATAGGGGTTGAATATTTTTGAGGTCACATGCATATTTGTACAAACCCTAGCCATCACCGCATTTATCGTTCATTCATATTCGCTTCTATAAATCAGATTCAAGCCTTGTCGAGCATCCATTGCAGCTCGCATATACCTCAGGGCATCTCCCAAATGTTGTAGGGCATACACAAAATTCTGTTCGACGTCCAACAAGCCCTCAGATGCATTTTGGCATCTGCACAATCCCATTTCAAGCCCTTGAAAGCGTAGATCATCATTAGGTATTAACAAGACATTTTTATGTTATTTGACTTACATTTTTCTACACTTTTTACTATATGTAAATATTTTATTTAGGGTTTGTAGAATATTTTAATATATATTAGCAAGTGCTACTAACCCTTGTTTGATGGCTATGTGCAGGTTACATATCATAGATGGTTGTTGCAGCTTGGAGTGGTCCATAAGGATATTCAAGAAGCCCACTCAACACTTGTTTGGAGCGAAGAATATTGGAGAACAACATAGTTTAGTCGAGCAAGAGGGTTTTATCCATTTTTGTAATCATTGTATTATCAAAATAAGCAATATTTTGTAACCCTTGTGATTTGGGGCCTATTTATGTGTAAAAGTTGAGATCAAGGATCTTTAATCCAATAATATATGTGATTATTATTTTCATGTGCAGACAACTTGTTTTGATTTATTGTTATTTCTAAATAAAATAGGCAAAGAAAATCATCAAGATTGGCATACTCAAATTTCCTTGGCATTATGGGCTTATCGAATGAGCATTCACACCTACCTAGGCAACACCATTATCATTAGTCTATGGTTCCAAAGCAATTATACCTCTTCAGCTTGAGATTTCTTCACTGCATATTTTATTGCAGGAATTCATAGATGATGATACTGCTAGACAAGCACATCTTGATGAACTCATGCTCCTCGATGAAAGGTGAATCAATGCCTTGGAGCACTTACGACTATATCATGATCATCTAAAGTATGCTTACAATGCTAAATTTTATGTACACAAATTCTAAGTAGGAGATCTTGTTCTCAAATAAAATTAGAAAAATACCAATGCACTGTCACATCTTTATGATAAATTCATGGTTAATTGGTTAGGTCCATACATTGTCAAACAAAAAGTGGGGCAAGGAACATATAGGCTTGCTAGTCTAGGGGGAGTAGAGGAGCCCAAGCGATTGAATATTATCCACTTGAGAGTGTTATATGCTTAATGTGATTTATATATACATATATACATGGCTAAAAAAAAACACATACAATAAAAGCACTATTCATTCATACTTCATTCCATACATCCATTTTTCATAATCACGCTCATGTCATCTCAATGCATTTCATCCACCATACTAGTGGTCATTCGCTTAGTTTGGATAATTGTTAATCCAATAATTCTTTTCACCTTAATCAGGGGTACCTTTGATTTCACATCCATCCCATTTCTTCATTTCATAAGTCATGTCATAACATATTTTCACCCCTAGGTGTTTTCGATCACTCAACCACTCCTAGTGTTCCAAGCAACCTCTATTGCATGCCAAGTTTTCTCCAGGACCAAAGCATATTTCACTAAGAAAGTCTTGATTTCTGGGAGTTGACTTTAATATTCTTGAACCAAACACATATAACACTTATTAATAACATATTATGTCAAAAAGGGATGACACCATGATTGGGTTGAACATCGAAGCAAATATTTCTTCTTGCTTGTCCCATTATGCACATAGTCCAAAAATAGTGGTTTTCACCACTTCCAACAATTCCAAATAAAATGCTGGGTAGTAAGGATAGGGTAAAATTCTCATCACCCCTTGGTTGAGAATCTGATTCCCCAAAGCTTTAACTCTTTTATATACCACACAACAAGTTCCCTAGTAGTAAGGATAGGATTACGTTTCCATTTAGATGGTTATGTAGTCTAATTCTCCAAAGCTTAGAGATCATATCATTAGACTATGGAGCTAATCTTCATTGAGCTATAGACACTTGATTGGCAGTGGAGTACGCTCATGCGTGGTGACATACCTCTCTTAAAGAGACCTCTAACCGCACATAAGGACAAGCTAGCTTCCTGGTCTTCTCTATGTCAGGTTTCATTTCACCTTACTCAAGATGGGTAAATGAATTCACTTGCACACACAATGGTTCTTGATTGGTTTGAGTCATTACCATGGTCATGATTGGTAAATGAACATTCACTGCACACACATTTTGGTATCTGAGAAATTTGACAAAGCCTAAAAACATGAGTTTGTTCTAAAATACTACGATGTTTGAGTCTTTATAAAACAATTCTATATCCGTTATCCATAAGCCAAAATAGCATCCATACCATAATCGCATCACTACATGAGTCTTCCATTCCATATTACACCATTAGATGTTGGTGTCCCTGATTAAGTAGCAAAGTTGGTCAAGCAAAATCTAAACTATTACAAATGATCATTAGAGTGTCAGTTCACTTATATTGTCATCATAAATCATTCACATCGTCATCATAATGCATCCATAAAATCATATACACATACATTTGCACATACATTCATAATAAAAGGAGCACAAAAATCATACACAATAAAAAATGTCATGCATATATATATATGTATGTATAACTATTGCATATACAAAGTACGATCAAAGTTTGTATATAAGAGAGCACTAAGGCTCATATACAAAAATGAGAGACCCCTAACTAGTGCCCCAAGGTAGATCCCTTTGATCATGAGAGATCAAGAACCCGAGAAGCCCTAGAGTGAGACTCACTATACCTAGAGTCACTATGCCTAATAGATCATGATATAGATGGGGAAGATCACACTGGCAATCCAATGCCATGTTGTACAAGGCAATCCTCTAGCTCCTAAATGTAGTGATCCTAGGATCGAAGGTAAGATAGGTCCTATCTTTGATGAGTATCCCTCAATGCCAACTTTGACTGAAGCCTAACCACAACACTAGAATCCTCGCCTTCACTTGTAGTAGCTCACACCTCTAGTTCCCTCTATAGTCGAGCAATATCGGTATCTCGAGCTACCATTATTGCATCCTAAGCTGCCACCACTGCATCCTGCTTTGCTAGCACCTACAAAAGTCAATCCCACTCCTCAGCTAGGTTATCCCACTCAGCTTGGAGCATAGCCCACTCCTCCTCACTACAACCAGGAGGTCTCTCTAAAATATCCTCCATACCTCCTCCATCCTCATCATCACCTCCAATCTCAGAAGGCTGATCTACCATAGCCCTCGATGGCTTCCCACCATCACTAGATTTTTTGACATCTCTATCATCAGAGAGTCTCCTCTACCTCAGCCACAACCTCCCCATCATCCCCACTATCCTCATCCACCACTTGAATCAGTACCCATGGAGGATATGAGGTAAACTAAGCATCATACTCTATGGTGGTCCCAACATCATCCACATCTAGAAGTTCCATCTCCTCATTGTCCTCATAATCCACTCGCTATTCCTCAACACAAGGTAGGTTCGGCTCATCAACTCGATGCATGTAAATCACTGAAACATTCAAAACCCCCTAATGTAATATAAACTATCACATAACCTAAGAGAATTGAATCAATTCCACCTTGCTACCATGTCAGCAAACTACCCATATGGTCTACTCGATCCTTCATAGCTGCTCTCCATTAGTAGGCCACCTAGCCTCTCACCATGGCTACCAAAATACCTACTCAGGAAATAACCTCACCCATATATCCTTGTACTCTTGGCCACTATGACCAAGATGACCCGTTTATATCTCCTTGACTGCTTGCCATCTCAGTGCATAGCGATGAGATCTATCCCAATCGTATGGTAAGCTCACAGGATGAGCTATGCTAAAAAGCTCTCAGTCTTAGATCTAAAGTAGAAGACTGCAGCCCAAGCTCTTTCACCCCCATCTCTTCACCTCATATAACTCCATGTATACCTGAGCTAACAGAGCATATACCTAAGCATAAACTCAAGGCTCATCGATCATATCAAATACCAACCTAATCATGTTCCACGAGAACCGGTATTCGATGTTATTAGACACTAATACATTAGCCAACAAGAACATGATATAGGTTGGTAATACCTCCAACCTCTCTGCGAGTACAACTCCAGGTATTGAATGCCCCCACCACTGATCCTTACATCCCTCCAACTATCATCAAAAATCTGACTCAGCTCATGTCCCTTATCCTGACCAACTTGGACACACAATCCCTCCATAGGTACATGGAAGATGTGATATACATCCTCTAGTGTAACTGTAATCTCCCCTATTGAGAGGTGGAAGGTGCCTCTGTTTGGATCCCATCGCTCTGCTAAGGCAGAGAGGTACCCCTCATTAGCCCTCACTACCTTAATCCATGCACACCCAACCAATCTCACTCTCTCCAACCAATCCCAACTAGCCTCCTACAATACCTTTTTCCACCCTGGTAGGATAGGTGAAAATCGATGTCTGGCCTCCAGAATTCTCAACTGCAACACGATATAAAAAGAAAATGTACATCATGATCTCATTCATTTCACAAAAAAAACTTTCTGTCTCCCCTCTTTTAGTCATAAAAAAAATGCACACACAAAGCATTACAAAATGAACAAGTATTACAAAAGTAAACTTACCTCTGCCACCTGAGCATCAACTCTAGCCATCGCACCAGCTGCCTCCATCACCATTTCCAAGATCTCTCACTCTCGTTTCGCATGCTACTTATTGAATGCTCAAATGCAAGAATAAAATAAAATTTACCCCTATAACCCTTTTTATAGTTGAGCAGGTGCACCCAAATGCAACTCTACGTCTGGTAGGTGCACTCAAATACCCCACTACATCTACAGAATGATAAATATTGTCCCACATCTATGGAGGTATAGATGCAAACCAACATTTATGTTCAAAATGATGCAAAAGGTTTCAAAGGACCTCAAAACATGGCAAATCCCCACAAAATCATCACAAAATTCATCCAAGCATCCATTACATCATAATATCACATTTTGTGATAACATGGATTGATTTGGGCATTTAATTCTTGAATACGACCAAAAGTCACACAAATTTCCAAAATCACTTCAAAACATCCCAAAACTATACAAAATTTCACAAAATTACCAAATCAAATTATCAATGCATTTACATCACCCTCTCACATGATTCAAGTCCATTTACATTATCAGGTTAACCTCATATCTAGTGGTTTACCCTATTCCCCTAGTGGTTGTAGCGATTGGTTATCCATGTAGTCTAGTCGGATGGATAGATCACCATAAGGATGCTTGCTCAAATCATCATCCCATGTTATCATGTTTAAAATCAAATCCAAATTGGTTTCTTTATTTTTGAATGTGATTGTGTTCACAAAATTTTTCTTAAAGCTACCATAAGCCCTCTCCACGATAAAAAAACAAGACTCCCTTACAAATTCCATATGCATCATGCCAATATTTTTGGTTAAAAAATGTGGTCTTCTGAAGTGAGATGGTAATCTCGTCTCTGCCATGTGTATACCAATTTTTGTTGCCAATGGTTAGGTTCAAAAGTTTTGTCCCTTGAAGTGAGGTGGTATCTCCGCCTTTGCCACATGTTCACGAACGTTGTCTAATTTATCCACAACAACATTGCACATCGTGCTAAAAGCAAATTTTCAACAACATAGATCAACCTCAAACTTGGGGTAACCAAACTTGACTTTGATTTCAATATTTGCATACATCATACACATCCATTGCATTGTCCACATTTGGTCAATTGGCTCGTGGGTTCCATTCTTCACCCATTGACCAATTGAGGGGGTAAGTTAGAATCCCAAAATTTTTCAAAATATTCTTGCACGATGAAGTCCATTCCACCCAACCAGGTGTCTTTTGTTTTTGCATCGCATTGTATTTCACGTAATGCGATACAAAAAGGGGCATCTGTAGACACCAAATCCTAGCCATTCATCATCCACTAATCATCATCAAATCCTAGCCATCCATCATTCCTTATATATATAAATATAAATATTATATATATATGAATAAATTGGAGCCATTCATCAAAGCACCATCTTAGCATACCATGTGGCAATCCTTGCCATTCATTAATTGCAATCCTTGTCGCTTATCTAGTTGCAATCTCAACTGTTGATCACGATTTAATCCTGGCCGCCCATTACCATCGTTGAAACCCTAACACTAATCAAAGGCAACCATAAAATATTATTCATTTTTTGTGAATAGAGATTGAAAACATTTGCAAAAGAGATATAATTCACATTTTTGCATAAACCCCAACCATCACCACATTCCTCGTTCGCTTGCTATCGTTGCTAAGGACCAGATATAAACACTGCCAAGCATCTATTGTAGTTTGTAGATACCTCAAGGTATCTCCTGAACGCTGTAGGGCATCTGCTAGATATCGTACCGCATCCAGTGAGCCCATAGATGCTCTCTGGCATACATCAATACTATTTTGAGCTCTCAAAAGTGTAGATCATCATCAGGTATTTAAAAGGCACCGTTTATGTTATTTGAATTATGTTTTTTTGCACTTTTTACTATCTATAAATATTTTATTTAGGGTTTATAGTCTATTTCAATATATATATATCAGCAGGTGTTACTAACCCTTGTTTGCTAGGTGTGTGCAGGTTATGGATTATAGAAGACTATTGCAGCTTGGAGTGGTCTGTAAGGATATTCAAGAAGCCCAATCAATACTTGTTTAGAGTGAAGAAGTGGTCTGTAAGGATATTCAAGAAGCCCACTCAATACTTGTTTAGAGTGAAGAAGATCTGAAGACACCACATTCATTTGATCAAGGGTTCTATCCCCTTGTGTAATCATTGTACAATCAAAATAAGTAATATTTTGTAACCCCCATGATTTGGGGTATATTGATGTGTAAAAGTGGAGATCAAGGCTCCCTAATCCAATAATATATGAGATTATTCTTTTCATGTGCACATTGCTTGTTTTGATTTATTGTTATTTTTGGTGTTGATCTTTTTTTGTTCACAAATTCTTTCAAAATAAGATCCAATTGGTCCCCTCCCACAATTTACATACAAATTAGTCAATAATCATTCAATAAATAAACATAATATCACTGGACTGAACGCTTGTCCCTTTCCTGGTGCTTTTAGCAATGTAAAAGGTTTAAAATGATTGTGGCATGGTGGTTATAGGGGCAGACTGCACAAAGATCTATGTGGCAGCTTCTGGGGTGAACAACGCATAATACTATGGCGGCCATAAAAGCTAGACAACCTGCCCGAATTCGTGGTGGCTACCAATTCCACCATGTAAATTCAAAAATAAAAAATAAAAAAATAAGCATAATAAAAAATTACAATGTGCAAATATTTTCATATGATAATATTTTATTTACATAGATATGATATAAGGTTTTAAAAAACATACCTATGACTTGAATCTATAAAAAATTCCTTCTCTTTTCCCGTTTCCTCTCCTCTCTCCTTTTTTTTTTTAATGTTCATTATTATCCAGATTCTCTAATCGTTAATCCATTAGGGTCTTTGGATATTTTGAGTAATTTTTAATTTACTTTATAATCAATGCATTAAAACCTTTGTACTACATAAAAGAACTATTTATATAATTAAAATATTTAATCATAATACCCTATTCTATTAACTTGGATCCATAAGTGTGATTAAATAAAACTTAATTTCTTATTATAAAATTAAGAAAACATGATTATCAAAGACCACCAAGGTGCATACATTATATCCTTCCCCTCTTAGGTTCAAATTTTCTCCTAGAAGTTCTTAAAAAAAAATTAGGCATATAATTTTCATTTCTTATACATTTTTCCAAGTAGAATTCTTTTCACTATATTGATTCCATTGTACTAGAACTTGATCAACTTGTCTATATTACAACTATTTTATTCTTTGATTTAGGAAGCATGATGATTATACACTGTTATCCCTATCCATGTTCAACTATAAAATATTCTAGTTTAAAACATGTCCAACTCAAAGGAGTTCTAAAAGGCTGGTGGTAAAGAGCTTCATATGGGGCCATACCAATTGATCTATGATAACTATTATTATATGACAGTTCTACCAAATTTTGATATTCCTCCTATTGAATTTGTTGATATAGAGCATACATTTTAAACATATCCTCCAAAATATTATTTAAATATTTTTATTTGACCATTACCCTTAGGGTACTATGCAATACTAAAATTAAATTGAGTGCTTAATGCATGCTAAAAAGTCTTCTAAAAACTAGAAGTAAACAAGTAATATTAATAATAAAAAAAAAATTCGTAGGAACTTCATTTAATTTTAAAATTTGATCCACATTTTTGTCTCATAAGTATCCTTAGAGGGCATGAAATGTACAAGATTTGTTAATTTATTGACTACCATTAAAATTGCATTATGTATTCATTGAGTTAAAGGTAATCCTGTAATGAAATCCATAGAAACAATATCCCATTTCTATTCTAGAATATCATGAAGGTATACTAGTCCTACTAGGTGTTAATGTTTGACCCTCATCTTCTAACACTCCAAACACCTACTCACGTATATCACAATATCCTTCATACCTAGTAAAACACATTTCGTAGATGAACGTACATCTTCTTTACTCTAAGACGAGTAGCATAAGGTGTCATATGCTTTATTCAAAATTAATATCCTCAAATTTTCTACTAGGCACATATATAACATTATAAAATCTTAGCACCCATTTTGAATCAATGAAATACATGTAGTGTTTAGCTTCTACCATATATATGCTTTGGCATCTCTCTTTAATTATTTCCTTCAAATCCATCATCACAATCATATATTTTTTTTCAAAGTGCATCAATCACCTTATTCTTTTTCCTTGATATACATAACATCAAAATCACATTCACATAAAAATTCCATCCATTGAAACTAACATGCAGTCAAATTAAGTTGTGTGAATAAATACCTTAAACTTTGATGGTCCATTTTCAATTCAGACCTTTGTCTTAGTATGCAGTGCAACCACATTTTTAAATCGTAATTTGTAGCAATTGAATCCTAATAATACACTAGATAATTGAGCTTTGATCCTTGATCTTACTAGATTCATAAGCAAATACTCTTTCTTCTTACATCTAAACTTTGCCCAATGTTGGAGGTATTATATTATTTGGTCCCATTGTAAATATCTAGTTTAGGATGTGAGTTTTATTTCATGTATAAATTATGTGTTTAGTTCGTAGTAGTGTGCAAGTGTTATGTAATTAAGTGTGTGAGGTTTCTAGTTAGGAAGTGAAGTCTTTGAGGGATGTGTCTAGTTTAGAATTAAGGAGTTATATGCAATCATGAGATACTTTATCTTTATGTAATATGCATGATTTATTATGTAAGAAAGGAATTTGAAGAGTTATGTTCTCCCATGATTTTGAGAAGAAAAAAATCCAAGAGTCATGTAATGTGAAAGGTCTTATGTATCTTTATATTGAGACAAAGCAACGTAATTTATGACTTAAATAAGCTTTGATTTATGCATTTCTTGAGTTTTATTTGATAGGGTAAAAAAAAAAGTTTTAGAAAGGGCCTTGACCCTTTGACAAGGAATCTGCCTTAACCAAGCATGTCAAAATGAAGAAAACCCATAGGCCCAACATAAAAAAGCCAAAAAAAATAGGCCAATAGAACAAAACAAAGAGAAGATAATGCCCAGATAACACAGAAGGTCAAAACAATCTTCAACATCTAAAAGCTAGGATCCAAATAGGAAAACTAGGTTGAAAAATACAAGACAACATTAATAAAACTACACAACCTAGACTTAAAATCCAACAAAGAAAACAAAATTAAAGGGAATATAGTAATTTCATAAGCATCCCAACTACTTCCACCTCCTCAAGACACCCATAAATGATCCTTAATATGACTAGGAAATACCTTAGTCAATACTAGAAGAGCCCAACTAGCAACATAGTTAACAAATTCACCACATAGATAAAGATAGCACCAAGATAACACCCTTTGCTCAAAGTCCTACATTTAAGCTAAACAAAGCTGAAAGACCAACATCTTTTGAGACTTACACACTTGAGTAACTGTATCCATGCTTTGAAAACCTCAAGTTTACCTTCAAGAAAGAAACTTAACCATCCAATTATTAACATAATTAACAAATACACAACACTAGAAAATAAACTAGTAATATTATACCCTTTGCTCAATATCCTACATTGGAGCCAAACAAAGTTGAAAGACCAACATATTTTGAAACAAACATAGTTGGAGAACCAAATCCATGCTTTGGAAGCCTCAAATTTACCTTTAGAGAGGAATATTGACCACCAAATTTTTAACATAGCTAACAAATTTACAACATAGTAAAATATAACACCCTTTGCACATTATTCTACATGACTCATGGGGATCCCCTCTCAACTCCAAGTGAGATAACATCTTGTAAACCTTGACAAGAGAGAGAAAGGCCAGCTAGAAAGGCCTTCCAAAATATGACCCCTTGACCCAATTAGTCTACTTTCTTCTCATGATCAATAATATTCAGTAGGTCCTTAGGGAAATCCCTATCCCAACTCATAGGGGAAACACTCTCCACCCCTATATTAGCTAACCAGTCCACCCTAACATTTTCTTCCCTATAAACATGCTGCACCACCACTTCTTCATAGCTCTAAAGGAGGGATTTGACATCCTCTATAATATTGGATAGGCTCCAACTAGGTCTATTAGCCCCCTCAACATGTTAAAAATATTCAAAGAATTCCCATCAATAAATAGCTTCCTGCAATTACGTATTGCTTGATTTTTATTATCAATAAAGCTTTCAATTTGATTCATGTGAGATTATGTTATATTGATATGTGATTGAATACTAATGATATTATTTGAATGATTTATAATCCTAGGAATTTAATCTTGTAATATAATCCTTCATATTTGCTAGCACCCAATCCCTCAATAGAAGCATTTGCGCGTAAAGGTTTTTGGATCAAATACCACTAATATTGGAGAAATTGTCAAGAGCCTTTCCAGTTCTTGAAAAAATTATTCACATTTTTTAGACCAAATATACTTACATTGTAGTGAAGTAATGTGGTTGGAAATCCTTGAAAAATTCTTACAATTCTACAATAATATCTAACAAGTCATATAAAACTTCTTAATTCTATGTTTTTTTTATTGGGGGGGAGGGGTTGGTGATTATACTATAGCTTTGATATTTCTTGGGTCCACCATAATTCTTTCTCTTGAAATAATGTGTTCTATATTTTCTCTAATTG
Organism: Wollemia nobilis; assembly: GCA_028583015.1. NCBI lineage: Eukaryota > Viridiplantae > Streptophyta > Pinopsida > Araucariales > Araucariaceae > Wollemia > Wollemia nobilis. The sequence continues at coordinate 11,340,074 of JAQPPZ010015032.1, forward strand.
AAAGAATGAACATTTATATTTTTTGCATACAACTTTTGTTTCCATAAATATCACAACACCAATATCATATGTTTCTTATGTTCCTTAACTATCTTGGAATAAATCAAGATATCATTTAAGAAAAATATGACAAAATTATCAAAGTACTTATGTAAAACACTATAGTAGGATATATTGTAGGATAATTACTTAATCTAGAAGGGACCATAGTGAATTCATAATGACCATACATCATTTAAAATGTTTTTTCTGGGACATCTTCATCCTTTATATGTAACTCGCGTGAGCCTGACCTCAAATGAATATTAGAAAAATAGTGGATCCTTGCAATTTTTCAAAAAGATAATCAATGCATGGCAAAGGGTATAAAATTTTTATAGTAACCTTATTTAACTAATGTAAACAATACACAACCTAAGAGATTCATCCTTATTCTCTATAAAAATCACTATTGCATCCCAAGGTGACACATTAGGTCGAATCAATCCTTTGTCAAGAATTTTTTGTAACAAATTTCAATTCACTCAATTCTACTATGGACATCCTATAATGTGCCTTAGAGACTAGTTCTATATTTGTTAATAACTTAATAGAAAAATCAAATTCTCTTGATGGTAGTCACCTTGGTAAGTTTTCTAGAAACACATCTACATTATCTTAAAGACTGGGATGAGAATATTAGTTAGTTTTTTCTTTGTTATCCTAAATATATTTAGTACAAATGGCAAAAAATATACATCATTACCTCATGTATTTTTAAGATTGCATCGCAAATATCATACAAAGTGACACTACCCTATTCGCTCCTTGAGTCACCTTTTTTTTTTACAAAAAGCAAAGTAGCATTTTAAAAGGGTTTCCCTTTCTCTTTTACATCAACTTGGTCATATCAAGCTATATAACCTATTTGGTGCCACCGAGATTTGAACTTTGGTATAAGCTACATCATCCATATGTCTCAACCATTGAACTATGACCCCATTGGCCTCTGAATCAACTTTTTATTTTCATTCTCATGAATGCATTTTATCTCTTTGGAGTAACAATTATTTTTTGTTTGATATTTATATGATACCAAAAATATCACTAATAGTTATTGACATGTCCTCTAGCCTTCAAAATCTATTTCACATTTGGGAACTATCCACCTTATGAATTATGGCTAGAAAATTTGGTTTCCACAATTTTTGTTGAAACTCCTGAGAAATTGCAAGTGGTGAGTTTTTATTTATTTTCTCAAAGTAGAGAAAATCGCCAACTCGCAATGATAATTCTCGTGATTTCTTGTCATTTTCTTGCAGAAAAATTAGCAAGCCTCGATGAATTAGCAAAAAATGATACAAAAAATATTTTTTTAAAAGACCATTTGGCCTTTGTATTTTTTATTCTTTCCAATTGTGAACAATTTTTTTATAAATTTTCATTATTAATAGTTTGAAAATAATGTGTTTTTATATTTAGAGTTTCAAAATTTTAACTACATCCAAATAATTCTCAAATAAAGTAACCATGGTATTTATGGTAAGCATAATTCTTAAATGCAATAGAAATATATAGATCTATTAATAGTTCTATACACCCCTGGGGAAAGAAACTGATTGATAAAATAGATAAAATATTTATAACTATATATGATTAATAGTCTAGTATGTTTTTTCTTTGGCTGGATAATAAGGGGTTGTACTTGGGTCCCCCACCCTTGAGATTTGACAAATAAATACACTTATTTACAGCTTGAATGTTTACAAATAAATACACTTCTCATCTTAATTGAGATGCTATAGCTAGAAACCTAGATCATTTTACATAAAATTTCTGAATTCTTGATTTTCATTTTCTGGATCTTTTCAATTTTATCAATCAATAAATTCAAATAAATTTAAAAATTCAATAATCAAAATTTTTAAATTATTTTTAAGTAGAAGACCTATGTCTCCATAATAATATATCAAATTTGTAATTTTTCTAATCAATAAATCTTTCAAATTTTGATTGCAAAATAAAATACAAAAATTTTCAATTTTTTTCAGAAATCAATTTGGAGTTGAAATCCTTTTGACTCCTTGATTATGATAATAATTCTCTACTTTTTCAAAAGTTTCAAATAATTGTTTCTAATGGCAAAAATATTTTTACTCCACTAATTCCTTCAAATTTAATAAAATGTATTTTTCTTTCTAAAAAAAATATTAAATTTCAAAGATAGCCAAAAATTAAATCATGTGCTATAATTAAGGTTTAACCTTGTAACTCCAACATTTTAAAAGACACTAATATTATTTTACCTAAATTCAAAATATATGTAACACTTACCTTGGCTCATGCATGGACATTAATGCATTCTCTTCTATGATTTTCAAGGTGTTACGGAAGAATTACCTTTAGGCGAATGACATATCTTAAATGGATGTTACAATATGAAATTCTAGGGAATGTTACTACAATCAATAATTTCATAGGCCTTAGCTTTGATGTCAATGCTTAGTCTACCTTGTTAATGTACTATGATATTTTTTCTAGCTTGCTATAAGTGTTTTTTTGTTGCATGTTTCTCATTTCCTTTGGATCTCCATAGGTGTTGTTTTATTGCTATGATCGCACACTTTTCATTTACCTCTCAACTTGCTACAAGATCTGCTAGTTTGAGGTCTTGGTTTGTGTAGGTGTTGTTCCCTTGGTGCTTATAGTATTGGTATATAATCCCTTTTTATTTGGGATCTTCTTCTCTGGTTATTTTTCTCATGACTATAAAGCAAACGTCCCTATGCTTGAGATCTCATTTTCTGGTGATTCCGCTCAAGGCAGTAAAGTAAATGTCCCTATGTTTGGGTTCTTATATATGGTTATTTTTCTTGTGGTAGTGAAGAAAATATCCCTTTGCTTGGGTTCTTATATTCTATGATTCCAAGAAACTCTTAAGAAATGCTCTCTTGGAATGTCTCTTCAAATATTATAATTTCTTTTACACTAGGTAAGATAAAGTTGGAGATCCTCCAACCCCCGACGGTTCTATCTCTTATCTTTACTAGTTCTATTTAACTATTATTGTCAAATAATATTAGGGTATAATGAAATACCCAAAAAAAATATCTATATTTCCTTCACGTGGTTCAAACATTTATTTATTTTTAAATTCACACCAAAGACTTCCTTCAATGCTAGCTTTAGAGACTACTCGAAGTAGCTTTGAATATAACTCTTCTAAAAAGGATAGAGTATAGTGGCTCTAATACCATTGTTGGATTTTTAGCCAGATTGTCATAGGTCCCAATATCCAAGATCTTGAGTAGTCTCAAATATAAGAGCAATCAATATATTAAATGGCCAAAATAATGAACATAACATTCATAACAATAACAATAATATGAATAAAATGGCCAATATCATTCATGTAATAACATGAAGAAAACTTATAGTATAATTGCTCAAATTGTATACAAACTTCTTTGTATGATGCTTGAAATACATATATTCCTCAATGATACATTACATGGAGCTTTATCTCCATAATATATCTTACAAATATGACTCTTCAATACTTGACTATTTCTCTCCTCACATATCCAAGAGATGCATATTTTCCTATTCCACACATAGGAGAAATTATTTCATGTGTTTTGGCTTCTCATATTGCTACTTGTATACATGACTCTTGGCTCTCTATTTGCACACTTTATTCTATGACACTTTCACACTTTACTATATGACACATTGCACACTCCTACACATGAACACTTACATAATGGGGAAATATAAATCACACTCCTAAACTATAGACTCACACCTTAATCTATTACATATTTACATTTGTACCATAAAGGTACCATGGGGGTACATTAGCATGTATCAAATAATGTAATATTATCCAACACCCCCATGTATTACATTATTTGGTTATTGAATACTTTAGTTTTTAATCTATTTCCTTTAGTCCTTTGACTTGATAATTCATTATATTTAGTTTCTGAGGTCTTTTCCTCTTTGCTATGATCTTATGAATTTTTCTCGTGGACTACTTGAGATTCTTCTTTATTTTTAATTTTTATTTTATGAATTTTGTTCTCCTTTCTTTCATGTTTTGCTCTATTCTAGAATTTAAATATTTCTTAATGAAGTAACATATGCTTCATTCAAGTCATGTGTCACAATTGGTATCTTTTTTCTTGTCTTTTTTCTTAAAATATCTCAAAGGTGAGTAAAGCCATATACATCACAATGCATATTTCAGTAGAAAATACAATGGTGTTTTGTGAATTCCACCAAGCTCTAAAAATATTTTCATGAAGATAGCTAATAAGAGTAGTGAACTTTTATCTCTTTTGCATTTTTGAGAAATAAATATAATTTTAGCTTTAAATCATTCGACATAGCTTTCTTTTCATCAAAATCATCTATCAAATTCTATATCTAAATTTTTAACATCTTCACCATATCTTCACTCTCTCTAGTGAATACGTTTTTGATAATTTCATCCATGATAATATAATTCCTTTTTGGAGTTATAATATTGAAGATTTAATTTGCAAATGAATTTTTTCAATATTTTATTTCTCTTGGAGTAGAAATACTTATCTCTCTAAATTTTTCAATCAATAAATTCAAATAATTTTGCAATTCAAAAATAAAAAAATACAAATTCATGTGAAGTAGAAGACCTTGTGTCTCTCTAATAATTTATCAAATTTGTAAATTTTCTAACCAATCGATCTTTCAAATTTTGATTGCAAAATAAAATATAATTTTTTTTCAAAAATAAATTTGGAGTTGAAATTTGTTTGACTCTTTAATTAATAATAAACAATTCTCTACTTTTTCAAAAAAATTAAATAATTATTTTTGAAGTCAAAAATATTTTCACTTGAATCATTCTTTAAAATTTGATAAAGTCAATTTCTCTTTCTAAAACTTTATTAAATTTCAAATATATCCAAAAATTAAATCATTTGTTCTACTTAAGGTTTAAACTTATAAATCCAACATTTGAAAAGATGCTAAAATTATTCTACTCGAACTTAAAAAATTTCTAACACTTACCTAGGCTCATGTGCAAACATTAAGCATGTTCTTTTATGTTTGTCAAGGTGTTATGGTAGGATTACCTTCGGGAAAATGACACATCTCAAATGGATATTACACTATGGAATTCCAAGGAATTTTATTGCAATCAATAATTCCTTTGGCCTTAGCTTTGACATCGATGCTTCATCTACCTTTTGAATGTACTTTGATATTTCGTCTAGCTTGCTACAACTACTATTCTACTGCATGATTCTCATTTTTCTTTGTTACATACCTAACATAGCTAGTCGGCTATGTTTCCAAGAAGGAATTAATTGTTATTAATATAGTTAGAATTTGATTTAATTTATCATCGATTTATCATATTCAATTTTCATTTGAGAATTTCGTAGAGGGCTGAGCCCTCCAAGTGGTGAGGATCAACCCTCCTTAAGTGGTAGATATGATTTAATTAATATTTTATTCATTTTTGTTTAATTGCAACTCTCATTCGATCTATCTTGCGTTCAACTGATGTTTTATTACGCTTCAAGTGGTATCAGTCTAAGTCGATCCATGGGTAGAGTTGGGTAGTCAAATCGTCAATCATTGGCAAAGGAGGTTAAGCGCAAGTATAACAACAACCAACTCACGACACACTAGATCAGGTGTTGTCCCTTAGAGCATCATCCACAAATTACCATTGTTGGTGAAGACTGGAGAGCGTTTGGTCCAAAAACATTTGTTAACAAATATCACGTCCAAATTCTCTGTGTGGCAACCAAAAGATACTAGCACAAGAGCATTTTCAAACACATCACTTTCCATTCCAAACCACCACAAAAAATTCACTGAATCCACAGTACATAGTCCAAAGCACCAGCAAATCAACATTAAGAATTAAAACTAAGATTACGATTTTCCTAAAGTAACAAAGTTATTTTTAATTTTTTGTCAAGATAGTTATCCCACATTCAGTGTGAGGTTTATGGAGGAAATATTTATCAGGATTTGTCACATCTAGTGAGTTGGGACTACGGTCACACACTCGCTAGTCTCCCCGTGCACATGTAAGTCTATCTGCCACGTGTCCTTAGCTTATTCGCTTAGTCGGTTTTGTTGCTCCTCGTCATTTAGTACATCTTCCTGGGTCAGGCTATCTTTGGTCTCGTAATCCCTACTATCATGTCATATTTGATCTCACAGTCCCTACTATCATGTCATATTTGGTCTCACTTCTTCTATATTATTTTTATCTCACTGTCATAAAAGTCCCTACTATTGTGTCGTATTCGATCTCGCTTCTTCCATGTCATCTTGATCGCGTGTCCACGTCTGCTTTTTTGTGTCCATTGGGTATCATGTTTTATCAATAACATCTTGGTTTGTGTCTAGCCACATCTTATTTTTTGTGTTTGTTGGATATCATGTCTAGTCAATAGCATATTGGTTCGTGTCTAGTCATTACAAAATCATCTCGAGTCATCATATAGTCAGAGTTCTATCTTGTTTAGTTGTGTCTTTGGGATATCAAGGATCGAATCCTATCATTATATATTTGGATTATTATCTTTTCTATTTCATATCGGGTCTTACCACTATCAATTTTGAGTATTGGGGTGTAAGATAAAGTGGTAGCAACTTATCCATTGGAAAGAAGTCTCACTATGGGAAGAAACTAGTCAGGCAGTTCAAATTCCATGTCGCAGTTGGAGCGATAGTTGAAGTGGAAGATCACACCAAATTTTTTCTAAAATTAACCAAATTTTTTGTAGATATTGAAGACAAATTTATTTTTAAGTAGGACTTATTAACAAGTACATGAGCGACAGGTGGACCAAAGGAACAAAAATTTTATTATTAAGCTCGAAGAATTCAAATCAAGGGTTCCTAAAGTCACCAAGAAGACCTCCTCAAACCAAAGGTACACAATACAACTCTCCTTTATGCATTAATAGTTTTGATCTCAATCATCCACTTCTTAACACCATGGCCCCCAATCCTTCTCCTACCTCTTCCCATGAGAATCTCACACATGAGGAAATGGAAAACCCCAATGCAAACAACCCAAATATGCAAACTTGTGTCACCCAATTACTAGATGGCATGAATAATTTGACTGTAATGTTGACCAAACTAGTGGAAAACCAAAACCAAACAACCCCTCCTGCCCTAAATCACTTCCATATACAATGGAACAATGAGGATCAAGATGGCAAGGAAGTTTATGCACAACAAAGAGGTCCTACTAGTAGTGCCCAAAATCACTTCCATAGACAAAGGAATAATGTGGATCAGGATAGAGAGGAAGTTTATGAACAACAAAGAGGTCCTACTGGTGGTTCCCAAAATCACTTCCATATATAGAGTAATAATGAGGATCAAGATAGCGAAGAAGTTTATGAACAATAAAGAGGTCCTACTAGAGGTTCCCAAAATTAATTCCATAGACAGAGGAATAATGAGGACCAAGATAGAGAGGAAGTTTATCAACAACCAAGAGGTGCTAACGGTGTCAATTTACCATGTATTGATATGCCCACCTTTGAGGGTCATGATCCACGTGGTTGGCTAGCTAAAATGGAAGGCATTTTAGACTTATACTAGATTCCAGATTAAAAAAAAGTTCATTTTTCTTCCTCCAAACTCGGTACTAAAGCTTACCAATGGTTTGCATGGCACAAATGTGGTACTAAGCAACCCATATTTTGGGATGAATTCAGCACACTTTTCCTTAATATATTTGATGAAGGATCCTCATATTTATACATGGTTTGGTTGTTATCACTTAAACAAATAGGATCAGTAAGGGAGTATATTTTAGAATTCACTAGTCTGCTTTCCTACACAGGAAACTTACCATTCGATGTGGTGGTATCTGATTTTAGAAATGGGTTGAAAGAGAATATTCAAATCAAAGTTGACTTACAATATCCAGTCACTCTAGATGCCTGTATAAAGATTGCCAAGTTGGTTGAGAAGAAGGTGCAATATGGAACATATGTCCGTCATGATTCCTATAATAGATATCAATATCACAACAACTCTTTCCGTAGAAATGACCAACCATCAAGATATTACTACTTCAAATTTCGTAATCACCATCCAAAATATCAAGCATGTGTACCAAGAAAAAACTTTCAAATAGAATATGCTGACAAGGAAGATGAGGAGGAAATAGTGGATATCAATTTACCTGACTCTACCATAAAATAAGAGCAAATGGAACAAGGGGAGGTGGTAGTTGAAGAGAACACTATGACAATTTTAGTGCATGCTCTAATGGGACTATCAGATCACCATACAATCAAGGTATTAGGATTCATTCGACAAAAGAAGGTAAATATGTTGATTGATTCAAGAAGTACTCATAATTTTTTCAATACAAAAATAGCAAGGGCATTAAACTTACACATTAACTCCTCCAATCAAGATAAGTTTCAAGTTATAATTACAAACGAAGGAAATGCTCAAATTATACCTGGCATGGGCCTCTATTTTTTATGAATTTAGGGAATTCATAAGTCATTTTGGGACTTGAATGGTTAGAACAATTGGACATGGTCAGTTTTAATTACAGGTAGCACTTTGTGGAATGGAAAGAAAAGGGAAACCATTCATCTCCAAGGAATTCCAACACCTCCATAAATGTAGTAAGTTCTCACAGCATGGAGAAAATATTAAGAAAAGGAAGTTATGAATTTATTGCTCAAATTAATTGTATGGAAAGACAAGCACAAGCCATGCAAAAAAATCAATCATAAGATCTGCAAAACATTATGGTTAACTATGATGATGTCTTCCAAGAACCCAAGGGACTACATCCCCAAAGATATCATGACCATGCCATGCACCTTGTCCTAGGAAGTATTCCTCCTAATGGTCATCCTTATCGATATCCCCAATCTCAAAAAATAGAAATTGAGAAAATTGTCCAAGAACTATTAGAACATGAAGACATCCGTCACAACACTAGTCCCTATTCTTCACCAGTAGTTTTGGCCCGTCGTAAAGATAATTCTTGGTGTATGTGTCCGAATTTTCATACCCTTAAAAAAATCACCATCAAGGATAAATTCCCTATACATGTCATTGATGATTTATTAAATGAACTACATGGTGCAAACATTTTTACAAAATTGGATTTACGTTTTGGGTTCCACCAAATTAGAGTTAGGGAAGAGGATATTCCCAAAACAGCTTGTTGTACTCATGAAGGTCACTATGAATTCTTGGTCATGTCATTTGGTCTCACTAATTTCCCATATACATTCCAAAGTCTCATGAACCAGGTGTTTCATCCATTCCTTCGTAAATTTATCCTAGTATTTTTTTATGACATACTCATATATAGTAAAATATGGAATGATCATCTAATGCATGTGGGAAGGGTTCTTCATATAATACACAAGGAAAAATTATTTTTCAAACGCTTTAAATGCTCTTTTGGTGTACAATAAGTTGAGTACATGGGTCATATAATTTCTCAAGGTGTTAAAGTGGATCCTAATAATATGGTAATTCAGGATTGGCCATTACATAAAACCATCAAGAAACTGCACGGTTTTTTGGGCCTTACCGACTACTATCACAAGTTTGTGCGTAACTATGGAAAAATTGTAGCTCCTCTCATGGCTCTTATAAAAAATGATATTTTTCATTGGTTGGAAGTAGCCAATTAAGAATTCGAGGCCCTCAAAGAAGTAATGTGTACTACTCTAGTGTTGGAAACTCCAAATTTTCACAAATTATTTGTGATTGAATGTGATGCTTCAGAATAGGTATTGGGGCAGTACTAATGTAGGAGGATCATACTTTGGCATTTGAAAGTAAACAAATTTCAAGAAAAAATTTGGGAAGGTCCACATATGAGAAAGAAATATTGGCTATTCTACATGCAGTGGAGAAATGGAGATACTACTTAATCAGTAGTTGATTTATTATTAAAACCAATCATAGTAGTCTCAAGCACATTCTAGAAAAATAATTTTCTTATCTAGAATAAAACAAGTGGTTAAAATTTTTCGGGATATGATTTTCTTATCGAGTATAAGAAAGGGAAATAAAAAATGGCAACAGATGCATTATCACACAAATATGAATATGAAGTAGTTATTAATGCTATTTCAGGTCCATGTTCCCAATGGATTTCTCAGCTGTAGGAAGAATTGTTAGCATATATGTCATTGTAATTACATTATTGCAAAATGGTAGTGCTCGTAGGCGCTCTCTAGGTTGGTTTATTAACCACCAAGTTGGTTAGATAAACCAACTCATAACCGCATTGTAACCTTTATATTGATATCAATCAGAATGTTCAAAGTGCTTCATCAATTTCTTTATGGCATCAGAGCTACGGACGCAGACAAGACTACCAGCCAACGAGACTGGAGGACCCTGATGGACGTGAGACTGACGAACGCAGATAGAGGATAGACTACGGACCCTGACGGATGTGAGACTGACGAATGCAGACAGAGGATGGACTACCCCCACCAACAAGACTAAAGGCACGTAGACAGAGGACACGTGAGGCACATAGAGGCACGTAGACAAAGGACACGTGAGGCACGTAGATAGAGGAAATCTTGATAGGGCGGATCGGGCACGTGGGTCGACGGTGGATGGTTGCGGAGGCAAAAGGGCGGGGTGGTTGCCCGAAGGCAACCGAAAGCTATAGTAGCTTTCCACAATTTTAAAGATCCCCACAGTGGCAGCATAGGCCATGTGGGATTAAAATTTTTTTCCCCCTTCTTCGACCCCGATGCTGCTAACACTTGCCTAGTCCATTCTTGTTCACATCGGGCCCTCTGGCTCCCGTGGTAAGCGCGGTGATTGTTCGGTGGTAGGTCATGGTTTCCAGTCCCTCTGCGTGCGCTGTGACGATGGGTGGTATTTTTTTGATGCCCTTGCATGTTTTTGATGTGGTCACATGTTTTGATGGTGGGTCGCATGTTTGATGCTCCGTAGTGCATTGTTGATGCCCGAACTGCACAATTGATGCCCGGACATGGTCATTTGATGCCTGCGCAGTCCAATGACGCCTTGATGGCTCCAAAAAAAATTTGGGTGTTCAGGTACCATTTTTTTCACTCCTTTTCTATTTTGCAAATCGACGGGGGAGAGATCTCAGGTCTTCACATGATTCATTTGCAAAATTGTAAGATAAAGGGGGGAAATCAAACCATTTGGCAGAATAATTGCTAGATTTGTAATAGGTGTTTAAATTTGTGGGCATTTGTGATTGTTTCTTTTGCATTTAAATATCTTTTTTTTCTTGCATTAACAATCATAAATTCAAAAAATATAAGACCCCAAATTTATACCCTATTTGTGCAATTTATTGCACAACAGCGTTCAGTATTTGAGATACCTCTGGTCCACACTTACAGGTAATGTTGTCGTGCTTTGGACTACTGTATTCGCCGCCTAATATAGCTGCAACAATGACGTCTGAGCTTGTTCTCTATTAATCGTCGAGGAGAAATAAGGCAAACCAATTTTTTTTCCCATTTCATACCCACATCGTGATTGTTGTTAGGCGTAAATCCTGACGAAAGTTTTTTCCAAAGTGTTTAGGGGAAGTTACGCCCCACGCATGAGGAATAAAACTTTCTATGGTAGGTGTCATTAACAACATGATGCCCTTTCAGTATCGCCTATGTTCAATATATTGTGCTTCTCATATGTACTTATAGTCTCCCTCACGTAAGGGCGGGTACATATTGAGTAGTATATTGTTCCTATATACCTATAGTCTCCCTCACGTAAGGGCAGGTATATATTGAATGGTTACGATATAAAGATCTGGTAGGTATAAAGAAAGGGAGACCAATTGGTGATATAAGGAACCTTCATAATGGCCACAATTCATAAGTATCTCTCAGATTCACAATTGTTGAAAGGTCCTAATTTTGTTCCATGGAAGACAAAGATGAAAGCTATTCTTCAGTTGGAAGATCTATGGGATGTAGTGACTGGCACTGCAAAATGCCCTCAGACAACAAGAACAGATCAAGATGCTTGGGATAAGAAAGATAAGAAGAGTCTTGTGTTTATCTTGCTTGCTACTACAGATGAGGTGCAACCTCATATTTGTGATGCAAAAACTAGTAAGATAGCTTGGGATGCCTTGATCACAATATATGAAGGAAAGAATCAATCCACTATTCTACATCTTCAAACTCAACTACATAATCTCAGTATGAATTCTGGGGAAACAGTTGATATATTCCTTTGCAGAGTGGCTGACTTGAAAGCCAAATTGAATGCCATGGGAAAACCAGTGGATGATGATATCTTGAACTCTGTCATCTTGAGAGCATTACCAAATTCCTACAAGATGTTGATCACTTCTCTCAATGTTTCTGGTAGACAAGTATCATTTGTGGAGCTGGTAAATTTGCTTCAGACTGAGGAGGCAACTCAGGTCCAGAAAGATGATGTGCCAGATAATGCTCTTTCCACACAACAAAGTGGTAAAAAACAAGGACAGTTTCAAAAAGGGGGTCCTTCTTCCAAAGGCAAAGGGAAGCAAAATCAGCAGAAGGATACAAAATATTGCAAGATTTGTGATATGAATAACCATGACACCAACAGGTGTTGGTTCAAAAACAAGCAACAAAATGATAGAGGTCCTCAGAAGAAGGGCAAAAACAAACAGAAATACAACAAACATAAGCAACCTAAAGGCCATGTTGCTTATGCTGACTCCAATTCAGACTCAGATTCTCCTGGGTCCGATTCAAATTTTGACTCTGAAAGAGCACACAAGGTGCTCATGACCCATACTTCGTCTTCCCAGATAGATGTTGTATGGTATATTGATTCAGGAGCTAGCAAACACATGACTGGGGACAAATCATGGTTTGATACTTTTGTGGAGAAAGAGGGTAAGCCAGTCACAATTGCTGACAATCAAGTCTATCAAGTACAGGGAGAAGGGGATATTTTTGTGTCTCTTCCTGATGGTAATTGTCAAATTGAGAAAGTTCTCTATGTTCCAGGTTTAGCCAATAATCTACTCTCAGTCACACAAATGTTGGATAGAAATATGGATGTCGTGTTTCGAGTTGTCAAAGGCAAGAAGAGATGTTTTATCACCCACAGTGGTAAACATGTTGCAACCGGATCCTACAAACATGGCTTGTTCATTCTAGATGCCCTTTCAACTCCTCATGTTGCTCTAGCTGCAACTACAAAGGAGGCCACCTCTCTCTGGCATAGACGTTATGGGCACCTCAGTTCTGGATATTTGCTTGAATTATACAAATATGGGATGGTGACAGGTCTACCCCCACTCTCGTCTATCTTACCAGTTTGCTCGGATTGCTTAGCAGGGAAGCAACATAGAGTACCTTTTGAAGCTAGCTCCTCTCGAGCTACAAAACCTTTAGAGCTGGTACATACCGATCTGTGTGGTCCTATGCCATCCAACTATGGTGGGAAGAAGTATTTTCAACTATTTTTTGATGATTACTCATGGAAGATGTGGGTTTTCTTTCTTCAGTTGAAATCAGAAGCATTTCTCTACTTTCAACAGTTCAAGAAACTTGTCGAGAAGGAGTCAGGTTGTTTGATAAAAACCCTCCGCTCAGATCGGGGGGGGAATACACCTCTGAAGAGTTTTTAGAGTTTCTTAAGAAACATGGGATCAAAAGACAACTGACTACAACCTATACACCTCAGCAGAATGGAGTTGCAGAGAGGAGAAATCGTTCCATTATGGAAATGGTTCGATGTATGCTAAAGGGAGCACATCTTGAGGATCAATATTGGGCAGAAGTAGTAAACACAACATTATACCTCCTAAATAGAGCACCCACTAGAGCTCTACAAGGGAAAACACCACAAGGAGCTTGGAGTGGTAAGAAACCTTCCATTTCTCATCTAAGGGTGTTTGGATGTAAAGCATTCATGCACATTCCAAAATAGAAAAGGAGGAAGTTGGATGAGAAAACCTTGCAGTGTATCTTTCTTGGCTATGATGAGTATTCAAAAGGTTATCGATTGATTGATACTAAGACCAAGAAGACACACGTAAGTAGAGATGTTATATTTGATGAAGCTTTCACATCAAAAGACACATCCACAACTGTATATCTAGATGAAGAAGAACCTAAGAAGGAGGTTCAACTTCCACAACAACAACAGAAAGTTCCAAAATGGTACACTAGCACTTTGAGAGATGCTAAGTTGAATTCCCTTCCAGATCTATCTCTAGATAGGCCATGTACTCGCAGTATGACTCAAGCAAATGAGAGCAGAGGAATCTACTTCAGAGGTTGACGAACTTTGTCAACACTTTGATGATTTGTCAGTGGGTACAAAAAATGATAGAGAAGAAGATGAGGATGAAGAAAATATTTATATGTCTACATTGAATGCAAATGAACCCACAACGGTTCAATCTGCACTTGATAAACCACAGTGGAAAAAGGCCATGGATGTAGAACATAAGTCTCTCATAAAAAATAATACTTGGAAGTTAGTCGATCTGCCAACAGGAAAGAAACCCATAGGCTGCAAATGGGTGTTCAAAGTGAAGTATAAGGCAGATGGATCTATTGATAAGCATAAATCCTGACTTGTTGCAAAGGGATATGCTCAGAAAGAAGGTATAGACTATGAAGAGACTTTTGCCCCTACTGCAAAAATGACTACCATTCGAGTACTTTGTGCCATGGGAGCTCAGTTTGGGTGGAAGTTGCATCAGATGGATGTTAAAAGTGCCTTCTTGAATGGTGACTTACAGGAAGAAGTATACATGACTCAACCAGAAGGATTCATGGTCGAGGGGCAAGAACAAAAAGTATGCAAGTTGATCAAATCCTTGTATGGGCTAAAACAAGCTCCTCGAGCTTGGTATATCAAGATAGACAGTCACCTTGTGCAGCATGGATTCAAAAGAAGTCCTTCAGATGCAAATCTCTATATTAAGAAAAATGGTTCTGATATAGTGATCCTTGTACTTTATGTAGACGATCTGATCATAACAGGAAGCTCGAAAAGAATGATTGACTTAGTGAAAAATGATTTGAAGCAATCATTTGAAATGACAGATCTAGGACTTCTGCACTATTGTCTTGGTTTAGAAGTTACTCAACAAAGATTTCATATCAGAGTAACACAAAAGAAATATGCCAAGACTTTAGTAGAAAAATATCGGATGACTAACTGTAAGTCAAAAGCAACTCCAATGGAGCAAGGACTTAAGTTATCCCGATATGATGAATCACCTCAGGTAGATGGTACTCTCTATCGCCAGTTGATTGGGAGTCTCCTATATCTGACAAATACCAGGCCAGATCTCAGTTTTGCTGTGGGATATCTTTCAAGGTTCATGCAAGAGCCTAAGATGAGTCACTGGAAAGCAGCAAAAAGAGTTCTTCATTATGTTCGTGGTAGTACAAATTATGGTCTGGAATACAAAAAGAATAATAAGTTTTTCTTACTAGGATACACGGACTCGGATTATGCTGGATCCATTGATGATCGTAAATCTACTTCTGGATATGTTTTTCATCTAGGATCTGGACCTGTCTCATGGCACAGTAAGAAGCAGCATGTGGTTGCTTTATCTTCTACAGAAGTAGAATATCGTGCAGCCAGTGAAGCAGTCTACGAGATAATGTGGTTAAGTCGCATTCTTACAAACATGGGTCTTCCAAAGAATCTTCCTCTTCATTTGTTTTGCGACAATCAAGGTGTTTTGAATCTTGTCAAAAATCCAATTTTTCATGAACGTACCAAACATGTTGATACCAGATGTCATTTCATTCGAGATGAAGTTCCCAAGCACCATATACAACTTCAATACATTCCTACTGATGCGCAAGTTGCAGATATTTTTACCAAAGCACTTGGGCGTATCAAATATGAAAAGTTTCGAGATACTATTGGAATTTGCCAATAATGTAATAAGGGGGGATGTTAGCATATATGTCATTGTAATTACATTATTGCAAAATGGTAGCGCTCGTAGGCGCTCTCTAGGTTGGTTTATTAACCACCAAGTTGGTTAGATAAACCAACTCATAACCGCATTGTAACCTTTATATTGATATCAATCAGAATGTTCAAAGTGCTTCATCAATTTCTTTAAGAATGATTGTCCAATAAAAAAAATGCTCAAATAATTTAGGAATTGTTGTTGGGTTCATTCAAGCATCCTATTTTTTTCTATGATGACAAGGTTTTAATAAGAAAGAATCACATTTACATTCCACACAATTCTACAATCAAATCTTGGATTCTGGATGAATCGCATGCTTCTCTATCAGTAGGACATTCAGGTTTTTTGAAAACCTATATGTGGATAAAACAATCATTTTATTGGAAAGGATTAAAAGCAGAGGTTAAACAATGGGTGGCTGAATGTGAAGTATGCGAACGTAACAAGGGAAAAATAGTCAAATCACTAAGATTGCTTCAACCATTACCTAGTCCAGATCGTCAATGGAAACATATTTTAATGGATTTTATTGAAGGTCTTCCTAAATTAAAAGGTAAAACAATATTTTTTGTGGTAGTGGATCACCTCTCCAAATATGCTCACTTCCAGGCTTTACAACATCCATTTTCAGCAAGCAAAGTGGCTAAGGTATTTATGGATTCAATTTTCAAATTGCATGGAATGCCAAAAAATATTGTAAGTGATCGTGATCCCATATTTACTAGCAATTTTTGGAAAGAATTATTTCATCTTAGTGGTACCAAGTTGAATATGTCCTCCGCATACCACCCACAAACATATGGCAAACTGATATAGTTAACAAATGTTTGGGTACCTATATAAGATGTTTTGTTCAAGATAAACAATATCAATGGAATCATTGGCTTTCCTTGGTAGAATGGTGGTACAACACTTTATACCATTATTCCATTAAGATGTCTCCATTTGAAGCATTGTATGGAGTAAATTATGTTCCAGGTTCTTCCAAAGTGGCCCAAGTAGATGATTGGTTCCAACACCAACAATCAATGCTCAACATTCTCAAAGACAACTTGTTCCAAGCACAAAATCGTATGAAGCAGCAACAAGACACCCACCACTTGGAGAGACAATTTAATATAGGTGATATGGTGTCCGTGCGCTTGCAACCCTACAAACATTTGTCATTGGAGATCTAGACTAGTCATAATTTGGCTCCACGATTTTATGACCCTTACAAAATAGTGTGTCACATTGGAGAAGTGGCTTATCAACTCGAGATTTCTTTATCATCTCGTATACATCTAGTATTTCATGTTTCCTGTCTTAAAAAGATGATCAGAAAAAAAGTACATTCTCAATAAGAATTACCAGTACTCGATGAAGAAGGACGTATATACCTCCAACCTGAAGTAATTTTACAAAGCAAAAATCGTATACTAAGATCTCATCACATCAAATAATTCCTCATCAAATGAAAGGACCTACCTGAAGAAGATGCTACATGGGAATATGAAAGTATTTTCCAAACATTTCCAGCTTTGAGGATAAAGCTTTCCGAGGAGGGGAGCCATGTTACATACCTAATATAGCGAGTCAGCTATGTTTCCAAGAAGGAATTAATTTTTACTAATATAGTTAGGATTTTATTTAATTTATCATCGATTTATCATATTCAATTTTCATTTGCACATTTCACAGAGGACTGAGCCCTCCAAGTGGTGAGGACCAGCCCTCCTTAAGTGGCAGATATGATTTAATTAACGTTTCATTAATTTCTATACAATTGCAACTCTCATTCGATCTATATTGCATTTAATTGATGTTTTATTGCACTTTATTCTTAGATCTCCATAGGTGTTGTTCTACTACTTGTGATCGTATATTTTTCCTTTCCCTCTTGGCTTGCTATAGGATCTACTACTTTGAGGTCTTAGTTTACATAGGCACTATTGTTCTCATGTCTTAATTTGCATAGGCATTGGTCTCTTGGTGCTTTTGCTCTTCATAAATCATCTCTTATTTGGGCTCTTATTCTCTGATGCTTCATCTCATGGATGTGAAATAAATATCTTTATTCTTAGGATCTCCTTCTGAGGTGATTTCGCTCAAGGTAGTGAAACAAATGTTCCTATTCTTGTGCTCTTGTCTATGGTGCTTTTCCTCATAGAAAAGAAACAAATGCCCCTTTTCTTGGGCTTTTGTCTTCTATGATTCCAAAAACTCTTGATAAATACTCTCTTGGAATGTTTCTTCAAATATTGCAGTCCCTTCTACACTAGGTAGGATAAAGTTGGAGATCCTCCAACCCCCGATGATTCTATCTCTTCTCTTAGCTGGTTTTATTTTATTGATAATGTCAAATTATATCAGGGTATAATGAAATACCTAGAATTTGGCCTATGTTTCCTTCATGTGGCTCAATTTTTTAAATTCACAATTAAGACTTCCTTCGATGCTAGCTTTAGAGACTACTTGAAGTAGCTTTCAATATAACTCTTCCAAAAGGATATAGTATAGTAGTTTTGATATCGTTGTTGGATTTTTATCAAAATTGTCATAGGTCCTAATATCTAGTATCTTGAGCAGTATCAAATATAAGAGCAATCACTATATTAAATGGTTAAAATAATAAACATAACATTCATAACAATAACAATAATATGAATAAAATGGCCAATATCATTCATGCAATAACATGAAGAAAAATTATAGTATAATTGCTCAAACTATATACAAGCTTCTTTGTATGATGCTTGAAATACATACATTCCTCAATGATACATTACATGGATCTTTAAATCCATAATATAACCTCACAAATATGCCTCATCAATACTTGACTATTGCTCTCCTCACATATCTGGAGATACATCTTTTCCTATTCAATGCATAAGGTAAATCTTCTCACATTTTTTGGCTTCTCATATTGCAACTTGTACACATAACTCTTGGCTCTCTATTTGCACACTTTATTCTACAATACTTGTACACTCATATTTGCACACTTTATTCTACAATACTTGTACACTCATATTTGCACACTTTCACACTTTACTATATGACACATTGCACACACTTACATCTAAACACATGCACACTCTATTACATGAAACTTGTGCACATCCTACACATTAATACTTACATAAAGAGAAAATATAATTCATAATATTAAACTATAGAATCACACCCTAATATATTATATATTTACATTTGTACCATAAGTTACCATGGGGGTACATTAGCATGTACCAAATAATGTAATATTCTTCAACACCCCTTGTATTACATTATTTGGTTATTTAAGACTTTAGTCTTCAATCTATTTCCTTGAGTCCTTTGACTTGATATTCATTGTCTTTGTCTCTTTTCTATGATCTTCTGAATTTTCTCATGGACTACTTGGGATTATTCTTTATTTTTAACTTTTTCTTCATGCCTTTTGTTCTCCTTTCTTTTGTGCTTTGCTCTATTCTTCTTTTTAAACCTTTTTATCTTCCTCTTTGCCTGTGATATGTTTGCTAAAGTGGCTTCTAAGTAAGGAATTAGTAAATCATCACAATAATACATTATGGAATTTAAATATTTCTTATTGAAGCTAACATATGCTTCATTCAAGTCATATATGTCACAATTGGCATATTTTTTCTCTTGTATTTTTCCTAAAATATATCAAAGGTGAGTAAATTCATATACATCACAATGCATATTTCAGTAGAAAATACAATGGTGTTTTGTGAATTCCACCAAGCTCTAAAATTTTTTTCATGAAGATAGTTGATAAGAGTAGTGAAAATTTCATATTTTGTGTTTTGGATAAATAAAGACAAATTTAGCTTTAAATAATTCAACATATTTTTTTTTCATAAAAATCATCTATCAAATTTTGTGTCAAATCTTACTTGTTCACCATATATCTTCACTATCTCCATTGAATGCATTTTTAATAATTTCATCCATGATAATCTAGATCCTTTTTGGATTTATATTCTTCAAGATTTAATTTCCAAATGAACTAATCAAGTTTTGCAAATTTTCAAATTTTAATTTCTCTTGGAGTAGAAATCCTCATCTCTTCAAATTTATCAATCAATTAATTTCAATAATATTGTAATTTAATAATAAAAAAATTCAAATTCTCCTGTAAGTAGAAGACCTTGTGTCTCCCTAATAATTTATCAAATTTGTAAAATTTCTAATCAATCAATATTTCAAACTTTGATTGCAAAATCAAATATAAAAATTTTCAAAATTTTCAAAAATCAATTTGGAGTTGAAATCCTTTTGACTCCCTAATTATCAATAAACAATTATCTAATTTATAAATTTTTCAAATAATTATTTTTGAAGTCAAAAACCTTTTCACTCCAATCATTCTTTAAAATTTAATAAAGTTAATTTATCTTTCTAAATTTTTTATTAAATTTTAAATATATCCAAAAATTAAATCATGTGCTATAATTAAGGTTTAACCTTATAACTCCAACATTTGAAAAGGTGCTAAAATTATTTTACCCAAATTCAAAAATTTTATAACCCTTACATTGGCTCATGTGTAGTCGTTAATACATGCTCTTTTATGTGTCTCATGGCATTGGAAGGATTACCTCCAGGTGAATGACATGTCTCAAATGAATGTTACACTATGCAATTCTAGGAAATATGATTACAATCAATAATACCTCAGAACTTAGCTTTGATGTCAATGCTTCATCTACCTTTTGAATGCATCTATTCTTTTGTCTAACTTGCTATAGGTTCTTTTTTGTTGCACGCTTCTCCTTTCCCTTCGTTCACTATAGGTGTTGCTCTATCTTTATGACTAAACACTTTTCCTTTCCCTCTTGAATTATTGTATGGTCTGCTACTTTGAGGTCTTGGTTTATGTAGGCACTATTGTTCTAAGGTCTCAGTATGTGTAGGTACTATTATTCTTATGTCTCATAAATGTTATTCACTTTATGCTTCTGTCAATAGATTGTCCCTTTTTCTTTGGGCTCTTCTTATTTGGTGCTTTTTATCATAGCTATGAGGTAAATTTCCCTATTCTTGGGATCTCCTTCTTTGGTGTTTTTTCTCAAGGTAGTGAAGTAAATATCCTTATGCTTGGGCTCTTTTCTATGATGCTTTCGCTTGTGGAAGTGAAGTGAATTTTCCTTTGCTTTGGCTCTTGTATTTTGTGATTCTAAAAACCTCTTGATAAATGCACTCTTGGAAGGTCTCTTAAAATATTGCAGTACCTTCTACATTAGGTAAGATAAATTTGGAGATTCGCCAACCCCCAATACTTCTATCTCTTCTCTCCATTGGTTCTATTTGACTACTAATGTCAAATAATATCAAGGTATAATTAAATATACAAAATTTAGCCTATGTTTTCTTCATGTGGCTCATTTTTATTTAAATTCATACTAAATACTTCCTTCAATGATAGATTTAGAATCTACTCGAATTAGCTTTGAATATAAATATTTTAGAAAGTATAGAGTATAGTTGCTATGATACCACTATTGGATTTTTAGCCAGATCATCATCGGTTCCAATATCTAGTATCTTGAATAGTCTTAAATATAAGATCAATCACTATATTAAATGGCCAAAAGTGAGGGCTAAAAATCTTACTCACAAATCCACTCAAGGTTCAAGTCCTTATATTATAAAAAATAAAATGAAGGGAGAGTTACAATTAACAACTTACCAATCCTTTACAATGCCTAAACAATTACTATTCATAGGTAAAAATAGGAATATTTTTCCTCCAAAAATTTCATAAAAGTCTTTGGTAATGCTTCTCTACTTCTCCTTTGAATCTGATCCTCCTTACATCACTTTTATTCCTTTGAGGTATTTGTATCTAGAATCATTTATTCTAAGTTGTTATATGTTCAACTACCACCCTAGAGATCCTAGAAATTGAGTAACAATACCTTTTGTAATCAACACTATAAAATTTGAGGGTATTGATAGTACGAAAACCATACTTCTACCTTTGATAGGCCAACCAATTTTCTTTAGTTTTCTATCCCAAGTGATGCCAAGAGGTAATCCTTAACTTCCTTTAGTGATGAATCATTAGTTCAGCTCATCTACCCTTTTGGGACCTTGTTCACTGACATTGATGTCTTACAATCTAATATTCCTCCTACTATCACTTCACCGTATCTAACCACCTTTGTTGTCCATTTTTGCATTATGCTCTAAATTTTAGAGCACTTCTATTCTCTTTTTTAGCTTCCCTTTATCTTTCCAAGGTGCCACAAGCTATGAATTTTCAATTAGATGGTTGTCAAAATATTTCCTCATATCCTTGTGTTAGATTTTTTAAAAACTTCCATGATCAAGATAGAATTTCATTAGAAGGTTTGAAAAAGTCTTTTCTCTTACCTTATTATTAGACCTTTTGGATGCTCTATCTCTCAAAATATTTATTTTATCCACCTTCAAAAGTATCTTGTGACTCATGGTTTGGTTCTTAGAAATTTTCTTCTTTTTGCTCCTTCAAGACTTTTTTAACTTTTGAAATTTTAAATTTTTGCTAATCTTGCACCCATCAGAATGCCTCTATCATTTTTTACCTTTTTAAAATTTTAGGTCACATAGACCGTCAAAACTTTTACCTTATTTTATTGGTCAAAACTTTTATTAAATGGAACCAACCCTTGATTGGAATATTTTTACCCACATTGGTCCAATGCCACTTTCCTTTCCTTCTACTAGATTTTCCTTTGTCTCGTCCTTCTTTCAAAAAAATTCCTAAGGCAAAAACTTTTGAGTGTAGTGAAAATTCACTATAAGTTCAAAAGGATTTCGTATATAAAATTTATAGCCCTAAAAATTTTGGCCCAAAAATCAACAAAATGCCTCTATAACCTTTGAAAAAAATTAATTTAAAATTAGTATCTACAAAAAATTAGTTTTTACAAAAAAAATTGGTTCCAAATATTCTCTAAATAGATAGTGTACTAATCAATTGCATGACACTACTTATCATGCTTAGTTTGTTTTCACCTATGCACTGGCTATGCAAGACACTAGATAGGGTGCCAATAAACTCAACTATGTCATTTGTTATGCTTTGATTAGCTCGACAACATATGAATCACATATACCACTTGTCATGTTTTGAATTGCTTTAAAATTCATGCTTTGCCAAGATTGCTATCAATTGTGCAAATATAAGGTCAAGTTTGATGAGATGATAAATTCTATTTGGTCATTCTAGTATTTATATATGCTAAGTGGCATACAACCTACCATTTTGATCCTTGTAATACCTACCATGTCAACATCCACATCAATAACCATGTCAACTACTATATCAACTGTATGGAATGTCATATCATCTAGCATGTGTTAAACAACATCATCTTCCATGTTAGTTATATAGACTACTACCCACGTGTTGTAGGTGAGTTGGAGATGAGGTGGCAATCCTCCAAGGGAGGTCCCAAGTTCGAATCTCCACCCTACCAAAAAGCTGAATTGGGTACCCAAAATCCAATTGATAATGTTGGTGCGGGTAGATCTGGGTGTGACTCCCGGGTGACTTTGACGGTATAGAACCCCCTGTTCGTGGTCTCTCAGACCAAGGTAGCCCCGCAAGGGTTTTTCTCTTAAAAAAAATAAAATATAGACTACTACATCATCCATATGGACTATCCTGTCAACCATCATATCATATACCAAATTAGTTACATGAAATACCACATTTTTGAGTGTCATGTCAATAGGGTTGACTTAGAAAGAGGTAATGTTATCAGTGAGGATTGTGAAGTGAGCATTATGAAGTTAAATTTTATTTTCCATGGTTAGAGGAAGTAGTAATTTTAGCTGAAGCTGACAAGAAAATATTGACTGTTTGAATTAAATAATGATTAATATTTACTTTAATGTTTTCCATCGATAGTATCTACTTTATATTATAACATTAATGTGTTTTCATATAAACTATTTATTATAATTTTTGTGGTTGCACTTGTGTTTCAGGAAGGAAACTAGCAATCCAGATTTGATAAAGTGGACTATGATAGTGTGATGTTTTAGAAATATTACTCTACTAAGATGCAATGCATAGATATTAGAGGTGAAGTTTTGGTATTTTTAAGGTTACTATAGGAAAATATCAAGAAGGATCTTGAATTTTGGAATATTTGTATTCACACAAAAAATTGAAAAAATTCCAAAAAATGAAAATCAAGAATTCAGACATTTTGTGTAAAATGATATAGGTTTGTAGCTATAGCAATTCAATTGACATGATAATTGAATATATTTGTAAATTCTCATGCTCTAAAGAAGAGAAGAGAGTTGTGATTTGTCAAGGGTGGGAGATCCAAGTACAACCCCTGGTTCTCCAATTAAAAAAATTACCATAGAATATGGTCTAGAGTACAAGAAAAATGATCATTTCTATTTATAGGGGTATTCCGATTCAGAATATGCAGGTTTAGTAGATGATATAAAATCAACATCAAGCTATGTATTTTATATTGGATCAATACCTATTTCATGGTATAGTAAGAAACAACATGCAGTAGCTCTTTCATCAATAGAAGAAGAATATCATATTGTAAGAGATGTTATATGTGAAGCACTTTGGTTACAATATATTCTATCAAATATGGGGATCAAAAGAACTCCTACAATACTAAATTATGATAATAAAGGGGTTCAAAAAGTTAATAAAAAATCTTGTGTTTCATAAAAGAACAAAATATATTGAAGCCCAATGTCACTTTATCAGAGATCATGTTCTAGACCATCATATTCAAATAAAATATGTTCTTACTGAAGATCATATTGCAAATATTTTATAATATCACTTGGGTGAAACAAGTATAAGATATTTCAAATTCATCCTTGCATAGTAAGGAAAATATAATAGTTGCAATAGATCTTCATACCAAATAATGTAATAAAGGGGGTGTTGGAGGTATTACATTACTTGGTACCTTGTAACATTAATACAAGGACCTTGTAAATAATTTAAATTAGGGTGTGTGCGTAATATTTGAGTATATAGTATGTGTCATGTTATTAAGTGAGAGTATGTGTCATGTAAAGAAGTGAGGAGTTTTGAGAGAGTTTATATTTATGTAATATGTGATATTTATTATATAAAAGGAAAATATGAAGAGTTGGATCTTCTATGAGTATGAGGAGATGAAGGTCAAGAGTCATGTGCATATGAAAAATCTCATGTATGTATATATTGAATACAAGGTCATGTAATAGATTATCAAAGAATAAAATCACTTATACATTGCTTATTGTAGATGTATTTTCAACAAAAAAAAATTAGTCATTTTATTGTTCATTGTTAATATATGCATGTTATTATGATATTGTTTGATCTTGGAGATTTTTAAACCTTTGAAAATAGTGGAGATTTTCTAACACTACTGTTAAGTGGAAATTTTGCCCAATTGCAAAATCACCATCACACTTAGAATTTTGATTAGAAAACCCTCTCTTGCAAATAAATAGAAATTTCTTCAAAGTTACTTTTACTTAATGTGTGCTTGTAATCTTGTGAAGATGTGTCAAATAAGTGCTAGGAATACCTTAATGATTGCAAATAACTATTAACAAGGGGCCTGTATTGGTGTTATTTTATTGCTATGCTAGTGATTGTTCATGAAACTTAAAGGAAAATAAAATGTGTTTGTCCTTCATATGACCACGATGTAAATGCCTTAGTTCATTTTATATTGAAGTATTTTAGGTAGATTTTATCTTCTTTTGGTTAAGCATATTTTAAACAAGTTTTATCTTGCATTATTAAACCCTGCTTTGAGCATAAAAGAGAAGACTAAAATCTATCTTTTGAAATGCAAAGTTTGAATGATGATTGGATTCATTTAATGTTGCTTTGAGCATGAAAATAAAATAATCTACATGAATAACTTGGTAAATGTAATAGCCTTTGACATATCATATAAATTACCCCTCTTTGATGAAATTATAATTTTCATAAAGAGAAGTTAATTTATTGCTTTAAATATAGTAGCCTTTGAAATGCCATATAAATTGCCCCTCTTTAATGAAATTATAATTTTCATAAAGAGAAGTTAATTTATTGCTTTAAAAACAAAAGTGCAAAGCTTGACATTTGACTTACCTTCAAAATGTGAAATTATGCTAAATTCAAAATTGCAAAACCCTTTTAAAAACAACAACTTTAAATAATTTTTATAATTTTAAATTTGCTTCAAAACAAAATCGAAGTTGGTCTAAATGAAGCATTAAAGATTATTCTTCACATTCGTGCATCTATTTTTGAAATTTTATTTATTTTTTATATTTTTTATTTTATTTTCGAAAGTTTTTAAAAACTACAAAAGGGAAGGTTAGAAAAAATAAATATAAAATCTGGAAATGGACCAGAATGCTGAAAACATTAACCTACAAACGTAATCTCAATTTAATGCTACATTATCTTGCAAAATCGAAGATATGAGAGCTTTTGAATGTAACCTAGTTTATTTGAATCTACATTTACACAATCCACAATAACCTAAGTGTAATCTTCTAAGGAAAAATGGAATAAAACTCCATGTTTCCAAACATTTAATAATGTTACCATGTAAGCCTAAAATAATGGAAGAAAATATAAATAGTTAGCTCAAACACACTCAGAGATTAACTCCTTCGACTCTACTAACAAAGTGCAAGAAGCATTTTGTATTTCCAAAAACGTAATGTTCTTGCTTTTTAAAAAAAATTCCAGCTAACCCCAAAAACGTCCAACCCCGCTTCTTTGGTTCGATGCAAAATTTAAAATATTCGATAATGGTTCATTTCATTTTCCACAAGCTCTTAGTTTTCTCTCCCTTATTTTATTTTGTCTTGGTTCTGCTCATTTCCTTTTTCCGTAAAGTTTCCTTTCAATTGTAACCGCTCCCTTTTGCTATTATGCATATGTCGAGTGTTACAACTTTTATTTCTCTGTTTGTAATTAAGCCATATGAAACACATTAATATCTCTTATAAAATAAAGTACCTTCCAATTTTCTTACCGTCGTGGTCATCATACTTCAAATTGACACTGTATTATTTGGTGGTATCCTCGAGACTCACCACCATGTTAATGACATTGTCATCCACTATGGCCACCATGTGCCATAAAATTTGGCTCAACTTTGATCGCCCTTATTTCTATTTGTCAAACGTTCATAAATTTTATTTTATTTTAATACTAATAGAGCTTCTTATATGTTGATTATGGGGGTAGCTTGTGCATGAAGCAAACAACCTCATGGGGACCATGAGATGATAGTTCTAAGGAGTATGAAATGGTGTATTCTCACGAGCCTATCCTAGGTATGCTTTGTATTTAACGGTATGCTAGGTAGGCTTTTATTTAACTTGAATGCTACTCCTGTGTGTTATCACCTTCATTCATGGGAAAAAAACATCTTATGACTTGTGCAACTTCATCATCTACATCCTGCTCAAAATTCTACCAATCCTCATTATCTAGATATGCTATTTCAAGTATGTGTGGATTGTTTTCTCCTTGTCAACAACACCTTTTTTCATCGACGTTTGTGTTCCTATTATATTGCAAGACTGAATGCTCTCCATGAACTGTGTGTCCTTCTATTTCATCTATGCTGGTATCCAGTCGCATGGGGAAAACCACATAGTTTACCCACATTCAGTGCAATCTGTCATTCATCGATGATAGTTGTCAACACTACGAAATTATACACATCGGATACTATGAGCACGCTCCCAGCTTCTCGATATTGAATTTTATATTCATGCTCTCAATGTCTCCTATGGATCTGATTTATCTTGATGGCCTGCTTGGGGATGGATTTAATCCAAATTTTGCAGCATCCATTATAGTACATGTTCTTGATATAACACCACATGCATCATTTACTGCCACTATTGTCTTTGTCCTAAACATTGAATATGTATGTTCATACTAGCAAAATAAGATGTGTTGTGTTTACACCACATCTTCAGTGTCTCCCTGACATACGTCCAATCTCCATTAACGCATGTTCCTTCCATCCTAGCACATGAGTTGTCTTGGCCTCACACAGTCCAATGCCACATTTCTATCTCTAAAAATTTCTCAATGTTCGTAATGCTATCACAGTCTACATGTAGTCCATTTTTTCATTGTTTACATCTTTTGAAGACCAAATAAGAGTTAAGGTTCTACTTATCGATGAAAGTTTCACATCTTTCTACACTGTAGTCATCATCAAAATCGAGCAGCATTCACTACATTTTTCATCATCTAGGTCCAAAACTCGTATAGTCCACATCCTGTTGAAGGATTTCATCTACTTTGTTTGTGGGTAATTCATCATGTCTGGTACAATCATGCTAACCCAACTTCCATGTCATGTGTCCATTGTCATTTCACCCCATCATCTAGTTTGTGTTGAGTGTCCATGCTTTTTATGCATGGTCTATGTCATTCAATGGGAACTTCCCCTACCAACTAAGCTTCTTGAAATTCATCCATCGGTCCTAGTAGGTGGTTGTTGTCCATTGCGTCTAATAGTTGCAGGTCAAATACACAATTCCTCTCCAGTTTTTTGTATGCTATCATAAGTCCTTACACCATTAAAACTAGCATTTTAGATAAAACCCTAAAACTAAAAACATAGACCTAAAGCCATACACTCAAAACCACAATCTTAAATAAAATAAAAAATTAACAATATAAAAACCTAAAGCTTTAAACTTATAAACTAAAACTTTATTGACATTAAATACCAAAGAGACATATGGCCTCGTTATCTTTTACCTTTTTATTTATTTATATATATAAACACATTTTATTTTTAATTTTTTTATATTCTGTTCTCTTTTTTATTTTAATTTAAAACCTTTAATCAAAACAATGAAATGTAATAACACTATGAAATTAACCAATAATGAGAACTAATAAAGAAAGTAAAGTAAATCTATTGCATCTGACCAAAACACAAAACACTTAATCAAACTGAAAGGACACACATAAAAAATGAACCTCGAAAACTACATCACACATCTATGGATAAAGACAAACCCAAAAATTCCAACACACAAAATTTAAAGGTGGGTCCTTAAGTTTTGGGGCTAGTTGTGCAATGGCTACAACAACTACCCTTTTACAACTATTTTTGAAATGATTCATATCATTTTATCTTCCTTTGTCCAAGCAATACAAAGGCCATTGGAACACATTAATGACCTTTGTCTTTATCTTAAAACATAGATGTTTGTTACATGCACTCAAATCCATTTAGTAACTTACGAACGACTAGGTATAGTTGTAAATAATTCAACATCATCTTTATTTATTATATGTTAAGTAAATCATCTCCTGATTTGTTATGATTTGACACTAGAGAATCATAAAAATAGGAAATGATTATTTTAAAAAATCCACAAAACTAATTTGAGTTTATAAAAAGGACTTAAAGAATTCAACCCATTATGTTATGACATAATTAATTGTTAACCAAATAGGACTTCACTGGAAGAAACAATTACAATAAAATCAAACAAGTATGGTAAGCAAACTTGATCTTAATTTTGTATTTTTAGAAAAATATAATAATTTATTTTCTAGTATTGAGATGCATATAAAAGGAATGAGATCTAAGATTATAAACAAGATGGTTTGTCAAGGCTAAGGGCTTATCAAGCATGTACAAGGAATAAGGAATTATATTGAGGTGGTATGAGTCTTAGGTACTTTAGAAAAAAGGATTTTTCCATGAAGAAGGTAGGTGTACATTGAATGTATAAAAAGGAAATCCATGATTGCCCCACACTTTGCATTAAAATGGAAGTGAGGTCATTAAACAAGAATTATAAGAAATATATAATATAAGGCCTAGGCAAGGAAACCACAAGCAATTATACACCCATAAAAGGAGGTATAAACATCAACCTTCTAATTCTCCATTGCTTTATGATCATTGTAGAAGGAAAGAGCATATATCTTAGTTTTATTGGAACCTTTATCCATGTGAATATCGTGGCAACAATAATCAATACAACAATATATGTAGGATTTCTTGGTTTCTAAATGCATAAAATATTACTCTAAAGGGGAATTAAAGGTTGATGACAATTCTCATCATTTTATAATGAAGTCCATAAAGCTGAAATATGGTTATATCAATCTAAAAAATGAAACATAATAATTATAGGTTTCAAAACAATTTTTACATTAAAAAATGTACTATAAGTTGTTTTTGGAAACCCTCATGTTATGGAGTTACCAAATATGAAGGTAAAAAGTCGCCATACATCATATTGGGTTAGTCATTTATTAAGTTTATCCTAGACAAGTATATTGTTTTTTGTATAATGCAATTAATGTTAATTATGATTTTTACAAGTTTGAGTACAATATAAATGATTGAAACTTCAATCTACATTTAATCCATGGAAATATTTTAGCCAATTTAATTAGCAAACCAATTGGTAAAATTGCAATCAAGAGGTGGTAAATTGTTCTTTTCAATAAAAATACATTTGTGGATAGTCAATTAATTTGAATAAGCTAGCTATGATTTTTTTTTGTTTAGATGTTTTACATAATAGAGTTAATAAGATTTTGTTTATTGGACCTAAGTTTGGCCTCCATATTAGCACTTGGAGATAATTTTCTTATAATATTATTAAAAGAATTGAATGCAATAAAGCATGGGATAAAACATCACATTCACATCAATGATGCTTGTCTTCTAACCTATGGTATTCCTTTGATAACTAATAGGTTATTTTTACTCAACTTATAGATTTACTCTTTTTATTTCACAAGTAGAACTAGGTATAATGGGAGAGGAGAAAACTAGGGGAATAGAAGTCCATTTGAAATTTTT
Organism: Wollemia nobilis; assembly: GCA_028583015.1. Taxonomy (NCBI): domain Eukaryota; kingdom Viridiplantae; phylum Streptophyta; class Pinopsida; order Araucariales; family Araucariaceae; genus Wollemia; species Wollemia nobilis. The sequence continues at coordinate 11,370,851 of JAQPPZ010015032.1, forward strand.
TTGTAGATTTTTTTTGGTAGGTGCTCATTTTGGGTCCTGGTTTTAAATTTCTTTGTAAAGTGTGGATTTATTTATAGATTAAAAACAATGCATTTGAGAAGAGGGGAATTGGTTTCCACCTTCATGAGATTTTTCTAGAGTAAAGCATAGTTGATTGTTCACTCATGATTTATTCACATTTTCTAGTAAGAAGGAATAGTTTGGTTAAGAATAGATAAGATCTTGACCTTTATCTTCAGGTAATCATACTATATAATGAAATCCTTTTACACTTGATTTCATAGTTGTGTTGCATTGTAGCATATTAATATTATTTTATGAAATAAGGAGAAGATATGGGATGCAATTTCTATTTATGATAAATTTATATTGGTTTTCCATTTCACCATATTTATTATGATCAAATTTGGGGGCTATAATCTATGTGTTGTGAGATTTTTGTTTACACATGACACAATAACTTGCATATTATAGATATTATTTTTCACATTACAAGTGATCATAAAGAGCTTATTACTATGGTGGATTCCTCTAAAAAACTTAGGCATTAAGGACTTCAACTTGATGCAATTAAATTCATGCATTACTTGAATTAGTAGTAGAATATGAGCTTTATACAATCAATAATGATGGGTATGGAAGCATGCACCATTCATTGGTGAATTTATCATCATAAATGTTGGTATTGTAATTCCTCTAGACAATTTGGTAATAAATTTGAAGGAATATGTCTTTGGAGTTCTCATTTCTTCATTGATCTTTTGTTTGTTAGATATTTTTTAGAATGGAAATTCAACTAGAGAGGTTTGTGATAATATATTATCTCCTCTAGAATTCTTATTTTTTTCACTGGTGTGTAGTCTCCTTGACATCTTTAGGAATGGAAATACAACTAGAGAGGATTATGACACTATATTGCATATTTCTATCCCAAAATAGGTAGTGACAAGTTTATCTTCTTGCCTTCTTCTAGAACAAGAGATCTTGTCTTTTATCTTGGAATTGCATATATTAATTTTTATGTAACAAAATAAAAGGCCTAGGGATATGTTTGAACTAGGGTAGTCTAATGTACTATTTTTAAAATTATATGCCTCAACCTTTAATTTTTTCAAATATGTTTCCATAATTTATCCTCATATATTTGTCTTTACTTGGGGATTCTTATAGAACTAATCTTATTTGCAATGAGAAGAAATAAATTGTATAATTCCAAAGTATACACATCTAATTTATCTATTATACTACTATAAAAGGATACATGTAGATGATATAGGGGATCCACTTATAGAATGGGAATTAGAAGAGAGAAAATAAGTATTAGAGAATAATTTTTCCAATTGAACTAGAATAAAAATCTTATTAACAATTGTTGAAATATATTACATTATTTGGTACATGCTAATGTACCACCTTGGGTACATCTTTAGATTAGAATTATATCTTAGATTAGTGTGTAAGTATTTACTTTATGCAATGTAATAAATGCACAAGTATTATTAGAATGTGCAATATATTCAATAATGTAAATGTGCATAATAGTCCATGTGCACATGAGTCCATAGAATATGAAGGTGAAGAGTCACATCCCATTATATTTTGGCCTTTGTGTGAGCATATGAAGAGACACAATGTAGAGGAGAAGTAGAGAATAAGGTAGAGATACAATGTAGAAGCATGTATGAAATATGGAGAGTTTGAGATATCCATTCTATATTAAAATACTATTTCATGAGCTTTTGCTAATGGTAGTTTTATAAGCTATTATAGAAGCCTTTCATGAATATTATATGCTTTAAATATTTTCATTGTATTATATTTAATATAGCATGCTTATTCTAGATCTTGTGGTTGTTTTTCATTAAATATTTAGCATCAAAAGTTAACAATGGTATCAAAGCCACAAGGGAGATTGATAGGAGATAGAGAGAGCCACAAGAGAGATTGAGAGAAGATAGGGAGATCTCATTTTAATATATATATATATATATATATATATATATATTTTGGCTAGATTCTTTCCACGGGGTTGTAGGAAAACTCATGAAGACTAGGACTCAACAAAGATTACTTTCCACTAGATTGAAGGATAACTAGTGAAGTTTATTGATTTTTAGAAATCTAGAGATTTGCATGTATTTGCTTGTTTTTGTCTAATTTTTTATGCAAAAAATTAGTTCTATGAAGTTAAGAAGCTTCCTACAACGAATAGATAAGAATTTCATTTTGATTTCCAGAAATTCTATGTGATTTCCTCGTGTAGGGATTAGTTTTTGAGTTGTAGTGATAGCATAGACATTGAGGGAGGTCCAGGAAAAATTCCCATTGGAGATTGAATATTAAAGATTTAGGAGACCCAAGAAGGAGGTCCCCATAGAATATTGAAGATTATATATTGTATATTGAAGAAAGAAGAAAGCAAATTTATTGAATATTGAGAAGGAGGAGATCCAAGAGAAGAGGTTCCCATTAGTGATTTGAGAAAGAAGGACTAAGAAAATATCAATTTGAAGAGTTGCAAAATTTGAAGACTCAAGAGAAGAGGTCTCAAGTAAACTTGGAAGGAGAAATAAGTAGGCTAGAGAAGCCTTATTGAAGAAGTGGTCATTAGAAAATATTTGAAGAAAGCTCAAGGTAGAATATTTCAAGCAAGATAATCTCGTGAAAAGAAGAATTTGGGACAATTGTTGCCATCCGAGAAAAATCCCAAAAGGAAAAAGGATATGGTAAGAAGTTTGCCAATTTTTTAGAAATATTTTTTTGAATATCTCAAGATATTCATATTCTTGAGGAAGAGACCATCCAAAGAGATCAGTTTTAAAGTGAGATCTAAAGAGGAGAAAGAGGATTGAAGAGGCCACTGATTTGAAATATTTGAAGATAGCCAAAAAGGATTTGAAGGCTGGTTTGGGAAGGAAAATATTGTTTATTTTGTAGCAGAAATTGAAAGGTCACGAGATAACAAATTGAAGGTAACATAAAGCTACAAATTGAAGAAGAATTGGGCAGATTTTGAAGTGCCCTTGAAAAACCAATTGAAGGAAGGCTTGACAAAAAAGAAGGCGGAAATTTAGAGAATTTGAATGTTGTTTTGTATAGAAAGATAAAGGAGGAGAAATCAGATTTTTGGATCAGATTAAGTGATTTGAACTGTGAAATTGGGCAGCATTAGAAGGATAAAAGAGAGTTGCATTTTAGAGAAATTTAGCGTAGATTTGAGAGTATTCTTGAACAACATACAAGTTTATTTTGGGAAATAATATAAGGCTACACATTTGAAGGTATAGAACATCAAGTTCAAGTAGCAAGAAAGGAGAGGATACAAGCTACAAAAGACAAACAAGGAGGTTTGAAATTAGGTGCTTAAAATATTATTTCAGTTTTATAAAAAGTGGATTTAATTTAAGTTTATTTGGCACCTTATATTAGAGAGTTCAAATTAGGAGAAAGAATAACTCTAAGTTTATTATCTCCCAGTTAAAGAAAGAGTTTTAGAATCTTGCAAATTAGTGTGTTAATATAGCATAAAGGAGTTGGTTCATTTTAAGTTTAAAATCAGATTTATATGCTAGTAAGAAAGCAAGCATTAACAAGCTAAGGAAATTCAAATACAAAAAAGAGCACTTAGAATAATGTGCTCAATATGTGGTTTTGAAAAATAGAAAAATATAAATATTCAAAGATAATTTTTTTTATTTCAAAACTTACAAAATACATCAACACAATATAGAGTTAAAAGTTGCTCAAAAAGAAGAAATAAGGAGAAAATAATATTGATAACAAATATCATTTTACAATCTTGCAAAAGGGAGATTTATTGAAATAATATGAGATCAAATAAGGGCCCAAGATAGAGCAATATTTAAAGTTTCAAAAGACACTAAGGAGCATAACCAAATTTTAGAAATTTGGTAGTGAATAAGTTGCAGGAACATCGCCTATGTGCAAGGAAGAATCACCAAAGCACCACCATAAGGAACACTTGGAAAATATAGAAGTTCAAGTGTCATTGTAAATGCACCAAGAGTCATTTACCTTCATCCATTGAAGAGTCACTCAAGGGAATATGAAAATAATAGAGGGATGTAGCTTCTACAACCATGCAGTTCTAGGGCAAACAATAAATTGAGTAGAAATTATTTATCTAAGGCTTGAAACATCTTGGAAGGAGTGCCATAATTGGAGCATTGACAAGAGACTATTTTTAGGTGAAGAGAATCAAAACCATAATGCCCAGGAGTAAGGAGCATCACTGAGAACCATGTGAAGAGATTGTATGCCACATGTCCCCATGGAAGGAAAAATTCCAACCATCATATGAGTAAGGTGAAACACTTTCTTACGTGCATGGAATAAGACTAAACTTAGCATATCCAAGAAGCTGCAACATTTTTGAATGAGTGCTACATCAAGTAAGTTTTTCAAGGAGATCAAAAGAGAACATGCTATGACAAAAATAAACAAGCACCAAGCACCAAGGAATTGAGTGAACGGTTGAGATAAGCTACTTGTCAAAAGTAATGCCCATATCATCATAACATCATTAAACTAGATAGAGTAACACAACAAGGAGAATAGAAACACCTGAAGAAGATGTTGAGTGCCATGTAGCACATGAGAAGAGGAATTTCAACAATCTTGGAGGAGTATAAATAATTGTTTAACATGTATTAAGCACATTGATGGTCAAAGAAGCTAGGGGGCACGCAAAAGAGAGTTTGAGTCTTGAAGATAAAATTTATTGAGAACCATACACAAGAAGTATTTAATACATTACAAAGGAGGAAGATTATTTTTAGAAGCATAGGTTGCAAATTTGAGAAGACTTATGAGAAGTAAGTCAAAAGTAGTGCACCATATTCAAGGAGGTACATGAAATATTTTAATTAATTTGTTTTTGCAAAGTTTTGGGATAAAAGCAATATTATTATTAAGGTTAATATTAAATAATCTATTATACTAGAGATTAATTAAATGAATGGAGATATAAGGTAATGAATTGATAATTTATAATCTTAGAAGACTTATTGAATGATTTAGAATATTTTTGAAGTAAAGAGTATCTAATTTGAAAGTTTTTGAAACTACTTTACTTGAAATTAAAGCATAGAAATACTTACAAATAATTTGACTTGGAGGAACAAGTATTTCTACATCGAAATAAGGACGTTGAATTTGTAAATATATTTGTTTTCTAAATTTCTAATTAAGGAGTTATAAGGAATTCAACACCATCTTAGGTTCTTGAGATTTAGAAACTATACTATTGAAAATTGAAAAATATAAGAAACACAACATATATTTGTTTGAAAGTTGGAAAATTATATTGGTATTAGTCTCTTGCTCAAATTAACAAGACAAGAAATCCAACTTAGAGTTCTTGAAAATAGAGAATCTTATAAAAATTGAAATTACATCAAGATTATCTTTAGATTTCTATTCATAATTAGGGAGACAAAAGGGATTCAACTCAAAGGAAAACTTATAAAGCTAAGTATTTTATCAAAGCTATCTTATATTCAAAACACTAGGAAGATAAAAAGAAATTCTGCCTAGAAATTTGAGAAATTAATTCTTTGTCAAAACCATAATTTGATCATTAGAAATTACAAGGTATCCTACAAATTTGAGAATTGAAAAGAGTTTATCAAATTTGATTATATACTCAAAACTAGGGAGTCATAAGGTAGTCAACCTCAATTATTTTGAAAGATTAAATATTCTATCAAAAACTATTCTCGTTATTTAATCATAAGGAGAAAAAAATATTTCTACTCCAAAGAGTTCATTTACTAATGAAATAAAAAATGAAATTAAAAAATGAAGAGTAAAATTTATAATAAAATATTCCATTCACAATGCCAGAAAGAGAAAGTCCCAAACCCCACCAACCCATCAAGGGATTTTTGCCATCATTTTTTTGTCATGTCGAAGCCACCCTTCCATCTGCCATTTTAGCCTCTCTGCTTCAATCCATCATGCCTCCATCCTCGCCTACCCTCAATCCTTCCTGGTCCCTTCCTAAAGAGACTAGTGGGAAAGTAGTCCTTGGAACCCAATACCCTGCCTCTAAGATGAACATGTCCCCTAATCCTAGTCCTTCTCTATGAAATATTTCAAAATGGAAGGCCAAAATGGAAGAGTACCACTCAAAATAGGATATCTACCCGTTTCAAAAAATTAAATTTCAAAATGAGCTAGAATTCCCCTCAACACATTTCGGATGATGGCAGTGACAGTTCCAAATCACTTGCTGCTATTCACGGCAAGGTCGACATCACCATCCTCAACAACATCATCAGTGCCATGGAAAGCACTAGTGAATTCTTGAAGCTACTGATCAAGAACCATGCCAAAGAAGGCTCTGCAAAAGAAAATATCACAACTGCTTAGCCACATGGTTGGGTTCTGTCATGGATGGTTTCCCTATGTGGATGGTATATTTGTATTCTCTTGGATTCTTATCCCCTGTGTGAAAATTTTGCTAGTCTTGTTGGTTTCACTCACACCTCTGCGTGGGTTTCATATTGGGTATGTTTTTTCTTTTGCATCCCCTACGTGGATTTCATCACGGTTCTAGTGTATCCTTATAGTAGATCCTGCATGGGTATTACTCGTATATAGTTTTCTATTTAGTTGTCTAGGTGTGGGCACTCTGGTTTTTGTTTTTCTTCATGGTTTTAGTTTATTTTAGGTTATCTAGTGTCCCCTGAGTGGGTTCCTTTCTCACCTTAGCTTATTACTCTTCCATCCATGTTTATTTTCCTTGTTTTGGGGACCAGTTAAAACTCATTTAATATAAGCTATCCTACATACCAAAAAAAAGTTATAAAATATGGAATCAAAATTTGATTGAAAAGTCTAAAGGGAAGTTAGACTTAGTTTCAAGTTTCATTTATAAGGAAGCATTAGAAGAAAATTTTGAAATATTAGAATACTATCTGCATGCAAGAATGTATGAAGCAATTGACAATGATAAATATAGTGTTATGATTCCTTTGAATGTTACTAGTATAATATATATGGCATTACTTACACTTAAACATTTCAAAGAGAAGAACTTGAAACAAAAGGAGTTGATTGAATCCCTTAAGAAGAAAGAAAAATTGGATGAATCATTTTTGGAAAAAGTATTTCATTCTTCATGTAATATTGATGCTTCAAGTTCATCTAATTTAGGATCTTACCTTGATGCTATAAGTGAATGCTTAGAAGGTTCTATACTGAAGAGAACTTGTAATATGAAGGACAAAGGTAAAGAGAAAATATTTTTGCAATAATTTAATGACAATATGATATATTTTGAAATAATAAAGACAAACATAAATTATGAATATAAGCAAAAGGAGAAAGAACCTGATCAAGGAGGCATACAGTGCAAAGTGAGTTGAAATATGAAGACCATATTGAAGACTAAAGTCTTCAATAACCAAATAATGTAATACAGGGGGTGTTGGAATATATTACATTATTTGGCACATGCTAATGTACCACATTGGATACATATTTAGATTAGAAATGTGTCCTATATTAGGGTGTGAGTATTTACTTAATGCAATGTAATAAATGCACAAGTATTATTAGAATGTGTAAAGTATTCAATCATATAAATGTGCATAATAGTCCATGTGCACATGAGTCCATAGAATAGTAAGGTGAAGAATCACAATAAGATGGAAGGTCAACACTCACATCCCATTATATATTGGTCTTTGTGTGAGCATATGAAGTGACACAATATAGAGGAGAAGTAGAGAATAAGGTAGAGATACAATGTAGAAGCATGTATGAAATATGGAGATTTTGAGATCTTCATTCTATATCAAAATACTATTTTCATAAGCTTTTTTTAATGGTAGTTTTTCTAGTTATTGTAGAAACCTTTCATGAGTTTTATATGCTTTAAATATTGTCATTTCTTATATTTTATATAGCATGCTTATTCTAGATCTTGTGGTTGTTTTTCATTAAATATTTAGCATCAAAAGTTAATAACAATGAGACTCTTTCCAAAAGGCCTATAATTTAGATGGCATGTCTACTAGGAAGAGGCAATAACGAACATGGATAGTTTTTTAAACCCTCAAAGGAAATGATGAGGGATAGTTACTATGGTCTTGTGGAGGTGGCTTTCTACTTGTTAATCCTTCTTAATGGTTTTTTCCTACTGTATGTAACTAAAATAGAGGGGAAGTATTTTTGTATTTGGATTTGTTTTCCATTAGAAGATATAAATTTTAGGTAAGTTTGAAATACCACCAGGTGGCATTTGTATTGGTTGAAATTTTACTTTTTTATAGAAATTTATTTGTATGTTTATATTTATTTTATATTTAGATTGAACTCCATTTATCCAAGTTGTTGAGTAAATATTAGCTTTTTAAATGATATTTTTTAGATCAAAAGCCTATCATTGAAGAGGTGTGATTAATATTTTTGTATTTGGATTTGTTTTCCATTAGAAGATATAAATTTTAGGTAAGTTTGAAATACCACCAGGTGGCATTTGTATTGGTTGAAATTTTACTTTTTTATAGAAATTTATTTGTATGTTTATATTTATTTTATATTTAGATTGAACTCCATTTATCCAAGTTGTTGAGTAAATATTAGCTTTTTAAATGATATTTTTTAGATCAAAAGCCTATCATTGAAGAGGTGTGATTAATATTTAAGGCTGATCAAATATGATAAATTCTATTTTCATATTTTAAGAGAAGTTGGAAAATAAAAGAGCAATGGAGAAGAAGTTGAAGAGTAAGGTGTATAACATTTGGCCTTACATGCCCCACTTTCCTTACCTATTGCTAGAAAATCATAAATTGGGTATTGCTACACACCCATTGGAAAGGGACAGGATAAATTTTATTTTCATATTTGAAGAGAAGTTGGAAAATAAAATATCAACGAAGAAGAATTCAAAGATTAAGGGGTATAAATGAAAATAAAAGAGCAATGGAGAAGAAGTTGAAGTGTAAGGGGTATAAAATTTGGCCTTACATGCCCCACTTTCCTTCCCTGTTGCTAGAAAAGTATAAATTGGGTATTTTTACTCATCCATTGGCAAGGAAATAAATTATGGGAGTAATTTGGAGTTGTATGATATTTTATGTGTTCTCCATTATTTTTTATGTGTAAAAGAGGCTTTTTTAGATCATTCACATTGTACTATAAAATTTCATATCAATAATTTAAGTTATAGAACCATATTTTCCAAAAATGAATAAAAGTAAACGATGCACTCAAACCTTATACATAGAATAAAAAAGGAAGATGAAAAAAGAAGGATTTTGTGGGCACCTGCAAGAACCATAAATAACCATTATATCCATAGATAATATTTCACAACATTTTGATAATCAAATGAAGAGTGTGAAAGGGGTATTCATAGCAATACCAAAACCCCAATTACATCATAAATTTTAACCTAAACTAATATAACAAAAGGGTTTTAGATAATTTGCAAGCTTACTATAGTGGTAAGGGCTTTGGCCTCTCTTTGAGAGGTCCAATGTCAATATGAGGGGATTGGGACCCCTAATAAAAAATCCATGTAAACTCAATGAAAAACAAGAGGGTTTTAGGTTAATTATAAGTTTAAAAAGGGTTTAACCATGACAAGGTTAACCATGGCCCATAGGGCTTAAATAATTAAAAATTAAAAAATAAATAATTAATTATAAAATAAAATGCCTTTAGGCCTATCTAGTACATCACACAATGTTGGCTATTGGTCACGATTCATATTATAATTTCAATAACCCCCCCATAATCTAAATTAAGAGTCAAAGGATAGAAGATATTAGTGACAATAATATTTCCCCTCCATAATGTATGCTTAGTGGACCTCTATAGTTGAGGCAAATCCTTCTAAATCTCCCTCATCACCTAGAATACATCCACCTAACTTTAAGAACTCAAGTTTAATCCTTTGCAACTTCTTTAAGCGATTATTCATTAGACATCCCTCCCTCTTATAGTATCCACAAGTGGTCTTCATTTACTTTGAAGACATATCCTGGCCCTTGAGCCTTTAAGTCTTAGCTTTTTTAGATTTGAATTACTTTACATGAGCTTGTATAAGTAGAGCTCCATTGCAATTCTACATTACAACTTGAAAGTGAACTAGGATAGAAAACAATTGTTCAAGAGTAAGATTCTTCTAAAATTCTAAGAGCATATGAATCATATGCATCATTAGGATCAACATATGAAAGGAGGGGGAGATACTAGTAAGGATAATCTTGATGCATTCTATATCTTTGCTTTACCTCCAAAAGATGCAATATTTACCCTCGAAGTATTTAATCTTGTAATATAGTATTCTATGTTATCAAACTCAACTAGTTAAAGAGAAGAAAGCTCCAATTCCAAGCAACTCAATTTAGTAGTATTAATATATCCAAAAATTTCATGTAATTTTTACCATACCTTGATAGGATCACTCTCCTCTTTGATGTGGAAAAGCAACTCTAGCTCAATCAGAAAGGAAAACAAACCTAGAGCTTATTTTTACTTTTTTATGACAAGTTTCATCATCAAGAATAGCTACTTTATCCTTCTAAGATATGCACCATAGGTTCTTACTTCATAGTAAGTCAATCATATAATTTGACCAAATGCTATATGGTTTCCCATTAAGGCAAGTAACTAAGGATTTGGTCCATCTTATATAATTTGACCCCTAACACTATAGGAATTTTGTGCACATATTTCACCAGTATGTAGAGCCTAAAAATTTACATGATTGGAAAAAAGGGCTCAAAACACTTCTACATGTAAAATTTATAGCCTCCATAAGTTTTTCCCTAATGAACCTTAAAAAAGAGAACCAATTGCTTATTGTCACTTAGTGATCTATAATTTATTAAATTTGTACATTGATTATTTGTTATCTCGACCCTCTTAAACCACTCAAACTATGACACGCGGTTTTTTTATTGGAAAAAGATATTTAAATATACAAAAAATATCTTTGTGGTGCTAAAATTAGCCACATCAACCAAGGAATTAGCCAAATTCCACCTTATGAGCAAAAAATCATTGAATTCCTTTAAGGAGACTTGAATCAAAGTCTCCTTTGTGTAAAGGCCTATGCACTAACCAACAAATCATAAGTGTTGTGTGTAGAGGGGTAAGTTTCCATTTTTAGATTTCTCATGTTCTCACTTTGAGCTTATAAAATGTGGAGGAACATGGGTCAAACATGCAACCTCCCCTCCCAAAAATGACTCCACTAACCAAATTGCCTATACTGCTTCAAGAGATAGTGATTTGGTGCCTTTAATAGAAGAATGTGAGCCCAACTCAACCTAGCAAAAAATAGGGGCATGATTTGAACCTATGCATTGTTTCCTCTACTGCAAAGCATAAACCACCATGTCATATGTGGATTTAGGATAAGAGCAAATCATCTAAGAAATATGGCATAAGCATAATTTTTGAGCAAGAAAAATTCTACCTTTCCTTCAAAATAGTCAACTATGCATGAATCAAACTTGAAATATGAAGCCACAAATGTCTTAATGCCTCCTCCCATAGATATAATGGCATTATTAATAGATGATATATGGTGCATTCCTTCCCCATAGAAAAAGGGAATGTACACCCTTGATATGAAGGTCACCGAGCTGAAGTAGAAGGACAACACTTGTTTGAATTCAAAGAAATATGCACAATTATACCAAACCATAGAGTGACTCTTTCCTATTGGATATTCATCTTTGCAAAATGATTACGTAGTAAAAACACCAAAGTTGAATTTCTAAGTTTACAGTGCCTGTTGGCAATTGAACCGGCCTAGATATAGGTTTTCTAAGTTTACAATGCCCTAAGTCTGCTGTCAAGCATTGAATGCCCAAAGGAAAGGAGTGTCCTCTATGGCAATCTCTGGTAGGGCTGGTTCCAAAAATAAAAAGGGGTATTTGGAGATAAGGGATAGAAATATACTGAAATATATGAGAAATTACGAAAAGAAATGGAAAATAGCCAAAGGCCAGAGATTCGATGTGATGGATCGAAAGCACAATAGAAATCCTAACTACTTGAACCAACAACAATCAAAATAATTACTTTTAACAGAAGCTGGTATAAAATCCTCAGAACTATGCAAACCCGAGCAAGTATTACAGGGAATAGTACCCTCTCAACAACAAAATATAGAAAACATAATTAAATTGTATAATAAAGGGACTAATTTAATAGAAATCACATAATAGAAGTCATACATAGATATTGAGAGCTCGAAGTGGAGCCAGAAGCCTTTATTTTCGAAGCATATTTCAAGTACACAGTTGCTTTTCTAACAGAAGTTATCCATGTGAATTACAAAAAATAATTCGGCTTTTATAGAAGAAATCTGCTGCTTAAAACATTAATATCTAACCACTCCAGAAGGGCAAATTCAATTCCAGTGGTAGCCTAAAACAATCAATTTTTAGCCCTATTGATAACTTAGTATTGAAAATAGAAGGTTCTGGCAATGACTTGCACAGTCAATCCGACATTACAGGTAACTTGGTTTCAAAGTTAGAAGGTTTTGATGATGATCCATGAATGGATGGTCTAAAATGTAACCTGGGAGTAGGTGCAACCATAAAACGCTGAATGGGTTCCATCTTCTCCTTTCTAATTTTTCTTACTTGATTTATATTCAGCCTGGAGAAGCTCTCCCTTGTGGAGCGCTTTTCACTAAAGTGCAAGCGCTCCCATGTGGAGCACTTTCCACTTAAGCACTCCCTTGTGGAGCACTTTCCACTTAAGTGCTCCCATGTGGAGAGCTTTCCATTTAAGCACTCCCATGTGGAGCACTTTCCACTTAAGCGCTCCCTTGTGGAGTGCTTTCCACTAAAGCACTCCCTTGTGGAGTGCTTTTGGCTTAAGCGCATTCCCTTCCATACTTAGTCATTTTACCAACTTTCACCCTTTAGCTCTCGGCCCTGCTGTCAGAACAATTTTTTAAATTACAACTACATGGAAAGAAGATATTTTTCAAGTGTCAAGGAAGAATTTATCAGTGGATTTCCCATGCTAAAACATTCACAATTTTACATGCAACATACCAGGAAAAGTATAGAAATGTAGAAAAAGTACAGAGAAGATAGGAAACCATGCAATGCATTGCATACAGTTTTTTAGAAGAGACAGTTGGTGGAAGTGTGACAATATAACAACACTTTAACCATTTTTAATGGGAAAAAGAGAAGTTTTACAATGAATGATTCCAAACTATATACAAAACAAAAAATAGCAATAGTGTGACAAAATTGGCAACAATACCATGTTAAAATTTAAAATATTTTCTAGAAATAAATAGAAGCAAACCATACACTCAAACCTTATATATAGAATGAAGATAGAAGAATTTGGTGGGCACCTATATGCACCATAAATAATCACTATATTCATAGGTAATATTATACAACACTCCAATAAATAAATGAGGAGGGTGATGGGTTATTTATAGTAATACCAAAACCCCAATTACATCATAAAGTTTAACCTAATCTAACATAACAAGAGGGCTTGAGGTTAATTATAAGTTTTAAAAAGGGTTTAACCATAACAAGGTTAACCATGGTCCATAGGGCTTACATAATAAAATATTATAAAATAATTAATACATTATACAATGAAATACCCTTAGGTCTATCCAATACATAAGGTAATGTTGGTTGTTGGCCAAGAATAAAATTATAATTTCAACATTTATTTTCCTAGATGATTTTTCCCACATAAATAATTGTATATTTGTTTAATAGTTTGGGTTTATTTTCCAATGTTTTTTAGTTAATTACTCTTTTATTATGCATTTTCTAATTATGTTTGCCCTTGTTTTGATGCACTGATCAAAGTTTCTTGCATTATCTAATTCTTTATGAAGAGAGACTTGTGTTAGTGATCCAATTGATGGGATGATATAGATCATTGACTAATCATTTAATATTTTTGTCAATCAATCACAAACTATCTGATGTTAAGTTCCATATTGATCCTCTAGGTGTGGTTTATTTTTTAAATTATTTTACTACATGAACAAAACCTTTTTTTTTTTTTTAAATGTTTTTACCTATTCTTTCTTGATCATTGAATAATTTCTACCTAAATTTTTTTCTTAATGCTAAAGTTGTAATTCTACAATTTTGCAAACCTATCTCTCAAATATTGTTTCATTTGCAAACCCTATCCCACTTTAAAATAGGACACCTATACTTTTGTTCAAATCCTTTCTAAACAAAATGTCTTTAAATTTTATCAATTCAAATGTTACTATTGGAAAGTATGAAAGTGACATCATATATATAGATGTAGATTTCAAAGTAGTATTCATGGATTTCAAGCCATAATTAGCTTTCCAAAATACCAAATAAGATCTCATTCTATCCAATATTATATCCTAAAAACTCCTTATTTTCTTTATTAGACAAAGAAATACCTAGATACATTGATGGCAATTTTTTAACTTCAAACACAAAATATCCATAATGATTCATTCTAAATCTAATATAGTTTTAATGAAAAATATTATAGACTTTGTAGTAACAACCAATTTTCCAACAACCCTCTTATAGTATAACAATATTGATTTTAACTTTATAGCCTCACTGACTAACATATGACCCAAAAGAAACGTATCATCAAAAAATTAGAGATGATATTAGAAGGGACCATTTACTATAACTTGAATGCCTTTGATTATTCCTTCCATTTTTATCTTTAATAAGGCTCTCCCTAATTCCCCAACAAGATAATAAAGAGATAAAAAATATAGTGTTCACCCTGAAAAAATCCATAAGATGATTCAAAATATTCAAGAATTAATCTATTGATCAAAGTAGGATATTTTGGAGTGTTATAACAACATCTAATACATTCATAGCAACCTTAATTAAAGCTATTTTTTCTAATAATATCATATATAAAACTCCAATAATTCCTACTGCATGCTCTATTCATATCTAATTTTACAAGCATAGTTTATTTTTTCTCATTCCCCTTTCAATTACATGGAATGATGTCTAATATTAATATTGTGGATAAGAAAATGTGTCATTTCATCACAATTTCATCAATGTTACAATATGGATTTTACAAATATCCCTTGGGCTACAAAGTGGTCTTTCAATGTGGAATCCCTTGGCAATACAGTGTATGGCACTTCTAATTTCCTTTACCACCTCAAGAGGGGTGGTCTTACGTACCACCATTGTGTAACAACCCACCAAAATCAACCCAAGAGAGATTTTTTTTTCACAAGTAGGTTTACAAAGTCCCAATATTATTTTTTAGCATTCACAAGGCTTCACCACATTTGAGTTTAATGTTCCTACAAACGACACTCAAGTGGATAGTGGTCGAGATCCTGTATTTATAGGGTTGACCTTACTAAACCTCACTGTTTAGAAGGAATCCAAAGTATTCCCCCCACCTTTCATGTACCCTCAATGGTATAGAACAACTTGACCATAGTGTAGGTAATATCCTTCAAGGCCCATAACACTTAAAGAGGAACACATATTCCCTAATCTTACCATAAGTCCATTATGTAGTTTATTTTGGTGTAAATCCGTGTGCTTAGCTACTACACCTCTGTGGGCTAACTAAGGTCATTATCTCTTACTTGCTAATGAACATGGTCACCCAAACCTTATCGTTCAAGGTATCACCATTTTTGTCTCATGAATGATTCCATTAACTTCATAGTTATGGGACACCCGATCCTTACCATTCAAAGTGCATCAATCATAAATATATGGTTATTGCACCGCTGCAACTCCTAAATTTATGGGTATCTAGTTATTGCATCATCGTAACTCCTTCTAGGACTCATAACTACCTGGTTATTGCATCTCCACAACTCCTTCCAATATTGGGTTGTCTCTTTGACACAAGGGTCCTAATAAGGTTCTAGATCCATTCCCAAGAACCCCCCCAAAAAAACCTAAGAAATTACATAAAACAATATAACATCTCTCTCTTGAAAATAAATAAATGCTTTAACCGAAATAACATGTTTAATTATAACACAATGTTAGATTTTGAAGTAAAATAGAACATTTGCATTCCATACTTAAATAAAGCATAAATTTCAACATAATGCTAGCACAAAAGAAGCATCTCTCTAGAATAAATATGATTAAATTAATCTTAATATTCACATCTATTATAATGCTAGCATGCTCAAATAATTCATAATGCTAACATATAGATCATCTTCAAAGAGTTAACAACCAACTCATTCTTTCATTTACTCAAAGCCAAATATTTCATACATTTTCATAAAGACTTCCAAGCCTTATTAATTTAGGAATAAAAATATCCAAGTGTTACATAACAAAACCCTCATTTACATAATAAATTTTCATTCCCAAATACATTAGAGTAAGTCCACCCAAGTGGCTTCTGCACCACCTTATTTTCACGATCATTTTCATGAAATAAATCTCCCACAAACTTAAAGAAAACTTAAGGATCATGACAACTCTCAATGCAATTCAACTTAACATGCTCTATGTATAAATACAAACAACCATGCACAATACATTTCAAACAATCAAGGAGAGAATATCATACTTCTCTCTATAATGATTTCCTATCTTCTCAAGCTTAGAAAACCATTAATAACATAGCCACTTTTCCCATAACAATAGCATTTCAATATAATAATTTTCTATGCATTCCAAAAGATTCTATTTAAATAAAATATTTTCCTTCTTCTTTCTTTTCAATAATAAGAATGCAAGCTTAAACTTTCACTAAAGCTTAAACAAAAGATATCTTAAATAGCTTCAACCAAAATAATATTTATTTCCTTTAATATTCTAGCCTAAACATTCATTAAAGCTCAAAAAAGAAACCCTTAATAGCTACAATAGAGGATTATATTTTTTCAATATTCAAACTTAAACATTCAATAATGCTTAAGTAAAATAATTCTCTAAAGACTGTCTACCCATATTTTTTTATCTAATTAAAGCTAATTTAATCTAAAACCATACTCTAACTTACGTAAAGCAAAAGGAAGCTTAACCAAAATCATTATTAAAATTAAATCAAGCATTAACCTTATATCAATTTTAGATGAGAAATCATTAAGCAAAAAGGAGGCCAACAAACAATGAGAAGTACATAGCTTGCAGGTAAATTGATGATGTTTGACCAAGCCTGAGCTCCTGTCTACACTAGCTAATAAAGGTTTCTAACAACTGACATCCACAATATCTCAACACTTGTAAGAATACCTCTCAAATTCATCCAACCACCCAAAGAGATCAACACAGAAAGCACGAAATAGCATAAAGTAAAACAATACAAAACATCAAGACTGCAAAAAGACCCAACGAGAACCACCAAGGAAGGTGATTGATCATAGGGAAGCTACTCTCCTATACAAGTCTAAGCCATCATCTATCTACAACAATGAGACAAAATAGCCTCTCAATTTTCAAGCACAACTTCCTCAAAATAGTGATAGACTGACTAATTGTGTCAAGGATGTATAAGGGCATGCCATAGCCACTAAAACATTGGGATCTCACTAGCCAGGCATAGATCAAAAACTAAACTTTATGGTAGTACTAGAATCTCTACAAATCCAGTGAAAACCAGAAGAACAACACTCAAGAAAAACCTAAAGCACAAGCATAGCAAGGTACATCATTACCTCAACTAACCATCGAGATTTCCCTGAGCATTCAACTTTCCTCAAATCTCTTTCAGTTGCCTCCACTGATATCTAGACAACATGTTCCCTCCTCCTTCACCAACTCCTAGGATAGGCATCTAGAGAGCATATAACATGCAGTAAAGGAGAACCTAAAGAGGAAGGACCACCTTCTATTTTCAAGCACTAACCACCCACTACTCGATGCTAGCCCATGTTCCTATGTACTCAAGATCAGTGTTTCAAAATAGAAGTATGGCTTTACCCAAAGTTGCCTTAATAATTATTAATACCTTAATATTTTTAATATTAGGATTCTAATTAATTATTAAGAACTAAGGTTAAATAATCAAATTTCATTCTTTTATTCAAAGCTTCAAACTATGAGCAATTAATTCAATAATTCATCCAAAATATTATTACCTTTTAATGTTATTTACTAACAAAGGTAATTAGATTAATTATTTTCCAATTAACACCAGATATTAATATTAATTATTAACTTTGATGTTAACATTTCAAGTATTAATATTACTAACCTTATTAATACCTTATTGGATCAAGAAACTAAATTTATGCTTCCAAAATCCAAGCAATATAAAGACTTTTCAAGTCAACAATACACCACGTTGTTTTATCCTTGAGTAGGTAGTTTTTTAAGATAACTAAAATATTATCCCCTACCTACTAAGGATGACTCCTTTGCCAATAGCAATCTCATGGTCCAACGAGGTATTCAAACAACAAGCACATATGCAATGCATCTATATGAAGGGTACTTTTTACCCTTGAGCTATCGATGAACAAATCATCCATCATTTCTCAAATTTCTCTCAACTATAGTGTTTGTCCCATATAAATCCACCGGTGAGAGTACCTAGTCTTATAACCATAAATTTCATCAATAGTACCATATTCTAAAATAGCATAATCAAACATTAAGTGTATTTACCAACACATATTAGCAACATAAAATGAAAATATGTATTATATATCCACTAATCAATAGATAATTCAAATTTCAAGAACGAATCCTACCAAGGAGGATCATTACATGTTGGTTGAGTAGAGTATCCAAGCCTACAAAACCAAGTCAAATATTAGTAGCACCTATTGGGTCCACCTAAGTTGGACCCAAAATTATAAAAAGGGTAAACAAAATAACTTAAACTAATGTAGTAAACATAACTCAAAATAATCTAAAAGTATAATATACCTCTTTACTCACCTTTGTTACTAATATGTTGTGATGTATCTAACATAAACCTAGCTTTGATAAGAACCATCCCTATCGGGACGATTCTAGTTGTAAGCTATCCCTGTCTGGATGATTTCTACTATGTTGACTTTGGTGAAATTTCCTTTGATGAATATCTTCAATATGGTATCAGGTAACTATTCTTTGAATCTGGTGACTACTAAAATACAAATCTGCTACTTGTTCATAAAAAAAGACATACAATTAGAGGTATAATAGGTTATTAATGATGCTAACACAAGAAAATATGGATTCTAACAATGCTCACAAGTGGGGTCTAGAGTAATTTTGGTAGAATTTATCTAAGCATCATCTCACTCTCTTAAATGAAAGGAAATGAGGATCTATCTATAGATTTTTGACAAGGGAGAGGGGATGGTGATGTGGAGGTGAGGTGCCATGGTCAAAGGGGCATGGGTTCACCATATGAAGGAAGTCCTCGCCCTATTTATATGCATTAAATGAGCATGAGTGCAAAATGTCCCATTAATGTATATGGGTGGAGAAACTTTTTCACCCCATTAATATATATGGGTGGAGAAAGTCTTCACCCCATTAATGTATATGGGTGGAGAAAGTCTTCACCCCACCCATGTGCATTAAATGAGCATGGAAGGGGGTGTGGGTGCATGGGGATGTGGAGAGTAGGGGGTAAGGTAGACTAGGGTGATAGGGTAGACTAGGGTGATGTGCACCTAGGCTAGGTGAGTGGGATGGTCACATGGTGACCATGGGCTAGGTGTAGGATGGGGCTTAGTGGGGTAAAGGTGCTAAGGTGGGTAAATTATTATTTTTAAGATAGCAATACCAAATAATTGAGTATTTAGAGCAATTTATAAAATAATTAAACATTAACACTACACAAGGGATAATGTGATATTTTTAGGTGTCTACATTTACCCCTTTTTATACTATGGTGTGTGTAGACATGATGTAGTGCAAAAATATATGACACAATATGGGTGGATAACTATGAAAATAATGAATTGATAGTGGATGATAATAGTCGATCATGACTTTAAGCATGTCATAGTGATATGTGAGGGAGGAGATGTAAGGTTATATCAAATTATGAACAATGTAAGATGCCCCAATTATGAAAGGGATGAATATCCCTGAGTTTTTTCCTTGAATAAATTTTTGAGCTCACTTGAATGAGCAAGTTGACCATCCATAAGTATGTAGCCTCACGTTGCTCTAATAAATTAGATAAGTGGGCTTAAGTTGTCATCTCAATGAAGCGAGTCTATGAGTGACCATACAACATTGGTATAGAGCATACTAAATTTGGATTGAATTAAAGTTTTAGTTGAGAGAAGAAGAAGAAGAATTTATGCTTCTTGCCTTGATAAAATTCTTGGACAAACATTAGGTATTGGACATGTTCAAGACTAAGTTAATGGGCAATATCTTCCCCCTCAAGCAATGAGTTGATGGGTGAAGAAGCATAACATAATAACAAAGTTCTTGATAAAATATCGTTGCACAACAATGAAGTGGAATTTGGTTGGAGAAATTGGAAAAGTGATAATAAGAACCAAAATCATACAGCCAATCAGAGACTATACGATTGATAGAAAATAATTTGGATAATCATCAATCGTAAAACTAATTATTAATCAGGCAAAACAAAAAGGAAATGCAAGGGCTCATTTGCATCATGTGATTTGGAAAGACAAAGTGAGAGGGATGCATGTGACTGATAATTTAACATGAAGTATTGTTAGAACAGATACGTAGAGGGACAAGATGGTTGACAGTGGTATGGAACCTAGCAATGGAGCGAGTGTAGTGCAGGTTAGTGGGTTTTTGTTCTTGCTTGTATTTTTTAAGAATAAAATAAACCCTAGGGTTTATTTTTAGAGTAAATAAATCATATAATTCAAGGCTAGCATTGAGACAGGTAGTAGGATGTTAGGGTTTGTTTTTGGGTTGTGTGTTTTTTTCTTGTTGTTTTTTTGGTTTTTCATTTGTGGGTGTTTATTTGTTGTAGGATTTGTTTTTTGTTTGTTTTGTTTTATGTGGTTTTAATAAAACCACATGGACACAAGCCATCACTATCAAGACAATTTTTGTGGTTGTACATTGTAGAGAACATGCGATCGTACATATAGTTACAGGAATCATAAAATAGGCATATAATATTTTTTAGGTAAAGGGGCTAGAAAATGTGGTTGATGGATGATATGGTGGCAGGGGAGAGTGATGCAACAACAACATAGGTTCAGGTCACTCCTAGAAAATTTGAGGAAGGATTTTATCAAGGATGATTAGACATCATTAACAAGGATTAGCTTTTGAGGAGTGGCTCAACTAGAAAAGGTACATATCAATCAAGCATTAATGATAATATTGATTTAGCATTGGGACCTAGACATGGGTACCTTCCATTTACCCATAGGATAAATTACCTTGATGTTGGAGGACATGTTTAGGATATATCAATTACATATGGAGGGAGCCATAGTGATAATAGTGGATGTGTCACAATAGGGTATAGTGATAGGATGGATTTTTGGATAGGATTGGGATCAAGTTTCCATGAGGGTTGGTGGGATATTGTATGAGCGTTATTATTTGGATGGGTTATTGTCACTGAGGTAGACACTAGTGATGGTGTTGATATTGAGTTTTGTGCTACTAGAATTCTTAGGTCCATAATTTCCATAAAATCTATTAGATATTGTATCAAACTTTATGGACGTATTGATGGTGTATGCACGTGCACCGACACTACTTGCATAGACATACAATAAGTTGTATGGATTGAGTATGGGTGATCATGAGAGGATGAGCTACAACTTATTAATGTAGTTATGAGCATGGTAGCACATGGAAATCGAGAGGCCATCAAGTTTACTATATGATTCACATGGATTCATGGGAAAGGATTGCCCATATTCCTTGAGATGGTAGATAAACATAGGAGGAGGGCCCATGAGGGATATTTTAGGTTTTATCATCAAATATGGGTGAGCTTGAGGTGGCAAGATATTATTTGGTGATCATGGGGGTGGCCCAATGTAGGAGGAGGAGGTTGTGCAGCTATGTCAAGTGCAACAGATGAGATGTATGATTGGTCATAAGGCTATTTAGATGGATTATTTTTAGTTTACCCAATTTTCGCAATAGTTTGGGCTTACAAAAGGAGTACTAGATCCACCTAAGATATATTATAGGAGGGATGAGGATAGGCCTATACTACAAGTAGTTCCTATGGAGGAGTATGCAAATAAGGTGGTGTTAGTACCAAATACAGATGATGTCGATACTATGCCAAATTATGATAAGTGGTGGATCACACAATAGTGGCATGAAGGGAGGGTTGTGGATGATTATGGATCAAAGATAAGAGAGGGGGATATTGAAAAGGATGATAGTGAAGGAGGAGAGGAGGAGGTTCCACTCAGGTGATGAGTACACTATCAAGTAGATGAGGGAGTGGGTCCATCAAGGTTAACTAGTGTGGATATCTCAATAGTAAAGTTTGGGAGTAGAAGACACTCGATTTTTATGATACAATGGATCTTAGTGGGTTGCATGCAACGGATAAGGAGTTCAATATTTAGATGGAGTTATAATGATGCTTGGAGTACCAGTTGGAATAGCAAGAGGTAATGTGAGCACTAGAGAGGGCTATAGGGGTAGCTTGGTGTAGTGATGATAGAGCATGATGAAATTACTATGGAGCAAGACAGTTTAGTGGTGGAGTGAGATGGGTTGAGGATATAGAGGGATGCCTTATAGAGGTAGATATATGGTCGTAGTGGAGCGATATGGAGTATGACATCAAGTGGATAAGTTATCATATTAGCTACAGTAGGTGAGGGCACAACCATCAATGATAGTGAGCAGGGGAGATAGAGGTTGTGATCTGAGATAGCACAACTATAGAGGACTAGAGATGAATATAAGGATTTTTGGTCATGTGCAAGAGACCTAGCATGAATATATGAGGATAGGCTTATGAATGTAGGTATGTCTATTCCATCATTCATAGATATCCTATCCCAATGGAGTTACAGGAGTGCAGCATTAGTGGTCCCACCAATATCCCATTTTATGGACCTGACAATATCACAAGTAGCAGGGCTAGCCACTTCTCAGGTTAGTGGGAGGTACTAGAGTAGCAAGGATGATTGGCAATGAGGGAGAGGATTGAAAGACATAGGGTGGACAAGAGGGGAGTGGAGAGACTCCAGGGGATTGGTAACAATGATTCTATTGTTTATGTGGTATATTGACCATGATATGGATGCAATATGCTTATGGAATGTATGATGGTTTTAATATGTATTTATATGGTTTAGACTCATTTGTGTTATTTTAATCATATATTGTATGTTTTTATATAAGGATCACAGTCTAATATGTCTTAAAGAATCAATGATAATTTAAAAGTCACAATAAATACATTAACATAATACATGAATACATAAGACATGATAATAACAATTAACACAAGATAATGAACACCATGTTAATAATGACAATTGGGAGATGTGTAGGGACAATGAATTAACAAATAACATAATGACAAGAAATATTGGATATGAGGAACAAGATGAATGAACATTGTGAGGATATAGATAATAAGATAGAATGTAATGGACAAGTTGCTAATCAGATAAGCAATGGATAATTACTAATGATTAATGACATGGGTCAATACTAAGGATATATTTACATTGAATAGTGGCTATCCAAGATGTGATTTTCCCATATATCCTAGGGTTTTAATATGTTAGAAGAATCTCAGGAAAGTCAAACACCCTAGTTGCAACAATCAAATTCAATCTCAGGCCTTGTCGTACTGAAAAATTGTCTCTTTCCTGGTGCTTTTAGTAGCATAAAATATTTTAAATGATTGTGGCATGGTGTTTATAGGGGTGGACTACATGAAGAACTATATGGTAGATTCTAGGGTGAACAGTTTAGATTACTACGGTGGCCATAAAATCCAAATAACCTGCCTGAATTTGTGGCAGCTACTGATTCCACCATGTAAATTCAAAAACAAAACAAAAAAAACAATCAAACTTATTTAATGGTTAGTCAATATCCCATAAAAATATAGACCATCCCAAATAAGATCAATTATATCATAGACCAAAGTATGTGCAAGGAGGTTCATTTACTATCTTGAGTAAGGCTAGACTAACTAATTATGAACCCAAGCCAATATAAGATAGCTCATTTGTGAGCGTTCAAAGGTATGTACAAAAGAAGGTCACTAATATGATAGACATGTTGCCACTCAAAAGGTATACTTCATTGCTAGCCAGGTTTTTATAGCCCCAATGGAGGTTAGCCTCATAATCCTTTGACATAGTTCCACTACCAACTAGGCATCTATAGCCTCTATGGAGGCACCTATAATGCCTAAGAGGACCAAGGAGAAGCATGTTTAGGCACTATCCTTATTATTTGAATCTCTTTTTCTTAACTTGCAATTGGATCCTTAGGTTTGAATTATGCAAATGATAGGATGAAAGAGAAAAAATCACTCTATGGCAAGAATACTCATGGCGTTGTCTTCCCTAAACTCAAGATCAAATTAAAGTGTGATATGTGAGTTTTCCAAGAAAGAACTCAAGTCAGTCGAGGAATTTTAAAATCTCCTTAGAACACATTGACATTTGAAAAAGGTTGATTGGAAAAAATAGGAATGGTTGAATGATAGAGAAGACTTCTATTTCCACGTGATGTAAGAATATGATGTAACAAGACATCATGACAATAGTGATAATTAATGCATGCTTATTGACAACCTGCAAATGATAGATACTATTTGTATTGAACATGGTTGACAATAAAACATGACATGTGACAAAATAATACATTTAGACAAATGACAATGAGTCGTGAAATGGGAAAAATGCAACACATACATATGAAAACAATATACAAAGCACACATATGTCATTGATTAAGTATACCAAAGTGATTGGGGAACACATATTTGCACATCCAAAAGGTGACCAAATTAGCATGGTGTGAGTTTTTAGTTATTGATGTATAAAATTAATTAGTCAAAAAGGGTGAATTCAATAAAGGGGTGCCCGTGTTTTTTTGGTTTCAAATAAAATTAAGTAGGCATAAAAATTTGCAATTTTGAGCAATTGAAAGAGTCCACATGAGTACCTAGATATTCAAGATTGTTAGAAAAATTATAAGTTGACATTTGGAAGTGATTGGGGGTTTTTTCTAAATTTATTTCATTTGAAAAAAATTGAGGGTCAAATTTTTGGGACACCCTTATTTGACAATTTCAAAAGTTGGTTTCAAAAAGGGCCTACATTTAGATGAATGCAATGTGAAAAATGATGAGATATGAGTCCAAATTATTGGTAGCATCAACATGAATAGATTAGAAATTATAAATTTTGAGGGAGTGTCAACTCCTCCATACATAAAAATTGGTTTGATTAGGCAAGGAGCCAATGGGAATAACATCACCTATACTTAGGGGTGCATCCTAAGGATGACCAAAATATCTAATGGACTCTATGTGAGGAGGGGAGAAAGCAACATTATGTACAACATATTCCCCTAGACTAGGACTAGACAAATGTATAAACACATGGGATGTCTCATGACTTGCTTGTCTTTTGGGAGACCCTTGATTTTCTAGGTTGGGAGAGGAAGATGAAATAGAAGGAGAAGAGGAGGATGGTGGTGGTTTGAGCAATTTAGAAAGTAAGACGAAGATGAGAATAAGAAGGTCTAGGCTAGGTATGCTACAAAGAAGAATCAAAATAATAAGGTTGAGGATGAGAATAATATTGAGGAATGGGATAAGTTTCAGTATGAGAAGAAGGTTGAAGAGGAGAAGAAGAATGAGGAGGAAAAGAAGATGGAGGAAGGGAAGAAGTAGCAACATGCATGTCGACCAAAGGAGGATTGGTGAAAGCAAGAAAATACACAAAAGAAGTGGGATTTGAAGGAGTGGACTATTGACGTAGTGTAGGAGGATGAAAGGAGATTTGAGGAAGCAATATGAGAAGCAAAATTAGATCATAGATCAGGAAATAGAGAAGGATCAGGAAAAGCAAACAAGGGTGACATCAAAGAGGAAATATTTTTTGAAAAGGAAGTGGAATTTGACAAAGGGGGATGGTAAGGGTCAATATTATGAATTTGTCTTAAATCATGAACAATGTAATTTACACCAACTATGGAAGGGATGAATATAATTACATTTTACCTATGAAATAATTGTGAGCTCACTTAATTGAGAAATCTAACCAACCATAGGTATGTATCCTCATGTTGCTACAATCAATTAGATAAGTGGGCTTAAGTTGCCACCTCGATGAAGCGAGTGTATGATAAACCATACTACATTGCATTGGAGCATGGATCATACTAAATTTAGATTGAATTAGAGTTTGAGTTGAGAGAAGAAGAAGAAGAAGAAGAGAAGAAATTATGCCTTTACCCTGAAAAAAGAGGGCTAATGATAGTCTTAGGGAAATTTGTTGGATAAATATGATTTTAGGGTTGAGTTTTTGGATATTATACATGTTCAAGATGAAAGATAAGTGTCAAAGACAACAAGGACAATGGACACAATACCCATAACTTGGCATATGAGAGGAGGATCAATAATGGATGGCACATATGTGGTGTGAGGGTCAATAGACAGGTGAAGGGAGACAACACCTACATCTAGTGGTGGAGGGGTGGTTTAAAATTGGGCAAAAGGAGGAAATGATTGATGAGGAACATGAAATGGGGACAAGGAGACTCAAGGTTAGTCATCTAATGGAGGATAAGGTAATAGGAATTGACATGAATTAGGATAATTAGGAGATGAAGGTTGAGTGACATAGGAGGAGGAAGGTTGAGAAGTGTTAGGGTGGAAGTATAGAGTGTTTTGGTGTGATAAGGATGAAGTGGTCCCGTATCTAGGGCTCTCATCGGATAGATAAGTGTAGGTGGCTTGGTGTATTAGGCCCTAATCATAGTATGAAGGTCCATGATGTACCATATCACTTGGTTATGGGGTATGAAAGATAGTGGATAGACTGCAAGGTGGGGTGAAGGGTGCCTCCTCTAGATGCAGGAGAGGATTCTCCAAAGAAGGATTGTTCAACCTAGAGGGATCCATAGGACAACATTTTTGTGCTCTAACCTAACTTCTATTTATGACCATAAGGGGGTCGAGACAGAGCAAGCGATGGTGGAAAGAGAAAGGTGTGGTTTCTTTGTTTTCTTTTCTTTCTTTTTTTCTTTTTTTTCTTTTTGATCAAGTACCTAATTAAGAAAAAAATAAGTAATCATACAATAAATAATTAAATAAAAGATTTTTGACTTGATTTTATGTTGTTTTGTTTGGTGTTGCTTTTGTGTTTATTTGGGTTATTTTTTTAGGTTTTGTTTTTTAGGTTTTTGTGTGTTTTATGTTAAATACCCCTAAAATCTACAAAAGGTGAATGGGTGATATCTAAGGGTATGTCTATGTTGGCTACCTGATATAATAAAGAGTACGTGGAGAGAGAAAATGTGCATAAATGGGTAATGGTTGCCTAAGGCATAGGTGGTTTGAGGTGCTAAAAGGTAAAATACTAAGACGTGATACTATCTAAATCTACTAAAGACTAGTCATCCTTTGCTTCACCCTCAGGCAGGATTGATCAAAATTATATATGTGCATTCATGGTTTCTATAGACCTATGAGCATGGACTCTAACCTAGACTACTTTGATCCAATTCCAAGGGTAGTCAATTTCTCGGTTATGAAATCCAAAACATTGTGTAGATAACTAGGGTGTCTAGAGGGTCAATCACCTATTGGTGATAAAATCCAATGTCATTGATATTTTTAAAGGTGCAAGCACAAGTTTGACTAAACTATTTTAGCTATGATGTGTAAACAAGATCTAACCTAGGAATGAAAATGCAATGCTTTCTTTTTTCTAAACTAAATGCAACAAATCAGATCCTAAGCTAGTAATGTCATTTTCAAACCTAGAATGCAAGAAAACAAATAATATCCTACGAAATAATATGTTGTTTTCTTTAAGAAAATAACAAGAAATTGAATATTTCTAAAGCATGGTTCTCTATTCTAGTTAATGGAACAACTGTTGGTTACTTTCAAATTCATAGAGGAATTCGACAGGGGGACCCTATCAGCCCCATGTTATTCATCATTGTGGCAAAATATTTAGGCAAAACCATAAAAAATGCTTGCAGTTCAAGGCTAATATCGGGAATCAAGGCAACATATCTCACTAGGGTTGTTTCTCACCAACAATTCATCGATGATACCCTTATATTTACTAAGGCATCAGTGGTTGAGGCCAAAATAATTAAATACATCATGCAAATCTATGAGGACGTTGCTGGTCAGAAAGTTAATTTTAGTAAAAGCAAGTTATATTTCTTGAACACCCCCATTTAGAGGCAAGGAAGGATTGCAAAAATTTTAGGGTGTGATATAGCAAACCTCCCCACTTCGTATCTTGGTCTCCTTCTTTTCATTGGTTCTTTGAGAGATTCAATGTGGGATAGGGTTATTGAAAGAATTCAAAAAAAACTTGTTGGATGGAAAGGTCATCTTCTATCTCAAGCAGGAAAGTTGACCCTCACTAAGGCCTCTCTTCAAATCATTCCAATCTATTTCCTCTCCGTTTTCAAAGCCCCTGTGAAGGTTTTCAAGAAAATTGAGAAACTCCAAAAAGAATTTTTATGGACCCGATCAGAGGAGAAAAAAGGATACACCTTGTAGGATGGACCAAAGTGTGCAGACCCAGGTAAAATGGGGGCTTATGTCTGAGGATAATTGCTCATATAAATTTAGCTTTAATAGCTAATTAGGCATGGTGTCTCATTTCTAGTGAAGAAAATGAATGGACAACTATCATCAAACAAAAGTATCTTAAAAATATGGAATTTCTAAGTGACTCAGTTCCAATCCGAGGTTCTACTTTTTAGAAAGCAATTCTTAATTGTAAGAAAATCATCAAAAAAGGTTTAATATGGGTTTTAGGCAATGGTGAGATGATAAATTGTTGGAATGACAGGTGGTCTAAGGATGAACCACTCACACAATATCCTAACTTAGCCCGAATTAGAGATATCACGGAAGAACTCATTGGCAGAAAAGTCTTTGATTATATGGTTGAGGACAGAGGTAGAATGAAGTGGAAACAAATAAGAATTTAGGGATTTCAAGCAGAATCAAATGATCTTTGTAACATTCTCGAGCAAAATTTTATCCCCATGAGACCCAAGGAATATCAAGTGACCTGGGCTCCTACGGAAAATGGGCGATTCAACTGTTAAATCAGCTTACAAGCTTCTGCTTGATGACGAGGATTTTGTCCTCCAAAAGGACTTAGTTTGGATAAAAAAATTAATTCCAAAAATTGTAGTCTTTTTATGGCTATTTATCTAAGGAAGAATTCTAACCATTGATAATATGATGCGTAAAGATATTTGTATCACTAATCATTGTTATCTATGCAGGGCTAATTGGGAGACCATTTATCACATTTTCCTTGAGTGCCCTTTTTCCTTGACTGTCCTAAGTGGGGTTTTTTAGGCCTTCAATATTTCATGGGTTAAAACAGCCATCGTACTTGATTTGTTTGTCCAGTGGCCTTGTACCTTTTCAAGCCAAAGACTTAGATACATGTGGAAAATTTGTCTCAATCACTATCTTTGGCAGGTGTGGTTAGAAAGGAACCATAGAGTATTTAATGAGTCTATCCATGATCATCAAACTATCATTGCCAGGATCCTATCCTTTGCCAATGAGAATGTGAACCTTATCCCTTTTGATAGTTGTAAACCTCATCTACAGGAGACCATGATTTCTTAATATTTAAGCTTAACCTTGTTAGATGAGTCTACGCCTAGGGTAGTCAACCCCAGAGCCAATGTTAAGTGGTCTCCACCTCCTACGGGTTGGTTTAAACTTAATTTTGATGGAGAATCTAAGGAAAATCCTGGTAGAGTAGGAACTAGTGGCGTTATGCGAGATCATAATGGGAATATGATGCTTGCATTTTCCAAATATTTGGGAACAAGGACGAACAATGAAGCTGGAGCTAGAGCTATGTGGAGAGGCCTTCAAATGACTCAAGAATTAGAATGCAATTTTATCATAGAAGGAGACTCTATGCATGTTATAAATCTCCTCAATAATTGGAAAACACCTCCTTGGAGGATTAAAACAATTGTTGAAGAGGCTAGGATCCTTTTCCAGGGAAGACAGGACAAAAAAGCCCAACATGTCTTTCGAGAAGCTAACAAAATTGCTAATAAGCTGGCCAATTTGGGTGTCGATGGTGACAAACTTTTCAAATGGGAACATGGTGTCCCGAGTGAAGTAGAGGAGCTTATTCAACAAGAATTCCAAGAATGATAGTCAAATTTACCAACAGGTAAGGCACTGTAAGTTCGAAGGCTAGGAGTATTCCCATCTCTTTTTTGAATTGGACTCATAATAAAAATTATCTAAGCTATCAGTCTTCATGGATAATGCTTGTAAATACCACAAAGACTAATGGGGATAGTCACATGTCAGATAACATGGCTCCTAGTTGTCTTAGTAATTTGAGGTTGGTTGATAATCACAAGGAAGGAAAGAAATGACAATATAAGACTTCGAACCAAAGCCACGTGGACCACCAGATAGCCACTACCATAAATCTAGCCAGTAGGTTCACTTCTCCAAGGCTGATTGGCCAAGATAGTATGTGGTACCAAAGCATGTCATATACAAAATAAAACAATTACCAAAGAATTATTAATAGTAACTATCAATACAAAGCTTGTGGGAGTTTTTTTTAGTACTCTGCTATGTGTGTCTACAGCTTTTTGTTTCTCCATTGTCTCAAGGAAGGGATCCACATTTGTTTATTTTTTGTAATTATGATGCATGTGTATTTTCTCGAGGTATACCCAAAATATTGTATGGGAAGTTTCTTTTTTATAACAGGCTATGTGCCTTATCGTATGTAATGGCTTTGGCGACATGTAGATTTTACATATATAGGATCCTTAGTAAGGATATGTTCATCAACAACCTTGGGCTGATTTTTGTAGGTTTTGGGTCAACCTGTAAAACCCGGTATTAATTCTATAGTATCTTATCTACCCAAAAAAAAATGTAATTGCACTAAGCTACAAAAGAAAAAACCTAGACTAACAAAACAAATGTGGTTTTGGAAATAAAATCCAATCTAGGAAAGCAACAAGTTCTTAATCTAATCAAACAAGCAAACAAACAAATCTAGGCTAATGGACAAGAAAGTAAATCCCTATGCTAAGGTGCAATAAGAAAATTCTACTCTAATGAAAGCAAAGTATGATTTTAAGAAAGAAAACTAAACTAATGAAAGCAAATTACAAGACAAAAAAAAGAAAATCTACTCTAATGAAAACAATTAATGAAATAAGAAAATCTACTTTATGTAAAGCAAAGTGCGAAACAAGAAAGTAAATAACATGAAAGCAAACCTATTCTAATGTAATCTATGAAAGCAAGGAAATTGCATAAAATGAAATCTAATCTAAGAAAGCAATGAAGTGACAGGATTCTTTAACTTGAGGTTGAATTATAAACTTTTGATTCCCAAGGTCACACAAAGTGCAAGGGAAGAGCATACACAAAATAATTAAACTCTTAATAGGTGGGGTGGGTGATGTGCATGATTTTTTTTAACCTAGAAGAAGTGACCACTTTTGATTTCCAAGATCACCCTAAAGCATGAGGAGAGAGAATACATGAATCAATCCTCCTATATAATGTGAAGTATGTGAAAAATGTGGGAAACAAAATACTATTAATTCCTAGAAAACAAATAAAAGTGCTTTGACCCCAAAAGATATTACCACCTTTGTGATCCTCAAGTTTGCCTTTCAGCACAAGAGGAGATCATACAAGTAGCAAGGAAACTTTTATTTAATGTTCCTTACACTATGAAAGAAAATCTTTCAAATGTTTATTGGAATCCTAGATTAAGTGCTACTATGTAATTTGACCTAAGAATGAAGTCAAGGGACACCTACTCGATGTCCAATGCTCTTTGGATTTTCTATGGGGATGCTACACAAGCTTTAGGTTCCCAAAATTTTCTTGTAGCAAAAACCATAAGGGTTATGATGATTTACAACAGAAACCATCAGGGTTATGATTATTTACATCAAAAATCATCCCTATCGGGCTATTTTATGCTATAAAAGTTCTTTGGCCTTCCTCTCTGTCATGGTCTAATATCCTGATATACAGGGTTGGTGTTATGGATTTCCCTATTAAAAAAAAGAACAAAACTATAAAAATTTGCATTTAGATTTAAAATAAATACAAAAAGCAAATAAGCCTAACTAGATTAACTCTAGGAGCAATTTTAAGCAACTACTCTAATGAAAACAAAATCTAAGCTAACAAATACAAAGTTTGCAATAAAATGGACTAATTTTGGAGGAATGATAGGTGAGAAAGGGAACCTTTGAACGTCTCCAAATATGACAAGTTGGCCTAAGAAGTAACTTGGCTAAGATGACGATAAATGACAAGGAGGCAAAGAATTTTACCATATACCTACCTGAAACTATTGTGGTCATTGTGTAAATCGGTTAGCTGAGAGGATGGGTCATAATTTTTTTAGCTTAATGGGAACCATATCAACCCAGATGGTTTTGAACCATCCGGGTCAGGCCATTTTGAGCCATCCAAGAAGGTTTGGTTTTAGCTATAATCCATTGGGGTTCAAGATAGAGGACTTTTCATGGACTTTGATAGATTTAGGATCTACAAACATAGACAAAAACATAGAAAGTGAGCAAAATGGATTAAAAAGCAAACAAAAACACAAAATTCAAAAGTGAGAGATTGGTGAGAGAAAATCAAAATTCTACAACGTATAAACCATGTTTACCTTTATGTGGTATGGAATTTAAAGGTCCCACCATGATCACCAAATTATGAATAAGAAAACATGTCATTTCATTAAAATCTCATCAATGTTACAACCTTGATTTCACAAATGCCCCTTGGGCCATAAAAGTCTTTTCCAATGTGTAATCCCTTTATAATACAATTTCTAACACTCCTTACTTTTTTTGACCACCTAAAGAGGGGTGGGCTTGCATACCACCACTGGTTGATTAGATTCTACAAGCCTACAAAACCATATCAAATTTTAGTAGAACCTGTTGGGTCCACCTAGGTTGGACCCAAACTTATAAAAGGGGGGCAAACAAAATAACTTAAACAAATGTAGTAAACATAAATAAAAAGAAGCTAAAGTACAATATACCTCTTTACTCACCTCTATGATTGATATGATGTGATGTATCTAACTAAAACCTGGCTTCTAAAGGAACCATCCATGTTAAGATGGTTCTGGTTGTAAACCATCCCTATCTGGATGGTTTTTGCTATGTTGACTTTGATGAAATTTCCTTTGGTGGAGACCTTCAATATGGTATCAAGTAGTTATTCTATGAAACTGGTGTCTACTAGAATACAGATCTACAACCTATTCATAAAACAAGGACATACAAAAATAGGTACAATAGGCTATCCATGGTGCTAACACAAGCAAATATGGAGTCTCGCAATGCTCACAAGTGGGGTCTAGAGTAGTTTTGGTCTAATTTCTCTAAGCATCATCTCACTCTCTTAAAATTATAGGAAATGAGGGCCTATTTATATATATTTGACAAGATTGAGGGATGGTCATGTGAATGTGAGGTGGCATGGTCAAAGGGGCATGGGTGCACCATACCTCATTAATTTTTATGGATGGAGGAAGTCCTCACCCCACCCATATGCATTAAATGAGCATGGGTGCACCATGCCCCATTAATGTATATGGGTGGAGAAAGTCTTCACCCCATTAATGTATATGGATGGAGAAATTCTTCACCCCATTAATGTATATAGGTGGAGAAAGTCTTCACCCCATACATGTGCATTAAATGAGCATGGGAGGGGATGTGGGTGCATGGGAATATGGAGAGTAGGGAGTAAGGTAGACTAGGGTGATGTGCACCTAGGCTAGGTTAATGGGATGGTCACATGGTGACCATGGGCTAGGTGTAGGATAGGGCTTAATGGGGCAAAGGTGCTAAGGTGGGTAAATTATTATTTTTAAGGTAACAATACCAAATAATTGGATATTTGGAACAATTTGCAAAACAATTAAACATTAACACCACACAAAGAATAATGTGACATTTTTAGGTGTCTACGAATATTATAATTTTTTATAAAAATAATAAAAACAAATTTTGATTGGTAGATTATGATTAGTATATATGTAAATTAGATACAAACTAAGATATAGAAAACTAAATTAAATTAAATAAGCTATGTGTGTCTTCTATTGGG
The DNA here is from genome assembly GCA_028583015.1 of Wollemia nobilis. Lineage (NCBI taxonomy): Eukaryota > Viridiplantae > Streptophyta > Pinopsida > Araucariales > Araucariaceae > Wollemia > Wollemia nobilis. Next base: position 11,405,123 of record JAQPPZ010015032.1, read on the forward strand.
GACCACTTCCATTAAAATAACAAAACATTACATTGTTCTCATTACGATGCTATTAGGTTAATTCAACTATATCCAATTTGCATTTTATCAAAGATAAAATTCATTTGCCTTTCTATCAAATATATTCAACATCTTCCTCAAACTGCTAAATTCCCATAATCAACTCCTTGCTATCATTTTTTATTAAGAGATAAAATCTCACTTACCCAATTGCCTTTTAAAATTTGAAGTTTTCCAAGATGAAAATCAACATGCGAAAGGCTAAAAATTTTCTATAAAGTTTCCATATCTATAAATACATCGTCTAGAACAACCTATCAAATCCTAATACTTCTTTTTTAAGGATGTTATTCATGCCCCTAATATTCCAAGATATCATTTTTCTCATCACTTTTTATTTATGGGTCGTGTGTCACTTCTTGTTAACACCTGATTTAATCTACTTTTGTTTTCCAATATTAATATCCCTTTGAGTTTGTTTGTCTCTTTGTTTTTGCTTCTTGGGTTATATTCTCTTTTTTTCATTCCCACCAATACTTTCGTCTTCATCAACCTCTTCAATTTTTTTGTATACTACTCATAGTGAGACTTATCATCTATAGTTTCATCCTGCTATAAAGGTTTTGAAGTGAAATAAATAACCTCAAAAACACTTTCTTCTTTATGTTGCACTAGAAACCCTAAAGTGCAATAATGCTCCCCCATAGCAATTACCTTCTTATGCCACCCTAAAAACCCAAAATTGCTATGAATTTCCTCCATCCTCATTTCCTATTTATGTTGATCTTGACACTCTAAAGTGCAAGGGATAACCCCTATACTAGTTTTATTTCTATTTCCAAGAGAGGATTCCATATTACTTGACCAAAAAATAGGACAATTTACCTAAATTAAAATTGACCTCTTTTGTTGTCTTTAATTTTAAACTCTCCTCCACATATTCCTTTACACCTTTAATTTCTTCTAAATTTTAACTTGCACATTGTACTTTATTATCCATTGTATACTTTTTACTTCTAACAAATGATCCAAATGAACGATGGTGACCTTTTTCGTATGATGTTGTAGATAGGCTTTCCTTACCTCTTTATTTGGAGTGGAATAATCTTGATCTAATTCTACTTCTATTATAGTATGATTTCCTTGATTTATCTTGAATCTTGTCTTATGATCAAAATTTTCTATTTCTTTCTTCATCATTTTCATTTTGCAATCTCTTGCCATGTATCCAGTATTATAACATTTACAACACTTGAATGGAATATTTTCATAATCCACTTATTTATCCCATTCTCTTTATCAATATTTAATATTAATGCATTATGGCAAGGGATTTGAAATATGCATATTGATACATATGTGGGTATATATAGTATACTTTCACTCCTTAGTAATTGGTTCCTCCTTAATGAATTCCCATAGGATATTTCCAATGTTCTTCAAAACATACTTATCAATGAGTTGATATGGAAGTCAAAAAATCGTAGCCCGTACTAGAAAATTTTTAAATCTTGCTCCATGGTCTTAAATAAAGGGCATATCTCTCCCTAAGACATGGACCACCACCCAATATTTTATCCCTAATTTTTAAACTGGAAAAAATGATGAAAAAATCTTTAGGAAGAAAATCCATAGAGTAATTTGAATCCAATCCCTAGTTCCGCTTGATCTAATTTTTAATCTTCAAAAACCATAGCCAATATCCATGGAATTTACATATTAATCCTCTACTTTTAAGAACCATTATATCATGCTCAATCATCTCATCCTTGATAATTATTTTTGGTGTGACATTTGTTCCTTTGATAAAACTTGCCATATATTGGATCTTCCTTTTATCTCCACGTTGGGCATCCACACTTCTAGCTAGGATATCGTGACTTCCCAAAGAAATTTCAATATGGCATTCCTTCCATGCTACTTAGTAGGACTCGCTTATCGCTTACACTTACTTTTGACTTGTACTTGCTCTTGGCTCAGCTTAGGTACAGACTAAGATAATTAAAGAACAATTAAAAAAATTAAACTCAAAAATAAAAAAGATAAAAGAATACACTTTATATATTATTTTAAAAAATACATAATATAGAATCTTATATAAAATATTGTAAACCTAAAAGTATAAAAATATATTTGTATATACAAATAAAATTTATATTAAATTATTTTACTTAAGCAAATGAAAGTAATTTTTCCATAAGAAGAGTTAAGGACAATATTGAAGTCTAGATAAGATAATGTGGGTCTATAAGCACTACCAACATATGATGTAAAACAAACATTTTTTGTTAAGTCAAGGTTTGTGGAAACTAAGTACAAAGAGATAATTAGAGTTCTTTCTTCTTGATGCTAACTCCATGGCATCTCTAGCCATGGTGCCAATCGAGTTTTCATCTATGTTTGTGGTCTATGGTGACATAGAACAATAGAAAATGTTATGTTGTATTTTCCACTAGTCAATATCTTAGATACAAATATTGTTGCCCAATATCGACCAATGTCACTAACCATGTGATTTTCTTAAATGGTGGAAATCACAACTAACCAATAACTCTTACGTGACTTCTATATGAGTGGTTCTAACCACTTAAATATCTTGATCATATGTAATAAATCCCACAACATTCTTCCCTTATTACATCATGATCCAAACATGGGTAGGGCTACTTATAACAATATAAATAACCATATGATGAACTAGGACACACTCAATAGTTCATCAAGTACACTTAGAGTATGAATAGGGACACACTCAACTATTCACAACAAGCAATAGTGGGAATGGCCTCACTATGCTTTTTTAGTTAGAATGAACTCAATGGATATTTAATCAAGGATAGGGATAAAATCAACTATCCATGGCCATACAACATAATTGGATAGGGACACATACACTATACAATAGCATAGTTGCAAATAGGTACACACACTATACAATAACATAGTTGCAAACAGGGACACACACATTATACAATATCATAGTTGCAAACAGGGACACACACACTATACAACATCATAGTTGCAAACATAGATACACACTATTGTTCAAAAAATTATGACCAGGGACACACAACCAATCATAAAAAAATAGTCAAATTAGACCTGTTGGTCAAAAATCCACCTAATGGAAAGGTTTGTGTGCCCGTGAACCCCAACCAATATTGAGGGAAAACACAACCAGAGGGTCAAGTAGGTCAATCTTCAAAGAAGGTCGGCTCCTAGGAGTCCTAGCTAACAATATCTAGGAAAAGAGGAGCTAAAATAAAGCAAACAAAACTAAATATAGAACTTAAAATGGGATGGATTCACCCACATATAAACATATGCAAAGGAAACTTAAACCATTACAATAAGCACAAGTGAACCACCTAATAGATCAGCCAAACTTACTCTTATTTAGCATCTATCATGCCTGATTGAAAGCAAATTCTAGAGCTAGTGAATGAAATGCATGAAATCCACACTATAAAATTATAGCATATCCATTCAACTATTTTTAACATAAATAAACATTCAACATTCACACACTCAAATAGAATACCAAACAGTAATACACTTGTATTTCTTAAATAGAAAAATATTTACATATGTTTTGTAAATGCTAAAGAGTAGATGATTAGAATGACTTGCACTCTGGTATATATAACCTACAACAACAAAATTAATTACATGTATTTATGATGGTAGGTCAGGCAGTGTGACCATGTTAGAGGAATGGTCATGCTGCAAATCTTATGACTATTTGAGGAATGTAGTTAAATATGGTTATCAAGAGGTGGTAGGTAGCTCTGCATGGATCTAAACCTTTGATCGATCTAACTCATTTAATAATCTTGATGGATCACAATCTCTGCTTGCTTGTACCTAAATAAAAGTGGTCACTTACTGTGTATACAAGCTCCTTAGAATTGACTACACTGATGGACCTAAGGTTCAACCTATTACCTGAAGAACACAAGCTTATACTGAGATGGGGGGGTGAACAATATAAGACCTCTTTTTACTTTTTCCTTTATACTTCAAAACAGTAAAGCAATATACCCAAAGCAATATCAAAACAATGCATAATATCATCCACAAAGTGACACCAATTTTAACGTGGTTCACCCAGAATGGTCGGGCTACGTCCACAAAACTTTTCTCTAAAATTTATCTCAAAGTTCTTTGGGAATCCTTCCCAATTACAATGTTTATGAGCCTTGGCCCAAATGAGATACCTTCCCCCAATCAAAATTTATGAGCCTCTGTTCAAAGGAGATACCTTCCCCTCTGCTCTAGAAATGATCCCTTAGAAGATCAACTGCCTCTACATCTTGCCAGCACGTGGAACTCATTTCCACCGAAGACCTCTTGTCCTCAATACTTAGCCTAAGAGACCTCTGCCTTCTATGATCATGTCCATAGCAGCTCAGCAACCTATACCAAACACAATCAATCGATCTAGTACAAGTCTTCCTCTGTCTGTCAGATCTGCTCTTTCTGCACACTCACAGCTGCACTTGGTTGAATTTCAACCTTTGCATTGTCTGCGCAATCACAACAACACTTAGAACAATTCACCATGACTCTTCACTCACTCTGCACACTTCGATCAAATTTTGCACTCTGCTCTCGACGATCGAACTTCTCACTCTACGCTCTATCTACAAACGTCACAACTAACAACACCATGAACTCTACAAAATAGCCTACCTTTTATAATAACTCTTTCAAGATCAAAACCTTAATCTTAGTCAGCTATAACCCTAATCTTTAGTTGGCTGCACAACCCTAAACTTCATCGACTGCAAACCCTAATCTTTGTCGACTCACATTTAACTTTGTCGACTTCAACTACCTCTGTAACTCTTCTGTAGCTTTTGCTACGAAACTACAACATGTCATGATATCATGACACCTTTGCAACCGTACACTTTCTTTTGGCTTTTGTCATGATATCATGACACTTCAGCCTTTGTCGACTTCAACTAAGCTCTTGTCGCGATATCACGACACTTCTATCTTTGTCAGCATCAACTTTGCTTTCGTTATGATATCGTGACACTTCTCCCTTCGTCGAACTCCTTTCTGCTTTTGTCATGAAATCGTGACACTTCTGCCTCTGCAGACTTCATCTTCACTTTTGTCATGATATCATGACACTTCTATCTTCATAACCTTCCTCTTCAATTTTATCATGAAATTGTGACACTTCTCCTATAGAAGACCTTTCATTTTCTATCATGAAATCATGACACTTCTGCTTCCGTCTGCTTTCTTTTCTGCCTGTCATGAAATCATGACACTTTCTGCATCCATACGCATTCTTTGCAACCCATCATGAAATCACAATGCTTTCAGCTTCCGTACGCTTTCCTTGTAACCCATCGCAAAATTGTGACGCTATCAACTTTTCGTACATTTTCTTTGCAACCTATCATGAAATCGTGACACTTTCAACTTTCGTACGTTTTCTTTGCTCTTTGAGTTGCAAAATTGTGACATGTCACGATATCGTGACACTTTTCTAACTTGCTTTCTCTCTCCTACTTAAGTCATGAAAATGCGACATGTCGCAATATCGCGACACTTTTCCTCCTTAGCTCTTTTCTATTCTTTGGGTCACGAAAACCTGACATGTCACGATATCACGACAATTTTTCTCCTTAGCACTTTTCTTTTCTTCGGGTTGCGAAAACCCGACATGTCGTGATATTGTGACACTTTTTCACTGCGAGATCTTTCTCTCAAACCTGTCAGCTTGGGGTTTGCGAAAGACCTTTGAAACTGTCATGTCGTAACCTTCATAAAAACAAATTATTTGACATCAAATCAAATTCCTTCAAAAGCTTCTTGACATCAATGACAACTTATATACTTAAGCAAAGGCAATGTACCCAAGGTACCCAAAATTGCCAACAATCTCCCCCCTTGTCATTGATGGCAAACCTTTACTGAAAACACTTCTCAAGAACCAAAACTGAAACCAATTGTGCTAACAATTGACCTAATTCCTTTGAATTTTTTCTCCCCCTGACTTGAATCTTTCCTCTTCACTTTGAATCTCTCCCCCTTACTCATATCTCTCCCCCTTTGTCATCAATGGCAAAGGGTCACCATTGGGGCTTGGGACTAAGAATGAGCCTCTTAGCTTAGTCCCTCCCTTGCCTCCTGATGAGGTGATTAATTTTTGGGTGGGAGTAAAACTCCCATTAGGAACTAATCATCATCGATGTCTATAACTTCCTTGCCGAGCCTTTTCTTGAACTCTTTGTCCATATTCCTGTTCCTGCCACTGTTCTTGTTCTTTTTCTCATCCTTGTTCTTGTCCATGCCTTGATCCTTGGACCTGATCATGCCACTGTTCCTATTTTTGTATTCTGTAATTTCAGCTCTACACTGTCTTATTGTGTGACCTTCATTGTTGCACTTGAAACAATTGACGATGTTTTTTCTCTGAGGTAAACCTGATCTTTGAATCCACCAATTTTGACCAAACCTATTCTGACCAAACCTGTTCTGGCCAAAAATATTATGACCAAACCTATTCTGACCAAACCTGTTCTGGCCAAACCTGTTCTAACCAAAACTGTTCCTGTTATGTGCCTTGCAATAAACTACCTTGTGCCCAAACTGTTGACAAGAGTAGCAATACCCTTGAAAGAAACTAGCACTTCTAAAATTGTCATTTACATTCTTACTTGAGCCATGCAATGTGAAGCCATGTGACCAAACTTATGACAAGCAAAACATCTGCCTTTAAATTTTTCTTTATTTGACCTCTTGGGTCCTGAAAACTTCTTCTTCTCATTCTGAATTATGTTTTTTGTTTCTGTGCATCTATCATTCAAGGACTCATGATATGAAATACTTTCCTCATAAGAACTCTCTTCCTTTTGGAGTCTCTTACTAGACTCTCCAACTTGTTCCTTGTGTGGCTTAACAAAACCAAGGCCTGTTTTATCTGTTGTCTTTCTTTGACCTTTGATGAGTGACTTAACCCTTTTGGAGCTATCTTGAAACCTGTAAATCTTATCCTTGTACTCTATAGTTTCCTCTTTCAAAGAAGCAATTTTCTGTTCTAACTCACTATACTCAAGAACCTTAGACTCTAACTCATCCTTGAGTTCTTGTGTCTTAGCTATAGAGAAATCAAGACTTTCTATAAGATCATCTCTCTCCATACAAAATTCATCTAACTTATCCTTGAGTCTAGCATTCTTCTTTATTTCCTTTTTCAAAGCACTAAGAGCATTAATAAGTTCACTTTCAAGATCCTTTATTTGTTTGCTTTCTAAATCATCAAAGCCTTTTTCAGATTTCTTATCACTAGAGGTGCTACCTTTTTCAAAAACCATACAAGTATCTTCCTTATAGTTTTTTGAAGCATCCTCATACATACTAGAAACCAAATCATTATTTGTGCAATCATCCTCAAGGTGACCAAAATTTCTACATCTAAGACATTTCATGATAATGATTCTATGTTTCGATTCTTCCTCTTTTTATGATATGAACAACATCTCATTTTCATCATCACTTGAAGAACTTTCACTATCACTACTAGAACACTTACTTGCTTTGTCTAGGTAGAAACTCTTCTTGTGCTTGTGAGAATACCTCTTTCCTTGATTGTTGTGCTCATCTTTGTTCTTCCTGTGATGCTTGTTCTTTTCAGAATCCTTGCTCTTAGAATCCTATTTATCTTCATCACTTTCATTCTTGGGAATAGTATAGTTAGTAGCATAATGACCAAACTTTCCACAATTGAAACATCTTATATTTTTCATGCTTTTGTGCTTTCTAGAGAACTTGTCTTTCTTGTTGTAATATGCCTCTTCATCACTAGAAGACTCATCACTCTCTTGAAGTTGTTTACCCTTGGATTTCTTGGTAGCCTTGAAAGTTGCCTCTTTCTTGACATCAACCTTCACTTGAGTTCTCAACTCAAATGCTGCAAGTATACTATGGAGCTCATCCTTTTTCAACTTATCCAAATCTTTAGATTCCTCAATAGCAAAAATATTTTCACTAAATCTATTAGGAAGAGATCTTAAAATCTTATCACAAACATCATTTTCAGCAAGCTCAAGACCTAAGTCTTTCATGGAATTAACAACCTCATCCATACGAAGCATGTAGTCACTAATATTTTTATCATCATTCATATGGATTTGTTCAAACATACCTTTGAAGTGTCTTAACTTGGCCTTTCTGACATTTGTATCACATGTATGAACCACCTTCAACTGTTTTCACATTTCACTAGTTGTCTTGCAGTGAATCACTTTGGTGAGATCTGCTTTCTATAAGCTTTTTAGGATTGCATTCATTGCTTTTGAATTGTTGTGATGTAGGAGCCTTTCTTCTTTAGTATTAGGACCATGTACAGGAATAGTGTACTCATCTTCAATCACTTCCCATACCTCATTACAAAGTGCCATTAGATGAACCTTCATCCTTGCACTCCAAAGACCAAAATCTGACCCATCAAGAATAGGTGTTGCATTGCTACTTGAATGATCCATTGTGTTCTTTACTAGATTTTCCTTCAAGCTGTTAAACTTTCTAAAGGCACCTGCTCTGATACCAATTGAAGAACACAAGCTTATATTGAGACGGAGGGTGAATAGTATAAGACCTCTTTTTACTTTCTCCTTTATACTTCAAAATAGTAAAGCAATATACCCAAAGCAATATCAAAACAATGCACAATATCATCCACAAAGTGACACCAGTTTTAACGTGGTTCACCCAGAATGGTTGGGCTACGTCCACAAAACTTTTCTCTAAAAGTTATCTCAAATTTCTTTGGGAATCCTTCCCAATTACAATGTTTATGAGCCTCGGACCAAAGGAGATACCTTCCCCCAATAAAAATTTATGAGCCTCTACTCAAAGGAGATACCTTCCCCTCTACTCTGGAAATGATCCCTCAGAAGATCAACTGCCTCTACCTCTTGCCAGCACGTGGAACTCCTTTCCACCGAAGACCTCCTGTCCTCAATGCTTAGCCTAAGAGACCTCTGCCTTCTATGATCATGTCCACAACAGCTCAACAACCTATACCAAACACAATTAGTCGGTCTAGTACAAGTCTTCCTCTGTCTTTTAGATCTGTCCAACACTTGAACAAATCAATCCTCCACACACAAGCCTTCTCAAAGACTTGCCAAATCTGTCCTCAGGTTCTTCACAAAGAACCAGTGCACCTCTGTCCTCATACAACAACACTCTGCGTTCATCTTTGCCCTTTGTGCTCTCTACACCCTCTGCTCTTTTTGCACACTCATAGCCGCACTTGGTCGAACTTCAACCTTTGCACTGTCTACGTAATCATAGCAGCACTTAGAAAAATTTGCCATGACTCTTCGCTCACTCTACACACTTCGATTGAATTTTGCACTCTGCTCTCGGTGATCGAACTTCTCACTCTGCGCTCTATCTGTGAACGTCACAACTAACAACACCACGAACTCTGCAAAATAGCCTACCTTTTATAATAACTCTTTCAAGATCAAAACCTTAATCTTAGTCGGTTGTAACCCTGATCTTTAGTCAGCTACACAACCCTAAACTTTGTTGGCTGCAAACCCTAATCTTTGTCGGCTCACATTTAACTTTGTCGGCTTCAACTACCTCTGTAACTCTTCTGTAGATTTTGTCGTGAAACTACATGTCATGATATTGCGACACCTTTGCAACCATACACTTTATTTTGGCTTTTGTTGCAATATCATGACACTTCAGCCTTTGTCAACTTCAACTAAGCTCTTGTCGTGATATAACAACACTTCTATCTTTGTTAGCATCAACTTTGCTTTTGTCGCAATATCATGAAACTTCTCCCTTCGTTGACCTCCTTTTTACTTTTGTCATGAAATCGTGACACTTTTGCCTCTGTAGACTTCGCCTTCACTTCTGTCATGATATCACGACACTTCTGTCTTCATAACCTTCCTCTCTGCTTTTGTCGCAAAATCATGACACTTCTCCTATAGAAGACCTGCTTTTAGTTTTTGTCGTGAAATCACGACACTTCTGCTTTCGTCTGCTTTCTTTTCTACCTGTCGTGAAATCATGACACTTTCTGCATCCGTACGCATTCTTTGCAACCCATCGCAAAATCACGACGCTTTCAGCTTTCATACGCTTTCCTTGTAACTTGTCGTGAAATCGCGACGCTATCAACTTTCCATATGTTTTCTTTGCAACCTGTCATGAAATCATGACGCTTTCAACTTTTGTACATTTTATTTGCTCTTTGAGTCATAAAATTGTGACATGTGATATTGCGACACTTTTCTAACTTGCTTTCTCTCTCCTGCTTAAGTCGCAAAATTGCGACATGTCGCGATATCGTGACACTTTTCCTCCTTAGCTCTTTTCTGTTCTTCGGGTCATGAAAACCCGACATGTCATGATATCGCGACACTTTTTCTCCTTAGTGCTTTTCTTTTCTTCGAGTCATGAAAACCTGACATGTCGCGATATCATGAAACTTTTTCACTATGAGCTCTTTCTCTCAAACCTGTCAGCTTGGGGTTTTCGAAAGACATTTGAAACTGTCATGTCGTAACCTTCATCAAAACAAATTATTTGACATCAAATCAAATTCCTTCAAAAGCTTCTTGACATCAATGACAATTTATATACTTGAGCAAAGGCAATGTACCCAACATACCCAAAATTGCCAACATTACCCCCTAGATAGACAATGATTTCTCTCTTTTTAGCTATTCACTACTCATCCCTAAATCAAGCCCACCACCCTCCTTTCTTAGAGGTCACTTTTATGTCTCTAGAATTGGCAAGACTTTCAGGTTGGAAAAACTTTTGGGATCCACCCATCGCCTGTTGTCATCCCAAATTATTGCCCATTGTAGTTGTCCTCCTTTAGGGTAGGCTTTCAGTCTTGATATCATTCCTTTGGTGTTGGTGGGCTTCCGAGACACCTCATAAGTTTGACAGATGTCCATTCTTCTACCTGATCAACCTTAAGTATTTCTTTGGCATTTGTGGGGCAATACTTCAGGATTAGCTCGTGGTTCATCAACATCCCAATTTTTCACCCAATGCTTCCATGGTGGGTGTACTTTTAAGGTCCCATCCTTTCACCCACTATGATTATGATAGGCTTTTGGGATCCACCCATAGTTCATGCATACCCATTTTTATACCCACTACTTCACTTAGCTACATTTTACAATTTCTATCAATGGGACTTTTGAGGATTGCTTTAATAACACCCCATCTTCTTGTTAGTCGATGGTGGTCTTCTAGAATTTATCCGATGTCATATAGTGAACCATTTTTCACCCATTTGGAATTCAGTTAGACTTTAATTTTCCATTTTATGACATATGTATAGGGTAGTAGATACCCTTTTAACTAAAATATTCCCTTTACCTACATTGCACGTCCTTAAGAAGACTTCACCATAGCTTTATTGCACACTAGAGACTGTTTTTCAGCCACCACTACACGATGCCCATAAGCTGGGTCCAAAAATTTATTTCTCCATAATCCATCATCTTGGTTTAAAAAAATGGACAAGTGGGAAAATGCATGTAAAATTTTACCCACACTTTTGGTGACTCACAGGGGATTTCCCCACTATGGGAACAGGAATCCACATGGCCTTCTTTTTGAAAAAAATACTTTCAAACCAGGAAGAGAAGAATAAAATGATAAAAATGCACAGAAAAAAGTATCCAGGCAAGGCTACAAGACAAAGGAGGGTGATGGGAAATGGGGTGGGAACTACACAACAACAAGGTGGAACATTATGGAGAAAAATAAAAGGGGACCAAAGGGGAGAAAATAGGATAAAAGGAGAGAGTAGGATGGAAAACAAGAACAAAAACACATAGAAGGAAAGGAAAGAGGGAGAGAGAAAATAGGATAAAGACAACAAGTGCCACTAACCAAAGGAGTAAATGATAACAAGAATAGGGGGAAGACAAAATAAGGAAAAGGATGCAAAAACTTAATGAAATAAAAGGGGAGGAAATCATGGGGCTATCTCATGATGATGTCAAGATGAATTACCCAATCCATGGGACACCCCCACAGATCACATCCCTATAAACATACCCTACTATAGCTCAAATTTAATTCAAGAATAAATAGAATGCAAAATATAGTTATCCATATTGCTATAGCTTTTCTTTCTAACACAATCTAGTAAGGACTCACTTTGCTTATTGTCATTCACCATGGGAAAACTCATGTTCAGCTACACCTTGAGGCTCATATTTCCTGGTAATTTATGCAATTGTGTATGGGGTGTTATATATAGAATAATTCTCCTAGATTCTCATGGGATGTGTACCCTATTTGGACAAATTTGGCTTGTCATGGGTCATATAAAAGTCCTATTAGCATGTGAATATAGATGCTCTATTTTAGGCATATTTAAAGCTTATGATTTCATGTCCACATGGGTATATTGTCCTACTTATGTGAGTCTTGTCAACTATACTTCAAATAATTATAGATTTCCAAGGACAACATTTGAAGCTTTTGTACGATTGGTCTTATCTATTGGGTTGTGAGGTCACAACAATAAAACAAAAAAGGGAGAAAACAAGGAAACAAAAAGAAAGTGATACAATTCCAAGACACCACCTGGGAATCTTCTTACATTTCCAAATTTATAAATTCTAGTTCCTAGGCTAGCTAGAAATGCATTATTAGAGTTGTTCTCCCTGCAAGTTTGGAACAAGATAACATCATCAAATGCACAACCTCATATTGGCCACACTTTTTATTTAACTGTTGACTATTTACACAAAATTATGGCATGTTTGACACACCTAGTTGATGAATGCCTTTGCAAATCATCCTGTGAACCTACAATGCTTGGACCAAATGGCACCAAACTTAATTTGTTCTTGATATCCAACTCAGTACTATTTGTAGCCAAGATGAATTGTAGCGAAGCTACAATTATATCTCATGTCTTACCTTGGGGTCCTCGTACTCTAGAAAAAAGTGGTTGGTGAGGAAACCATCCCTTCAATGTCATCCTTCCTCTTATATGCTAATGCTCATGAAGAGAGATACCAGCATTGGCCCTTTTTAGGATTGATCCGGTGCATCATCCATACCTCATTTTCTTCTATCACCATTATGTTTTGACCCATTATCCAGCTACCATATATGCCACCCTTCAGATCCCATTGGATCCAAGAGCCTACTATTGTATATCCATAGAGCATCCAGGTGGAGGTACCATAGAAAAACTCCTTTTGGCATAACCCTATTATTTTCATATTCTTTGAGCTTGTTCTTAGCTCATATGTAACTTTTTGGGTCAGGCTTAGCTCTTGTCTGGTATATTCCTGAATGCAAAAGGGGTGCAATTCTCCATTCAACATCATGATGTTATTTTTACCCAAAAGGATCACCATTCGATCACCCTCTTGATCAAAATATCCCCTTGTTTTCTTGAGGAATTATGAATATAAACACATAAAAAAAAGAGGAGGCACCTCTACATCCTAGATGATAGCCATACCTAGGTGTCCATATATCAACATTAGGATATTATGCAAACTCCCCAACCTTTTGAGTTGTTCTCCCTTGCACAATAACACCTCTAGGCCTCCTATCTCTGATATAAGTCCTAAAATTATACATATTTGCATCGGTATGATGGAAATGGGGACCTCAATATCCACTACACAATTATGCAACAAATACTTTTACAGGGCAAGGGACAGATATAAGGGAGGAACACGACTCTTGGGATGATTAGGGAGGGAATTTTTATAGGGTATATTAATATTTGTGGTTGCGAATGTTCCTTTTAGGGATACTTCAACCAAGCTGATTTTTTTATGCCAACAAGTCCTTCAGACCAATTTACATGGGGGTGGATTCTTAAATAGGCTTTGGAATTGATCCACTTTTCCTATTCTTTGCTCGACATTGACTATCAAGAAGTAGATCCTTTTGTATGGCTCTTTTATTTTTTGGTTTAGATAAGGGCATTTCCAAGGGGGGTGATCTAAATATTTTGTATCCTTTGCTTCTATGCTTCAAGTGGGTAGAATTAAATCCCTATGATGCATGTATCGCCCTAAGGTAGGAATCACCAAGCATTGATTTTTTTGTTCTTTATAGGTCTTCAATGAGCTAAAAGCAATGATGTTTTCTATTACTATATATGTGCAAACATCTGCTCTGCATGGTCTGGGGTTCTAACTCCCTTTGCAGTCTTTATATTCACATGGTTGTATCCTCTGCATTGGCACAATTCCCATATTTGTAATCGATTGTAAATATGGTTGTTGCATGGGTGATTTCCAGTTTTTATGCACCTTATTTTCTCTAACCAAAAATTTCCTTTTCATACTTCCAGACTCTTTGATTATCCATTGGATATTCATTATCAGTTCTTGTTGCACTTGTTGCATATGTATTTGGGTATTGACATAGAATTCATCCTACACTCTTTGATATCGATATGACATAATATTTTTAGGAGAGGTAGTTATAGAGGATTGAAGCAGATGTACAACATCCCTTGATGGCATTTTTCTAGTTTATATTAGGATTCATTCAACCTAAAAACCTCCTTGAATATATGGGTAAATCTCTTTTCCATAGACTGATTAAGGATAAGGCTTATATTAGGGTTAAAAGCTCGAATATAGAATAGGTAGGCTTGGGCATGGGATGGTTGATACTCAATGGGAATCCTTCTCCAACTTCTTTTGAATAAAATATTGAAATCCAATATGATTTCTAGAGGTGTCTATTTTATTAATGAGAATTGGATCAGCAATAGGAAAGGGTCTTAAGAATTATCAAATGTGTCAATGAGGGCTTCTGCCAGGTCATCCCACATGATGATGCTTTTGTGCTCTAGATATTTGTACCATAGCAATGCTTTCCATTTAAGGGAGAAAAATTAAGCAGCCTTATCATGACATCTTCCAATGAAATATTGAAAAGGGCAGCCAGATAAGACACATCCTAACAGTTCTCATATGCAGTTCCTTCTATACCATCAAAACTTGGCAGGATCTTCAATGCTACCTTGGGTATGTCACATCAGTCTGGGACATTCAAAGGACCTATAGCATTCCAACCAGGATAACTTTATTGAGCCATTTGTGACATAGATCCTTCAAAATTTCTAGGTCCTTCCTTTTTAGTGGAGTCACTAGATGAGCATAATTTCTTTGTTAATGAGATCAATACTACTCATAAAACCTTGAGTCCTCCAGGAAACATGAGGTCTATTATGACCTTAAAGTCAACTGATCACAAAATCTAGATTGCACTTGTAGTAGGGTTTCCAGGTGAATAGGTGTTAAACCTTAAAAAATAGAACATCACCAAGCTCTGATTAACAAAGAGGGTGGGACTTTTGGGTCCCACCAGGTATGCCAAAAATTGTTGGTCAAAAATATACCTAATGGAAAGTTTTTCATGCCTATGAACCTCAACCAACATTGAGTGACCATGCAACTAGAGGATCGAGCGGGTCAATATCCAGAGAAGGTCAACTCCTAGGAGTCCTAGCTAACAATGTCTAGGAAAATGGGAGCTAAAAAAATCAAATATAACTAAATATAGAACTTAAAAGAGGATGGATTTAGCCACATAAAAACATATGTAAAGGAAACTTAAACCATTACAAGAAGAACAAGTGAACCACCTAATAGATCAGCCAACCTTACTCTTATTTAGCATCTATCATTCCTGATTGAAAGTGAATTCTAGAGCTAGTGAATGAAATGCATGAAATCCATACTGCAAAATTAGAGCATATCCACTCAACTAGTTTTAACAAAAATAAACATTCAATACTCACACACTCAAGAGCTTGATCGAAGACCAAACAGTAATACACTTGTATTTCTTAAATAACAAAATATTTACATATGATTTGTAATGGCTAAAGAGTCGATGACCATAATAACTTGCACTTTTGTATATATAAGCTTTACAAGAACAAAACTAATTACAAGTATTTATGATGGTAGGTTAGGTGGTGTGGTTGTATTAGAGGAATGGTCATGCTGCAAATCTTCTGACTATCTAAGGAATGCAACTGAAGATGACTATCAAGAGGTGATAGGTAGCTCTACATGGATCTGAAACTTTGATCAGTCTAACTCATTTAATAAGCCTAATGGATCATGATCTATGCCCACTTGTACCTAAATAAAACCATCCATTTATAGCATAGACAAGCTCCTTGGAATTGACCACACTGATCGATCTAAGGTTCAACCTATTACCCCTTGGATAGGCAATGATTTCTCTATTTTTAGCTATTCATCGCTTATCCCTAAATCAAGCCCACCACTCTCCTTTCTTGGAGGTATCTTTGATGTATTTTTAATGGGTGAGGCTTTTGGGTTGGGTGAACTTTTGGGATCCACCCATCACTTTTTGTCATCCCAAAATCCTACCCATCATAGTTGTCCTCCTTTAGGGTTGGCTTTCAATATTGCTACCATTCCTTTGTCATTGGAGGGATTTTGTAATACCTCATAAGTTTGATGGATGTTCATTCTTCCACTTGATCAACCTTAAGTATTTCTTGAGAATTTGTGGGGTGGCACTTTGGGATAAGCTCATGGTTCATCAACATCCTAATTTTCCACCCAATACTTTTATGGTGGGTAAACTTTTAATGTCACATACTTCCACCCACTATGATTATGGTAGGCTTTTGGGATCTGCACATAGTTCATGTGTGTCCATTTTTCTGCCCACTACTTTAGTTAGTCATATTTTGCAATTTTTATCAATGATACTTTTTGGGATTGATTTAATTTCACCCCACTTTCCTATCAGTTGGTGGTGGCCTTTTAGAATTTATCCAATGTTAGATAGTGACCTATTTCTTCACTCATTTGAAATTCAGTTAGACTTTCATTTTTCCTTTGATGCCATATGGGCAGGGCAGCTGATACCCTTTTAGCCAAAAATTCTCTCTGCCTGCATTGCACATTCTTTAGAAGACTTCACCATAACTTTGCCACATACCAGATATTCATTTTTAGCCACCATCATTGACACCCATAGGCCAGACCCAAAACTTTATTTCTCCATAATCCATCATCTTGGTTCACAAAAAGGGACAAGTGCATAAATGCATGCAAAATTTTACCCATAGGACCTTACTAATTTATATCATATTGTGGATGGGGATATATTGAACCATTCACCTTGAGTGTAGCATGGAACTTTACTTGATACATCAAATATGATTTCAGTGGAATTACAACCACACTAAACATCCCATTGTGAATAAAGACACGCATGACTATTCATAAATATCAATCTTAAATAAATTCAATAAACACATCCCTTCTCATTATCCTTGTAGGGAGGGTCTTTTTCATATTTTGCAAGATTGCATTTGTCATCATTGTCTTCATTTATAACCATTGCCTTGCTTGTTTTTAACTTTCCATCTATCAGGTTCTTGACTCATTGGATGTAGTTTATCATTGTACGACCTCTTTGTTTACTAGAGAAGCACACAAATCAGTTCTTGGATGAAGGAGCCTTTTTATTTTTCTTCTTCTTTACAAACAATACCTTTTCTTCATTAATTGAGTCATTTTTCTTAATTTTATTTGCTTCATCAATCAAAGACAAAATTATATCTTCCAAAGTAGGATTAATTTTATTCAATGTGAACACAATATTAGCATAACTAGAAGGCATGTTATTTAATAAAATATCTTTGGAATTATTCTTTTCTACCTTGGTATTAATTCCAACTAGACTTACTTATGTGTTGGACAGTAGAACCACCTTCCATCATCTTTACTTAAAATGTTTATGTTTTTCATCTTTGCACTTAATGCTTGTGAACTAAACAACATATTAATAGAATCATAAACTTATTTTATATTCTTTGAGAGGTTTATTTAATGTATGTATGCATCTAAGATCCCAATACCAATCATAGCTATTGCTCTTCAATATTTTATAGTCCACTTAGTTACCTCTTTAGGGTTTTGTGACTCTGATGCAATTTCATTTATGACATCCCAAATATATTTTTCAATTAGAAGCAATTGAATATTGAATTTCCATGTATGGAAATTTCATCCATCAAACTTATCAACCACCATTATCATGTCCATGATTATTGGGAGAATATATGTTTATGTCCCCTTAATATAAAAAATCTATAAAGTTATCGATTACCACTGAGAATGCACCTTTAACTCAATTTTGACACCAATAGAATGATTTGATGTCACTAAAAAACAAGACTATAAAAATATCTTTAACACATCAACACTTATTACTATAGGTATACTATTTTTTTGGTGATTTCTGGTGATAGAAAAATTACAAAATAAAATTGCTCACTTAAGCTATGAATGATAATCAAGACAAGGAAAAACAAATGTTTCCTATTCAAAGTTTTTTACTTTAAATAACCTCTCTTTTTTATTGCAATTAAAACTAAGATCCAAGACTATGTGGTTTAGAACATAATATAAAAATATCCTAGGTAGAAAACACTATGATTAAATGGAAGTTTCTCAAAAAATTGTTGTTGTATAAATTTATATTTTATTTTTACAAACACAAGATGGGAATGGTCCACCACACTAGAGGTTTGGATTCCCTGCTACTTTTGAAAGCATCAATAAAATTTTGAGGCTCTAATTTTTTTTCTTTTAAAATTCTTTATGTAGAGGGACAACCCTTCAAAAATTCTCAAAATATACTTAATGGCATCCACACCATAATATTTTAGAGTGCTCGTAGTCTATCACCCATAATTCACTTCCAACTAGACTTAACCACTTTTTTTATGAATATTTACGATTGTGATATGGTATAGTGTCCATACAAATCCATTCCTCTAAATATTTCTCATATTTCAGAAGGCTATGGAATATATCTAAATGCAACCGTTTTAACATGTAGAGCTCATTCTTCATGATAGTAATGCTAAATCACTCAACCTTCTCTTGAAGAAATTTAGGAACAAGTGTCCAACAATTGGTCAAGGAATAAAATATATCTGTGAAGCATAGCCCCTTCTAATAAATTAAAGGAAAATAAAGTACAAATAATGGTTGTCGAGAGCAAAGCACTTACCAAATAAATTGATAAAAAAATGGCTCTAAATAGATCAATCAAACATAGTCACATTATGCTCTGATACCACTAATAGAAAATACTACTTTTTCTTTTCCATTGATCAAGATCTTAAATACATATTTCATTGCCCAATATAAAGGAATGTCACCAACTATGTGATTTTCTTAAATGGTATAAATCACAACTAACCAACAACTCTTACATAAATTTTACGAGTGGTTCTAACCACAACTATTTTTTATCATATGTAATAAATCCCAACATAGGGAAGAGGTGCTTATGTGCCAATTTTTATTTTTTTTCTCTTGCTAATTTTCAACAATTTTATGGTAGAATAGAGGTATTTGGGTGGATTTCAAAGCACGTTGTCTCTTAGTATGATGGTCTATCCCATAGACATTATATGATATATTGGTTGGCTTGGTAGTGGGCTTGATGTTTTCTAGAGGGTTTTATGGCAATATAGTATGCTTGTATTCTTGGGGTGGTTTTTAGGATGAGTACTATTAGAATGATCATTGGACCTATTAGTTGGATCATGGTGGAAAAGCAATGTAGTGTCTATATCCACTATCATAGTGATAATGTGGTTTCCCCATCCTTGGGTGGCACATAGGTTATGGTTAGGTTAGGTGTTGAAATATTACATGGTTAGAGTGGTGGAGGAGGTGGGGGATTAGGTTTTGAGGGGATAAGGGGGTTCATGTAGTGTGGTTGAGGAGTAAATTTTGATCGTTGTGGGAAAAAATAGAGGTCTATAGGGGTATGGTTTAGCAGTAATCCTCATAAATATATGTGGAGGTCAACTTGGCCTTAATCTAGATAAGTCATGGGTGGTTTAGTTTTAGGAAACTTTATATAAAAATAATTCTAACCAAATAAATGCACGAGTTAATAGAAATGCTTATGAATTAGAAGTTACTAAATGATAATGAAAATAAAAGTATAGTAGTGCTCACAAAAAAAACTTAATGGAAGCTTAGGATATTACACAACAATAAGTGGATATAATGTAAAGCACCAACAAAATAGGAATATCACAAGAATATATAAAGCTATTTGGAATATCCCAAGCATTCCTAAAGTCAAAATGTTTGTTTGCCTAGTAGGTCATAGAAGAATTTTATCTATGGATAACCTTATGAAAAGGGATTTTCATGGCCCCTCAAAATGTGTTCTTTGTAAAAATGAGGAGAGTATATACCATCTCTTGGAACATTTCTCAATAGTCTAGAAACTATGGCAATGAATTTTTAATATGTTTTGTAAATACATGGTGATGAATATAAAAATTGAAGAATGGTTAAAGCAATGGTAGAGCACATTTAAAAGTGATACTTTATAGACAAACTAAGATATATCAAAGGATACAATACTTTGAACTGTATGGCTAGAAAGCAATAAAAATTAAATTTAAAGGAAAGGAAAGCATATTAGAGGTAATAAAAAGAAAGATATGTTTAGCCATAGAGGAGTCTAATCCAACCCTATCAACTCACCCAATCCCTAATATGGAAGCAGAGAGCCTTGATAGATGAATTCAAGTCATTTAATGGAATTATGACGTTGGGTACAAGAGAAACAAAAATAAGGTAAAGAATATAAATTGGAAACCACCAGATGTGGAATTGGTCAAATTGAATTTTGATGAAGCATCTAAAATAAATTCAGGACCAACAATAGGAGGAATAATTAGAAATAATAGAGGAGATATTTTGTCTCATTATGCTTTCAATAGTGGCTTTAAGACAAAGAACGAAGCTAAAGCATGGAAAACTTTAGAAGGATTAAAAATATACAAATAAATGAAATGGATTAGAGCATGTATGGAAGGTGATTCACTCATAGTAATAATTACAATTTTGATACAAGCAAAGGGGCCATGGAACATACAAGTGATAATTGTGGAAATTCAAGATCTTGCTAAAGATTTTGAAGAAATCAGGTTTACACATACATTAAGGGAAGTAAATAAATGTGTAGATAGGCTAGCCAATAGAGGTGTTTTAATTGAGGATTATGAAGTTAAATTCTCTTTTCCATGGTTAAAAGTAGTAATTTTAGTTGAAGCTAACAAGAAAATGTTGATGGCCTAAATCAAATAATGATTAATATTTACTATAATGTTTTCCATTGGAAATATATGCTTTATCTTGTAAAATTAATGTGTTTTCATATAAACTATTTATTATAATTTTTGTGGATGCGCTTGTGTTTCATGAAGGAAACTAGCAATCCAGTTTTGGTAAAGTGGACTATGATAGTGCGATGTTTTGGAAATATTACTCTACTAAGATGCAATTCATAGATATTATAGGTGAATTTTTGGTATTGTGAACGTGCTAGAGGAAAATATCAAGAAGGATTCTGAATTTTAGAATATTTTTATTCACACAAATAAATTTAAAGATCCAAAAAATGAAAATCAAGAATTTAAACATTTTATGTAAAATGATGTAGGTTTCTAGATATAGCATATCAATTGAGATGAGAATTGAATCTATTTGTAAACTCTCAAGTTCTAAATAATATATTTATATTTTTTCAAGGGTGGAGATCTAATTACAACCCCTTGTTATCCAACAAAAAAAAAATTAATGGAAATAACGACAAACTTATATTAAGTGGAATAGAGATTGTAGGCCTCTTCGGAGGAGCAACCTCCTTAGAAGTAGAGCTTTGGTACAAAATAATAGTATATGATATGTATTCTAATCCAAACCCATGTCCTTATATAGACTCTTATTTACCCTAACCCTAATTCTCAAGGGTCAAACCACATGAAAGAGGGGACCCAAGCCACTAAATCCTACTTATAATAAAAGTTAATGTTACTCATAATGGTACCATGCACATGAGGCACCCATAGTGTAAATATATCACTAACACTAGATAACTAAATAGTAATAGTTGTGTTAGGAAATGGTCTTAACATACCCTCCCCTTTTAATAATATTTGTCCTCAAAGCTTGAGGTGAGGAAACTACTACTATAGTTAATGGAGTGGATCCTAGGTAGTATCTTATTGCTGCAATCCACGACATTGTCTAGGACATCAATGAGAAAGTAGTTGTGAAGTGTGCATGTACATTGGTTTAGAATATTCTTAGGTTCTAGGATAATAAAATCATCCTCATCCAACTAGGGTAGTGTGATTTGGACCTATATACAATTACCAAGGACCTTCTTTAAATATAAGACATGGAAAACTAGATGTATTATGAAAGAAGGTGGCAATTCTAACTTGTAGGTCATAGGACCAACCTATTGGAGCACTTTATATAGTCCATAGAATTTTATTGCTAAATTTTTACTACCATATAGTTTCAACAATGATTGCTTGTAAGGCTATGGGCATAAGAAAACCATGTCCTCGATGTTAAAATTATGCTCAAAATGGTATTGATTTGCTTTTTATTGCATATAGTTTTACACCAATGACCAAATTATCTTTGATATTTTGGAGTAATTGTGCATACTCCATGAAAGTAGAATCCACTACTTTGAACCTTGGAACTACCTAGAATGCATGACATGAGTGATGATGGTGGATGTCCATAAACTACATCATGTAGTGTCATCTTGGTGGAGTGATAGGAAACATTACACCACCACTCAGCCAAAGTAATCCATTTGATCCAATGATATAGTTATTGAGATACAAAGCAATATAGACAAGTCCTCAAGCACTTATTGAAAATTTTAATTTTCTCTTTGGTCTACAAATGGTGTGTAAAGCTCATCTTAAGTTGTGTCCAATGTATCTTGAATAGTTCCAATTAGAAATGACCAATCAATATGGGATCATGATTGGATATGATGGACTGGGGCATCCCATGAAGGTAAAATATATAATCAAGGAATATTGGGACAATAGTTGAGGTCTTGTAAGGGTGGTCTAGAGGGTAAAAATGAGAATACCTAGAGAGATGATCCACCACTACAACAATGATTGTTTTTCTTTTAGAATTTGGGAGCCCTTTAATAAAATCCATAGAAATATTTTAATTTTAATATTGGAAGGGGTTGGAGTTTGCCTAGTGTGTGAACAATTTCACCTTTAATTTTTTCACAAGTGTCACATTCTACAACAATGATATTGATATCATTTTTCAATTGTACCCAAAAAGAAGTGTTTTTAGCCCTTTTATAATTTTTTAAGGAGCCTGAATGTCCTATGGTAGGATAATCATGCATTTTTTGTAATATGGACTTGTAGAGTAGTGAATATGTAGTCAAATGAAATGCAATCTTTCCATAATCATGGGAAATTTTTTGATAATAGCCAATGATGCGTAGGAAACCTTGAAGACTTTAAAATGATTTGGTTCAGGCCATTCTTGTATGGCTACAATATTTTTAGGATCCACCATGACCCCTTTCCATAAAACTATATGGCCTATTTATTCCACTTTCTATGTCCCAAAAGAACATTTGGATCATTTGGGACATAGTTGATTATTGGAAAATAATTTCAATGTAATCTAAATATTGCAAATATTCTTCCCATATACTAGTATAAAATAGAATGATGTCAAAAAAGACCAAAATAAATTTATACAAAAATTGCTAAAAGGTTACATTCATGACACTCTAAAATATGGATGGGACATTGGTAAGACCAAATGGCATGACGAGGAATTCATAATGGTCTTCATGATTATGGAATGTTATCTTTAGAATATATTCTTCCTACAATATGTTCTAATGATAACTAGAACAAAGATCTAGCTTTGAGAAGAAGCAAACACCATGGAGTTCATCCAAATACTTATCAATGATGAGAATGGAAAATTTATTCTTGATGATAATTTTGTTGACTTATCAAAAATCCACACATAACTACCAAGAATCGTCTTTCTTATGAACCAAAAGGACTAGGAAGAATATGGGCTAATACTTTGTTGAATGATCCATGTCACTAATCAATCTTATATCATCTTCTCATGTTTAATCT
The DNA here is from genome assembly GCA_028583015.1 of Wollemia nobilis. Taxonomy (NCBI): domain Eukaryota; kingdom Viridiplantae; phylum Streptophyta; class Pinopsida; order Araucariales; family Araucariaceae; genus Wollemia; species Wollemia nobilis. The sequence goes on from JAQPPZ010015032.1 coordinate 11,429,160, forward strand.
TTTGCATTTATAGGTACAAGTAGGGACAAATGTTTGATGGTAATCTTCCTAGAATAAGCTTTATGGCATGATTATGCGATTTTCATAGTGGTAGCTCATGTGGTTATATAAATACAAGGTAATTCTTATCCATAATTTCTTGTAATTCAACTAATTGAATTGTATCATTGATTTTTGAGGCCTGTAGTGCAAATAGTTGTGTTGCCACCTCCTAAGGCATTTCTTCAAAAAATTCCATGTGATGTGAGTTGATGGATTGGGTAAGATTTATTGCCATGCCTCAGAGAGTGTACTACCTTCCATATTCTATGAATTATATCCATAGCTCAAAATATACTATACTAACAAGCCCAAGGTATGAAGCCATTGAGTTCCCAACACAATGTTGTACCCCCCCAAAGGAAGGAAAAATATGTAGGATCTAAGTTTGTAGTTTCCCATTGCCAATTTTACATTTTTATATTTCTCCCTACATGATAGAGTACCCCAATTGGTAACCATAACCTTAAATGTATTACAATAATAGATGTAATAAGCTACTTGTTTAGTTATCCAAGGATCAACAAAATTATAGGTACTACTAAATTTAATTAGGATGATAAGTTGGCATTTGAAATAGCCACCACCTTCATGGTCTAGGGAGTAGAAATCCCATCTAATGTATGTACTAAAATTTTGGGTTGTGGGTCCTCCATTAGTTCAAGATGTTTAGGTTGATCTACCTCTATTTGGTCATTCCCTTCATTGTGTGGTTTCCTAGTGGAAGGTTCTCACACATCTAGTAAATATAGTTTCTACTATACACATATGTGGCTTGGAGAATATTTGGCATCACAATTATAACATAGACCTTGTGCCCAATGTGCCTCCATTTATTTGTGGGTGAGACATATAATCTAGGGTGGCTTGTTTTCTAAGTTAGGTGATGTTCGATATGGAAACAATATTTGAGTGTATGACAATTTAAAAGTATGCCTTTGTGTTATACATTTATCCAACAAGCATAGCCAATCCTATGCTATAAATATGCTTACTAGCTTGAATATTTTCACCTCTATATAGAAATATTGGTATAATTCACTAATAAAACAACTTTGAAAAAACTCACACTTAATTCCCTAGTGCAATTCATCAACATTTGAAATTGTGTTTGGTAATCATGGACTGATGTTGTCTGTCTCAGCTTAGTGGGGGCTCCTATAAAATTCCTCATGCTGATTAGGTCCAAAGTAGGTGAATAGTTTACACTCAAACTCAAGCCAATTGAGCCTCAAAATTATGTTCTCTAACAATTGGAACCACTGTACTGCTTCATGTTTTAGGTTGAAATATGTAATTGCAAGCTTCTAACTATGGGGAGTGGCATGAAGATAGAATGATTGTTTATCTAGATACAACCAACTAGTTGAATCATCATCATCAAATTTTAGGAAGTCTAGCTTAGACATTCTCTAATTTGTATTTAAAGGTAGGATGTTTCTTGCCTCTCCACCAAAACTAACACCTTGAATCCCTGATGATTTTCTTGTCAGAGAGTCTTATTTTGTAGTTAGGCCTATTAATTGATTTTTAACATCATCAATTTTATCTGATTTTTCTAATTTGGACAATACTTGGAGGATTGATAACTAAGAAGCTTCAATTTATTTCACCTATTTGCCCAAACACTCTAGCTCTTGAGTAGTTCTAGTACCACTAGCTATTTTAGTCACTTTAGAGTCTCAAAAAGTTTTATTGGAGTTATATCTCGAAATGAATAGCTCGAAAAGAGAATATCAATGTGATATCTCTCAAAATGGTATGTTTTATTTATTTTTTATTTTTTATTTTTATTTTATTGCTTTTTTATGGCTTTAAAAGGCTTTTATTTTTTGCTTTCTATTGAACTACTGGCAACTAACTTCTTTGGCTATCATACTAGATATTCACTACACTATTATACTAGATATTCTATGCACTACCAAAATTGGATTTTTTTTGCATTATCAGATTATATATTCTTTGCACTATGAGACTAGATATTCTTTGCACTATTAGACTATAAAATAATTGTGTATATTTGGAGTGTTTAGAATGCATCCCTTCGTGCTACCTATTGCATTTCAATGTGCTTGTATAACAAATCTTGACTATGATTGTAGTAACATATTCTATAGTATTATATTTAGTTTTGTTTTTTAATGGAAAAGTACTAAAACAATGTTTCAATAGGGACAATCTAAGTTAGGGTGTATTTGATTTAATGGGCTCTCTAATACACGATCTCATTCATGATTGGTTGTTAACCCAATATTTTATAGCTCTAACTACAAAGGGTTACATCATACCCATATATGCACTATCTATTTTCAAGGATACTATGAGAGTAAATTCCCAAGGCTAACTACTTATTAGTGCACCACAATTTTAGATGGTTGAAGGCTTCCTAGGACTATTTCATATTGGTTCAACTTAATATTATCTTTGGAAATACCTCACGGTATGTGGAAGTCCAAATCTATGGTGCATTAATGTCATGTTTGAATGTTAGTGCAATTTTACCACACCTTTACACACTACTTTACGAGCAAATATGCTTTTCCAAAAATAACAAAACTATATTATTTTTAAACACCTAGAAAAAATATCTACCCTACTCCACTAGAAATTAGAATTTTTTATGTTTTTTGGAAAGATACTTTAATGGAAAATAAATAGAATGAGAGATTGTAGAATAGAAAATGGTCAAAAGGACAAGAACTATTTCTACTATTGCAGAACATGGTCATGGAAAGAGCTCTGATACCACTTGTTAGGAATCTTCATATAAAAATAAGCTTAACTTAATAAGCAATGCAAGAATTATTAGAAATACTCACAAACTAAATATAATTAGATGATCACAAAAAATGAAAGTAATAAAATTTCTCACAAAAATAACTAAATGGAAATAACAACAAACTTATATTAATCAAGAAAAATAGATAACATAACTCTCTTTAAGGGAGTAACCTCCTTAGTAGTAGATATTTGATACAAAATGATAAAATATGGGAAGCCTTCTACTCCATACCCACATCCTTATATACTCTTATTTACCCTAACTCTAAAGCTCAAGGATTTACCCATATGAAAGAGCATACCCAATCCACTAACTCCTACTCACAATAAAATTAAAGGTTACATCATAATGGGCCCATGTACACCAGGCACCCATGGTGCAAATATAAATACTAGATAAGTGCATACTAATAGTTGTGTTAGGATAGGGTCCTAACATTTATTGGTCACCTACATTATGGCAATATGGGAATTGTCACTACCAACACTATATGCGCTTAGGTATTTGGGTATGCTTCTTTTGGTCTTATCCATTGGGTTTCTCTCACTTTGTTTTTTTTTATGGACTATTGAATTTTTCCATAAGGACTACAAAGGTTGTGATCTATGGGTTCCAATATTTGTGTGTCTTTAATCTATTTTTTGTGGTCACAATATAGTTTTTTAATGTTACACTTAATGTTACTTTGCCTTCAAAGCTATCATAGGGTGGGCATGTTTCAATCAATAACAATGAGGCTTTTATAATCTTGGCAATCCTCCTCCATTTCTCCCCTTGCTATGAGCATTTTATTTTGTGGTATGATTGGCTTTCCTATAAAGGGGGCAAGAGTGGTATAGTTTTGATACTATACAAATGAATTGAAGATGAAGTTCAAAGGGTGGTTAGTTTTTGGCTATCATGATGAAGTGAGATTTATTTTTCTTTGAATCCAATTATTGGCTCTTCAATATTTGGTTGTTGTTTTAGTTTTCATGTTCTATCTTTCCATATTGAATGTAACCAACTTTGTGATCCAACCTGCTTGCCTTTAGAGTGGGGCTTAACCAAATATACTTTTATATGTTACTTTTTTAGATGAGATTTAGAAGAGGATTATAAATTTGATAGGATTTCAGTCCATCTTATAGTTTGGTTCTTTATGGTGAGAAGAAATCATGTCTCAAAAACAATCATTTCTCTTCCATAAATTATCAATCCGGTAAGTCCATAAACTTATGAGTGTCACACACAGTATATGTCTGCAGTGTTGGGGAATGAATCTATCTGTACCTTATTTAATTTGGTGGGGGATGTTTGTGCATTTGAAAGTCATCCAAACCAAATAAACTAAGTGCAAAAAAATTAAATAAATAAATTACAATGCTGGAAATAAAGTGCGAGAAAATAAATGTACAAGAAAAATAAACACACACGACTAAAATTAAATAAAGCAATAAATAAAGCAATAAACTAATCTATAGAAAATAAATGCATAAATAAAACAGGGGAGGACTACTGTAGGGAGTGGGCCTAAGCTCCCGCAAATAGTCCATCTAGCTAGCCTCGTAGAGCTTGCCCTAATAAGAGGAATTTCACTCTTAATAAATTATACAAAAGAATAATAAAATAACTATTGTGTAAAATAAATCATTGATCTGTGTTCATCTGGCTTGTGTCTTTATATAGAACACAACTAGATATTGTTACAATAAAAAATTAATCTAATTTAATCACATGACGTGATTAGTTACAATTGGTTCTACACATATTTTATTTCCCTATTTTAAAGCATGTTCGTTCACACAAGGATAAATATATAAAAATCCTTAGGTGTACATAACAAACAAATCCTAAACTAATGCATCCTAAAAATAATACCTTAAGAGCTTTACAAGGTCAACCGACCAATTGGTTGATAATAATAACAAATACTTTATTCTATTTAATAAATGCATGATTAAAATAGTTCTCATTTGTCTTCATGTGCAACATCCTCCATAGCCCCTTGGTCAACCTGGTCAATGTTGACTTGGTCATATGGCATCTCCAATGTAGGTGTCTCCAACGTATGGAGAGTAAGGCACCAATAAGGTGCCTACTTAAATAAGGTGTCGGCTTGGCACCTACTTAAGTAAGGTGCCTTTCTGGTGCCTACTTTAGTAATCTACCTGCCTAGAGCCTACTTGAGTAAGGCACATCCCCATGTATGGGAGTAAGGCGTTAGAGTAAGGCACCTACTCCATATACCTTAGACGCAGTTAAGCAGAAGCATGTCAGGTCCATTTGGGAGATAGACTGGGAAAACATTGGATTAGTACCAAAACCTGCATTCATACACATTTTCTACTAAAAACACCCATTAAGCATAATACCGGATTTTCTATCAATTATATGCATAAGTTAAATAAAAATATATCTCTCATGCTAATTAAACCGGTAATGATGCCCCTTAAGAAAGTATATAAAATGAGCATTTTCGGTGCTCATCATCCCCCCATACCTAAATATTGTCACATCCTCGTGACAATAGCACTTGGAATAATGATAATTTTTTTCTTTAGCATCTCTTTTTCTTTTCATTAAGCACTGTGGCACTTACGAAAGTTGGATACACTAAGCATGTCTATTTTATCTATCTTCAGCATCCTCGTTTTCTTTATTAAGCACACAGTACTGTGTTTTTCTTTATTAAACACTATGGTATGCCGCTACGTTTGAACACATCTAGAATGCATTTAATCCATCTCTAGAACTTCCTTTGTGGTACAGAGCTGGTCATCATTGTCATGATGCGACAATGCTAAATTTATTCATGCAAATGCCATAACTCTTTTTATTTTTTTAACTTGCTTCTGCTCCCACGTATCTTCTTAGTTTCTCACCAAAGGGTGATGTGAGACAATTATAACTCTGGTCCGCTGTCTTTTCTTTGAAATTCCATCAAATGTCATTCCGCTCCCACAACTGTGTAAGAATTTTATGGATTTTCATTCCACTCAAGAATTGTAGCATAAAGAGAAGTGTTGCGGGATAAACTATAATTTCTTCAGATTAGAGCAGTGTTCCTCTTTTGTTTCTCCGTGAATTTGTTGCCAAATTGGAACCAAACATTCTTATTCCACTCTGAAATACAGGCCCGAGTCAGGCAAGGATGAAAATTACCCAAACTGTTGTTCCCCCTAAATTTTTTTTTTCTTCTAATTATTTTGAGGCAATAAATTTCTCATATCTGAGGCATATCACGTGGTTGGGATATTTTGACACAAAATTTAAGGGGGCATCTATTGATATTAGTAGAGAAATTATTTTTAAAATAACTATACACATAATTAACAAAAAAATCAGTACATACTTGGGTGAATTTCGTAAATTATGATCTATAGCATATCGGTGGTGTAAAACGTTTCAATGTTGCCCGTAATCCCAATGTACTAGAGAATGATTGTTGTGACATTGGTGCATCTGGCTAATATGTGCCACACCCTCGTGGCACCTAAAATCGGTGATTACCTCCTCTACATAGGCCACTTCTCCCTATTTCCTTTTCTTACCAGTGGCCTTGGCTTTCCTTTCATCCCGAGGCTTCTATTTCTACTGAGGGGCCCTAGTATGTTGTGGGACATCCTTGAGTTGTGTCGTCCTCCGTTTACATTGGCTTCTAGCAATGGTGGTTTGGCCTCCCTTCTGCAATGACTTCCTATTATGCTGGCTATACCCCCTAGTATGCTGGGCCCAACACCTTTGTTGGGTGATGTGGTTATAGTCGTCTCTCCTCTCTAGAACATCGCCTCTACTTCCTGGGAAATTTTATTTTATTTTATTAATTTAATTTTTTCTTTGGCTGCCTTAATCATCCACACCACTAATTTGTCTTCGTTGATATTACTCTGAGCATTGCTACTCCTGCATTAAGGCCAGTACAGTGAATATTTCTAAAACAAACATCAACGATCCTCACATGACAATCTGGAAAATGATGCAGTTTAAATTTCCACTGACCGATCCTCCCTACGTAGCTTTTGTATTCTTTTGTAAGTGTGGAATTTTAAACAATTCCAACATCGCAACCACTATTTTTTTTTCAACTTGAACTCTCTTCTATTGGTGTTGTCGTGCAATGACAGTTCTCCATTTGAGAGTGAGTGTGCTATCATAAAATATGGACACTAGCTCACGCTCTTCCCCTATTTTAATTATAGGAGATTCAGGTTCACCCATATCCTCCCCCACTTAAATTGGTGACACCCTTGTCTCTAGTAACAGGTCCCTGTATGCACTAGGTATGTAGCCCTCTAAACATCAGGTCCCACACTAAGCAACAAGAACCCCCAATCTAGGGAGAAGAAGTTGAGCAATGTTGGGATAAAGTGGATTTGTAGTTCTCTTCTCTAGGAAGAGCTGCAAATTCTTTTTAGTACTCTTCTCTTTCCCAACCATCTGATTTTTTTTAATGGCTTCTCACATAAGTTATGTGTTTCTAGTAATGAGCATCAAGACGTCTTCTTATTGTTGAAAAGTCAATAGTTCCTAATGTGTCTATGCTCTCCAAAACTTTTCTCGTGCTACATCAACATATGTTTTGTCCAAGCACAGAGATGGGTACCTCTTACCTTTATAGGAAATTAACACCCACGTCCATGCCCTGATGGGGACTATCTGCTCCGGATGGAAACATTCGAGTTTCTACCTCTAAAAAAATATGCAAGTTCATGGATGTTGAGCCGATTTAGACCTTATCTCCAAAATACCTATTTTTTGTACAATCAGACAACTTCCCCTTTGAAAAGAAAAATAACTGCAACACACAAAAGCAGGGAAAATTTTATGCTAAGCAAGAAATATTGTGCAGATTTTTTTTTAATGATGGCACCCTTGATGCATGACATCAAGGTGCTTTTCCCTCTTTTTTATTTTTTATTTTTTATTTTTTAATGACGGCACCCTTGACGCATGACATCAAGGTGCTTTTCCCTCTCTTTTTTTTTAATAATCAATGCACTCTTGATGTATGACATCAAGGTGCCATTATTTTTTATTTTTTTATTTTTCCAACTATGATCAAGTGCCTCCACTAATGGACATTGAGTGGCACGTCCCTCTGCTGATGGACATTGAGTAATGCATACCTCCATTGATGGAGCAAGGTGCCTTATTGGTACCTACTTGAGTAAGGCACCTACTGGGCACCTACTTCAGTAAGGCACCTACCTGAGTAAGGTGCCTAACTGACTAAGGTGCCTCAGTAAGGTGCCTACCTCAGTAAGGCACCTATCTCAGTAAGGCACCTACCTTAGTAAGGTGCTAGAGTAAGGCGTTGCACCACCAAAGTAAGGCATCATGCCACCAAAGTAAGGCATCACACCATCAAAGTAAGACATCATGCCACCAGAGTAAGGCACCGCCAGAGTAAGGCACCGCACCACCAGAGTAAGGTGTCGTACCACCAAAGTAAGACACTGCCAGAGTAAGGCACCACACCACTAGAGTAAGGCACCGCCATAGTAAGGTGTTGCACCACCAGAGTAAGGCATCTGCTTGTATATTAAGGCACTTCTAAAAATTGTTGGTATGACATCTCCGCACTTCATGTTGTCTTACAAAACATAAAAAACTAAACTAAAGGCATTAATAAAATTCTAACTAATTTTTTCTTTTTTTTCATCTATTTTGCCATGACCATAATAGATCTTAGCTTATCATTTTTTTCATCGTCTGCGTCAAAGAACATAATGTCAATTGCACAAATATGAGCTAGTGGTTTTTTTCTTTTCTCCACAAATTGAAATATTGTCATAAAAACTATAATATTCGCACGATGCATTAAGAAGTGGAGGTTGCGTATAATTGAGCCAGACACTACGCAACCTTATGTGCGAACATTACATTCCATGTACCACTATGAAGGATTTATGACAGCCAACAACTCCAAACTTTTGCAATACCCAGCTCCTCATTAATAGCACGTATAAAAATATTTTAATCTAGCTTTTGATATATCTCAAGAGCGCTAACTCTTTTGATGTATTGCATGGATCGTAGTAATTAAAAATAGCTTTGTGCATCATTAATTTCTCACGGTGTGCTCTTGAACATGTCACATTTTTTTTAATTGATTTGAACTTTATACTGTCCTAACACGCATGTGCCCAAATCAAATGATCTTTCACTCTAAATTATTTCTTTCGTAGGTAAAATTAGAGCAGCACTGTGATCCTCTATTTTATTTCCTAGAGTGAGGTAAAAAAAAATTACCCATCATCCACGACATCTGCTGGGTGTTCATGTGCGATGCTTTTATGATACACCTTGTTGAGAATTATGTGCTATTTTTTTTCCTGGCCACTATGAGCTCCATTTATATTATTTTTTTTATTGTGCTCAGGCACCATGTGGACTTCATGCAGACATCTAATTTCTTCCAGGCTTCTCCCCTATTTTTTTTAGCTACAGGTTGGAGATTTCTCATTTCCCTTCTAGTTCAAGTTGGTCCTTGGGAAAGAGGATACTCTCTTCCAACAATAGCAATAAAAAAAAACTCTGTTTTTTAATTGTTCTTAATTTTAGAGCCTTTTTAATAGATGTTTTAATTTTTTTATTAACACTTTAACCAGCGCTCATTGTGTTGTTGGCGACATTGATGAAGATGGGGTACCCCCCCATACCTACATCTGAACTAGTCTTTTGAAAATCATTTCCTTCTTGATCAATTAGTTTGATGTGTTGTAGCATGAGAAGAGCATTTTCCTTCATGGCCTCACAACCAAACTCTTTCAACATTACGACAAAATGTGCAAGCCAGAAAATGACTATCTATGGGCTAGCAACTTGAAGAAAACAAGCCATAGCAACCTTTTAAAAACACGTGCTTGTTTCTGATTCACCAGGTCGCCTTAAGAGCAAGTGAAGAGCATACTCCATAACATGTTCTTTTAAATTTAGCTCTATCATTTTCCCTGGATCATTAAAAGAATTTGCCAATATGTTATAAAGCATTAAGCTTGTAAAAAAAATTCATTGTTAAAACCAAGATTCTAGAGGCATAATTTTCCAATAGTTTTTGTATAAAAACACATCCCTAAAAAAATTTAATCAGACCTGGGTTGTGTTATTTCTTTTGATTTCTTGAAACCATTTAGAACATGATGGAAATCCTTCATCGCATGATTTTCTAATTTTTTTCAACAACACAATTTATTCCTACTTCTACACTTAATTATGGTACATCAGGTTCATTCTCGTATTTACCTAAGAAGTTGGTAAATTTAATTGTTGCCTATGGGATTTGGCTCTGACTATTTTTTCAACTGTTTTTGGCATTGTAAAAAGGCCCTTGGTGGACTCACACTTCTCAGGTAAAAGATCTACAGGTATTTTTAAATGATTTTTTTATCTGACCTGTAAATCAGAACACTATAGTTTTGACACTCCCCAACAATGACGTCAAAATGGTGAGCAGAAATTATGTTTAGAAAACAATCATTTCTCTTCCATAAATTATCAATCCGATAAGTCCATAAACTTATGAGTGTCACGCATAGTATATGCCTGCAGTTTTTGGGAATGAATTTGTTTATACCTTATTTAGTTTGGTGGGGGATGTTTGTGCATTTGAAATTCAGCCAAACCAAATAAACTAAGTGCAAAAAAATTAAATAAATAAATTACAATGCTGGAAATAAAGTGCGAGAAAATAAATGTACAATAAAAATAAACACACATGACTAAAATTAAATAAAGTAGTAAATAAAGCAATAAACTAATCTATAGAAAATAAATACATAAATAAAATAAGGGAGGACTATTGCAGGGAGTAGGCCCAAGCTCCCACAAATAGTCTACCTGGCTAGCAACGTAGAGCTTACCCAAATAAGAGGAATTGCACTCTTAATAAATTATATAGAAGAATAATAAAATAATTGTTGTGTAAAATTAATCATTGATCTATGTTCATTTGTCCTGCATATTTATATAAAATGTAGCTAGATATTGTTACAATAACAAATTAATCTAATTTAATCACATGACGTGATTAGTTACAATTGTTTCTACACAGAATTTATTTCCCTATTTTAAAGCATGTCTGTTCACACAAGGATAAATATATAAAAATCCTTAGGTTTACGTAACAAACAAATCCTAAATTGATGCATCCTAAAAATAATACCTTAAGAGCTTTACAAGGTTAACCGACCAATTGGTTGATAATAATAACAAATACTTTATTCTATTTAATAAATGCATGATTAAAATAGTTCTCCTTTGTCTTCATGTGCAACCTCCTCCTTAGCCCCTTGGTCAACTTGGTCAATGTTGACTTGGTCATATGGCATCTCCAATGCGGGTGTCTCCAATGTATGGGGAGTAAGGCACCAATAAGGCGCCTACTTGAGTAAGGTGTTGGCTTGGCGCTTACTTGAGTAAGGCGCATGCCTGGCGCCTACTTGAGTAAGGCGCCAGAGTAAGGCACCTCCCCATGTATGGGAGTAAGGCGCCAGAGTAAGGTGCCTACTCCATATACCTTAGACACAGTTAAGCAGAAGCATGCCAAGTCCATTTGGGAGATAGACTGGAAAAACATTGGATTAGTACAAAAACTTGCATTCATACACAGTTTCTACTAAAAACACCTGTTAAGCATAATACTGGATTTTATATCAATTATATGCATAAGTTAAATAAAAATATATCTCTCATGCTAATTAAACTGGTAATGATGCCCCTTAAGAAAGTATATAAAATGAGCATTTTCGGTGCTCATCACTTTGTGACAATATTCTTACCCACTTGCCTTACACCTCATTATTGTGATTCTTTTCTTTGCTTGTTACCCTTAGCTTTGTATGTACGTAACACCTATTTTCAAAATTTTCATTTGGAAGTGGGTCCCTACTAAAACCACATTATTTCAAGCAAAAAAAATAAAGTAAATATCTTGGGAAAAGGTGCCCAAAATAAAATATATCATTTATTTACATTGTTAATGAGGATGATGGAGGTAGAGGTTGATAATTTTTAAATTAATTAAAATTATATATAGTTTAAGTATATAAAAATGTCATTACAGAGAAAAAAATAAGCAAATCAAATAAGTTCAAAGTAATGAACTACAGTATTTAATAAAAATATATGTCCTCATGATTGAATCTTTAAATAAGAAATAAAAAATGGAGCCTAATAAATATAAAATGGAAGAAAAATGGAATCAAGAGTTGTGAATTACTGAATATAATTCAAGAGGCACTAAAAAATATACAAACTCTAAAACTAAGAAATAACACTACAACTTTCTAGTAAAATATAGTATGATGAAGAATGCAAAGTAGCAAGAAGAGCCTTGAAAAAGTAAAGTACAAAAAGATGAAAAACAAAAAAAAAAAGTATAAAGAAATGGTTATAGTAAAAAAATGAATATGTGGATGAAATGTTAGCTTTTGATGGGTATATAATAACAGAAATACAACCACAAGATGTAAAATAAGAAAGCTATGATAAGTAAATGATAATTACACTATAATATGTAGGAAAACTATAAGATAAACTTCTACAATAACTCAAAAATATGCCATTAATGAAAGCTCATGAAAATAGTACAATGCAATATAATGGAGGACATGAACACTTCATAAACTATTTTGAAGAGCTACATTGTACTCCACTACCAATCTATACTATGCACTCTCTATATTCTCTACTACTCTCTTCCACTACTCACATGAGGCCTATATATAGGAATATATGTTCCTTGGCCCTTACTCTACCTATGATTCTTCATCTACCTTTCCTATGACTCATGTACAAGTGGACTCCTTGTACATTTACATCATTGCACATTGATACTTGTGCATTTATTACATTGCTTGAAGTAACTACTTAACTTTACTCTAAAGTAAACTCCTACTCTAGTTATGTACCCAAGGTGGTACATTGACATGTACCAAATAATGTAATTTACTCTAACAACCCCCTGTATTACATTTTTTGGGTATTGAAGACTATAGTCTTCAATATGGATATTTATATTTTGAATAATCTTCATATTGATCATGTCCTTTAGTTTATAGATGTACAAGTAGAGCATAGTGTTGTTGTCCTCTCATCCTTTTAATTTTGAATCTTCTATTCCCTCGTCTGGTTTTATGATAGATAGGTTCTTCATTGTCTATAATTTATTTCTTAGAAAATGTATTAATATTGTTTTGATATACAACAATATCTTGTGAGGTCTCAATTGAATCTAGAATATAAATATTTCTATATATTATCCAATAGCTTCTATCTCATTTTGATTTATGATGAGACACGTATTGACTCCATTTATGTATCTAAAATCAACCATCCTTTTGCTCTCCACTAGATTGACTACTGAAATAAGGTTATATGTTAACTCGAGAACATACATTACATTATGTAGCAGGAAATTTGGAAATGTTGGACTAGGTGTTACACACCCATATCCATGTATATGATAGTATTTTCCATCTGTAATTCTCAGCCTATAATTGTTAGTGACTTCAAGGCAATCAAACCATTGTAAATTTTTTGTCATATGATCACTTGCACCAAAATCAATATACCAAGTGTCCTTTCCATTTTGACTTGTGTAGTTGTTTGAGTTTGAAGTGATTTTGCATATTTGATATGGTATATTGGATGGATTTTGATCTTGATTCCTCTTGTATTGAGTCTTGTGATGTAATGTCTCCCTTGCTATTTTATCCATTATCTTAAGAAATTGTAGTATCTTTCAATCCTTACAATTTCTCAATTGGAGAGAGTTCCACTTAATGTGATTATTCCTTTGAGGTGCAAATGTCTTAGGATTTCTCCTAGTGAAGCCATATCCTCTTCTGTCATGAGCCCTACAATTCATTGCCTTGTGACCAAACTGATTACATGAGTAGCAATACCCATGGAAAAGTTATCTATTCCCATATTCATGTCTTTCATATGTCCTACACTGTGAAGCCATGTGCCCAAACCTGTGATATGAAAAACATCTTCCATTGAAGGTTCCTTGTCTTGACCTCATTGGTCTCCTATTCTAATTGTTGTTCCATTTGTATATTTTTAGTGCATTGTTCCTATTTTTTTAAATTTTCTATTGTCCAACTCATCCTTTGATGTCTGACTTTCTTTTATACTATCTTCTTCTGAAGTATCTTCTTCTAAAGTTTCTTCTCCTCCAAAAATTTAAGTTGACTCTCCTTCCCATTTCTTTTGAACTTGTTCAAATACAAGACCTATTTTGCTTGATGTAGGATTTTGTATCTTTATGAACTTATCCAAGTTCTTTGAGCTATTTTTGAATCCTTTCATCTTGATCTTGGAGTCCTATAAATCTTCTTTTAGTAGTGCCACTTCTTGTGCTAACTTCTTACATTTCAATATCTTTGCTTCTAACTTATCTTTGAACCTATTTGCATTAGCTTTTGATTTTTCTAAATCCTCTATGAGAAATCTTATCTCTTCATCATATTCTTGAAACTAAATTTCAAGTTGTTAAACTCTTCTGAAGGAACTTGCTATGATACCAATTGAAGAACACAAGCTTATACTAAGAGGGGTGGTGAATAGTATAAGATCACTTTTTACTTTTCTTTCCCAATCAATATTATGCAATGTATAGATAGTAATATCAACATCAGTAATAAAATTAATCCACAAAACACCATACACAATAGAGACACCATAATTTACATGGTTCACCCAATGTGGGCTACTCCATAGAGAAAATATTTTACTAAAATTTTCTCAATCAATCTCTTGGGAATCCTTCCCTATTACAATGTTTATGGACCTCTATCCAAAGGAGATATCAAACCCCTAAATCAGGTTCATGGATATCTATCCATAGGAGAACTCTTGCTCCTTTGCTCTGGCTATCCTCTAGAAGACAACTGCCTCCAATACACTGGCTTGTGGATCTCTCTCCACTAAAGACTCTTGTCCCCACTTAAAAGACCTATCCTCACTACCCTAGTTGATGGATCTCTATCCACTGGATACTATTGTCCTCTCTGCTTTGTCACCTTAAAAGCTTTGTCTCAAATTTTTACTAAACACAATCCTTCTATCTAGTATAAATATGCTCAACAAGTCCACTCAAATATACTCAACAAGTCCACTCATAACTTGCTCAAAACTGCTCAAAAATCCCACTCATAACTTGCTTAAATCTTCTCAATAAGTCCACTCAGAACTTGCTCAAATCTGCTCAAAATTTCCACTCAAAACTTGCTCAAATTTGCTCAACAAGTCCACTTATAACTTGCTCAAATATGTTCAACAAGTCCACTCAGAACTTGCTCAAATATGCTCAATAATTCCACTCAAAACTTGCTCAAATATGCTCAACAAGTCCACTCAGAACTTGCTCAAATATTCTTAAAAAGTCCACTCAAAACTTGTCCAAATCTGCTCAACAAGTCCACATAGAACTTGTCCAAATATGCTCAACAAGTCCACTCATAACTTTCTCAAATATGCTCAACAAGTCCACTCATAACTTGTCCAAATTTGCTCAACAAGTCCACACAAAACTTGTCCAAATATGCTCAACAAGTCCACACAAAACTTGTCCAAATCTTCTCAATAAGCTCACATAGAACTTAACCAATCTCATAGAAACATAAAGTGAATTTTTAGAGACCCAATATGTTTCAACTCAATGCTCAAACACTTTCTCAACTCAAATCAGAATATAGGATAGTTTTTTTTATGGAACTTGAATAATCACTTCATACAACCACTTGACTAGGCTCAACCAACTCTACTCAACCAATCACTCAATGAAACATCCCTTTCTCACAAACCCTAGGTCAAGCTTATAACCACCAAATAAAAATGTTTTCAACAATGCTCAACAACAAATCCCACATAACAATGATACTCATGTTCTTTTTAAACCCTAGTTCAATTTCTTTGCACAACAACTTACTTCAACAACAATGCTCATAAAACAATCTTCACATAACAATAATACTCATGTTCTTTTCAAAAATCTAACTCAAATTCTTCACACAACCAATGGATTCAATAACAATGCTTATCAAACAAGGTTTTAACAATAACTCTTTATTCCATAAAACCTTTAAGAATTAACTCAAACACTCTTGAAAATGAAACCCTAATCAAGTTCTTTTCACTCTAAAATTATTTTCATAAAACCATTCAATCAACTCAACTATGGAAGAATTTGCCCATACCTTTTTCTTGACAAGGATTAAACCACACAAATCTGCCACACTCACAATCACTTCTTTGCCAATCTCAACAAGGATTAGAAGATAATAATTTTCTCAATGAATCACAATACAAAAATATATCAAACAAAATACACCTTATCACTCCAACTTTAAAATAATATCCAACACCTTCATAATAATCTTTTTGGAAAAAATCCCTTTAAAAATAAAATCAACACTCTTAAAGTCTTACTCCTCCAATATGCAAATATAACAATTTAAGACTTTATTAAAAATAAAATCAAACTCCTTATAACTCCAAAAACAATTTCCAACAAACACAAATTTCCAACTAGCAACCCTTTTAACTCCAAAATTTAGGCAATATTAAAAATAATCAAAATTTAATTACCTTACCTTTGGAGGGATTCGAACCCTCAACACAGCCCATGACCAATGCCTTAGCCACGACTTCAACCATCGTACGATCTAAGTGCTTTCTTGGGAAGTGGAGAGCACCACGTGCTCTATGAACCTTCCTTTCTCCACAAAATATAAAAATGTGTGCCTTCCCTTGGCGCTTCAACACAATGCAAATACTGCCACTGCATTTTGAACGCAAGCCACTCGACACCTCAACAATTTAGCCAATGCCTCCTTGCCACTAGGCCATGTTGCCCAGCTGGCTCCAAAATTTCTATCACTTTCAAATTATTTCCAATTGTTGTCGCAAGGAAATATGAAATCGTTGTTTTCTCACGAGCTTCCTCTTTCACAGTTCGCATGCAATCATGTTTCGAAGCAAGGATAATTTTGAATGCCTTTAAGTCATGGTATGTATAGTCTTTCCACCTTTAAGCAAACACGTCGGTGCTCCTCCAACTTTATTTGACATCGGCACTCGAATTAATTTATAAATGATTTAAATTTATTTAAATTTAAATATTATAAATTAATTTTAATAAAACATTTGGTTTTATTAGGGCCTTCTCTAATTGCACAACTTGGTATTAATGATATTTATTTATAAAATTTAAATTCCTTTTGAATTTAAATATTTAATAAATATTAGACCTCCTTTTAACTTTACGATTGCCTCCTTTTGTTTTTATAAAAAACATTTTAACTTATGCTCCCATATAATATTAAAATATTATGGAGCCATTTTGCCTTTAACTTTTGCATTGTTGAAGCTTCTTCCTGGATATGAGTGACAACTTTGATGACTTTATTTCTTTCCGAATTCCTTGAAATTAATGATGACTTTTTTTGGTGACATCAATGACAACTTTGACTTAGGGACTCAAAATGTCCAACATCAAATTCCTAAATTCCAAATGACTAAATTTTGATGTAGCACTCCTTATGTCTCCCTAATTTAGAAAATCAGAAATTTATAATATTTACAATAATAATAAATAGTAAGTCTTATATCTCCTATGATATTAATTGCAAATGTAAAAGTACTTGTATTTCAACTAATATGTTTTTGAAATACTACTTAAGGATATAAACTCCTTTTGATTTGCTTTCAAGTTTACTAAGGTTGATTTTGCTTGTGTCTTCAATGCAAATAATAATAATTTCAACCTTATATACTACTCCTTATCACTCCTTAATGAAATAAAATATTAATCTAAGTGAAACTATACCTTTGTAAGGTTGAATGCATGAAGTAAATGGCACCGTGATTTGACTTCCATCTCCATTGTAGGCACTATATCTCCTTGACTGTGGTGTATGATAGTGAACTTGCTGGTTAATGGACATCCTCTATGATAGTCTTACTCCCTCTTTTAATGCACCTTGACTTATTTGCACTTCTCTCTATGTTATCTTGTATAGACACTTTAATACTCCTTGTCTCCTATGTAACGTATGCTAAGTGGTGCAGATATTAGATGGGATCATAAGTTACTTGAAATTGGGCATTACAATGTATGACAATTTTGAGACAAGTGGTATAGGTCTAGTGTGAATATCTTAGAGCAATTATTTGACTCCTTTGGAGTGTTACTCCACTTGTTGGTACTCACCCTTCTTTGCTCAATTATTAAGTTGAATGAGTGCCTACTTCTTCAGTGTAGGAGTTATGTGACTATGGCAATGCATTATATCCCTTGGTGCAAGTATTATTTTGATGAGAAAATATTCTATATCCCTTTGTGCCAAGTGGTACAATATGTCTTATGTTGATTTGCAAGTGTAGAAACCTTCCTTTGCATGCAAGCTCACTTCCAATATATCTATTTGATTACTTCTTTCTTAACACTTATCTTTGCCAACTATTTCCAAGTTTGTTTGGCTCCTTTGTGACAGCAAAATGTGAGATGGATTTTCTTCTCCAGCATAGATGGATGACTCTTATCCAACATGGATGGATGTCTCAAGATATGCAATGGCTCTCCTTGTTGCTTGGGTAATGATGATAACTCTTATTTATACCTTATATTTTCCAACTAACAATGATATTTTGCTCTACACCTTGTCTTTGTCAACTAGAACAAGTTATCTTCCAACTATAGTTTACCTTGTCCTTTTACTATAGGTTTTCCACCATGACAGATTTCCTTTGTTGTAGTGCTACTCCCATGTGATTGTGGCAATGAACAATGGTATCCTTTAACACCTTGATGAAATGGGTATTGAGCCATTTGGTTGGCTCTACCTATTAGCACTTTGGCTTGTGCTTTCCCTTGCTAATGGTGGTTGCTTGTAGTCGTGATAAAGAGTTATATAGTGTGTCCTTGAGATACTTGAACATTTGTCTCCATTTTATGTAATATAGAAGACAAGTATAGTAATTAAAAATGAATATGTAATAACCTGTAATAGTTTCCTCAGTTGCACCTTAATCTGAGACTCTCCTTGTCTCCTTTTATAGCTTCATCTTCTAATTTGATATGGTGGCTTCCTTCTCCATTCCTTGGAGGTATATCATCCTTTTTAGGTGGCTTCTCTATGACACAATAAGCTATAGATTTTTTGCACTTAATAGTGTCTTCATACACTTTTATATTATGTTGATTTGTGCACTTTGGTCTTCCACCTTAACTTAACAACCAATGCACTTAATAACCTTTAAGAGTAACTAGTATAATGCACTAGTAATTTCTCCTTATTGCTCCTTGTAAAGAACTCTTAAAAGTAACTTGAATCTAGCACTAAAGTCTATGCTTTAGAATGTAGTCTTCTTTGCTTCTAGTAGATAATAGGAAGATGATATTTTTCTTTCTATCAAAATATATCTAACTTCTATTTTAATGTGCAAGTATTAACCTTAAAAGAAATTATCTTCTACACTCCCTTGAATACTTTAATATGAAACCTTCTCCTTGCAACCTTTAAACTCTAATATGGTGCTTAA
Organism: Wollemia nobilis; assembly: GCA_028583015.1. Taxonomy (NCBI): domain Eukaryota; kingdom Viridiplantae; phylum Streptophyta; class Pinopsida; order Araucariales; family Araucariaceae; genus Wollemia; species Wollemia nobilis. The sequence goes on from JAQPPZ010015032.1 coordinate 11,448,514, forward strand.
TGAAACTTACTAATGAACTAAGTAACTTAATGTTTAGTAATGAAAATTTTACACCTAACTCGATTACCTTTAAGATATCTATAGATGAATAATTTCTAGGTGATTAGATTCACCTTATTGCTACCTTTTACTATATGAACTCGTAGCTCTTCTTTGCTATCCAAAATTACTCCTCAACTCACCAATTTACAACTTTGTAACTCTTCTACTTTTCTACCTAAAATTGTAGTTTGGTGGCTTCAACACTCCTTCAGGATATATCTTAGAAATCTAAACCTTAGCAGCTATTGATGTTGCCCAAATTATTGCTTTCTTGTTGTTCTCAAATATAAAAATTTTATATTGCAAATCAGTTAATCTCTCTATTGAAATGTTGTCCTTGAGTATCAAAAATTTTGTAGGGAACTCCTCCAAATTACAACTGAGATTTTTCCTCAAGAACCTTTCAATTTTTTATTGTAAATTTAGCAACCTCCTATCTTTGAAATGAACTTCAAGCCTTCAATGGCAATCTTCAAACCTCTCAGGTTTGGTAGTTTCTTCAATCTCCTTTCTCCTTGTCAAATTTTGACTTCAATTTCGGTCTTCTCAAGAATCTGAAATTCTTGAGGTCTTCACCAATATCCTCAAAAATTCGGTAAGCTTCTTTCCAAATCCTTCTCCCTTAGGCTTGTTGTCATATGGCAACAATTGTTCCAAGTTCTTCACTATCAATAATTTCTTCTTGGTGGTAGATTTCTCCAATGAGTTCTTCTAGGAATTCCTCCAATGGCCTTATTTTAATATCCTTCAATGAGGCTCTCCAAGCCTTCTCCTTATTTCTCCTCTCAACCTTCCTTAAGACCTCTTCTCTAGGGTCTTGCAGTTTCTCAAGTCTTCTTGCTAAGAATTTAACGAGATCTTCTTATGATCTCTTAAATATGTTGCTTCATGAATGGGATCTTCTATAGGTATCTTCAACTTCTTCAACGTGAAGTCTTCAATATTCAATGGAGATCACCAATCTCCTATTTTCACTGGGACTTTTATTTGGACTCTCTTTTTCCTTGAATCTACAACAAGGTTCATATGGCCTTTTCTTCTTCTTCACTTTGCAAGTTTGCAATCTCTAGAAATGGGTCCTTTTTTTTTAGGCCTCCAAGTCTTTGATCTTTTATTTGTTACTTTTGGTACTGGATTGATTCCAAAGAATATATTCTTCCTAGCTCTATGTAGGAAGCTTCCCAAATTTCTTTGAATCTCCTTTTCCTACAACAAATTATTAGGGCTGTAATGGAAGAAAATCTAAATCTAGATATAATTAATCTTCACTAGTTGATTTGTCAATCTAGTGGAATCAACATTGAATCCTAGTCTTCACAAGTTTTTTTGTAACTCTATGGAAAGACTCTAGCCAAATGTATTTTCAAAAATTCTAAGAATGAGATTTCTATTCTCCTCTCAATCTATCTTATGGCTCTCTCTCTAGTTCTTATTGATCTATCATGTACTCTGATACCTTAATTAGCTTTTGATGGGTATATAATAAAGGAAATGAAATCACAAGATGTAAAATAAGAAAGCTATGATAACTATATGATAATAGCACTATAATATGTAGGAAAACTATAAGATAAACTTTTGTAATAACTCAAAAATATGACATTAATGAAAGCTCACAAAAATAGTACAATGCAGTATAATAAAGGACATGAACACTCCATAAATTATTTTGAAGAGCTACATTGTACTCCACTACCAATTTATACTATTCAATCTCTATATTCTCTACTACTCTCTTCCACTACTCACATGAGGCCTATATATAGGAAGATATGTTCTTTGGCCCTTACTCTACCTATGACTCTTCATCTACCTTTCATATGCCTCATGTACAAGTGGATTCCTTGTACATTTACATCATTGCACATTGACACGTGCATTTATTACATTGCTTGGAGTAACTACTTAACTTTACTCTAAAGTAAACTCCTACTCTAGTTATGTACCCAAGGTGGTACATTGACATGTACCAAATAATGTAATATACTCTAACATGAAATACATACAAAACTATTTTTTTTAAGGAAACATGATTCAAAATAGTTTTGGAGATAAATTCAACAAAATAACATTACAAAATCTCAATGGCTAAAATATGCAAAGCATTCATGCAAATGTAATCAAAAAAATATGCTCCTCTCATCATTAATAAAACAACAATATTGTTTACCTTAAATAAGGTTAAGGATGAAACTAAAAATAGAATAATTAAAATGGGGAATAAAATACCAAGCACTACACATTAATAATATTACAAATGATGGTATTCAACATGAATTTATAACATATTAAAATTCAACTTTAACTATACCTCTTTTCAATTGATGATATAAACAATCCCATAAATTATCTAGTCATAATGGTCAATCTTCTATTTGTAAAACTATTTGGAAGTGTTGTTAAGTTGAAAATAAACAAATGAGTAGAGGAACAAGGAAAGAGGGCAAAGAGATAAACTTGTTTTAGACCAAAGTATTCAACCATAAATTATTATATTATATTAAGACATAATTTTAAAAATATAGGAAGGAAAAGTTTATTGATGTTTTATTGACTTCAAGAAGGCCTTTGATATAATACCTAGAAGTAAACATCGAAGTAGAATGAAGGAATTGAATATACTAGAAAAATATAGGCTAGTGATTCATAGACTTCATAAGGAGGTACAAGCCAAAATTAGAATGCAAACATTCTTCTGAAATGCTTTACAAGTAACATAGAAGTCAAATAAACTTTTTGGTTATCCCTTACTTTATTTGATTAACTCTCGTATATATATATATATATATATATATATATATATATATAGCTTCAAAACAAGGGGTTGTACTCAAGTCTCCCACCCTTGATAAATAATAACTCTCTCCTTTAGAGCTTAAGAGTTTACAAACATATTCAATTATCATCTCAATTGAGTTGTTATAGCTAGATACCTACATCATTTTAAAAAATTATTTCTTAATTTTTTTTTTTGGATCTTATTCAATTTTCTATGTCAATACAAATATTCCAAAATCTAACACCCTTCTTAAAAATTTCCTACAAAAACCTTCACAATAACAAAACACCACCTCTATTATCTATGCATTGCATCTTAGTGAAGTAATATTTTAAAAACTTCATGCTATCATAGTCCACTTTAATAGATTTGGATTGCTAGTTTCCTTCCTGAAGCATAAGTGCAACCACAAAAATTGTAATAAATAGTTTATATGAAAATGCATTAATGTTATAAAATAAAGCAAAAATTACCAATAGAAAACATTAAATAAAATCTTAATAACTATTTGATTTAGGTAGTCAACATTTTCTAATCAGCTTCAGCTAAACTTACTACTTCCTCTAACCATGGAAAAGAGAATTTAACTTCATGAACCTTAATTAAAACCCCTCTATTGGCTAGCATATCTGCATATTTGTTTCCTTCCTTTAACATATGTATAAACCTGATTTCTTCAAACTCCATAGCAAGATCTTGTATTTCCACAATTACCTCTTTTATGTTTCATGAAGACTTTACTTTCCTCAAAATTGCATTCATTACTATTAGTGAATCATCTTCAATCCATACTATGTTCCATTTCATTTTTCTATATATTTTTAACCTTCCAAAGTTGCCCAAGATTCAACTTCATTATTTGTCTTAAATTCACTATTGAAAGCATAATAAGACAAAATCTCTCCCTTGTTATTTCTAATTATTCATCCTCCTCTTACTGGTCCTAGATTTCCTTTATATGCTCTATCAAAATTTAATTTGATCAACTCCATATCTAGTAATTTTCAATTTAAATTTTTTGTCTTCTTTTGTTTCTCCTATACCTAACATCTTAATTTCATTTGATGATTCGATTCCATCTATCAAAGATCTCTACTTCAATATTAGATATTGGGTAAGTTGATAGCTTTTGTTTAGACTCCTTTATGGTTAAACAAAACTTCTTTTTCATTACCTCTAAAGTACTTTCATTTCCTTTAAATATTCTTCTATTCCTTTCTAACCAAACAATCCAAAGTATTGTATCTTTTGAAATATCCAAAATTATCTCTAAAACCTCATTTTTAAAAGTGCTCTACCATTGCTTTAACCATTCTTCAACTCTATCATTCATCACCATGCATATACAAAACATATTAAGAATCCATTGCTATAGTTTCTAAACCATTGAGCAGTGTCCCAAGAAATGGTCTATACTCTCCTCCTCATTTTTATAAAGAATACCTTGTGAGGGGCCATGAAAACTTCTTTTCATAAAGTCATCCCAATATGAAATTGTTCTATGACCTACTAGAGAAAAAATATTTTGACTTTAGGAATGGTTAGGCTATACCAAATATCTCTCCATATTCTTGTCATATTTCTATTATATTGGTACTTTACATTATATACACTTCTTATTGAGTATTCTCATAAGCTATTCAACTCCCAAATCAGCTTATCCTTGGCTCCCCTCATAATAATCATTGTTATATTTTTGCTCAATTGTCTCGTAGCATCAATGTCTTCTATACTTGTAAAAGAATCTTCTTTCCATTTCTATCTTCCTTATTTATCCTTGTACATAATATTTGAAACCCTCTCACCATGTTTATCTTGAATTTATCTCATCCATAGTTTCAAAATTGAATCTATATTAACTAATTTTTTATCACACCAAGTATCCATTGAAGAACATGAACTTATACTGAGAGGGGGGGTGAACAGTATAAGATAAAACCATTTAATAATTTTAATTTCAGATAGCAGTGGCATCAACATAACATTAAATAAGACAGAAAGCATCACACATAAAAGACCCATTTTAACGTGGTTCACCCAAGGTGGGCTACTCCACGGATAAAACTTTTCCTCTAAAAGTTATATCAAAACCTCTGGGAATCCTTCCCGATTACAATGTTTATGAGCCTCAGCTCAAAGGAGACACCTTCCCCTAAATTTGCTTTGCTAGTGATCCTCTAGAAGACCTCTATCTCTTTTGCCCTTAGCAAGTGGAACTCTTTCCACGGAAGACACCTGTCTTCTCTCGCTCCGCTGGAGATCTCCTGTCCTCAACTCTGTCACAGCAAGTCTGGTCCTCTTTCTCGCACCAAAACACAGTCCTTCAATCTGGCACAATTTTGTCCTCTTCCTCTGTTCTTTTCTACACTTGGTTGGAGAATAACTTTTCACTGTCGTTCGTCCTTCACAACCGTTCGCAATTACAACAACATCTACTTCGTGCACTTTGCTTTCTTTTACACAGATTGTGTGAACACAGTTGCAATCACAGTTGTCCTTAGATCAAATTCCACCCTTTGCATAATCTTCGTGATCACTGCAGCATTCGAACGCACAACAACTTATGCGCCTATGTGCAACCACAACAGCTCATTCTCTTCGCACAGTCTTCTCATGAACAACAACACATTCTTCGTGCAAACAGCACCATAGTCTTTGACACTTAGAAGATTCAACGAAATGCACTCTAATGCTGTAGTCGAACTTCACTCTCTCTATTTTTCGATGATCGAACCTCACTTGTCGCACTAACTCTGCGAACGCCACACTTCGAATGCACACCACGATCGATACACAAAATTGCTCAAACAGTCCTCCTTTAAATACTCACAATCTCAAGATGAAATCTTGTTCTTTAGTCGGCTGTTCAACCTTCTAACACGTCGGCTGTAAAACCTTATACTTCGTCGGCCAAGGTTAACTTCGTCGGCTTCAACCGCCTCTGTTGTTCTGTAGCTTTTCTTGCGACACTCAAACATGTCGTGATATCGCTACGCCTTTGTCTGCCGTACACCTTCTTTGGTTTGTTGTCACGAAATCGTGACACTACAGCCTTTGCTGACGTCATCATGAATCTTGTCACGAAATCGTGATGCTCTAGACTTCAATGCCTTCTTCTCCATTGCTATCATGAAATCATGACACCTTTGCCTCTTGCTGACGTCATCATGATTCTTGTCACAAAATCATGACGCTCTAGACTTCAAAGCCTTCTTCTCTGCTACTATCACAAAATCGTGACACCTTTGCCTCTTGCTGATGTCATCATGATTCTTGTCATGAAATCATGATGCTCTGGACTTCAAAGCCTTCTTCTCCACTACTGTCATGAAATCGTGACACCTTTGCCTTTAGCTGACGTCATCAGCAACTCTGTCACGAAATCGTGACACCTCTTGCTCCTTCATCCTTTTCTTGGTTTGCACTAGCGAAAATGAAACATGTCACGAAATCATGATGCTTTTCCACCCAAGCTACTCCTTAAATCGTACTTTCTATCCGTACAACTTCATCAAACATGTCACGAAATCGTGACACTTCTGCAACTCAAACTGCCAACTCAACTTGTCACGAAATCGTGACACTTTCTACATCCATACAACTTCTTCGAAACTTGTCACGAAATCGTGACACTTCCTCACTCAACACTGCCAACTCAACATGTCACGAAATCGTGACACTTTCTGCATCCGTACAACTTCTTCAAAACTTGTCACGAAATCGTGACACTTTTTCCCACTTTGCCTCTGCCTTCCTGCATGTCACGAAATCATGACAGTTTTGGCCAAACTTTCTCTCTCCTCAAACATGTCACGAAATCACGACAGTTTTTCCAGCAGCCTGCAAACTTTTTCTAACTTATCTTTTTCTGGATTTTTGGCAACTGGGCTACTCTGATTTTCTTGGAGACTTACTGACCAACTGAAAACTTCATCAAAACACATCCTTAGACATAAAAACAAATTGCTCCAAGAACTCCTTGACATCAAAAACAACATCTACCAATAGCTCCTTGACATCAATGACAACAACTAAACTTAGGCAAAGGCAATGTACTCAAGGTACCCAAAATTGCCAACAATCTCCCCCTTTGTCATTGATGGCAACCCTTAACTAAAACACATCTTTCAAGAGCCAAAACTGAAATCAATCTCTTCAAGTTTTGCTCCCCCAGACTTGAAGCTTTCCTCTTCTCTTGAAAACTCTCCCCCTTACTTAAATCTCTCCCCCTTTGTCATCAATGGCAAAGGGTCACCTTTGGGGCTCGGGACTAAGAAAGAGCCTCTTGGCTTAGTCCCTCCCCCACCTCCTGATGAGGTGATTAATCTCGAGGTGAGAGTACAACTCCCAATTTCTCCCTTAGATACTCAAACGTATCTTTTGGAAGGGGTTTGGTGAAGATATCTGCAATTTGCTCTTTAGTGGGTACATATTCTAGCTTGACCTCGCTTCTCTTGCACTTTTTCCCTTAGAAAATGATATTTGATAGAAATGTGCTTCATCCTTGAATGCATTACCAGATTTTTAGAAATACTTATGGCACTTGAATTATCACAAAGAATAGGGATAGGTTGTTCATGCTTGACTTTGAAATCCTCCAAGGTTGTTTTCATCCATAAAACCTGAGTGCACCCAGCCACTGCTGCTATGTATTCAACTTCTGCTGTAGATAAGGAAACTGAAGGTTGTTTCTTACTTAGCCAAGAAACCAGACTCTTTCCTAGAAAGAATGCTCCACCACTAGTGCTCTTTCTATCATCAATATTGCCTGCCCAATCTGCATCTGTATAGGCTATGAGGGTGAAATCATCGCCTTTGGGATACCAAAGCCCAAAATCCATAGTGCCCTTCAAATATCTGAATATCCTCTTGACTGCCATAACATGAGATTCTTTTGGAGCTGCCTAAAATCTTGCTACTAATCCAACGGCCTGCATGATATCCGGTCTGGTAGCTGTACTATATAGTAAACTGCCAATCATAGATCTGTACAATTTTTGATCTGCTACTGGAGATTCATCATCCTTACTCAGATTGCACCCTGTAATCATTGGAGTACATACAGGTTTGTTGTCCATCATCCCAAAATTTTTTAACATCTCTTTGATATACTTTTCTTGAGAGAGAAATATACCATTTTTTGATTGCGCAATCTGCAGTCCTAAAAAGAATGACAACTCTCCAATCATAGACATCTCGAATTCCTTTTGCATGGTGTTAGCAAAAACTTTGCACATCCGAGTATTATTTCCCCCGAAAATAATATCATCGACATAAACAACTATGATAATCATATCATCACCTTTATTCTTAATGTACAAGTTGCAATCTGCCACGCCTTTCCCGAACCCTTGTTCATAAAGATACCCGTCAAGTCTTGAGTACCAAGCCCTGGGTGCTTGCTTTAACCCGTACAGTGCCTTTTTTAGTTTACACACATAGTCCGGCTGTTCTGAAAGAGACACACCTTCTGGCTGTTCTATATAGACTTCTTCATCCAACACTCCATTTAGAAAAGCAGACTTTACATCCATTTGAAACACTTTGAAAGATTTGAAACTAGACAGGGCCAAAAACATTTTGATCGCTTCAAGATGAGCAACAGGCGCAAACGTCTCTTCGAAATCAACACCTTCGACTTGAGCATACCCTTTATGGACTAACCTGGCTTTGTTCCTGACAATCTTTCCATCCTCATTAAGTTTATTTCTGAAGACCCATTTTGTGCCAATGACATTCTTATTCTTAGGTCTTGGAACCAAGTCCCAGGTTTCACTTTTCTCTATTTGATTTAGCTCTTCATCCATTGCTTGTACCCAAAAATCATCTGTACATGCTTCACTAAAAATTTTTGGCTCAATCTGAGATAACAATGAAACATTTGCAGATTCATGTGAAGAAATGACTCTTCTTCTTGTTTGCCCGCTATTTGGATCACCAATGATCAAGTCTTTGGGATGATGTTTCTGAACATACCGTGAAGGAGTTTTGGGAAGCAACTGTTGTCTTTCCTCTTCTTCATCTGACACTTCTCTGAATTCTTCTTGACAGATTCCATCACTGAGTTCCTTGACTGGTTCTCTTATTCCTGTCTTTTCATCTACTGTCACATTTATGCTCTCTACAACTGTATGAGTTCTTTTGTTGAAGCATCCGTAGGCCTTACTTTTGCTGGAATATCCAAGAAAAATTCCCTCATCACACCTAGGATCAAACTTACCCGGATTTTGATCTTCCCTTCCGATGAAGCACTTACTCCCGAACACTTTGAAGTGTTTAACTCGTAGCCGGTCTTCCTTTCCACAGCTCATAGGGAGTTTTATGATGATTGACTCCGAGTTGAGCCCCGGTAATGATGTGGACTATCGTATTTATCGCTTCTCTCCAAAAACCATCTGAAAGTTTTGACTCATCTAACATTGCTCTAGCCATATTTTCAACAGTTCTATTTTTTCTTTCAACTACTCCATTTTGTTGAGGAGTTCTTGCTGCTGAATATTCTCTTTTGATTCCATGTTGTTCACAGTATTCCACAAATTCATTTGAAGTGAACTCTCCTCCTCTATCTGATCTTAAGCATTTGATTCTCTTGTCAGTCTCATTTTCAATCATTTCTTTAAAAATTTTAAATTTTTCAAAAGCTTCAGATTTTTCTTTGAGAAAAGTAACCCAAGTCATTCTCGAGTAATCATCTATAAACAACATGAAATAGCTATCTCCCTGAATGCTCTGAGTTCTGGTAGGACCACACAAATCAGTATGAATAAGATCCAAAGGTTTGGATGAGGTATACCCTTTCGATTTGAAACTGGTTCTGGTCTGTTTACCATGTTGACAAGGACCGCAAATGATGTTTTGGGGCCTTTTTATTTTGGGCAAGTCTCTAACCGCTTCCTTGTTACTAATACTGACCAGATTATCAAAACTCAAATGTCCCAATATTTTATGCCACAACCAACTCTCATCTTCTTGAGTTAGAAGGCATTTTTCTCTTTTTATCTCACTCAGCATGTAAAGATTGTTTGGAGTCCTTGTAGCTCTAGCAATAAGTTTTCCATTTAATTCTTTACTTATCTCACATCTATCAGAAAAGAAAGATACTATGTGCCCTTGATCACAAAGTTGACTCACACTAAGCAGATTATGTCTTAGCCCTTCTACATAAAGCACGTTTTCTATTTTGGATTTCCCATCCAAACTAAGAGTTCCTTTACCACAGATCTTTGCGGACCTGTTATCTCCAAAACTGATCTGTTCCTCTGTTTGCTTCTTTTAAAGACATAAATTTTTCTTTTTCACCAGTCATATGTTTTGAACAACCACTATCAAGATACCATTTTTCTACTTTGTCTTGAGCATGAAAAGCAGTTTGAACTATCATTGACTTAGATTTTATCTCATTCCTCCTTTTTGAGACTTCAAAATTAAATTTATCCAAGCTGCACATCCTTGCTATATGCCCAAAATTCTTGCACTTGTAACACATGATATTTTTATTCATAAGAGGTGCAAATGAGTTAACATTTTCCTTACTATGACTCTTCAGAGATTTATTGCAATGCATAGCTATGTGACCAAATTTTTTACAAGAAAAACAATATCCATGGAAGGTATTATGTAACCTGTTTTGATGCCTTGGAAGTTTGTTCTTCTTGCGATCAACTGGAATCCATTGCTCTTCAGAGTGAAGATTGTTCTTGCTTGAAGACCCTGTTTCATACATGGTGATGCCATCCTTCTTTTCACATGGAAAATTCTGTCTGAGAGTTGACTGTTCTAACTTCACTCTAAGAGACATAATCTCTCCTTCTAGTTTCTCACAATCAGCTACCTTTCCTTTTAGAACCTCTGGTTAGAACTTGTTCAATCTTCTTCCCTTCTTCAGCTAGAATTTTGAAATCTATAATATGTTGAGCCAATTCTGATCTTGCTATCTCTTTTTCCCCGACAATGCTGCTTAAGAACAGAATTCTCTTCCCTGAGTTTCTCAAGCTTTCTCAAGGCCAAGAAGAATTCACTCTTGAGATCGAATTCAACCTTTTCTGAATTTATATGTTCCTCTGTTAGATCCTTCTCCAAGCTGTTAGGCTTTTTCTGGAGAGACCTGCTCTGATACCAATTGAAGAACATGAACTTATACTGAGAGGGGGGGTGAACAATATAAGATAAAACCATTTAATAATTTTAATTTCAGATAGCAGTGGCATCAACATAACATTAAATAAGACAGAAAGCATCACACATAAAAGACCCATTTTAACGTGGTTCACCCAAGGTGGGCTACTCCACGGATAAAACTTTTCCTCTAAAAGTTATATCAAAACCTCTGGGAATCCTTCCCGATAACAATGTTTATGAGTCTCGACTCAAAGGAGACACCTTCCCCTAAATCTGCTTTGCTAGTGATCCTCTAGAAGACCTCTATCTCTTTTGCCCTTAGCAAGTGGAACTCTTTCCATGGAAGACACTCGTCTTCCCTCGCTCTGGCTGGAGATCTCTGTCCTCAACTCTGTCATAGCAAGCTGGTCCTCTTTTCTGCACCAAAACACAGTCCTTCGGTCTGGCACAATTCTGTCCTCTTCCTCTGTTCTTTTTTGCACTTGGTTGGAGAACAACTTTTCACTGTCGTTCGTCCTTCACAACTGTTCGCAATTACAACAGCATCTACTTCGCACACTTTGCTTTCTTTTACACAGACTGTGTGAACATAGTTGCAATCATAGCTGTCCTTAGATCAAATTCCACCCTTTGCATAATCTTCGTGATCACTACAGCATTCGAACGCACAACAACTTATGCACCTATGTGCAACCACAATAGCTCATTCTCTTCGCACAGTCTTCTCATGAACAACAACACATTCTTCATGCAAACAGCACCACAGTCTTTGACACTTAGAAGATTCAACGAAATGCACTCTAATGCTATAGTCGAACTTCACTCTCTCTATTTTTTGATGATCGAACCTCACTTGTCGCACTAACTCTGCGAACGCCACACTTCGAATGCACACACGATCGATGCACAAAATTGCTCAAATAGTCCTCCTTTAAATACTCACAATCTCAAGATGAAATCTTGTTCTTTAGTCGGTTGTTCAACCTTCTAACACGTCGGCTGTAAAACCTTATACTTCGTCGGCCAAGGTTAACTTCGTCGGCTTCAACCGCCTCTGTTGTTCTGTAGCTTTTCTCGTGCGACACTCAAACATGTCGCGATATCGCTACGCCTTTGTCTGTCGTACACCTTCTTTGGTTTGTTGTCACGAAATCATGACACTACAGCCTTTGCTGACGTCATCATGAATCTTGTCACGAAATCGCGATGCTCTAGACTTCAATGCCTTCTTCTCCTACTGTCATAAAATCATGACACCTTTGCCTCTTGTTGACGTCATCATGATTCTTGTCATGAAATCGCGACGCTCTGGACTTCAAAGCCTTCTTCTCCGCTACTATCATGAAATCGTGACACCTTTGCCTCTTGTTGACGTCATCATGATTCTTGTCGTGAAATCATGATGCTTTAGACTTCAAAGCCTTCTTCTCCACTACTGTCATGAAATCGTGACACCTTTGCCTTTAGCTGACGTCATCAACAACTCTGTCATGAAATCGTGACACCTCTTGCTCCTTCATCCTTTTCTTGGTTTGCACTAGCGAAAATGAAACATGTCACGAAATCGTGACGCTTTCCTGCCTTAAGCTCTTTCTTGTCACACTTTTGCATCGTAAATCGAAACAAGTCACGAAATCGTGACGCTTTTCGCAACTCAAGCTGCCAACTCAACTTGTCATGAAATCGTGACACTTTCTGCATCCGTACAACTTCTTCGAAACTTGTCATGAAATCACAACACTTCCTGCAACTCAACACTGCCAACTCAACTTGTCACGAAATCGTGACACTTTCTGCATTCGTACAACTTCTTCAAAACTTGTCACGAAATCGTGACACTTTTGCCCACTTTGCCTCTGCCTTCCTGCATGTCGCGAAATCATGACAGTTTTGGCCAAACTTTCTCTCTCCTCAAACATGTCACGAAATCGTGACAGTTTTGGCCAAACTTTCTCTCTCCTCAAACATGTCGCGAAATCGTGACAGTTTTTCCAGTAGCCTGCAAACTTTTTCTAACTTATCTTTTTCTGGATTTTTGGCAACTGGGCTACTCTGATTTTCTTGGAGACTTACTGACTAGCTGAAACCTTCATCAAAACACATCCTTAGACATAAAAACAAATTGCTCCAAGAACTCCTTGACATCAAAAACAACATCTACCAATAGCTCCTTGACATCAATGACAACAACTAAACTTAGGCAAAGGCAATGTACTCAAGGTACCCAAAATTGCCAACATCCATCCATGTAGATTTTTTTCTCCAGTTCCCACCATCCATCTTCGACCTTTAATCACTAGATAAATTGATTTTTTTTAACTGCTACATATTTTAGAACCTTTTGGTAGTGAGAATGAAATAAATCTTAGGCTTGGTCATTGGTCTCAACATACGTAGAAAAATTCTTGCCCATTGTTTTAATCTCTTTGTACAATCTCTAAATTACTTTCCCCCCAAGAGCTAAGTTTGCATTTGTAGGAAACCAAGACCTCTCCTAGTTTTATCATCACACACCTTGCTCCATTTAACCAAAGGAAATTTCCTTTTATCATGTAATCTTAACCACAAAAATGATTGCATAATATAGATTAAACCTGTAGACACCAAAATAGCACCAATTCGATTATGTGGCTACAAACACTGATCGAAGTGACATACATAGCCCCTAGGGTAGCCCCCAAAGGTTCAACAGTGGTCCTAACCACTACCACATCAGTTTTGGAAGGTCAGAGGTCAATTTGGCACCATTTTAGCACTTTTCTCCCTACTTGTCCCACCCTGGGATGATTACAAACTAGTATTTGTCCCACCCCGGGATGATTATCAGCATTCATCCCAGGGTGGGGCGAATAGCAGGTTTGACTGGAAAAAATTCAAACCTCGATAGGTCCGCCACTTAACTGTGCCTTCAAGGCATGCAATTGCGAGGAACGACTTCAAATAAGAGAGAGAGACTTCAGTCATGCATGCCTTGATTATGGAGGCCTCATGCAAGGGGACTCTAAATCAAGGAATAATCTTTTCTCCCAAAATAGGTCAAGCAATTCAAGTGGTACCCTCGCATGCGCATTCAAATAGAGAGACCCGAGGTCTATAAATTGGTGAGTCTTCTCACCCCAAAGAGGAAGATACAAGCAGGAGCATTTGGAGAAACGAAGTGCTGCCAAATTACATCCTTACCCATCGTTTGTGCTTTTACACCCTTGATCTCTCTTTTGGAAGGGAGGTTATTGGGTGATCATTGGAAGTGCAATCCAGACCCAAACCCAAAAATTTGGCCACAATTTTTAGTCTCACAATGACACTGAGATGGGGAGGTGAATCAGTGTAGCTCTTAAAAACTTAAATCTTCAACTCTTAAAGTTGAAACAATGAAAACTTAAATCCAAATAAAGCAAATATAACAAGAGAACATCACACAACATAAGATGTATCGAGGTTCACCAATTTGGCTACTCCTTAAAATGATTGTTTGGACTCCCATCCAAATCCAGCCTTTGCAAAGCACTAACTTTACAATCAATTTACCAACACCCACTAGAAGGAGCACCAACCCCTGATTTATCTACACTAACATAAAGGAGCACCAACCCCTGATTTACGAGCACCAACTAGAAGGAGCACCAACCCCTGATTTATCTACACCAACAAAAAGGAGCACCAACCCTTGATTTATCTACACCAACAAAAAGGAGCACCAACCCCTGATTTACCAGCACCAACTAGAAGGAGCACCAACCCCTGATTTATCTGCACCAACAGAAAGGAGCACCAACCCCTAATTTATCTGCACCAACAAAAAGGAACGCCAACCCCTAATTTATCTGCACCAACAAAAAGGAGCACCAACCCCTGATGCCAAGCACCAACTTGGACTTCAATTTTGAAACCAGAAGATTGACATAATAATGCCTTCACTTTTACAAGATCCTGACTGGTCTATTGCTTACTCAACATCTCTCACGCAACACACACCCTTCTTGCTCGCCTCTCACGCTCCTCTCGCACTCCTCTCATGCACTTCGCAAGATAAATTCACCCTTCAAATTCTTCGAGCAACACTCCTTTTATAATCATCCTTTCTCTTTGTAACTCTAGTTGTAACTTCTTCTTTCATATTCTCATGCGCCACTTGTCAATTGTAATGCCTTCTTTATGTAACTCCTTTTGTATATATAGAGTAGGCATTTTTTCAAACACGTTACATGCAACGAATTGACACCATATTCTCCTACCATGACTATTCGTCTTCTCGGTCATGACTGTTCGTTTTCTCCTTTGTGCATGCATGCATTTTGGTTTTCGAAAAAGCTTTTCATTTCTATTTTGACGACTGTTCGTTTTCTCCTTCCATGACTGTTCATTTTCTCCACCACGACTATTCATTTTCTCCACATGACTGTTCATTTTCTCTTTCCCTTATGCATGCATGTGTTTTGGTTTCCAAAAAAGAAAAGGCTTTTCATTTCTATTTTGAGGCCCTTCTTGAGTCGCAAAAATGCGACATGTCACGATATCGTGGGACTTTTGTTACTCTGCCTAGCTACGCTTTTTGAGTCACAAAAATGTGAAGTGTCATGATATCATGACATTTTTTCTTTCTCTCTTTCTCTTTGCATCGGACCGTGAAAATACAACATGTCGCGATATCGTGAAACTTTTTCTCCTTGCTCTTTCTCTTTGCTTTGGCCCCCAAAAATACATGTCACGATATCGTGACACTTTTTCTCCTTGCTCTTTCTCTTAGCTTTGGCCCTCGAAAATACAACATGTCACGATATTGCAACACTTTTTCTCCTTGCTCTTTCTCTTAGCTTTGGCCCATGAAAATACAACATGTCGCGATATCGTGACACTTTTTCTCCTTGCTCTTTCTCTTAGCTTTGGCCCGTGAAAATACAACATGTCACGATATCGCGACACTTTTTCTCCTTGCATTTTCTCTTCTCTTCTAGCCACAAAAATGCAACATGTCACGATATCGCGACACTTTTTCTCCTTGCATTTTCTCTTCTCTTTTGGCCGCAAAAATGCAACATGTCACGATATCATGACACTTTTTCTCCTTGCATTTTCTCTTCTCTTTTGGCCGCAAAAATGCAACATGTCGTGATATCGCGACACTTTTTCTCCTTGCATTTTCTCTTCTCTTTTGGCCGTAATGCAACATGTCGCAATATCGCGACACTTTTTCTCCTTGCATTTTCTCTTCTCTTTTGGCCATGAAAAATACATGTCGTGATATCGTGACACTTTTTCCTCTTTGCTTTTTTGCTTCTCTTTTGCATATGGGCCACTTCGGTCTTCTTGGACAACCTGTAACAACTTCACCCAAACATCAAAAACATCCTCATGAGCATTTAACATCACTGTACATACTCTAAGTAACCTCTGAAATCCTGTCCACTGCATCAACCAATCTTTCTGACTGTGTTGACAATAATGACAATACTTTCGCTGCACCTTGCTCAATAATCTCCCCCTTTGGAATTTTTGACAACACATGTGCAATTTCCTGTAACTCTTCTCCCCCTTTGACAACAATATCAAAGGGCTACTATAGACTCCCCCTGAGTCCATGCACAACATTCTCAGGCAAAAATTATTATACTTAGCAAAAATCACAAATATGAGCAAAAATATAAACAAATACATAAATGCTCCCCTAAGAATGTGGTCCCGATAGCTAGTCAATTCTTGGGAAATGTGACCACTCCCAATTTATTGTGAAGGTACTCAAAGACTTCCTTGGGCAATGGTTTTCTGAAGATATCCGCTACTTGCTTTGTTGTTGGAATGCAATCCAACTTAACCTTACCTTTCGCAACTTTCTCCTGCATACAGCATGATGTCTTTGCAATATATTATGCCTCTGTTGTGGATAAGGATACTGACTCTTATTTCTTACTGTGTCACGCAACCAACCTATCTCCAAGATAGAATGCATCTCCACTGATACTCTTTCTATCATCTACACATCCTGCCCAATCTGCATCTGAATATGCAATAAGGGTGAAGTCCTCACCTTTTGGATACCATAACCCATACTCCATAGTACCCTTGACGTATCGAATAATCCTCTACAAACAACTACATGAACTGAAACACACTTTGAAAACTATACGACAACTCCCCCTGACTACTTGCCTTTCATACTCAGATAACCAAACAACATAGGAGCAATAAAATAAAACTTTAAGATTGCTCTCCCTGAGGATGTGCTACCTGGAGCTGCTTAGTGCAACAAAGGAGTAGTATCCTTCAGTCCAAGGAGACACGATTTCCTCTCTTCTTTCTTTCTCCAATATTTCTTGAACATGGACTTGAGTTTTTCAACTGCATCCCTGTTTTGAACCTTTTCATGAACTTGAACATTTCTCTTGGGTGGTTGTCTCTTGTGCATCCTTGATGGATGATTATTTTCCTTTCTTTGATGCACATGATTTCTTCCCTGTCTGTGTTGCATTCTTTGTGTCTGATGAAATCTATTGTCTTGCCTTAGATTAGACACAAAAGTTCTTCGACAAAACCTTGCTATGTGCCCATGACCATTACATTTAACACATTGCACATGGTTTTCAACAGATGTATTTCTACCAACATAACTCTTTGATTTATTATTCAATCCACAATAAATTGCCTTGTGACCATAATGGTTGCATCTAAAATAATAGCCATTAAAAGCATTATTATGAATAAAGTGAGAGTGATAGAACCTCTTTTTTTGTGGTTGCTTTTTTGTAGATCTCCTTTGAGATTTTCTTCCTTTTGAAGATTCAGCTTCAACCTTTTCTTGCTTTGATCCTTCAGTAGTGGACTTCTTCTTCTCTACAGATTTAGAAGATGAAGGTTGTTCAGCTTCATATCCAAGACCAAGTTTACACATGGGGATTATTTGTGCTCTTCTCAAATTTGATATTTGTATTGGCCTCTTCTAGTTGTTTCCTCAATAAAACAATCTCCTCTTCTTGTTTGCCGCAAACAATCTCTTTCTCATTGATCTGTGACTTGAGAGTTTTTTCAATCCTTTTGGACTCTTCTACTCGTAGCTTTAGATCACTAATAACTTTGTTAGATTCCTCTTCACGTTTGCTACATACATCACCTTTATCATCCAGGTGTGACTTCAAGACTTCTTCTATTTTCTTGGCTTTATGAATTTGTAAGAAGAGATCTTCAATATTATCCCCATATTCTTCCAACTTCTTGGACAGTATTTTGTTCTTTTTCCTTTCTATACCCAACTCTTCAAGTGCAGCAATCAACTCACCTTCTAGATCTACTTCAACCTCAAGGTTTTCATCACATACTTGTTCTTTTCTATTTTTTCTTCTTTGAGTGCCATAAAAAGAGCTTCACCTGTTTCCTTTTTAGAATCCTCACTGCAGCTGTCTTCTGGTGAACTGACATTCTTGGAGATGAAACTTTTCTTCTTGAAGTTGCATTTTCTAAAAAAAAAAAATTCTTCCAGTCACTTCTTTCTTGGTGTGATCCTTCATCACTTTTGTTCTTCTCATTAAGTGGACATTTAGCTGCAAGATTCCCAACGCCTCCATAATTAAAACATTTAAATGGTAACTTTCCTCTATATTTTCCTTTTCCCATTTTTAGTTTTCGAACAAATTTTGCTTCCATTTCATCTGATGTCTCTTCTTCCTCGGATTCTTGTTTTGCTTTCATATTTTTATGGGCTTTAAAAGTAGCTTCTCTGTATATGGGTTTATATTTTTCTATTCTCATCTCATATGCAATCAAAGAACCATGCATCTCATCCATACTAAAAGAATTTAGATTTTTAGCTTCTTCTATAGCTGAAAATTTATAATCAAATCTTTGGGGAAGAGATCTTAATACCTTTTTCATGATGACAGAATATTTTATTTCCTTGTCGAGTCCTCTAATCGCATTAATTACTTCATTAACTCTCAGCATATATGCCTCTATGTTCTCATCGTCAATCATCTTTAATACTTCGAACTGAGATCGTTGTGTTTGTAACTTGGCCACCTTGATCTTATCATCTCTTTCATGAATGCTCCTTAGTTTGTACCATATTTCTTTTGTCGTTTTACAACTCATAATTTTTACTAGTTCACTATCCACTAATCCGCACATGATAGCATTCTTTGCTTTTGAGTTATTCTCAAATAGTTTCTTACCGATAGCATCGGTTGGAGAAGTGGTGGGTATTGTGTATCCACTATCTACTGAATCCCAAATGTTGTATCCCAAAGCACAAACATATGTTTGCATCTTGAGTCTCCAAAATGTGTAATTAGTTTTTTCCTATAATGGTGCTTTGTTTTATGAGAAGCCTTCACCACCTACCATTGTGTTACTTCCAAGATCACTCTAGCCGGTTAAGCTTATTCAAAAACTTGGCTCTGATACCAATTGTTAGTCTCACAATGACACTGAGAGGGGGGGGAGAATCAGTGTAGCTCTTAAAAACTTAAACCTTCAACTCTTAAATCTGAAACAATGAAAAATTAAATACAAATATAGAAAATATAACAAGATAACATCACACAACACAAGATGTACCGAGGTTCACCGATTTGGCTACTCCTCAAAATGATTGTTTGGACTCCCATCCAAATCCAGCCTTTGCACAGCACTAACTTTACAATCAATTTACCAGCACCCACTGGAAGGAGCACCAACCCCTGATTTATTTGCACTAATATAAAGGAGCACCAACCCCTGATTTATGAGCACCAACTGGAAGGAGCACCAACCCCTAATTTATCTACACCAACAGAAAGGAGCACCAACCCTTGATTTACCAGCACCAACTAGAAGGAGCACAAACCCCTGATTTATTTGCACCAACAGAAAGGAGCACCAACCCCTGATTTATTTGCACCAACAAAAAGGAGCACCAACCCCTGATTTATCTGCACCAATAGAAAGGAGCACCAACCCCTAATTCCAAGCACCAACTTGAACTTCAATTTTGAAACCAGACGATTGACATAATAATGCCTTCAATTTTACAAGACCTTTACTGGTCTATTGCTTACTCAACATCTCTCACGCAACACACCCTTCTCGCTCACCTCTTGTGCTCCTATCATGCTCCTCTCGTGCACTTCGCAAGATAAATTCACCCTTCAAATTCTTCGAGCAACACTCCTTTTATAATCATCCTTTATCTTTGTAACTCCTTCTTTCATATTCTCATGCGCCACTTGTCAATTATAATGCCTTCTTTATGTAAGTCATTTTGCATATATAGAGTAGGCATTTCGTCAAACATGTTACATGCAATGAATTGACACCATATTCTCCTACTATGACTGTTCGTCTTCTCTGTCATGACTGTTCATTTTCTCTTTTGTGCATGCATGCATTTTGGTTTCTGAAAAAGCTTTTCATTTCTATTTTTATGACTGTTCGTTTTCTCCTTCCATGACTTTTCATTTTCTCCACCACGACTGTTCGTTTTCTCCACATGACTGTTCATTTTCTCCTTCCCTTATGCATGCATGTGTTTTGGTTTCCAAAAATAAAAGGCTTTTTGTTTCTATTTTGAGGCCCTTCTTGAGTCACAAAAATACGACATGTCACGATATCACGAAACTTTTGTTACTCTGCCTGGCTGCCCTTTTTGAGTCATGAAAATGCGACATGTCACAATATCGTGACACTTTTTATTTCTCTCTCTTTCTCTTTGCATTGGACCATGAAAATACAACATGTCGCGATATCGCGACACTTTTTCTCCTTGCTCTTTCTCTTTGCTTTGGCCCATGAAAATACAACATGTCACGATATCACGACACTTTTTCTCCTTGCTCTTTCTCTTAGCTTTGGCCCTCGAAAATACATGTGATATCACAACACTTTTTCTCCTTGCTCTTTCTCTTAGCTTTGGCCCGCAAAAATACATGTCGCGATATCACGACACTTTTTCTCCTTGCCTATTCTCTTCTCTTCTGGCCACAAAAATGCAATATGTCCCGATATCGTGACACTTTTTCTCCTTACATTTTCTCTTCTCTTCTGGCCATGAAAATGCAACATGTCGCGATATCGCGACACTTTTTCTCCTTGCATTTTCTCTTCTCTTTTGGCCACGAAAATGCAACATGTCGCGATATCACGACACTTTTTCTCCTTGCATTTTCTCTTCTATTTTGGCCATGAAAATGCAACATGTCGCGATATCGTGACACTTTTTCTCCTTGCATTTTCTCTTCTCTTTTGGCCACGAAAATGCAACATGTCATGATATCGCGACACTTTTTCCTCTTTGCTTTTTCACTTCTCTTTTGCATATGGGCCACTTCGGTCTTCTTGGACAACCTATAACAACTTCACCCAAACATCAAAAACATCCTCATGAGCATTTAACATCACTGTACATACTCTGAGTAACCTCTGAACTCCTATCCACTACATCAATCGATCTTTCTGACTGTGTTGAAAATAATGACAATACTATCACTGCATCTTGCTCAACAACAATACCCCACAAAATTTGCTGACACAACCCCATAAGAGGTTTTGGACCCATCCCAAGTGGATTGGTGTCGAAACTGAGTCCCAAACGACGGGCGTCCTACCCTCGGGTGCCCCCCGCACTATTGCAGTTCTAATCGCCCCACCCCGGAGTGATTAGAAATATGTGGTATATTTCCCTAATTTTTTTTTTGCATTTTATTCTAGGTCACTTACATATGCTGTCATTTAAATTTCATGTGATTCTGACAAGTTTTGGCTATGATTTTATCATTTCTCGCTTTCACTAACATACAAGGAGCGTCATCAGATACAGGGAAATCGAGGCTGAATTAGCCAAATCCGACCATCTGGGTCATCCCAAAATTCCCTGTTTTACCTAACACCAACTTTGTAGGTGTTTTGGAGGCCTCTAGACTGGACATTTAGGAGGTGGATTTCGAACAAGTTATGACAGTCCTAATCGTCCCACCCCGGAGCGATTAGAAATATGTGCAAGATTTCTGGACTGTTCCTTTTGCAGTGGCTTCTTGGTAATGTTTTATTGCTTCTATCAAATTTTTAGCTCATTTTGATATGTTTTAGTTATCATTTTAATTATTTTATGCATGCACTGACCGTAGGCCTTGGGGATCGCATGTTTCTCTCCATTCGTAGGTGCTACTAACCGTTTACTATTTCTTTGAATGTAGGATATCGACACCAGAGGGGTAGAAAGGAACCATAGACATATTCATGCAAGCGACGGTGACATTTGGTCCGCCCATTTTCAATGTGGGCACGTAGAAGATCTCAAAGGGGAATATATCATTCATGGTGTAATCAAAATATGTCCGACGCTCCTAGCCCCTAAAAAGGGAGGAGACGTATTGTAACCCGATTTTGAGCAAATCAATAAAATAAAGGGCCACACTTTTACACTTGCTTTTAATCTCATTTCAGTTCGTTGGTTTTCCTTCTTTTCATGCATTCTCGTTCATAGGACTTAGCGTTGCATTTCCCCTTCTATTTTGCTTTCGTATCCTCGTGCTTTCAATGGCGATCATGGTGGGACCTCTGTCCCTTGATTTTGAGATCAAATTTTTGATCAAAAGTTGTGTGTTTTTGCTTGCAAGTATCAATATTTCAAGCACTGGACTGTTGCTCGTTCCATCCTGGAACGAATACAGAGCTGGAATTCGTGCCACCCTGGGACGAATAGGAATTCGTCTCACCCTATGATGAATACAGATCTATTATTCATCTCACCCTGGGATGATTAGCTCTCAGTGCAGTTTCAGAGCAGAAACTCAGAGGCATCCGATTTGGGTAGAGAAGAGGTAGGGGTTTTGAGCATCCTCTATCATTTTCTATTTTTTGTCTCTATCATTTCTTGTTTCTTTGCTTGCATAGGAGAGTTTGTTGCATGTTTTTCTTTCTTTTCACAAGTAAAAAGAACCCCACACACCATGAGATAATCTGAACATCAAGGCGTTGGTCGTAAAACCCCAACACTTGATCAAGACCAATGGTGGATTTCATCACCACCTTGGCTTGAAACTTGCATACATAACCCTGATCGCTACTATTGCTAGACGTAAATCCTGACGAAAGCTAACCAAGTGTAGTTGGGGTGATTCCCAGTGCATGAGGATAAGTCTTCTATGGTAGGTGTCAAAACAGAGTGATTCCCCTTTCATACCGCCTATGTTCCACGTACTGTTCTACTCTCACGTACCAATAGTCTCCCTCACGTAAGGGCGGGTATATAGAGAGGTTCGGTATAATGGTCTGGTAGTGGTATATTGAAGGGGAGACCATTTTGGGAGGTATAAGAGCCCTCATATTGCATATACAACAAAAATTTCTTTACAAGGTTTTCAAAACAAAAAAATCAAAACACACTGAACCAGATTTAGGGCACACTTCTAATCCATAAACAAGATAATCATTGCTTTGATTGTGTGTTTCCATTTTGTTTAGTGTAGCATAAAAAATCATAAAGAAGATAAAAATGTACACATCTTTAGATAAACAACACCATGGTGTACACCCGTAGCCGAGCCCAATCATGGGCAAAAGTTGCAAAAAGTGTACAAAGGGGGACAAGTCGCCTTCGATATAGTCCCGAGGACTTGGTCATACCGCCTTGGTGGCCTGACCCACAAGATAGTCCACATCATGCCATTACAGAATGGGACTATAGAGGCACCCCTTTGAGGGGCACTCCCACTCAATGTAGACCCTTTCAGGAGGAGGCCATACACGTGGCACTCAACATAGATGGGAGGGCTCCCTTAGATGCTCGTTATGAGTGGCCACCATGTGATGAAGCGCTAGAGCAACATAGGGCCCATAAGGAGGGGCCACATGATTACGTCATCCCTCCTTTACCCCTTATTACTATCAGAAACAATAGGCCAAATCCAGAGCACAAGGCTCTTCAAACAGGGCAAGCCAATTCTGCCTGCCCCTTTCACACATACGAAAGGGAGTACGAGGAAGACCACTACATTCCTCAAGAGCAATACACAGCATGGGAGCAATGCGCCTCCATGCCTGCTATGTATCAAGATCACCCATTGAGGCCAGAACCTCGGGTGAATGCCGCTAACCTCGACAGAGGAAAGTGACCCATAGAGATCTCGGATCACCATGACCAAGATAGATAGGTAGGAGAGGCATCTAGGCTTCCTAAACACAAGACGACGAAACAAATTGACTTGGAATTTTCCAAACATGTCGCCCGCCAAGCGCAAATCACGCAGCTCAGGCAAGACCAACAATAGTTAGAGCACCTGTATCGCCTTAGCAAAGAGCGCATTCGGCATCAGAAAGATGAATTGCTCTAGAACACTGTGCCTGAGAGGGTCCCAACCCCTCGCACGCATAAGATAGAATTGTATGAGAGGCACAACCCCTTGGTGCGAGACAGGTCTCCGTGACCTTATCAAATATTGCCTCCAAGACCTCCTAGACCTGAGCGGGAGGCCACTCCTAGAAACAACGATGGGCACCCTCCGCGGGCACCCACCCATGTTTATAGGTCTCACCCAGGAACTCCTCAAGAAGCCTATGAGGAGTATGAGCAAGAAGAAGAGCGGGCTGAAACGCCCTACCAAGGCAGGGGGGATGTTGTCCGGCTACCCCTCCATAGGCCTCAAGTTCCCCGCAACCCCCAATGGGAACAAACCAAGGAGGAAGAGATCAAATCCTCCGATGCATATAAAGCGCTGCTAGAGCACTTAGAGTCTATGGAGACCAAGACTTCTGGGCCCCAAAAGCCCACTTTACGCCAACTCCATAGTCACCCTATGCATCCGTCAATGCCGGCACCCCCATACCCTAAACACTTTAAACTACCCTAGTTGGCACTCTTTAGAGGGGAGGAGGATGCCCAAGAGCACGTGACTAGATTCCTGAGCCAATGCTTTGGAATTCAAGACAATGATGCTTTGTTGCTAAGAAAATTTATAACCACGTTCGTAGGCCCTACCTCGGATTGGTTCACTCAGTTGCCAAAACATAGCATCAGTAACTTGGATCAGCTAGTGGACGCGTTCCTCGAATGCTTCGCCTTCAACACCAAGAAGAAGGCGTCACTAAGTGACCTAGCTAGCCTCAGGTAGTATGAGGAAGAAACCATGGTGGCCTATGGAAATCGGTGGAGGACGTTGCTTTCAAAGCTGCCCTACCTCCCTCCTATGGTCGACCTGACCCAAATGTTCTCAAAAAGTTGTTTGAGATTGATCTTCGTGCTATTGCAGCTACAGCAATATGCCACTCTTGAGGAAGCCCTGGTGCAAGCCAGAATCATTGAGGAGATCAAGATACAAGATGGCGAGATTGCCAAGCCAAAGAAGAAAGAGTGGCCTAAAAATGCCAAAATAGGGACCACGCAACCGAAACCCGCTGCGGTCAATCAGGTTGCTATAAACATGCCAAAGCCTACACAAGCAACACAACCCTCATAGGCTAACTATCAAGCAGTTCCTCTTGACAGCTATGAGAAGGAGAATCATCGACAAGAGAAAAATCAGCAGCGTTGCCCTAGGTGGTAGTTCACACCCTTCATAGAGTCCAAAGACTCCTTGTTTGACCGTTTGTCCATGGCAAACTTGATACACCTGCCAGAAAGTCGACCCATAGACCCCAATGCACCAAAGCCTAAGGGCTATAGGGAAGACTTGTACTATAGATTTCATAGGCAGAAAGGACATGACCTTTATGCATGTTGGAAGTTCAAGAGCTTCGTGCAAGACCTAATAGACAACAAGACGCTGGCAGTGGACAACCCCGTAGCACCAAACAACCAACATATGGGAGTCTTCAAAGACCCCCTGCCTACCCATGATGCACAGGAAAAAACCCTTCAAGTCAATGAGGTGACACAGAACTGCCCCATGCAGGGGTATGTAGGGATGATAAGCATAGTGACTAGGAACAAGAGGTACCCAGGAGCTACCCCCGCGGTGGCCATAGGAGAGGTTCCATCAACGTCACAACCTCAACAACACCCTACGCAACCTCCCCCACCTAGACCAGTGGCCACGATTCGGACTAGACTTACCCAAAGTTTAAGGACCACCTCGGCTAGGCTCTCCATTTACGAGCTCATTCAATAATCATCGCCCCATCGGGAGGCTCTAATGGAGATATTAAAATCCATCGAGCTGTAGCCCCACGAAGCAAACTCTTTCAACAACTTTGTGGGACATGTAAAACAATGTACAGAACCAGTCATCACCTTTAGAGAAGACGAACTGAAATCGGTGACTTGATGACATGGTGGATCCACCCCTGCACGTCATTGCGTGGGTCAACGAGATTCCGTACAAGAGGGTGTTGGTGGACACTGGCTCATCCAGTAATATAATTACAACAACGACATTGAAACACCTCAAGTTGCCAGCATCTCACATCATGGCCTCCACTTATACTCTTCGAGCATTCAATGATGCGATATGCTCGATGGTTGGCACAATTGTCTTGCCCATCCAAGTGGGACAAAAGACTATTCCTACGTTGTGCCACATCTTGGAAGGTGAGATGGCCTATAATATCTTGCTGGGCCAGCCTTGGATCAGGGACATGAAGTGTGTCCCTTCAATAGCTCATCAATGCCTAAAGTACACATTCGAAGGGTAGGTGCATGTAGTCCCGATAGACTTAGAGCCCTTCAAGTATTGCAATATGGTGCAACTGATGCCACAATCGACCCTTCCATCGACACATTTGGATTTTCAGTTGAATCCATCTAAACAGGGTCTGATTCCGCATGCATCCCCATTGTTAAGTCCATCAAATCACCAGTCGGGTCCATCTTCATCATCTGGTCCTTCACCAACAATGCCACCTACGGTGGCCACACCGAAGGACAAGGGGAAGAAACCCCTAGAAGAGGCACCGCCATCAGTCTCAACCATCTCTACCGAAGAGATGCCTAGCCAAATGGAAGTCGAGACGCCTAGTTCACCCTACATGGAGTGGACCCAAGAAGAACTCCCATTCCCTCCCCCTCCACCACCAATGATCACCATTGAGATGGCCAATACGGGCCTGGGGGAGTATCTAGTGCGGAACATTGTAGCAACACCCGCACTTGAGTCCATGCAGGACATGGGGAGACCTCGCCTCCCCATCGACACTGTGGTTCCTCTAGGCTACCCACCAAATCAGACAAACTTTGTTTATGGGGGCCTCGATAATGGCATTGAACCTTACATGCAAGAAGAAGAAGATGAAGAGCCCTTTGTTGAGGATGTCAACTATTTTTCCAACCCAGACTTCACTTTGAGATATCTTGGCCAATGTAATTGGCATGGATATGGGTTGGGCAGGTATGAGCAAGGAGTGCACGTTCTTTTCCAACCAAGATATCAAATGCCATACGACAAGTCAAGAGTAGGGTTCAACCACCCCTGCCCCTTGACATCTTGGTAGAGAACATGCAAGGCCTAGGGATAGGCAACAAGGATGGGTTGGCATTAGATCCATATGCCAATCCTAACACAACATATACATTGGGGGATTACCTCCCATTGCTAACAACCAACCTTGTTGACCTTAACAACCCTTTCCCTTCGATCGAGAAAGGAGAAAGTTCGAGGACTCACCTACAAGAGGGATATAGACAAGGCCAAGAAGGGTCTTCAGAAGACGAGTCAGAGTATGAGGTAGCACCTTGGGACCCTTTCGAATCTCGATAGCAATCATTCACAAGTGACCCCCATAGATGATTATCAGGAGAGCTTCATGACAATGTTCCCTTTGGATGCTCCAATCGAGCAAGTGCCACCTCAAGAGAATCAGGTCCTCCCGTAGAGAGCGGAACAACCCCGATGGGACCAGATCAATTTGCTCAAGCAAGATGAGCCTCACATGTCGCAAATAGTTGTTGGAGCCAACGAAGGCCTATGGATCTCTGATAGCGATTATGAAGACGAGACTGAGATGGCATATCTCAATCATATGTGACAACAACAATACCCCATGGACATAGACGACATGTTTGAACAACTACACATAGGGCCAAGGCATAGGTGGCACCTAAACCAAGCGTAGTTGGACCAACTACTGCACCCACCACTTCAGGTATACAGAGAGCATCTTCCACCTGGAGACCCTATAGAGCCATCAGTGCCAAGGGCGGACCCTATCCTTTTATCCGCACATAGGGCCGATCCATTTGTGCCAGTACCCACAGAGCCAGATCCAGAGCACAAAGATCACCAAGGATGTCCGAGTCACCACACCCACGGTAATGGAGACCAAAATCATTTCATCAACATGATCTCCATTGACTTAACCACCCCCATCCATAACCCAACCGACCCAACACGGTCATTGCATCTAGACCTAGATGCTATAGACTGGGATCACGCTGACACACCACCATCCCCATCGGAGTACTGGCCTTGTGGTGGGATGTTCCATTTCACCCCAGGATAGACTCAGGATGTCTTCCATGTTGAAGAGGAACTCGACGTTCCCAACGTAGATCTAAATTCAGCAAATGATATCCACCTGATCCCAACTCCACACCAGTTGGAGGATGGGTCCCACATGTCAGTTGAAGAGATGACTGACGTAGACATCGGCTCTGATCCAATGAATTTGCAAATCATCAAGCTGGGGGTAAGTCTATCCCCCGAAGAGCAAGCCGACTACATTGCCCTTCTCAAAGAGAAGAAGGAGGTTTTTGCATGGTCCTACAAAGACATGTCGGGGCTAGACCCATAGCTAGTCATGCATAATCTAATGCTTGATCCGACAATCAAGCCAGTTAAGCAAAAACTACGTAAGATGCACCCAAAAGTAGCCTTAATGGTCAAATATGAGCTACAAAAGTTGTTGGATGCACAATTTGTCATCTGCGTGGATTACCCACCATGGTTGTCTAACATGGTGCCCATCAAAAAGCCCGACGGGAGGATTCGCATATGCACCAATTTTCAAGATCTAAACAAAGCGAGTCCTAAGGATGATTTCCCCTTGCCTAGCATTGACGCATTGGTAGACGCTACAGCGGGCCACAAAATGCTTTCCCTCATGGATGGTTTCTCGGGATACAATCAGATTCGTATCAATCTTGAGGACCAACTAAAAATGGTGTTCACAATGCCTTGGGGGACATTTTGTTATAAGGTCATGCCCTTTGGCCTTAAAAATGTTGGCGCCACCTACCAACGTGCCATGACATACATCTTCCATGATCACATGCATAAAACTTTGGAAGATTACATGGATGATTTGTTGGCCAAATCTCTTTTGTGCCTAGATCATCTCGATGACTTAAGCAAGATCCTCGATCGCCTCATTGAACATAAAGTCAGATTAAACCCCAAGAAGTGTGTATTTGGCATCACATCTAGAAAGCTCTTGGGTTTCATAGTCTCCAAATGAGGAATCGAGGTAGATCCACACAAAGTCAAGGCAATCCTTGAAATGCTTCCCCCAACTACCATCAAGCAGCTCAGAAGCCTATAGGGAAAGGTCGCGTCAATCAAGCGCTTCATAGCGCAGCTATCTGACAAGTGTCGACCCATGAATAAATTATTGCACAAGGGGGTAGCATTTCACTGGGATGACGAGTGCCAATCAACCTTTGATGACATCAAACAATACTTGGCTTCACCGCCAGTATTGGCACCACCTAGACTAGGAGTGTCATTCTACTTATACATCTCAGCTATTGAGGTGGCACTGGGCGCCATGCTAGCCCAAAAAAATGAACTACACAAAGAATAAGCTAATTACTATCTTAGCCGCACCCTAGTCAGTTATGAACTTAACTATGCATACGTCGAGAAGCTATGCTTGGCAGTGGTGTTTGCTACCAAAAAGTTACGCCACTACATGCTGAGCAATACGACGTATGTTGTGTCTAAGGAGAATCCATTGCGATACATGATGAGTCATACTTATCATAGTAGCCGCACGATGAAATGGATCATGTTGTTGACGGAGTTTGACATCGAATTCATTGGACAAAAGTCCATCAAAGGTCAAGTCATCGCCGATCAACTAGCAGAGGCTCCTCTTGAAGACGATCAACCTCTGACCATAGAGCTACCTGATGATGGGGTCTTCCATGTTTCAGAATCGCCAGATTCTAATGAGCCTGAGTCACAAGCCGACATGACCCTATTCTTTGATGGTTCTAAATGTGAGCAAGGGGGTGGCACGGGAATTGTATTCTTCACACCGCAAGGGGCTCCAATGCCTCTATCATTTAAATTAGATTTCTCGTGCACCAACAACAATGCCGAATATGAAGCCTTGCTCATAGGTCTTCAAACAACAATCACCATGAACATCAAACGCTTGAACATCTTTGGTGATTCACTGTTAATTGTCAACCAAGTAAAAGGGGTATTCCAATGTAAATGCCTAGTTCTACAGGCCTACAAAGCCCTT
Organism: Wollemia nobilis; assembly: GCA_028583015.1. Taxonomy (NCBI): domain Eukaryota; kingdom Viridiplantae; phylum Streptophyta; class Pinopsida; order Araucariales; family Araucariaceae; genus Wollemia; species Wollemia nobilis. Next base: position 11,478,815 of record JAQPPZ010015032.1, read on the forward strand.
GTGGAAAAATTCCTGGCAAAGCTTGAATGGTATGACATCGAGGCACTCCCTCGATCATCGAATCATTTTGCGGATACTATGGCCTCCTTGGGGTCACTAATCCTACAAGACCCTTCTGGTGAAATGACAACCATTCAAGTTAAAACATTATCACAATCCATGATGGAGCGTGCAAGCTCTGACCTAACGCCAGGAATCCACCTGATCCAGATTGAACCATCTCAGGATAAGTTCTCTCGAATCCGTGATTGTCTGAATCATGCCGACTAGGGGTCCTTGTTCTCCCCGACCCCTCTTAATAGCAACACAACGCTATTCTTACAAGTTCTTTCCCGCTCAGCTTTTGCTAGGGATGAACTACAATAGGGATTGGTCGTTCATACCATCGAGGTTTCTAATCAGCAGGATTGGTACACACCCATAAGAGACTACCTCAAGCTAGGTAACCTCCCACTTGGATTGACGCTTGCCACAAAAATATCATTTAAATAGAAAGCGACAAAACATGTCTTGTTAGGAGACATTTTGTATCATCAGAGCTACGAAGGGATCCTCCTCCATTGCTTGGACCAGTAGGAGTCCACTTGGGTGATCACCCAAGCGCACGATGGTACATGCGGTGGCCACTTCAACGGTATGGCCATCGTAAAGTGCATTCTCTGCATGGGCTATTATTGGCCATCTTTAGAGCGAGATTGTTGCGCATATGTAAAGAAGTGCGTGAAGTGTCAACACCATGCTAATTTGACACACGTACCTTCTTAGGCCTTGCAACCGATCCAATTGGCTTGGCCATTTTCATAGTGGGGCTTAGATCTAATCGGAAAGATCTCCCCTGCATCGTCGGGTCATCACACGTTCATCATAACGGCCACAGAGTACTTCACCAAGTGGGTGGAAGCAATTCCGCTAACCTCTACGACTGGACCCCGCATTGCGGAGTTTATTTTGCATAACATCATATGTCATTTTGGTATTCCATCCAAGATCATCTCGGATAATGGGACGTCATTCAAGAACAAAGATGTGCATGCTTTGACAACAAAGTACAAAATTCAGCACAGTTTTTCAACACCCTATTATCCGCAGGAAAATGGGCAAGCAGAGGCGTCAAACAAAATGCTAGTCGCTATCCTCAAAAATATGGTCATAGATAGTCATAAGGATTGGCACATTCAAATCCCGCTTGCCCTGTGGGCTTATCGCACTAGCATTCGGACGCCCACTGGGGCAACTCCATTTTTGTTGGTGTATGGCTCCAAGGCAGTCATGCCTCTCGAGTTGGAAATACCTTCCCTACGCATCTCAATGCAAGAGTTCATCGATGATGACACTGCGCGGCAAGCCCGATTAGACCAACTTACGTTGCTCAATGAATGACGCGTCAATGCTCTCGAGCATTTACGTATCTATCAAGAGAGACTTAAGAGAGCATACAACATGAAAGTTCACCTGAGGGACTTTCAGGTTGGTGACTTGGTCTTAAAAGAGAACCAACAAAATTCTAACTTGCCACCCCATCTAAGGGACAAGTTCATGGAAAATTGGTTAGGTCCCTATGTAATTGATAGTAAAATAGGACCTAGAACATACCGGCTCGCCTCTCTTGAAGGAATCAAGGAACTAGAACCCTTGAACATCAGTCATTTGAGGCCATTCCACATTTAGAGAGCCATAGCCCACCCCAAAAGCTCCAAGGATTCCCGCTCCAAAACTCCAAGGCTGCCCCAAAGCTCCACCCCCCCTAAGCCAAACCCACCCAACATGTATCTCCAAGGATTCCTACAATCGCTTGGTCAACCTAAAATCTCCAAGGACCCACTAGGTCAACCCTAAAATGCCCCAAAGGTATCAATAAACCCTTTGGTCAAACCAAAAGCTCCAAGGATTCAAGCAATCGCTTGGTCAACCCAAAATGCCCCAAAGGTATCAATAAACCCTTTGGTCAAAACCAAAAGCTCCAAGGATTCAACCAATCGCTTGGTCAACCCTAAAATGCCCCAAAGGTATCAATAAACCCTTTGGTCAAAACCAAAAGCTCCAAGGATTCCCACAATCGCTTGGTCAACCCTAAAACGCCCCAAAGGTATCAATAAACCCTTTGGTCAAAACCAAAAGCTCCAAGGATTCAACCAATCGCTTGGTCAACCTAAAATGCCCCAAAGGTATCAATAATCCCTTTGGTCAAACCAAAAAGCTCCAAGGATTCCCACAATCGCTTGGTCAACCCTAAAATGCCCCAAAGGTATCAATAATCCCTTTGGTCAAACCAAAAAGCTCCAAGGATTCTCACAATCGCTTGGTCAACCTCAAATGCCCCAAAGGTGTCCATAAACCCTTTGGTCAAACCAAAAGCCCCAAGGGTTCCCACAATCGCTTGGTCGAAAACAAATATTCAAAAACAAACAAAAACAAAAGATAATCAAAAATAACAAAAAAATTGCATCTCACTTCCATGCATACTCTTAAAAATCAAAACACAAAAACATAATAAATTGCATTAGGCATCGCATACATACATTGCATATTTGTTGGTCATACATGTCACAAGCACCATAGACTGTAATTGCTAGGCAATTCCATCATTTTCCACCTTCAATCCATTTTATCAACACATCATTCCAAAATAACACCATCCACATTTTAGCATAGTCAGTTGTCTCCTAATGAATTTAGGGTTTTTGCCATTCAGCTGTCTTTAAATTTCTAGCCAAAAACTATACAAAGTCAGACATATTTTACAAGGGTAGAGTTTTACTTGGATCACACCTCGTTACGTAACATCCCTACACAAGTTAACACACATAAAATAATTCCCAAGTTGTGTGAACGCAAGAGAAACCTACAAAGCAGTCTAGGGTACCATAGGCGAAAGGTTAGCCTGTTCATCCCCCTGTGCGAATGGTTCAAGAATGCTGAAGATTGACAAAAGGACAAGCTCTTCCCCATCAATTCCCCCTAATAAATAGTGGTTTTCACCACTAGAAAAAATCCAAATCACCATTGGTCCCCAAAGTCATAAGGATTCGTACTACACGCCATTGACAAGGATGGGTAGTCATCCCCAAGGCCTAAGAGATCAATGCCATGACATAATCATATCCCCAAACACCTTTGGTCCCCAAAAGTCATAAGGATTCGTACTACACACCCCTGACAAGGATGGGTAGTCATCCCCAAGACCTAAAGGGTCAAGGCACTTACATAATAACATCCGCAATCACCTTTGGTTCCCAAGGTCATAAGGATTCATACTACACGTCCCTGAATAGGATGGGTAGTCATCCCCAAGGCCAAAAGGATCAAGGCCATTCATAAGCCAAAACCTTATGAAGCTCAAAATGCAAAATCAAATAACAGTGGTTATCACCACTATTCAAATCCCTTGCTCAAAAAGAAAAACAAAAAGAGAAAAATAAATAGTGATTTTCATCACTATGTATGAGAGCAAGTATCCCAACAAGTTGAGCAAATAAAAGACGCCTGAGCTTGAATCCCTAGAATTATTAGCATTCGAAAAACCATTTAGGTGATCCTCATTACAGGTTTGGTGGACAGCCTACCTGACAATGGCGGTATCCTAAACGCATGACGATATGTCTATCACATTAGCTTTGCATGTGAGCAGACCAATGTTTGCATGTGGATGAGCTAGCTTATGGTACCTTAGATTGTCCCGTGGATTAATCTTACTAAATACAACAATGGAGTTAGTGGAGATAATTAGGTGATCCTCAGTATAGGTTTGGTTGACAACCTATCTGGCACTGGCGGTATCCTAACAAATACCACATAAACGAACTCAATTGCACACACAAGGATGTGAAATACCTTGGTCAAACTCAAGTCTGATTCGTACCTTGTTCAAAAGTCTTGTGAGATAAATGTAAAGTCTTGGCTAGTTAGTTAAAACATCTGAATCTTAAAAAACCTTAACTACATTTTAAAACAATGGGTACATTTCATTACTTACATCACCATCAGAAAAGACAAAAAATACAAAAACAAAATTATCAAATGCAAAGTCATTCCACAAAGCAACCACATCGTATAGAAAGCCAGTAACTCCTGTAAAGTCTATGGTACCATCAACAAGTTACCAACAAATCATTTCATCCATTCCATATGCATACATCATATAATTAGAAACATCACATTCATGATAACACATGCATACATCATCATAAATAAATGTGCATAAACAAAAAAAATAAATCATGACAAGTGTATAACCAAAAAGAAAATTCATGTATATATATATCGTCAAAATGCCCATAGGCTAAAATAAGTTGGTCCTCTGACCTCGCAAAACAACAACAAAAACTCAAAAACCCTTAAGCTTAGGGCGTCAGCCACCATGATCACGTAGGATCTATGCAACAGGAACTAGCCCCCGTGGTGTGGGTCCTATGCGACCTCTCAGGGTGGTTGCTGCTAGCCCCTACATCATGCCCACTAGCACCCCCCTCATCCAGCCACCTATGATGAGACGATGTTGACTGCTCAGTATCGTTGTCTCTCATCTGACGCGAAGACCCACCTCCAAGGAGCTCAGGTAACTACCCACTGAGGTGGATAATCTCTACCTCCAAATCCATTCAATGCTGAAACCAATCTACATCCCACCGACGGTACGTAGCCACTACATCATCATGCTATGCCAACTGAGTTTGTAGGAGATCCCTCTCTCGTGCAGCATCTGTGTCCCCATCCCACCAGTGGTACATAGCAAATGCATTCTCCCACTTCGCAAACTAAGTCCGTAGGAGATCCCTCTCCTGCAAAGCCTCCCTAAGCTCCTCAACCCATCTTCGATGTAGATCCTCCAATCATGCTATCTCAGTGCGATCCCTCACCTCCACACCCTTCGAGACAGCCTGGTGCATAGGCATATCCGGGACTGTGGGCTGCTCCGACTCCCACTACTCTAGGACGTCCTACATATCCGGCTGCTCCAAAATCCCAAAATCATCCCCCCCAAAGCTGTCAACCTCCACCATGTCTGCATCCTTGAGTGGAGCCCCCCAACCCTCTCTCGATGCCTTTGCACCCTCACCACCTGCTGCTATCGCCTTTGGACCCCCTAAAGGCCCCTCGCCTCGCCACCACCGCAATGTCCACCATTGGTCATACTCAACGGTTGCCCCGATGTTGTCCACATCAGGGACATTGATCACAGGATCTAACTCCTCACCAAGTGGCTTGATGATCGACCAGGAAAGAGTCCTCTCATCGCCCCGATGTTGATATATCAAGGGCTCACCAGGCAACCCCTGGTGCACCCCAAACTGTCGCATCACTCAGACGTACGATAAGTTCTCCTGTTCGGTCCCGTGCCACCCAATCATCCATCTCCCCCTGTGCACCCATTGAAGCCACTCTCCAACCTCAGGCCAGGCTTGACAGTCCCAGTATGGGTGCTAGCACACCTCCCCTGGAGCAAGTCGAGCGAAGGCATCAGCATAGTGCCCTATGGCACCTACCCATCGCTGACTCTGCCCCTGCTCCTCAGACCACCACCACAGAGATGCATATCCTATCTCCCTATCCACCATCTCTACCTAATTATTCCATGGCAAACCATGTGGCCTCTCCGCAGCTATGTGCTGCCACCCCCAGCATTGCAATAGATAGCTGCACCCAATCCCCTTTTGCCTCTAGTAGTGGACCTCGTACAACTCATCATAAAGTTGTGCCAAAAGCATCTGTCCCCACCTCATAATCAAAGGTGCCTCCATCGGGCACTCGACCAATCTGAACACTACCTCCAGTAGGTTCCATGGGAACCTCATGCCTGAGGAGTCAGATAGCAGCATTTTTGAAATAAGGGTCATCAGTAATGCATGCCTCACCCCCAACACACCCCTCTCTAGCCACCACCGCACCAAGATACCACCAATCAGGCAATCCCCTTTGCTCGCTCCCCCAGACTAACCACCCCCATCTCCACCCCATGCTCGAAGCACCATGTTAGCACAATCATTTGTTGATCACGTGGCGTAGCCTAAATCGGTAGCCCATCTATCAAAATCTACAAAATTCGATAGACATCCTCAAGGGGCGTCTCCCATGCTTAAGAAAAAATCGTAGGCACATGGTACCGACTCTTCACAACCTACAACGGAAAACAAATCAAAAACATTAAAACATGACAACTGACAAAAAAACAAAAACAAAATTAACAAGTTAACCTAGGGTTTTCATCCTAGTCTACACTGACCAAAAACAAAAAAAACAAACTACACAAAATAGTTAACCTAGGGTTTTCATCCTAGTCTAAACTGACAAAAAAAAAATACAACAAATAGTTAACCTAGGGTTTTCATCCTAGTCTAAACTAAATAAAATAAAAAAACAAAATTAATAAAGTTAACCTAGGGTCTGACCTTAGTCTAAACTGATAAACAACAACAAACAAAATAAAAACAAAGCGAAGTTTTCGACCTTCGTTTAAACTAGTTTTTTTTACCTTAGCTTACAAAAATCACATTTTAACCTAGGGTTTAAACTACAAAAACAAATAAAACAAAATAACAACTAGGGTTTCTAACTCTAGTTAAAAAAAATAACACATTTACCTAGGGTTTTCATTTTACTGTAAAACTAAAAAATACAACACATAATTAAAGTTTTCAGTTCCTAGGGTTTAACATTCGTCTAAACTGATAAACAACATAAAACAACATCCAAACATTTTTTTTTATGCTAAGTTTTCAATATTAGTTTAGACTAGGGTTTTCTTTTTTTAGCTTACAAAAACACAAAGACACAAAAACCACACACATTTAACTAGGGTTTTCATTTTTAATTTGAAAAATAAAATACAAAACAAAAAATCAAATTGTGGTTTTAAAACTGTAACACAAACCAAAATAAAGAGGAGGGTCACTCACCGGTCTCGCTTTGGCTCCACCACTTAATGATCCGGTCCGTGAACTCATGGTGTCCGAGAAAATTTGACAGCGCTCAGCTACGCGAATTTGACCTCCTCCTCACAGCTCTCAAACGCCAAGAAAAACAAATGCAAATTAGCCCAAAACCTAGTTTTGGCCCTTAAATAGGCTTTTAGGCCTGTAATCGTTCCCCCCTAGGATGAGCACTCTAGTTAGTTCTGGTACCACCCTAGGAAGATTACTAAACTGGTATTCGTCCCACCCAGGTATGATTACAGAGCATGAAATTCAAAAACAGCAAAAACTGCACCAAAATGCACAAAAACATAGAAATAAACTTGTCGATCAAAGGGGCCTTTGTGCCTGTGATTCTTGGCATGCAAAACTGATGTCGAGATCACAAATCCTCACTATCCTACTCCCTAAGAATGCTATAATAGCCAGAACACTCCATGGGAGGATGGATTTTCGAGAATTTCATCCCCAAACGGTGTCCCTAAAAGGGTTCAAACCCACCCAAAACAGGTCAGAATGTTTGAAAATTGCATAGGCATTCAATGAAAAACAACTGAAGGCACCCTTACATAAGTCATCTTGGGTCAAGCACCTCGTTTATTTTCTCATTTCGGTCATTCCCTCATCGATTCGTCACTTGAGGGGGTAGTCACACTTAGTCACCAATCAACAAAAACACACCCAATAAAAGAAATGGCATGCATTCAAAGGATCATTGACAAAGACAATCATGCCCCTGCTTGGGGTAGCAAACAAGCAATAATCATAGGATGATCAAACACTTGGCATTCTAGAATCATGAACTCAAGGTTCCCACAGACAAAATATTGCACCCTTTGCCTATTCATGACTGAACAATGTCCAAGATCAAGTAACACCTCACTGAAAAAGGTTAACACTTGAATTAAGCTCCTTAGCTCGTCAGAAGCAAGGATTCAAGAATGCATGCCCTTTCCATACTTGGGGCATCAAGATTTGGTTAGGTTATTGAGAAACCCTAATAATTAGTGCTTTGGTTATCTATTTTTGCTCAGCGTTGTGCCTTGCACAATGCTTCCCAAAAAGGGGCATCTGTAGACACCAAAATAGCACCAATCTAATTATGTGGCTACAAACACTGATCGAAGTGACATACACAGCCCCTAGGGCAGCCCCCAAAGGTTCAAAAATGGTCATAACCACTCCCACAATAGTTTTGGAAGATCATAGGTCAATTTTGCACCTTTTTAGCACTTTGCTCCCTACTCGTCCCACCCTGGGACGATTACAAACTGGTATTCATCCCACCCCAGGACGATTATCAGCATTCATCCCAGGGTGGGACGAATAGCAAGTTTAACTGGCAACAAGTCAAACCTCGGTAGGTTCGCCACTTAACTGCACCTTCGGGGCATGCAATTGCGAGGAACGGCTTCAAATAAGATAGAGAGATACTTCAGTCATGCATGCCTTGATTATGGAGGCCTCATGCAAGGAGACTCTAAATCAGGGAATAATATTTTCTCCCAAAATAGGGCAAGCAAGTCAAGTGGTGCCCTTGCATGCGCATTCAAAGAGAGAGACCCTAGGTCTATAAATTGGTGAGTCTTCTCACCCCAAAGAGGAAGAGACAAGGAGGATCATTTGGAGCAACGAAGTGCTGCCAAATTACATCCTCACCCATCGTTTGTGCTTTCACACCCTTGATCTCTCTTTTGGAAGGGAGGTTATTGGGTGATTATTGAAAGCACAATATGGACCCAAACCCAAAAATTTTGCCACAATACCCCTCCAAATTTTTTGACACAACCCCATAAGAGGTTTTGGACCCATCCCAAGTGGATTGGTATCAAAACTGAGTCCCAAAAGACGGCGTCCTGCCCTTGGGCGCCCCCTGCACTATTGTAGTTCTAATCGCCCCACCCCGGAGCAATTAGAAATATGTGGTAGATTTCCTTGATTTTTCTTTTGCACTTTATTCTAGGTCACTTACATATGTTGTCATTTAAATTTCATGTAATTATGACAAGTTCTGGCTGTGATTTTATCATTTCTCGCTTTCGCTAACATACAAGGAGCGTCATCGGATACAAGGCAATCAAGGCCAAATTAGCCAAATCCGACCATCTGGGTCATCCCAAAATGCCCCATTTTACCTAACCCCAACTTTTCAAGTGTTTTAGAGGCCTCTGGATCAGACATTTAAGAGGTGGATTTCGGACAGGTTATGATAGTCCTAATCGTACCACCTCGAAGTGATTAGAAATTTGTGAAATATTTCTAGACTTTCCTTTTGCAGTGGCTTCCTGGTAATGTTTTATTGCTTCTATCAAATTTTCAGCTCATTCTAATATGTTTCAGTTATCGTTTTAATTATTTTATGCATACACTAACCGCAGGCCTTGGGGATCGCATGTTTCTCTCCATCCGTAGGTGCTACTAACCATTTATTTTTTCTATGAATGCAGTATCTCGACACCAGAGGGGCAGCAAGGAACCATAGACATATTCACGCAAGCGACGGTGACATTTGGTTCGCCCATTTTCAATGTGGGCACGCGAAAGATCTCAAAGGGGAATATATCATTCATGGTGTAATCAAAATATGTCCGACGCTCCTAGCCCCTGAAAAGGGAGGAGACATATTGTAACTTGATTTTGATAAAATCAATAAAATAAAGTGCTGCACTTTTACACTTGCTTTTAATATCATTTCAGTTCGTTGATTTTCCTTCTTTTCATGCATTCTTGTTCGTAGGACTTAGCGTTGCATTTCCCCTTCTGTTTTGCTTCCGTATCCTCGTGCTTTCAAAACATTTTTCTATTGATTTTTACATAGTATACAAGGACATGTAATATGTTGGAATGGCATGTATGATTTATTTAAATAACTACACTAAGGGCATCCCTAGATAAGGGCATCCCTAGATAAGTTGGTAAAATTGCCTCCTCTATTTGCAATAACATATCTCCCTGCTTTGATTCTAATTGGATTATTTAGGAAGTATATTTTGGATTTTGTCCTATTAAATTTGTTCTCTAATGCTTTTTCTTTTAAAATTTTATTTATAGCTCTGGCCTCATTTATCCCTACCCTCCCAAAAGGGTTGTATCATCTACAAACTATTTATGGGTGACATTGTTGATGTTATGACTAGCCTTAAGTCCACTTATTAGCCCACTTTTTTAGCCTTCTTCAAGTTCCTACTCAATACCTATTGGGGTCTAAATTTAAATCAAGGAAATTTTAAACTGTGACTATCAAATCTATAAAAAGGGTGAGCACTCTCTAATCACAGCTCAAACCCCACATCAAAACCTACATAATAAATTTATATACCTAAGTTCAAACTTAGGTGTATGAAATATTGCACATTATCCTATTTTTTAGATTTATTAAATCTGGAAAATCAACCTCAGATACCCTACCTAACCACTGGACATGTGTCCTAGCCACCTCACCAGCATCCCTTGCCACATCTCATACACCCTTGTCCCCTTGTCTCTTCACATGGGGTAACCCTCTACATAGCACTCCACTTACAACCACATCACCCTAGTTAAGTGAGACATCCCGGGCGACTCACTCTAACTACCCCCTCCATTTGGCAGCCCTATATTACCACTTAGTACTCTTGGCTTGCCACCTCTCATTTCCCTCCAAAACCCTAAGGATCCTATAAAGGCACCTTCACCCCACCAAATCAAAGGGGCTGAATATTTGTACCTTCAGGTTATTGAAATAGGACTAGATCTCTACACACATCCCAAGGAGAATCAAGAATCAAAGCCTGAAGGTCCATTTTTGAATCAATATGTCATTCAATATTCACCACACATCTACGATTTCATATTCAAAACCACATCCACATATTTCCCCACTGCCCATGAATGTTTATCAGTCCTCACCACACATCTACGGTTTCTCAGAGCCGAGAGTACAATTCAAAAATATCAAAAAAAATTATGTTTGCATCAAGGCATTTAATTTATTTTCTTTGTTTCTTCATTACATATTTTCTATGATTAGGGCTCTATAGCAGTATTCTTTATTTGGATTTACAAGTTCTACTAACCCTCATCTGGTTTTCATGTGTGTAGAAAATAGGTACTTTGGAGAAGCTGACAAAGTTGGAGTGGTCATTGTATTAGATACTTGAAGCCCACTCACCCCTCTGAAGTTGTAGTAGAAAGGACGAAGAGAACCAATTGACTATTTAGAATACCACATTCTACTATTTGGGCACTTTTACATTGTAACATTACACCCAATACACTTGGGAAAATTCAAAAGAGATCATTGTAATATTGGGAGATCTAGGCTCCCCTGTTTGATACAAAAAAATAGATCATTCATTTATTATTACAAGTGTTCAATTTGTGTTATATGTTTGGTGTTGTTCTTTTGGTTACAAAAATGGCAATCATGATGAGACCCCCAAGGGTCTTATTTGTTTTTACCTTACCTAATTTACTTTACTAATTTGTGTTCTTTGTGATTACAAGTTTTGAGAGTTGAAAATGTGTGAAGATTCAATCTTGGATCGGTAGATCCGAGACCTATTGATGTTCAGCCCCGTTACTACAAAACTATGCACCTCCAATTTTAAATATGAGGAATCATGCACCTGTGATGAATCAACTGATAAAACATGCATAGGTAGTGCAGATCTGTAGAACTGCACATCTATGATGGAGTGCCTGACAAAATGCACATGAGTGATTTTGATAATGTGACATCGCGAACCTACAGTTGAAGCGAACTGGAAGGAGCGGCGAAAGGAACATAGGTCTATATGCTTGTAAACCCTTTTTTCTATGTTTTTGGTTTTTAGTATTATATTTAGATAGATTAGAGGTCTTTGTCCCATGTGCCTTGTTTGCATTTAGGTTTTAGGATAGATATTTCTATTTTCAATCAAAGCATTCATGAAAACATAATAAAAAAATAAGGAATCAAATAAACAGATTTGCATTTGCATGATTGGTAACAGAGCATTTTGCATAGCTATGTTAGAAATAAGTTAGGTGCATTTTTGGGGTTCAGGTATGGTCTACCCTATTCTATTTTTTAGTCAAAATCATGCACCCACAGTTGGGATATCCCAAACGCATGCATGCAACTAGTAAACCGTGCAAACGCGGTTTACCAGAACCAACCGCCCACCTATGGTTTGGCCTTAACAATAGAACTTGGTCATATCTTGCTTGAAGTTAGCCATTTCAACCCCTGATATGATTTTTTTTTTTGTTCTCTATTTCTTTTTTTTTTGTATTTGGCATAAAACCAAATTTACATCTTAGTTTGCATCACACAATAATTTAAACAAGACTCACACACTCACTTGAACATTGTACATGGTTGGATTTCATCACCACAAGATTTGATTTCATCACCAGCCACCAACATATTATTACCCTGTCCATGGCCAAGGTCGACTCCAAGAACTATCCTATCTGTGGAAAATAGCATGCATTTCTCTTTGGAGGGTGTATAGTTGCCCACAATGTATTGAGTGAGGATCAATAGGACCTATGCTCCCTGACCGACTATGGATTTCATCTCCATATTTTGGTGGGTATGGTTGTCTAGACTTCATCACAAGGTTTAGTCAATGTGAGTATACAGGTGAAATCCTAGATTCATCTTAGGGAAAATATTTTACACATTGCTTTTTCTTTTTTTATCAAAAACTTTCAAAACTAAAAAAAAATCAAAAATTTCATTTCAAAAAAAATTCAAAAGTAAAAAAAATTAAACTTTGCATGAACTTAGGAACAAAAACCTTGCTTGTTTGTTTGCTTTGAGTGTTGTTTTACATAGTGCTTATTTCACGCATTTACACACTTACAATTGCATTTCACACATCATCACACCTTAGTGTATGGTAACAACCTGTGGTCAGGCCAAAAAGTTAGCATTAATTTAGAGTCAATTGTCTTCTCCTATGGAGCCCTCTCAATTTAGTCAAGACCCTAACACTTTAGTGGTAGGGCAAGTTAGTGTAGTCCCTAATATGTCCTAGAATTTAAATGTAGGGCCCTCTAATAGTGCCCCTATTTTAGATAGAGATATCATGCATAGGGCTACCCATACCGTTATTCTTAATACTCCTGGGAGTGAGCCACCCTCACCAATGGATGGTCGTGTCACACTTGTAGATATGGATATCGTTAGGATGTACCTGAATGGAGCTAGTATGGTTTTTCCATCATTTCCACTGCTAACCATCCCATATCATGTCATGTCATCATTACATCAGGAGTCTACCTTCACACACCCATAGCAGTTCAATCTACCCTTCATGAATCCACTTTTTGAGCCAACTACTACCACTCTGGCTAGTCACCCATCATCATTTAGCCAACCAACCATCACCTTACCACATCGAAACATCATTTGCACCAACCTCATTTACAAAGCATCAACTTAGGTCGACTTGTAGGTCCCTATATCCATTCCATCTATCACCCCTACGAGCCCCACATGTCCTATCATCCTTCATTTGATGGCAATTCCTTTTACCACATACTCTCCATCTACATCTACTAACATGGTTGCCTTGCAACTACCCTAGCCATCCACTTTATATGTGATTGTTCCTATATCATCTATGATTTCCATGCAACAGGCCTTCTTGCAGCTGAAACAAATTATTTTGGATAATGCTAACTATATAATTAATCCTAATCTGTAATAACATTCATAGAGGATTGATCAAAACCCACCATTAACATCTCATCAAGCCCATGCCTTTATCCAAGATCCATCTTGGGTATTGTGCCCCCCAACCACTACCATAGAAACTAACCCACTTCATCATATGTATGCTAACTCATCATTTCAGCATGCTAACATACCCCCATAACCTCATCAATATCAGAACCCTCATCAACCATCATATCATCATGTATTTTATCCTAACATCCTCGATCATCTGCATTCCATCTACAATGCACAGTATTACCAGCAATAGTAAGCAAACCAGGGTTTTAACCTTGTGGAGGATTCTAAGTTTCAATTCTTAGATATTTAGATTGATAGCCTTGTCATGCAAACACAAGGTTTGCAGTATCAAAATCCCACCTTACAATATCTACTCAATCACCTGATCCATGATTTGGTACCCACACCACCTTATCCAACTAATTTTTAGATATCGAAGTTTGATACATTTAAGGGGGATGAGGACCCCTGAGAGCATGTGATAAGGTTTGTTAATGCATGTTGTAGGATAAAAAAAAATGATGCACTCATGCTACACACCTTTCCTTAGACACTTGGGAGAGAAGCCCAGGATTGGTACAATCACTTACCACATTAGAGTGTTTACACTTTTGAACAACTTGCAGACCAATTCCTGGAGTGATTCACCTTGAATGTTAGGAAGAAAACTACATTGAACGATCTGCTTAGTTTGAAGCAATATGATGATGAATCGATCCATGAATTTGGAAACCAATGGAGGGCAGTTATGATCAAATTGCCATTCTCCCTTCCCATGACAAAATTAATAAGAATGTTCATGAAGAGTTGTGCCAAACCCATCTCTTTGTTGCTATAGTTGCAATAGTATATAACATTCAACAAAGCACTCACCCATGCCAGAGTGATAGAAGAAATAAAGATTCAAGAGGGTGATATCAAGCCTAAAAACAAAGAGTGGCAAAATAAGAACCAAAATGGAAACAACCATGGCTATTCCAAGGCCGCACAAGTTAATCAGATAGTCTTGGTCCAACCCTCATAGCTAAATCAACAAGCCCAAGTTTAGATTCAACAACCCCAACATCAGCAATAGCAACTGCAACAAATAAATTATCAAGCGGTTCCACCCCTACAATAGGTACAAAACCAAACGCAACCTGTAGAAAGGCAACATCATCATTTTAGGTCCTAACACAATTTCACATTATTGCAAGAGCCCTACTCATCTATCTTTCAAGAAATTGTATGCAGCATAACTTTTTACATTGTCGAAGATTAAACCCAAAGATCCTAGCAAGCTAAAATCAAAGGCCTACGGAGATCATTTGTATTGCATCTATCATTGGCAAAAAGTGCATGATGTCAAAACTTACCATGGGTTTAAAGGCATCGTGCAAGATTTATTGGAAGCGGGAAAAATAAAAGTCGACAATCCACTAGCCCAACCTAATCAAAACCTTAGAATTTATCAGACACCTTTGCCTCATCATGAGGCAAATCAACAAGCAACGGAAGCATCAAATTCTAAATCTCCTCCCAACCAAGTGAACTATGTGTCTCAACTTTATCAAGGTTTTTTAGGGGTTGTCAGTGTGGTCACCCATGGGCAGATACAAGTGAATCGCACAACCCAAGCTCCTACAGCACAACCTAGTGTACCCATACAACTAGGGCCATTCATTCCACCTCTACCCATCCATAATTTGAGTAGTCCATCTCGCCCAACCATCACCCTAGGCAGTTGATTAACACAAAGTTTGAAGATGGTATCAGTAAAAATATAAATTTATGAGCTAATACAACAGTCTCCCCCACATTGCGAGGCATTGATGAAGATTTTAAATTCCATCCAAGTACAATCAGAAGACCTTAATGCCTTCAACACCTTTGTGAAAAGCGTACAAAAATGCATGGAGCCTTTAATAGTATTTTATGACTTTGAGGAGAATATTGTATCATCAGATTTACCAAATCCTCCATTTTACATAATCGCTCATATTTATAGGAAGCCATTCAGGAGGGTACTTATTGATACTGACTCCTCCATCAACCTCATTACCACTCTTGTCATCAAGCATCTAAACCTACCATCATCACATAATTACATCATCCACCTTCACCTTGAGGGCCTTTAATGATGCTCTATGCTCAACTGTGGGGAATGTTGTTATTCCTATCATCGTGGGAGTGAAGACTATTTATGTACCCTTCCACATATTGGAAGGGGTGATGCAATACAACATACATCTTGGATTCCCCTTGATCAGGGAGATGAAGTGTGTGCCCTCGACATTACACCAATGTCTAAAATATGTACACAAGGGTAAATTACATTGCATCCAAGTAGACACAAAGCCTTTTAAATACTGCAACTTGATTTCAAATCCTTATGACTCATTGCTTCCATCCACGCATCTCTTTATTTAGCCACTTATAATCTGAACTGATCCTACTAACATCACTTCATCAAAATCCCCAATCCTAAAGGAATTGCCAATAATTGATCCTACTTTTGCATCCAAAAGCGTCAGCTCTATTCAATCCTTATCCACCATATTTCATTTTTCCATTGTGCTTGATCATCCTACTAACCAATCACCAACTTAATTAGCCACACCGCCCACTTCACAAATACCATTCACATTTTTAGCTCAATCCACTCCATCAACTAACAATCCCATCAAGCCAAATCTATCCTAAACTTTTCCACCCATCATCTCGCAGATAGGTTCACCTATCCAAGAGGAGCCATCACGTCCACCTAAATTTCAAGCTGCCATCGAAGTGTCCTCCTCATCCACTGATCCAAATAAATCCCAACCATCTCAATTTGTAGTGCATCTTGCCAATCCAAGCATTTTTTAGTACTTCATTTAAAGTGTCACAGTTACACCACTTATTGAGTTAATCAGAGATTATGGTCACCCACGCGACCCACCTTTAGCTGTAGGTGCAATATACACAATGGGTTCCTGACCAAACAAGATCAACTTCATATATAGGGGAGTGGATTCCTCATTCGATCCACCTCCTCCTAATAAGAAACACTTACAATATTTTAATGCCAATTTAGAATATATATCTAACCCAAATGTTCCTTTACGATATTTTTGTAGGGTTAATTGGAAGGGATTCGATCGTGTTAGACATGAGCAGGGTCCACATCACATTGTTGAGCTTGAATATCAAGAAATATATGATTGCTCCTGCTTAGGATATAGGTCATCAACCTCAAAATCCTCTTTCGATAATACATTCCAATAACTCACCCTTGAGTTTGGAGAGGAGGATGAGAAGAGCAAAGAATGTGATGACAGTGATGATGAGTACCTGGACCCTGATTTTGTGCCTTGTCTAAATAAGGTTTTTCCAAAGATAACATTATATACATCAATATTTGATTACACTTTTGACAATTATATCTTCGATGATGATTATGAGGAAGACTTGGGGGAGAATTTGATGTCCTATCTATCGTCTTTGATGGTTCTGAAGATGTGGCCCCCATAGTGTTGTGGTAAAATGATTAACACAATTGAGCGAAAACCAAATAATTCATTAACTAAACATTAGCATAGGACTAATGTTTAAATAAGAAACAAAATAGTAATACTAACTTAATCTCCTTAACCCACGCTAACAAACGTGTTGTAGGAGAAGTAGAGTTAGGTTAGGATTT
This sequence comes from Wollemia nobilis, assembly GCA_028583015.1. Classification (NCBI taxonomy): domain Eukaryota; kingdom Viridiplantae; phylum Streptophyta; class Pinopsida; order Araucariales; family Araucariaceae; genus Wollemia; species Wollemia nobilis. Next base: position 11,496,090 of record JAQPPZ010015032.1, read on the forward strand.
GATAACCTAAGATATTTAGGAATTAACCTATCTACCATCAGATATTTTAAAACAGTAAATATTTGCATGGTAATTAGTACAAAGTAAATGTAATAATCTACTAAACTAGTGTAATGCAATATACTAGCTTATTTTACCTAGTGGAGTAAAAGGGTAAATATCCCAAAGAATGGAATATTACTCTAACATCCCCCCTTATTACATTATTTGGGTAATGTATATAACTGTCCCAATACAGTGAAAAAGATGTCGATCTGTTGGTTCTTGTTCTGTCACAGTACTCTGGTTGCTTCTAAGCAAAAAGTGGGTCATTCCTCACTTTGTCTTCACATCAACGAATGTCCTTATAGTAATCTCATCATCCAACCAAATTGCATGGGTAACCAGCCACTGCAATCGCTAGGTGTAGTAGAATAGATCACTTCATACGAGGTTCATTCATTTACAATATGAGTTTGTAAAATATAAGGTAGCTAAGGTGTCGATCGCTGTCGAAAATGCACCCTTATAAGTTCCCCCTTCTTGTTGCAAAACATGTTGTAATTAATTTTTGAAAGAAGTATGACTAAGGTGTCGGTTGCTACCGAAAATGCACCCTTATAAGTCTTCTTCTCTTTTTACAAAAAATTGTGAAGAAAAGAAAGTATATCCCCCCTTAATTGCAAAATATGTGCAACTTAAGAAGCTTTGTGAAGGATTTTACAAATATTGCCTCCTAGGCAATTTTACACCAGAAAATTCCCTCCTTTTGTTACAAGAACTTCAAACAATGAGAGTTTGCTATTTATGAAGCCTAAAAGAGGTACAAACACCCCTTTATTACAAGTACTTCAAACAAAAACTTATGCTATTTATGAAGCCTAAAAGAGGAGAAAGAGGAAATGGTGCTTTGCCCAAGGTAACAAATGTGTTTTCCCTCTTCAATACTGTCTTAGCAATAAGCACTCTGTGTGCTTTTTTTGAACCAGAATCATAATCAGAACTAGACACTTCACTAGCAATATTGCCTTTGTTTTGCTTCTGTGTTGTGCCTTTGTCTTTCTTGTTTTTCTTGTTTTTGAACCAACACTGAATGGTGTCTTGGTTGTCATTTTTACAAGTTGTGCAAAACTATGCTTTCTAGGAAATTTTATCAAAAAGTTCACCAAATCATCCTTCCTTATTGCAAGTACTTCAAGCATGGTTGCTATTATGAAGTCTAAAAGAAAAGGTATAATTTTTATGACTTCTACTTTTATGATTGCCTTTATAGGTTTTATTTCCCTCTTGTCAAAAATCTGTGTTTTGAAGGAAGAAAGGAATTATCCCCCCTTAGTGCAAAGGATTGCAACTTTTTAAGGTTCCTTATTTTCAAAAAACTTGTTCTTTCTTTTGATTACCCTAAAAGAGTACCAAAATATAATTCACTCAAACAGATATTTAATGGCACCTGCCTGAAAATCCTCTTGAAGAGGAATAATCAGTTTGAGGAAATTAAGCCAAACAAATAAGAGTGAATTAGGGGTTTTGATTTAGGAGAGAATATCAATTAATTTTGGCTTTAAATATGTGCAAGGATTTACACAAATTTGTGAAATTTTGGGGTTTAGTGTGTTCTTGATTCTATGACTTATAATTGCAAAAAGAAATAATGCAATAATAAAATAAGAATGCCCTCAAAATTATTATCACTTAGGTGTCGGATGCAACCGAAAATGCACCTAAGTTTCCACTGAAGGTGTCGAGTAAAATCGAAAATGCACCTTTTAATTTTTGCAACAAAATGTGGATTTGTGTTGTGCAAAAAATTGATATTTTATGTCTCCTCCTAGTTTTACAATTTTGCAAATAATATGACAATAAACAATTGCCTTTCTTTTCTGATTTTGCAAAATAAACAAGTTTTGATTTGTTTTAAAGTGCTCCTCACTTTTGTGTTACAAATTTGCAAAAGAAATACAATTTCTTGTTTTCCCCCCTTTGTTTTGCAAATTTAACAAATAGCACTCCTTTCAAGATAAGTCGACACACGACCCACTTTTGAAAGGCTTCCAGACTAGTCGACAAACGACTTGGTTTTGATGGACCCAAGGTTTCAAGTTCTTCTCAAGTTTGCAAAAAAAATATGTGCAATTTTATGTCTTACATCCCCCTTTTGAGAAAACAAATGCACACTTTCAATATTGATGTTTTGCAAGTTTTTAAGTTTCCTTGTTTTCCAATTTGCAAGAAAGAATTCAAGTTTGATCCTCTCTTTTGTATGCTTAATTAACAAGGTTTGAGAAGAGTTTTCTAATTTGCAACAAAAAATGTGCTCTTGCTATGTCTCATATCTCCATTTTGTGAGAAAACACAAGCACCTTTGAATTTGAAAGTTGCAAAAAAGAATAGATCCTTTCAATCTTTAGTGCATTAATTTAATTACTTTAAGCAAAATTTAATTAATAATAAAAAAATTCTTGTAAAAATCACTTTAATATATAAAAAAAAATGATTTTAAGCTAAGAAATATTAAATTATTAAAAAAAATACTTTAAAAAAATAATTAAAAAAAACACAAGAAAAAAGAATTTACCTTTAAAAAATATGTGCCTCTTGGCGCGGTATTAAGGTAAACAAAATGCCTTTTAATACGCGACGGGAGTCGATCCTGCGACTCCCCGCCTATGGCCTTAGCCCGACCCGATCAACCGGTCGGGCTAGAGGGCCCAACGTGAAGGGAAGGGAATAAAATCCCTTTCCCTTCTTCCCTCGCGCGAGCGGGGAAAAAAAATATGGGATTTATCCCACATCGCCCATGCGGGGAGTATTGTGGGGCATAAAAGGGCTTTGAAGCCCTTACTTGGTTGACTGCCTGCGGGCAGTTAGTCCTCCCCACCCTCCTTTTTGTTGTTGTCATGTGGCATAGCTATCAAGCCACCACGTGTCATGTCCTAGTCTGGTCGAGTGATGCGTGGTTGTCTGCCATGTATCACACACATGTCCTATCTAGTTGGGTGACACATGGCATGTTCGCCATGTGTTACTCACATGTTTTGTGTTGTTGTCATCCAGTGGTTGTTCACCATGTGTCATTCCTTGTCTTGGTTGGTTAGCATCCTGGTTGGTCCACGTGTCGAAGTATGGTATGATTATGTGTTGGTGTTGGTGGAGGGCGCTCCTGCCCTCTCTGATCGGTCGCCACATCACCTCCAGGATCTATGGGGCCTCAGATTCAGCATCAGTCGGCTATCAGGGTTTAGGTGGCAGTCTTGATAGGCTGTCAGCCCCTATCAAGCTGTTAGGTGGTCGGTAGTCTAGGTGCTAGATAAGGAGGGCGCACCTACCCTCACTTTTTGGTCATCGACATAGGCCACGTCCTACTAGTTGATGGTCTCTCAAGGGTGCTCCAGCCCTCGTGGATGGGTCAACCACTTGGTAGGGCATACCTACCCTCCTGTCAGTGTCACCAGTTACAAGTGTCATGGAGGGCACGCCTGCCCTCCGATTAGGGTGGCATCGTCTCGAAGGCCCTGTCTGTTGGTCACCGAGAATCAAAGGTCTGCCTACCCTCTCGAATCTCGATCATTGATGTTCAAGAGGGCCGCCTACCGTCCTATCGGGGTGGGCCTAATAGGTCTGACAACCACCTACTGTCAGATCTATGGGCCTATGGGCTGACCTACAAGTAGTCCCTCGGGCCCTGGGACTGGTCGAGGAGTTGGACCTGGCCGGTCAAGCTCCTGCGGGCCCTCCCTTGACCCTGTCCTATGGGCCTCAATGCCTATCGAGGTGGGGTGAGGTGGCCCAAAAAATTGGGAATATCCCACCTCCTCTACCTCTGGGTAATTTGATTAATCAAAACAAAGGATCAAACTATAGGAACAGAAAAAAAAATTAATTAAAGTCACCAGTGATTGCCTTCGCCTTCTCCAACGGAATGAAGGTGTGCCTTTGCCTTCTCCAGCAGAACGAAGGTATCCCGATGCTCTTTCTCCCTCCTGCTCCCTCTGGCTCTGATGCCAATGTGGTAAAATGATTAACACAATTGAGTGAAAACCAAATAATTCATTAACCAAACATTAGCATAGGACTAATGTTTAAATAAGAAACAAAATAGTAATACTAACTTAATCTCCTTAACCCATGCTAACAAACACGTTGTAGGAGAAGTAGAGTTAGGTTAGGATTTGATAACCTAAGATATTTAGGAATTAACCTATCTACCATCAAATATTTTAAAACAGTAAATATCTGCATGGTAATTAGTACAAAGTAAATATAATAATCTACTAAACTAGTGTAATGCAATATACTAGCTTATTTTACCTAGTGGAGTAAAAGGGTAAATATCCCAAAGAATGGAATATTACTCTAACAAGTGCTCATTGATGAGAAAGAGAAGTACTACATCAGAATTTTTCCTATCAATCAACCCATATTTCAGTTGCTCCTTCCACGAGAACAAGTTGATCCAAGTTAAACGCATTAAATATACATGGCTTAAAAAATAAAATAAAATAAAAACAACAAAAGACAAAAACATTTTCATACACATTGCATTTCATACATCCATCCATGCATTTCCACTTAAATATTCATTGCATTTCATACATCCATCCATGCATTTTTGCTTAAATATTCATTGCATTTCATACATCCATCCATGCATTCCACCTACATTACATACATGCATTTTAGGCATTTGTTCATACCATTCATCATATTAGGGATAATTTGGTCAATTTCGATGATCACTAGTCTACTATGTCTTGTTGCCTTAATCAGGGGTACCTTACATCAAGCACAACAACCCATCAATCACAATAATTTACAACTTTTCTTATAATATTTTGATCATTAAGGAGTTCACATAAAGTAGGATAGATACCATATAATTGTTAGCCATAATGATTATATTGCCACTGACTATTTTGTGTGCACCTTTTAATTTCAAAAGATTGCGATGAAAGTATAACAAAAACATTACACACCACATCAATCCATCATCAAAATTCAAATATTTTCAATCACTCAATGACTCCTAGTGTTTTGAGCAAACTCAATTCAAAGTCAAAAAATCTTTAGAAGAAATAGATTGTTCTTGGTCAATCAAGTTTCCTCTTGGGCCATGCACATCAAAACACATCTAATACATTATGAATCTTGGGAATAAAAAAGTCAAAAGTTGATATTATCGTAAGTAAAAGGTTTCCCCTAATCATCCAATTATGTACATGATCTAGAATGCTAGAGATTTGATAAAATTACAAGCTCCACCTTCATTCCAAAAACAAAACAAAAAATCCCTTGCTCTTTGTCATAGAGAGCAAGTATCCCAAAAAATTACAAAAATAATAAAATCCCTTGCTCTTCCTAAAATAAAGCAAGTATCCAAAAATATTACAAAAGCAATAAAAATCCCTTGCTCTTTATCCCAAAAATCATCCCAAAGCAATAAAATCCCCTTGATCCCCCTCAAAATGAGCAAGTATCCAAAAAAAAAGAAATAAAATCTAATTGCTCCATCACAAAATGAGCGATCCCTACAATCCCATGCAATAAAATAAGTGAAGGAGCTTGAATCCCTAGAACTCTTAGTGTCTCAAAAACCATGGGGTGATCCTCATTACAGCAATGGGCTGAATGAATCCTACTTGGCAATGGGGTATCCTTATGCGTGGTTCCATGTCTATCACATTAGTGACCTTCTTTTGTACAGACCTATGGCTGCTCTCAGATGAACTAGCTTATTGGCATAAGTTACAATTGATCAGTTTGAACTAGCTCATAATGAGAAATGAACAATCATTACACAAATGGTTGGTCCTTGAGAAATTTTAAAACACTAAGACAACCTAAGCATCATGAAGATTTGTGAGATCATAAACGAGTTTGTTCAAGATCACTAAGATGTTTGAGTCTTTGCAAAATAATCACAGATCATCTATCCAATCCATCTACTATCATTTACATTATTACATCTCATTATACATTTCATTCACAAATACCACATGTTAATGCCCCTGATTAAGTGACAAGAATATAGTCGATCAAGCAAAATTCTAAAGCATACCAAATGGTCATTAGAGCATAGCATTCATCATCCATTCAATATATCATCACATCATCTCATATGCATCCATTAATGCAATAAAGCAAAAGCACAAACAAGTCCAAATTAGTATTAAAAAATAATAATTTCAAAAAAATAAACAAAACACAAAAAACAAATCATGTATTCTTCTCATACAAAAACATAAAAACACAAAACAAATCATGGATTCTTTTCAAAAAACAAAAAAAAAACCTTCTCACAAACACCAAATGTATCATCATCATCAAATCCATCATCAACTCATCATCAAACATGCACATCATCATCATTAAGTGCACCTCGTACTTAGTGACTTACCCTATACACCTAGCGGGTGTAGTGACTAGCAATCCATACAATCCAGTCGGATGGGTAACTCACCATAAGGACACTTATCCAAAAAACCAAATGCATCATCACGTCATCATCAAAATCATCAATTCCATCAGCATTCATCATTAACACATGAATAACCATCATCATCACCAAATAAATTAGTGAATCTTGTATCTAGTGAATTATCCTATACACTTGGTGGTTGAAATGACTAGCAATACATACAATCCAGTAGGATGGATAGTTCACCATAAGGATACTCATCATCAAATCAAAATGGCTTTAATCAGCTAGGTCCCTCAATATTTTGAACTTGGTTGTGTTCAAACCATATTTGCACAAGTTTATCCTTCAACCCCTTCTATTGGGTCAAAAGTAGAAAACAATCAAATCAATTTTGGTAATAATCGAAAATCACATGAGCATCGAATTCTCAAAATGAATGGTTTCTTGAACCCATCATTTAGAAGGAATTTCTAAAGTCGCAAGGGAACTAGAACTCCAAAAGTGGTCGATGGTTTTACCACAACATATGCCACAAATGAACCAAAGGCAAATTTGCAAAATACTATTAATCCCAAACTTGGGGCAACAAGTTGATTCAATGTCATGCATTTGCATCACATTCACATAATTCAACCATTGACCTCCTTTAACCATCCACATTTGGTCGATTGGCTTGTGGGTTTCATCCTTTACCCCTTCACCAATTGAGGGGGTAAGCAAACAAATCAAAATGTCATCAAAATTACCTAGGTGTTGTAGGTGAGTTGGAGAGGAGAGGGCAATCCTCCAAGGGAGGTCCCAGGTTTGAATCTCCACCCTACCAAAAAGTTGAATTGGGTACCCAAAATCCAATTGATAATGTTGATGTGGGCAAGGCTAGGCATGACTCCCGGGTGACTTTGATGGTGTAGAACCCCTTGGTCATGGTCTCTTAGACCAAGGCGGCCCCACAAGGGGTTTTTTGCTTTAAAAAAAATGTCATCAAAATTTTTCAAAATCATTGATTCTTGTGCATCAAGAATATTTGAGTCTATCCATCCAATAAAGACAGGTGTCATTGGATTTTGCATTGCATCGTGTTTCACACAACACGGTACAAAAATGGGCATTTGTAGACACACCAAATTGGTCATTCACAACATTGCATTTGCCACCCACATCAAAACCTGCATAGTAAATCTATATACCTAAGTTCAAACTTAGGTGTATGAAATCCTGCACATTATCCTATTTTCTAGATTTATTAAATCTAGAAAATCAACCTAGGATACCCCTGCCTAGCCACTAGACATGTGTCCTAGCCACCTCACCAACATTCCTTTCTACATCTCATACACCCTTGTCCCTTCACATGGGATAACCTTCTACATAACACTCCACTTGCAGCCACATCACCCTAGTTAAGTGAGATATCTTGGGTGACTCACTCTAACTACCCCCTCCATTTGGTATCCCTGGATTGCCACTTGGCATTCTTGGCTTGCCACCTCTCTTTTCCCTCCAAAATCCTAAGGAGCATATAAAGGCACCTTCACCCCACCAAATCAATGGGGTTGAAAATTTATACCATCAGGCTATCAAAATAAGGATATGCATGCATACCGAGGAGAATCAATACATGAAGCCTAGAAGGCCTTATTTTTTAAGCAATCTACCATTCATTCTTCATCGCATGTCTACGATTTCACAGTTAAAATCACATTTGCACATTTTCCCCACCACCCATGCGTGATTCATCAGTACTCACCACACATCTGTAGTTTCTCAGAGCTAAGAGCATGATTCAAAAATATCAGTAAGTTTATGTTTGCAACAAGACATTTAATTTGTTTTCTCTATTTTTGCATTACATGTTTTCTCTGGTTAGGGTTTTATAGCAGTATTCTTTATTTAGATTTGCAAGTAATACTAATCCTCATCTAGTTTTTATGTATGTAGAAAATAAGTACTTTGGAGAAGATGACAAAGATGGAGTGGTACCTACATTGGATACTTGAAGCCCACTCACCCCTATGAAGCTATAGTAGAAAGAATGAAGAGCACCAATTGACTATTTTGAAAACCACATTTTGCTATTTGGGCACTTTTACATTGTAACATTGCACCCAATACGCTTGGGGTAATTCAAAAGAGATCATTGTAATATTGGGAGATTCAGACTCCCATGTTTAATACAAAAAAAAGATCATTTTTTATTATTGCAAGTGTTCAATTTGTGTTATATGTTTGGTGTTGTTCTTTTGGTTACAGGATGGATTAAATATTGCTTTAACCCAACCTCCAGAGTAGGATGGTATACCTTGTCAACTAATTAGGTGTTGACTCACTTAAGCTTAGTTAAATGTATAAGGATAGGGATAGAAATGGGATAAGGGTTAGAAAAGTAATGATTGAATGGTGGTCGGATAAAGCTAACAACATAGACAACTATAGGGAATCCTCTAGTAAATCACATTTCTAGTATTCCACACTTGAGACTAACAGCATTCAAAACCAATGATCTTCATTATTAAAGCACAGAGTATACTTCAAGGACTATTTCAAACATCTAGAGTACTAATAATCCAAATAGAAAAATTAGATCAATACTCAGACTAATAGAAAAAGAAATCCTTTTCAAGCATACATTTAAACATGAAGCATTCCAAGGTGCTCTAAGTTAGCAATCCAATATCAGCAGAATAGACTAACCATAGCAGCAGTAGCATAAATGACTTCATAGATCAAATCTTCACAAGTAAAGAAGACACGGGCCTAAGGCAAACATCCAAGTAATGCTCCTTCTATTGATTCTCAAAAAATATACAGTTGTAGGGCAAGCAAACACTATAGAGTCGACCTTTTGAAAGGTGGTCAGGATATTTATTTATAGTTTTACAATATGTTTCATAAAGAATAGAGCATTACAAGGAAGGACGATGCCTCAATCAATAGAGTGTTGATGTGGTGGCCTCATATTTCATTCAAGAAGAGAGGAGTGATTCTGCTCCATCAATATTTTGTAACTACCTCTACAACTTGCTAGCTTCCATGGTTCCAGCTATGCAATTTTTCCAAGAACGCATCCAAGTCGTTCTTCATTCTTGCAGTCTTCAATATGTCATCAATCTACAATTGCAACCTTTTGCAACTTGCCAAGATCTTTAGATGTTTCAGCTTCTCAGTTTTGCATCGTTTGCCTACGTTATGGTCTCTTGACCACATTCAGATCTTCCTTTTATTCAAGTCCAACTTTAGTTTTCATCATTATCCATTGATCTATATTTTAATGAATAAGATTGATCTTTTAGAAGACTTAGGCATTTGTAGCCTTAGGGAGCTATGTTGCACACGACCACACTTCTTTTCCCCAACATTGGCTTAAGCTGAAAATAAAGTACAGTAAAGAGAGGTTGCATTCTTGAATGCTCTTTACTCGAGAGTTGACCATGTTGACTACAGCTTGAGGTTCAGCTAGACAACACAGGACCACATTTTCTCTTTCATGCTTGGTCACTTTACTTTGGCCTAAGAGTCACACTCTAGGTCACACTTCGATTTGCTTGGTTAGTTGGTCAAACAATGTTGACTACGACCTGAGGACATCATCTTGAATAAACCTTATCGAATATGGGCTAGAGTATTCTCAAATCTGGGCTACACTTTAGATCACACAACTGGCATGTTTGACTAGATTGACTATGGCTTAGAGATCTAGGTTGCACTTATCCTCCTCAAGTGGTTCATCCATTAAAACCATTACATTGTGAACTTCGATCGCACTTTCACTAAACCTTTAGCTTAGTCAAACAAGGCTGATTACGACCTAGCATATTGCTCAAAATGCATCTTGGGGACACTATAGGGTGGTTCGCACTTTCTTTTGATCCTTTTGTAAAATCAAAAATTCTAAATGCGGCCTCAAAATAAAATGCATCCTCACAACACCTGCTTTAACACTTAGTAAAAATTTTAGAAATTTTCAAAAAAATTCATGTGGTCTTTTTGGGCCTACATTCTAGCACCTCCTAGGGAACTTTGCTTGCAGAGTTAAAGAACTCAGAGCCTTATTCATTGGGTTAATGGAGTCTATATAGAACAAATGAGAGGATTTTAGAATTGAAAGAAATGAACAAAGGAAGAATGAGGGATAGTGAGAAAAATAGATCATGAGATGAAGGTGGTAAGTGAAAGTGATAATGGATGCATGAAGTGAATGGGGAAGTGAAGAATGGATGGTGGTAGGAAATGAATCTAAGATAGACTCCATAAATTGATAGAATTATGACTCAACACATTACCTCCTTGTGACTATTAGCCTTTCAAACATAAAATGAGATATTCAAAGACTAACTATTCACATGGAAACAACATGAAAGTCAAGAAAAGTCTCCAGTCAGATGTAGCCTTATAACTCCCATCATCTTCAAAAACAATATCTCAAAACATCACTTCCTTATAACTATCACCCTTGTACACACTTGAAAATTTATGCAGAGGGTAACAGTTCATAAGGAAATAAGGAAAGAGGCAAAGAAATTTGATGTGTTATATTAAAATAAAGTTTTCTCTTTTATAGCCCTTCTACATGACTTTCCTCATGTCTTATGCAAGATCACACTTTTTTGCTTTTCTAACATCCATTAGGTTGAATTCACACACAAAAATGTGATTATTCTTGGGAATATTTTCTATTCAGCCTATGGTGTAGGCATTTCCCATTCCTCTTCCTTCTTATTTTGAGGGTCTTCAATTATCTCTACATCATTATTGGTTTTGGCTTTTGGAGTCTTTTGCATATTCTCTTCCTATTCTTCATTGGAGACATCTCCTTATTGCTCAACCTCTTTATCATTAGGGTCTTCTTCATCACCTAGTTCTCCTTCATCTAATTCATCTTCCGCATTACCCTTTGCTTCTACTTTTACCTCTTCCTCTTTGGTAAACAACTGCTCCATGTATCCAAATGTCTTCAGAGCCTCTTTCCAAGCTGCGAGAGAGGGGTTCGATGTCTCCATTAATGTTTGATGAATATCTCTTAGCTTAGTGAGCTTTTCATAAGATAAGAATTATCCTCTTTCGGCCAACTCTCCTATTGCATCATTTACTTCAGTAAGGTCCTTCACTAGCTCGAGTACTCGCTCATGCTCAATGGGCTATGGCCACACTTCTATTTTAGAATCATCCTCAATAATAGCTTTCACTTCTGCTAGGAGATCGTCGATCATCATCAAGGTGTTTTCTTCACTCCATAACCCTTTGAAATCATCTTGGGAAGCTCGTTGAGTGAAGCTAAATATTTTTTTGACTTTCCCATTGATTTTGTCTACCAATAACCATCCCTTCTGGATTAGCTTATGTCTCCTCAAGACTTTCTTGGCCACTAGTCTTGTAGTAGTCCATTCACTACTAGAAATGGGTTTAGCAACAAAATTACATCTTGAATAGGATAGTGCAAAAATTCTTGAAGCTTGAGGGACCATTGGTTGAATCTCTCCTTGAATTCTTTCAAAATCATTCTTGGTTCGGACTAACAGGTGGCTAGCTTCATCCAAGAAATTGAGCATAGGCTGGATCTATGAATATTTTTCCAGAACCTGGCTCCACATATCCCTTTTAATTTGTATTACTTTTTCTTTTGAAATCCCTGTTGCTTTAGTTTTCTCAACTTGTAATTGTTGTTGCAAATATTCTATTAGCATGGCCTGATCTTGGACCTACTTCTTAACCTCTTCTAGCTCCTGCTTATGCTTGGCCATTTCTTGATACTTATCCTACCAAGTTTTCACTTCATTTCATAGGGATTTTTCTACAATATTCTGATCCTTGATTGTTGATTCCAACTTCTTCACCTTTTCTTCCATATTTTCATATTTTTCTCTTACAATATCATTTTGACAATAAATGGTATCAAGTTGCACCCTAGCAACAATATATTCATCTTCCAAAGGCAACTGCTCGATGTCTTCAGTGACCTCCTAGAATTGGTAATCCTCCAGAGTCATGTCTTCCTCTGGATTATTGACTAGGGGAGTCATGGAGAACCTTGTTCTACTCTTGGATACTGGATCAACTACCATGCTCCTCCTGAATCTAGCAGTTCTCTTTGATGGTTGGGCCAATTTCTTACCCCAATAACTTTGAGTGCTCAATTCTACATTTTTGAACTTTTGCATGGAAGCTACTACGGGATGAGTGGAGGGCATGGATGGAGTTATAAGTGATGGTAGACATGGCATAGGAGACAATGAAAGTGAAGGGATGGTGATGAGGGTAGAATTAGTGTTCACTGTTGGGATGTTTACTACTACTTCAGCAGCATTGGTTATCACCATTGTAGAAGTTAATGATAATGTTGAAACTTTTGTGGGAATGGGGGAAACTGATGTTGGTAAAGAAAATACATGACTTTGGGGTAGTGAGGCTTGGATTTCAATAGTATGAATGGTAGGGGATATGGAATGGAATGTAGAAGGGCTTGGTGGTAATGATGATAGGATGTGCTTGGGAGATGATGGCGGTGCTTCCTTTTCTTGTGAACAAGAGGGAGAAACTTTTAAGGAGAGAAGAGGAGAAGAAAATATAGGGAACATACCTACACCCACCAAGGTGATTTGCAAAAATATATCATCAAGGTTCGGTTGATGTTGTTGATGACAAGATTTCTCTGTGATTGAGGCATGAACCTGCTTAGATGCTTGCAATTTTTGCTCTAATATCTCCTTATTCCTTTTCTTTGAAACTTCTCCCACTTAATCTTTAGATTTTCTTTTCAATACAATATAAGGTTTTGGATTTGTTTCTTCCTCAATATCCTACTCTTGGAGTGGAGTTTGGGAGACCTCTTTGGTTTGAGGATATTAGTGCTTATCGAGAGAGGTGGTAGTGAACTTTATCATATCTGAATCATCAGTGCTATGTTGACCCTGTGTTAAGTCTGTTGCTCCCAAGTCTAGATATTTTGATCTCATATCAACTTGTATTAACTCTGTAGGTCTTGAATCACTCTTTCCCAATCCAGCACTAGAGTACTTCATCTTCTTCATAATTTTGACCCCCTTATTGTAAGTTTGTAATTGTTCCTATGTAGGCTCAAAGGTGGCCTGTGCCTTTTCAATTTCTAGGGCTGAGGATGTTGTGATGCTACTATTTTTAGGGGACTAAGGGGGAAGTGAAGCCTTGGTTTATTTCTATTTCTTTACCCATAACCTTTTTCCCTTGGTCTTGGCCTTCTTTGGCTCCTCCTTGCTTTCAACCTTCCCAAAACTTAGTGCTAATATTTTTCATTCTTGGCCTTCCACGTTTCATGGTGTTCATCATATTTTTCTAAAAAATATATGTCAAAATGATGGCCATATTTGGACTTTATAGTATTCATTTCTACTCTCATTATCCACCAGTCCAAAATATTGCCCTCATCCCACTTATATTTATCTTGCATTTCTCAAAAATTTTCCTCCATCAACTGATGTGCTTTATTATTTGTGGGGTCATAATCAACTAGTTTCTCATAGAAATCTCTCCATGGGGGCAGAGGTTCCATTTTGTGCACCTCCCATTCCAAGGGGGCATCTTCCTTGTTGTTTCTGTCCTTCTCAATGTGTGCCCTCATGATCTTATAAAATTTAGGGGCTTTACTTGCATTGAGGACTTTTAACTTTTCCAAGAATTTATCATCTAGATCATATCTCCACCTCTGAGGGAGCTCAACAAGCCCTAACCTGCTCAATGCTCTAGAAATTTGTTCATGTTGCCCCTTTCCTATCAAGGTGATATCTCCTACAATGCAGGGGTAACGAACTATGCATTTATTTTTGTATCCCAAACCGAAACATGAATTGATGAAGTCAATCTACCTACAATATTCTAGAGACAACACTCTACTGGTTACATAATGAGGTAGTACAAAGGGCTTTCCCATGAAGCCATATAGCCTTATTATTATTCCTTCCATCAATATGTACTAGTCACCCTCTTTGGCTTGAGGTATTCTCAATAGTTCCTTAGCCAAAGGAGGGATTCTAGGGCATTGGCCATACATGACTCTTAGCACAGGACCCAGGAATTCTCTATTGAAATTGTAGTAAGACTCCTCTTGGCTCAACACCTTTGTCCAAGTGTAAACTGGTATGGGTTTGCCATCTTCATCTTTATCTACGACTCCTATCCATGGTATATCTTCCCTCGCAACCACAAAAAACATCCATGCTAGGTTTGAACAATGTCTGAATGAAGCTGGTTGAGAATATTTCTTCATAGCCACTAATTGTTCATGCATTCTTCTAGCCAAAAAATCAGGCCAATCAAAGTAGATAACCCTAGTATTATTGTCTACCATGGACATATCATACGTTTTGATATTCAAAATACAATAGGTTATGGCTATTTACCAATCATATACATTAATATCTGATTCCAAACTGGCCAATGCTGCCAACATTGAGTATAATTTAGGGTCTACAAAGTGCTTAGTAGCAATTGGGGGTTTTGGTAAATGACCTTTAATGCTTAGGGTTTTGAACTATTTGTTTAACCATTCTATAAAAAACTACCCATTCTTGGGGTGTCTATCCAGAGAGTAGTATTTTGCTTGTTGTTCTGGGTTAAAAGACATAGGTTTGACATGTGGAGCCCTACCCATGGCAAACAATTGATGGTAATAATATGAGGTTATTCTAAACAGGGTTCTACCATCAACGATTTTGATAGCTCTATTCTTAGGGTCGTAGAACTTTACAATTGCAGAAATAAGTTCAGGACATGGGTGTACAGAGTCACAAACATATAAATAAAGGAGAGAAAATACCATGCAGGTAGCATTCCTTGGGGTAGACAATCCTCCTAGCACTCTATTTTCAACATCCCTCCTCAACTTATTTCTAGTTTTCCAAGTCATGATTGTGTCAGCCACTACTTTCACTGAATCTAGGTAGTGCTTTGGTTCACCTTTCTTTTCTCTAGATGCCTCTTCTGAAGATGAAGAAGACATTGTGGATTTCTCAAGTGTCTACAACTATTTTTCTCTAAATTCCTTGAGATTATTAGTAGCTACCTCTACAGGATATTTATCTTTAGTATTTTAAAAAACAAAACCATCTATAGAGCTAGCTTTTATAGTTTCTTATACCACCAACCAAAATAAATTGAGTAGGTGAACTGTAATTAAGTCATGCTTCGAATTTCAAAATGGGTAGGATAAATTAATAAGCTTGCATAAGAAGCTAGGCTACAGTGTGGGATTATGTGCTTGGCCGCACTTTCCATTGCCTTAGTATCCTTTACTTTTATCTTCCTATGTGGCGTAGGTCCTTGGCCACACTTGCTTCTCACATAGAAGTGTTTTGACTTCAATTAACTGTAATCTGGAAACCTATGAGTTGCACCACACTTTCTTTTACACCTTTTGGAAAGGCAATAATTATGAATGTGATTTCAAGGTAGAAGTAACCTTTTTTTACTCATACTTTTTTTATTGTAGCCTAGCATTTTGAAATGCTCTTGATTCTTGTGATAGGATGTGACATAGGATTGAGTGTGGAATTTTGAACTCTAGCTCTGATTACTTCATACTTGGCCAAAAATACATTTTGAAAAGAAAGAAGAAAATCTTAAATATAGTACAATATTTACATAAAATACAAGGTGGGAAATTTTACTTGTAGTACAATTTGAGATGGTAGTCATTGACTGGAATCGACTGCACATCTTCATTTTGATCTTGGAGCTGGAATGCATTATTCTTCTTGACTTCCAGTATCTCAAATGGACCATCCTAGAAGGAATCAAACTTGTGATGGTTTCTTGGCTTAGACCTTTCTGTATTCCACCTCAAAACCAAGTCTCCAATTTTGAACTTTTTGAATCGAGTTTTCTTATCAAACCAACCTTTAGTGTCGATGGAATATTTCTAAAAATTTTCATATGCTTGAGTTCTCTATTCCTCCAACTACAAAAGGTGCATCAATCTAGCTTCTACTAGATTTTGGTCTGATTCACAATCTTGGGTGACCCATTTTAATGTTAGTATCTCAAGATGTGTAGGTAAAATAGCTTCCTTCCCATACACCAATGCATAAGGGGAGGTTTTGATGGACCTCTTGATTGAAATTCTATCTACCCATAAAGCTTGCTCTAATAGAAGATGCCAACTCCTTTTATTGCTTTTCAAATGTTCTCTTCAGAATTTTGAGTAAGTTCTTGTTAGTGGATTATGCTAATCCATTCCCCTAAGGGTAATAGTTGGAAGAGTTATTTAAATATATGCCATACCTACTTGTAAACTCTATGTATTTTGCACCTATAAAATTTGGTCCATTATCACTAAGGCTTTAGGAAGACCAAACCTTGTTATTAGGCTTTCAATGAATTTGATCACCACCTCTTGGTCTGATTTCTTAGTTGGAATAGCCTCAACCCATCTGGTGAAGTAATCAATGGTAGTCAAAATGTATTTGTGACCTACCGAGGAGTTGGAATTTATTACTCTAAAAAAATCAATTTGTGCGACCTCGAGAAGTGCGCACCCTTACTCTACTTACAATATTATACTAAAATTAAATGAAAGACCATGAAATGCATATAACATGAAAATAATGAAGAAAGATCATTTTGTTTATACTGAAACCCGGTTACATGTCGGTCCCTCTAAGGGATACCCATTTCGATACAATGAATTACAAGTGAATAAAATATCCCCTTGCAAATGGAGGGTGTGCTTTTGCAGGCTTCTTGATATCGTACACAAACTTTTTTGAGGGCTCACAGATGCCTCCTTATCCTTCTATCATCCAGGATGAATCACGTGCTTTGGATGTCTTGATATGGTCCTATAAACATGTAGATCTGTGTACATGGAAACAACAGAGCATAGTAAATAGTATAGGTCACCTCTCCGAAAGAGGCTCGTATTAGCAAATACGATAATTCAGATAAATAAGCATAATGTGTATTAAAATATAGTAGATGTAAGCAATGTGCATATGGGAACCAGGAATATTAATCTAAATACTATAAAATATTCAGATCTATGCTAAAGACATGTAAATGAAATAATAATAAATGCACATCTATTACTAAGAACAAAGTAATCGACCATTTTAAAATTTGGCTGACTATGGGCCATTGTCAAAGATAGCAGCATCTAACTTAAAGTTTACCTCAGGTCTTATGGGCTATGGAAATCGATCCCTTGCTCGAATTGATGTTCAAGGATCATCGGATGTGTCTCCTACACTGATTAGCAGTTAAAAATGATGGATCTGAATGCAGGTGTGTAGACATAGCTCAGTTGGATGGTGCTCCAATGCTCCTCAAAGGGGCATAGATTTGCTCTCTATTTCAACAGGGCTCTACTACACACAATTTGAACTCTCTCCCCCTTTGCCTTCCTAGAAGTCTGCATATGTAGCCTTCCTGGATTTAGGTCTAGATCTAGGGCTTGGCTTCTTGGGGAAGCCAAACTCTAGATCTGCATGCCAATGAACTATTTCAGAGGGATGGTTCAGTCTTAGATTAGCATGGAAGGGGCAGTTAGGAGGAACTCCAGGAGTTCCTCATCGAGATCCCTTCAAAATGCATGCATACTACCATTATTGACTATAATTTGGTGCTAGATGATGTTGTCAATAGTGGCCAGTTGTGGTCGCTCTCAGCTTGAGTAGCCAATATTGGTGGTTGCTTTGGTCTATAGCAGCTAGGCCTAAATGGGATAGAACTGCCCCTTTTGAGTGGTTAGGACCACTATTGCTCTTGGAAAGGTCCAATTTTGGTCATATGGTCTATGGATGTGTCCATATGGGTATTCTCCTAAACATGACATGTTTTAGGTGTCTATAGATGCCCCTTTTTTGGATGTATTATGAGCAAAGCACAGTGCGAAGCAAAAAAAAATAGACCACCTAGGGCCATATTGTAGGTTGGATGATGATCATTGATCTAATCAACATAGGATGCCCCATTCATGCAGGAGGACATGAATCCTAGAATCATTGCTTCCAACAAAATGGAAGGCTTAAATGTGTGGGAGTTTGCACTCGTCATCAAGCGATCGGGTAGCTTTAGTACTACTATAGGTTCGAAAGGAGGAGAGCTACAAACTAAACTATCATATTTGCTTTTTATGCCCCAAAAAATGGTAAGCTTATGATAGTTGTTGGCAATGATTCATAAGATGAACGCAACTTGACATGATCGAGTGATCTTTTTTTGTCTTTGATTATGATTGTTTGAAAATTTTGACTACCCCCTCAAGCGATGAGTCAATGAGGAAAGTACAATTAATAAAGCGATAAGTTGCTTGCCCAAGATGAATGATTTGGATCTCTTTATAGGGTTGCTTTTTATGATTTTTTTAATGTTAGATGCTCCAATCATAGAAATAACATACATCATTGAATCATTTCCTTCGATGAGTTGAATAACTTGATTTTGGTAAACTTAAGTCAAAATCTTAGCCTTGGTGGTAATTAGGATATCAGCTTAAATCAAATCCTAGCCTTGGTGGCAATTAGGATACAAGATTAAGTCTAATCCTAGCCTTGGTGGCAATTATGAGATAATATCAAGTCTAATCCTAGCCTTGGCAGCAATTAGGAGATAAGCTTAAGTCTAATCCTAGCCTTGGCGGTAATCAGGAGACAATCTTAAGTCTAATCCTAGCCTTGGTGGCAATTAGGAGATAAGCTTAACTCTAATCCTAGCCTTGGTGGCAATTAGGAGATAAGCTTAAGTCTAGTCCTAGCCTTGGTGGCAATTAGAAGATAAGCTTAAGTCTAATCCTGGCCTTAGCGGCTATTAGGATACAAGCTTAAGTCAAATCCTAGCCTTGGTGGTAATTAAGAGACTAGCTATCTGGTTTGCTTGAATTTGCTTTTGATCTTTTGCTTATTTGCCCCAATCAAGGAGGGTACATGATTATCTATGGCAATGATTTTGAACAAATGCACTTAGCAATGATTAAGCATTTAATTGTTTATTTGTATTAACATGTTATTATGACCAATGGGGTTAGCAAATGCCATTGGGAAATTTTGAGTGACCAAAGGGTTTATAGATATCTTTGGTGCTTTTTGGTTGACCAAAGGGTTTATGGATACCTTTGGTGCCTTTTGGTTGACCAAAGGGTTTATGGATACCTTTGGGGCTTTTTTTGTGTTGACCAAATGGCTTATGATGCCTTTTGGAGCTTTTTGGGTGACCAAAGGGGGTTATGATGCCTTTGGATCCTTTTGGGTGACCAAAGAGTTTTAGATACCTTTGGAACATTTTGGTTTGACCAAAGGGTTTATAGATACCCTTGGAGCTTTTTGGGTGACCAAAGTGTTTATGGATACCTTTGGAACATTTTGGGTTGACCAAATGGTTTATAAATACCCTTGGAGCCTTTTGGGTGACCAAAGAGTTTATGGATATCTTTGGAACATTTTGGGTTGACCAAAGGGTTTATGGATACCTTTGGAACTTTTTGGGTGACCAAAGGGTTTATGGATACCTTTGGAACATTTTGGGTTGACCAAAGTGTTTATAGATACCCTTGGAGCCTTTTGGGTGACCAAAGGGTTTATAGATACCCTTGGAGCCTTTTGGGTGACCAAAGGGTTTATGGATACCTTTGGAACATTTTGGGTTGACCAAAGGGTCTATGGATACCTTTGGAACTTTTTGGGTGACCAAAGGGTTTTAGATACCTTTGGAACATTTTGGATTGACCAAAGGGTTTATGGATACCTTTGGAGCCTTTTGGATGACCGAAGGGTTTATGGATACCTTTGGAGCATTTTGGATTTACCAAAGGGTTTATGGATACCTTTGGAGCCTTTTGGATGACCAAAAGGTTTATGGATACCTTTGGAGTGTTTTGGATTGACCAAAGGTTTTATGGATACCTTTGGAGCCTTTTGGGTGACCAAAGGGTTTTGGATACCTTTGGAACATTTTGTATTGACCAAAGGGTTTATGGATACCTTTGGAGCCTTTTGAGTGACCAAAGAGTTTTGGATACCTTTGGAACATTTTGGATTGACCAAAGGGTTTATGGATACCTTTGGAACCTTTTGGGTGACCAAAGGGTTTTGGATACCTTTGGAACATTTTGGATTGACCAAAGGGTTTATGGATACCTTTGGAGCCTTTTGGATGAACAAAGGGTTTTGGATACCTTTGGAACATTTTGGATTGACCAAAGGATTTATGGATACCTTTGGAGCCTTTTGGGTGACCAAAGGGTTTTGGATACCTTTGGAACATTTTGGATTTACCAAAGGGTTTATGGATACCTTTGGAGCCTTTTGGGTGACCAAAGGGTTTTGGATACCTTTGGAACATTTTGGATTGACCAAAGGGTTTATGGATACCTTTGGAGCCTTTTGGGTGACCAAAGGGTTTTGGATACCTTTGGAACATTTTGGATTGACCAAAGGGTTTATAGATACCTTTGGAGCCTTTTGAGTGACCAAAGGGTTTTGGATACCTTTGGGACATTTTGAGTTGACCAAAGTATTTTGGATACCTTTGGAACATTTTGGATTGACCAAAGTATTTATATATACCTTTGGAGCCTTTTGAGTGACCAAAGGGTTTTGGATACCTTTGGGACTTTTTAGGTTGACCAAAGGGTTTGTGGATACCTTTGGGGCATTTTGAGGTTTATTGCTGATTAGGGGAGGTATGATACCAATAATTCCCTAGTTGATGTTTAGCAAATATTTTTTTTTTGATTTTATGCTATGGATGCAATGATGGATGCTATGCCTAGATAATGATTTGAATATGCTATATGTATGCAATGTACTGGTAACATGCACTATCTAGATGAAGGATGTATGATTAGATGTTGTGACTTAGATGTATATGGACTATTTATAATGTATGCATTTATGGATGCAGTGCTTATTGTTAACTGCATGTTTAATTTTGATTTAATTATATACATTCAATTTATATTGTTATGATATGATGAATGCAATGTGTGCAATGCATTATTTACATGATGGTGATCTAATGTAAATGAACTTATATGGTTTAAGCACTTTAAAACATAAGGAAGGAATGTAATATGAGTTTAAGAATCTAATGGGCGACACCACATAATGTATAGCAATCATGAATTTAATAATAACTCTGATAACAAGAATTAATTATTTACACCCAAATGTGATATGAGATGATGGATTTCTTTATAGGTTGCTATAGATATGCATAGAATAGTCAGTGGTCATTTTATTTTCAAATCTGACATTTATCGGTATCTATCCTATATTATGCACTCGTTTAGCGAACAAAACCTCCTAAAGAAATTTGATGATGTGACTGATGATATGACTTGTTGCTATTAGAGGATTTTTTAGGTTTTCCATGAGACTCAAACACCCTAGTTATTATCTTTAGTTGAATTGGATTCATTGTTGGTTTGAATCATGATAGATTATTATCTTTAGTCAAATTTTTTGGTATGTTGGGTTGATCAAGGTATCTTTTGCTTCCTTTTGTAGTATTGATCATACCGATAAAACCCTCATCAAGTGGGGCTATGTGCACCTTATTGACATGCTCAACTTGATTGTTGGGTGCTATGTTTACTTCATGTGTAGGCAAGGGGTCTTGGAAGACTCCTATATGAAGCTCTTGCCTCTAGATCATATCTTGCACTAAGTCTCTAAAGGTATGACATGTCTGAGTGTCATGACCCCTTTGTTGATGGTAAACACAATATGGATTTTCTCTATGTGCCTTTGATCTATGCTTGTTGGTCTTCCATGGATGAATTTTCTTTGTGCCTCATATAATCGATCAAAGAGAGATGCTAATATTTTTGGCAAATCAGTATATTGTCATTGTGGCTGATATTGTTGGCCTTGTATCTGATTCTATTGCACATTATTTTGGGCCAGAGGAGCATGGGCTTGGTAATTATACCACACTGGTAGAGGTGGTACAACTTGATTTGAGGATTCAAGGATACTCAAAACAACTTTATTGATTGGGACCACCTTTTGTTGCGTGTTACCCCTTGTAATATTCTTGTTTGGCCATTCCTTTTTGTGGAGTTGAATATCACCCTCTTGTATCTTGATTGCCTCAATGGACTCAGTCTATTCTAAGGCCTCCTAAAATGTTTGATATTGTTGCAATTGTAAGAGAAGAGAGATTTATTTCGAATAACTTCTCGTAAATATTCGAATGAGCTCTGTTGTTGGTAAGGTAAAAGATAATTTTAACATCACCTTCCTCCATTTATTACCATACTCAATGACTGGCTCATCATCAAGTTGACGAAGGCTAGCCAAGTCAGTCAAGTTTATCATTTTCTTAGCACTAGAGGCAAAACATTGTAGGAATGCATCAGCCAATTGCTCAAAGTTGTGTATGCTTTGATGTGGTAGACGATTATACCATTCTAAAGCATCCCCAGATAGTGTAGTAAGAAATATTCTTAACATCAAGGGGTCATTGTCTTGAAAATGGAAGCACATATTGATGAAGGTTGTTATGTGCTCTTGTGCATCTTCATCATCTTTGAATTTTTCAAGTTGAGGCATCTTGAAATTTGATAAGTATGTCAGTTATGACATGGATGGATGCAAAGGTTGATTGCTAAGTTGCTTTAGTGTAGGTTTCTGATAAATCAAACTTTGTTTTTATTTTTTGACTATATTTATCCGATCAGCTAGCACTTTGTATGGCCCTGACGACATGATATGATATTCTTTTTTTCACCATTGATTAGGCAGAGGGGGTTGCTTTTTATGTTGATGTGGACGATCATTATAATCATTAGGTACCTCATCATAAATGGATTCAGGGTAAGCATCCACTTCTTCTTGATTTTCCCATTGGGACTCTTCATATGATTCCTCATCGTATTGATCTTGGTACTATTGAGGAGTATGAGGTTCTTGATGACAACCAGATAATGGCCTTTGATGTTGATCATGATTTTGGTGTGTCCAAGGGGAAGGACCTTGAGATTTCACTAGATGTCTTATGTATTGTTGCATCTTTTGGGTGTTAGGTGTGAGCACCACTTTATGTAACGCTTTTGGAACTTGCTCTTGTTGTATCTTTTGTTGTTCTTGCATATTTCGTTGATACAACCTTTGTAGGTGTGCTTGTTGTGAGTCCACCCCTTGTTGATTTAATTGTTGTTGATCCAAGTGGAGTTGATCTGTATGTTGTTGTTGGTTAAGTTGTGGCCTCAGTGCCTGATGTGTATGATCACGTTGTTTAGTTGTATGGGGGCTATGTACCTTTGTATTGGAAACATGAATGGATTTGTCATGTATTTTCCCCCTAGTCGGATCTATCACTTGTTTGTCATGCTCCTTAAGAGTTGCATTGACATGATACTCTGGTTTATGAATTGGTTTTGTATAGTCTGATGATGCATATATGTAATGTGGTTGCTCCACATACTCTTCTTGAGGATTAGGAGGATGACTTGGGTCCTCTTACTCATCTATAAGTAATATTGCATATTAAATCTTAGATATAATATTTGCATGTTAAGACTGCATAAAAGAACAATGTGTATATGTAGAATGCTCTCTGTGAGGAGTAGAGGGGCGACTTGCTTGCCTAGATGGGGTGGTTTGCTCACCTAAGCTAGGTCATGGTGTATGCTCATGTTCATTTTTTGATTGATGTATAGAGCAAGATGGGATGTGAACCTACAACATTGACCTACTAGGCCCCTTAGTGGGCGGATTTTTCCTTATATAGAATTCTATCAATGTGTTCTAGTTAGGAAGGTTTCTTGGAGGACCCGTGGGTGCCTCCCTAATAGGGATATCTCAAAGGTTTGACTTCCTATGGATGGTATTGATGTTATGATAAGACCTGGGATGCCATTCAAGGATGGCCATGCCCTCTAGACTGATTTGGATATGTTCATTGGTTATGGAACCTGATTCCCTCTCTATATTGGAGGTCCTGCTCACTATGGGAGGTCTCCCAGCCATGATTATTGTTATAAAAAAATTTGACTTTCGAAAAAATTTGTAAGTTTCATATATCAAAAAAATCAGTGCGATGAGCTGATCATAATGACTCCAAAAAGTGACTTTCGGATCAAAATTTTGTATTTTTGAAATAATTGGCCAACCGGGGCTCGTGGGGAAATACCCACTTTTAGGAATTTTTTGGAAATTTTAAACCATAAATATTTAGGAATCAAAATTTCTATGAGAGGTGCACAAGGAGCTAACTAAGATAGCAAAACAAATTTGGCAATTTTTAGAGTTGTCTAGCCCATTTTATGACCATTTAAGTGTAGTTTTTCCCCATTTTTGGCTTCGAAAATAGAGTAATCATAAAACCAAAATAACTTTTTCGTTATAGCTCCTATTTGGACGATTCTCGATTTGTTGAATGCATAATCAAAAAGAATATTTTTTTCAATAAATTTCATTGAAAAATTAGGGTTAGGTTGATCACCCCAACAATAAAGAAACACACAAAGCAGATAATATGATTATCTCTTTTAAGGATTAAATGTGTGTCCTAAGAACTTGTTTTGTGTTTAGATTTGTTGTTGCCTTTGCTTTCTTGTTTATATTTTGGAATTAGAATGATGGAACTCACCCAAAGTGGTGACTAGGAACACTAGTGCCAAGCATGATTTCTCAAAATATTCTAGGGTACACTACTTAAATCCCAGTTGGGGGTTCACCTAGCTCTTCCACTCTGATTCAACAATCATTCCAATAGTGGGAGATAGCTTGAACACAAGTGACCTATACTAACTTAAGGAGTTCCCTATTCTATCTAAGGATATCTAGGGGGCAAGCCGGTGGAAGGAGGTGAATTCCAACATCACCGGTCTGAATTGGGGGTTGGTGATGAAATCCAACCTTACCAATGTTATTGTGATACGTGTAAGTGTGTGGGGTTATTTTTAGATTTTTGAAATAGAAAGTGATGCATCAAACAACATTCATGACTACTTTCCTACATGCCTAAAAGGAACATTTATCTTCATAAATATGCATATCTAATTTAATCTAAATGATTTTTCATATAATGCACTTCCTACTTTGTGAATTTAGGCCACTGGTTGGGCCACATGCAGGCAAACTAAACACAGAATCCTAGCACATTAGAGACTAGGGCAGACCTTAAAAGTAGAGACCCATTGTTCCTAGCAGCACCTAGAGAAAATCTAAAAAAATCTAGGAAACTTGAAATGCACTTTCGTTCCATTTTTCTTAAATTTTCCTAATTAAATGTAAGTTTTCCCTATTGTATTCTGACAAAAAAACATAGACAGAGAAAGATGAAAAGGCAGAGAATTGCTACAACCTAAAATCCACATTTGATGAAGCCTCAGCTGACCTCTGTGGTACTTTTCTTCTAGTCATTATCAACCAAAGCAGTTGCTGCTAGGCACTGACTGCTATAGCGGCTAAGATTTGTTGGTCGTTTACTGCTATAGCAGTTAAATTTTGATGGTCGTTGTCAACCAGAGTGGCCAAGCCTACACATAAAAAAATACCTAAAATATTAGTAAAATGGCTGAAAACAAAAACCTGGTGGGGTCCCACCGTGGTCACCATCTGTGCAACCCCAGGAAGCACGCACCCTTACTCTACTTGCAATATTATACCAAAATGAAATGAAAGACCATGAAATGCATATAATATAGAAATAACAAAGGAATATCCTTTTACTTATATTAAAACCTGATTACATGGTGGTCCCTCTTAGGGATACCCATTTTGTTACAATGAATTACACATGAATAAAATTTCCCCTGTGCAAAGGGGTGGTGCGCTTTCACAGGCTTCCCAATCTCGCACATGAACTTGTCTAAGGGCTTGCAGATGCCTCCTCTAGATTCACTCCTATAAGGATCCTTGTGCTCTTGATGCTTTGATCTGATCCTATAGACCTGTACCTATATTCATGAAAATAACAAAGCATGATAAGTAGTACGGGCTACCTCTTCGGAAGAGACTCTTATTAGAAAATACAATAATCTAGATAAATAAGCATAATGTGCATTGAAATATACTAGATCTAAGTAGTATGCATATGAAAATAAGAAATATTAATCTAAATGTAATGAAATATTTGGATCTATGCTAAAGCCATGTAAATGAAATAGTGCTAAATAAATATCTACTACTTAGAACAAAGGAATCGACCATTTCAAAACCTGGCTATGACTATGGGCCACTTTCAAAGATAGTGGCCTCTGACTTAAAGGTTACCTTAGGTCTTATGGATTGTGGAAGTCGATCCCTTGATCGAATTAATGTTCAAGGGTCGCATGTTGTGTCTCCTACACTGATTGGCAGTTGGGAATGATGGATCTGAATACTGATGTGTGGACGTAGCTCAGTCGGATGGCACTCCAATGCTTCTCAAAGGGGCATAGATTTGCTCTTCGTTTCAATAGGGCTTCGTTGCACACAATTTGAACTCTCTCCCCCCATTTTTCTTCCTGGAAGTTTGCATATTTAGCCTTCCTATTTTTAGGTCTAGATCTGGGGCTTGGCTTCTTGGGGAACCCAAACTCCAGAACTGCATGCCAACTATTCCAGAGGGATGGTTTAATCTTGGATTGGCATGGAAGGTGAAGTTAGGAGGAACTCTAGGAGTTCCTCACTGAGCTCCCTTTAAAATGCATGCAAACTACCGTTACTAATCATGATTTGGGTAATCCCTCATGGTAGTTCATGTTTTAGTGTTAGGTGCTATTGTTAACAGTAGCCATCTATGGCCACTCTCAGCTTGAGTAGCTTGGATAGGTGGTTGCTCTGGTCTATAGTAGCCAAGCCTAAATGGGCTATAACGGCCCCTTTTGAGTGGTTAGGATCATTGTTGCTCTTGGAAAGGTCCAATATTGGTCATATGGTTTGTGAATGTGTCCATATGAGTAGTCTCCTAAACATGATGTGTTTTAGCTGTCTACACAAGTCCCCATTGTTGGAAATGTTGCTCTACCTAGATAGGTTTGATATGGAATAAAACATTTTTAGTCCTTCCTATAAACCTTTGGCATTTATCATAGGCTCTTGTTGCTTTGAAAATGTCAGAAAAGATAGTGGGCCAATAGTATCTTACCCTTATTACTTTCATGGTAATTCTTCTTCCTGAGTAATGTCCCGCTAACAATCCTCCATGGAACTCATCAATAACAATTTATTTTTTATCTACTTCAGAAGAATTCCATCAAGGTTTTTCTATATAACCCTTCAGGCAACAGTATATATTTTAGGACTTGAATCCTAAACCTCCTTCTTTGTGAAGCGTTAATGTCTTGGGGGCAAAATCCTTTTTGGAAGTAACTTGTTAATAAATCCACCCAATCTGACTCTCCTGTAGGGTTATCTCCCATGTATTCAGATTATGCTATCTGGAAGACTACTCTTTGATCTGAGTCTACTTTTGCTGCTAGTTCCTGGCATAATGGCCTGTCTCTAACCAACTTTATTGGGTGTATTTCTACATCATATTCATAAATTTTAGTGATCTAGCGAGCCCTTTTGTCACCCATTTCTCCCTACAATTTTTTTTTGTTTTACATCTTGATGTACTACATAGATTAGAGTCTTGCTTTGGACCAAGTATTGCTTTAATTTTTTTAGGGACTTCATGACTGCATATACTTGGCTCTCGATGAAATTGTACTTAGTTTGATACTCATTGAGGTTTTGGCTCTAGAAAAATATAAGGTGTTCCTCCTCAGCTTCATTATTATGTGTTAGAATCACTGCATAGCTCTCCTCAGCTCCATAGGCATATAGAATTAAGTCTTTGCTAAAATATAGGTTTACCAATACTAGTGCATTTACAATAGCCTACTTGATTGCCTCAAATATTTACTTTCTTTTGTTAGTCCATTTGAATTCCCTCTTATTTCTTAGGAGCCCTGAGATAGTTTTAATTACTTGGGCAAAATCTAAAATAAATTTCCTAACAAAATTATTTTTCCCAAAGAAATATTGCAAGACCTTTTTATTCATGGGGAGAGGCAGTGCAAGTATTGATTTTACTCTATCAAGGTCAATTGTCATCCCCTCCTTAAAAGCCACATGCCCTAATAACTTTCCCTCATGTACTAAAAAGAATGATTTCTTCAAATTTAGAGAGATGTCAAACTCTCTACATTTTTTGAAGACTTTCTCCAAGTGCTCAAGGTGTGTTTCTTTCTTATGAAAAATTTAGTCACATAGGTGGATGTTACTATTCTTCTAGGCACCAAATTGGAAACCCATGTGTAATGCTTTATCAGATAGATAATATTTACCTTCAGTAGTTTGAGCAACTCTTGCCTCATTATGGATTTGATTTTGGGGTTCACAAGCCTTTGCTTCTATTTTAAAGGCTTTGCATCAGGCTCCAACTCAATAGTGTGTTGAATAGTTTTCTTATCATAAACCTTGAGATCTTCATATGACCAAGCTATAATTTCTAGATAATGATGGCATAGGGCTTTGTCAAACTCAGTGATCAATTCAAATATTCCAAGTAGCAACATGCAATGAATTGATATTGTAAATAAATACATATGCCTAGTTTGTTTGGTTTGTTGAAGCAACCAACCAACCAACCAATGGTTGGTGAACTACCCGCCCAACTACGCAATAATAAGCACTTAGGAGTAAATTAGATTAGATAATGTAATATGTGCATAACGTGTTATCATATGCTAACATCCCCCATTATTACATTATTGGAAAATACAAAGAGCATTGCGAAACAATTCAAACTTGACATGTGCAAGTGCCTTGGTGAAAATATCTGCAACTTGCTCATCAATGGAAATGATTGGAGTTGTATGTGATGCTTTGGAACTTCATCGTGAATGAAATGACATCGAGTTTCGATGTGTTTGGTTCGATCATGAAATATTGGATTCTTGACAAGATTCAAAACACCTTGATTGTCATAAAATAAATGAAGTGGAAGATTCTTTGGAAGACCCATATTTGTAAGAATGTGACTTAACCATATTATCTCGTAGACTGCTCCACTTGTTGCATGATATTCTGCTTCTGTAGATGATAAAGCAACCACCTGTTGCTTCTTATTGTGCTAAGATATAGGTCCAGATCCAATATGGAAAATGTATCCAAAATTTGACTTGCGATCATCAATGGATACGATATAGTATATTTTTGTGTATCCCTATAAATAGAACTTGCTATTCTTCTTGTACTCCAAGCCAAAATTTGTAGTACCATGGATATAATGAATAACTCTCTTTGCTACTTTGAAATGATTCACCTTTGGTTCTTGCATGAACCTTGAAACATAACCCACAACAAAACTAAGATTTGGCCTGGTATTCGTTAGATATATGAGACTCCCAATAATTTGGCGATAGACAGTGCCATCTACCTATGGTGATTTATCATATCATGATAGCTTGATTTTAGGCTCCATTGGAGTTGCCTTAGACTTACAATCAATCATGCGATATTTATCAACCAATGTCTTGGCATACTTATTTTGTGTTACTCGAATATAATACTTTTTTTGAGTCACTTCCAAACCAAGACAATAGTGAAGAAGTCCTAGATCTATCATTTCAAAATATTATTTCAAATTATATTTTACTGCATCAATAATACTCTCTGAGCTCCCTATTATGATCATATCATGTACATATAGCACCAAAATCACAATGTCAGAACCATTTTTCTTGATATAGAGATTTGCATCTGAAGGACTTCTTTTAAAACCATGCTGCACTAGGTGACTATCTATTTTGATGTACCAAGATCATGGATTTTGTTTCAGCCCATACAAGGATTTGATCAACTTACAAACTTTATGTTTTTTCCCTTCAACAACAAATACTTTTGGTTGGGTCATGTACACTTCTTCTTGTAGGTCACCATTCAAGAAAGCAATTTTTACATCCATGGCACAAATTACATGAATGGTGGTTATTTTTGCAGTAGGGGCAAAAGTCTCTTTATAATCTATGCCTTCTTTCTAAGCATAGACCTTTGCAACAAGATGCTTTATGCTTATCAATAGTACCATATGCCTTATCTTAACTTTGAACACCCATTTGCAGCCAATGGGCTTCTTTTCTAAAGGCATATTCACTAGCTTCCATGTATGATTTTTAATGAGAGATGTATGTTCAACTTCCATAGCAGCCTTCCATTGAGGCTCACTAAGTGCATCCTAAAAAATTTTGGGTTCATTTTCATCCAATGTTGTCATATAAACCCTCTCATACTCCATTTATGTTTCCCTATCTTCCTCTACATCTACAGATAGTTCATAAAATTGTTGGCAAAGCTCATCAACCTTTGAATTTGATGCCTCTACTCTCATCTTCTGAGTCATACTATGAGTACAAGGTCGATCTAGAGTTAGATCTAGAAGTTATGTCAAATTTGAATCTCTTAATGTACTGGTATACCAGTTGGAAATCTTGTTCTATGGGGTGGAGCCTCTTTCTTAGGCTCATCTTCCTTAAGGTATACAGTTGTAGAAGTGTTATTTTATGTGAAAGCTTCATCAAATACCACATCTCAACTTATGTGTGTCTTCTTGGTCATAGGATCTATCAATCGATATCCCTTTGAATGCTCATCATAACCAAGAAATATACATTGTAGGGTCTTCTCATCTAACTTCTTCCTTTTCTATTTTGGTATGTGCATGAATGCCTTACATCCAAAAACCCTTAGATGATAAATGGAGGGTTTCTTACCACTCCATGCTTCTTGTGGAGTTTTACCTTGTAGAGCTCTTATGGGTGCTCTATTCAAGAGGTATGATGTTGTGTTTACTACTTCTACCCAATACTCATGCTCAAGATGTGCCCCTGTAAGCATACATCGAACCATTTCCACAATGGAACGATTTCTCCTTTATGTAACTCTATTTTGTTATGGATTATAGGTTGTTAGTTGTCTTAATCCCATGTTCATTCAAAAATGATGAAAATTATTTGGAAGTATATTCCTCCCTGATCTGAGTGGAGGGTTTTGATGGAATATCCTGACTCCTCAACAAGATTCTTGAACTGTTGAAAGTTTCGAAATGCTTTTGAATTCAATTGAAGAAATAAAACTCACATCTTTCATGAGTAATCATCAATAAACAACTAAAAATACTTCTTTCCACCATAGTTGGTTGGCATAATACTACACAGATCTATGTGTACCAACTCCAAAGGTTTCTTAGCTCATGAAGATATAACTTCAAACGGCACCCGATGTTGCTTCCCTACTAAGCAATCCGAGCAAACTAGCAATATGGATGAAAGGGTGGGAAGTCCTCTCACCATCTCATATTTGATCAACTCAAGCAAATATCCTAAACTTAGATGCCCATATCTCTTGTGCCATAGAGAAGTAGTCATTTCTAGGGCAACATGAGGCATTGAAACGACATCTAAAATAAACAAGCCATTCTTGTGTGATCCTATTGCTACATATTTTTATTTTTTGGTTATAAAACATCTCTTCTTGCCTTTCTCAACACTGAACATAACATCCATGTATCGATCCAATATTTGAGGTACTGACAATATATTGTTAGCCAATTCAGGAACATAGACTACCTTCTCAATCTGACATTTGCCATATGGAAGAGTGACAAAAACATCACCTTCACCCTTCACTTGGTAGGTTTGATTGTCAACAATTTTTACTGGTTTACCTTTCTTTTCCTCAAATATTTTAAACTACGATAGATTACCAGTCATGTTCTTACTGGAACCTAAATCAATATACCACACTGCATATTTCTGTTGAGATGAAGTATGAGTCATGAGCACCTTGTGTGCTCGCTTAGAATCTGAGTCTGAGTTTGATTCGATAGAATCTAAGTCTGAGTTTGATTTGGCATAAGCAACATTCCCCTTGGGTGGCTTATTCTTCTTCTATGGTTTGTATTTCCCTTTGCCCTTCTTCTTATGATCTTGGTCATTCTATTTTTTGTTCTTAAACCAACATATGTTGGTGTCATGGTTATTCATATCATAAATCTTACAATATTATTTTTATTTATGTTGATGTTGTTTCCATTTTCCTTTTGATGAAGATCCTCCTTTTTGAAACTGACCATGTTTCTTACCCCCTTGTTTGGTATAGAGGGCATTATCTAGCACTTCATCCTTCTAAAATTTATTTACCTCTTCAGTTTGTAGCATATTCACTAATTCCACAAAAGATACTTGTCTACCAGATACATGAAGTGAGGTGATCAACATCTTATAGGACTCTGGTAATGCTCTCAATATGACAGAGGTCAAGAGAGCATCGTCCACTAGTTGTCCCATAGCATTCATTTTGGCTTTCAATTCTGCCACTCTGCATAGGAACAGGTCCATTGTCTCACCAGATTTTATACTGAGTGTATGTAGTTGAGTTTGAAGTTGTAGAATAGTGGACTAATTCTTACCTTCATAAATAGTAATCAAAGCATCCCAATATTCCTTACTATTTTTGGCATCACAGATATGAGGCTAGACCTCATATTTAGTAGTAAGCAGAATAAACATGAGATATATTTTATCCTTATTATCAAAAGCATATTGATATTCTCTTGTTGTTCCATGGCATTCTATAGTGCCAGTCACTACATCCCATAAATATTCCACTTGAAGAATAGCACTCATCTTTTTCTTCCATGGTGCGAAGTTAGAACCTTTCAGCAATTGTGAATCTAATAGATATATGTGAACAGAGGTCATTGTGAATATTCCTTATAACACCATATGGTCCCCCTTTATTTATACTTGCAAGAGTACATGAAAGGAAATTTTATCATATTGATGGCACCTACCTCAAAACCCTTCGAAAGAAGGTTGATGAGTTGGAGGAAATTAAGCCAAGTAATCAGAAAGAATTAGGGTATTGAATGGAGTGAATATCAGAACTGGTTTGCCTTATTTATCCTCGATGATTGATAGAGAACAATAGCTCAGACATTGTTGCAGCTATATTAGGCATTAGATACAGTAGTCCAAGCACGACAGCATCACCTGTAAGTGTGGACTAGAGGTATCGTAGATATCGAATGTTGTTGTGCAATAAATTGCACAAATAGGTGTAAAATTTGGGGTCTTTTCTTTTGCTTTATTTTATGATTGATAATGCAATAAAACAAGAAATTTAAATACATAATACAACCATAAATGCCCACAAATTTAACTACTCTAGGTGTTGATTTCCATTGAAAATGCACCTATTACAATGTCAGTTTTACAATGAACAATATTCACTTTCCATAAATCAACAATTTTTCTTCCTCCTTGTGTCTTAGAATTTTGCAAAAAGACATACTAGAGATCCCCCAATTTTTTTGCAAAATAAACAAGGATGAAAAAATTGTATGTGGACCTTTTGAATTCCAAAAAAAAAAAAACTTATCCCTCCAAAAAAATCTTTGAAAGTAAAAAAATCAAAGTACTAAAAAATACCTCAAAGAAATGGGTGTCTCCTCTGGCTTGCGGTAGAAAAATAAACTCTTGTACCCTCTGTTGACAAAAAAATACCCCTGGTGTGCAAAAAATGATCCTCCTTGATAAAAAACCGGTTAGGCAAAAGCTATCAAAAAATTGCAAAAATTGACAAAAAAATTGTCAATTTATTGTTGGGCATCAAAATTTGTTGCTAGATCATCAAAAAATTGTTGACAAGAATCAATTTTGCTTGATCGGGCATCAATTTTCTAGACAGAGCATCAAATGGTGATGGGGGGCATAAAAAAATCTTTTACTTTGAATCTCTCCATGGGATTCAAACTGTAGACCTCATCCACGCTAGCGCCTAGCACTGGGCAAGCAACTAGCCCAGTTACCATGATGTACAAGAATGGGAGATAACATTGTACTCTTTATCTCCATTTGCCTTGTGAGGTGGGAAAAAAAAATTTATTCCACATGCAACCTATGGCTACACTGTGCGCCTTTTTAAACAAAATGGGGTGAGTAGTTATTTGATTACCTTTGGGTAATCAAGCCCCTTTCCAAAATTTTGCCAACTATACCACCTAGTTAGCAACTTGTCGCCAACAATTTTGCCTAGTCACCATCACCAACTATGTCATCTAGTCAGCAACCTATCTCTGTCCAACCACCATGTCTCCATTCTATGCCGCCTAGCCAGTGCCACGTGAGCAGTCTCTATCCAGCCACCATGTTTTTAGTCCATAGCCACCACATGTCCAGTCTAGAGCTACCATGTATCTAGTCATTGACATATCACTTACAAATAGAAAATTGTGTTGCCTCGAGAAATGAGCCCATATTGGGTTGCACTCTTTGCCCGTCTACATCCTCCTTGTGCCACTTTGGAAAATGAGTCTACCCACGTCCTCCTCATGCTACATGTAGTGTCCGATCTAGGGTGTGCAGGGGTCCTCGAGAAACATGCATCAACTGAAGAGAAATTACAAAAACATATTCTAGAAATAATGCAGAAATAATAACTAAGGAAATAATGACACCATTCAATGCACATATAACACACAAGATTTACCCTGGTTCACCCAATTTGGGCTAGTCCAACAAACAAGAGTCTATCCTCCTTGATATATTATTCTCTCTCTTGTCCCTAAAATGGGACATTACAATAATTATATAAGGAAACTCATACAACCCTAAACCACCAAGTGGTATTAGGGTACCATGGATACAACACTATGGGCTAAACCACCCACACCCACTAACCACCCACCAACCATGGGAATCCTAGGGGTCGCTCCAAAAGTAGCGATAAAAGTAGGTGAAAAGTAGTGATAAAAGTAGGTGAAAATTTTTCCGCGGCTTCGTCGACTTTTATCGGCGCCAGCTTCACCGGCTTCTATCGCTTTCATCGTATCCGAGGGCGTCCCCCTACGCACCTTGAACCATCACCTATTACGTAATCACCTTTACCGTAGTCGGGGGTCCTTGGGGGCCTCCGGCCCCCCCGGACCCCCCCTACCCGTCGTCTTTTGCGCTGTAGTGCCTGTCGTACAATTCTTTTCCAACAAAGAATGAGACACATCCAACATTCTCCCACTTGTTGAATACTTTGCCAGACCCATTTCAATTGTACAGAATCTAAAATTTTCAGTGCTTACAGCCTTGGTTAAAGCATCTCGCAACATTTTCCTTGGTGTCTACCTTTTCCAAGCAACACTTTCCTCCTGTTCAAGCATGTCCCCGCAAAAATGGAACTTTGTATCAATGTGCTTCGTTCTTGAATGGTAAGCGGGGTTCTTTGCAAAAAATATGGCACTCGATCTGTCACATTTATCTTCACGACTCCTTGAAAGAACCCAATTTTAGCACATAGTCTTTACAGCCATACAGCTTCCTTACTTGCATCAGTGGCTGCCATATACTCAGCTTCAGTAGTTGAAAGAACAACAACAGTCTGCCTCTTGCTCATCCAACTAATGGCCTCTCCGAACAAATTGAATACATAAGCACTAGTAGATCTTCTCCTATCCAGATCTCCAGCCCAATATGCATCAACAAACCCTTCTATATCCAATTGTCTGTTTTCTTTACCTGTACCCTCATAGCAGATTGTAAAATCAGAGGTGCCACGCAAATATCTAAAAACCCTTTTCATAGCAGTCCAATGCTCTTTACCAGGTTTAGACATATATCTACTCAAGACTCCCACTACATGGGCAATGTCTGCTCTAGTACAAACCATGGCATACATTAAACTACCTATAGCATTTGCATAAGGAATATGTGACATTTCCTCTACCTCTTCTTCTATTTTTGGACATTGTTCAGTAGACAATTTTTCACCTAAAGAAATAGGTACCTTCACCGGTTTGCAATCCTGCATATTGAACCTTTTCAACACTATCTCAACATACTTTTTCTGATCCAGCCACAACTTTCTGTTAGAGCGATCTCTTTTTATTTGCATACCCAATATAAAATTTGCAGGGCCAAGATCCTTCATGTCAAACTATGATGCCAACTTGAGACTTTACTTCCCTGACCAGTTTCTTGCTATTTCCAATTAGTAACATGTCATCAACATAAAGAACTATAATGACAATTACATTACCAATTTTCTTTGAATACACACAGTGATCAGCATTGCTACGAAAAAAACCAATTCCTAAAACATAAGTATCAAATTTTTGGTACCACATTCTAGGTGATTGTTTCAGTCCATACAATGATTTCTTTAACTTACATACCGAGATCCTCCTTTCTTGCAACAGTGAAACCTTCGAGTCGCCTCATATAGATTTCTTCCTCCAAATCTCCATGAAGGAATGCGGTTTTCACATCCATCCCGTTCTATTTCAAGATCAAATGCAGCAGCCACATCTAACATAAATCTAATTGATTTTAGCTTTGCAACAGGAGAAAATACTTCACCATAATCAATTCCTTCAACCTGGGAAAAACCTTTAGCAACTAGGCAAGCTTTATATTTCTCCACTTTACCTTCAGCATTCTGCTTCTTCTTAAAGATCCACTTGCAACCTATTTCTTTCCTACCACTTGGTAATTTCACTAAATCCCATGTTCTGTTCTTTTTCAAGGACATCATTTCCTCATCCATGGCCTCTTCCCAACGGTTTGCCTCTCCAGAATTAATAGCTTCTATAATTGTTCTAGGATCTTCATCAGTAATAGATAGTACAAAAGAAGTAGGAAAAGTAGATGGACTATACCTTTTAGGTTGCTTCCTTTCCCATGTTGATCTCCTTACCACAGGTGTATGAACCTCTTCTTCATCCTCTTCTAAATCCTCACCTGTATGCTCCTCTTCCATATCCTCATATGTATGCTCCTCTTCCAGATCCTCTACTGTCTGATAGTTTTCCATGAGATCAAATTGGACCGTTCCAGGTTCCTCTTCTGTAACTACCTTCCTGGAATCACTGATCATCTCCCTAAACACCACATCTCTACTATACACTGTACTTTTAGTTTTTGGATTCCAAAGCTTATATCCTTTAACACCATCTTTATAACCAATAAAGATACATATAACAGCCTTATTATCTATCTTACTTATTTTCTCCTTTGGAATATGCATGTATGCATCACAGCCAAAAACTCTGAGATGTGAAATAGAAGGTTTCTTACCAAATAGAGCTTCAAATGGAGTTTGATCTGGCAATGTTGATGTAGATGACCGATTTCACAAGCAGCATGCTGCACTCACTACTTCTGCCCAAAATTCCTGTGCCAAACCTGCACCACTGAGCATACTTCTAGCCTTCTCCATCAGTGATCTGTTCAACATCTCTACAACTCCATTCTGTTGAGGTGTATATGGAGTAGTCTTCTGTCTTGCAATACCACATTGCTTACAAAATTTCTCAAATATATTAGAACAATATTCCCCTCCATTATCAGACCTCAACACCTTAATCCTTTTATTAGTTTGATTCTCAACAAGTGCTTTAAATTCCTTAAATTTTTCAAACACTTCATCTTTGCTCTTAAGAAAGTAAATCCATGTATATCTTGAAAAATCATCAACAAAGGAAGCATAATACCGCGATTTTCCAAGAGACAGCATAGGAACAGGACCAAAAATATCACTCTGGATCAAATCTAGTACCCCACTAGATCTTGTGGCACCAGATGGAAAACTAACCCGATTCTGTTTACCATAAATACAATGTTCACAGAACTCAAAATACATTGAGTAATTAGGGATACCATGAACCATACATTTTGTGTACGAGGTACGCAATCCCTTTTCTCCAATATGTCCCATCCTTTGATGCCGAGTGTTGAGCTTTTATCAGAATCAACCTCAAGAACAGTTGAGCTATTGCACTCATTTGTCATAGTGCTTCCCAATAGCTTATACAATGTTCCAATCCGAACTCCCCTTGCCAACACCATTGATCCACGAACCATTTTGCATGAATCCTTGCCAAAACCGACATTCACTGCTGCATCGGCCATTTTGCTTATCGAAATCAAATTTCTAGCAAGTCCCGAAATATGCATCACACCTGGTAGGGTCTTAACCCTACCATCCTGCAACAAAATTTTCACTCTTCCATGACCCATGATTCTGAGTGGTGAATCATCTCCCAATAGTACCTCCCCTCCATCATATCTTTCATATTCACTGAACCACCCTCTATGAGGATTCATATGAAAAGAGGCACCAGTATCAATCAACCAATCATTTTTATTTGATCGTGTGGAGCATGATGAGCAGGATGCCAGATATACATCCCCTGCTTCATTAATGGATTTATTCATCTATGTGGAAGTCGATTCATCAAACTTTTTTCCAGACTCAGCTTTCTTTGATCTGCAATCCTTCTTCATATGACCGGGCTTGCCACAATTCCAGCATTTTCTCTCAAACTTCCCTCGAGACTTGGATCTACCTTTAGACTTAGACCTATCACCATATCTAGATTTGTCCTTCTCCTTGGAACGCCCTCTCACTGTTAGGGCTTCCTTAGATGTGCCCTCCATGGCTTTTCTCCTCATATCCTCAGATAATAGGGATGCCACTATATCTTCAAACTTCAATGTGGATGAAGTTGTACTACCAATTGCTACTACTAAGTTATCCCATGAATCTGGTAAAGAGCATAACAAAGTAATGCATTTATCTTCCTCACTCAACTTAATTTCTACATATGTTAGTTGACTTACCACTGCATTGAATGCATTCAGATGATCTACAACCAAATCCTCGTCATGCATCCTAAGATTGTACAGTTTCTTTTTGAGGAATAATTTGTTCACTAGGGACTTCGATTGATACAAAGCCCCTAACCTCTCCCAGAGATCCTTTGCTATAGCTTCTCTCGAAACATTGATGAGCACCGAATCTGCAAGACACAGTCGAATCAGACTCCTTGCTTTTTGATTCATCTTCTCCCAATCTTCATCGAAAGTACCAGTAGGTTTTGTTGTTTCTGAAATAGCAGCCCACTGATCTCTATCCATGAGCATATCTTCCATATTTAACTTCCATAGCTCAAAAATTTTGTCGTCAAATTTCTCGATCTCTATCCTTGAATGATTTCCTGACATTTTTCCTTCAAACTCCTTCTACGTAACTCCCACTCCATAATAGGTTTCCTCTCACTCCTAGAAACCCTAGATCTTCTTCAAACAGATTTAAACCCTAGCAATAAAGGCATCCCCCTATGGCTAATGACTTGGCTCTGATACCAAATGAAGAGAAATTATAGAAACATATTCTAGAAATAATGCAAAAATAATAACTAAGGAAATAATGACACCATTCAATGCACATATAACACACAAGATTTACCCTGGTTCACCCAATTTGGGCTAGTCCAGCAAACAAGAGTCTATCCTCGATATATTATTCTCTCTCTTGTCCCTAAAATGGGACATTACAATAATTATATAAGGAAACTCATACAACCCTAAACCACCAAGTGGTATTAGGGTACCATGGATACAACACCATGGGCTAAACCACCCACACCCACTAACCACCCACCAACCATGGGAATCTCGGGGGTCGCTCCAAAAGTAGCAATAAAAGTAGGTGAAAAGTAGCAATAAAAGTAGGTGAAAATTTTGCCGCCAGCTTTGCCAGCTTTTATCGGTGCCGGCTTTGCCAACTTCTATCACTTTCACCGTATCCGAGGGCGTCCCCCTACGCACCCCGAACCATCACCTATTACGTAATCACCTTTACCGTAGTCGGGGGTCCTTGGGGGCCTCCGGCCCCCCGAACCCCCCCTACCCATCGTCTTTTGTGCTGAAGTGCCTGTCGTACAATTATTTTCTGGCAAAGAATGAGACACATCCAACATCAACGTTCTTCACCTTCCCTCCTTGCTAGATCTGGTACCATATCGAACTCAATGAGCAATTCAAATATTCCAAGAAGCAACATGCAATGAATTGATATTGGAAATAAATACATATGCCTAGTTCATTTGGTTCATTGAAGCAACCAACCAACCAACCAACGGTTGGTGAACTACCCGCCCAACTGTGCAATAATAAGCGCTTAGGGTAAATTAGATTAGATAATGTAATATGTGCATAACGTGTTATCATATGCTAACAAGATTTGATTGCCTCTACTTCCTCTAGGGAGCACTTAACACCAATATCAATCTTCTTTTTCTTTTCAATTTCAATCTCATTGTAAACCTTTGCATTAATCTTCATGGTTCTTGATCTTTTTATGTCTTCATTATCAAACAAGCTCTTTAATGTAATCAAATCCTTAGAAATGTGGTTATTCTTCAATTGTATCAGATCCTGCTCATCTATTTCTTGAGGATATTATTCCTGCACATTAGAGTAGCAAGCTTCCCTGACTAGAAATTCAATTATCTAATCATCGTTCTCAAAAACTTGCCAAAATATCTGCCTATCCGACACTATGGATTTAAAGACTAGCTTGACACTTCCACCTTTAGCTGACCCAAGATATGAAGCGGGATTGAAATTGGACCCTTTAACTACTAAAGCATTAGCCATCACATTCTTTTTTCTATGGATGAAATGGATTTCAAGTGCATCAAAAGATTCTATCAAGTCCCATACTCTATTTTTGTATGTCCTTAGATAATGGTGTTTGTTGTTGCACCTCTCTATGACTTGATTACCACTAGCTCTGAATCAGCATATATGTTTAATATCTTGTTTCCCATTTTCACTACTTACATCAATCCTAAACACAGGTCCTCATACTCTGCAACATTTTTAGTACAAGATCAAATCAATCTATAAGAAAAAAAATTCACACCTTCTAACGAAGATTTTAGAATTATGCGAGCTCCAGCACCATTTTTGCACCTTGCTCCATCAAAATGCATTATCCAAATTTTTGTCTCTTTGAGTGATCGATTTTATATGTAGTAACTATCTCTTTTCCTTTTTCTATACTTGTTCCTTCTATTGCTAACTGATCTAAAATAGGAGCTTCCTCTATTGTTAATTTAGTTGAGCCAGGAGTTTCTTCTACTACCAATTGGGCTATTTCATAAGCCTTTTATGGTACTTGAGTAATATCCACAACATCAACCGATATCTCTATTTGGTCTGCTCCTTGGTCTACTATCTCAAAAATTAGATCCTAGAGCTCATTTGGAGTAATCACAAGAAAAATAAGAGACACTGATTATATAGAAATTTTTCTTAACCTTACTAACACTTGAGGATAGTTGCATACTCTTTCAATTCTTGAATTTCCTCTAGTTTTATATGGAAATTTAGACCATACATTCCTTATATTAGAATTTTCTTGTATGGATCCTAGAATTTCTTCATATTTCTCTTTTCTGTGATGAACCCATGCATATTTGTGTTCTTGTATCATTTTCATATAACTCCTTGTTGGGTCATAGGGTCTCCATGTTACTTCATCAAAACAAAAATTATCCATATCCCACATGGCTTTGAGCATTGCTGAGTATCCTTGGAAGATGTAATGTCCAAACCTGCATGGGACTATCAGCCAGGGGACTTTGCCATACCTCTTTCTTAGATGTATTTTTGCCTCTTCTACAATTTTCCTGGTGATTTCAAGTGAAGCCACAAACATAGGGTAAATTTTTGGCAAGGCATTTGGAGGAATCTTTGCTCCATATAACTTGATGTATGAAAATTCCTCTGACAAAAAGTAATCCCCTAATTTTTCCTCCTTTAGAAAGGCAACAATACTAGGGCCTATTCTTGTTGGGAGATATCCACATAGGACATTGTGGATTTTTATCATAAAATTGCCAAAAAACCACCCGAGGTGAGAGTGCCCTTCATGTATCCAGGGGAGCCTTTCTTACATATCTTTGGCATTGGTTTATCCTAATATGTTCAAGATCTCACAGTCTAGTTGCCCTGCTATGAGGTGTATGAAAATTGAATAGTGGGAGAAAGGGGGCATCTTTTCATGTTGTTCTAAAATAGTCATTTTTAGCTTAATCAACTGAACATGCATTTGTCTACTCAACTCATCTTCCCATGCATATATTGGAGGGGAGAAAACTCTATTACACTGCATAGCTAAATGTATGACTTTTCTTCCTACTACACTTAAATCTAGGACCCCCAATACTATATTTATCATATCCACATAATCTCTCACCCAGGGTTTCAATGCATCCTTCCTAATAGGAAAAGTATGTGCTATGACTTCATATGGTTCAAACAGAGTAGCATAATAATGGGTATGAAGGACTTGTTGGGATTGACATTCTATTACCTCTCGTATTAATGGTGTGTCGGACTTGTTCAACTAGAACATTTTTTGTATGCTTCCAGGAGTAATTTTGAAATTTGGTTGATTTTTAACATCTTTTATAGACTTAGTTGATTCGTAATACTCCATCACTAACCATGTCAACAAATTTGAAGAATGATGCACTCTGAGGTAAACCAATTTTCCTAAATTAATGATCCATTTATTGCAATGAAGTGTTGGCTTGTATTGCAACTTTTGTACTCTTTTAAACAAGCCAGTCAATAGCCACGAGCTACATTGTAAATTATATGTTTCTTCAAAATAGACTATTGTGGTATTCTCAATCTTGTATTCTTGCATAGAGGAGAGATGCTTGTCTAGCCCATACTTCAGTGAATAAGTTATCAAGTCTTTTTCAAGGGTGATCAAACCGCCCAACTGCATATAAGACCTCTAGTCTCTAACAAATTTAATAGCATCCTCATTGTTTTGTGGGTTAGTAGGTGTGCTTGAGAAATCCATTTCTCTTTCTCCTTTTTTAGGCGGCAATTTTTCTACTAGTCCTTTTGAAACTCTACAAAATTCTTTGGTAATTCCCTTTCAGCAATACCCTGCCTTTAGTTCAATTTTCTAAAAGTGCTTACTATTAGCTTTTTATGAGTAAAAACTCAAATAATATTGCCTCAAGATCAATAATATAATTGCAATATGAAATATATAATAATGTTGATCAATCAAGCATATAAATTCTGAATCTACTAGATAATAACTCAAATAATTCTAATGCCAAATACTCAAAAATATTTATTGAATTAAGAGACAAAAATACATCATATTACATCACCTTCCATTGCTTACATAAGTGATTCTTCGTCCTTTGCCATATCTCTTTTACATCAATACATCCATGTATATAGAATGGAATGTGACACTTCGTATGGAGGTTTCTTGGGTCTCACTCTTCCTATGACTCTTCATCTTCCTATTCTAATGACACATGTACATAGGGATAACTATGCACATTTACATTCCAAAATATTATTGCACGCTTGTGCATTACATTGCATAAAGTAAATCCTAATCTAAGACTATTTTCCTAATCTATAAATGTACCCATGGTGGTACATTGGCATGTACCAAATAAGTAATATATTCCAACACCCCCCTGGATTACATTATTTGGTTATTGGAGACTTCAATATTCAATATGAGTCTTCATATTTTAAATACTCTTGATATTGTTTAGGTTCATGTTCTTATTTTATCTGTATATTTACTTTTCAAATGTTTTTCAACTTGATATGGTTTCGTCTACAACTTATTCTTGGTGCTCATATGTATTTTCTGTTTTCTCCATTCTACTACATTTTTGCATACTTGATCAAATGAATGGTTAGTATATTTTAGTCTTTGTGGCTTCAAGATTACAAGTTTCTTGAATGCTTTCATAGTCATCAAATTCTTGTATAAGAATTTTCCTTTCTTCTCTATTTCTAGAATCATATTCTCCTTTGATTCTTTGTTTAGAAATTTTTGCTCCATCACTTTCATTCTTTGATTCTTGTGTATGAATATGGGAGGCAAATTTGGATCATAATTAATTCATTCTCCTTTTTCATTCCCTATAATTTGCTCCTCTGTTAAACCATTAGTGTTGTTTTGAACAACATCTTGTGTAAATCCAAATACACTTAGAG
Organism: Wollemia nobilis; assembly: GCA_028583015.1. NCBI lineage: Eukaryota > Viridiplantae > Streptophyta > Pinopsida > Araucariales > Araucariaceae > Wollemia > Wollemia nobilis. Next base: position 11,540,258 of record JAQPPZ010015032.1, read on the forward strand.
CATGTTTATTAATAGGTCTTGTAGCTTCTCTATTATACTTGAATTATACCATCTCTCTTCTTTCAATCGGTTTGGTTACTGAAGTGTAGCTTGTAATTAGTTCTTACAAATTATGAGCACTTGGGACTTTAATATGATCTATCAATTGTGGATTTCTTATTAGATGTTTACTTGTCCATGTATCCATAGTTGAGCACTTTTTTTTAGATGGTGCTCTTTTAGAGTCTAAATCAATTTGTGCCTCTTCTAAAGTCTTTTTAAACCATATTGGTTCTTCTCTTCTAATCATACTTTTCATATTATTATCCATTGAATTCTCTAAATTGTTAATCATGCTTTCCATATTATTATCCATTGAATCAAGTATATTTCTAATCCATGTTGATGTTTTCCTTGTTCCTTTTCTAATTACATTTTCCATGTCATTATTTGTAACAACCCAAGTCTACTCACTTGGTTGTCAAAATCTCAAATTCAAAATTAAAAGCAAAATCACAAATGACACAAGTACACCCAACTTTATATTAGTACATAGGCATAAAATTTCGTACTCTAAGGTAAAATACCACTATAGACAAAATCATGAGTGCTCAATATTGGCCGAATCCCCCAATAAGCTACCATATATGAGACCCACCTTCTCCTAGCCTAAGTTTTGGGTTTTCAGTAAGGGGTTATCCTTCTAGGACCCATAAAACTTGGAAGGATTGACGCATATTTTCTCTATCTCATAGCATGGATGATGTTGGTCCACTGACCTTTTCTTCATTCTGGTTCATGAATAAGCTTTAATCCCATGCTAGAGTTAGCATTGTTATACCTGGTTCCTGATAGCATTCCATCATTCTATGGATGCTATCAGGTCCTGCCAATACTCTGGCTTTGGGTCTAGGTATCTCATATCATATCGTAGTTGATGATAAGACGTCACATACCATCTATCACTGGACCTTCCAACCTTAAGACCATATCCCCTAGTCTTGAGTTATTATTGGCTATTCCAAAACTGAATTATGAATCGTGAGAACCCTCACGTACTACCTCGTATGATAAGCTGGAATGACATCCCATATTGTTGTGTGTTACTCTCCATAGAAAAAGTTCCATTAACCCTTATTTCTCTGCTGGAGAATAGTTATCCTCGAATCACAACAACAACCACTATGAGTTGTTGGAGTTGGTTGGATGTCTAACCTACTCGGTAGGCATCTAAAATTACCATCCTCCTCGATGGACCTCTATTTGAGTTCATGTTTTTAAGGTTAAGTCAAAAGTCTTCAAATGATTAGGTCTTGGTATGACTTTATTTAGACTGCCATATTATTCATACTTAATTTGGAGATCAACAGATGTTTTTCCCTAAAGATAAATGAAACCATGATTGAATACATTCTATTTTATTAATTTTATTACATTATTCTTCATAAAAATAAATCCAAACTAATATATTATGTAATAAAATAGGTTGGACCTTACCTAAAAAGATAATCTAATATTATTTCGATTAAAAGTGAATTATGGCAATGCTGCTACTAAATGGAAATGAATTTCTTCTAATATTTTTAAAATAAATTCTAAAATAATCAGCTCACATTGCTCGAATCATTCATCAATAGATAAAGGAGAATTTCAAAATCAAATTAACCAACGAAAGCATAAACTAAAACTTCAATACATCCTTGTATTGAACTTTTAGTTTATGAAATTCAATAGTTGTCTTCCCATAATAGATAATACAAGAGATTATAAATCATATAAAATTGTACTATCTTATAGCCAAACAATCTATTGACATGTACGAACTCAACAGACAATAGCAAAGACCAATTTTTACTTCAAACACACACAAAACCACCATTACATTCCTTAGCTTTGTTTGATGACCTGGAATCAAAACTTAAATCATTTATGTTCGCCTATAGTTCAATTTAAATACAAATAAATCATGAAAAAATCTACCTCCATTTTTGGTAATGCAAACAATATTTTTGATATCAGAATATAATCGAAAAATAACCATTAATCATCCGAAGGTTTACTTACTCTATCACTACTGATTTTATTTTAAATAAAGATAATTGGGTGCATAATTTTATGATAATTTCAATTATGAATTCAACCTTTCACAAATATTTTCAAAACTTTTATATAAATAAAATAAAAGCATTAAATCAATGGCACCCATCTGGGCAACAATTAGCCAAAAATAAAACATTCGGATGATGTTACACACAACATTGATAACCACAAAATAAATATGAGATAATCTTGTTCTGGCATAAACTAATTATTCGTCCAGTGGTGTCATACATATTTACCACCAAGCACACTTTATCCACAAACAATTTTATATACATGAGAGGATCTAACTCTGGTTTTCAACTGCAATGCTCTTGCAAACAACAACAATATCAATCCAAGGCTACGGTTCATTTCTTTTACTCTCCACTTCCATCCACACACTTAAAAAATAGGTCCACGATAGAGGATTGGATTGCATCTATGCGATGGGTTAGCACGGTTTTCATTGTATGCAACTATGTGAAAACTATGCTATCTAGAATGCATTACATATTCTACAATACAAAGTAATCAGACATATACACAAAACAACTACCAGTGCTATCAACCCACATCTATCAAATTTTACTTAATGAGTATAAATTCATAACAAATTATCACGAATGTCTTTTGAAAGGATGAAATTTAGGGTACATGAATTATAATGAATTTATTCTATATCTCAATACTTATATCCTGAAACAATCTGAAAACAGATAGTATAGATTACTACTAGGTCTCTTTTACTCTTAAAGAAGACGCATTGTCTTAGAAACAGATCATTTACAATTTTTGGTGTCCTCTACTCAATTAACAAACATAGGTAGACCAAAAGAAAGTAAAATTTACAACAACCAAGAATTCAAGAATGAGATAGACCGACCTTCTTTCGACGAATGAAGAAACTTGTAAACCTCTAAGAGAAAACGACAAACCAACAACACATTCGCAGAACCAGTAGTGAAGAAAAACACCTCCATTTTATTCAGACTTATTTTCTCCTTATAAGAATGCAGAGTTTCATGGAATAATTGACACATATGCTTATCTCATGCATTATGGAGTACTTGGTATGCGTTGAGTGGCAAACCGTTTGATCGCCCAATAGAACATATTTTTTTTTTATTTTTTTTTATTATTTATTATTTTATTATTATTGCATATTTATATATAAGTTTTTATTTTGATTTACTTTATTAAAAAATTATATACATATAATATATTTACTTGATTTAATTTTTTTTATTTGTACATATTGAATTTATACAAATGAATGAATATTTCTTAACCAAAATGAATACATATCTTTAATCAAAATGGATGCATATCTCTAGCCAAAATAGAGGTAAACAATGACCTAATGCAAGAATAATCGTAAGAAAATCGTGCAAAAAAAATCTACATATACCCCTATATGAGTTTGCCTCTACAAACTTCCATGTACTCACAACCATGGTGCTATTAAAGAACTGGCATCATATCCCAACTTACCTGAGCGACAATCCTTATCCTTCTGCCTGCGGTTGAGTAATAGGTACACTAAATTGCTTGTCATATCTGTTGCAACTTCTGCACTCACAAAAAATTATCAGTAGCATCTCGTTCTAATAAACCTAGTAGGCAGATAAGGAAATCATGGGGATGTTATATTATTTAAAGTGTTCTTTGAAGTAGACATCCTTATAGCTCCCTCGTCTCAAAATATAAAAGACAACTTTAGTAAAATTCTTATTAATCCTTTGAGGTTGACTTCCTTATGACTCCCTAATCCTTTACAAATATTCAAATATTAATGCAATATTCTTTTATGTAGAACTCTTTTTGTCTCCCAAATTTATGGATAAAATATTTAATTCTAAATTTCATATACTATATTTGATGTAGAAATCCTTATACCTCCAATTTTAGAAATTTAGAAATTCTAGAAATAATATTTGCAATATTTTGTAATCCTAATTTGATGTTGTATGTCTTATTTCTCCAATCTTAGTAATTTGAAAATATTCACTTTGTTTTGTAAATCTAAATATGTAATTTTACAAAACTTAAATATAATTCTTCAAATCCCAAAAATTCTTCAAAATATGATAAAAGGCTTTTCAAAAAATAATATTATGAATTTTCTAAAGTTTAAAATACTTATCTCTCCACTAATATATTTAAAACTTTAACCTTAGAATATATTCCCTTAGTTCCTTATTTCTCCTACCAATATAAACCTTTAATATGAAAATACTATGTTAAGTATTACCTTAATAATTTAGGCACTTCTCCTTTGCTTATTGGACGCTTCTCTTTAATGTTGGACGCTTCTCATTTGGTCAAATCTGCTACGTATATACTTGGAAGATGCTTTGACTCCTCCTTTAATGCTTCTGCCTCTTTTCTTCAATGTGTAAGGCACTGGAATTTTTCTATATATGTGCTTACATTTTGGCTATATGAGCGCTTCTCCTTTATTTTGTTGAGTGCCACGTATTGTAGACGTTATAAAAAATTTTGACTCCATTCTTGGTGACGCCAACATTCATGGAAGAGTAAAATGAACAATTGGCTCAATATTCCTTGTTGTTTGGGAGTTACCTATCCTTTCTTGAGCACTGGGTAATGATGTAAAGCGTTGAGCGCTCCTCTTTCTAGCAATTTATGTTTCTTCCCTGGTGATTTATGTTATGGCTTGTGAGCCAACTTTGACCCTTGTGCTACTTGGCAATATGCATGTGCTTCTTTCTCCAACGTATGAAACTACAAGGCCTTTTTTAATACCTTTTTTTTTCAATGTATTCTTGCTTCTTTGTACACATTTTTTGGCTTATTTGTAACTGCACTTTGTGAGAATTCTTTTCTCCTTGGTTGAGGCTAGATGTTAATGTATTCTTGCTTCTTTGTAACTAGTTTTTGTGAGGTCTCTACTCTTTTTGGTTGGTGATGGATATTTTTACTAATGGCTCCAACTGTAATACCTCTTGTATACTCCAATGGTGGCCCTGTCATATTTACTTTGGTAGTTTGATCTCTTGATGATTTTATTTTGATAATGCATCCTATATTTTTCTTGTAATCTGCCTTAATTTATGTAGATTGATCTTTTGTAGGTTGTGGTTGAAGTTTTCTTGCTCCTTTGGCTGGCTGAATCTTGAGCCTAATGGCTCTTCTCCCTTAAGAACTTTTGTAAGTGCTCCTTTCCTGCAAATGGGTGGACGTATGATTTAGAGCTTGTCCCACTATATTATGGTGTTGAATGGTCCACAATATGGTGGTGTCTTCAACCACTCTTTTAGTGGTTTTATTTACCACTTTCTGTTTGTATATCTGGTGTTTTTAAACACCTTAAATTTACCTTGAATTTGTAGCTCTTTTCCTTCGAAAATCTATTGTATGTTTGAGGAATAATTTTTCTCTCAAACGTAGGATAATATTGCTTTTACATTCACTTAAAAAACAACATATACTATTTACTTATAACTTCTTTAACAATCAATATAATGTTGTTATAATTTTGCTAGCTTCTTTAATAATGAGAGTAAATATTTCTCACTAATGAATGTAAAATAAATCTAATATTTCTTTTTTTCCCTTCTATTTCAAACTCCTTATCACTACTATTAAATTGTAATTTTTTGTTGTTTGTAATATGTAAGCTTTATAAAATTAATGGTGTGAAATGGTGTCCTTTCTTAGCTTAATGACACCTTTAAAAAGCTTCTTTTTTACTAGCTCTAAATGGCTCAAATATTTGATGCTTCAAAAACTCTTAATAGGTACCTTTAAAAAACTTTGTAATAATAATTTATATGGCATCAAATTAACACACCTTTTTGTAGCTTCTTTCTTTGTAGCTTGTTGTATTGTATTTGTTGTAATTGCACATTTATTTATTTTATGTAGACTCCTTAATTTACAGCTATAGTTGTTGCCCAAAACTTGCTTTCTTATCCTCTAAACAGGTGCTAGCTATCTCTGATTTTTGTAGCTTCAAATGTTACCCGTTCGTTGTTCAATTTTGTAGGAGGAACCCTCCTCAGATGCTGCTAAAATCTGATTTGGTGTTGTCTTCCAACCTTCAAATCTGCTACTCCTTTTTTCTTTATCAAGCCTTCTCTTGGTTGTTCAAATATTTTCTGAAAGCTTCTCCAAAACTTTCTCTAAACTACAACTTTTCTCTTCTATTTTATGTTGTCTTTTTAGCTTCTCTTTATGCAACTCTATGCTTTTATAAATTAGCCTACAAAAATTTTGTGGTTGTATCCAAATCTCTCTAAACTACGACCCCTTCAATATTCATGATTTATTCTGACTTCTTGCTTAATTCTAACTTCAACTCTGACCTCTAACTTTGTATTTTTCTTAAGAATCTAAATGTCTTGAGTTCTCAAAATTTGACAAACTTCTTGTCAAATATTTCTTCCTTTTGGGTTTTTTATATGGCAACAATTGTCCCAATCTCTTCTAGTCAGATGCTCTTTTGGCTTGCAATATTTTGCTTCAGGTCACTGCTTCTGCTTTTGCAATAAGGCTTTCTCTTGCCTTCTTTTCTTTCTTAAAAATCTTCTATAGACCTCTATTCTTGGGTATTCTAATTCTACAGCCTTCAATTCTTTAGCTAATGCTTTTAATGAAACCTTACCTTGGTTTCTTTAATATTCTAACTATGGGAAATTCTTGAATGAGATATCTTTCTTGGATCTTTATATTCTGTTGCTTTTTCTACAATATGACCTTTTGTAGTCCTCCTATTTTATGTCTTCAATATTCAATCTTCCAAAACTTGGAAGTTCTTCAATGTGGCCTCTTCTTGGATCTTTATCTTCAATTTGCAATATTGCAATGAGAACCTTCTTCTTGGTTGTTCTCAATCTTCAATAAGATATCCTTCTTAGACCTTCTTCAATGTCTACTTTTCTACAATATAAGAGTTAATCCCTGCACGAGGAAAGCACATAGACTTTTATGCAATCGAAGATAAAATTCTTCTCTATCTATTGTAGGAAGCTTCCCAACTTCTAAGAATCAATCTTCTACAACAAAAATTTAGATAATAATAATTAGATGTATTCAATGTTCTAGAAATAATAATCTTCACTAGCTATCTTATAAACTAGTGGAATCAAATTTATGTTGAATCCTAGTCTTCACTAGTTTTCCTTTCAACCTTGTGGAAATATTCTAGCCAAATAATCTGAAATCCTTTTTATCAAGCTTATCAATAGGACCTCTTCTAAGGATCTCTTAATCGAGATTTTCTTAAAGGCCTATAGATTCTCTTCTATTCTGACTCTATTCTTGGAATAGGTATATTCAATATCAAGGTTTATCTTCAAGACCTATAAATTTCCTTCTATTCCGATTTTGTTCTTGGAATAGGTATCTTCAATATCAAGTTTTATCTTCAAGATTTGTAAATGTTCTTCTATTCTGATTTTACTTTTGGAATAGAAATATTCTTTTTCAATATCAAGGTCTATCTTAAATACCTGTAAATGTTCTTATATTCCGATTTTGCTCTTGGAATAGGAATATTTTTCTTCTCAATATCAAGGGTTGTCTTCAAGACCTATAAAATTTCTTCTATTTTGATTTTATTCTTGGAATAGAAATATCCTTAAATTTCACTGGTTTTTCTTCAACATAGTGAAAAATGTTATCTTCTCTGGTTTCTTTTTCTATAGGTAATTCTTTTATCTTCTCTGGTTTCTCTTTCCAAAGGAAATTCCCTTATCTTCTCTAGTTTATTTTTTAGAGGAAATTCTCTTTATATTTTTTGGTACTTTTCCAAATGATATTCTCCTTATCTTCTCTAGTTCTTTTCTAGAGAAAATGTTCTTATCGATACTGGTCTCTTCTTAACCAGTAGAAATATTCTTTCTAATGAATCTTGAGGCTCTTTCAATCTCTATCTAGACCTATTGTAGCTCTAACACCACTGTTAGATTTTGATGAGTAAAAACTCAAATAATATTGTCTCAAGATAAATAATATAATTGCAATATGAAAGATATAATAATATTGATCAATCAAGCATATAAATTATGAATCTACTAAATAATAACTCAAAGAATGTTAATGCCAAATACTCAAAAATACTCAAAAATATTTATTGAATGAAGAGACCAAAATACATCATATTACATCACCTTCCATTGCTTACATAGGTGATTCTTCCTCCTTTGCCATATCTCTTTTACATCAATATATCTATATATAGAATGGAATGTGACTCTTCATATGGACGTTTCTTGGGCCTCACTCTTCTTATGACTCTTCATCTTCCTATTGTAATGACACATGTACATAGGGACAACTATGAACATTTACATTATAAAATATCACTGCACACTTGTGCATTACATTGCAAAAAGTAAATCCTAATCTAAGACTCTTTTCCTAATCTATAGATGTACCCATGGTGGTACATTGACATGTACCAAATAATGTAATATATTCCAACACTTACGTGGTCCATAAATAGTTTCAGGAGTTGAGTTTTTGCGTGATGTGCTTTTATGATTACCAACCATTTATTTTTAAATTTACCAGTGTACATTCACCGCCTCATCATTTCTTAACCATACTACTCAAAAAATAACTTACCCCGAATAAGAGTACTACTGACAAAGCTTCAATATGCATAATTTTCAATCATGTACAAAATTTGATCGCTCTCCTTGCGTATCTTCTATTTGACCTGGCTCTGAAGAGAGTGTTGACTCTAACCCTTTTGTTGGTGATAGTCGTCTCTATCATATATTTTTTGCGTAAAGCATCTCTTTGTCTTTTGCAAATTCTCCTTTCTCAAAGTTTTCTTTTTCATTTATTCAAACTTGAGTGCACATCGTCGAATCTAGTCAGGGTTCAAGTGTATTGTTAGATCTTTCTTATAATAAGATAAATTCTTCCTTTTTAGGTACTGCGATGTTCTAGGTATAATACCCTTAGTTGAGATTCATGTGCATTATTAGATATAGTTAGAGAGTACATGCATCATCCAATCTTGATGAGTTGCATGCATGTTAGCTAAAAAAAAAGGGGGGGAGAAAGAAGTGGAAATTCATAGAGGTAAAAATACAACCTTAGCATTAAAGCTAATTATATATCTTCAAGTACAATAGCCAAAGTTTGTGGCATACATGACCAAGTTAACTTCAACCCTTACCTTAAATATCAGCACATTTTAATTCATGTGTGCCTTCATATTAGTATTCAGTCCATGCGCACCACTCTTTAAGGCCAAAGTTGTTGATCATTTAAGCAAAAATAAGAGGGGGAAAATTATGAAGAAAATGGGAACATGATAGATTTCCAAAAAAAATTCAATATAAACCTTGGTGTCAAGGTCGTATTAATATTAACCTTATACATCACTTTATGTTCATGGCACACAAAATATTTAATATTAACCTCTTCGTCAGACTTAGGAAAACATTTAGGGATGCGTTAGATTTAAGGTAAAATGGTTTATAATTTCTCATTTATTTAGGGCCCTTATCTTTCATGCAACTTCATGAATGCGCACCCTTGGATTGAGCTAGGAGTGCACGTGTGTTGCTTATGTTAGCTTTTGAGGATATCTATAATGGGAGAGATCTAACAGAGGTCCTAATAAGATGTAGAAAATATGAAAGAAAGTAATTTTGCACATGACTGAAATATACTATAAATAGAAATGATGAAAATACAATGCAGTATGGAGGTAATGTCACTCCATTAATACAAGCTAAAGAACTACATTGTACTCCATCAAATAATTTTACTAATATCTACTACTCTATACTACAATGCATTTGATATGTGATGTCTTTATGAGGCCCTTTATATAGGAAGATAGATTCCTTGACCAACACTTTATCTAGTTGTACAAGGGGACACCTTGCACATTACAACTTGCACATTGCCACTTGTGCATTTATTACATTGCTTGAAGTAACTAGCTAACTTCCCCTTAAAGTAATCTTCTACTCTAACTATGTACCAAAGGTGGTCCATTTACATGACCCAAATGATGTAATATACTCTAACTCTAACACCCCCTGTATTACATTATTTGGGTATTGAAGATTTCAATCTTCAATATGGATCTTCTTCTTGAGAATGGTCTTCAACTTGGTCTGCTCCTTATTCCTTTTAATTTACATTGCATTGTGTGCTTCCATGGATTGGTTCTTCTTCTTCTTTGGAGTCAGTACTTTCATAGGTGGATGTGCTATCACCTATTTCTTGCAAGAGTATTCTTTCTTTGCTTTTGTCCTTGTCATCATTCTTTGTGCCCTGTATAGAGGTTTTTGAACATACACTTAGAGCATCATGATAAGATTTTGAGTTAGTAGAACTTGAAGTACTAATACTGCACAAGGATTGAAATATCTTTGCTAGAGATGATTCATCCATTTATATCTTTAGTTTAAGTAATTCTATCAATCCCTTCTATTCCATATTTTTATCCTTATAACATTTGAATGTAAGTAGTGCCATGTACAATATGCTTCCATATTCTAAAGGAATTTGAATGTTATTCTTTCCATTATCAATTGCTTCAATGAGTTGAGCATGTAGGTAATGCTCCATTATTTCAAACCTATCTTTTAAAGCTTTAGTATGTATCTGTAATGACCTCGAGAATGCACGCAATGATCCCTTTTCTGAAAACCCTACTTGCAATGCTTATTTAAAATACCAAAGATAAAATGGAAAGACAAGAGGAAAAAGAAAGCATATAACATGAAATAATAAAATACGGATCTCTTTATTGATATTGAAGCTCGGTTACATGTCGGTACCTCTTAGGGATACCCATTTTGATACTATAAATTACAAGTGGGCAAGGAGTTCCCCTTCCGTGAAGAGGTGGTGTGCTTATAAAAGCTTCTTGGTTTCACACATGGAAATGTACGAGGGCTTACAGATGTCTCCTTCTCCAAGTCTGCTTCCTAGAGGGATCCCTTTTGCTCTTGTATGTTGTAATCTTCGTCCGATGTACCTGTGGCCCTGTAAGCAATGAAACAACAACATACATTTAGGTGTTCGAGATTGCCTCCCCAAATGAGATTGTTATTAATCAAAGAATGTAACGCAAATATGATAAAACTATGCCCTGAAATCATGTAAATATATGCTAATGATATAAGAAAACAGAATAAAAGATGTTATGTCTATCTAAGCTAAGCCTGTGGGCCACTATCCAAGACAGCGGCCACTAAAGTAAACCTTGTCCTCTTTGCCCCAAAGCTATGGGTCAAAGACTATGATCTGATTTTGAAATAGGTATTATGCTCTTTGATTCGTCAAATCTTCATCGTACACGTGATCTCAAATAGAACTCTCTAAGTCTCGAAAGCTTGAATGGCTTGAAAAGGCCTCAAATGAGTGGTGAGAACCACTATTGATGCTTGGAAAATCCAATAATATGTCTTATGATCTTATGAGTGTATCTATGTAAGTAGTTCCCCTAAGCATGACACGATTTAGGTGTCTGCAGATGCTAATTTTTGCGACGTGCTATGTGGAAAACACAATGCTCAGAAAAAATGTAGAGTGATCTGTTTGTAGGGTGTATGGTGATCAATGGTTTGATCAACATTGGATGGCCCAATCATGCAAGATGGCACACATCCCTTGAATCATTGCCTCAATTTTCATAGGACTTAGCTCAGTGGCTTTTGCATGGTAAACTGCACTCTTTCCCCAAACTCAATTGGGTAGCTTCAGCTGCTACAATAATTTTGATCGATAGGAGAGCTACAATTGAAGATGTCATGTCTTCTTACGTTCCCAGCAAACAATGGAAATTTGTGATTGTTGTATGCAATGATTCATAGGATGAACACAATTTTGCTATGATCGAGTGATATTTTGTTGATTTTGATTATGATTATGTTGAAGTTTTGAACTACCTCTTCACATGATGAATTGGTGAAGAAATGACAATGATTGAAGCGACAAGTCGCTTGACCAATATGACTAATCTGGTTCCTTTCTAGCATTTGCTGCTTTTAATGGGTAATCCCACATCCAAGTGTGATTCCAATTGCTTATGATAATCATCCATCCATATCCTAAGGAGCGGTCTGGCTATCAATAGCCTTCTTAGGTAGTTAGGATGAGTGATTTTGTTTATGCCTAGATTATATCACTTTGACTTAATATTTTTGATGTCATAGGGGAATTAGAATGACCCTTTCGCACCCGTGGAGCAGTCTGACCATCTTGATCTTCTTTGGGTTTGAAGGGTGACATATCATAATTCCAAAATTAGTTGCTTTTGCCCCAACTGGCCTTATGGTTGCCTACTCATCTCACCAAAATACATGGAGTGCAAGTCATTGCAATCGTCGAATGGATAGAGTAGGTAATTGGATATGAGGCCTGCTTGAGATTGTTATTTTATGTGATTTTTTTATTTTTTTATTTTTTTGTTATTTTGAACATTCTGATCATCCTAAACCATCAAAGTGTGATTATTTGTTGTTTTTGCTATTCCCTCATTGAAGGAACTACTTTACTTTGATCTATGGGCCAAGACGCTATCAGGTCCAACGGCCTTTAATTTCTTGCCTGTGGCCATTGTCGCCTTGAGCGGCCAAGAAGCTCGGGTTGCTAACGTCAACAGTGGCCAAGGCATAATTAAGGAAATATAAAATTTACAATTCTAGAGTTTGACATGACATTTTCATTGTTGAAGATTATGTTTTCAGAGCTTTGGTGCAGCGACGACGATTACGACTTCAAAACTTATTGGTGCTGAGGACATGGATGCACAGGGTGAGACATCAACTACTAGAGGAGCTAGAACTTCTCGGATATTTCTCTTCAAAACCCTAGCTCTCTTTTCTTTTTCTACATAAAATTGAACTTCACTAAGAAATGAGCAAAACAAACCTCACTAAACCTGCTGGCAATGAACAATATCTGTAATTAGGCTTAGGTTCCTTTTGGTACGGTGGGTTAGTCCCCAATTTTTTTATTTGTCAGTGGCTTCAACTTAGGGTTTTTCAAAAAAATTCCATTATTCACCTGCTACCGCCATTTTGGGCATTTTGAATTTAGCCTAGTTTTGATGCTTGGGTAGGAACATTTGCCTTCCAATTTGTTTGCTTTCCCTCCCTTTGTTGTTTTATTGGAGCTATTTTGTCAAATTTGTAATTTTTTTTATTTTTTGTGTTAGTCTCACAATAACACTGAGAGGGGGGTGAATCGGTGTAGCTCTTTAAAACTTAAATCTTCAACTCTTAAAGCCAAAACAATGAAAACTTAAAACCAAATAAAGCAAGTATAACAAGAGAGCATCACACAACACAAGATGTACCGAGGTTCACCGATTTGGCTACTCCTCAAAAATGACTGTTTGGACTACCATCCAAATCCAGCCTTTGCAAAGCACAACTTTACAATCAATTTACCAGCACCCACTGGAAGGAGCACCAACCCCGATTTATCTGCACCAACAGAAAGGAGCACCAACCCCGATTTATCTGCACCAATAGAAAGGAGCACCAACCCCTGATTTATCTGCACCAATAGAAAGGAGAACCAACCCCGATTTATCGCACCAAGAAAGGAGCACCAACCCCTGATTTACCAGCACCAAGCTGGAAGGAGCACCAACCCCTGATGCCAAGCACCAACTTGGACTTCAATTTTGAAACTAGAAGATTGACATAAAAATGCCTTCACTTTTACAAGACCCTGACTGGTCTATTGCTTACTCAACATCGCCCACAATTCACAAAACACACACCCTTCTCGCTCCCTCTCCTCTCACTCTCCTCTCGCTCTCTTCACAAGATAGAATCCACTAAAATTCTCCAAGCAACACTCCTTTTATAACCATCCTTTCTCTTTGTAACTCCAGTTGTAACTCCTTTCATATTCTCATACGCCACTTGTCAATTGTAACTACTTCTTTATGTAACTCCTTTTGTATATATTGAGAAGGCATTTCGTCAAACACGTCACATGCAAATAATTGACACCATATTCTCCTACCATGACTATTCATTTTCTCCAACTTCATTTCTCCTTCACTTCATTTTCTCCTTCATACTATTCTTTTCTCCTTGCATGCATCTTTTGTTTCCTTTTCATTTCTTTTATGTTCATTTTCTCCTTCATGATTATTCATTTTCTCCACATCATCTCTTTCTTTCCATATGTTCATTTTCTTTTCCCTTTGCATGCATTTTTTTCTCCTTCGATGACTATTCATTTTCTTTTCCATACTATTCATTTCTATTTTGAGGCTCTTCTTGAGTTGTGAAAATGTGACATGTCGCGATATCGTGACACTTTTGTTACTCTGACCACCTGTTCCCCCCCTTTTGAGTCGAAAATGCGACATGTCGCGATATCGCGACACTTTTCTTTCTCTCCCTCCCTTTTTGAGTCACAAAATGTGACATGTCGCGATATCGTGACACTTTTTCTTTCTCTGCCTCTGCCCTTTTTGAGTCACAAAATGTGACATGTCGCGATATTCGCGACACTTTTCTTTCTCTCTCTACCCTTTTTGAGTCACAAAATGCGACATGTCGCGATATCGCGACACTTTTTCCTCCTTGCTCTTTCTCTTTGCTTTGGACCGCAAAAATACAACATGTCGCGATATCGCGACACTTTTTCTTCTTGCTCTTTCTCTTTGCTTTGGACCGCGAAAATACAACATGTCGTGATATCGTGACACTTTTTCTCCTTGCTCTTTCTCTTTGCTTTGGCCCACGAAAATACAACATGTCGCGATATCGCGACACTTTTTCTCCTTGCTCTTTCTCTTTGCTTTGGCCCATGAAAATACAACATGTCGTGATATCGTGACACTTTTTCTCCTTGCTCTTTCTCTTTGCTTTGGCCCACGAAAATACAACATGTCACGATATCATGACACTTTTTCTCTTTCTCTTTCGACCATGAAAATGCAACATGTCGCGATATCGTGACACTTTTTCTCCTTGCACTTTCTCTTCTCTTTTGGCCGTGAAAATGCAACATGTCGCGATATCGCGACACTTTTTCTCCTTGCATTTTCTCTTCTCTTTTGGCCACGAAAATGCAACATGTCGCGATATCGCGACACTTTTTCTCCTCGCATTTTCTCTTCTCTTTTGGCCATAAAAATGCAACATGTCGCGATATCGCGACACTTTTTTCTTTTGCTTTTTCGCTTCTCTTTTATCTTTTGCATATGGGCCACTTCGGTCTTCTTGGACAACCTGTAACAACTTCACCCAAACATCAAAAACATCCTCATAAGCATTTAACTTCACTGTACATACTCTGAATAACCTTCGAACTCCTGTCCACTGCATCAACCGATCTATCTGATCGTGTTGACAACAATGACAATATCGTCACTGCACCTTGCTCAACAATCTCCCCCTTTGGAATTGTTGGCAACACACGTGCAATTTCTTGTAACTCTTCTCCCCCTTTGACAACAATATCAAAGGGCTACTGCAGAACTCCCCATGAGTCCATGCACAACATTCTCAGGCAAAAATTATTACACTTAGCAAAAATCACAAACATGAGCAAAAAGATAAACAAATACACAAATGCTCCCCCTGAGAATGTGGTCCCGATAGCTAGTCAATTCTTGGGAAGCGTGACCACTCCCAATTTATTGTGAAGGTACTCAAAGACTTCCTTGGGCAACGGTTTTGTGAAGATATCCGCTACTTGCTCTGTTGTTGGAACAAAATCCAATTTAACCTCACCTTCCGCAACTTTCTCCTTCAAAAAGTGATACCGGATAGCAATATGTTTTGTGCGAGAATGCATAACCGGATTCTTTGAGATGTTAATGGCATTGGTGTTATCACACTTAACTAAAATTGGCTCACTGAAGTTAATACCAAGATCTTTCAGGGTTTGTTTCATCCATAATACCTACGTACAACACGTTGTCGCTGCAATATATTCTGCCTCTGCTATGGATAAGGAGACTGACTCTTGTTTCTTATTGTGCCACGTGACCAACCTGTCTCCAAGATAGAATGCACCTCCACTGGTGCTCTTTCTGTCATCTACACATCCTGCCCAATCTGCATCTGAATACGCAATAAGGGTGAAGTCCTTACCTTTCGGATACCATAACCCATACTCCATAGTACCCTTGAGATACCGAAGAATCCTCTTCACTGTTGTCACATGAGTCTCCTTGGGACTAGCCTGAAATCGTGCTACCATGCATACTGCCTGCAAAATATCTAGTCTGGTAGCTGTCAAGTACAGTAAGCTCCCAATCATAGATCTGTACATGGTTTGATCAACATGTGGAGATTTGTCATCCTTGCTCAACTTGCAACCTGTCGTCATGGGAGTGCTAACTGGCTTACAATCCTCCATTGTGAACTTTTTTAGTATCTCTTTCACATATTTAATTTGAGAAATAAATATGCCCTTCTCATTTTGATTAACTTGCAACCCGAGGAAATACGAAAGTTCACCAATCATTGACATTTCAAATTCTTTTTTCATCTTATTTGCTAAATCTTTACACGACTCATCTTTGTTGCTTGCCAAATATGATATCATCAACATATACAACAAGAACAATAAGATGGCCATTTTCTATTTTGACATACAAATTACTATCCACCATACCTTTCTTGAACCCTTGTTGAGTAAGATAGTTGTCTAGCCTTGCATACCATGCTCGGGGTGCCTGTTTTAAGCCATATAATGCTTTCTTCAACTTGCAAACCAGGTTGGGATCATCACCAAGTTGGAAACCATCTGGCTGCTCAATATAAACCTCTTCTTCGAGTTTCCCATTCAAAAATGCTGATTTCACATCCATTTGATAAACTTTGAAATTCTTGTAAACTTCTAAAGCCAGAAACATTCTAATTGCCTCTAGTCTAGCCACAGGTGCAAAGGTTTCCTCAAAGTCAATACCTTCAACTTGTGCATAGCCTTTACATACCAATCTTGCTTTATTCCTGACTACCTGTCCGTCTTCATTCAATTTGTTTTGAAAGATCCATTTAGTACCGATTATATTTTTATTTGCAAGTCTTGGTACTAACTCCCAAGTTTTGTTTTTCTCGATCTGATCTAATTCTTCATTTATTGCCTTCATCCAACTTTCATCTTTGCTTGCGTCAACAACATTTTTGGGCTCAATGCTGGATAATAGAGAGTAGTTGCTTACTACTCTTCTTCTTGTCTGAACACCAACTATGGGGTCTCCAATTATTTGCTCTCTAGGATGATCTTTTTGCTAGCTGCTGTTTTGAATTTCTTATTTTCTTCCACTTCTGAATCCCTGTTTGAATCATCTGAGTCAATTTTTTGTTTCTTTTCCGTTTCCTTTTCCTCATCTTCTTCAATAACCTCTTCATCAATTGGATAGTTCTCTTCATAGCTAATTACTCATTCCCTGCCTTCATCAACTTTAACATCGGCACTATCCACAATTTTCCTTAGCCTCTTGTTGTAGCATTTGTAAGCTTTGCTTTTTGACGAATAGCCAAGAAAAATACCTTCATCCGCTCTATCTTCAAACTTACCAAGGTTTTCTTCAGTTCTTTTGATGTAACACTTGCTGCCAAAAACTTTAAAGTATCTTACTATTGCCTTTTTACCGAACCACAACTCATAAGGAGTTTTGCTTTCATGCATCCTCAACATGCACCTATTTTGGATGTATACCGTAGTATGGACTGCCTCTTTCCAAAATCTATCTGCTACTTTGCTCTCAGTCAACATAGTCCGTGCCATTTCCTGCACTGTCCTATTCTTTCTTTCTACCACACCATTTTGTTGAGGTGTCCTGGCTTCTGACAACTGTCTTCTAATACCATATTTTTCATAGTACTCTATAAAATCCTCTGAAATGAACTCTCCTCCTCTATCTGATCTTAAACATTTAATCCTTTTTCCTGTTTGATTCTCAACTTGGTTTTTGAAAACCTTGAACATCTCAAAAGCTTTTGATTTATGCTTCAAAAATAGTACCCATGTCATCCTGGAATAGTCATCTATACACAACATAAAATATTTGTCACCATTTATGCTTTGCGTTCTCATGGGTCCACATAAATCAGTATGTATTAGTTCCAAAGGTTTGCTTGTGTAGTACTCTTTTGTTTTAAATGAGACTCTAGTTTGCTTCCCATTTTGGCATGAAGCACAAATGCTATTTGATGGTTTTCCAATGGTGGGAATATCTCTCACTGCCTTTTTTGAGCTAATTTTTACTAGATTGTCAAAACTGATATGACCAAGCCTCTTGTGCCACAACCAATTTTCTTCTTCCTGTCCAATCAAGCAAGCTCCTTCTGAAGTCTCTGAGAGAGTGTACAGGTTGCCAGATGTCCTCGATCCAGTTGCTATCAACTTTCCATAGTTTGCTTTTCTGACTTCACAACCCTGCTTCTTAAAAATCACTTCATGACCTCTATCACAAATCTGACTTACGCTCAACAAGTTATGCTTCAGACCAACCACAAACAAGACTTCTTTTGACTTGATTTTTCCATCACTAATCTTCACTGAACCTTTGCCAACTATCTTAGCTCCATCATTATTTCCAAATTTTACTGAACCACCTTCATATTGTTGTAACTTCTCAAATTTTTGTTTGTCACCTGTCATATGACTGGAGCATCCACTATCAAGTATCCATGGTGCAGATTTATTCTGTGCTTTAAATGTTGTTTGTACGATCAGGGATTCCTTTTCTTCCTTAGATCGATCTTTTTCTTTCCACTCTGGTTTGATTACAGTTTTGGGCTCTTGTTTTGACTTTTCTTTTTAAGTAGCTTGTGCATGTTTTTCGAAAAATTTTCTATTTTGTCTCATTCCATTTGGTTGAAATTTTCTTCCCTGAAATTGATTTGATGCAAATGTACTTCGACAATTTCTTGCAATGTGCCCAAACTTATGACAGTTATAACATTCTACTGCATAATCCATCAAAGGTGAAAAAACATTTCTACTGGTAAAATTCCTTGGTCCTACGTTATACTTGCAATCTGAAATCTTATGTCCATAACCATTGCATTTAAAACAGTAACCAGAAAAGAGATGATTGAACCTGGGTGATGGTCTTTGCCATGTTGTCGTAGGAGTCATAAATCTTCTTCTTCTTTGATGTGTGACATTGGTGAATCCATCATTGTCAATTCTCCTTTCGTGCCTTGCATTATTGCTTTCTTTTGCATGAGTCAATTTTTCTTGATCAACCTGTTTCTTATCTTCATTCTTTGATCCATTTGATGATTCTCCTTCGACAAAGCCCAAACCAAATTTCATGCCTGTAGTCCTTTGGATATTTATGATCTTATCCAACTTCATAGAACTTTCTTCACGTTTGTGATGACAACTAATTTTACGATTCATCTCTTCTATCTGCATTCTTAAACCAACAGTCTCTTCTTCTAGTTTGCAACAATAATCTATTTTCATGGTTATTTGTACTTCGAGATCTTCAGATATTTTCTTGGATTCTTCTATCTGTACTTTCAAACTGGTTATGATTTCATTTGCATCCTCAAGCTTTCTTGAAATTTTCTTATTCTTTTTTCTTTCTATCTTCAATACATCCAGAGCTGCAATTAGTTCCTCTTCCAAATTTACTTCTGCATCAATTTCTTCTTCATCACATTCCTGTTCTTTTTCTATTTTTTCTTCTTTGAGTGCCATGAAAAGAGCTTCACCTGTTTCCTTTTCAGAATCCTCACTGCAGTTGTCTTCTGATGAACTGACATTCTTGGAGATGAAACTTTTCTTCTTGAAGTTGCCTTTTCTGAAATTTGTTTTTTTCTTCCAGTCACTTCTTTCTTGGTGCGATCCTTCATCACTTTTGTTCTTCTCATTAAGTGGACAATTAGCTGCAAAATGCCCAATGCCTCCACAATTGAAACATTTAAGCGGTAACTTTCCTCTGTATTTTCCTTTTCCCCTTTTTAGTTTTCGAACAAAGTTTGCTTCCATTTCATCTGATGTCTCTTCTTCCTCGGATTCTTGTTTTGCTTTCATATTTTTATGGGCTTTAAAAGTAGCTTCTCTGTCTGTGGGTTTAGATTTTCCTATTCTCATCTCATATGCAGTCAAAGAACCATGCATCTCATCCATACTAAAAGAATTTAGATCTTTAGCTTCTTCTATAGCTGAAACTTTAGAATCAAATCTTTGAGGAAGAGATCTTAATACCTTTTTCACGATGACAGAATCTTTGATTTCCTCGTCGAGTCCTCTAATCGCATTAATGACTTCATTAACTCTCAGCATATATGCCTCTATGTTCTCATTGTCATTCATCTTTAATACTTCGAACTGAGCTCGATGTGTTTGTAACTTGGCCTCCTTGATCTTAGCGTCTCCTTCATGAATGCTCCTCAGTTTGTCCCATATTTCTTTTTGCCATTTTACAACTCATAATTTTTACCAGTTCACGGTCCACTAATCCGCACATGATAGCATTCTTTGCTTTTGAGTTATTCTCAAACAGTTTCTTACCGACAACATCGGTTGGAGAAGTGGTGGGTATTGTGTATCCACTATCTACTGAATCCCAAATGTCGTATCCCAAAGCACAAAGATATGTCTGCATCCTGAGTCTCCAAAATGCGTAATTAGTTTCATCAAACAATGGTGCTTTGTTTGATGAGAAGCCTTCACCACCTGCCATTGTGTCACTTCCAAGATCACCCTAGCCGGTTAAGCTTGTTCAGGAACCTCGCTCTGATACCAATTGTTAGTCTCACAATGACACTGAGAGGGGGGTGAATCAGTGTAGCTCTTTAAAACTTAAATCTTCAACTCTTAAAGCCAAAACAATGAAAACTTAAAACCAAATAAAGCAAGTATAACAAGAGAGCATCACACAACACAAGATGTACCGAGGTTCACCGATTTGGCTACTCCTCAAAAATGACTGTTTGGACTACCATCCAAATCCAGCCTTTGCAAAGCACAACTTTACAATCAATTTACCAGCACCCACTGGAAGGAGCACCAACCCTGATTTATCTGCACCAACAAAAAGGAGCACCAACCCATGATTTATCTGCACCAACAGAAAGGAGCACCAACCCCTGATTTATCTGCACCAACAGAAAGGAGCACCAACCCCTGATTTACCAGCACCAACTGGAAGGAGCACCAACCCATGATGCCAAGCACCAACTTGGACTTCAATTTTGAAACTAGAAGATTGACATAAAAATGCCTTCACTTTTACAAGACCCTGACTGGTCTATTGCTTACTCAACATCGCCCACAATTCACAAAACACACACCCTTCTCGCTCGCCTCTTGCTCTCCTCTCGCTCTCTTCGCAAGATAGAATCCACTATAAATTCTCCAAGCAACACTCCTTTTATAACCATCCTTTCTCTTTGTAACTCAGTTGTAACTCCTTTCATATTCTCATACGCCACTTGTCAATTGTAACTACTTCTTTATGTAACTCCTTTTGTATATATTGAGAAGGCATTTCGTCAAACACGTCACATGCAAATAATTGACACCATATTCTCCTACCATGACTGTTCATTTTCTCGGTCATGACTATTCATTTTCTCCTTTGCATGCATCATTTTTGTTTTCACTTTTCATTTCTATTTTAGATTGTTCATTTTCTCCTTCATGACTATTCATTTTCTCCCTGCATCATCTTTCTTTCCATGACTATTCATTTTCTTTTCCCTTGTGCATGCATTTGTTTTCTCCTTCGATGACTATTCGTTTTCTTTTCCATGACTGTTCATTTCTATTTTGAGGCTCTTCTTGAGTCACAAAAATGCGACATGTCGTGATATCGTGACACTTTTGTTACTCTACTCCTCCCTTTTGAGTCACAAAATGTGACATGTCACGATATCGTGACACTTTTATTTCTCTCCCCTTTTAGTCAAAAATACATGTCGATATCGACTTTTTTTCTCTCCTCCCTTTTTGAGTCGCAAAATGTGACATGTCACGATATCGCGACACTTTTTCTTTCTCTCTCTCCCTTTTTGAGTCACGAAAATGTGACATGTCGCGATATTTGTGACACTTTTCTTTCTCTCTCTCCCTTTTGAGTCACAAAATGTGACATGTCACGATATCGTGACACTTTTTCCTTCTTGCTCTTTCTCTTTTCTTTGGACCACAAAAATGCAACATGTCGTGATATCGTGACACTTTTTCTCCTTGCTCTTTCTCTTTGCTTTGGACCACAAAAATGCAACATGTCGTGATATCGCGACACTTTTTCTCCTTGCTCTTTCTCTTTGCTTTGGCCCACGAAAATACATGTCACGATATCATGACACTTTTTCTCCTTGCTCTTTCTCTTTGCTTTGGCCCGTGAAAATACAACATGTCGTGATATCGTGACACTTTTTCTCCTTGCTCTTTCTCTTTCTTTGGCCCTTCCGAAAATGCAACATGTCGCGATATCGCGACACTTTTTCCTCCTTGCTCTTTCTCTTCTCTTTTGGCCGCGAAAATGCAACATGTCGCGATATCGCGACACTTTTTCTCCTTGCATTTTCTCTTCTCTTTTGGCCGAAAATGCAACATGTCGCGATATCGCGACACTTTTTCTCCTCGCATTTTCTCTTCTCTTTTGGCCGCGAAAATGCAACATGTCGCGATATCGCGACACTTTTTTCTTTTGCTTTTTCACTTCTCTTTTATCTTTTGCATATGGGCCACTTCGGTCTTCTTGGACAACCTGTAACAACTTCACCCAAACATCAAAAACATCCTCATAAGCATTTAACTTCACTGTACATACTCTGAATAACCTCTGAACTCCTGTCCATTGCATCAACCGATCTATCTGACTGTGTTGACAACAATGACAATACTGTCGCTGCACCTTGCTCAACATTCTGGCCAAGGGTTCATGGGTTTGCCATGTCGCCCCTTGGCCACTATCGCTCAGAGCGACCGGCTCTGAGTCCGCTGTCGCTCAAACCGGCCAAGCTTGAATCCCAACGATCAAAAATTTGACCATTGGGCCTTGGCCGCTGCTACCTCCAGCGACCAGGTTTCGGTCGCTATAGGCGACAGAAGCTAAAGCTTAAGCCTTGTTTTTTGTATTTCGTGTATTGATTTTTATGATTTTTTTGACTTTTGAATTTTTGCTTTGCTTGATTAGGTGCAATTTATTCTTCTTTTGCTTAGATTTAGAGTAACTCATACTCTTTTGCACCGTCTTCATGTTTATTGTGAATCATGCCTTAGATGCACTGTAGTTATGTTTTGTTTTTTTCTACTTTGTTTAGATCCTCACTGCTCAGGCTCGGGACCCGAAGCTCCTTCTTGACTTGCTTTCTGTATTTGATGATACTTATTGGGAGTTGTTTAAGGCTCGTGGGCTATAGTATGTTATCAGGTTGCCCCACATTATGGCTGACCAAGATTATCTTACGGATTTAGCCCACAATTGGGACCCACGGACCAACACCTTCCACCTTCCACTCGATGATATGACTATCACATCGAAGGATGTGTACAAGATCTTTCGGATCTCATTCGATGGGGTGCCCATTGTTTCGTTGGCCACTAATGATCAAGTGGTCATCTATGCTCGGGTGTTTGGAGCACGCTCTACATAGGCCCTCCGAGAGACTGGGTCCAGGGGAATATCTATCAAGACTTGGTATGATGCTCATGTTTTCATGAGGCATGTTGTGTTGTTGATGGTGATCAGCAACGTTCTTATCCCAAACTGCTCAAGTTTGAGGTTCCCTTGGAACCTCCTGGTGATGGTGCAAGACCTACTAGATAGTGAGGAGCCTATCATCTATGCATGGGGTAGATCGTTATTGGCTTAGTGCTATGATGAGTTGTACCACATCCGTCGATGGGGACACATCAACATTGCTTGTAGTTTGCTCTTACTGGGGATGGGAGCACATTAAGGTAGATCGCCCTAAGGGGCTCCCAGTCGATATTACATCTATTGAGGCTTGGACACAGTGTTATGCTACCAGATGGGCTCAGGAGCATGAGGAGAGTAAGAGCCACACTTTTGCAAGGTAGCTATCCCACTACACTGATGCTTTCACCAGACTATTGGTCAGAGATGCCGTGTTGCGACCTTACTATGAGTGTCCTGTTTGGGATGATCCAACTAGTTTTACTGCCAAGACACGATGCGAGTGATGGATCATTGGTCGTAAGATTGCCATTTGGGAGTATTTCTTCTACTCTCGGGTTCTTTGTTAGTACGGATTGCAGCAAGATGTGCCCTTGGTACTATTCTTGTACAGACAGCTCACAACAGAGAAGGACCTACCTCCATGATAGGTTATAGAGCTTGCAGATGAGGAGGATGCCCCAACCGTAGACCCTACAGTGGATGGGAGAGTTACAGAGGCCTACTCTCAGTGGTGGGGTGATCAGATGTGGCATGGTGTTGGTAGCCTAGGACACAAGGATGATGGTGGGGGTGATGGCACAGATCTGATAGGATGTAGAGTTCGAGCCAGGACCGAGGTATGGGACTAGTCGATAGAGCAGGTGGTAGTAGAGGATACTGATGTTCCTAAGGAGGAGGAGTTAGAGCCCGAGGAGAGAGACTCTCCTCTAAGAGCACAGTTGCACGAGGTTGAGGCTGAGCTCCAGGATACTAAGATCCATGTACAATGATGAGATACTACAATTGAGCAGCTCATAGCACAGATATAAGCTCTACAAGCTACTATTGGGGGTGGTGATGTCAGGATGCAGTTTGTTGTTCCTCTTTCTACACCACAGGAGGTTCCAGTAGCAGGCTCAGGGGCAGATGTGGGACAACTCCAATATTTTTTGGATGATCATGAGGAGCAGATCCGAGGACTCACAAATCATGTTACCATCCTTTAGAAGGCACAGGATTATCCCTAAGTATCCAGCAGGTGCAAGTGGTTTGTAGGTCAGCGGGCGCTCTACCTCGAGGTAGTCTTCCGCCCATCCTAGACAACGGACCTAAACTCGGATAGAGAGACCTACAGGCTCACATCACTCGACTCACGACATCGCCACAGGGGGAGGTGGCACTGGAGGAGGTGGTGCAAGGGGCTCAGGCCTGGTACTTGAATGATTCTCTACTTGGTTCTTGATCCATTTTTGAGGTCGACTGACCTACATGACTATAGCCCATGGGCATTTTTGTATATCCATTGGACTTGACACACATACTTTTATGATAGATTTGCTTTTTATGACTCATTATGTGTATCGTTTATTGCTTATGTTTTTGTTATTATTTTGTTTTATGATATGATGCGATGATGGTATTATGATGATTTGATGAATATGCTAGATGATAGATGATATTTGAAGATGCTTAGATGGATGTGTAGATGCTTATATGTTTTGATGCGATGTATCTTGATGATGAATGATGAATTTATGATTGTATGCAAATGGATATTGCCTATATGTTTTATGATGTGGTTTATGGATGATTAATGACTTGTTTTGTGGATGCAAATGTCATTGTTAAATGCATGTTTAATTTTTGCTTTAATTATATGCATCTAACTTATGTGATGGAATGGTACAAATGAACTTGTATGCTTTAATCACTTAAAACATACGAAATGCATATGACATTGACAATCTTAATGGATGATACCACAGAAAGTAAAAAAATAATCATGAATTTAAATAATCACTCTTATCATAAGAATTGATTAAGTATTCATATATGAGATGTAATGGTGTGTAATGTATTTCTTAATAAGTTTCTGTAAATTAAAAGATATAAAGTAGTCAGTGGCCATATATATACTATTTCTAATATATGTGATATCTGTCCTACAATGTGATACTCGCTAATTTATAGAATCTTATAAAGAAAGTGATGGTGTGAATGATGTTTTGTTGCTATGTTATTTTTTTTTTTGGATTTTCAGAGATTCAAACACTCTAGTTCCCCTATCAACAACTGTCTACTTACCACTTAGACTTTTGAAAACTAAGGCTTTTATCATGGACCCAGTTTTTCATGATCTCTGTGTGTGCATGTGATTGTTTATTTTGAGATAGAACTCAAGCATTTCCTACGATGTCAGGCGGGATTCTTTCAGCCCATTGCTAAGATCATGGATCCTCAAGTGTTCATCTCATCCTTATGTTGGACTTAGTTGGACTATACCACTAGGAAATATTTGGTTACCTAAGCTAGATCATCCACATTCAAACATTGGTCTACACAAATGCATGAAGCAATTGTAATAGACATATCGTCATGCGTAAGGATTTCTCCTTCCAATTTTGTACAATGCTGAGAATTCCAGGGATTCAAGTTTTATT
The DNA here is from genome assembly GCA_028583015.1 of Wollemia nobilis. Classification (NCBI taxonomy): domain Eukaryota; kingdom Viridiplantae; phylum Streptophyta; class Pinopsida; order Araucariales; family Araucariaceae; genus Wollemia; species Wollemia nobilis. The sequence goes on from JAQPPZ010015032.1 coordinate 11,566,553, forward strand.
CCCTTCTTTTTGGCTTTGGATTTTTGCTCGTATGTAGTAATGAAAATCACTGTTTATTTTGATTTAATTTTTTCTTTGAGCGAGGATTTTTGTAGTGATGATAATCACATTTTATTTTGCTCATTCGTAGTGATGAAAATCACTGTTTATTTTTGATTGATTTTTTTTTAGCTTGATTTTTTTGTAATTTCTGAATTTATGCTTTGTGCATCGGATTATTGCTTTGAAATCTAGACTGTATGCTTGGCCTTTTGAATTTGTACTTTTCTTTGGGATTTTGCTTATTTTGATTTAAGCAAGGGATTTTGATAGGGTAAAGCTTGTCCTTTTGTGAATTCTCAACACCTTTAAACTGGTTGCACAGGGGGATAAGCAAGGATAATCGTTTTAGCTTAAGGTAACCTAGACTGCTTTGCAACTTTCATCTTTTTCTTGTACCAGCTAGGATTTTAGTGTTTCAATTAGTGACGGGATCTTGAATATCCAAGGCTTTATCACAGCTAGGCCTTACCTTCTACTAATCAAAGTTGTTTTCCTCAAAAGTTGATAAGATCACTAGGTGTGGTTGTCTAACCAAAAAGCCTTAGTATATTATGTATAGCAACAAATAATGGTTGTGTTGAAAAACACAATTACACACATGTGGGTGGAGGTATGGATATTATTGACTTGTGCGACGAACTATGGTATCACTTTTAAGGCTCTCATGACATATACAATTGTAATGTATGTGAAAATGTAATGCAATGATGTGGATGCAAAATGTGAAGTGCAATTGTTTTTGTATTTTTGATTTTATGTTGTTTTTGTATTTTTGATTTTATGTTGTTTTTGTATTTTTTTGATTAATTTTGACCAAAGGGCTTATTATGCCTTTGGGGCTTTTGTTATTGATTTTGACCAAGCGGTTTGAATTACCCTTGGAGCCTTTGATTTGATGGGATTTGACCAAGCGGTTTGAGTTACCCTTGGAGCCTTTTGAATTGGTGTTTGACCAAGCGGTATGAATTACCCTTGGAGCTTTTTGTATTGATTTTTGACCAAGCGACATGAATTACCCTTGGAGCCTTTGATTGAATTTTTGAATTTTATGTTTTTATGATTTGTTTGTATTTTCGACATATTTGCATGTTTTTGAATTTTATGAAATATTTGAATGTTTTTGTGTTTTATGTATATTTGAATGTTTTTGTGTTTTATGTATATTTGAATGTTTTTGTGTTTTATGTGTAAAATATCTTTAAATGAATGATATTGAGAGGTTCAAGCTCTTCAACACCATCTAATTATATAATGCGATATGCTCTAGGTCCAACTCTCTTTGAAATAATGTATGGACCTATCTAGTTTACCGTGAACTTATCTCATAGATGCGGTGGCAGATTTGAATTATGTTGGTTTTCTTTGAGCACTAGATCTCCAACCTTGAATTCACTTAGGTGGACTTTACTATTGTAAGCTTGCGCAAGGCGATATTGGTAAACAAATAGATGCTCTAAAGTATTGACGCGACGTTCATCAAGAAGCATCAACTAATCAAGGCAACCTTGTTGCACAGCTTCATCATCAATGAAGTCCTTTAATGCTATGCGTAGAGTCAAAATTTCCAACTCTAGAGGCATGATGGCCTTAGTGCCATATACTAGTGAAAATGGTGTTGCCCCAGTGGGCAACCATATACTAGTCCTGTATGCCCATAGTGCAGGAGGCAATTGCATGTGCCAATCCTTGTGATTTTCTTACACTGTCTTCCTCAAAATGGAGACTATTATTTTGTTTGAGGCTTCTGCTTGTCTGTTTTCTTGTGGATAATAAGGCATTGAAAAACTATGTTGAATATGGTATTTGTTCATTAAAGCACGCACATTTTTGTTCTTGAAAGATGGCCCATTATCCAATATTATCTTAGAAGGGACCCCAAAATGACTTATGATATTGTGGAGTATAAACTCCGCAATCCTTGGTCCAGTTTTTGATGTTAAGGGGATTGCTTCTACCCATTTAGTAAAGTATTATGTGGCCATTATTATGAATGTATGTTGGCCTGATGACGGAGATGAAATCTTCCCAATCAAGTCTAGTCCCCATTATGAGAATGGCCATGCTGCCTGGATGGGTTGCAAAGCTTGTGATGGTAAGTGTGTTAGGTTTGCATGATGCTGACACTTACTGCATTTCTTGACATACTCGTAGTAGATCTTTTCCATGGTGGGCCAATAGTAACCCATTCTCAAGATGCGCTTAACGATGGCCATGCCATTGAAATGGCCTCCACATGTTTCATCGTGAGCTTGCGAAACTACCCAAGATGTTTCTTGTGGCTCAATACAACATAGCAATACTCCATCATATCCTCGTCTATAGAGGATTTCTCCTAGAAAAATGTATCTTGTTGCTCTCTGCTTGAACATTCGCCTTTTAGTATGTGACAAACCTTGAGGTATTATTCCAAGCTTCAGGAAGTCCCGTAGTTGGGAAAGCCAATCCTAATAGGCCACAACTTCTATAGAATAGACAACTTGCTCTTCCTACATTTTTGAGGTAATGAACACGGATTGAGGAAATACTCTATGGTATATGGTTGCACCACTCTCTACAGGTCCTTGGGAGATCAAAGACCCCCAAGGTGTTGTTTGCAAGAAATATCTGGCTATGAAGACCAATCCGGATTTGGTTTGATGTTGATCATGTTGACTGATTCTTGATTCTCAAAAACCTCACGGTGTATTGTTGAGTGCAAAAGCACTTTCACATGAATGATTGTAAAATCAACATACAAATTTTGAGGGATTAAGGATCCCAAAGAGGCCATGGTGTCTGCAAATATATTCGACGTACGAGGGATTGCCTCGATGTCGTACCATTCCAGTCAAGCTAAGTAATTGTCAACAAGTTCCTTGTAAGTCTTCAGGAGTGGGCACCTGCATTGAAATAGTCCTTTGACCTAGTTTACTATGAGCAAGGAGTCACCAAAGATATTCAATATTTTAATGCCCATTGCTACGATTGTTTGGAGTCCTAGGATCAATACTTCATATTTTGTGTTGTTTTTTGTGCACGAGAAGTTTAGTTTGAATGATAAGAGCAATGGAGCGCCCTATGGTGTGATAAAGACAATCCTTGCTCCGCCTCCTTGTTCACACTTCGAATCATCGAAGAATAATGATGTCTTTTTATTTCTTAGGTTCTTCGAGTTCTAGCGGATATGATAATGCAAAGACCACATCATCAGGCAATTCTATGGTGAGAGGCTTGTTATCCTGAAGAGGTGCCTCTACTAATTGATCTGCTATGACTTGTCCCTTGATGGACTTTTGGCTTACAAAATCTAGATCAAATTTTGTCAATAGCATGATCCACTTTGTGGTACGTGTATTGTGATATGTCTTGCTCATCATGTACTGCAAAAGATTTTGTTTTGATATGACGTAGGTCGTATGGCTCAACATGTAGTGTCGCAACTTTCGAGTTGCAAAGAGCATTGCTAAAGACAACTTTTCGACATACGCATATCCTAGCTCATAGCTCACCAAGGTGTGACTAATGTAATATATGGCTTGCTCTTTGTCTTGTGCATTCTTTTGGGCTAACATGGGGCCCAATGCAAAATCAGTAGCTGATATAAATAGTAAAAATTGTATGTCTAGCCTTGGTGGAGCCAATACTGGTGGCATTGCCAGATAAGTTTTGATCTCTACAAAGGCTTGATGGCATTCTTTTTCCCAATGAAAGGGGACTTACTTGCATAGCAACCTATTCATAGGTCTGCATTTGTCTGATAATTGCACGATGAATATTTTTATGGATGTTATCTTGCCTTGTAGGCTCCTCAACTCCCTAATGTTGGTAGGGGCGGCCATTTCCAGTATAACCTTTACCTTTGCAGGATCTACTTCGATGCCTCTCTTGGATACGATGAATTCCAAAAGCTTGCCAGAAGTCACGCCAAATACGCACTTCTTAGGATTCAATCAGACATTATGTTCTATGAGGTGATCAAAGACTTGTCTAAGGACTTCGGCATGCTCTTGCCGCAATAGGGACTTGTCTAGTAAATCATCCATGTAATCTTCCAAGATCTTATGCATAGTCATGGAATATGTATATCATGGCCCGTTGATATGTGGCACTAGCATTTTTTAGACCGGATGGCATCACTTTGTAACAGAATGTTGCCCATGGAGTAATAAAAGTAGTTTTATGTTGATCTTCGGGCTTAATCCAGATTTGGTTGTATCCAAAAAAACCATACACTAAGGAGAGCATTTCATGACCTATGGTTGCATCCACAAGAGTATCTATGTTTGGCAACGGGAATGAATCCTTTGGTGTTACCCTATTCAAATCTCTAAAATTTATGTAGATACAGACTCTTCCGTTAGGTTTCCCTACATGTACCATGTTTGACACCCACTCAATGTAGTCGATAGGAACTATGAATACTACATCTAGTAGTTTTTGCAATTCGTTCTTTACCATCAAAGCGACGGTTGGATGCATTTTCCTCAATTTTTGCTTGACTGGCTTCTTCATGGGATCCAATGAAAGGTTGTGAACGACTAACTTTAGATCTATCCCTGGCATGTCTTTGTAAGTCCAAGCAAAAATATTTGGCCTCTCCTTGTGGGGAGGAATCAATATGGCTTATTCCTCTGGAGATAGACTTTCTTCGAACTTGACTTTCCTTGGTTGGGTAGGATCATCACTGATTTCCACCTCGAAATTTGCTTCTATAGCCATATGTGAACCATCCTCTAGCTTATGAGGTGTGGGTATCAAATGAATGTCATCGATGGGATTTACAAGACCTACTGACTCAGGTTCCAAACCAACGTGGAAGATGTCATATGCACAACCTGATGCAAAATGGAATGGTTGTAACATCTTTTCGTTGGGGAAGAGGTATTCTAGCCCTATGGGTGAACTAGCGTGATCCCAATCAATAGCGTTTACATCAAGATGCAATTGTTTGGTAGGATATGTTGGATTATGAAGTGGAGTGGTCAAATCAATGGAGATCATATTGATGGATGGGATGAAATCTCCAGGACCACATGGGTGTAATCTTGTCTTAGGGGTTTACCTTCCATACTCACGATGAGGTTCTGGAGGAATGGGAATTTTTGGATTTGGCCCATGAGTAGGGCAAACAATAGGATCGTTGGGCTCTAATTGCTCTCTGAATGTAGGCAGAGGGCAATTGACCATTTGATGAATGGTAGCTAGGTCAACAGGTCTCCCCAAAAATTGGAGATGAGGGTCTATGGCATGAAGTTCCGCCTCTCTCTACTAGCTTGGTGACTTATCGCAAGTGGTGAGGTCCAAGATAAGCCATCTCGGTCTCATCCTCAAAGTCATAATCACTTATCCAGAAACCGTTAGCATTGGTATGCAAACCTAAAACAAGGGGCTCATGTCTTGGTCCCAAGTAGGCCATCTCTATTTCATCTTCATATTCTTTGTCACTTATGAAGAATCCATTTGCATTTGTCTCTTGCCCCAAAGTCAAGGGTTGATGGCTTAGGCCTAAGTAAGCTCTTTCTATTGAGTCTTCTAATTCATAGTCACTTTCATCTGATGTATATCCAATCTCATCATGGATGGACCATGCGAACCTTTGTAAATAGCAGGGCCCTTGATAGGCTAAGCCAAGTTGCGCCCCATCATCACTTGCTTCATATCCATTCTCCTCATCCCATGAGTTGTACCCTGTTGGGGTGCAATCAATTGAGGTGTTTGGATGATAAGTTTTTGGAGGCGGTATGTTTACCGTGGCCACTTGTTTGTTGCTCAAATTTGCTATTCTCAGGGGGTGATAAGGAATGAAATCAATGTCTTCTCCCAACCCTATGCTTAATATTTCCAATGTTGTTGCAAGAGATTCATCTCGACCTCCGCTATAATAGCCTAAGCCAAATCTATCAGAGGGAAGCTGATATAGTGGCTCATAAGGCCTCTTGCACCCCTACTCATATACGCCAAGGCCATAGCCATGCCAATGGTAACGCTCAAAGTAGCTTAGAGCAAACTCAGGATTAGAAAGGTAATGAACATTGACTGTGAATAATTTATCACCATCCTCTTCTATATCTGAAGACTTATGGGTGCATTCCAGGCCGACATAGACAAAATTGGTTTGGTTGGGAGGGATTCCAAGTGGAACCATTGTTCCTACTAGTGGCCTCAAGTCTTTAGGCCTCCCTATGTCCTGCGTAGACTCAATGATAGGTGTAAAGGTGATGTTATGCACAAGGTACTCCCCTATGCCTGTGCTTTCCAAGTGTATTGATGCATGAGATGTGGATGACCCTACAGATGATACTGGCGAAGCAGGGTGATAATCACTATCTTCATCTTGATCTTGAATATCTTCCTCTTCCATAGGACTTGGCATTTCAGCAATGGCTATAGTTGGCACTTTTTTGGGCTTTTCTTCCTTAACTAAGGGTGCCTTTAGCTTTTGATTGTATTTTTATTTTGATATTGATGGTACTTTGCCTATCCTAAATGCACCAGGAGGTGTTGATGTGCATGGGTCTTTTCTTACCCCTTTATCTTCATTATCCACTTGTGTGGTTGGGGATGAAGGTACCATGTATAGGTGAGTAGAAGGGATCACGAATTCTCCCATAATGTCCACCTGATTAATGTATTTAAAAGGCTCTTCATCGGCCAGAACCACATAGACTTTGTTTTTGTACACATACTTGACACACTTCATGGCCCTTATCCAAGGGTGCCCTAAGAGGATGTTATACTGCACAGCACCGTCCAAGACATGACACATCACAGGGATGGTCTTGTGTTCCACATTTATGGGTAGGACTATCGTTCCCACAGTATTGCATAAAGCATCATTAAAAGCTCTCAATGTGTAAGCTCCTGGAACGATATTGGTCTTGGGTATCTTGAGGTTCTCTATTACAGTTTTTGTGATGATGTTTATTGATGAACCTGTATCGACCAAAATCCTCTTAAAAGGTAAGTTATTGATGGTTGCTACAATGTTTAGCGGAGGGTCTAGTAAGGCAGCATAAACTGTCTTAATCTCATGATCATAGAATCGGATTACAAGTTCCTAGTATTCTTGCACTTGTCCCACAAAGTTAGTGAATGCATTCGCATCTTGTGGTTGAAGCTCAATTGTTCTTAAAATCTCCATTAGAGTCTCCCTATGCTTTGGGGACTGTTGTATGAGCTCATAGATGGATAACTTAGTTGGAGTCATCTGTAGGTTTTGCTCCAATCTACTCTGAATAGTTACCACAGGTCTCGTTAGTGGACCTAAAAGGTTGTCTTACCTTTGCCTAGGATCGGTTGGGATGTTCATGGGAGCTGTAGGTGGTTGCAGTTGACCATACCGCCTAGTCCTAGTTGCTATGTTAACAATCTCAACCATCCCAACGCATCTATGGGTAGGTATGTCAACTCGAACCTGATTGACTTGGGCCCCTTGCTCTTGAGGGGCTTCATGATTAGGCAATGGGTTTCTGTATATACCAATGTCTCTATTATCGGGAGCCAGTGGGTTGTTGACTTTGAGTTCTCTTGCCTCGATCATGTTTTGCACTTGATGCTTAAACCCGATGCAAGCCTCAATGTCATGCCCCGATATCTTGTGATAAGGACAAAATTGATCTTCCCTATATCCCTTTGGTTTAGGATGGTTGGGATCTATAAGAGGTATATCAAGAAATTTGATCCTCCTAGCCTCGCTTAATTGATTAAATATTGATTGCATTGATTTTGTTAGAGGCATGAAATAACGAGGTGGCTTGCATTCTCGGTTTCTTCCCTAATTTTTCTTTTGGTCGTAGTTGGCTGGCGGGGGATGTGCTTGATAGTTTTGTGGTTATTGTGCACCCCCATCCTTGGGTGTAGCCAATACGACTTGATTGACTGGAGCAGGGTTGCCCTACTTCTGCTTACACTTGTCATTCTTACCATTATTGTTCCACTCCTTTTTGTTTCAGATTTTAATGGTTCCCTCATCTACTTTTATTTCTTCGATGAGCTTGGCCTGTGCCAAAGCTTCCTCAAACGAAGGATATTGTTGGGGTTGTAGCAAGAGGGAGATGTGTTTAGAATAACTTTTGGTGAACATGCTAATGATATCTTCTGTGGGAATGGAGAATGAAAATTTTACCATGACTTTTCTCCATCTATTCCCATAATCCATTACTGGCTCATCATCATATTGTTTCAAGTTATCCAGGTCTGAAAGGTTCACCTTCTTCTTAGCACCAAAGGAGAAACGCTTCAAGAATGCGTTTACTAGTTTTTCAAAGTTGGTTATGCTATGCTTGGGTAGTTGGTTGAACCATTGAGTGGTAGCACCTAAAAATTTCATTATGAATGTTCTTAGCATGAGAGCGTCATTATCTTCAAGATGAAAATAGGCGTTGATAAAATTGGTGACATACTCTTGTGCATCCTCTTCACCTTTAAACTTTTCTGACCTAGGCATCTCAAAGTGCTTAGGATATGAAGGGCTAGGGATTGATGGGCACAATGGTTGATTGTGTATTTTGCTCAATGTTGGCGAGTTCCCAGCTGCCTATTATTTCTCAAAGGTTTTCATCTTTTCAACAAGCTCTTGAAATGCCTTTGATGCACGGATTTCCTCCTCTTGTAAGCCTATTCACATTGGCAATGGAGGTAACTCTCTATCCATTTGATTTGTTCCATTTTCCTCCCTCCTACGAGGGGACTCAGGATTGTGATCTTGGTTTATTATGTTTTCCCTCCCCCCATTAGTTGGATTTTGTTCATGATTTGGTGGGGGGTTTCATTGTGGGCTATCTTGTCTAGTGCACCTTTCCTTAGGTGAGTCAGCGTGTCTTGTTCTTTGGTGGTCACCACCATTTGTCTGTAAATTGTTAAGAGCTAGCCGCTCAGCTTGCTCTCTTAAACGTTGCTCATGTTGGTGCAAGAGTCTTTCTCTTTGTTTCTCTTGTTTGAGAGCTTCCACTAGCTCTCTCTCTTTATGTAATACATTTTCTAACCGCCTCATTCGATCAGTTTGTCTTTGTCATAGAAGACTCATGTTTATCTGACTCTGTTCTTGTTGTCTTGACTCACATATTCCTTGAAGGCATTTTTGCTTTATTTGTACTCTTGCTAGTTAATGTGACTTGTTCAATGTATTTTCAAGTATCCCTATGATCAGACTCCATGCGTCTTCTGCAGGGTTGCTCTGAGGTACCTCCAGACTGGGAGGTATGTTTATAAGTCACAGTTTGTGAGCTTCCAGATGCTGAGTTCTCAGTAGCTATAGTTCTTTGGGTTGGTTGAGTAGGAAATTGATCCAACCTATCTAGTTGTCTTGTTTTCCATGGCTAGTCCCGTGGGGTACCATTTACTCCTATGAGGTCATAGTCTACGAAAATATTTCCTTTTGTATGAAGGGTTTCTTCTATATGATTCCCATGACTAGATGCAGCTCTAGTTTCCTGCCCTTCAGTGGGTAGACCTGTTTCATATGTTTCTTGTGAGTCTTGAGGTGTTGCAATTCTTGTTTGCCTTATTGATGAAGAGGGCTTGGTGGTAACATGCTTTCTCCATGCAGATGGAGATGTGGCAGTCTTGTCATCCCTATGTGAAGAGTGGGTTTTAGAACCTTCTTTATGTGAGAAGGAAGCCCTTGAATTTTCCTCATGTCTTTGAGATGTTTCTATGTGTTTAGAGGAGGCCCTTGAGGTCTCCTCATGTCTCCTTGATGAGGATGGATGTGAAGCCTCTTTTTGTTTATGTGACTTTGTTCCATGATGTGGTTCCTTTCTTGGGGTTTCTTGAGGAGATCCCCCAAGGGTTGAGTTATCACCCCTTAGGCTCATGGATCTATGTCTCACGGTCTTACAGGTAAGTTGTTCAACATTACTATGACTTCGCCTATGGGTATGAATTACTTTTGTCTCTCCCTCATCATCAAACCGAGGGTGTTTACTTCTTTTTTTGACCATGTTGTTTTATGAATTGATCTTTTGAGTTTGCAATTTAGGAATGACCACACAATCCCAAACAAATGTTTATCTTGATTACCGATTTGAGTGTGCCCTAAACTGTTTGGTGTGTTTTGATGTGTTGTTCTCTTGATTTCTTTGCTCTTGTTTTGGGATTAATAATGAGAAGACTCATCCATAGTGACAATCAAGTACACCCGTGCCAAACATGATTTTATCAAAAGAAGCTAGGGTACACCACTAAAGATCCAATGGGGGGTTCGCCTAGCTCTTCCACTATGAACCAATGATTGTTCCAACAATGGGAGACAGTTTGAACACAAGTAACTTAGTGTCACTATAAGTAAGTTTTCCAATCTGTTTCTAGGAAGCTCTAGGGGGTAAACCAGTGGAAGGATATGAATTCCAACGTCACTGGACTGAATTGAAGGTTGGTGATGAAATCCAACTCTCCAATGTTTAAAAGAGACGTGCGTGTGTGGTGTTCATTTTAAGCTTGTGTAACATAAAGTGCATCATATAACAGCAATGAGTCTTTCTTATAAGCCTAAATGCAAAAATATGTTTCAATATTTAGAAATATGCATGAACTACTATGATTTGTATGAGCGCACTTTATCTCGTGCAACTATGGCCTCTAGCAAGACCTCAAAGCAAGAAAACAACATACAATGTCTAGCACGTTGGATTCTAGGGCAAACTTTTTAGGCATAAGTCGTTCCTAGCAATGCCTAGTGGAAAATTTAAAATAAGATCTAAGATATGCGAAATGCTTAATTCTTTCAATTTTTAAACATAAATGTGTTTTAAGTTTTTTGTTTTAAACACACAGAAGCAGACAAAAAGCTGTAAAATATTAGAGAAGCTATGCCAACCTTTGATCTATCTCAGAGAGTGTGTTTTTACCTCTGCTACACTCCAACTCTGGCCGCTGTTGACCAAAGTGGTTGGTTCATGGTCACTGTAGCTCAGAGCGGCTAGTTTCTGGCCACTGTAGCTCAGAGTGACTAGTTTTTGGACATTGTAGCTCATAGCGTCTAGACCTGTACACAAAATTAAGTTAGTATTATGGTAGAAAATGAAAAATTAGTGGTCATCCCACCGTGATCGCCATCTGTAGAGACCCCGAGAACGCATGCACTGGTCCCTTTTCTAAAAACCCTACTTGTAATGCTTATTTAAAATACCAAAGATAAAATGGAAATACAAGAGGAAAAATAAAGCATATAACATGAAATAACAAAAGACGGATCTCTTTATTGATATTGAAGCTCGGTTACATGTCGGTCCCTCTTAGGGATACCCATTTTGATACTATAAATTACAAGTGGGCAAGGAGTGCCCCTTTCGCGAAGAGGTGGTGCACTTATAAAAGCTTCCCGGTTCTACATACAAAAATGTATGAGGGCTTACAGATGCCTCCTTCTCTAGGTCTACTTCCTAGAGGGATCCCTTTTGCTCTCGTATGTTGTAATCTTCATCCGATGTACCTGTGGCCTTGTAAGAAATGAAACAACAACACACATTTAGGTGTCCGAGATTGCCTCCCCGGATGAGGTTGTTAGTAATCAAAGAATGTAACTGAAATATGATAAAACTATGCCATGAAATCATGTAAATCTATGCTAATGATATAAGAAAATAGAATAAAAGATGCTATGTCTATCTAAGCTAAGCCTGCAGGCCACTATCCAAGACAACGACCGCTAAAGTAAACCTTGCCCTCTTTTCCCCAAAGCTATGGGTCAAAGACTATGATCTGATGTTGAAGTAGGTATTATGCTCTTCGATTTGTCAAAGCTCCATCGTACACGTGATCTCAAAGAGAACTCTCCAAGTATCAAAAGCTCTCCTCAAAAGAATGTCTCTCTCCCTGATGTGATAAAGGATCTCTTTGGTGCTCTTAGGCTTGCACCTTTTATAGTGTGAAACCCTAGGTCTATGTCCAAGCCCTAGAAATGAATTTCTCACGTGTAGTGCAAGTTAGCATGAGAAGCTTTTGTCCATTGTCTATATTTGAAGGCCAGTTAACTAAAAACTAACTGCCCACTTGAGTCTTCTATGTGAACTGGTCATTAGCATGAGAAGCTTTTGTCCTTTGTTTATGCTTGGAGGTCAGTTAACTTAAGTCTAAATGCAAACTCAAACCTCTCATGTGAACTGATCGTGAAAAGGAATGCAAATTCACTCCCACTCACCTTTATTGCATGCAAACTACCACTTTCACCCAATATTGGGTCTGTTTGTCGACAAACCACCTCTTATGGCTTAGCTGCTGCAGCTAAGATCTGGTCGTTGTCATCTACAGCGGCTAAGGTCTGGCCGCTCTAGGCTTGAGTGGATAGAATTTGCTCGCTCTTGGCTTGAGCGACCAAGCTTGAATGGCTTGAAAAGGCCTCAAATGAGTGGTGAGAACCACTATTGATGCTTGTAAATTCCAATATTATGTCTTATGATCTTATGAGTGTGTATATGTAAGTATCTCCCCTAAGCATGACATGATTTAGGTGTCTACAGTATCCTTTTTGAGGTGGGATATAAGTTTCCTTCAAACTTTATAATGAAGAACACAAGCTTATACTGAGAGGGGGGGTGAACAGTATAAGACCACTTTTTAATTTGCTTTAAAATCAACTTTCAAAATAGTATAATGCAGTGAATAGACAACAGTAATAACAGCAGTAATCAAAGCAAAGCACAACACACCATCCACAAAGTGACACAACAATTTACGTGGTTCACCCAATGTGGGCTACTCCACGGATAAAACTTTTCTCTAAAAGTTATATCACGGTTCTTTGGGAAACCTTCCCAATTACAAAGTTTATGGGCACCAACCCAAAGGAGACACCTTCCCCTAGCTCTGCTCTTAGTGGTGATCCTCTAGAAGACCTCTACCTCCTTCGCCCTTAGCAAGTGGAACTCTATCCATAGAAGACACCTGTCTTCCCTGCTCTGGCTGGAGATCTCTGTCCTCAACTCTATCACTGCAAAGCCGTTCCTCAAATTCGCACCAAACACAGTCCTTCGGTCTAGCACAAATCTGTCCTCTTCCTCTGTTCTTTTCTATTACAGCCGCACTTGGTCAAAACCAACTTTTCACTGTCTACGCAAACACAGCAGCACAGTCTTCGCACTCTGCACAAACACAACAGTCGATCAGACTTCCACTTATGCACCTCTACGATCAAACTTCTCCCCACACTCTATCTATGCAAATCGCACTTCGAACGCACACTTGATCGATTCGACTCGACTCGCTCTCTTGCGCACAGTAGAATTCACTTGCACAAATTCGACACACACATTCGATACTCAAACTCTCAAAATAGTCCTCCTTTTATAGCATTAATTTCAAGATCAAAAACTTAATCTTTAGTCGATTGTATATCCCTAAAACAATCGTCAAACCTAAGCTACAACCCTACATTTCTACTCGGCTCAAAGTTAACTCTGTCCTTCAACCGCCTCTAACTCTCTATAGCTTCTCTCATGAAACTACAACATGTCACGATATCATGACACTTTTACAACCGTACACCTTCTATAGCCTGTTGTCACGAAATCGTGACACCTTGGCCTTTGTCGACTTCCTTTGTGCTTTTGTCACAAAATCGTGACACCTTTGCCTCTTGCTGACGTCATCTCACTTCTATCATGAAATCGTGACACTTTAGTCTTCATGGCCTTCCTCTCAGCTTTTGTCGTGAAATCGTGACACTTATGATTTTTGTTGATGTCATCTTCACTCTGTCGCGAAATCATGACGCTTTAGTCTACAAAGCCTTCTTCTCTACTTTTGTCATGAAATCATGACACATCTACTTCTGATGTCATCTGCAACTCTGTCATGAAATCATGACGCTTTCGCTACCTTAAGCTCTTTTCTGCCATATGCCCATGAAATTGGAACATGTCGCGAAATCGTGACGCTTTCGCCTTCGAGCTCTTCCTTCTTCAATTCATCATGAAATCATGACGCTTCTTCTATTTAAGACTTGCTAACTATTTTTATCATGAAATCGTGACACTTTCTCCAACTGCAAGCTGCCATCTCAACCTGTCATGAAATCGTGACACTTTCTGCATCCGTACAACTTCTTTGTAGCCTATCACGAAATCATGACGCTTTCAGCTTCCAAAAGCTTTCCTTGCAACCTATCGTGAAATCGTGACGCTTCTCCTTTCAGACTCTTCCCTTTTTTTGCATGTCATAAAATCATGACAGTTCTCACTTCGAGCTTTTTAGCATGTCACGAAATCGTGATAGTCCTCAACTTGACCTCTGCAGCATGTCACGAAAACGTGACAGTCCTCACTTGGAACTTTGCATCATGTCACGAAATCATGACCATTCACACTACGGACTCTCTTTTCTACATTATGTCATGAAATCGTGACACCTTTTCATCCGTACAACTTTCCTGGCAATGTGTCACGAAATCGTGACACTTTTCCTTCTCTGCCTTCCTGCACTTTTCGAGTCGCAAAAATGCGACATGTCATGAAATCGTGACACTTTCCAACTTGCTCTCTTTCTCTGCCAACATGTCACGAAATCGTGACAGTTTTTCCAGCTTCGTCTCTGTCTTCCAGCATGTCACGAAATCGTGACACTTTTGCCCAAACTTTCTCTCTCCTCAAACATGTCGTGAAATCGTGACAGTTTTGCCAGCGCTTTCTCTCTCCTAAAACATGTCATGAAATCATGACAGTTTTTCCAGTCACCTGCATACTTTTTCTTACTTGTCTTTTTCTTGATCTTTTGCAACTGGGCTACTCTGATCTACTTGGAAACTCACTATCCAAACTGAAACCTTCATCAAAACACATTCTTTGACATCAAACCAAAAAGCTTCAAGACCTTCTTGACATCAATGACAACATCTACACTTAGAGCAAAGGCAATGTACCCAAGGTACCCAAAATTGCCAACAATCTCCCCCTTTGTCATTGATGGCAACCCTTAACTGAAAACATAACTCAAGAGCCAAAACTGAACCCTACTGATCCAACAACTGAGAATCTGCAATTGAAGTTTTTGCTCCCCCTGACTTGAAGCTCTCTTCTTCACTATGAAGCTCTCCCCCTTACTCATATCTCTCCCCCTTTGTCATCAATGGCAAAGGGTCACCTTTGGGGCTTGGGACTAAGAATGAGCTTCTTAGCTTAGTCCCTCCCCCACCTCCTGATGAGGTGATTTAAAACAAGGGTGGGAGTGAAACTCCCATTAGGCACTCATCATCATCAGTGTCTACAATTTCTTTGTCGGGCCTTCTCTTGAACTCTTTGTCAGTGTTTCTGTTCTTGTCACTTTTCTTGTTCTTGTTCTCATCTCTTTTCTTGTCCATACCTTGATCCTTGGACCTGTTTATACCACTGTTCCTATTCCTGTACCTTGGAAGATCAGCTCTGCACTGTCTGGTTGTGTGACCTGCATTGTTGCACTTATAGCAAGTAACAATATTATTTCTTTCGGGCATAGTTGTTCTTTGAATCCGCCTGTTTTGACTAACCCAGTTCCTATTATTTGCCTTGCAAAAAATTGCCTTGTGCCCGAACTGTTGACAAGAGTAGCAATACCCTTGAAAGAAACTAAAACTTCTGAAATTGTTGTTTACCCTTTTTATTTGATCTATGCACTGTGAAGCCGTGTGACCAAACCTGTGACACGAAAAACATCTATCGTAAAATATTCTTTTAATCGACCTTTTGGGTCCCGAAAACTTCTTCTTCGCATTCAGAATTTTGTTTTCTATTTTTGCGCATTTATCACTCATGGACTCTTTCTCTGAGATACTCTCTTCATCAGAACTCTCTTCTTTTTGAAATCTTTTACTAGATTCCCCAACCTGTTCCTTGTGTGGTTTAACAAAACCAAGACCTGTTTTATCTGTTGTCTTTCTTTGTCCTTTGATAAGAGATTTAACCTTTTTGGAGCTTTCTTGAAACCTGTACAGTTTATCCTTGTATTCTTTATTTTCCTCTTTCAAGGCAGCCATTTTCTGTTCTAATTCACTATACTCAAGCATCTTAGATTCTAACTCATTCTTGAGTTCTTGTGTCTTAGCCATAGAGATGTCAAGACTTTCTATGAGTTCATCTCTCTCCATACAACATTCATCTAATTTATCCTTGAGTCTAGCATTCTTCTTTCTTTCCTTTTTCAAAACACTAAGAGCATTAGTAAGTTCACATTCAAGATCCTCTATTTTATTGCATTTTGAATCATCAAGGCCTTTTTCAGATTTCTTATCACTAGAGGTGCTACCCTTTTCAAAAACCATACAAGCATCTTCCTTATCATTTTCTGAAGCATCCTCATACATACTAGCAACCAATTCATTATTTGTGCAATCATCCTCAAGGTGCCCAAAATTTCCACATCTAAAACATTTCATGACAATGAATTTATGTTTCGGTTCTTCCTCTTTTTTGGAAATGAACAACATCTCATTTTCATCATCACTAGAAGAACTTTCACTATCACTTGCTAGAACACTTACTTGCTTTGTCTAGGTAGAAGCTCTTCTTATTCTTGTGTGAATGCCTCTTTCCTTGATTGTTGTGCTCATCTTTGTTCTTTCTGTAATACCTGTGCTTTTCAGAATCCTTGCTCTTAACATCCTGTATATCTTCATCACTTTCATTCTTGGAAACAATACAGTCAGTAGCATAATGACCAAACTTTCCACAGTTGAAACATCTTATGTTTTTCTTGCTTTTGTGTTTTCTAGAGAACTTGCCTTTCTTGCTGTAATATGCCTCTTCATCACTAGAAGACTCATCACTCTCTTGAATCTGTTTGCCCTTTGATTTCTTGGTAGCTTTGAAAGCTGCCTCTTTCTTGACATCAACTTTCACTTGAGTTCTCAGCTCAAATGCTGCAAGAATACTATGGAGCTCATCCTTTTTCAATTTATCTAAATCTTTAGCTTCCTCAATAGCAGAAATATTTTCACTAAATCTATTAGGAAGAGATCTTAAAATCTTATCACACACATCATTTTCAGCAACCTCAAGACCTAGGTCTTTCATGGAGTTAACAACCTCATCCATACGAAGCATGTAGTCACTAATATTTTCATCATCATTCATTTTGAGTTGTTCAAACATACCTTTAAAATGTCTCAATTTGGCCTTTCAGACATTTGCATCACCTGTATGAACCACCTGCAATTGTTTCCACATTTCACTAGTTGTCTTGCAGTGAATAACTTTGGTGAGATCTGGCTTTCTGTAAGCCTCTCGGGATTGCATTCATGGCTTTTGAATTGTCTGTGAAGCATGAGCCTGTCTTCTTTGGTATAAGGACCATGTTCAGGAATAGTGTATTCGTCTTCAATCACTTCCCATACCTCATTACCAAGTGCCATTAGATAAACTCTCATTCTTGCACTCCACAGACCGAAATCTGATCCATCAAGAATAGGTGTTGCATTGCCACCTAAAAAATCCATTGTGTTCTTAACCAGTTCTTCCTTCCGACTGTTAAACCTTTTCGAAGGAACTCGCTCTGATACCAATTGAAGAACACAAGCTTATACTGAGAGGGGGGGTGAACAGTATAAGACCACTTTTTAATTTGCTTTAAAATCAACTTTCAAAACAGTATAATGCAGTGAATAGACAACAGTAATAACAGCAGTAATCAAAGCAAAGCACAACACACCATCCACAAAGTGACACAACAATTTACGTGGTTCACCCAATGTGGGCTACTCCATGGATAAAACTTTTCTCTAAAAGTTATATCACAGTTCTTTGGGAAACCTTCCCAATTACAAAGTTTATGGGCACCAACCCAAAGGAGACACCTTCCCCTAGCTCTGCTCTTAGTGGTGATCCTCTAGAAGACCTCTACCTCCTCTGCCCTTAGCAAGTGGAACTCTATCCATAGAAGACACCTGTCTTCCCTGCTCTGGCTGGAGATCTCTGTCCTCAACTCTATCACTGCAAAGCCGTTCCTCAAATTCGCACCAAACACAGTCCTTCGGTCTAGCACAAATCTGTCCTCTTCCTCTGTTCTTTTCTGTTACAGCCGCACTTGGTCAAAACCAACTTTTCACTGTCTGCGCAAACACAGCAGCACAGTCTTCGCACTCTGTGCAAACACAGCAGTCGATCAGACTTCCACTTATGCACCTCTACGATCGAACTTCTCCTCGCACTCTATCTACGCAAATCGCACTTCGAACGCACACTTGATCGATTCGACTCGACTCGCTCTCTTGCGCACAGCAGAATTCACTTGCACAAATTTGACACACACATTCGATGACTTTGAAACTCTCTGAACAGCCCTCCTTTTATAGCATTAATTCATGATCAAAAACTTAATCTTTAGTCGGTTGTTACCCTAAAGATCATCGCTATAAAACCCTAAACTACGTTGGCACAACCCTACACTTCGTCGGCTCAAAGTTAACTCTGTCGGCTTCAACCGCCTCTGGAACTCACCTGTAGCTTTTCTCGTGAAACTACAACATGTCACGATATCACGACACTTTTACAGCCGTACACCTTCTATAGCCTGCTGTCACGAAATCGTGACACCTTGGCCTTTGTCGACTTCCTTTGTGCTTCTGTCACGAAATCGTGACACCTTTGCCTCTTGCTGACGTCATCTCACTTCTATCGTGAAATCGTGACACTTTAGTCTTCATGGCCTTCCTCTCAGCTTTTGTCGTGAAATCGTGACACTTATGATTTTTGACGTCATCTTCACTCTGTCGTGAAATCGTGACGCTTTAGTCTACAATGCCTTCTTCTCTGCTTTTGTCACGAAATCGTGACACATCTGCTTCTGCTGACGTCATCTGCAACTCTGTCATGAAATCGCGATGCTTTCGCTGCCTTAAGCTCTTTTCTGCCATATGCCCGCAAAACTGGAACATGTCACGAAATCGCGACGCTTTCGCCTTCGAGCTCTTCCTTCTTCAATTCGTCGCGAAATCGTGACGCTTCTTCTGTTTAAGACTTGCTAACTATTTCTGTCATGAAATCGTGACACTTTCTCCAACTGCAAGCTGCCATCTCAACTTGTCATGAAATCGTGACACTTTTTGCATCCGTACAACTTCTTTGTAGCTCGTCATGAAATCGTGACGCTTTCAGCTTTCGAAAGCTTTCCTTGCAACCTGTCACGAAATCGTGACGCTTCTCCTTTTAGACTCTTCCCTTTGCTGCATGTCACGAAATCATGACAGTTCTCACTTCGAGCTTTTCAGCATGTCACGAAATCGTGACAGTCCTCAACTTGACCTCTACAGCATGTCACAAAAACGTGACAGTCCTCACTTGGAACTTTGCATCATGTCGCGAAATCGTGACCATTCACACTACGGACTCTCTTTTCTGCATTATGTCATGAAATCGTGACACCTTTTCGTCCGTACAACTTTCTTGGCAATGTGTCACGAAATCGTGACACTTTTCCTTCTCTGCCTTCCTGCACTTTTCGAGTCGCGAAAATGCGACATGTCGCGAAATCGTGACACTTTCCAACTTGCTCTCTTTCTCTGCCAACATGTCACGAAATCGTGACAGTTTTGCCAGCTTCGTCTCTGTCTTCCAGCATGTCGCGAAATCGTGACACTTTTGCCCGAACTTTCTCTCTCCTCAAACATGTCGCGAAATCGTGACAGTTTTGCCAGCGCTTTCTCTCTCCTAAAACATGTCGCGAAATCGCGACAGTTTTTCCAGCCGCCTGCATACTTTTTCTTACTTGTCTTTTTCTTGATCTTTTGCAACTGGGCTACTCTGATCTACTTGGAAACTCACTGTCCAAACTGAAACCTTCATCAAAACACATTCTTTGACATCAAACCAAAAAGCTTCAAGACCTTCTTGACATCAATGACAACATCTACACTTAGAGCAAAGGCAATGTACCCAAGGTACCCAAAATTGCCAACATATAAGTGAATTCTTGATTCCACTTTTTATGACACTTGCTCTCTCCTTTCTGATAGTGTTGTTCATATTATTGTTTACTGTATTGCTTGATGTGGATATCCTTATAGTTTCCTATATTATAATATAAAGTGACCTAATAGTGGTTTGAAATAGTATTTCTTGCAATTTCTTTGTAGAATCTTTGTAGTAGTCTACCTTATGACTCCCTAGTTTAGAGTATATGAGCTTGTTATAATAAGACCTTTTGTAGCTTAGGTTTTGTAGGCTTCCTTATGTCTCTCTAGTTAAGAGTTTTGATTAAATAAAATCCTTGTAGAATTTGTAGAAACCTTATGATTCCCAAATGGATTGGGTACTTGATAAATTTTGAATGAATGCTATTATTATAAAGTTTTATAGAATACCTTATGTCTCCCTAGTGATTTTGAATATGTTGTATGAGTGATAAAGTGCTTTTTGTGAATATAGTTTAATTTTAGGTTGATTTTGTAAAGTTTTGTAAATACCAAAATCAACTTTTGTTACCCCTTATTTCTCCTTTTGAACTAATCACTTTCTAATTTGACGAGGTTCTGATGGTTGGATTTCTTTTGCCTCTTTAATGTAGTTTTGAGACAAGAATACAAATTAATTTCCAACTTTTAATAATTCTTAATGAGCCTTATAGCTTTTGATATTTGATATTTAATGTTTCTAGATTCAAATATCCTACTTTGATGTAGTATTCGTGATAGCTCCCTAATTTGGAATATTAGAAAACAATAATATTTGCAATAATGGAATTTTAATTTTCCAGGTAGAAATCCTTATTTCTCCTAAGTTTAATTTGCAAATATTACGCTATAATTTTTTTTTTAATTTTTGCTTTCAAATATGGTTGATTTTCCTATAGTTTTCAACCTTATATTATACCCTTATAACTCCTATTATTTAAAGTAAATTAGAATATAGTAAATTCTTACCTTTGTAATATTGCAAACTCGAAATATTTGACATTGAATTCGGTCATAGATGACAACAAGTTTTATGTCCTTTCTTTGGGTTCTATAGCTAATGGAATGCTTTGATTCTTCCTTGGCTTCAATACTTGGATGGTGGTGCCTCAATTCTAGAGTCTTTGACTTCTCTTGACCAAAGCCTTTAATGCTCTTCAACTTTCTTCCACGCTGCAACTTGGGCTTCTACAAAAGTGCTATGAATGCGGCTATGAATGTTGTTTTGAATTCAGTTACAAATGCTATTATGAATTCGGATATGAATTCAATTATTTAGCTAAGAATGTTTATCTCCTTGGTCTTTGATGCCTTTTAATAGAAGAAGAATCTTGAAATGTGTGACAAGTGTCACAACGGTTATCTTTGAGCACTTGAGGGATGAGAAGATGCTTCCACTTGTAAATTTCTGCCAGGTAAAGGATGAGCATTACAGTCTTGGATGAGTGCTCATTATTTTCTATGACGTGTCTTCTTCCAACACACAAACCTTCTTCCCTCTAAGGTTTTCTTGGTCAAACTACAACATATGGGTGCTCATGTGTTAAACGTTAGGATTTCTTTTTAGGTGACAAGTATCACCTTCCCTTTGTGCATGAGTTTTCTACATATTTCCTCTTCAACGTATCTTTGCAATACCCTTATTAACAATGCAACATGACCAGCTCTTCCTTTGTTCGATGGCACTTGGTATGAGTTGGTTCCAGCTAGAGTGGAGAGAAACGCCTTTGGATACTTGGAGCTAGGATTTAAACAACGATCTTGAAGGCTTCAAACAATGCTATGGTGGAGTTTTAAATACTCCAATGATGCTCCTTGGATGTACGTATAGTGCTTTGTTTCATTTTTTTAACCTATTATGAAATCTCTTTTATAAATATATTGCCCTTGAATATAACACTTCTCCTTTCTTTATATTGTGCTTTGTTTGCTTGCAGGTTCGACTATCCAAATCATAAAATATATGAGCCTTTTGAGAGGCTCTATTCCCTTGCATGGAGTGTGCTATTATATGACTACCTTGGATTGTTTTACCTTGAGAAGAATGTGCCTTTGAGGCACTTTAAACTTTGTCCTATTTCCTACTTAGGACAGATTAGTCTAGTGCAAGTTAATGTAAATAAAATTGTAAATAGAATACCTTCTTTTTGCACCTCCTTTTGCACTCTATTCTATTGGTTTTATTGGTGGCTTTCTTGTAGGCAAGGGCTAATTTGAAGTTGTCTCTTTTACTAGAAAACTCTCTTCTTTGCTTGGTACCTTTGGTAATAAACCCAAGCTAATAACCACGTAGATAGAAGCTTTTTGTAGAAAATAATTCTGCACTATTTTTTTCTTCTATAAATAGCCTTTAGTGCACTTTGAATATGAGATTCACCAAGTCTTGATTTGAAGCTTCTTTTGTTGATTTGATAATGGATTTTTTATCCACTTCTTTGGAGGAATATGATCTAATTTTTGGTGGCTTCTTTGGGCCATAAAGTGTTGCAAGTTCTGTGCACAAAATAGTATCTCTAGATACTGATAATCTATTGGTTTTTGTGTCCTTGATCTTTAACAATCAATAAACACAAACTAATTCTTTTGAGTAACTAGTTAAATATTAACTAGTGTAGTGCTAATGGATTTATAATGCACTTTAATGGTAACAATAATCTCTCCTTATTGCTCCAATAAACTCTCAAAATAAATTTTAAATGCACTTAATAATCGATCTGCTTGTTGTGGTGCAGTGGTAAATGCCCTGGGTGCTGGTAGAGGCCGACCCAGGTTCCATTCCCCTTGTCTCCATCCTACAGATATATGGTATAGTTAGGAATGTCCTATGTGCTGGTAGAGGCCGACAAGACTTCATTCCTCCTATGCCCACCCTGTTGAAAGTGGCACCTCAAAAGGGGTGTTTTCCACTATAAATTAATTAACCCAGGTGTTGTAGGTGAGTTGGAGAGGAGAGGGAAATCTTTCAAGAGAGGTCTCAGGTTCAAATCTCCACCCTACCAAAAAGTTGAATTGGGTATCCAAAATCCAATTGATAATGTTGGTGTAGACAGGGTCGGGTGCGACTCTCGGGTGACTTTGATGGTGTAGAACCCCCTGTTCATGGTCTCTCAGACCAAGGCGACCCCGCAAGGGGTTTTTCGCTTTAAAAAAAAAATGCACTTAATAATCTTTTGCAACTTTTCAAGAGTAATCTGAAATGAACCCTAAATAAGTATTATGCATTTTTTCACTACAATCAATATTGTAGGATGTAGTCTTCTTGCTTTCTAAATAAATAACAGGTAGATGATAATTTTCTTTCTTTCAAAAATATCCAACTCCTATTAAATGTGCAAATATATCTTAAAACTCCTTTTTGCACTTTCTCTAAGACTATAATATGGGTTCTTCTTCTTACAAATTTTAATCCAAATATGGTACTTAATAGAATTTGATATTGAACCCTAATTTGATGTTCAACTAATTGCATCCTAGTTGCTTACTTTTAATGGATTCTGAAGTAGATGTAGATATTGGTGTTTTATTCATCAAGTTGTTGTCTTATAGTGGATGAATTCACAACTTATTTTTGACTATCCTGAACAACTTCTTACTTCACCAAATTGTGGTCTCAAACCTTCTGTATTGAACCTAGGGTTTTATGACCTGATCCTTCTAGTGATATTCTATTTTTTGTTGTAGATTCATAGAATTCTTATCTCTAAAATGTACCTTCTTGTTGTGAGAGGTAATCTTCAAATCTCTTAGATTTAGTAGGCTTCTTTTGTTTGAATACTCCTTCAATCTTCTTGTTGAATTCTATTTTCAAATAGGATCTTCTTTTTTGAAGATTTTGAATATCTTAAGGTCTTCATTGGATTCTTCTTCATGTATTTGCTACTCCTTGCAAAATTCTTCTTCTCTTAGGATTTTTATCGGATGGCAACAATTATCTCAAGTCCTTCACTATCAAGAGCTTTCTCCTTGGTAGTGGATTTTTTCAACAAGTTCTCCTATGAACTCTTTTTTTTATGCTTCCATGAGCTCTGCAACAAGGCTCTCCAACCCTTCTTCTTTTTACTCCTTGAGACCTCTCCAAGGTCTTTTATCTTGCAACTTCTCTCATATTCCAAATAAGACATTTTCTTCAACCTTCTACTTCTGGAAGTGTTAGTGATGAGATATCCTAGAATATTTGAATTTGTTGCTTCTCTGATCAGGAACACAGTCTTGTGAGTCCCTTTTTATCTCTTCCAATATTGGAAGTTTTTCCAATGAGATCTACTTCGGATCTCTTCAGCTTATTTTGAAATAAGTCTTTAATTAGTAAAGGAGATCACCAATATCCTATTTCATGGAATATTCTCTAGAGTCTTCTTTAGTAACTCTTCTTTGGAGTCTTCTTCTAAATTAGGAACTCTTCTTTGAAGTCTTCTTCAAGAACTCTTCTTTGGAGTCTTTCTTTTGAATCAAGAATTCTTCTAAATCAGGAATTATTCTTTGAATTTTTCTTTAGAATTAAGGCTTCTACGACCTTCTCTTCTTCTATGCTCTACAGGTATTGATCTTGAATGGAGATCACCAATCTCCTATCTCCTTCTTGACTCAACTTTTGGAGTCTATTCTTCCTTGAGTCTGCTATAAGGCTATTGTGGTCTTTTCTTCACTTCTGCAATCTATAGGATTTGCAACTCTTGTAATGGGACCCCATTTTTTTCAAGGTCTTTGAAATCTTCAGTCTTCTCTTTGTTGCTGTAAGGGCTGGAATGATTCTAAGAAGATATTATTCCTAGCTCTCTTGTAGGAAGCTTCCCAACCTTTTTCATGAATCTCCTTTTCCTGCAACAAGTTGTTAGAAACTGGAACGAAAGAATTTATAATTTTGAACCAAGGCTTCTATGGCCTTTTTTTGGATCAAGGCTTCTATGGCCTTTATTATATATCAAGGCTTCTATGGCCTTTATTTTGGTTCAAGGCTTCTATGGCTTTTTTTGCAATGTGAAGTTTTTCAATCTAGCAATGGAGATATCCAAATCTCCAAAATTTACCAAGACTCTACTCCTAGAGTCTCTTCCGTAATATCTATTTTCCTACAATAGAGATCTTTAGATAATTGTTAGCATGAAAAGATACAGATCTCTTGAGATCAGTAATCTTCACTAGTTGATCCATCAAACTAGTGGAATAAAATGTTGAGTCCTAGTCTTCACGATTTTCCCTGTAACTCTTCTTTGGAGTCTTTCTTTCGAATCAGGAATTCTTCTAAATCAGGAATTATTCTTTGAAGTTTTATTTAGAATTAAGGCTTCTACGACCTTCTCTTCTTCTATGCTCTACAGGTATTGATCTTGAATGGAGATCACCAATCTCCTATCTCCTTTTTGACTCAAATTTTGGAGTCTATTCTTCCTTGAGTATGCTATAAGGCTATTGTGGTCTTTTCTTCACTTCTGCAATCTACAGGATTTGCAACTCTTGTAATGGGACCCCATTTTTTTAAAGGTCTTTGAAATCTTCAGTCTTCTCTTTGTTGCTGCAAGGGCTGGAATGATTCTAAGAAGATATTATTCCTAGCTCTCTTGTAGGAAGCTTCCCAACCTTTTTCATGAATCTCCTTTTCCTGCAACAAGTTGTTAGAAACTGGAACGAAAGAATTTATAATTTTGAACCAAGGCTTCTATGGCCTTTTTTTGGATCAAGGATTCTATGGCCTTTATTTTGGTTCAAGGCTTCTATAGCCTTTTTTGCAATGTGAAGTTTTTCAATCTAGCAATGGAGATATCCAATCTCCAAAATTTACCAAGACTCTACTCCTAGAGTCTCTTCTGTTATATCTATTTTCCTGCAATAGAGATCTTTAGATAATGATTAGCATGAAAAGATACAGATCTCTTGAGATCAGTAATCTTCACTAGTTGACCCATCAAACTAGTGGAATAAAATGTTGAGTCCTAGTCTTCACGATTTTCCCTGTAACTCTATGGAAAGACTCTAGCCAAATGTATTCTCATAATTTCTATAACTGATATTTATTTCAATCCTCTCTTGTGACTCTCTCTATTCCTATCTCAATTCATTGTGGCTTTGATACCACTGTTAGCTTTTGATGATATCTGTAGTGGGAGAGATAACATAGGTCTTAATAAGATGCAAAAAATATAAAAGAAAGTAATTCTACAATATGACTGAAATATACTATAAATAAAAATGACAAAAATACAATGCAATATGGAGGTAATGGTCACTCCATTAATACAATCTAAATAACTACATTGTACTCCATACAAGAGTTCTACTACTATCTACTACTCTCTACTATAATGCACTTGATGTGTGATATATATCTATGACGCCCTTTATATAGGAAGATAGATTACTTGACCAAAACTTTACCTAGTTGTACAAGGGGACACCTTGCACATTACAACTTGCACATTGCTACTTGTGCATTTATTACATTGCTTGAAGTAACTAGCTAACTTCCCCCTAAATTAATCTCCTACTCTAACTATGTACCAAAGGTGGTACATTTACATGACCCAAATGATGTAATATACTCTAACTTTAACAACTTATCTTCGTAAATGTGCATGACACTTAAGCCAAAGGGGGGTGCATGAGAATTAGAATTTTTTGGAAACCTTTAACTCGACTTTAATAAATATACCTCGAAGACCCTAACTTTGGACTTTGGAATATTATATCTTACATTATTTGCAGGGAAATGGCTTTTTTGGAGGATACGTGCATGTCGTTGGATCTTCTTTAGATCGATGTGCACCGTTTGATTCAACCAAGGTGCAAGCGAATTAAACAAAAGAATGAGTCGAGGGAGAAACCTTAATAAAACATTATTTCAAGGATTCCTTTTAATTCTCAAGCAATTTATGGTATAAGTGCCATTAGATCTTACTTAAAATTCATGTGCATTGTTCATCTAGTAAAAGGTGCTTGATATTTACAGTCAGATGTTAGAATTAATTTAATTTAAGCCTTGATCTCATATTATTGACTTTTCTTGTTAACAATCGGGAAACTCAACACATGCACATCCTTGGATTGAGTAGGTAAATCACGCGCACTCTCCATTACCAAGGAGATGATCAATATTTAACCAAAGGGATGTGTTATACATAGGATGGGTTAAAACTTAGGCCATTGAAATAATATTTGTTTTTAGCGATTTTGGGTTAAAATTTTACTATCCATGACCCTTTAAGTTAGACTTAGGTAAAATGATTAATAACCTTTATTTGCTTCATGCCATTAAATTTTGGACAACTTCATATGCGCACACCTTAGGATGGAGTTAGGGGGTGCAAGCGCACCTCTCATTTTTGTTAAGGTGCTCGATATTTAAAGAAAGGAGGTGCATGAGACATAAATCGACTTAGAGCTTAGGCCTTTATGGATTTTGAAAATGTTGGCAATTTTGGGTTTGAGATCCTAGCTTCTTGTCTATGAGTTGTCATTGATGTCAAAAGGAAATGGCATTAATGTTAAGAGGATGTGTTGGCTTCAAAGGTGGAAGATTCCAAGAGAATATTTTTAAGAGAATCCGGAGAGATTCCATTGGCAAGGGTTTTTCATTAAAACCAAACCAGTTTTTATTAAAACCAAGTTGGATAGGGTTTTTATTAAAACCAATGGAGGTTCTCTTTATTATTTATTTAATTATTATTTAAAACCCTTCAAGGTTTTAATTAATTATTTATTTAATTAATTAAGGGAGAAATTTTTTTAATTTATTAAAAATACTTAAAGGTTTTTAAACCTTTTTTATTCTTAATTTATTAAAATTATTTAAGGGTTTTTAAACCCTTTTTGAAAAGACTTTTGATTAATTTCAAAATGGTCTTTATTTTCGCCGACGTCAAGGTGTCTTCGAAGAGACTATTTATTCTCCAACTCCTAAGGTTGGAAGGCTAATGAATTCGAAATTCCTCGAATGCAATTTGTAGTGTTTGTGCTCTGTATTCGCTGCGATCGAAGGAAGACTTAGAAGCATGTGCGGTTGAAAAGTCTTTGGGAGTTTTTTTTCGAGGGTGAAGTGGAGGGAAGTTCACGTGTGAACTTCGTAGCCCGCATGGGCTAGTGGCAATGAAGGCTGCTATTGGGCGTTGCATTGGTGAAGGTCGCCGTTTCGAGTCTCGCGGGGGTGCTTTGCTAGAGTAACACACGTTTTTATTAAAACATCTTTATGCCACGAAATTCGAAGTTTCTTGGATAGTGATTTATAAGGTGTGATTAAATTTTATGAGTTTTGGCTTTTGTGATTAGCATTGAATAAAAGCTTAGGAGAAATAAGGGCATATTTCTTTGGATGTATTTTTAAGATTATTCTTTGCTATGCTAAAATTAAAAATGGAGGTATAAGGTGTGAGTCTGTGATTGTTGATTTATTGGCATGTTATGGTGGTTGTGTTTAAAGAAGTGGAGCTAAAAGGTGTAATGAAGGAAGTTTATATTATTGCTCATTTCTTTTTATTCTAACCCTAACTTGGTTGGAAGTTTGAGAGTTGTGTGTGGTGACGGCTTGAAGGTTCAATTATCTTCTACTCCAATAAGGTATGGGCACATTCTTCTTATGAGTATGATTGGTGTATGTTTTCTGAAATAAGGTTGGAGTGAAAAGGTATTCTACTAGGTATCCTTTGGCTAGGTGTAAATCCTATTTTTTGGTTTGTTGAAGACTACTTATGCATTGTTATCCTTAAGGAGAGTTTTTGGTGAATGCATAATTTTTGGTTTGAGATAGTGAAAGCTTTGTGCACTAGGGTTTATATTTGTGAGTCTAGCTACTTGCATTGAGTTGGTGGAACCCTTGGTTGGCTGTTTTGAGTTTGATGGTTGAGTTGCTTCCATAGAGGTTGTTTCATCAAGTTATTGCTTTACTTGATTCATGATATTGGGCTTACTCCATTGAGTTGATTTGAGCAAGTTATTCTTTGCATTTGGTGATATTGTGTTGGTGGTTGTTTTGTTCAAATATCTTTGGAGGGAAAAGGATTTCTACTTGTTTCCTTTTCTTGTGATGATTGGTTGAATGCTTCAAGGTTGATGTTGAGTTGAATGGTGTTGGTTGACTAAACCTTGTTTGATGAGCATTGTTGTTGAAACCCTAATTGATGGTGAAAAGAACATGAGTATCATTGTTATGTGATTCTTTGCATAGTTGGCAATTATTGGGGTTTCATGTTCTTGAAAGAAAACATTCTATCCTATCCATTTCAGATATTGAGTTGAGTTTTCAGATTTGAGATTGAGATTGAGTTGAGTTGATTTGAGTTGAGTTTTGAGATTGGGATTTGATTATAGAACATATTGAGTCTCTAACAATTCTCTTTATGCTTCTATGAGTTTTACAAATCACATTGGGTCTCTAACAATTCACTTTGTGATTTCCTACTAAGAAAGTTTTTTCTTGGTGAGCTTGTTGAGTTTTGGACAAGTTCCAGTGGGGACTTGTCAGCAATTTTTGGACAGGTTCTAGTAGGGACTTGTGAGCAGTTTTTGGACAGGTTTCGATGGGGACTTGTGAGCAGTTTTGGACAGGTTTCGGTGGGGACTTGTGAGCAGATTTGGACGAGGTCCTAGCGAGAGGACTTGTGAGTTGAGTTTGATAGTTCTAGCAAAGAACTTGAGGATAGAGGTGCATTGGTTCTATGAGAAGAACCCGAGGACGATTGCAAGTCTTTGAGAAGGCTTGTATGCGAGAGGATTGATTTGTTCAAGAGTTGGACAGATCCGATGACGAGAGGAAGACTTGTACTAGACCGATCGACTGTTTGGTACAGGTTGCTAAGCTATTGTGGACGTGATCATAGAAGGCAGAGGTCTCTTAGGCTAAGCATTGAGGACAGGAGGTCTTCGATGGAAAGGAGTTCCACGTGCTAGCAAGAGGTAGAGGTAGTTGATCTTCTGAGGGATCATTTCCAAAGTAGAGGGGAAGGTATCTCCTTTGAGCAGAGGCTCATAAATTCTGATTGGGGGAAGGTATCTCCTTTGAGCAGAGGCTCAAAAATTCTGATTGGGGGAAGGTATCTCCTTTGAGTAGAGGCTCATAAATTCTGATTGGGGGAAGGTATCTCCTTTGGGCCGAGGCTCATAAACATTGTAATTGGGAAGGATTCCCAAAGAACTTTGAGATAACTTTTAGAGAAAAGTTTTGTGGACGTAGCTCAGCCATTACGGGTGAACCACGTTAAAATTGGTGTCTCTTTGTGGATGATATTGTGCATTGCTTTGATATTGCTTTGGGTATATTGCTTTACTATTTTGAAGTATAAAGGAAAAAGTAAAAGAGGTCTTATACTGTTCACCCCCCTCTCAGTATAAGCTTGTGTTCTTTAGAAAATTATTTTTCTTTCTTGACTTTTTTTTTATTTGGTTAGTGTGATAAACCCCTACGACCAACAAACAGGGTTGAGCAGTCTCCTCCCAACCATGACCCCCTGTAAAGCCGAGAGCTATTCTTATCAATAGGGAATTTAACACACAACCACCCCCTCACACACTCACCCATGTCATGGTTTGAACTATTTTTATTTCTTGACTTATAGTTAAATCATTTATGAAATCTAAAAGGCACTTCTTTTAAAAGTCAGGCAAGTTGACCTTTCTTTAGATAATATGCACTGCTAGATTATATTAAGGATGTGTGCGCTTTATTATAATTGGAGGAGATGCTCGATTTATAATGAAGGGGACACACAAACATAGGTCATGGAAAACTTAGGGAATGTTCGGATGAATTTTGAAAAAGGGATATTATAAGAGGCTTAGACCATGACCTTTCAAAATTAAAGCATTGACATTAAAGTGTTAGTGGGTATGATGCATGCGCACGCTTGGATCTCAATTGGGTGCGTGCGCACCATCGAATGTTGGGAATATTTGAGGGTTTTTAACATGAAGGAAGTGCATGGACTTATTTAGGTAAGGTTTAGCTTTTCTTCTCCCCTTTTAAACTTTAGACTTTAGGAAGACTTTATGTTTATGGTAAAAATTAAATTCCAAATTTAAAACATGTGTAAGTCATGCGCTCATTTAACACACAACCACCACACAACTACCCCCTCACACACTCACCCATGTCATGGTTTGAACTATTTTTATTTCTTGACTTATAGTTAAATCATTTATGAAATCGGAAAGGCACTTCTTTTAAAAGTCGGGCAAGTTGACCTTTCTTTAGATAATATGCACAGCTAGATTATATTAAGGACGTGTGCACTTTATTATAATTGGAGGAGATGCTCGATTTATAATGAAGGGGACACACGAACATAGGTCATGGAAAACTTAGGGATTGTTTGGATGAATTTTGAAAAAGGAACATTATAAGAGGCTTAGACCATGGCCTTTCGAAATTAAAGCATTGACATTAAAGTGTTAGTGGGTATGATGCACGCGCATGCTTGGATCTCAATTGGGTGCATGCGCACCGTCGAATGTTGGGAATATTTGAGAGTTTTTTAACATGAAGGAAGTGCATGGACTTATTTAGGTAAGGTTTAGCTTTTCTTCTCCCCTTTTAAACTTTAGACTTTAGGAAGACTTTATGTTTATGGTAAAAATTAAATTCCAAATTTAAAACATGTGTAAGTCACGCGCTCATTACATTATGCGCTCTCTTGGATATTTTTTATGATGCATGCATGTTGTCGGATGTATGTAAGGTGCACAACTTTTAGCTGTAAAAGGGACACATGGACATGAGGAACCCTTGGAGATTTAGGAATTTTTATGGGAATGATTTTTCTTTGAATTTTACTCGAACACGGACCATGGTTAGAGGGAAATTTTATTTATGCTTGGATGAAATGACTTTAGGAATAGGGTTAGGATAGGCTTTCATTAAGCAACCATTATTCCTTTGAAACCTTTAGGGACACTTGAAAGACAACCAATTTTTTGAAAATCATAACCCTTTGCTCTTGTGACAAAACATGCCTAGAATTTAGGATTCAATAACCTCAACTAGGACCACTGGGGAACTTTTGAGTGACATCCAACCCTAATGAACAATTTGTACGCCTTTTGATTTAACATTTTTAACAACAAATTTGGAAGCCCTTTTGATTTAACATTTTAGCAGCAAAATTGGAAGCCCTTTTGATTTGACAAAAACAACCTAACCCTAGGATGGGTCATGGCCTTCCAAAATTTTAAAACTAGGGGTACTTTCATGTTGGATCATTTTGGGCTCCAACAGAGTTTTTTCTTATTTTTCTTTGACCCCCCATACTTTATTTTGTATTTTTGGGTGGTTTCTATTCTCTGTTTTTTTTTTTATAGAAGGGAATCTCAACTTTTCTTGGGTCTCATATTTAGAGACTATCTGTTCTTCACCCTTCTCTTTCTCACCTTTCTCAGGGATGTTGTTTTTCGTTTCTTATCTCTTAGGAGTTGAAATTCCTTTTTTGACTGCTTGTGGAACATGAAACTTATCATTAACTTATGGGAGTGGTTTCCTTTTATTTTGATAAGGGACCTAGAACTGACCCATTTTTTGTGGATCTACCTGTAGACTTTTCTTACCAAACCTCATCATCACATAAATTGGTTCTTCGAAAAGGTCATATTCGATCATAACTTGGTCATGCTACCATAACATGTTAACTCTTCCCTTTTGGTTCCTCTCAACATTTTTCATAGCTTTTTGGACATGGTGTTGATACATCACACATGTGTCTGAATCATGAGGGTCATTACATACTAAACACCATATATTGACCAAGCTAGTTTCAAGATCGAAATCTTGATATGCTTGATTTGCATTAACCCTGGCCCCTCAATTACCACTTGTGCTAGGATTTTGATATTTTTTGATGTATGGGAACCTCCTCTATTGTGATCTTTCCATTTATCTTTTTTCCATTGCATTTACCTTGTTATTGATGGTCTTTAAGGTGTTTAGGATATCTAGCAACAGGGTAGAATCTTGAGGACTTTGGGATGAGAGAGGGGGAAGGGAGCTGAAACAATAGTTTTAGAAGGAAAGGGAACTTCCTATGACACAAAAGAAAATAATGGTGGCGGATCCATATATGATGCATTAATAGTCTTGCCTTGAGATGCGAACTAGAGAATTTCAAAGCAGTAAGACAACCATTTTTGGGGGGAGTCTTCCTATAGCAATTAGGACATTTTCTACGTTAATAGTCGCATGGTAGACTTGGAGAAAGATATTTATACCTTACTGTTAAGTTTGTAGTCTAAGGTCTAACCCAAGGATTCTGATAAAATACATGAAAGCTAGAGATGGAGCGGACCTAGCCTCATTGGAAATTTTTTCCTGTCCTACTGAAACTCAAATTAAAATCAGAGATAGATTCCTACAAATTCTTTTGCATAGCTATAAATTGATTTAAAAGCAAAAAAGGATATGATGACTCATTTACCTCTTCCATGAAAGTACCAGCTAATAGATTCTATGAAGTGATGGTTTTGTCTTCTAGGGTTCTAAACCAGTGAAGGATTTTCCCTCTAAAAGATAGGGCTAAAATTTTGACAATGACATCTTCATTTCTTATATTGTGGATAGCTGCTAAGTTTAAGATATCTTGATAATGCTCATACATAGTTTTCCCTGAACCATCATATGTAGGTATGGCTTTTGAAATAGCTTGAGGGATATCATGCATTTGGGCAAGTCCTAGAGGACTAGAGGTATCCCAATTGGGGTGATTATGTAGAGGTTGATTCAGATTTGTTTCGTTGTTGAGCCATTATATTAGGAGTTTTAAACAAATTTGATCCTGGAGGTACCCTAAGATCTGATGGTGTTGGAACTTCTTAAAAAGGTGAATCTAGGGATAAACTCTTTATATGCCTAGATCTTCTTCTTGGGGGTAACTCAAAGAATGACACAGGTTCTTGATTGTTTCTAGCAGATGACTTGGTAAACATGAAAAGTGAGCTACTATGGGGGGTTGTTTCTAGATTCTTGAATTTAGGGAGTCACCAAGTGAACTTACTTACATCACTTGATGAGGTCAAGACAATTCACTAAATCTTGATTCCTTCGAGAAAAATGAACGGAGTACTATCTAGTGGGTAAACATACATTGTGTGAACATGGTCCCATTGGGCGTGCCAAAACTGTTGGGGTCTGAATTGACATCAAGGAAATCTTGAACTATGACTATCAAATCTATAAAAAAAGGTGAGAACCCGCTAATCACAGCTCAAACCTTTATATTGGATGGATTAAAGATTGCTTCAACCCAACCTCTAGAGTAGGTTGGTATACCTTATCAACTAATTAGGTGTTGACTTAGTTAAAAAAATAAGGATAGGGATAGAAATAGGATAAGGGTTAGAAAATTAATGATTGCATGGTGGCTGGATAAAGCTAACAACATAGACAACTACAAGGGATCTTCTGACAAATCACATTTCTAGTATTTCACACTTAATACTAACAACATTCAAAACTAGTGATCTTCGTTATTAAAGCATAGAGTATAATTCAAGGACTATTTCAAACATCTAGAGTACTAATAATCCAAATAGTAAAATTAGATCAATACTCAGATTAATAGAAAAAGAAATCATTTTCAAGCATATATTTAAATATGAAGCATTCCAAGGTTCTCTAAGTTATCAATCAACTCTTTTCTCTTTTTATAAGGATAAATCCCTAGGTTTGGATGGACTCTCTATAGCATTCTTTCATTATAATTTGGAAATAGTGAAGGATTCTTTTTGGTGGAAATAAAAAAATCTAGCATAAAATAATACATAACTTATAAAATAAATGCAACATATATTACCTTGATTCCAAAAAAGAAGAATGCATAATTATTTGATTCATTAAGGCCCATAAGCCTATGTAATATGACATATAAGATAATCTCCAAAGTTATGGCAAATCGGTTAAGACTATTATTAGACAAAATTATTTCAAAAGATCAAGGAGGATTTATGAAAGGGAGATAAATTATGGATGGGATCATAGTAGCTCATGAAGTAATACATTCAATAACTTCTATAAAATTGATAGCAATTATCTTGAAACTTGATATAAATAAAGCCTAGGATAGGGTTAAATGGGAATTTCTTTTTGTAATATTAAAAAAGTTTGGATTTGGGAAGAATTGGGTCAAATGGATTAAAGATTGTATTTCTATAATATCATATTCAGTGCTGGTCAATGGGCTAGTAACCTAATCATTTAAATCCAAGAGGGGTCTTAGATAAGAGATCCTCTATCACCATATCTGTTCATTATTATGTTTAAGGTATTGGTGAGGAATTTGAAGAATGAATACAAATATGTGTTAATAAGTGGACTTAAGGCTAGTAATAACATTGACAACATCTCATCAACAATTTGTAGATGATACAATCCTTTTTGGGAGAGTAGTAAAAAACAAGGTTAGAACTTTGAATAACTTATTATAGGATTATGAAGGAGCATTTGGGTACAAATTTAATAGGACAAAATTCAAAATTTACTGCCTAAATACTCCAACTAGAATTAGAGCAGGGAGATGCAGGTACTTCAAATGGAGGAGGCAAATTTACTACCAACATATCTATGGATGCCCTTATGTAAGGGGATAATGAGGATAAAATTGTGGAATCTATTTATAAGTAAATTTTAAAATAAAATACCGGCATGGAAATGTAGATGGTTATTGTTAGCACGAAGAGTGTAACTAATTAAATTAGTCTTACATATCATTCAAACATATTATATGTCCTTGTGCATTATGTCAAAATTGGTATAAAAATTTTAATCTATGTTATGCAATCATTTTTGTAGTCAAGATTACATGATTTCCTTTGGTTAAATGAACCAAGATGTGTGATGATAAAACTAGGGGAAGTCTCAGTTTAAATGTTCTTACAGATGCATACCCAGCTCTAAGGGGAAAAGTAATTTGAAGATTGCACAAAGAGAGTAAAAAATAAGGGGTAATAATTCTTCTAAGTATGTTGATCCCAATGACCCAAGCTTAATATTTACTACATTCTCATTACAAAATGGTTCTACACTATGGAATGGTTTAAAAAACCCAATTGATCTAGTGATTAAAGGTCTAAGGTGAGTGGTGGGAATTGGAGAATTTTTTTCTATTTGGATGGATACTTGATGTAATAAAAGACCACTCAATCTAGATCCAATTTGGATGATATTACTTCAAGATAAATATGGTGATAGAGTTTTAGACATTTTGTACAAGGATCAAGAAGGAAGATACAAATGGAAATAATTTATTTTACAAGTATATCAGACATTATTGCTAGAAGGCAATTGAGCAAAAATATAATAACAATATTTATTTCAAGGGGTGCCAAGGATAAGCTAATTTAGGAGTTGCATAGATCAAGATAATACACAACAAGGAGCAAATACAATGTAAAGCACCAACAAAATAGGTACACCACAATAAAATGTTTATATGGCTAATAGGTCACAGGAAAATTTTATCTTGGGATAACCTAATGACAAGGGATTTTCATGGCCCCTCACAATATGTTCTATGTGAAAGGAGGAGAAGAGTGAAAACAATATTTTGGGACACTGCTCAATGGTCTAAGAACTATGGCAATGGATTCTTAATATGTTTGGTAAATGCATGGTAATGAATGGTAGAATTGAAGAATGACTAAAACAATGGTAGATCACTTTTAAAAGTGAGGTGTTATAGACAATTTGGATACATTAAAAGATATAATACTTTGGATTGTATAACTAGAAAGGAATCAAATAATATTTAAAGGAAATGAAAGGAGTTTGAAGGAAATGAAAAGAAATATTTGTTTAGGAAGATAGGAATCTAAAAAAAAACTATCAACTTACCCCCTAATCTCAAAATAGAGAGCCTTCATAGATGGAGTCAAGTCATAAATTAAAATTATGGTGGTGGGTATAGGAGAAACAAAAGGAAAGCAAAAAATATAAAGTGGAAAACATGAAAGTAAAGTTGGTCAAATTAAATTTTTATGGAGCATCTAAACAAAATCTAGGACCAATAAGAGGAGGAGGAATAATAAGAAATAATAGGGGTAATATTTTATCACATTATGCTTTTAGTAGTGAATTTAAGAAAAATAATGAAGTTGAAGCTTGGGTAGCTTTGGAAGGATTAAAAATATACAAACAAATAAAATGGAACATAATATGGATGGAAGGCAATTCATGATAGCTTTTTAAGCCTAATACTTATTGTAAATATTACAAGAAAATAATCAGAGGATCAAAATATAAAGTTGCAATGTAATGAACTCAATAAAGAGTAAGATCTAGGGAAGCAAGAGCTAACATAGAGAAAGGAACACAAACTAAGTTGGTTGAACTTCTCTTTACCAAACAACAAAATGATATTGGTAATACGCAAGAGGGGCCAAAAGTCCCTAATGAGACATGATTATCATCTCATGGAATATAAGGGGTGCTAATGCCCCCTCAAAGCATAGGTGTATTAGGGACCTATGTTTAAGTAATAAACCTGATATTCTATGTATCCAAGAAACTAAAATGACAAAAGAAGAAGTTTCAAAAACTATGAAAGCAGTTTGGGCAAGATGTGAATGGGATGCTATGGATTTTGAAGGAGTAGCAAGGGGAATTCTAACTTGTTGGAATCCTTCTAGAACCTCTTGTGTAACCATTCATAAAACTAGGCATTGGATAGCCTCTTTAGTCACTTGCTACTTTGCAAGATATTCGCTTCATCCTTATCAATGTGTATGGACCTACAACTCAGTCAGGTAGATTAGAAGTTTGGAGTGGGATTGAAGCCTTTATGAGAAGTAAAGACCAAGAAACCCAATTCATGATCATTGGAGATTTTAATGCCATAACCAAGTTGAATGAAAAATTTGGGGGAATTAGGAAATTGACCCAAAGTATGAAAGATTTCTCAGCTTTTATTCAAAACAACAATCTATGGGAAGTTGAGTTTGAAGAAGACAACTATACTTGGACCAACAATAGGAGAGGCCAGAACCTAATAGCAAAAAAATTAGATAGATGCATTCTCTCAGATCATTGGCTAGATGAAGGAACTTGTGCTAAAATTAATACCTTAACAAGGATTGGTTCAGATCACTGGCCAATAAGAGTTAAAATGGTGGTAAGTGAATTCAAAAAAAGATCATATTTTAAATATGAGCAGATGTGGGAAGACCATCCTCAATTTGTTGATATGATAGCTCAAACATGGAATTCTTTAGGTAATGGTGGGTTGTATGCTCTTCCAAACCAAATTAAAGCTATGACATCTAGATTAAAAGAATGGAACAAGAACACCTTTGGAAATATTTTTGAGAAGAAAGAAGAACTAAAAGATAAACTTTCAAAATTCCAAAAAGGTGATGAAAATAATACAAGCTCAGAGGAAAGGGAGTTGCTTAGTGAATATCATAATATTTTGAGTAAGGAAGAGAAATTCTGGAGATTAAAATCAAGACAAACTTGGTTAAAAGGAGATAAAAATACAAAGTTTTTTCATAGGATGGCTATAGTACAGAGATCATCTTCTAGAATTAGTAGAATTAAATCAATAGAAGGGGTTTGGATTGAAGATCAGAGTGAAATTAGAAAAGAGGTAAAGTCATTTTATCAGAATATTCTAGGTTCAGAGGAGACCGAAGTTCTTAATGATAAACTTCTTCAAGATGTTCCTTCGATTATAACAAATGAAGACAATAGGAAACTGATGGAGCCTATTACTCTAGAAGAAGTTCATTTAGCTCTTTTCTCTTTTAATAAGGATAAATCCCCAGGTCCAGATGGGCTCTCTACAACTTTTTACCAACATAATTGGGATATAGTGAAGGATTCTTTATTGGTGGCAGTGGAACAAGTCTAGGGTAAAACAATACATTCCTTATAAAATAAATGCAACTTATCTTACCCTAATTCCAAAAAAGAAGGATGTTGAATTGTTTGATTCTTTTAGACCCATAAGCCTATGTAATATGGCTTATAAGATTATTTCCAAAGTGATGGCGAATAGATTAAGGCCATTGTTAGACAAAATCATTTCAGAAGAGCAAGGAGGATTTGTGAAAGGGAGACAAATTCTGGATGGGATCATAGTAGCTCATGAAGTTATACATTCAACAACTTCAAGAAAAGAGAAAGCTATGATCTTAAAACTTGATATGAGTAAAGCCTATGATAGGGTTAAATGGGATTTTCTTTTTGTAGTTTTAGATAAGTTTGGTTTTGGGAAGAAATGGGTTAGATGGATTAAAGCTTGTGTCTCTACAGTTTCTTATTCAGTGTTGGTCAATGGGTTAGTGACAGAATATTTTAAAGCCAAGAGAGGCCTTAGACAAGGAGATCCTCTATCTCCTTATTTGTTCATTATTATGGTAGAAGTTTTGAGTAGGAACTTAAAGAAGGCTTACAAATATGGGCTTATAAGTGGACTTAAGGTTAGTAATAACATCGATAACATCACCCATCAACAGTTTGTAGATGATACAACCCTTTTTGGAAGGGCAAGGATAAATGAGGCCAAAGCTTTGAATAACTTTTTAAAAGAGTATGAAAGAGCTTCAGGGCAAAAAATTAATAGGACTAAATCCAAAATTTACTTCCTTAACACTCCTGCTAATATCAAAGCAAGAATTTGTAGGTTGCTT
Source organism: Wollemia nobilis (assembly GCA_028583015.1). Classification (NCBI taxonomy): domain Eukaryota; kingdom Viridiplantae; phylum Streptophyta; class Pinopsida; order Araucariales; family Araucariaceae; genus Wollemia; species Wollemia nobilis. Next base: position 11,606,016 of record JAQPPZ010015032.1, read on the forward strand.
CAAATGGAGGAGGCAAATTTACCAACAACTTATCTAGGGATGCCTTTATTTGAGGGGAGAATGAGGATAGATTTATGGAATCCAGTTATTAGTAAAGTTCAAAATAAACTTCCAGCTTGGAAAGGTAGATGGTTATCATTAGCAAGAAGAGTGCAGTTAATTAAGTCAGTCTTACAAGCCATTCCAACATATTATATGTCATTGTATTCTATGCCAAAATCAGTTGAAAAAAGTTTAATCTTTATTATGCGATCCTTTTTATGGTCAGGTTTACATGATAAAAGGAAATTTCCTTTGGTGAAATGGAGCAAGTTGTGTGATGACAAAACTAGGGGAGGTCTTGGTTTAAGAGCTCTTACGGATGCAAACTTAGCTCTTAGGGGAAAAGTTATCTGGAGATTGTACAAAGAGAGTCAAAGACAATGGGCAAGAATTCTTCTAAGTAAGTATGTTGATCCCAATGACCCAAGTTTAATATTTACTGCATTCTCTCTTCCAAATGGTTCTGCTCTTTGGAATGGTTTAAAAAAATCTATTGATCTTATGATTAAAGGTTTAATATGGGTGGTGGGAACTGGAGGAAAAATTTCTATTTGGATGGATACTTGGTGTGATAAAAAACCACTCAATTTAGATCCAATTTTGAAACCTTGGATGAGATTGCTTCAAGACAAATACGGTGATAGGGTTTCAAACATTTTGTACAAGGATCGAGAAGGAAGATACAAATGGAAAGAAGATTTTTTTACAAGTATACAAGACATTGATGCTAGGAGGCAATTGAGTAGAAAGATAACAACTGTGATTATTTCGAGGGGTGCCAAGGATAAATTGATTTGGGAGTTGAATAGCTCAGGAGAATACACAACAAGAAGTGGATATAATGTTCAACACCAACATAATAATAATGTCACTAGAATATGGAGAGATATTTGGGATAGCCCAAGCATTCCTAAAGTCAAAATGTTTGTTTGGCTAGTAGGTCATAGAAGAATTTTATCCTGGGATAACCTTATGAAAAGGGGTTTTCATGGCCCCTCTCAATGTGTTTTCTGTAATAAGGAGGAGGAGAGTATTGACCATCTCTTGGGACATTGCTCAATAGTCTGGAATCTATGGCAATGGATTCTTAATATGTTTGGTAAATGCATGGTGATGAATAGCAGAATTGAAGATTGGTTAAAGCAATGGTAGAGCACTTATAAAAGTGAGGCTTTACAGACAATATGGGATATATCAAAAGATACAATACTTTGGACTATATGGCTAGAAAGGAATAGAAGAATATTTAAAGGAAAGGAAAGCAGTTTAGAGGTAATGAAAAAGAAGATATGTTTAGCCATAGAGGAGTCTAAACCAACCCTATCAACTCACCCAATCCCTAATTTGGAAGCAGAGAGTCTTGATAGATGGAGTCAAGTCATTAAATGGAATTATGATGTTGGGTACAAGAGAAGCAAAAATAAGGTAAAGAATATAAAGTGGAAACCACCAGATGTGGAGTGGGTTAAATTGAATTTTGATGGAGCATCTAAAGGAAATCCAGGACCAACAGGAGGAGGAGGAATAATTAGAAATAATAGAGGAGAGATTTTGTCTCATTATGCTTTCAATAGTGGATTTAAGACAAATAATGAAGTTGAAGCTTGGGCAGCTTTAGAAGGGTTAAAAATATGTAAACAAATGAAATGGAATAGAGTATGGATGGAAGGTGATTCTCTCATAGTAATAAATGCAATTTTGAGGAAAGCAAAGGCTCCATGGAACATACAAGAGATAATTGTGGAAATTCAAGATCTTGCTAAAGAGTTTGAAGAAATCAGGTTTACACATATATTAAGGGAAGGAAACAAATGTGCAGATAAGCTAGCCAATAGAGGGGTTTTGATTGAGGATCGTGAAGTTAAATTCTCCTTTCCATGGTTAGAGGAAGTAGAAAGTTTAGTTGAAGCTGACAAAAAATGTTGATTGCCTAAATCAATTAATGATTAAGATTTACTTTAATGTTTTCCATTGGTAATATCTGTTTTATTTTGTAACAATAATGTGTTTTCATTTAGACTATTTATTATAATTTTTGTGGTTGCACTTGTGTTTCAGGAAGGAAACTAGCAATCCAGATTTGGTAAAGCGGACTATGATAGTGCGATGTTTTGGAAATATTACTCTACTAAGATGCAAGGCATAGATAGTAGAGGTGAAGTTTTGGCATTGTGAAGGTTGCTATAGGAAAATGTCAAGAAAGATGCTAAATTATGGAGTAATTGTATTCATACAAAGATTTGAAAAGATCCAAAAAATGAAAATCAAGAATTCAGACATTTTATGTAAAATGATGTAGGTTTCTAGCTATAGCATCTCAATTGAGATGAGAAGTGTATCTATTTGTAAACTCTCAAGCTCTAAAGAAGAGAGATGTAATTTGTCAAGGGTGGGGGACCCGAGTACAACCCCTTATTATCAAGCAAAAAAATAAAAACTCAACAAAGATGATAATAACACAAGAATAACTCATAAATGATCACAAAATAATCACATGGAAATGCTCATGAAAATAATGAATACAATAAAGGTCTACTAATGCATGCAATAAACTATGCATTTTTTATACCAATTACAATGCTTTGTCACAAATATATAATAGTATGTGACTCCTCATATGGTGCACTCTTGACCTTCACTCTTCTTTGTAACTCTTCACTTTTCTATTCTAAGGATACATGTGCACTCTTACATAATGGACACTTGTGCATATTTACACTCACAACACTTGCACACTTAATTACATGACACTTGTGCATTTCCTGCACATTATTACATTACATGAAATATAAAATCACACTCTAATATAAGACACACACCTAATCTAATATTGTACCAAGGTGGTACATTGGCATGTACCAAATAATGTAATATTCTCCAACACCCTCCTTATTACATTATTTGGTTATTGAAGACTTTAGTCTTCAATACAATCTTCATCCTTCAATCTTCAATCTACCTCTAGTAGATTAATATTTGGATCCTTTATGTAAGAGTCTTCAACATGACCTTCACCTTTCATGCATTTTTTGTTCTTATATTTCCCCTATTCTATTTTTGCCTTTTTTTTTTAAACTTTTTGATCTTCTTCTTATGCTTGCTTGATCTTGTCTTTGGATTTAGGATTTCTATTGTTCTTGATGTGATTCATTCTCTTCATTTTTCTTCTTTTCTTTTTGTAATTTCATTTGTGATATATCTGATGGTATATCTTCTAAGCATTGAGTTAGTAAATCATCACAATAATATGACTTTGTTTTCAATGATTCTTCTTTGAGACTATCATATGTATCATTTCTTTCAACTTGTATCTTCCCTTGGAAAAGCTCAAAACTAATTAATGAAAGGTACATCATTAAACACTCTTTTGAAGTAAGTATAATGGTGTTTTGAGAATCCCACCATGACCTAAAAAGTCTTTCATGAAGATAACCTATAAGAGTTGTAAATTTTCTTTTTCTTGCTTATTTAAAAAAACAAGTCAATTTGTCTTTTAGAACATAAAATATTTGTTTTTCTCCATCAAAGTTATTTATTAGGTTTTTTGAGTAAAATCTGAGTGCATGCACATGTCTTCGCTATCTTCAGTAAATGCATTCTTAACTATTTCATCCATGAATATCCTTTGATGTAGTCTACCTTATGTCTCCCTAAGTTTTTGAATGAAAAATATTTCAATTTTCTATATTTCAATTTTTTTTGTTGTTGAATACCTTGTCCCTAAGTTTTTGAATGAAAAATATTTCAATATTTTTATGGCTCCCTAAAAGAAACTAGAAAAAATAAGAATGTTTGCAAATTTAAAAACTCCTAAATTTGAAGTAGAATTCCATATCCCTCCAATGATTAAATTATTTGCAAATATTCTATGGCTTTTGAATTTCAAAAAAATAATAAACCAATAAAGCTTTCAAGTATTAATTAGCCCTTTGAAAACAAAACTTCAAATTAAATATAATAAAGCCTACTTATCACTCCAAAAAGCAATTAAGGTATTAATTTCCCTATTAAACTTCTTATCTCTCCATTAACTTAATTTTTTGTTGTTGAATACCTTATGTCTCCCTAAGTTTTTGAATGAAAAATATTTCAAATTTTTTATGGCTCCCTAAAAAAAAAAGAAAAAAAAGAATGTTTGCAAATTTAAAAATTCCTAAATTTGAAGTAGAATTCCTTATCTCTCCATAATTAAATTATTTACAAATATTCTATGGCTTTTGAATTTCAAAAAAATAATAAACCAATAAAGCTTTCAAGTATTAATTAACCCTTTGAAAACAAAACTTCAAATTAAATATAATAAAGCCTACTTATCACTCCAAAAAGTAATTAAGGTATTAATTTCCCTATTAAACTTCTTATCTCTCCATTAAACTTAATTAACCTTAGCAAAAATTAATAACTAAAAATATACACTCCTTATTTCTCCTTTTAACCTTAAATTTTTTTAATAATCTCTAGAAGCCCTAATTTATCTCCTTAATGGTGTGTTGCTTGGAAAATAACTTCTAGCACTACATTACACTGTGCTTCCCTTAACTTCGAACGTGTGAAAAGAGGATAATTGCTTGGCTACAATCGTTCGAGGTCTTGTGATTCCTTGCATGGATCGTTATTTGAAACTCTCTCCAAAACCTCTCAAACTCTGCTCGTTCGCTTCCTTCATGTTATGTGGTAGAATGCATGCATAGTGGGTTGGCGCTTGAGATAACTTCAAATGTTCCAATGCTTGGTAAAAGTAACACTTCACTACCCTTCTACTACCTACTGTATGTGTACGAAAAATGCTCACTTCTCTTTCTTTGGTGCTTGACATTAGACTTGCATGGCTCCTCTTTTGATGCGTATGATGCAAGCGTTCCACCTTGTCTTGGTCTGGCGCTTGTTCTCCCTAGAATGCTTGTGTTGCTCTACGATGTTGGTGTTTATCTATGGCACTATGTTGGCGCTTAGACTTATCAACAATGTTGCCCTCCTTGGTGACATCTACTCCACTATGACGTTGATTGTTTAGATGCAGCTTGTTGTCTTGGTGATGTTTACCTCCACAATGGCTTCTTGATGGCACTATTTTCCATGATGGTGCTTTGTCACCTTTGCTTTCACGATGTTCCTAAAAATATTGTGTTTTTGTTCGTATGTTTCTATATTGGTCATCTAGATGGCACTATACCCTATAATGACACTATCTAGTTGGCACTATGTTCAACCATGACATTGGTCGTCTAGTGAGCACTGTAGTCTATGATGACGCTGGTCATCCAGTGCGCATTGGTTGTCAATGTGGTGCTCAACGCTTGGAAGGATCTTATCTCCTTGCACGTTGAATACTATGAGTGTTATTGCACTCCCTTTAAATCCTTTACTTCTTTACACTAGCTTCTTGCTATATTGTTGGATTTGGCTACCTTTGAATGATGCTCTACACTAAATGTTATTCATTGATGTTTGTAGGTTTGAAGGTGAAGTTCTACATTCTGGATTTACTTTAAACTTTGGATACAACCCTTTCCTGCCACTACATTCTCTTTTTCTACCGATGTAGAACACTAAGAATGATTAAAAACTTCTCACTTAATATATGCTTTCTCTTTTATGGCTTAAAAAGCTTGAACATCAATTTGACATAGTCCAATATGAAGAATATTATTCTCTTTATCTCCTTGCTTTCTAGATGTATTATTCATATGAGTAATATAGTAATCTTGTTGACTTGTTGCTCTCATGTTTTATTTCTACTTTTAAATCTCCTTATTATCTTCTTTGCTTGTGTTGTCTCCCTTTGTTGTCCTTGCAAGTGTAGGTGCAGGATACTCATGCATTGGATCACCTCAATATGCAACATTCTCTACCTTGTAAATTGTTATTTTAAACTCTCCAATTTGCTACCTTTGATATCTTGTCTTCCTACCTTAATATTGTTGCTTTCTTAGATGTCTTTGACCTTTACTTTCAATCTTTAACTTGGCCTAATATTCCTTGTATGTTGTCCTTTGTTTTTGCCTTGTCTTTGTTTTTAGGCTTATTTATTCAAGACTATTTTTGAAAAAGTTTTTTCTTTAAAGATTCTCAAACTTGATGGGCGCATACTTTACTATACCTTTGAATTTGCTAGTGATATCTGACTACTCTTGAATCCGTCTTTAATCTTTGTTTTTTAGACTTCTTTACTCCTTATAGCTCCTTTGAACCTTAGTTATTCCCCCTATGCTTAGTTTAATTCTAAGCATTACTTCTCTATATCTATGGGCTTGTCATCAAATGGTGATGATTGTCCCAAATCCAGTGAGATTTTTCTTGAAACTCCTTTCTATCTCTTGAAACTCTTCTCTATCTCTTTCTTTGTCTTCAATGTTGTTCTTCTAGATTTCAATCTTTTTCTTGACTAAATATGTTGCCTTCTCTAGCTTCTAGTCTTCTTATGGCAATACTATGATTATTGCCTTACATTCTCTAAACTTGTTTATTTTATTTAACACTGCCCTTGTGAATTTCAAATGCTACCTTTCTCTTTAATGTTGTCCTTGTGACATTCAAACACTTTCAATATTGCCTTTGTGGCATTCACTCGCTTTCAATATTGCTCTTGTGGCCTTCACTCTTTTATTTCCAAATACTACCTTGCTCTTTTGTTGTCCTTAATTCTTTTACTTTTTTGTCCAATGTGGACTACTAATATGCTGGCTTTTATGTGCTATGTGTTGTCCTTTAACTGGGACTGTCCTCAACACTTTCTATTATCTTGAAGTCTTCTTCTACCTTAAAGTTTTCCTCAATGGTCTCTTTTCTTGCTAAGGACCAATAAAACTTTATCAAGGACCTTTTCCAATAGGTCTTCTTCTCTATATTTAATATTTAATGGGACTTTTTTCAAGTCTCCTTAATCTACCTTCTACGAGACTTCTCTTTCTAGAGTCTCAAACTCTTATTGATCTCAAGATCTATCTTAGAGACCTAAAACTATGTTGGAGATTGTATTCTATTTTGAATATATTTTTGGAATAGCTAAACTCAATGTATCTGGAACTTTTCAATATAATGACCAACTTTTCTTCTTGAATCGGTTCTCTAAAATATAAATCTTTAATCTTCACCGGTCGTCCTTCAACTTAGTGGTATTAATTCTTGGCTTCATTGATTTTTATTCAACATAACAAAAATATTGTCTGGTTTTCCTTATCTAGTGGTAATGTCTTTAACTGTTTGCAACTTTTAAAAACTTGTGCAAGCAAACTTGTTGTGGCTCTAATATCACTGATAGCTTTTGAAGCCTAATACTTAATATAAATCTTACAAGAAAAAAATCATAAGATCCACATAAAAAGTTGCAATATAATGAACTCAATAAAGATGATAATAACACATAAATAACTCAGAAATACTCATAGAATAATCACATGGAAATGCTCACAAAAATACTGAATAGAATAAATGTCTACTAATGCATGCAATAAGATATGCATTTTTGATACCAATTATAATGCTTTGTCACAAATATATAATAGTATGTGACTCCTCATATGGTGCACTCATGACCTTCACTATTTTTTGTAACCCTTCACTTTCCTATTATAAGGACATGTGCACTCTTATATAATGGACACTTGTGCACATTTACACTCACAACACTAGCACACTTAATTATATGACACTTGTGCATTTCTTGCACATTATTATTATTTTTTTTTGGTATATAGAAGCAATGGTTACAATCACGATTTTTAGTAACTACCAACACAGTTGGTAGGGTTCAAACTATCTACGAAGGCTCCCAGGACTTCCACCGTCTCGGTACATGGTAACCCGACGTGAGATGGGGACCGTCGGACGCATAGGGGTTGCACCGTCGTCATCAATCTGGCGCACCACTCAGAGGAATTGGATCGGGCTACTGTCTGTGCATGGGCAAGCCTGTGGGATTGGAACCTAGGTCTCCTCTGGGTAAGCGCCCCAACTTACCAATCCACCTAGACCCACGGACTAGGTATAAACTCACTCTAATCTAAGAGGCACACCTAATCTAATATTGTACCAAGGTAGTACATTGGCATGTACTAAATAATGTAGAATTCTCCAAAAATTCACTAATTGTGATAAATACAATTTTGAGGAGAGCAAAGGCTCCATAAGACATACAAGAGATCATTGTGGAAATACAAGAATTTGTTATAGATTTTGAAGAAATTAGGTTTACACATAGGTCAAGGGAATGAAACAAATGTGCAGAGAGGCTAGCCAATAGAGGGGTTTTAATAGAGGATCGTGAAGATAAATATTCTTTTCCATGTTTAAAGGGAGTAGTAAGTTTAGTTGAAGTTGACAAGAAAAATCTAAAAAGAGTGAATTCAAAATAATATTTTAGAGGATTACAAAATGTTTTACGAGATCTATTTATAAATCAAGGCATTGGAGGAAACTAATAGTCCAGATTTGATAAAGCGGACTATGATTTTGTGAAGCAAGTAGAAGTTTTGTATGTTGAAGTAGAAAAAGATAATATCATATGGACTTAATGGTTGAATGGATTATTTAAGTTGTTGGTTGTTGGTTGGATTATGAGATAGAGTATGGATTGAAATTTTCAACTTTTTGAAAGTGCTAAACTATTTGTTAAAATATTACCATTATGATTTTTTAAACTGTAATTATAATATAAATGAGATTTATTTCATAACTCATTAAAATAATAAAATATTTTTTATTGTTTATTTGAAATTAAAATAAATTCCACTTGTATTATATAATGACCGATAGTTTATTTATTATGCATATATTCTTGAACAAAATTTAATTACGAACCTTTAACTTTTTGAGACTTCTAAAGTAGTTATAAGAGTTCTTGTGGTTACACTTTCATTATAGGAAATGATTTGTTAGTCCAAAGTTGGTAAAGCGGACTATGATAACACCAAGTTTTAAAAATATTATTCTACTACAATGTAGTGCATAGATAATAGAGGTGGAATTTTAGTCTAGCGAAGAATGTTGCAAGAGAATATCAAGAAGAAGAATGCTAAATTCTAAAATATTTGTATTTACAAAGAAAATTAAAGAAGATCCAAATAATAAAAATCAAGATTTCAAACTTTTTATGAAAAAAGATATAAGTATCTATTTACAATAGCTCAATTAAAATAAAAATTAAATATGTTTGTAAACTTTCAAGCTCTAAAGTAGAAAGTTGTGATTTATTAAAGATAGATGATACACATAGAACCCTTAAAAAACAAAATTAATATCCAAAAAAATAACAAAGATATAAAAGTATATGCTAGATTTTTTTTAGGACAACATAAACACAAAATCTAGGGAGGAAGAAAGAACACTACCTCTTAAATTTAACTCCGCATAAAAGTAATTATCAAAATACATATATCAAGACAAATTTTAAATAAAAAATAAAGATGAATATAATTAAATTGAGGAATGACTCACACCAACTTAAATATTTAAAATAAAAGAAAATAATATACACCTTTTATATATATTAAAGATAATAAAAATATAAAATATTTTATTTGATGGAAGACGAAAGAAATCAAAATATAACTAAAATATAACGACACTTATTTTTTATATCAAATACAATAAAAATATAAAAAATATAATCTTTTTTTTTAAAGCGAAAAACCCCTTGCAAAGGGGAAAACCCCTTGCGGGGCCGCCTTGGTCTGAGAGACCACGAACAGGGGGTTCTATACCGTCAAAGTCATCCGGGAGTCGCGCTCAGCCCTGCCAGGGGGTTCTATACCGTCAAAGTCACCCAGGAGTCGCGCCCGACCACTGCCGCACCAACATTATCAATTGGATTTTAAGTACCCAATTCAGCTTTTTGGTAGGGTGGAGATTCGAACCTGGGACCTCCCTTGGAGGATTGCCCTCTTCTCTCGAACTCACCTACAACACCTGGGTTATAAAAAATACAATCTCAAGATAAATGTTTAATGTAAGTTGTGTATATGTGTAATTTTGTATGGTTTCATGCACATCATGGATAATCACTTGTTTCAATATGATGGTTTGCATAATGTATTAAAAAAATAAAAAATAAAAATAAAATAATAAGTTGTGATAGTGTGCGTTGTCTGTTTAAAAAAATAGAAATAAAAAAATAATAGAATGTGGTTTGAGTTTTGGCTTTTCTTTGGGAGGTCCAAAATTTAAACCACTACATTAAAAAATAATAATAAATTGTGATGGTGTGCGTCCTCTATTTAAAAATAATAGAATATGATTTAAGTTTTGGCTTTATTTTAAAAAGCCCAAGATTTAAACCACTAAAATGGATGTTTATATGTTATAAATATAAACAAACAAAACACAGAAAAAGAGTGAGGTGGGCCTGCAACCAAGAGGATTAAATCACGTTGTTATGAACCGCGGTGTCGGGTTCAAATGATATAAAGGAAAAAAGGAATAAAAATAAAAAATTATAACACGTTTAGTTTAGAGTCGACTTCACGAATAATCTGGAAGACCCTCTCGGCCACAAACGAAGGTGGCGGCCGCCTTCGCATGCTCATGCTGACATGGCAATGTCGGTTTTCTGGCAATTTGTAGACCTCGTTAAGGGAAAAGGGCAAGCAAATTAAAAACCAGGAAGGTTCTGGAGGCAGGGGCCGTTTACCTGTTCGGCGCGGTCGAATTGTGATGGGAGTCGTATAACAACCAAAATTTCGCCCCATTTCTTCCGTTGCCTCCATTTGATTCCGTTCGTCCGTGCCGTGGCTCTTAGATTTACAGCCCTTCTTTTTAGGGGTTGCAGAAGCCACGAGACTTTATAGCTTAAGCGAAAGTTAGGTTTTTTTTAAAGGGAGGGAAGGAAGAATAAAAGGGAATATGATGGAAGAAGAGGTTGTGGAAGAGCAGAGGAATTCGTCGTACAGGTATTGGGTGAGGGAGAACACAACGGAGGCGGCACCGCCACCCGTTCCACACAAGCTCTCCGCCGATGAGCTGGCCCGCAAATCGCAGTCTCGGTCCACGCCATTGGGATCCGTCTGGAATCAGGTTCGCTATAAATGCGACGTTTGTTTAAAAAATGTCTTTCAATTCCGTTTCATATGAAATGAGGAAATGAGTCTGGTATCGTTGTTGTCTATAAATTTGACCTTTATTATAAATATGCCTTAAAAAACAATTGTCTGCAAAATGAGTGAAGGCAAAAGAAATGGATGGCTTCTAGGTAGGGAAAAATGAATGGAAAACTGAAAATACTAAAATTTGTAGAGCTCTGAAACTTTTGAACCCTAGTTTTTGATTTCTAGAAATTTCAGCGGACAAGCTATCAAAAGCAATATAGATTTTGCGATTGGGGATGTGACTTTATCCTACGAAATATTGTTGTTGTTGGGTGTCACGTGTTGACATTTATGCATGGCATTTTTGCTTTGAAAGTCTTTCACTAAAATGATCGATTGACTAGGAAAGTGTTAATGTCTTTCATTAAAATGATTGACTGCCTAAGAAAATGTTAATGTCTTTCATTAAAATGATTGACTGCCGAGGAAAGTGTTAACTAGGGTTTGTAACCTTACCTAAAGGTGGAAGCAAATCTTTGACTAACGAATTAAATGGCATGAGCTGAGAATGAGACCTAGGTTTAAAGAAAATCTTTGACTAACGAATTAAATGGTATGAGCTGAGGGTAGGTGGAAGCAAATCTTTGACTAACGAATTATATGGAATAAGTTGAGAATGAGACCTAGGTTCGATGCAAATAGTTGACGAGAGACCCAGGTTTTAATCTTGCAAGGGATACATGCATTATTGTCACCGTTATGTTGGGATTGTAATGTACATAGATGAGTCCATTCCAATCCCATATAACCCATTAAAAAAATAAATCTTTGACTAATCAAAAGACATAGATGTTTTATACATGCCGAGTACAAGTTGATGAGATCATGATAAGACTTTGGCATACATACTGAGTCCAAGATGATGAGATCATGATAAGATAGGTGACCTTGTTCGAGATTTGCACAAGTCTGCCATAGGTATATATAATTTCATTATTTTTTCTATTCTTGTAGGGGGCATACTCTCATGCTACTACTTTATGATTAAACAAACTGTTTTTTTTCAATGAGTTTATACAGGTTTTTACGAAGGGTGCTTGTTCCCTCATATTGAGTGGGGTTTGAACCTTGGACCTCCCAAAAAGAAGCCAAAGCTCTTACCATTGCAGTAAGCTTGCAGCTTTCAATGAGTTTACACAGGTTTTTATGAGGGGTCCTGATCTCTTCATACTGAGTAGGGTTTGAACCTTGAATCTCTCAAAAAGAGGCCAAAGCCCTTACCACTGCAGTAAGCTTCCAGCTCTGATTAAACAAGTTGTTAACCAGTAGTCCTTGAGTAATATAAGGAAATTTTTAATGGATTTGGCAACTCATTCTCACCAACTCCCAAACATTGTTCTTGTATAAAGTTTATATAACGGGGGTTGTAGATTATTTCAAGTTTGAAGCTAACAACATTGGCTTCATGCAGAGTCTTAAGTGATCTGTTTTTATTTTTTCATTTCTAAGCTTCTCTATATGTGCCAGGAAACCCTTGTGCATTGAATATGGTTTTAACCATATGTCCTTACAGAAAGGTGTAGGTTTTTATTTCACATATTGCTATTTATTTAATATGACATTGATTGAACTTTTTATTAAATTAAAAGTTATTCTCCTCCAATACCACTGGAAATGATCACTCGACTTTTAGTAATGTTGAAATTCTATCATTGGAATATGCCACTAGAAACGATCACTTGAGTCTTAGTGATGTTATATTAGAGTCTTAGTAATGTTACGTTAGTTAGCACTATAAATTATTCCCTTTTTTATGGTTTGAATTGAAAGCCTTTTTGGATTTCTAACTAGTTAAGTGTAACATTTCTAGATATTTGAGGCAGGGACTGGAATTTTTGACATCTGCCCTTGATTTGTTGGGAACTACAACTTCATGGCCCTTTCAAATCAATTTCCAACCATTTGGGTTTAGTATTCCACTTGCATTTATGACCTTCAATGTGTTTTTTTGTCCTCTGGCAGGAAAAAAAAACACCTGCCTTATGTATCAGTTGAACTATAATGATCGTAAGTTGTAACAAATAATTTGGCTTTTGCAATTAAAAAGTTTAGGGTTGACCCATCTCAAACCATTACTGTGCATTTATAATGAAAGTTTCTTAACAGGCATGAAGCCGAGTTGATCGAATAGCTATGATGTTTTTAGGAAAAGATCTTTTGGAGTGGATGGTAAAATTCATATAATCTGCTACAACTATGATGAAAAATAAAAAAAAAAATTATGAGACAAAAATGTCATGGATGTCTCCATGAAAGATACTTTTATACATTATAGTAGCTTTTTCTACTCTGATAACTTATGTTTGGTACTCATGTTTGGTTGTGTTTTGAAGTCTCGCAAAAAAGCAGGTAGTCAATGCACTCTTCCTGTTTCTTGAGCGTCGATGGCCTATCTATGGCAAATCCACCCAAATGCATTTTATGCCTTTTATTGTGCTTTTGAGATGGGTTTTTGGCAGCATAGAGGTAAAATGAGCAAGGAAGAAAGCTTTTTCATTTGTCTATTTCTGTTTCTTGAATTAATCTTTGACGTTTTTATGGTAGGAGTAATTTCTTACAATATCAGCTCCATTTACTTCAATAGTTTAGTGGTTGGGAGGATTTATCAACTTCCTTATAGCAGTACTAATGTGGGTAAAGGTGTCTAGTCATTAAAGATTAGCAAATACTTAAGGTGCCCTATGCCTTGACCACAAAGTATATTATTTGGGGCATAGTAGATAAACTTGGACTAGGCAAGGCTGAATCAGGACTTAGACTTGGCAATTAAAAACTCGAAGAAAATGCAAATTTTCATTGAAAAAAAGTTATTTATTTCATGCATATCACAATTAATTAACCTATACAAATAAAAAATTATTACTGTAAGTGATACAAGCATAAACTACACATGAAAGTGACAAAACCCAGTTCAATTAAAGAAATTTTAATGCCTCCAAAATTCAAATATTCTTGTATTGCTTATGATATAAAAAGGTACAAATTACAAAATGTGTCAAAATGCCTCAATAGGCCCACTATCTAGTGTCTTAATCCTCTGTCTTTGTGCCTCTGCCCATGCCTCTTTTTGTGCCTTTGTTGTTAACTGCTCTATACTATCAAATCATCCATTGAAAAGAGAGGCTGTTGCTGTTGCTCCTTTGGCATTGTGATTCATTTAGATGATGGATCAATCTCATCTAAATCAGTGGCTTCGTAATTTGTTCGTGCAATTTTTTTATGGTGGAGGTGAAGGTTGTAATGAACAAATACAAGATCATTCAACTTTTGCTGTGCAAGTTTAGTGCCCTTCTTGGAGTGAATATGCTCAAACATACTCCAATTGCGCTCACAACTTGAAGCGTTGTATACTTGTCATAAAACTTTCATGGCGAAGCGTTGAAGATTGGGCGTATACGCACCAAAGTCCTCCCACCATAAATCTAGAAAATGCCAAGAAAAAAGAAATTTAATAATTTATGTAAAATTGTAAATTGAGATTGTTTTTGAAAACAAAATCAATAATAATTTGATCCATAAGGGTTACTTGGCCTCAAAGTTGACCTTGCTTGAATGCATTGTGGGGATGTGAAAAGGTAGCCCTCACATCTCTTATAATATTGCAACTCATTGTATATCAAATTGTGGGTGTGCTCATTTGGCAACATTTGGTCAAGGCATTGCTAAAGGCCCAACATCACCTCATAGTCGACCTTGAGTGAATGATCATAACAAAATTTGGGGTTGAGGTGGTACCTTGTTGCATGTAGTGGGCTATGGAGCTGAGAAGGCCATCGCCAGTCAATTAGTTTCCAAATGGGATTGTATTTGGGCTGGGAATAATTATAAAATGAGGCTATTGCCGTTTTGGCCCTATCTATAGCCTCATATACATATCCCATTGATGATTTTTATCCATCAACAAGATGGAGAACCCTCACCCAGGTTTTGTAGGTGAGTTGGAGAGGAGAGGGCAATCCTCCAAGGGAGGTCCCAGGTTCGAATCTCCACCCTACCAAAAAGCTGAATTGGGTACCTAAAATCCAATTGATAATGGTGCGGGCAGGGTTGGGTGCGACTCCCGGGTGACTTTGACGGTATAGAACCCCTTGTTCGTGGTCTCTCAGACCAAGGCGGCCCCGTAAGGGGTTTTTCGCTAAAAAAAAAAAAAAAAAAAAAAAAAAAGATGGAGAACCCTCACCAAAGGCTTTGACACCTGATGTCAAATGAGAGATTTTAGTTATTGTTAGCAACTTAGCCATTTGAAATTTGGATTACAATTCAAAATTTACAAATGGAAAAATATTTTGAATAAATTAAAAAAAAAGTGCCTTGATTGCCTCATGCATAGCTGTCTAGAAGGCCTCCTGAAAGACATAATTGTACACTTTCTGGCCCTAATCGGATAGATGCTATCTAGAAATGTCTTCAGCAATCCACTCCTCGCTTACAAACAACCTCTTCAATGCCCCTTTTGCATCAAAGAGGCTTTGCAATGTAATGAAATTTGTGGCAAATCGTGTAACACTAGGTCGCACAAGCCCACTCCCATTAGTGAATTGCCTCATGAGCTGGAGGACCCACGTATGGTTGTAGATGAATTTGGTAATACATTTGGCCTTTTGTATAACCTTAGTCACCCAAGGTAATTTCCCAATGTCTTCGAGAAGCAAATCGAGACAATGGGTTGCACATGGTGTACAAAAAATGGTGGGGAATCTCTCCTCCAAAATCCTAGCAGCTGCTATATATGCTGATGTGTTGTCTGTGATAACTTGGTCAACATTTTCCTGCCCGACCTCTAACACCACCTCCTTTAGAAACCTAGTAAGCATTTCGACACTCTTAACTTGTATTGATGCAATCCACTGACTTGAGGAATACAATTCCTTTTGTAGAAGCAACCTAAAAATTAATCCAAGTCCGATTTTTCCTAGCGGTCAACCCATCAGACATGATTGTGCAACCCCTTTTCTCCATACCCTGTGCTGCTTTTCAACCATGAGTTGAATATCCTCCATGGAATCCTGAAAGAAAGGGCTCCTAAAATCATTATAAGTTGGCGGTTTAAATCTTGGGCTGCAAACTGTGAGGGCATCAATCATTCCTCACCAATGTGGAGATCTTGTCACATTAAAGGGAATGTCGGAAGAATACCAAAAACTTGCACAAGTCTTCCTTGCAGCCTTGTGCCTTTCCTTGTTGCATGCAATCATACCCTCAAGTGTGGGTTGTGACCCTGGCCTGAAATGTTCCACAAAAAAAGACTCCTCCATGCCATTCCTCAGGTTTGCCACGGATGGACTTGATCCACTTTGGCGCTGCTGAAACCAGCAAAAGGTGCTGCCAGTACCCTATGTACAAGGTTGAGAATAGGGAGTAACCATGGCCTCACTTGTTCTTTGTTTTAGTTCTTTCTTCTCACTATAGTCTATGAGGAGGGCATTGAATTCCCTCACAACCTTAGGCTCCACTTATGGACATGGCTTGACATCATGGTATTTTATCCTTGCCAAGTGGTATTTGATGCGGTTTATGCCTCCTTGAATTTTTTTCCCACAAAAATTACAATATACCCTTCCTTTCTTTTCTCAATCCTTTGCATACTTCCACGTTGGGTCTCTTTTTTCTGTCATTATTTTTCAATGAGGGTGCACATGGAAAGATTAAGCATGTAGTTAGAAACTTTAAAAAAAGGAAAAAAAAGCTCTAGGGTTTAAGCATTGATAGCTGAAACTGAGTTTTTTTAATCCTCAAATGTAACTCTTGGGTGGTTATTAGATTCTTTCAGACTAAGAAAATTTTGGATTTAGGATGCAAATGAGTGTTTTTGTTGGTCTGATTTCACCTTATCTCTGCTCTCTCTACAACTTGGAACAACAAAAATGAGGGCAGTTTGAAAAACAAAAAAACAATTTATGCTGTTTCCCATACGTGTGCCATGTTGACTGAGTTTTTTTTTGGGACTCGGTGAGTTTTTTTACTTGCGAGTCAAAAAAAACTCGTCAAGTCAAACCTGATATAATTCGGCAAGGCCAACTTGGGCGTGAGTTTTTCTAAAACTGGTCGAGTTTCCTAACTATGATCTAGGGAATGTAGTCTGTAATTTTTACATCCCCCTTCTCTCTCTCTCTCTATTTTATTTCAGCTGGTACAAGTTAACAATACACATTACATACCCTTGTGGGCTTGTCTCAGAAGAGACATTAGTTAGATACCAGAATGGATTGTCAGGATACATTCAGAAAAATGCCATTACTAGCAGCATGATGTAGGCTAAAACATTGTGATTGTGACTATCATGATACTTAGACTTGACAAAGCCATTTTCTTAGACTTGACCTAGTCAGTCTTTAGCCGAGTTGCAAGTTTGGTGATCTTTTCAACATTTTAAGAGCCACAAGTTGAGCAACAAAAACTTTTTTGACCTTAATTGGCTCGTGATATTACTCATTATTAACTTGAATTGCCTTACTGCTAATCCTTCCAGTTTTGTTTTGGTGTCCTTTTTCTTTTCCCCTCCCCTCTGTTTGGGTATATTGGACTGTAAGGGGATTGAAACCGACCCCATCTGTTTCACATCATAACCATGTTACTGCAGTATTTTGAAAAACCATATCATCTAGGCACCCATGCGAATTGAACTTTAGTGAACTCTTTGTGAGAATTCTTTCAGGAATATTATTCAATTTTGATTTTCTATTAATTTATTCTTTATATGTCACAATTTTAGTATCATGCATTTTGATGCTATCCTTCAAGGAATGAGCCTTGTCCTGAAAAGGAGTTGTGTTTAACTGGCTGAATCTAGTTGTTTATCGTTCTAATCTTCCTTCTGGTGAGAGGCTTTGTTCACTTAAAAATCTTCTATTTAGCTTGTATTTTCCGGTTCCTTTTATAATTTACGGAGTTCGGACCATATTATTCAAATCTTGAGCATTAGCTGAGATGTTTCATTCATGATTTCTGGCTGTTAAATATGCTACGTATCCTTACTCTTAAAATTTTTGTGCAGAGGATTTATTCTTTAAGACCATATGGAGCATCCTTGGAATTCATGCTTTGAAACATCGAATAATGTCTTTTTTGGAGAGATTTGTGATATAGTCAGAGAAGCCTGCTCCCATATGGTTGAAAGGAGTAGGGGGATCTGATCTAGTCATCTCCACCTAGTGAATGTTTTGCCATTTTATAAGAGAAATTTATGTCTGTGCTGATGTTAATGAACTTTTTTTATGTAATGGATAATCTCCATTCTTTCTGGCAAGATTTTGAATATTTTATGTATTATTAATTTGTCAAGTTCATTTTTCATTTAAAAATATTTGTAGGTTTGCCTATTTACGACATAGTCACTAAATACAGATATTTTTTGAAATTATCCTCTCTTCTAATAGAACCATCCCCATTATTTTACAATTTTGAATATGTTTAGTATTTTAGGATCTGTTATTTTGGCCACTTTCTGGCTAGTCAAGGTGAGTTATGCCGATTCAAGTAACTGGGGCTGTGGAGCTCAGGTTGAATACTAGTCACGTGACACTTATGGACATAAGTTTTTTTCAAAATTTGTTCAACAGTTTATCTTTCTTACACTAAGAATCTAAATGTATATGGTTTTTTGACTGTTGCTCTCACATTTGTGCCATATGATTTGAAATACATTTTCTGATCACATTGATATAATATTTTAATGACAACTACCTAAATGATCATTATTTTTAACATGAAGTTTGAATCGTTGCCTTTGATGGAATCACATTGGCAATTTTTTCCTTTTCCAGATGCAAGGCTAATAATGACATAAAATTTCACATCTTTAAGAGGTGGTGAGTTTTGCACAATTAGTTCCAACTGTTTTCACAGGGCCAATTGCTCTCACATTATTTGATTGCTCACCAAAGTCCAAAATGCATGACAACACCATTTTGCCTTCTGTCTCTGTGACAAGTTTTAAGTCCCATTATGGCCTTTTGAAAATTATTGCAGTTATGAATGAGACGTGAAACCTTTGTAATGTAAACCTTCTAACATTTAACCTAATCATTAATTTATTGTCATTACTTATTTTATTGGAATAGCCTATTCTTTTAATATTTTGAAAATTTGAATTTTGGTAACAAATTAATTAGTTCATATGATGAAAATATTTGACTTAATTTTTCTCTAGAAATATTTGACTTAATTTTTCTCTAGATTTATTTGACTTAATTTTTCTCTAGATTTAATGACTCTTAAAGATCTATTTCCCAATCTTTGTCTAGACTCTTTGTAATCATGGAACAGATAATGTAATCTGGGAAGAGTCATGTGCTTTGGTTAATTATAAATCTTATATCAGGACACTGGTCTGTATATGATCTAAAAGAGAGCAGAGAATGGTATACAATTTGGTCTGAGAAAATAATGCATTCTTAATGCCCTTGCCTTGTCATAAACACTGGAAATGCATATGTGCATCACATAAACTTTTAAATTAGTTTATGTTGGCATAATTGTTAGATTGAACTTGCTGCATGTGTCTGCTTTTGGTGTACTCATTTCTGATTGTGAGAAACATTTTCTATTATTAATGTTATAAACTAAATTGATTTGTTTATGACAGGCAGGAACTTGGGAGGAGAGGAACTTAAGCACTTGGGGGAGCGATAGGATAAAGGTTATTAAATATTGTTCATATTCTTGTATTCCTTGTTATCTACACTAATAAATGTAAATAGATATTGTTAACTTGTATTGATTAATTGTTTTATCTGCACATCACCGACATTATGGATTTGGAACTCTCAGGAACTCCTCACTTGTTTAGATGCATTAGAATTTTCCAGTGGTAAAGCAGCAATTCTGGAAGTATTAAGCTGTGTTGGTGATGTAAGTATTCGTCTTTGTAGACTCTTTGGAATAACACAAATATTTGGGATGTATTGTAATCTTCAGTGGTTTAAGAAATGTTATTTTCGTGTCATGCCCTCATGCCCTGTGGATTTATGTGAGGTGATTTCAAATTCATGAATTTACATTGGTAGCTTGTATAGTTAGCAGAGCTTATCTGCATGTCTTAATTTTCTGTCTCTCTTTTTCCTTAAATAAAGCATGGACAGTGTTGGTTAGTAATTGTTGTTGAAACCTAGTTGTTGGGTTCACGTGACTTATGTTGATTAAACATGTCTTCAGGCTTCGTTGGTTACTGTACGTAACAAAAAGCGTGTTGGTTATTCTTATGAGATTGCCTTGAATTTTAAAGGTTAGTGCTCTAAAAGGTTTTACATGTGACTCTTTGATGTTATTCTTTTCCTCATTTAATTGGAGCTTATCGAGCTTATTGGTATTAGCATCTAGAAGAATTTATGGTCTGACTCAGATTTTGGTTTGAAACAGGAGAGTGGTTAGTTGAGGAAGAAACAAAGGAGATTATGGGCACTTTAAAAATCCCAGAGGCCTCTTTTGGTGAACTGGAAGATATGCAGGTATGGCTTTCAAATATTTGAAGTTACGAAATGCTTTAGTAATTCCATGGATTTGAATCTCTACTAATGATCTGGAGGTTTTTCTATTGTTGTTTAAATGCCCTAAAGGTTATGGTACTGGGTATGAAGGTATTTGGAGCTCATTTCATGGATGTTATTAGTGACATGTGTTTTCAAGTATGATTAAGTTAGATCTTGTGCTTCCATGATCTTATTTGTTAATTATTTAAATAAGTTATATGTGGCTATTGGGGGCCACTCCCATCAAAATATGACAACATTATATCTGTTATTAGGTGCATTTGAGTCTAGACCTTATTCAACCAAAATTTTCATTAAGAGTTTCCAGCTCCCCTTTCTATCAAAGATATTTTTTAGCTTCTTCTCCACAAGCTGCTTGTTAGGACCGATATGCCCTAACTATTTAATTATTGTAATTAGTTATCTTATTAGTAGTAGTTAGTGTTGTGACTAATTAGTGGGTCTCAAAGTCTATTTAGGGTTAGGGTTTGTCAGACAGTGTATGGGTCCTTATTATATATTGGATTTGTAATGAGAGGAGAAAAAATTGCATTTTTGTTTTAGGAGTTTTGAAGGAGGTAGCCCCTCGAAGTCGCCCGTGATAGTGTAATCTTTCAAACCATTAATAAAATTTGTGCTTCATTTCCCATTTTGGTGCATATTTCCTGTGTTAATTTTATTGTTGCAGGCAGAGTCGTTTCATTGCCACATTTCCTCCATCAAATCCTTTATCTTTTCCATTAAGAGGTAGACTCTCCCTTGGCCAGTTACCTTGTAGAATTTTTAGTTTGCCTTGCTGGATATATAAACTGCGATTCGCTAAAGTACAAATCCAAATTTGAATATAATTTCAAGATTCCTTTCAAGCCAGAGTTTCCAACAAATAAGAGTAGTAGAAATGCTCGAGAAAATGCTTGATGCTTTGCTTTGAAACGACAACTAACCTAACATTTCTCAAAGTCTTGATGTCAATGGAGCAATCCAACATATTCTCATTTTCTTGAAAAGACAATCCCAAATAGTAGAAGCAAAAGAACAACGAAGAAGTATATGATTCGATGTTTCCAAAGCCTTCTCACGCTCATGGTATCCACTTCTTTAAAGACTCTCACCTAAAGAAATGTCAAGGCCTAAGGGAGGGCCTTAAGTTACCAAATCTTCCTCCAAGGGAAATCCATGCGAGTAAGGAATTCCTAATGCTCCCATACCTGATATCTGATCTTGACCAAGTATCCACCATCCAAGTGATCCGATTATGAAAGTTGGAGATGAGATTTCAAGGGAGTGTTTGTGGCAACCCGAATTTTTAGATTTCGTTTTATTTAGTTTTTAAGTAGCTGCAAATGACATCTAGTGGCAAAGTGTAGATCCTTTCTCCCTTTACCTGTATATTGGGTTTATTCAATTTTCTATAAACTGCAAAGCAGTTATAGAAAAGCTTGTAGAATGGCCCCTCCCTAAGCAAGTTCTTAGATTTTGCAGGCCTAGCTTTTGCATAGGGGATAAGGACATTGATAAAGAACTACATTTGGTTGACAGTCGAGGATACGATTAAATTTTGTATTAACCCTGCTTTTTTAAATTCAGTTTAGGTAATCCTGGGTTAAGCAGGATGGCCAGGTGTGAATAGGATCTTTGTGCCAAGGATCCACGGCTTTTGAAAGATGAAACCATGAAATGGGCATAACCAATTGTATTTTTATAAAAGTATCATCCTAGAAGTAGAAGTGAAGGTATCTTTCTGTTTAAAGATATATAAGGTCAATATAATTAGTTACTTTGCTTGGTAAGTTTCCATATCAATATTAATGAGAGATTCACCAGATTTGTCACAAGAAAAATCAAGTTTAGTTTCCCAATGTGCCTTGCATCAATTAGCTTTCATTAAAAATCGTTTTTAGACTTTTTCATAAAAAATCATAAGCTGTGTAGAAATGTCACTTCTTCCCTATGCATGCATGTGCACACAAATTTTACATACATGCTTAAATGGAATGATGAGCTAATTGTCAATGGAAGTCATTGAATTACCAAGATCCTTCAAACTTAGAAGCTGTTATATATATCCAGTGGTATTTCAAGTTCTTGTGATTTAAGTTGCACTCTCATGGTGTCCAAGATTGGTGAACTTTGAGTTGTTCATTGTGTGCATGCAAGTTGTATTGTTGATATGGTGACACTTTCAGTATTTAGCCTCTTTCATCATTCTTTGTCAACTTGACAGATAAGATCTTCTCTTTGAGGATGATCAGGTAATTCAATTTTCACTTGGGATAATTGCTCATTGTGTCCCATGGGCACTTTTTGAAGTTTGGTTGTTTTCTTGTCGAATTGTCCCTTGATTAAAGCTGACCAAATTGGATGTCATTTTCCAGAAACAGATGAATATGATCATCTTAAATTTAGGATTGTTCCTTGTTGATGTTACCATATTAATTTATGAATGATTATGTTTAGTGTTGTATCTCTTTTTTCTAATACAAGTATTTTTCACTTGGTAGTATTTCTAGGCCTTCTAAAAAAATGTGTATCTCATTTGAGTTTCCAATAGATAACTACTTAATGTAATGTCATCCATTTGTTCCTTGCACATAGACAATTCTTATTATGAAATATTTTAAGAGATATTTTCTCTTTGTTTTGTAGTTGGAGGTGACTTTGAAGGAGGACAAGGAGATCCCAAATTCGGAAAGGAGTAAAATTATTAAAGATTTGAAGGCATTTTTATCCCCGATTCGGGAAAAAATGCTCAAATTTGAAGAAGAGCTCAAAGGCAGATGACTACTTTTTTTTATTTTTTTTTAAATTTGAAATTATACAAGGCCAATGTCATTGAGTTATCCTCCCAATTATTTTGGACATGTAGTGTTTTACTTGTTCAAGAATGGTGTTGAAATATAGCCTTGCTATTTTTTGTAGCATTGACTAGATTACGCCAATTGTATCAAATCAGTGAAGCATGATAAAATATACAAATCTTTTTGTGCTTGATATAGAAAACTAAGTGTTGGACTTGAAACTCATTCAAAATGCAATCAGGTCTGTCTTTTATGTTTCAGTAAGTTGTATATAAGAATGATTTTAAACGTCTTAAATAAGTGGCATACTTGTCCCATGAATTGTGTCTTTTGTGAATTAGCATGTCTTTATGGAATATTTTCTGCTTGGCCTATATGATGGTCAATTTTCAAGTCCTTAGTGGACTTATGGGTCTTGTGGTAATAAAACATCCTCTGTTTGCTCTATTAGTCCAACCCTGAACTTGTTACTCAATATGCAAGGAAGAAACCATGGTTATTTTTAGCTGACAACAGAGACTTTGTTCTTCAGAGTTTGTAATTGATTAAATGCACTGGCCTATGACATTAGGAAGTATGCTGTATGTCCTAGTAAAATGTTTTAACTGGATCCAAATTTTCATTTATGTTGACAGTTGTGGCACATTAAATCAAAGTAATTGGCAACTGTGTATAAAAACTGATTTCTGATTAAGTTCCGTGTGAGATTAAGTGCTGAATTATGCCAGATAGAATTTGAAGCTTTTTATTTATTTTTTGGTGCATAGGGAACCTCTATAATCCCCAGCCCGTTGGGACAATCTGAAGCTTTTAATATCAACACAATTTTGGCAACTCAAGGGACTCTTCTCCATTTAAGTTGTAGTTATGGTAGTACAACGAAGTTCTCTTACCATTTTTGGATTGAGTACATGGAGGCTCTGCATTCCATGTATTTAATTTTCTATGGGCAGTTCCATAAGTTCCACCAGCGGCAATTCTCCATGGTCTTCTTTTCCCTTCACTTGATCAGTTAAAAAGAGGCCTCTAATCCTGTTTTTTCTATCTTTATCACCCATGCCTAAATTCTTAATGTAGGTTTCATCTGACTATTAGAGTTATAATCACCTACTGTTCCCCTTAGTGCTAATTATTTATTAAATGTTTAAGCTTTCTCTTTAGCCAGGATTACTAGGTTTATAGACCTTTAATCCATGGGCAGATATGTTTCTGTTAATGCAAGGTTCAGAATCCATCTTGCAACTGTCAGCATCTTTTAAGTCTTTTATATTTTGAGGCGTACTGCCATGTGGTTACAAAAAAATAGAATTTAAGATTTTCCCCAGGCTGAAGTGCAAAGTTGATTGTACTTTAGATTTGTACTTGCAGAATCCACTGAAGTCTTTGTGTTGCCCTTTCTTTGTATATCAACATGCTTCTGTATATCTAATTTTTTTTTGAATCTGTTAAATGGGATTTAAACGGGCGTCACCTGTATTAGATCATAACCACATTGTAGTATTACAATAACTTGGCAGTATTGCATGTATTGCTTGGCAATACTTGATCTGCGGTTCCTCGAAAGTTGAGGAATATAACCAGTTGAGCTAATGCCATTTGATGCTTCAGCATATCTTTGTCTTTTATTGGGTAAAGTTTTTGTGCTAACCTTGTCATTTTCTTTGACTGTGCATGCCAAGGGTTTTCAATATGTTTGTAAATAACATTAAAAACATTCCAACGAGTATCAGAACCAACAACATGCTCCAAATGCTATCACCTCCTTTTTTAGTAATTTTATGTACATTTTATTTATCTTCTTGTCATTTTTTTTTTTGGTAAGTAGTGTTTGTATTTACAAGTGGGTTTTAACAAGGATCCCAAAACCTGATTACATAAGCAATGGGCCTAGGGCATCAATCCCTTGAAACTGAACACCAAAACAGAAATCCCGCCCAGCGGTAACAGAAAGCATGAAACAATCCCTCTCAGCGGGAAACAAACAAATAAGAAAGAAAGTAGTTTTGGAGATCCCGCCCGACGGGGAGTAGCCAAAAACCACCATCGAGAAGATCCCGCCCAGCAGGAAGCAAAGAAAAACCGTTACAATAAAATCCCGCCTCGCGGGAAGCAGTAAAAACCACCACAAACAGTCCCACCTAGCGGGAAGCAGCAGGGAAATCCCGCCATCCGGGAAACCAGCAAAAAAGAAAGGATCCCGCCTCGCGGGAAAACCGACGGATTTGGCGGATCCCGCCCTGTGGAGAAACCATCCCGCCCACCGAGAAAACATATCGTTCAGCGAGAGCCATCCTGCAGGAAGTCGACAGCCAGCACAAAGAGAATCCAGCCCATCGGGAAGCGACTAGAGAGCTGCACCATGATGAACCCGCCCCGGGAAAAAAGAAGAGGATAACGTCCCGACAAAAAAAAAAGAAACAGCAGGTTAAGGGACCAGGGATCTAGGGACTAGGAATCTCGAGCGGGAAGAGGAACCAGTCACAGGGATGGGATCCTTAGGAACCAAAACAGTGGGAAGCTGTCCAAACCCTAAACCATCACCTCCACCGCACCGAGAAACACAGGGGACCAGATCCACGCGAATAACCTGCAAAAAAACCCAGGGGGAAGCCTGAGGGAAAAAGGGAAGGGATCCCCAACCAAACAGGGATCCCTGGGAAGCACCAGTCCGAAAAAACAACCAAGGAAACCCTAGCCGGCCGGGAGGGGCGCAGATAGTGGAGAAGGATCTCCCTCCAGGAGATCATCTGCAAACAACCACTCCCCGGGAGGGATGACCTGGGTTGAGCCAGGGACTGGGCAGGAACCAGGAGCCATGGGAGGGGGAGCAGGGGAGGGACCAGAGCCCTCCCCTCTCTACTTTCTTCCCTCCTTACAATCATCTTCTTGTCATTTTTGACTTTGGACATACTTTTCTTTTCTTCTCAGAGTTACACTTCATTTTTTGAAGGTAAGTACCGGCTACCGATCTCTTCCTTACTGTCTTTCTGGTCAAATACAGGTGGTCACTTAAGCTCAAATTTTACCTATAACTGGGGATAGATTCAAGTAAGAAGGTTCTGTCTGACTAAGCATCTCTCACATTTTTTCCTCTTATGACATGTCAAAAACTGTTCTTATTTCATATTCTTCATGTGAGGCTCATTTTTCCTTAACAATAACATTCGGCATTCTTGTAATGTCTTTTGTTTTACTTGAGTAGACTATCAAGTAGACTAATAATGTGATAATTAAAGTTGGATTTTTTGTTGGTGCCTCAACAAAATGTGTGTCTGCAATTTCCAAGCTCCATGGGAAAGAACTCTGTGAAGTGTCGTGTATGTGCCTTTTGATACTCTTAAGGCTCGAATGTCTATGCATAGTCAACAAGTCCATTGATTTTGATGAATGTCTATGTATTGTCAACAAGTCCATTGATTTTGATGACAGTGACACAAGATCTATTTGAAAATTCATCAGAAGTGGACCCTCATTATACTGTCTAAAGCTTAACATTCTGTTCATAACTTCATAGCCCTTTTTTATTTGGACTCCATGAATTTAACACTTCCATTAGTGGGTTTTATGAGTTGTTGGAATATATTACATTATTTGGTTCTTTACTAATGTACTATCATGGGTACATATTTAGATTATGAGTTTATTAGGACTTAAGTACTTTATTAAAGCAATGTAATAAATGCACATGTGCAATGATGTAAATGTGCATGTAGTCCACATGTACAGAAGTCCTTAGACTAGAATAGTGAGGTGTCATAGGAATATTGAAGGGAAAGAGTTGCATCTCATTATAAATAGGCCTTCATAGAGTAGTAGAAGAAGAGGATTTTGGAGTGCATAGGTAGAGTAGTAGTAGATATAATATAGATTCATTTTTTGCAAACATGGAGAGGTTGTGACCTTCATTGAATAGCATTGTATATTTTTGTGAGCTTTCATTAATGGCGAGTTATTTCTGAAGTTTCTTGTCATATTTTCATGCATATTAGTTAGCCATTATCATAGTTATAACATTGCATGCATATTTCCATACTTCTTTTAAGTTATATTAGTTTGGTTGCATTTTTTTTAAGTTTATAGCTTCAAGAACTAATAGTGATATTAGAGGACTAGGTAGATCAATAGGAAATAGAGAAGAGCCACAAGAGAAATTGAGAGGAGATTGCAAATCTGATTTTCAAAATATTTGAATTTAGTATTGGCTAGAGTTTTTCCACAAAGTAGTAGAAAAACTTGTGAAGACTAGAACTCATCATTGCTCTTACTAGATTGGCAATCCAACTAGTGAAAATTGTTTTTTATAGATTTATAGAAATTTCTTTTATTATTGCCTAATTCTTTGTTGCAGAAGAAAGGAGATTCAAAGAAAGTTGGGAAGCTTCCTACAAGAGCTAGGAAGAATATCTTCTTTGGAATTAATCCAATACCAGAAGCAACAAGTTGGAGATTGAAGATCTAGTGGCCAAGGAAGCCACATTGAAGATTGCAAATCAAGGATGAGATCCTAGAAAGAAGACCCCATTGAAGGAAGAAGAAACTCAAGGGGAAGAGTCCTAGTGAAGATTGGAGATGGTGATCTTCATTAAAGATTGAAAACCTCACATTGAAGAAGAGGTCCATAGAAGGCCTTATTGAAAGAACTTCCATAGTGGAAGATTGAGGATAGAGAAGGACTGGCAAAAGTCCTATTGCAAATTTCAGTAGCAGCGGATTTAGGAGATCCAAGAAGGAGATCTCACTACGAAACTTCCATAGTTGAAGATTGAAGAGATCAAGGAAGGTCTCATTGAAGGTTTTTGAAGCTGCAAGATTGAAGACCTTGGAGAGGTCTCAAGGAGAAACAAGGAGAAGGCTTGGAGAGCCTCATTGAAGGAGTTCCTAGAAGAACTCATTGGAGAAATTTACTACCAAGGAGAAGCTCTTGATAGTAAAGAAATTGGGATAATTGTCGCCATTCGACGACAAACTCAAGGGAGAAAGATTTGGTAAGAAGTTTGTCAAATTTCAGAGTAGTTTGGAGATCTCAAGACTTTCAGATTCTTGAGAAGAAGATCTAGTTTGAAGTCAGAATTTGACAAGGAGAAAGGAGATAGAGAAACCACCAAATCTGAGAGATTTGGGGATTGTCATTGAAGGGTTCTTGAGGAATATCTCAGCTGTGATTTGGAGGAGTTTCCTACCAAATTTTTGAGATTCAAGGACGTTTCGGAAGGTTTTGACTGCTTTACAATCTGAAAATTTTCAGATTTGAGGACATCGAGAAAGCAACAATTTGGGCAGCATTAGTAGCTGCTAAGATTCAGATTTCAAAAGTGCATTTTGAAGAAGAATAAAAGCCACTAAATCCCAGTTTCGGGCAGCAGATTAGGGGAGTGTTAAAGCTGCAAAAAGGTGAGCCCAAGAGCTGTTTTTGGACAGCCTAGAAGAGCTGCAATATAATTTACAAAAAGGCAGTTAGGTGATTCAAATCACCATCATCATCACCTGCAGAGGTGAAAAGGTATGCAACAAAGGTGCAAAAGGTTCATTAGCTGAACTTTTATATTTGGATTCTTATCAAGTTTATTTAGCACCCGTTTCAAGGTTTAAAGGTTGCATAAATAGTGTTCATTCAAGTCTTCAAGGTAGTGCAAAAGTTAGTCTACATGGTTCAAATCTGCACATAAAAATAGAAGTTATTTATATTTCGAGAGATGAAAATATCAACATTCTATTGACTATTCTAAGCAAGAGAAGACTCTAAAAACTTGCATATACTGTATAGTGCAAAACATTATGGAAAAGCTTGGATTATTGAGTGAAAAGTAACCAAGCAAGAAAAGTATTGCCAAAGGTTTGAAGGCCATATTGACTTCAGTTTATCTCAGCCTGCAAAGGAAGTTGAAGCCAACATTTTGAGGTCAAGAGAATCGGTTTAAGAGCACAGGGGGGCAAACGTTTACAACATCCTATTCTACGTTTACACCTCATTAGAGCCATTCAAAAGAGCTCTGGAGATAGTTTTAGTAGCATCAACCTGTGTCAATCACCCAAGCGTTAGCAGATATTGTTCTCAAATAAAAGACAACAAAAAAGGTGAAAGAAATAGGCAGAAGGTATAGCTACAACAAGGACGTCAAGTTGAATACGTCTAGCATCAAAATAGCCTTTGGTGAAGGCAAAAAAAGGTACATCCGGTAGCCTTTGGTGAAGGCAAAGCGACAATTGGAAGCCTTTGGTGAAGGCATTGCAGGATAAACTCAACAATGTAAATCGAACGATGCAAGCATCGTAGGGTTTTGTCCACGTAATAGAAGCGTTGGGAGTAGCATTGTTGGCACCAAGAGTAAGCATCTTTTTACCCACGCAATGTGCACCAAAACAAGTATTGCATTCGGCTAAGACATACAACGTAGAAGTCATTACAGTTGGTAAAGCAAACTCAAGGATTTGCACCCTCTAGACAAGGAGGAGACACATCAAAGTTATAACGCATATCCTTAAAGTTTGGCTCAGATTGAAGGAGTTAACCATCACTGAAGCTACCGCATACATTTGGTTGGCATTCTTTAGGAGCGTTGGAAGATAACGATCTCTGCCAGAGAAGTGCCGAGATAATAAACATCATTTCTCTTCAAGTGAAGCGATTGGAGAATACCAATTATTGAAACGTTGGAATAGTATCAAAACCTACAGTGAATGAGCGTTAAGCTAGCAAGGCGAAAGCGTTTGAATAGCCTAAGGGAGTTAGGGCAAAATGGTGAAGGAATTGCACCACGTGGAAGAAGGCGTCTCATGCACACAGTAGAAAGTCGCCACTACTCAAGCACTCAACATTAGAAGTATACCTGGACGAAGCATCATTCTATAATGCTCTTGTAGAAGCGTTAGGTCAGAGGCGTTGAAGGTAACAAATAACCCATTTAATGCCACTTGTTATTCGACGTTGGGAAGGTGCACTACAAGTGTTTGAAAAGAGTTAGGCAAAGCAAGTGCCACTTGGCACCATCCTTCCTACATTGTGTTATAATCCTGTAGGAACACTATAAAAGTTCTTGTGCAATGCTCAAAAAGGACGTCAATTCGAAGTTAACAAATCGAAATTAAGGCAGCATTGAAGAGTCTATAGCACATGAAGATCAAGTAGTGATAAAGCATTCTATTGCGCCTGTTGAAGAAGTGCGTAGGCAGAAACATCGACATTGAAGGGCAAGCTCGCCAGTTGATTTGGAGTGCACAAGTCAACGTTAAGATGACAAAGAGAAGCACACTCAGAGAGAGTGTAGGGTCGCAAGCGAACATTGGATAAGGCACGCAATTCGGGGACAACAAACGAGCGAGAGTTTTACGTAGTATCTCAAAGTTGACAAGGAGTCAATTGTCATCAATTTGCAGGAGTTCTAGTTGATTACAAAGAACTTGCAAGACCGAGCTAAGCATTGGAAGGTAAGAGTTATATTGCAAGTCAATTAAGGTTGAAATCAACTAAACTATATACTCTAGGGACATTGAATATTAGGAGTAATAAGGTGTAAAAAGAGACCCTAGAAATCAGATTGATTGCTTTGAGAAGGAAGTAGTAGATAGAAATACTTCTTCTCCATTTTAATTCAAGGAGTTATAAGGTTAGTGAAAATTAATTTGCAAATATATAATCTTTCTAAAACTTCTAACTTGGGAGATATAAGGAATCCTACATCAAACTAATATTATAGAAGTTTGGAAATTTATCATAGCATTGATTCAAAGTTGAAGATTATTGTTTACATCAAATACTAGTTGGAAAAGTGAACTTACTAGTCTCATACTTAAAGAAAAGAGACAAACAATCCAACTAAATATATTGAAGGTTCATCCTTTGAAATTGCATCTCTAAGCCTTCTACAAATAGTTGATTTAGGTTTTAGAGTTTGAATATTATTCTAAACTTTTTACCACATTACGAGGGAGATAAAAGGAATTCAATTCGAAGCGAAACTAGAAAGCTATGCATAAATGTCCAGTTCGTTACTCACTCAATAACTTGAAAACCTTGAACAGTATTTCCAAGATTAGTTCTACAAATTGAAGAAGAATATTTAATATTACTAGGGAGATATAAGGTAGACTACTTCAAAGGTTCTCTCAAAATCTATTCAAAAAGTACTAAAGAAATTATCAACTAGAATTCATTCATATACTTCAAACATCAGGAGCCTTAAGAAATTCATGTTAAAAGGTCCAGTTAGAAGAACCATGGATGAAATTGTAAGGAATGCGTTTAATAGTGAGGAACTATTGCATGAGTTGGAGTTCTATTCTCAAAATTTAATAGATACTTTTGAAGGATACAAATACTTGTCCACTAGTAAAAGGGATAAATTCTCAGTGTTTCCAAATACAGATAACAAGTACAAGGAGGAAAGCAAGAAAGAAGAACTCAAACTTCCAGATTAAAGCAAAATCCATATTGAAGACAAATATGAAGTTCTCATTGAAAACTAAAGTCTTCAATACCCAAATAATGTAATACAAGGGGTGGTTGGAATATATTACATTATTTGGTTTTTTACTAATGCACCATCATGGTTACATATTTAGATTAGGAGTTTATTAGGACTTAAGTACTTTACTAAAGCAATGTAATAAATGCACAAGTTTTAGAATGTGCAATGATGTAAAAGTGCATGGACATGTACATAAGTCCTCAGATTAGAATGGTAAGGTGTCATAGGAATATTGAAGGCAAAGAGTTACATCTCATTATAAATAGGCCTTCATAGAGTAGAAGAAGAGGATTTTGGAGTGCATAGTAGAGTAGTAGTAGATACAATGTAAATCCATTTTTTGCAAATATAGAGAGGTTGTGACCTCCATTGAATAACATTGTATATTTTCGTGAGATTTCATTAATGACTTTCTTGAGTTATTTCTGAAGTTTCTTATCATATTTTTATGCATATTAGTTAGCCATTAGCCATTAGCCATTATCATAGTTATAACATTGCATTCTTATTTCTATACTTGTGGTTGCATTTCCTTTAAGTTTATAGCTTCAAAAGCTAACATGAGTGTGAAGCTAGTCAAGGAAATAGAGATATATACTTTCAGCTTTAATAGAGCAGCCCTCTTTGATCATAACCTCACTATGTTTTAGCTAATGCTCCGATGTTGTCTATTAATGTTTCCAATATTAAGGTTACAAAAATTTAAGGTGGTGTTGATACCTCAGTAACTGCTAGAAGTCAAAGGTTGAAATAACAGTATGCAGATTGAACAAACTTTGACGAGTCTTGTAAAAGATAACTAGGATGCTACTTGACCCCTGAAAGGCTAATGTTGCAAGGATAATTAAGACCCATGAAGGGCCTTGCTAATTCCCATATAAACCTCAGGCTAATAATGCAATTCCAAAATCCTGAACACAGGCAATCGGTGTCAAGTGGCAGACACGTAAGCTTTGTTGCAGCCTTACATTTAAGTGCATGGTTGACTGTTTGAGGCTATGAAATGAAGGCAAGGGTATCCATTGTTTGAGAATAAGTAAAGTTCTGGTTGTAAACAAGATATATAGTAGTAGACCTTTTTTAGCTTTTTGGTGGACAAGTTGCATGGTAGCAGTTAGAATTCCTGCTCTGTGGACTAGCTATCAACAAACTTTGTTTTCCTTTGGAGGGCAATATTTCTGTGAAGTTCATTTAGAGTTGAAAGGAGGGATTTGAAGACATTAGCATTAGTCGTTTCTAGTAAATGAAGGCAACACTTAGTAAATAGTTTTGTAAGCGTATGCATAATTTGCTAAGTGGCTATTTTTTGCTTTATAAATGTTTCTTATTTGTTGTATCTGAGATGTTTGGTGGGATGTTCCTTGTCCTATTTATGCTTGGATTTTGTTCTTGGATCTGTTTGTTCTTTCCTGCCAAACATCTCTGTTGTAATTGATTCTGGATGCTGCAAATGCTGACTTATCAAAATAAAATGTTGGAGATCGCATATGGTACTGATTACCGGTTAATGTTTTCGGTAAAATATTTATGTTTCTAGTTCAATTCGTACGTGGATGTATTTGTAATTGCATTCTGTTACTGAACATCATCTCTTTATCTCAGCTATGTCAAAATATGCTGTTGCCAACACTTACTAGGAGCTTGATACAGTCACTTCTGAGTTGGAATGTTAAATCAAAATTAATAATTTGTATTTCTATTTTAAGTTATTTGTCTTGAACCCGATGAAGCGACCTTGTATTTTTCAATAAAAAATGCTTTCAATTTTGTAATCTCCTTGAAGAAGGAACTGCTGGAGCTTTTCATAATTTGAACTTGAAGTAAATTCAAACTTTGACATTATGATTTCAAAGACCATTCTCTGAATAATGTTCAATCTAGAATTTAGATTCTGAAGTAGTCAGGAAGAAAAATCATGAATTGTCACAGAACTTCAAATATTATAAATAACTATGGACCCTCCATCATATTTGCATATCTAGAAATCTTGAGGGTCTACTTCAGAGAGCAGATGGGATGCTTGGTTTTTACAAATTATTGTCATGGGCGGAAATTTTTGACAGCAAAAATTTAAGATGATTTTGTTTTGTACCTTTACAACTCAGCTTCACACTTGATTAATATTTCAACTAGAATGAATCTATTTTAGCCATTATTTTTATGTTCACTCTTCTTTGGAATGATGCACTTAATATCTGATGTACCTGTCCCGTTTGGCTGATAGGGTCTAATGATGTAGGTTCCTTGTCTGCAATGTATTCTTCAATTTTCTTTTCATCATATAAGCAATATCTGGCAGTAAGAAATCAGTGTCTCAGGTGCATTTGTCTTGAAAATAGTGAATTCAAGTGTCACCATGTTTCTGTTATATATATATATATATATATATTTTAATTATGATAATATTTAAATTGTAAATTTTTAATTTACTTTCAGCAAAACCTTAAATGCTCTATTTGCATTAGTTTAGAGTGATACTATATGGATAGTGGTTGTGTATAGAGAAGAGAAGCCTCAAGTTGTATGAATATACGTCCTGGGAAAATTGAAGACTTATGTTTTTGACTAGTTTGGTGCTTGGCTGCAGCAAAGTTGTCCAATATACATGCCATTTGGAGGCATAACCTAGAGTCAGGTCCATATTTCATGTTGGGATGGTTAAACATATGGATAAAGTTGGCATCGTTAACATATTTTTTAAATTGGTTATATGGAATTGAAATAGGTTCCACATATGTTACGTCATTATCGTGATGGTCTAACACACGTAACTTCTTGTTACATCATGACTATTATTGTAGTATAATCACATAGTGCTGTTACAACTTACAATCATGCATATAGCGTTTGGCAAGATTTGAACCTGGATTTCCACATTGAAAGCACATATTTTTAACCTATTTTTTAAATGCCATTTTATGTTTACCAGTCTGTCGGAGAAGTTTCCTATGGAGAAGAATTCCAAATTTCAAACTATTTAGAATATTCAACACTAATTACATATTTAGAATATTCAAGATTTGTTACCTGAAATAATTTGAACAATTGATGGTAATATTGAAGTAGAAGCAATTAAGCTAAGTAAGGCATCTTTTGTTTCTTTTCTGTATTTTTCCCATTTTAAGTCTCTTTGAATTTTTGAAAGTTTTTGTTGTTTTTGGATCGACACTTGTTCTTTCCTTCTTGTTTTTGGATTGACACTTCTTTGAATTTTTGAAAGCTTTTGTTGTTTTTTGATTGACCCTTGTTCTTTCTTTCTTGTTTTTGGATTGACACTTGTTATTTCCTTCAAAACCTTCCTATAGATTTTTGATTATACCTGGATACAAGTGCATCAAAGATAATTGTGACAGATCTTGATTTTTGTGTTTTGGCTTTGTTACATATTCTTTATTTACAATGTTTTTCCACTTGCAAGTTTTTTTCTGGTATAGTAATGAGCTCAAAATAGCACTATTCCTCAATTTGTCTTTGTCAACTTCCAACTTACTATGATATTGGGTTTCCTTGGAGATTCATGCTGGGCTGTGAAGTTGGTTTCACCTATCTATAGGTGGTTCCTTGAGAACTTTGATATAAGATTGATTGCTTCTATAGTATATAATTGGAGTTTTAGACGGTGCTTTGAAATCTAATTAAACATTTTGCAGAAGTTGATGTTATCAAAGGAAAAGTTTTAGTTGTCTGAACACCTAAAGGGGACAAACTAATGCCTCGAACCAAACAGACCAAACAAATCCGAAAATCTGCCTACCAACCAAACAGACCAAACAAATCTGAAAATCTGCCTACCGAATTAGTGACTGTACTACCAATGAACCAATTTGCATATTTTAATATAAAGTCATGCCCTTGACAAGACCTTGCATATTTTAATATAAAGTCATGCCCTTGACAAGACCTTGCATATTTTAATATAAACTCATGCCCTTGACAAGACCTTGGGACCCATATAGAGGAAATACATAGTAAAAATATCAGATTGCTATGGTAGACCACACCTTGGTCTGAAATCACTGCCCATATGATTCTTTGCACATATCCTTTGAGTGCTATTAACAAGCATTTAATTCCTCGTATATTTTAATTTAATTTTATTTATAACACTAAATAAAAGTCTGTCATGAAGATTTATATCATTGCATATTCTAACATGTGCATTTATTACTTACATGAAGTAACTACTCAAACCTTACTCTACAGGAAACTCTTACTCTAATTATGTACCCAAGGTGGTACATTGACATGTATCAAATAATGTAATATACTATAACATACCCTTGTATTGCATTATTTGCTATTAAATATTTTTGTCTTCAATATAGATCTTAGTCTTTCTATATTCATATTCTTTCTCTTGCTTCCTTCATTATCCTCTTTGTCTGGATGAGTATCTTCATCTTGTTCTGGTTCTTTTTCAACTCTAGTTTTAGAATCAGTCTTTGTGCTTTCTTCATTATACTCTATTTGTATCCCGTTGAGTATTTTTGTCTTTTTCTCTTTTGCCATGCTTTCTCTTCCTCCTCCTCCATTTTTGTATTGTTACTAGAAGAATATCCGCTTCATGATAAGTTAGTCTATCATTACTATAATATTGACTAGGATTGCTAGTTTATTTTATGTTTTGAACGAGTTCAAAAACAATTAATGATAGATATACCATCAAACATTCTTCTGATGTGAATATAACTATTTTTTGTGTATTCCACCAGGTTTTGAAGAGAACTTCATGAAGATAACTAATTAATGTTGCAAAATTTCCTTCTTTTGCTTCTTTGAGGAATAATGAGAATCTTTCCTTTTCACTAGTGGACAAATACTTGTATCCTTCAATGTTCATTAAGCTTGATATGTCCAAAGGTACAAAGGTGGAAGTTGTGGAGGTACAAAGGTGGAAGTTGGGTACATCGAGATAGGAGCAGGCGAGGATCCAAAGGGAGGAACTGCGACAGAGGGCGGACGAGATTTGGTCTCTATGCAAGTTGGCAAGGCTAGAGGGCTCGACCTCCCGACAAAGATCCTGACAAAGGGACCTAGGCAGCAGGTGCGAGGCCCAAAAATGTTTGGTCGTTTGCCAAAACCCTAAAAGGCAAAAGGGGGGATTTCTTCAAGACTCTCCCACCCCTGATTCCAGAAAAGAACAAAGTAATAGCTCCAACAAATATCATGGATGGATTTCTGTCTCTGGAGAAGCATTCCCTGGTTGGGAAGTTTTTAGGCGAAAAGGCCCGACATAGAGACAATAAGGGCTTGGGCATGGACCAAATAGAAAACGACGAAAAATTTGGAGATAGTTGCGCTTACCAGAGGGTTTTTCATAATACGTCTTAACAACAAGGATGATGTAGAGCGCATCCTAACGGGAGGGTCGTGGTTCCTAGGGAGGCACAACCTTTACCTCAGGCAGTGGGGTGAGGATTTTGACCCGAAAACGCAAAATATTAACATGACCCTTATTTGGGTCCGCCTTTCGAACCTGCCAGCTCAATTTTTTCATGAGTATTGGCTTCAAGGCATAGCGAAATAATAGGCGAGTTGGTTGCTATCGATCATTCCACTATGGCAAGGACAAGAATGAATCAGGCAAGAATCTGTGTAAATGCAAACCTCGATTTCGAGATGCCAACCTTTTTTGAGTTAGGTTATGGAAACTACATGAGAAAGCAACCGATAGAGTATGAAAACAAACTGACCTTTTGCACCGAACGTAAAAGCCAGGGCCACCTCAGAAATCAATGCCCAACCCTGATCAGCAACAAAGAAGGGCCGAAGAAACCATATATGAGAGGGTTGAATGATAGAGGAATAATCATAAACCAAGGACCTCGGATCCCACAAGGCAAAGGAGTTTATAGGCAGGTGAGGAATGACCAAAACCTCATAGAACGACAAGCTCATTTGAAGCAAAAGGAGAAAGGAAAGCAACAAACCGAAATGGGAGACCAGGTAAGTCCCAAAACCCTAAGTTCCAATAGGTTTGAAGTTTTAGCAGATAGGGGGTCAGATGAGGACAATGGGGAGGATAATGATCCTCAGATAGAATGGCCTGAAAACCTGGAATCTCCATCCAAAGCAGGGTCCTCCAAGGACCTGTCTCAAGGCATCATTAACCTTCAAAGTGTGCCTTAGAACCCAAGTGAATACAGACATAACCTGGAAGGAGTAGAGTCCAGTATCGATGTAATGAGCACCGTAAGGAATCCCGAAGGTCATAGCCCCATTATGCAACAAATCATTCCCCCAAAGTTTAATCCAAAACAGACAAGAAGTTCAGCAAAATCCTCGATTGATTTTGGGAGTGAAAAAAAGAGAGGACGAATGTCAGAAGTAGAGCACTACAAACTTAAGATCGACAATGAAATAGCAAATGGGAAACAGAGGACACTGCTACAACAAGTTATCATAAGCCAATATGATAAAAAAATATTCCCCACCTCAAGGAAAGGGGTGAGGAAAAATGCTAAAAAATCTAAATGAAGTTCCTCTCATGGAATGTGAGAGGCCTTAATGGCCCAGTAAAAAAAATAATGGTCAAGTAATTAAGTAAGAAAGAAAATCCTACAATTTTGTTACTCCAAGAGATAAAAATGGATGAGAATCAGTCGAAGATCGCAAACTACAGAATTTGGAAGCATGGGAAAATGGCTATCAATAAATCGAGAGGTGCTTCAGGAGGACTCTTGACTATGTGGGACCCAAACAAAGTAGAAGGTATTGTAATCCAGGTAGAGGATAGGGTACTAAACATCATTTTTCATGATTTAAATAGTAGAAGGTCATGGATTACTTCAAATGTATATGCTCCCAATACAGTGCAAGAAAGAGCTTCACTATGGGAATACTTGAACCACTTAAGTGAGGCATTTTGTGACATTCCTTGGGTGATATCTGGATATTTTAACACACCCTTATATCCATCAGATAAAAATGAGGATCTGGGTTGCCCTCCACAAGTATGCAGGATTTCAATACGTTCGTCAACTCAAATGAATTGATGGATGTCAAGTTAAAAGGAGCCAAGTACACTTGGAGCAACCGCCAGGTAGGAAATCATTTGATTCTGGAAAGGTTGGATAGGTTCTTCCTGTCCAAATAGGTAATCACGGTTTTCAGGGATTCATCCTTGCACTCTCTCCCCATGATTGCCTCAGATCACATATCTATCCTACTGGAGGTTCCCCAAGAATATTTTTTGAAGAAGCCTTTTCGCTTCAAGGCGATGTGGAATCACATTTGTCAAGGCATCCCCTCTTTCAAACTTTCCCAAAATCTAAGGGTGATGAGAGATAACCTTAGAATTTGGAGTAGGGAAGTATTTGGAAACCTGTTTGAGAAAAATATAGAATTCAGCAATAGACTAAGAGCCATCGAAGATAACATTGAAAATGGGATTTGTGACGAGGCAATCGAAAGAGAGGAAAGAAATTTACGAGTTGAGTATCACAAAATTATGGCCTTTAAAGAAATGTTTTGGAGGAAGAAATCAAGAGCTTTGTGGCTCAAGGATAGGGACTCTAACTCTAAATTCTTTCATGTGACCACTCTAATAAATAGAAGCAATAAAAGAATTAGAGAATTTATTAAGGAAGATGGATCCACCACTCAAGATATTCACGAAATCAGAGATGAAGCAGTGACTTACTTCAGTACTCTTCTGGGAGAGGAGGCCCAATGCCAGGAAAATGCAAGAGACTCCCTCATAAGAGTGATTAATCAAGCCATTGATAGTGATATAAATAGAAGACTTATTGCTCCCTTCTCAGATGAAGAAATCCGAGTTGCCCTATTCTCAATGGACCAGGACAAAGCCCTAAGACCGGATGGGTTCTCACCTCAATTTTTTCAAACTTATTTGGATACTATGGGGGCCGATGTTTGTCTGGATATTAGGGAATTTTAGTCTTCCAAAAATATTCCTAAAAGTTATAATTCCATATTTATAGCCTTGATTTCGAAAGGATCAACCCCTAAAACTATGGCAAACTTTAGACCTGTGAGCCTATGTAATTTATCCTACAAAATTCTAACCAAACTAATGGCAAATAGGATGAAATGCATCTTACCCTACATCATTGACCAATGCCAGGGTAGTTCGGTTCAAGGGAGATATATTCTGGATGGGGTCATCACAGTTCAAGAAGCCCTTCATTCATCCAATCAAACCAATAAAGCCTCCTTTGCCTTAAATCCAGACATGAATAAAGCTTACAATCACATCAATTGTGAATTCTTGGAGGTCTTGTTGATCAAATTTGGATTCCACCCTTAGTGCGTCAAGCTGATTTGTGAATGCATCTACAAGACGTGGTTCTCTATCCTGGTCAATGGAGCACCAACAGGGTACTTTCAAAGCCTAAGATGCCTTAGACAAGGGGATCCTACAAGCCCCATACTTTTCATCATCATGGCTGAAGCCTTGGGAAGGACCATTAAGGATTCTTGTTATTTTGGCCTTATCTCCAACATCAAAGCCACATCCCAAACCAACCTAGTTACCCATCAACAATTTGTGGATGATACATTAATGTTATCTTCTACTTCTGTGGAAGAGGCCAAAATCATCAAACACATCCTATGTTTGTATGAGGAGGTGACCGGTCAGAAGGTTAATTTTAACAAAAGTAAGCTTTACTTCCTTAACACTCCTGTTCCAAGGCAGATCAAGATTGCAAGGATTTTGGGGTACTCCATATCCACTTTACCAACATCTTACTTTGGCTTACCCCTCTTTACCGGTGCCCATTTGGAGATAATATGGAATAATGTGGTGGAAAGAATTCAAAAAAAGCTTTTTGGTTGGAAAATGCACTTACTATCATTTGCGGGTAAAGCTACCCTGACAATGGCCTCGCTCCAAAGTATTCTGGTCTATTTCTTATCATTTTTCAAGGCCCCAACTTGAGTGGTTTAGAATATTGAGTAGCTGCAAAAGAAATTTTTGTGGTCAGGGATGGAGGACAAGCATAGGAAGCACCTTGTGGGATGGAGCAAGGTGTGTAAGCCCAAAGAAAATGGAGGCCTAGGACTGAGGAAAGTTTTCCATCTTAATACTGCACTGCTGGCCAAACAAGCATGGCGTATCGCCATAAACATGGAAAATGAATGGATTACCATTGTAAGGAGATAATACCTCCAAGGAGCTGATTTTTTGAACACCACCATTCCGACAAGA
Organism: Wollemia nobilis; assembly: GCA_028583015.1. Classification (NCBI taxonomy): domain Eukaryota; kingdom Viridiplantae; phylum Streptophyta; class Pinopsida; order Araucariales; family Araucariaceae; genus Wollemia; species Wollemia nobilis. The sequence goes on from JAQPPZ010015032.1 coordinate 11,647,041, forward strand.
GGATCGACCTTCCGGAAAGTAGTTTTGGCAAGCAGAGAGATAATAAAAAAGGCATGAGATGGATTGTTGGGAATGGCAAGAGCATCAGGTTTTGGGATGATAGATGGGCTAGGGAGGAGTTCCTTGCCCAATATCCTATCCTAGTAAGGCTTAAACAATACATCGATGACACCTTTGGTTCCCAGGTGGAATATTTCATGAGACATGAGGGAGGAAATATGATATGGAAGCCCATCAAGGTTCAAGGTTTGGAAGCTGAATCCAAGGAGGTGGAACACCTTTTATCTCAAAAATTCATTTCCATAAGAGCAGTAGAGGATCACCTAAGGTGGGTAATGACTGAAAGTAGGGAATTAACTATTAAATATGCCTACAGAATGCTTCTTGATTCTGAGGATCCAGAGTTTCAAACTAAATTGGTGTGAATCAATAAGTTGGTTTTCAAATTGGCCCATTTTGCATTGGTTGTTATTCAAGAAAAAATTATAACCATTGATAACATGATAAGGAGAGGCATGATTTTACCTAACCATTGTTATTTGTGCAGGGCTATCTAGGAATCAATCCACCATATTTTCCTAGAGTGTCCCTGGTCAATTGCCATCCTCAATGGAGTTTTTTAAACCTTTAATATTTCATGGGTGATCCCAGCTACGGTCCTCAAACTATTCCAGTAATGGCCTAGTCCTTTTGTTAGTTTTTAGCTTAGGTTCCTTTGGAAAATATGTCTGAACCACTTTATTTGGAAAATTTGGCTAGAAAGGAACCATAGAGTGTTCAATGGATCCAACATTGATCTGTTATCTATCCTCCATAAAATCTTAGCCTTTGCTAAAGAAAACTTGAGCATATTTATATCAAAATCTCAATCCATCCCTGCTAATGAGAAAAGTCTTGCTCAATCCTTAAATATTACTTTAGATGAAACCCTGGGTGGTAGTAAGCCAAATCTGAGATTAGATACCAGGTGGAACCCCCCTAGAGAATTGGATCAAAATCAATTTTGACGGGGTTGCTAAGGACAATAAAAGTAAAGCATGGGCTAGAGGGTTGGTTAGAGATAATCGAGGGCAGGTTGTCTTAGAATTTTCTAAAAATATAGGAACCAACACAAATAATAAAGCCAAAGCTAGAGCACTATGGAGAGGTCTAAAGTTGTTGTAGGAGATCCAAGGTAATTGCATTGTGGAAGGGGACTCGTTGAACATCATAAAAATACTAAAGAATGAAAGAAAACCCCCTTGGAGGATCGAGACACTCATAAATGAGGCAAAGATCCTCTACGAGGCCAGGGAAGGAAAATATGCTCAACATGTATTTTGTGAAGCCAACAAGGCGGCTGATAGGTTGGCAAACATTAGTGTAGGGACTGACAGGATACTCACGTGGACCCATGAGGTCCCACGTGATGTGGAGGAAATCATCCATTGTGAAAAACTATGATAGGGCCTACGTGGAGTGAGTTTTTCTCAATCACATGCCCCTTTGGGATTCCCATTGGGGAGGAAATGGGCCCAAATCAGAAATATTATCTCATTGGTCACGCATAGGTTGGAAAATCCAAAGACTCTGCCCAAGGCCAGTTGATCAATTCCAAGAAAATTGAGCAATAACTATGAGGTAGTGGGTATCACCTCAAAAAAATACAATCATGCGAGCAGGTGGTCCCGAGGAAGGCGATGGAAGTTTCCAAAACTTAGTAGGAGTGATATTAAATTTTCAATAGGCTTTGGTATCCCGCCAAACATTATTTGTCAAACCTTCCCATAAAAACAATAATAATGGATCCTCTACGGTGTGAGGAGGGATACGGTGGCACGATCCCAACACTGAAGTGGTAAGCTTTTCAAGATAATGGTGATTGGTGGCATGCTCCCAAATTTGGCACCGGTTTCAAGGGTAATCCAACAGACGGAAGGGGGAATCAAAAGTGCCACTATCTTATTACAAATTACCTATGTAGTAGGACGTCAAGAATTATGAGTGCTGAGCTTCCAATTAATCAAGAGAGGCAGCCAAAAGAGAGCAACAAGAACATGATTTACATTGATCCTAGCATGGTCATCATGGAGCCAGTGGCTCAGGCCATTTTGACTGACAGACGGTTCACCCAATTTTTTGATATGTTTTCGAGCGTGGAGGAGGAAATCACACTGGAAGTGATGGAGACATGGGAATATGGAAAAGTAGAGATAAGAGGATGTGAGATAATCATCGATGTCAATTTTTTGGATGCCATTACTGGGCAGACGGTGAAGGGGAGGTCTATCCATAGAAAAAAACACCACTGGGAAGTGGAACTAAAATAATTTAAGGATAATCCTAATATTTTCAAGGAGGCTAAGAATGGGCTCACAAGGATGGACCTCCTGACCCCTTGGAATGCAGTAATGAAGAATTTTCTTGAGTTTATCATGATAGAGGACCCTAGTAAGGTTCTTCTAAGTTTCCACTATACATTTGTTAATTTCTTTAGGTATGTGAACCCGATAAGCATTCCCCAATTCCTCATGAACTCCCTGAACCACACTATAAAATCTTTCCATAGCAAGAAAGGTTTTTCGATGTCCATGCCCCAAGGCCTTCTCAAGGTCATTTACAAATATGTTCTCAATAATGCTCCCCAATCCGCACTCCTTGCCCCTCCCATGAGGATCCCCCAGCTGTGCACGGTGAGAGTTCAAGAGGGAGAGACAACCTGGGCTTACCTAAACCCTCCCCTATTACAAAAAGAGAGGTCAAATAAAGTGGTAAGGGAGGACCTACAAGGAAAATATTGAGTATCGATCCAACCTTTAGGTCTTCCCTGATACTGAATAACAAGCACGTGCAGGGAGGTGGCAAAATGATGGAGATGACATTTGAGGATGAGGGTCCTGACCCTTCAATAATGGAGTTGAAAACATTCATCCTAAACTTGGCCGCCAATATTAACCATCAAATGCAAAAACTTTAGGAAGTTCTAACCAAGGTTTTATTCAATGAAGGATACCAAAGAAACAAACCAGTGGTCTACAATCCAGAGACGAACGTCAATTATGATGGAAATGATGAGGACCAGGTGAAGGAGGATGAGGAGGAGGACTAGGGTCCTCCTTAAGGTCACCATGCTCTATGTTTTTGTGTTGTTCATCTTGTTTGTGGTCATCCGGGAAAATATTGCAAATGCTTTGTGCAAAGCGGGTGTCTAGTTTTGTTTACGATTTAGAAATGTGTATCTTCTAGGGTATGTGGTGGAATACTATGGTTTTTGAGCTCTGTTTGGGCATTAGTCTCTTTTTGTGGTCTGTGTCTGGGTTAAGGTGGGATTACCTGTTTAGAGACACCCAGTTAAGGAAGGATGTCATGGCTAGAGGATAGAGGATCCTTAGTTGGTTTAAGGTTCGGTTACTCAACATAAGGCTGACTTTTGTAAAAATATTTTGGGTTAACCTGCAAAACCCAGTATGAATGAAATATAATTTATTTACCAAAAAAAAATACTTGTATCCTTCAAAAGTATTTATTAAATTTTGAGAGTAAAATTATGCTTCATGAAATAGGTCCTCATTATTGAATGCATTCCTCACTATTTCATCCATGTTTCTTTTAATTATTCTATGAGGTAGAATTCCTTAGATCTCCTTAGAGTTTTAATGGACTTGTAGACCTTGTATCTCTTTTTTTAAATTCTAGGCTGAATCAAATCTTGTAGTGTATGATTAATTACTAGAATTATTTTAGTTCTTTAGTATTTTGAGAATACTTTTGATAGATCCTTTGGAGTAGTCTACCTTATGACTCCCTAGTTTTAAGTATATGCTCAACCTTGCTAAGAACTTTTCAATTTTACAAGTTTTGTAAAATACCTTCTATCTAGAAAGTGTTTGAATGCACTATGAAACTTGATAGTATGCTTAGCTTTCTTAGTTTAAGTTGAATTCCTTTTGACTCCCTAATGTTCAACTTTACTTTCTTGCCTTATGTCTCCCTATTGAATAGTAAATAGAAATCTAAAGATCAATGATGATGCACCTTGGTTCTTTTCCTTCAAGATATTTTAGTTGGATTAATGTCTCATAAATTAATGTAAGAGACTAATGTAAAATGCAATTTTCAAATTCTAAGCAATTATTAGTTTTGCTCTTTTAATCTTCACTTCTCAAAGGTTTAATTTTTCTAAATTCCTAGAAACTAAAATTTGAAGTAGTATACCTTATAACTCCCTATTTTTGAAAATAATAATATTTGCAAATACTAAGGTATTAGAATTTCAAGCAATGTAATTTGAAAAAACTCTTTTCAATATAAACATCACCCTTCAATTTGCTTTCTAGAACTTTAATAGAATATCTAAGGTTTTATCTCCTTATTCCTCCTATTGTTTAATAAACCAACCTTAGAGATTAAATGACCTTATAACTCCTTGTATTATAGAAAGCAATTAATAGTGTAATGCACTTATACCTTTCAATGATGCACTGCTTGTTGTTCAACATAGGCTTTGACTGTGATTTTGAACCCTTGAATATTGTATCTTCATGGTTCACAAGGTATGATGCCAAGCGCTAATTTGGATGATGTTCTTGGTGCTCTTTACACTATAATCTCTTCCTCCTTTAACATTGTTTGATTGAGTATGAAAATATATTTACGTTCTCCTTTAGGAAGAGGTATTTAATGGTCCTTACCTCCTTATGCAATGTATGCCAAATGGCATATACATTATTGTTCGAGCCTGTAACTTCTTGCTAGGTGGTGCTAGTCTGTGTGATGGGTTAGAAGATGTCAATCTTGGTAATCGTAGGTTTTATGTCAATGTGTATATGTTGAGTGATAAGGATTGAACTTTGTCAGTCTACGTTGAGTTTACTTGGGCACTACTTTCCCTTTGCATGCATTATGAAAGAAGGTGTTACAAAGAATTCCAATGATGCTCTTTTGCTCCTTCACACTTGTGCCAAGTAGTACGAGGTTCCTTCACTTAGGTTGGTAAGTGGACGTCTTCAACCTTGCATGTAGCTATGCCCTTCAATTTTCTTATTAGCCCAATGCTTCTTACTAACTATTAATTGTTTGTTCAATGCTTCTTGCTTAGCTTTCTCTAGCTAATGATGGTGCTCTCCAATGGTTCCAAGGTGCTTCACTAATGATGGTTTGAAGGTTCTTGCTTCAGCCCTAACACTGTTCTTCTTCTAAGCTTTTTACAATGTTTGCTTGGGTAATAAGCTCCTTACTTGCACCTTGATTTTGCTATTTTTTTGTTACGCTATTTCCATTGATAATGTTATGTTAGAATTTCCTTGCTAATATGGTTACACTGCTTGACTTGGGATCCTTGTGATGTAGATTTTCTTGCACTATGAATGACGCTTATATGAAATCAATCGGTGTTGAATTCGATGGTTTGAAAACCTGTTTTATGAGCCCTTTGTTGTCTCTCTCCCTTGCTTCAAAATGGTTGCTTGAAGACTATATTTTGCTAGACATTGTAATACATTTTAGAGGGTATATATTTGGTCCTTTGCTATTTTTGAAAGGACAAGAATGATGCTTCTTATGTAACACAAATAATGTTGTAATAGTCAAGATAGAACACCTTAACTTGCAATAAAGTTTTAGGTCGTATATCTTCTATATTTTGCTAGACATTGTAATACCTTTTAGAGGGTATATATTTGGTCATTTGCTATTTTTGAAAGGACAAGAATGGTGCTTCTTATGTAACATAAATAATGTTGTAATAGTTAAGATATAACATCTTAACTTGCACTAAATTTTTAGGTCGTATATCTTCTATTACAAGATCTCTAACTTCTTTTATGAGCCAACTTATTGAGGGAAAATAGTGATCTAATGTTGCCTTTCTGACAAGACAATGCTAACCTCAAACTCACTCGTTTGAATAATTTACAATAATAATTTCAAGCAACTAATATATCCTTTTGGTGACTTGCTTTCACCAAGATAAGCTGTAGGTTTTGTGTGCTCAATAGTGTCTCTTGACACTCTAACTTAATCCTGCTTGTGCACTAATTTTCCACCTTTGATCAATCCTTAATGCACCTTAAAAATCTCTTAAGTATAACTAGTATAGTGCACTATTAATCTCATCTTATTGCTTCTTAAAAGTAACTCGTAAGATGCACTATAGTCTATATAATTTTCACTTAAGAGTAATGTATTCTCTGCTATAACTAGATAATAGGAAGATATTTTATTTCTTTCGAAATATATCTAACTTCTATTTCGAAATATATTTTCTTGTTGTACAATGTAGGCTTTGATTGTGATTTTGAAACCTTGAATACTGTATCTTCACGGTTCACAAGGTATGATGCCAAGCACTAATTTGGACGATGTTCTTGGTGCTCTTTAGAATGTAATATATTCCTCCTTTAACATTGTTTGGTTGAGTATGCAAATATATTTACGTTCTCCTTTAGGAAGAGGTATTAATGGTCCTTACCTCCTTATGCAATGTATGCCAAATGACATATACATTATTATTTGAGCCTGTAACTTCTTGCTATGTGGTGTTGGTTAGTATGATGGGTTAGAAGATGTCAATCTTGGTAATCGTAGGTGTTATGTCAACGTGTATATGTTGAGTGATGAGGACTTAACTTTGTCAGTCTACGTTGAGTGTTACTTGGGCACTACTTTCCCTATGCACTCATTATGAAATAAGGTGTTACAAATAATTCCAACGATGCTCTTTTGCTCCTTCACACTTGTGCCAAGTGTCACAAGGTTCCTTCACTTAGGTTGGTAAGTGGACGTCTTCAACCTTGCATGTAGCTATGCCATTTAATTTTCTTATTACCAATGCTTCTTGCCAACTATTGATTGTTTGTTCAATGCTTCTTGCTTAGATTTCTCTAACTAAATGTGGTGCTTTCCAATGTAGGTGGTTCCAAGGTGCTTCACTACTAATGGTTTGAAGGTGCTTGCTTCAGCCCTAACACTGTTCTTCTTCTAAGCTTTTTACAATTTTTGTGTGGGTAGTAAGCTCCTTACTTGTACCTTGATTTTGCTGTTTTCCATTAAGCTATTTACCTTGCTAATGCTATGTTAGAATTGCCTTGCTAATGTGGTTACGCTGCTTGACTTGGGGTCCTTGTGATGTAGATTGTCTTGCACTATGAATGATGCTTATATGAAACCAATCAGTGTTGAATTCGGTGTCTTGAAAACCTATTTGATGAGCCCTTGTTGGCTCTCTCTTGCTTCAAAACGGCTGCTTGAAGACTATATTTTTCTAGATGTTGTAATACCTTTTAGAGGCTATATATTTGATCCTTATTTGCTATTTTTGAAAGGACAAGAATGGTGCTTCTTATGTAACACAAATAATGTTGTAATAGTTAAGATAGAACACCTTAAATTGCACCAAAGTTTTAGGTCGTATATCTTCTATTTCAAGCGCTCTAACTTCTTTGATGAGCCATCTTCTTGAGGGAAAATAGTGATCTAATGTTGTATTTCTTACAAGACAACACTAACCTCTAAATCACTCGTTTGAATAACTTGCAATAATAATTTCAAGCAACTAAGATGTCCTTTTGGTGACTTGCTTTCACCAAGATAAGCTGTAGGTTTTGTGTGCTCAATAGTGTCTCTTGACACTCCAACTTAATATTGCTTGTGCACTAATTTTCCACCTTTGATCAATCCTTAATGCACCTTAAAAATCTCTTAAGTATAACTAGTATAGTGCACTATTAATCTCACCTTATTGCTCCTTAAAAGTAACTTGTAAGATGCACTATAATCTATGCAACTTTCACTTAAGAGTAATGTCTTCTCTGCTATAACTAGATAATAGGAAGATGATATTTTATTTCTTTTGAAATATATATGCTTGCTATACAATATAGGCTTTGACTATGATTTTGAACCCTTGAATACTGTATCTTTATGGTTCACAAGGTATGATGCCAAGCACTAATTTGGACGATGTTATTGGTGCTCTTTAGACTGTAATCTCTTCCTCCTTTAACATTGTTTGATTAAGTATGCAAATATATTTATGTTCTACTTTAGGAAGAGGTATTAATGGTCCTTACATCCTTATGCAATGTATGCCAAATGGCATATACATTAATTTTTGAGCCTGTAACTTCTTGCTAGGTGATGCTAGTCTGTGTGATGGGTTAGAAGATGTCAATCTTGGTAATCGTAGGTTTTATGTCAACATGTATATGTTGAGTGATGAGGATTGAACTTTGTTAGTTTACGTTGAGTGTTACTTGGGCACTACTTTCCCTTTGCACATGTTATGAAAGAAGGCATTACAAAGAATTCCAACGATGCTCTTTTGCTTCTTCACACTTGTGCCGAGTGGCATGAGGTTCCTTCACTTAGGTTGGTAAGTAGACGTCTTCAACCTTGCATGTAGCTATGCCCTTCAATTTTCTTATTAGCCCAATGCTTCTTGCCAACTATTGATTGTTTGTTCAATGCTTTTTGCTTAGTTTTCTCTAGCTAATGGTGGTGCTCTCCAATGTAGGTGATTCCAAGGTGCTTCACTATTGATGGTTTGAAGGTGCTTGCTTCAGACCTAACACTGTTCTTCTTCTAAGATTTTTACAATGTTTGCATGGGTAATAAGCTCCTTACTTACACCTTGATTTTGTTGTTTTCTGTTACACTATTTACCTTGATAATATTATGTTAGAATTGCCTTGCTAATGTGGTTATGCTTGACTTGGGGTCCTTGTGATGTAGATTATATTACACTATGAATGACGCTTATATGAAACCAATCAGTGTTGAATTCGGTGGCTTGAAAATGTGTTTGATAAGCCCTTTGTTGGCTCTCTCCATTGCTTCAAAATAGCTTCTTGAAAACTATATTTTGCTAGACGTTGTAATACCTTTTAGAGGCTATATATTTGGTCCTTCTTTGCAATTTTTGAAAGGACAAGAATGGTGCTTCTTATGTAACACAAATAATGTTGTAATAGTTAAGATAGAACACCTTAACTTGCACCAAAATTTTAGGTTGTATATCTTCTATTTCAAGTTCCCTAACTTCTTTGATGAGCTGAATTATTGAGGAAAAATAGTGATCTAATGTTGCCTTTATTACAAGACAACGCTAACCTCTAACTCACTCGTTTGAATAATTTGCAATAATAATTTCAAGCAACTAATATGTTCTTTTGGTGACTTGCTTTCACCAAGATAAGCTATAGGTTTTGTGTTCTCAATAGTATCTCTTGACACTCTAACTTAATCTTGCTTGTGCACTAATTTTCCACCTTTGATCAATCCTTAATGCACCTTAAAAATCTCTTAAGTATAACTAGTATAGTGCACTATTAATTTGATCTTATTGCTTCTTAAAAGTAACTCATAATATGCACTATAATCTATGTAATTTTCACTTAAGAGTAATGTCTTCTCTGCTATAACTAGATAAAAAGGAAGATGATATTTTATTTCTTTTGAAATATATCTAACTCCTATATTGAAATATATTTGCTTACTGTACAATGTAGGATTTGATTGTGATTTTGAACCCTTGAATACTGTATCTTCACGGTTCACAAGGTATGATGCAAAGCACTAATTTGGACGATGTTCTTAGTGCTCTTTAGACCGTAACCTCTTCCTCCTTTAACATTGTTTATGTCATGACCCGTTAATCTCCTACCCTATTTAAATAATATAAATTGATATTAGGGATCAATTAATGCCTATTAAAAGGGATATGGATCCTAAGGAAGCCTACAAAAAAAAATTCTAATAAAAGAATTTTATGAAGGACAGGAAAATATTAATTATCTTTTGGAGAAGATAATTAATTATAAATTAATTATGAGGTTTTGTGAAAGATAAATTTGGAGGATTACCTCTTGCAAAATTATACCAATATGATAAATTAGGTGTAAATTTAGTGGACCCAACTTAGATGGGACTTAAAAGGACTAGAGGATTTTTAAAATAATAAATGGGTTACCCTATCTAATGGGAAATACCCATGTGGCTTCCCTATATTGGTGGAAATCATGAGGGAGATTTCTCACCCTATCAAAAATAGTTCTAACTTTGTAACTATCCTATGCCTTAATAGTATGGGTTTTGTATTTGTCCCCATAAAAAAAAGGACACAAAACAAAATAAAATAAAATAAGGACACTTACCTTATCCTTGTAGGACCCTTTTTCTACTTTTGGAGTACACTCCACAAGACATGAAAAGCCTTAATGGGACCAAGGCATATTTTAAGTAATAAAATAACAAGGCCACTATTTGGCCATTTGTGGAGAAATTTTCCCTATAAATAGAGGGCACCTTATGAAGAATGGAGAGGGAGGAAGTCTTAAAACAAACCTAGGCTCTTCACTTTGGGTGGATCAAAAACTAGAAGGTTTGTAAAGATTTATTAGTTGTAGAAAGTGCAATCTTGAGAGATTGGAAGGAGTCAAACAAGGAGCTATGAGGGAGATCAGTCTTGTAGGAGATAGGTTGGTAATTTCTTACCTCTTTTATTGAATAAGGTCCCTTTAATATAAGTTAATTATGATAGTTTTCATTATGGGTGACTTTAGTTATGTATAACTTTATCTTTTATTAAATGTCTTTAGTAAGGTGGAATTCATACCAAGGCCTCAATAGAAAGTTTGATGTCATAGCATGACTATAAGGCTATGGGTGTGATTATAATTGACTAAGTAAGACAACTATGCTTAAGTTATTTAAAAAGATTATATAATTCAACCACTGAGGCAAGGTAAAACTTTACCCCATCAAGTCAAATATTCGACTATGGAATGGTCTCATCACCTCTACTTACCTAGAAATAAATCGTAGAGTCGCAAGACTAGAAATTTGCTTTTATTAGGTGTAAAAAGGTTTTACTACACCATTGATATTATGAGTGTGGGTTATGTGACAACTTGTACCTAACTTTAGAACAACTGTTGGGCGATGTTCAAATGCATAGTCGACATCCATGATTTCTCCCTTCATCCAATAATTAGGGATATAAGAAATGTAGCTACCAATAAAATTAGGTTTACCTAAACCTAGTGTTGGACTAATATTTTTTCTATGATAGATCAATGTATAAGCTTAAGGATTGAATCACTACCTGAAAATCATCATCTATAGGATGAAATGCACTCTTGGAGTAAAATCTTTGATATTATGTATCCAACCTGGCCTGCAATGGCAAAAATGCCATTATGTGTTCGACTTTAAACACCCACCTTAAAGTAATTAGGTATAGAAGATCATCATCCTGGAAATACTATTCTGATCACCTACTGTGCTTATACCTAAGAAGTAGCTTCTTTTATATGAAGCATACCCGATGATGAATTGTGTCATATACTACCTCTGCTGTATACCTCTGCACTATTGTACGATTGACCTTGGTCATAGTGTCAAAACGAGAAGGTTCCTTGGCTGATGTAGTGTTGCTGTTCAAGTTCAGATTCACTATGTCATGCATTGATATGCATTTGGGCAGAGTTTATGTACTTTAAACATAATATGGAGAGAGATCTAAATGAGGGTTTGGGCCCACTTTATATAGAAAATTGTAAGGTGTAGGGGATAGTTAGGGAAACCAACCTTGGGTTGAAGTATAACAAAAGTTATATTAGGGTTTGTGAGGTGGAAGCCTCATATTCCTCATAGAAAATATCCTATCCTCACACATGTGTGAGGAAGGATTAAGTCTAATTAGGATTAGGAGGTCCTAAGTCAAATTAGGGCTTGATTAGGGTTCTTAGGAAAATATCTCAACAAACCCTAATTACACACATGTGGGAGGATGTAATTAGTGTTAATTAAGGATTAAGAGTTCAATTAATAAAATTTGCCCTAAAAAGGTGACTTAAGTGAAGTCAACATAATTAGACTTTATGAATTGACTTGATAATTGTTTTTGTCAATTAATAGCCCATGGGGGCCTCAATTGAGTGCAAATAGGCTTTGTATTTCCTAGGGAAGCTGATAGAAGGTATCCCAATGCATGGGAAATGATTGTGATGTGATTTTGCTAACTCATTAGGTTTTTGGACCTAAAAACTAGCAAAGTGGTTTGTGGAAGTCTACACAATGCTATGATAATCTTTGGTGATCTACGTATGACTATGGTCGTCTACATATGACTACACATGACTACACATGACTACAAAAATCTACGCATGTCTAGGAGGATCTAAAATAGTCTACACTGGTCTACAATAACCTAGGGGTATCTAGGATGGCCTATGTGAACCTATAAGTGCCCAAAAGTATCTACAAGTATGTGGGTATAACAATGTGCAACTTTTAGGTGTCTACATTTTGCTCCTTTTTGTACTATACTATGTTGGACACTATTTAACACAAAAATATGAAGGGTAGAGGAGAATGAATAGTAGGGAAAAGAATGAGATCCAATCAAAGGTATGTATCCACTCGAAGCGTGACCATACAACATTGATTGGAAATCTAGAGGGAGAAGGGGAAAAGAATGAGATCCAATCAAAGATATGTAGCTGCTTGAAGCGTGACCATACAACATTGATCGATATCTAAGAAAGAGAAGAGAAAATAATGGGATCTAATCAAAGGTATATAGTTGCTTGAAGCGTGACCATACAACATTGATTGATAGAAAATACAAAGGAAGAATGAGGGAAGAGGAAAGGGATAAAATGCAATAAAATAATACCAGTAAATGGAAATGGATGATTGCAGATGCAACATAGTGATTTTGCTAGTTTGTATGACATTTTCGATGCCATACCAGTTGCTTATGGTAGGTAACTTTTGACTGCTTTGCTTTTGTGACCAGATCAACATGGTCCAACTTCTTATTCCCAAGCTCCTACATTGAAATCTTGTCCCTCATTTACTGTGGCATTCCCACCTACGTCTCAAAGCCCTAAAATGTATAATTCCTAATCTCGCACTTTACCTTCATCGACACAAACCTTCAGGATACCTCCTCTATCTTTCCAAGCACCATTTGTTAATATTCATACTACCTATTAATCAAAGCCTATTTCTTACACACCCAATTCCCTAGGCTATTCCATCCAGCCTAGCTTCACTACCGCCTATCCTCTAGGAAAAAGACATGTTTTAGCTTTTGATACCATACTACGACCATATTTACCACCCTTAGCACTGATATCTACACTCCCACCTATTAGAGCCACATTTTTTATACCTCCTCCTTCTTGGTCATCACCTCCTATGGCCCAACCATTACCATAGGCTCCTATCGAGTAGGAATCCATGCCATAATAACACACATCCCAATCACAGTATTATTATCCTCAAAAAACATCCATCCCATAGCCTAGTGTTCCACTAGCCCCTACTGTATATGCTACCCAATACCCAAAATACCAAGACTAACTAGAATAGTTCCATTTACAATATGGGGATGAATAGAAACAATCGTACTATCTACCACACTCCCAGGTTCAGCCAACCCTAGGCCAATAACCTACACCTTTAACACCTAAAATTCAACTCCTATGAGATGAAGTCAAGATGTTGAACCTATGCACTGCAAGCTACGGGCCGTAAAAAATATCCTATGATGAGATTTACAATGATCCAGTTCATCCATCCATTCCTATCCCACCTTACCCCTACCGCTTTGAGATCCTGAAGTTTGATAAGTATAAAGGTAAGGAAGATCCTAGAGAGCTTGTCAATAACTATCGCTAAGCTTGTTACTAGCTCCATAGTAGCAATCCCCTTATGTTGCAAACATTCTCTCTCTCCCTTGCAGGACAAGCCTTAGATTGGTATAACATGCTACCATGCTATAGACTTTATACCTTTGAGAAATTAACAAATACTTTCCTAGAACATTTATCATTAACATTAATAAGAAAACTACCTTTTCAAACGTTTATGCCCTACGACAAGCTGATGACGAACCCATTACCGAGTTTGTATCTAGATGGAGAGAAATCATGACCTCACTCATAGAATTCCTACCACAGATCTAATGACACTATTTTCCAAGAGTTGCCACAAAAACATCTCCACCTCCCTACAGCTTCACCAAATCCACACCTTTGAGGAAGCCATTTCATAAGCAAAAGTTATCGAAGATATTAAAGTCCAATCCAAAAAAATTAAGTTAATATTGAAGCCCAATTACAATTCAAACTTCCATTTTAATAGAAATATGCCCAACCAATCATATCCTTGATCTCCATAAACCAACCAAGTGGCAGCTGCTACCTTAGCATCATCACCAAGCCCACCACCTTATGTTCCATAATAATAGGTTTTTCAAACCAATGCACCTCCCCCACCTAGGCCTCAAAAATTTGAAGGCATATCTCTGTAGGGTCCACCGCGTGACCTCACGCCACTATCTAAACCCTTACCAACCATATTTCATAAGTTACAAGATGGTGGGAATCTTCTCCTACTTGATATTTGACCATTAGATCCAAACATACCTAATCCTTGTGGATACAACGAGCAACTCTATTGCCCATACCATAGATAGTGTGGCCATGACATCGAGTCATGTCGTTCCTTCCATGCTCAAGTACATGAATTAATTGATAGGGGTACCATTTAGGTATCAAACCCTTTAGCCCCACAAAATCAAAACCTAGGGATCTTCCAAAACCCTCTACCAGACCACAGAGGAACCAATTCCCAAAGACCTCCAACCAATCTGCCAGGACCACCTCACCAAGTGAATAGTGTCTAATGTGATCACCCATCAATTACGTAATGCCCCTACACTAGGGGTTTGGAAAACCTATGGCGATGTAAATTGGATAGGTGAAGATACAATAGGTGCGGTCTGGCATGACAGGTATCATTGGTTCCATGTGGTGAGGTTTATCATACCTACTACTCCATGTGATGGGGGATCACATTAGACACTATTCACTTTGTGAGGTGGTCCTAGCGGGACAAGCCTTAGATTGGTATAACATGCTACCATGCTATAGCATTTATACCTTTGAGAAATTAGCAAATACTTTTCTAGAACATTTCTCCATTAACATTAAGAAGAAAACTACATTTTCAAATGTCTACGCCCTACGACAAGTTGATGATGAACCCATTACCGAGTTTATATCTAGATGAAGAGCGATCATGACCTCGCTCATAGACTTACTACCATAGAGCTAATGACACTCTTTTCGAAGAGTTACCACAAACACAACTACCTCCCTACAACTTCACCAAAGTCACACCTTTGAGGAAGCCATTTCACAAGCAAAAGTTATCAAAGATATTAAAGTCCAATCCAACAAAATTAAGTTAATATTGAAGCCCAATTACAATTCAAACTTCCATTTTAACAGAAATACAGCCAACCAACCTTATCCTCAATATCCATAAACCAACCAAGTGGCAGCTACTACCTTAGCATCAACACCAAGCCCACCACCTTATGTTCCACAATAACAGGTTTTTCAAACCAATGCAC
Organism: Wollemia nobilis; assembly: GCA_028583015.1. Lineage (NCBI taxonomy): Eukaryota > Viridiplantae > Streptophyta > Pinopsida > Araucariales > Araucariaceae > Wollemia > Wollemia nobilis. Next base: position 11,662,447 of record JAQPPZ010015032.1, read on the forward strand.
CTCCCCCACCTAGGCCTCAAAAATCTTGAGGTATGCATCCGCAGGGTCCACCGTATAACCTCATGCCACTATATAAACCTCTACCAGCCCTCTTTCATAGGTTATAAGATGGTGGACATCTTCTCCTACCCGATATTCTACCATTATATCCAAACATACCTAAGACTCGTGGATACAACGAGAAACTCTATTGCCCATACCATAAACAATGTGGCCATGACATCGAGTCATGTCATTCCTTCTGTGCTCAAGTACATGACTTAATCGATAGGGGTACAATTCAGGTATCAAACCCTTTAGCCCCACAAAATCAAAATGTAGGGATATTCCAAAATCCTCTACCAGACCATAGAGGAACCAATCCCCAAAGACCTCCAACCAATCTGCCAAGACCACCTCACCAAGTGAATAGTGTCTAATGTAATCCCCCATCACATGGAGTAGTAGGTATGATAAACCTCACCACATGGAACCAACGATACTCGTCATGCCAGACTGCACCTATTGTATCTTCGCCTACCCAATTTACATCGCCATAGGTTTCCCAAACCCCTAGTGTTGTACCACCTCCACCTCAAAATATGATCACCATTCATGGTAGCCTCACCCATAAATTACAAAATTCCCTACACGATTATCCATATTCTACCTTTTACAATAATATCAATCCCACCATGAGGCATTAAATGATATTTTACATTCTATCAAATTAGAAACATATGACACAAATGTATTTGTAAATTTTATAGAGAATATTCCAAGATACCTCCAACCATCTATCAGTTTCCATGACCATGAGATAACAGAACTTGTAGGAGAAGGAATGGATTCCCCTATTCACATACAAGAAACTATCAATGACATCACCTACAAACGGGTTCTTTTTGACACAGGCTCATCCATTAGCATCATATCCACAATGACCCTACACCATTTACATATACTACCAGCACATTTTGCTACACCTTCCATCAATCAGTGAGCATTCGACGGTTCTATGAGACCTACTATAGGATCCATAGTCTTGCCTATCCGAGTAGGTATTTGTACCATTTCCATATTATTCCATATCATCCAAGGGGAGATGTAGTACAACATCCTTCTTGGTTGCCCATGAATCAGGGATATGCAATGCGTCCCTTCCATGCTACACCATTGCCTCAAATATATCCACAATAGACTTGTCCATTGCATCCCAGCTGATGGAGACCCATTTAAGTTTTGCAATATTGCAGACCTCATGCTTGCACTATCCTTCTAATCCATACAACTCTTCCTTATTTATTCCCATCAGTCAGTCAGAGCATCGACATCTGCTCCTACATCCACCTTATTACACCAATATTCATCAAGGACACATGATTCAATCTCAACACCCTTAGCACCATCATCAACAATGTCTAATCCCCTACCATACCATTTTTAATGCCCATATTATGGCCATCATTACCGTCCTTACCTTCATCCTCTACCAAATAACCTATGGAATCGATGCCGTAGCCACCACCTATATCGCACCATTTTGCTTGTGTACTACTGTATTGTTGTTGTTTAGGTTCAGATTCACTGTATCATGCATCAGTATGCATTTGGCAGAGTTTTTGTACGTTAAATATAATATGGAGAGAGATCTAAATGAGGGTTTGGGCCCACTATATATAGAAAATGGTAAGGTGTAAGGGGGATAGTTAGGGAAACTAACCCTAGGATGAAGTCTAACCAAAGTTAAGTTAGGGTTTGTGAGGTATAAGCCTCATATTCCTCATAGAAAATATCCTATCCTCACATGTGTGAGGAAGGATTAAGTCTAATCAGGATTAGGAGGTCCTAATTCAAATTAGGTTTTGATTAGGGTTCTTAGGAAAATATCTCAACAAACCCTAATTACACACATGTGGGAGGATGCAATTAGTGTTAATTAAGGATTAAGAGTTCAATTAATCAATTTTGCCCTAAAAAGGTGACTTAAGTGAAGTCAACATTAAATTAGATTTTAAGAATTGACTTGATAATTACTTTTGTTAATTAATAACCCATGGGGCCTCAATTGACTGCAAATATGCTTTGTATTGCCTAGGGAAGCTGATGGAAATGCATGGGAAATGATTGTGATGTGATTTTGCTAGCTTATTAGGGGTTTGGACCTAAAAAATAGCAAAATGGTATGTGGAATTCTACACAATGCTACGATAATCTACAATGATCTACGCATGACTACACATGACTAGGATCATCTATGCATGACTACACATGACTACAATAATCTACACATGTCTAGGAGGATCTACAATAGTCTACGCTACTCTACAATAGCCTAGGGGTACCTAGGATGGCCTATGTGAACCTATAAATGTCAAAAAGAATCTACAAGTACGTTGATATAGCAATGTGTGACTTTTAGGTATCTACATTTTACCCCTTTTTATACTATACTATGTGGGACACAGTTTAATACAAAAAAATATGAAGGGTCATGTAGAGGAAAAGGGATAGAAAGGGAATAGAATCCAACCAAAGATATGTAGTTGCTCAAAGCGTGACCATATAACATTTATCGATAGCCAAGAAGGAAGAGGGAAAAGAATGAGATCCAATCAAAGGTATGTAGCCGATCGAAGCATGCCCATACAACATTGATTGATAGCCAAGGAGAAAGAAAAATAATGGGATCCAATTAAAGGTATGTAGTCACTCGAAGCATGACCATACAACATTGATCGATAGCCAATATGAAGAAAGGAGGGAATAGGAAAGGGATAAAATGCAATGGAACAATATCAGTAAATGGAAATGGATGATTACAGATGCAATACAATGATTTTGCTAAGTCCGTATGATATTTTCGATGCCATACTGGTTGGTTAGGGTAGGCAAATTTTGACTGCTTTGCTTTTGTGACCAAATCAATGTGGTACAAAAGTACGAATAGAATAAATGACTATTCAAATATTTGTTGTTGATTGATGATGAGCACATGGCGACAAGTGTCAAACCATTTAAGCTAAAGGAACATTTGGATTATTCAAATGTGAGCAGTTTAGCGTGGTTGAGAAATCCTTTTCCAAATATTGTGCTAGGATTACATCAAATGTATCATTCGTTATGTACTCGATGTACTTGAATGCTTAGATTGATTTCTCCATAGAAACACATAGCTCTTGTGATATAAAAAATATCTGGTTGGGATTGAGATTAATCGTAAGATAATATTTAGTAATTTTTTTTGTAGATAGATGCATTATTCATGCTTTTGGATGTTCAATTGGTTGGTTTCATGTAAAGCTGACTTTGGATTTGAATACCTGCTCAAACGAGGAATCAACAATGAGGTAAATGGAGTGTGGTGATTTGGTGATGCAGCGACTGATAGAATACCAATGCATGATGAAAATATTGGAAATAAAGCTAGTAAAAGGAGCAAAAATAAGTAAAAAAGGTAAAAACTTTGTTTCAACGGTAAGCTTTGGATCTTAACCCTTTTACCTCCTTGGATGGCAGCTGACTGGGCAGGATTGGACGACAAGGGCGGCGAGGCGAACCAACTCATTTTCATTTTCTCTTTTCCTCCCTATTTCTTCTATTTCCCTAACTTTCCTATATTCCCTAAGTTCGTTTATTTTTATGAGTATAAATACCAATGTAACCTATTATTCCTAAGGTTGAATACAATATTAATTTTCTATTTTTCACTCCTAATATCTCTTAAACCACATCTGGTATTAGAGCCGAAGTCGAGAGGGCAAGATGATCGAGGTAAGGGAAGCCCGAGGACCGAGGATAGAGAAACCCACAACACATAGCCCGTAGTGAGGTCAAGGTGGGGCCTGCAACACGTAGCTTAAGGTGAGAGAAGCTCAAAGAACACAAATTGAGGCAAATTTTGGAATAGGCCAACACAACAAGCACACAAAGACAGGAGCGATGCATGAGAACCAATAAGAGAGCGACACATGGTGAGAGGAGAACAAGACCCATGCTAACTAGACAACTCAAAAGCTGACATGGACAAACAACATGGCAATGAAGGGAGAAATGTGGTGATGAATGATTGGCTAATCAGAGGCAAAAGGGGCGATCATTGATTTCTTGAAGGCAATCATTTCAAAAGGCGCGCGTCTAGGGGTATAAACCCTTGCATTGCCTCCATCCTACTGAATGTGGGATTATTGTTTTTTTTCTTTGCAATCAATGACAAGAGCTTGTTAAATACAAAAACCTCCTCCTCCATACTCAGCCATGGGTGTAGCTCAAGTGGCTAAGGTGCAAAACTTGTGATCTAGGTGTCACGGGTTCGAATCCCACTGGGCACTATTTTGCTTTATTTTTTTGAAATCGCCTAGAAAGCATAGTTGAAAAGGATCATAGATCCTTTGAGTTTTAAATTAAACTTTGTGGCACATTAGTCTAAGGTTTTGTGACTATCAAGAGGTCACGGGTTCGAATGGGCTAGAGAAATTTTTTTTAAATTTTTTTATTATTATTTAAACTTTAGAAATTTAAAATTATTAAATATTAATTTAATAAAAATTAATTTATAATTATTTTAAAACTTAGGTTTTAATGATCATAAAATTATTTTTTTATTAAATATGAATATTTAATGTTTTTTAATAAGTTTAAATTTTAAAATTTTGTTGTAAAAGCCTTGAAGGCTTAATATTGTCATCCACAAAGAGATTGTACATTTCAATTTTTTATGAAATACTTAGAGATTGAAAGAGAAATTGATAACTTTCCTAAGAGGAAAGAGTGTGTAATAAGCCTAAGAGGCTTAGTATTTTGTAAAAGGTATTTGATGATCAAACCTAATGGGTGTTATCATGCCTTATGTGCAATTCTAGCAAGAGAAGGTGCAAAAAGGTTTGATGAAAAGGTAAGAGGTTACAGACTCAACATTGTGTTTAGTCAACTTCAAAACGTAGTAATCGCACATCAAAGGCATCCTGACTCAGGGTAAGAAGTGAATTTTGAAGATAATTCATTTAGAAGTCAATTTGAACAATCAGAATCCATCCAAGCTGCACCACTAGAATCAGAGTACACACACTACAACATTTTAGTGGAAATCCTAGAACCACCATCACCGAAAATCATGCCAATAAGTGAAAACGAAGAAGAAGTGGCAGATAAATTTGCAAATCAAGAGACTGTATCCCCACATGAAGAGGAGAAAGCAGTCAATGATAGAGTAGAAAAAGTTAGATTTGACTTAAATTTGTAATCTCTTCCTTCTTCCTTCTTTCTTTCATTCAGTAAAGTACTTTTGTAATCGTGAAATAAAGAGAGTTTTTTGGTAACTATGGCCTCACACAATAGCTTACCTATCCTAGAATTTAACGGTTATGACTATGAGTACTGGTCTATAAATATGAAGACCTTGCTCATAGGAAGAGGTTTGTGGGACATCATAGAGGAAGGCTATATAGAACCCACATAATGGACCACACTTAATGCAGCATACAAGAAAACTCGAAAAGAAGAGAAAAAGAGCAACTCATCTGCTCTTTCTCATCTTCAAGCCACATTGGAGAAAAGCATATTTTCTAGAATTGCTGCTTGTACGACTGCTCAATACGCATAGAAAGCATTGAGTGATGGATTCCAAGGTAGTAATCAAGTGAAGCAAGTAAGTCTTCAAACATTGAAGAGAGATTTTTAAAATCTCCAAATGAAAGATGTTGAAAAAGTCGATGATTATTGTGTTAGAATAAAAGCAATAGTAGATAAAATGGTTACACTATGCAAAGCAATCAAGCCTGAGACAATTGTAACAAAAGTGTTGTGAACACTTACATAGAAATGGAACCATATTGCCATACAAAAATTAAGAAAAATTAGGTGAGAGGATAGTTTAGGAGGGTTCCTAGGGTTTTAGGGTACATGTGCATGATTTCCTAGGGTTTTGGAATGAATTTGATTGGTTTTGGGGGTCATATGCTCAATTCTTGGGGTGAATTGATCTTGATTTATGGGGCAAGGGGTGAATTAGGCCTAAATCACGAGGCCGGGGGACAATTAGGGTTTAGGGTATTTTAAATTCAATTTGGAGGTAGAAGGATCTCATTGTGATGTCGAAGAGCAGTGGAGAGCATGTGAGAGAGGCATTCGATGATGTGTGAGCATGACGGTTGGAAGTTCGGATGATAGGATGATGAGGGGACAATCGGGAGCTGACAACAGACTTGGAGATCCATCGGTAAGTGGTCCTACCTATCTCATTTTTTGTTTGTTTAATTTTCTAGAGAAAAGTAAATTAGGGGGGGAGGTTTTCATCTTGTTTTGAAAATTTTGTAATTTTTAATTGAAATTCGAACACAGTGTAAAACTAGCCAAATGGGTACCCAAAAACATGATTTGTTTTTTATTTTGACTTGTTTTTGTGCCAATTTGACCGGGTAATGGGTAGAGTATGTGTAAAGTTTGACCATCCATTTTTGAAGCAACGATGTACTATTTTTGGAATGTTATTGAATTTTATCCGTAAAAGTAGGAAATGGGTATCTCGTTATGCAATTGTTATATTTTTTTGCCTTTGTTTGGTGTGATTTTTGAATGTGTTGTTTTTGGGTGTAAGGTAGTGAAATTTGACTATTAGATTTTCCATCTTTGAGGTAGTATTTATGGAAAACGATAAAATTTAATCATAGAAGGGCAAAATGGGTATCCAAAAATGTTTGTTTTTGTAGATGATTTCATTTGACCTAATTTTAATTTGCGTGCCAAGATGTAGGTAGTGTGAAATTGAAAATGAGCTGTAGGGAGCCCGATTTATACTATTTTCTACATCTGTTTGAAATTTTACAGCAAAGTGGGCAAATAGGTGTTCAAAAATGTGATTGTTATTTTTGGATTGTGTGTTTTGATATTTTTCATTTTGGTGTATGTATGGTAAAATTGACCTTGAAATCCATGTTGATTTGTATGTTGTTTTTGAATTTTATTGACATTTTTACCATGAAGTGGGCAAATGGGTATTCAAAAATGTCGTTTTGTTTTTGTATGTTGAATGAATTGATCGTGTTTTGAATTTTTTGCCATAGTGGATGTGTGGGTGATTTTATTTTTAGCTGTTGGAAGCCAAATATGTATTGTTTTCACATCTGTTTGAAATTTTACCATGAAATAACAAAATGGGTATCCAAATATGTGACTGTTTTGTTGATATGTTTTACCATCTGACTTGTGCACTATTTATGTCTTGAAGTGCATGTCAAATTAGATTGTTTTAATTTATAAATTTTGATTGATGAAGTTTTATTTGATTGCATTGTTATGTGGATGACTAATGTGTATTTCATTATGTTTTGTTATGGATGAACAGGTGAAAATGCTTGAGCCCCGTCATCATGTGCAAAAAATGAAGGCTAATTTTGATGAGTTGATGAATAAACCAGATGAGCTAAAGTGGTTAGATGACATATGGTTCCGAGGTGTGTGGGAGTGTAAAAGTATACATGCCAACAGGGCATGTGTCTGCATTATGTAAGCGGTGGGATGCAGATAGGAACACATTTCATTTTTCCATTGGAGAAATGACTATTACCTTGGAATATATACCGGATTTATAAGTTGTCGATTGAGGGTGTTTCGATGAGAGTGGAAGTTGATGACAGTAAGGAGGCTGTGTTGGAGAGGTATAGATATCTCTAAGATGGACTATGAGTGGTTGTGGTTGAAGAAGATATCTGATCGGCAATGTGCAATAATAATGATGATATCGACCTATTCATTACTTGATACTTTCGAGGTTCTATTCACCTGGAATATGTTAGATATGGTGAGTGACATGGTGGAGCATAGGGTCATGTTTGCATGGGCACCTGCACTATTAGCCCAAGTGTACCGATAGTTGTATGATGTTGTGCGAGCTGGATGCAAGAGGTTGAGTTTGATTCCCTTATTACAGGTATGTGTATGGGAAAACATAGATATTGAGAGGCCATCATTATTATCTCATCCTATGCATGTGAGGAGTAAGGAGAATTTGCCCTATAATTTGAGGTGGAGTACAAAGGTGAAGTAGGGTATTAAGAGGCCACATTAGGGTGATCTGTTATTATGGAGGGGTAAGTTTGGAGACCTAACACATGGTGACATTAAATGGAGGTCTTGGTTGGGTGGAGTAAGGTGGGATGAGGATGATGAGTAGCTATGCATCATTCGATAGGGTAGATTGTTAGTGAGACGATATAATTAGAAGGTTGAGTATTTTTAGTTTGATTGGGTGAGGCGACAGTTTGGCTTACTATAGGATATTCTAGGGGCTCCTATCATTTATTTTAGGTGGTGAGGTGATAGATGAGAAAATACTATGGTTTTACCTTAGGTTGGGGAGAGGGATACACCTATGGCTATCTGAGATGTGGAGGATGCCAGGATGACTCTAGAGTTTGAGGCCTGGTGAGCGATGCAAGGTTGGGAGCCTGGTAGAGGTGTAATCGATCGATGGATGGCACTTGATGTTGGGACAACTCCACTAGAGAGGAGAGTCAGCAGAGGAGCTCAAGCTAGGTCAGAGGATGTAGTTTGTGATGAGAGGGAGGTTCATCTACAATGGTCATGGTGACACTTGGGCAGTGTAGCGAGCACCCAAGGAGTGGGGGTAGAGGAGGTACCTGTGTATGTTGACGTGGATATGGGGAAGGCTATTAGAGTAGAGGAGGAGAGATGTGGGACTACTTCTATGGGTGATATAGATGATACCATTGATATTAATGCATTCACAAATGTGGAGAAGATTTCTTTTGATATACAGGAGATATGGGATGCAGAGGAGGAGGCATGAGATCTAGGAGGTAGGGTTTGTGAGTTGGAGGCTAAGCTCCATAGATAGGAGAAGGCTACTGAGGCTATATATGCTAAGGTAGTAGCTGATATGGAGCAGATGAGGTCCATAATGGTTAGGTAGGAGTAGGTTATTAAGAGGTTTACTGGTCAGGTAGCTATGGAGTCTGCAAAGAAGGTGTTATGTGAGACTTCTCTGACGATGCATGGGATTTTGCTTCTAGATTATGCTCTGATGGTCTTGTAGTTTGAGTCATGATCATGAGTGTGGGTACCTTCACATCATAGTCAATGAAGTGCTACTTTGGTAGATCAGGTCGGGGCCAGGGTTGGGGTAGGAGATCCACCTACTGTGTTTCAGGCACCAGGAGCCAGGTTAGAGTCTAGTAGAGCGGTAGAGGTTTAGACGAGCCATGAGGGGTATGGAGAGACTCTTAGTCAGAGTTAGGGTTGCTTATGATTGTAGTCTACGAGAATTTTAGAATGATAGATTATGGGCATGGGCCTGGTTTGTAGCCTCAGGTATTTTGGATGACATATATATATATATATATAGATATTTTTGATTTTGGCTGTTATATATACATGTGTTATTGTTATGGTTTGCAAATGTGTTCTCTTTGTGTTTTATGTAGATATCATAATATGGTTTGTGGGTATGTATAATGAATGGATATTCATGTGTATTGTGATTTAGATTTATTATCACGCTGTAGTGTGAATATGCTGAAGAGTAGACTTGCATGAGTTTATTTCTAATGCAATGAGAAGTGATAAAATGTGAAATGATGTTTGTAGTAAATGCATGTAATGTAAATGATGGAGCATGAAATTATAGATGTATGATGAATGCCTTGATTTATAATTTGATGTGAGGCACGCAATGTAAATGCAATCATGTCATCCTTGATATGATGCATGTAATGGAAATGCAATGATGTGATCCTTGATGTGATGCATGTAATGGAAATTCAATGATGTAATATTTGCAATAAATCTATGTAACATAGATGCATGTATGCATGTATGGGAATGTTAAAATGCGTAGAGGAAGCACTTGTATCATTACATGTACCTATGTGAATGTTATTCACTCCATTATATTAGAGATATAGAATGGTATAGGAGACATGCAATGGCTTTGACCAATGTAGTTTTGAAAATCAAATTTCAGACTCCAAACTATGTGAGTTTATGTGGCAACTCATAACTAGTTGGACTGGTTCATAATCTATCATGGACCTATGTGTGTAACTGAGTGAGGTTCATTTATCCATTTTGAGTTAGGTAGGATTAACCCATTGTAGACGCGGCTGGACTAGCTAGCTCATCCATACACAAAAAATTATCTGTACAAAAGTAGGTAGCTAATGTGATAGATATATCACCACTTGTAAGACTCTTCCACTGGTAGGTAGACTCTTAGAGCTTATTGCTAGTGACATAAATCATCCTATGTTGTTATGTTAAACCTAAGAACCAAATGTGGTGAAGCATAATATGGGTGATATCAAGAGGCTTTTCCTTTTGTTTTCTACCCCTCATCTATTGTTGACCTATTTATGGTGGTGCTCTTGTCGTCTTTTTTTTTTTTTTTGCTATTATATTTTTTATTTATTTATAATCTAAGGGAACTAGCTTTTATTTTCAGCCTTGATATTTTACTTTTGCTTATGCTTATACATTTTTTTTATCCCTAGGTCATATGTTGACCATGCAAGTGATAGGACAAGTGGGGAAAACCGTTCACTAGATGGCGAGATCTACTCAAGGTGTCATATTTCCTAGACTCAAAATTTGTTTAATGTGTAACCTATTGTGAATTAAAATGTAAAACCTGTCAGCTAGGAGTGACATTTGATTGACTAAACTAGTAAGTAGTCAAAGTCTAACAAAACACCTATGTATATCCTAATATTTAAAATGGGGAATGGACATCTAGGTGGTGATGCTAACAAGTGCATGTATTATTCCTGTTGAAGGCACATTTTATTTTTATTTTTTGGGAGGAAGAATGTACAAAATTAAAATGAAATAAAAATGAAAAACATATGTATATGTGCAATGTATGTAATGTAAATTATGCAAGTGGAGAAATGCAATATCTACAAGAGGAAATTTACAACGTGTAGAAGGAGAAGTTTAGAAAAATTATTTACAGATGAGTATGATGTATGATAATGAACAAGAAGCATGATGTTGTAACAATGGTTTCTCCAACATGTGGGGTAGGTGTGTAGTAAGTGCGTAAGATGTAGTATGTTAGATGTATGCGGTAATGTTGAAAGGAGAAAATGGATGAAGGTGGAATGCACAACTAGAAGAACTTAGAAGAAGTAGTCTTTGGCAATCGGTAATATAAGGGGATTACCAAAGTCAAGAGAGTAATAGAAGAAAGGGGGGTAGGTCAGTGTAGGTATGTATCTACTCAAAGAATGACCATACAACTATGCAAGGAAATAAGAAGAAGAAGAAGAAGAAAGAAAGAACAAGAGAGGGAAATTACTGATGGGAAAAGTGTCGTGGATCAAGTCAAGAATGAGATGGTGAAGTGATAGTACAACTTGGACTTCAATGACTAGTGTAATTGGAAATATTATGAATGTAGCGAGTTGGTGCTGCCAATGTTTCACATGGTAGTAAAGTTCTAGGGACAATGTGGCATGGAGGACTCAAGAGTCGGCTAAATGGGACAGAATATTCAGGTGATGGAGTTTGATTACCATGCAATATTTATGGATCAAGTTCTCAAATGTTTGACACTCTTCAATATCATGACCTAGTTGGTGATGATATATGCAATATTAACTTTCATGGTAGTTACGCAGTTTAGGACATAAGGGGTCTATGGGTTGAATCTCAGGAAACTCAATAAGGCCCTAATGCATGATATGGTAAAACATTTTTGATAGTGGAGTGAATGGGATCAACATGGGGTAAATGTAGGGTTCTACTGGAGATGAACAAGGCTTGGATGAAGGGTGGTATGATAGTGGGAGTGTAGGTCAAGAATATGATGTGGATCAAATCCTAAATCGAGGAATGGATCTACTTGGAGATGACAATGCACAAGTTGTGGGAGACTAATGTGGATGAACATGGTAATGACAATGGCTTATTTGTAACTCAAGAGCCTCTATATGAGAAAGGAGATACTGTATCTCATGGTGTGGAGGTGATGGTATCGATGAGGGTGGCGATTGAGACTTTAATATGTGTGGAGTGGGCTGGTATGCATGAGAAAGTGGATGAGATCATGATGATGATGGGGTGGAGTGGAATGGTTGTGGGGATGGGGAAGTTTTTTGGAAATGTAAGCTTCATAGTGGTGAAGGTGGTATATTAAGGATAGGTGGCATAGGATATGGCTCTATATGGCAGCATGAATGGGAAGGGGGCATGTGCATGCAACTAGCTTGGGAATCTTGAGCTACACGAGCTTGCAAGGCTTGGGTGTAAGTGGAATATCTATTAGGAAGTGGGGCTGGTAGGTATGAAGGATGGGCTATATGGGGGGTGTATTCTCTGTTATGAGGAGAATAAGCTCCTAAAGGGTGATGGGGGGAATCATTTGGTGAATAAGGTTTCCTGCTAATTGTCAAGCAGATGAGAAGGAGACCCTTGTGTTTGGGGATGGGATGTTTTATCTTTTTCATCAAAAGAGGATAAGGAGACCTAACTATATCCAAAATGGGGTGATTAAGATGAACCTCAATGGTGAGGTGAGATACACTGGGGTGAAGTATAACGATTTGAATGTGAAGAATGGGAAGATCATATAGTATGGAGAGTGACTTGTGGTCGAGCTAGGTTAGTTGGCATGATCGATATAGTCTGTGGAAGTGGAGGGTCTTGCATGATGATCTGTGTAGATGCTATCATATATCGTAGTTGATAGTGTAGTTGTAGATGGTGTAGATCCTACAAAAAGGAAAACAGATACTAGCAACATAAAAATGATATAAAGGAGAAAGTGCATGTAGAATTATGTAAAATAATAATAAAACAACATGCGTTTACTATGATGTGCTTATGGAGTGATTTGTTTGTGTATAACGGTGAGTACCACTTGTGATAGTGGATGCCTGTGTATGTTAGCCATTAAATGCATGAAGGTGCAAAATGTTAATGTATGGAGGGTCATCGAGGCCTTCAATATTAGCCAAGCGATAGACACCTGAACCATATTTATGTGTAACAATGAATGGGCCTAGACAGTTCAAGGTGAACTTATCTTGTTGTTTGCGAGGTTGACTTGTGATCTGTTGGTTTTCTTTGAGGACTAAGTTGCTAATTTGAAAATGGTGTTGATGTACCTTACTATTGTAGGCATGGCGAAGGCAATCTTGGTATACTTGTGTGTGATCAATGGCATGGATGTGACGTTCATAAAGAAGTGTAAGTTGATCTAAATGGGCTTGACGGGTGGTGTCATCATCTATGAAGGCTTTTATGGATATCCTTAGGGAGGGTATCTCAAGTTCGAGGGGCATGATGGCTTCTTCCCCATAGACAAGTGAGAATGGGGTTGCCCTAGTGGGGGTACAAATGCTTGTATGATAGGCCCACAAGGATAGGGGTATTTGGTTGTGCCAATCATGATGTGATTATGCTACTATTTTGTGAAGGATGGAGCAAATTGTTTTGTTTGTGGCTTCTGCCTAGCCATTAACCTATGGGTAGTATGGGCTAGAGAAGCTATTATGAATGTTGAACTTGCTACAAAGTGCTCGAATGTTTTGTTTTTGAAGGATTTATCATTATCTGAGATTATTTGGGAAGGGATTCCAAAGTGACAAATGATATAATATATGATGAATACTGCTATCTTTGCTCCTATGGTTTGGATAAGTGGGATGGATTCAAAAAACTTTGTAAAGTATTCTGTACTAGTGATAATGCACTTATGATTGCTAGAGGAAGCAAGTGTAATTTATACAATAAGATCAAGGCCCCATTGAGAGAAATGCCACATAGATTGAATTGGTTGGAGTGATTAAGATGGAAGATGTGTGAGGTTTACGTGTTGTTGGCACTTGATGCAATGTTTTATATATTCATAGTAGTCGTATTCCATTTGTGTCCAGTAGTATCCCATGTGAAGGATGAGTTTCATGATTTCCATACCACTAAAGTGGCCATCACAAGTATCGTCACGGGTTTCTTGCACAACCCATTGAGATTCATGCGGTTCTAAGCAATGCCAGAGCATGCCATCATAGCTACGGTGATAGAGGATATTCCCCAACAATGTGTAGTGGATTACTCTTTATTTAAATGCTTGGCATTGAGCGTGGGGTAATTCGTATGGTATAAGTCCCAATTTAATATAATATTTGATCTACACAAACCATGGGTCATGTAATTCAATATCAACCACATGAATGCTACCATAATATTTAGAAGACATGGGTGATATGGTAGATTGAGTGTATGAATTGTTACGGATGTGGTTGTTGATTTTGGATTTTGTAGGATTAATGATCCTAAGGAGACCATTGTATCCACAAAATGGTTTGAGGATCATGGCGTAGCTTCGATGTCATACCACTAAAATTGATAGAGGAGTTATTGCACAATGTTCTTGTATTATTGGAGGATTGGGCAATTGCATTGCTAGAAATCTTGTACTTGGTTTATGATTAAAATGGAATCGCCTATGATGTGGATGGAATGGGCTTGTTTTAGTCCTAGGATCAGTGCTTCATATTCCATATTGTTTTTTTGTAAGGAAAATCCAACTTGAATTAAAATGGGAGAGGTTCACCTTTAGGTGTGAAAATTACAATGCCTGCACCTCTAGCATGCATGCATCAGGAGCCATCAAAGAATAGTGTTAAGTCGATTGTCACTTTTGGTTCCACATATTATTCATCTTTGGTTATGTGAAAGATGGAATCATCTAGGAGATGAATGAGGAGGGGTTGGTCATCGAACAAGGGAGCTTCCACCAATTGGCCCGCTATGACTTGCCCTTTGATGGATTTTTGTAAAACAAATTCAAGGTCAAATTTGGTTAGAAGCATGATCCACTTAGCTGTGCGGGAATTGTGGTAGCTTTTGTTCATCATGTAATGAAAGGGATTGTCTTAGGAGATGACAAAGGTGGTATGGTTAAGCATGTAGTGGCATAACTTTTGGGTGGTGAATACTACAACTAGGCATAGTTTCTCCATGTGTCTATATCTAGCTTTGTAGATAACTAGCATGCAACTGATATAGGAGATTTCTTGCTCCTTATCAAGAGTGTTATTTTGGGCTAGAAGTGTGCCTAGTACAAAATCTATAGCAAAAATGTATTGGATGAGTGGTAGCTATAAATGTGTAGGTGACATAACTGGCGATGAGGTAAGATAAGCTTTGATATCATTAAAAGCTTACTAATAGTTATCGTACCATTTAAAATTTACTCCCTTTTATAGGAGGTGATTGAAGGGTTTACACTTATCAAAGAGTTGTGCTATAAATTGATAGATAGAGATGATTTTATCTTGGAGACTATTGAGCAAGGTGCAACAATAGTATTGTCATTATTGTCAACACAGTCAGACAGATCGGTTGATGCAGTGGATAGGAGTTAAGAGGTTCTTCAGAGTATGTACAGTGATTTTCCAAAAGATCGAAGTGGCCCATATTCTAAAAATCAAAATAAAATCACAAGGAAGAAAATTGTCACGATATCATAAGCAAGAAAGAAAAACTGTCGCGATATCGCGACATGTTGAGCAAGAAAGAAAAACTGTCGCGATATCGCGACATGTTGAGAAGAAAGAAAAACTGTCATGATTTCGTGACATGTTCAAAGAGAAAGCGCAAGCAAGAAAAACTATCATGATTTCATGACATGTTCGAAAAGAAAGCACAAGCAGGAAAAAATGTCGTGATTTCATGACATGTTCGAAGAAAAAGCGCAAGCAAGAAAAACTGTCATGATTTCACGACATGTTCGAAAAGAAAGCGCAAGCAGGAAAAAACTATCACGATTTAGTGACATGTTTGAAGAGAAAGCGCAAGCAAGAAAAACTGTCATGATTTCGTGACATGTTTGAAGAGTAAAAGGCAAGTAGAAAAAGTGTCATGATTTCACGACATATTGCAAGAGAGATTGTACGAAAGAAAAAAGTCACGATTTCATGACATATTGTAAGAGAGAGTCCAAAAGAAAAGTGTTGCGATTTCGTGACATATTACAAGAGAGATTGTTCAGAAGAAAAAGTGTCATGATATCGTGACATATTGCAAGAGAGAGATTTCGAAAGAAAAAGTGTCACAATTTCATGACATATTGCAAGAGAGATTGTACAAAAGAAAAAGTGTCACGATATCGCGACATATTGCAAGAGAGAGAGTTCAAGAGAAAAAGTGTCGCGATATCGCGACATGTCGCGTTTTTGTGACCCGAAGGCAAGAGAAAGAACAAAGGAGAAAAAGTGTCACGATATCGTGACATGTCGCATTTTCATGACTCGGCAAGGGTAGGAAGGAAGAGAAAGAAAAAGTGTTGCGATATCGTGACATGTCGCATTTTCACGACTCGAAAAGGGCAGAAAGGAAGAGAATGAAAAAGTGTCTCGATATCGTGACATGTCATATTTTCACGATTTAGAAAGGGCAAGAAGGAAGAGAAAGAAAAAGTGTCACGATATCACGACATGTCGCATTTTTGTGACTTGAAGAGAGCAGGAAGGTAGAGAAGAAAAAGTGTCATGATATCGCGACATGTCGCATTTTCGTGACTTGAAAAGAGCAGGAAGGCAGAGAAGGAAAAGTGTCGTGATATCATGACATGTCGCATTTTCATGACTCAAGAAGGGCAGGCAGGTAGAGTAACAAAAGTGTCATGATATCGCGACATGTCACATTTTCATGACTCAAAAAGGCCAGGCAAGCAGTGAAACAAAAGTGTCACGATATCATGACATGTTGCATTTTTGCGACTGAAGACCAGGATGGTAAAACTAAAGACTACATAGTGACGTGGACCCATAAGGAATCTTTAATGATTTTAAATCATTTAAGATGGTCATTACAAGAAAGAAGGATAAAATGAATAGTCGAAGAAGGAGAAAATGAACAGTTGAAGAAGGAGAAAACGAATAGTCATCAAAATAGAATCGAAAAGATTTTTCGGTAACCAAAACGCATGCATGCACAAAGGAGAAAATGAACAGTCATGCCCGAGAAGACGAACAGTCATGGTAGGAGAATATGGTGTCAATTCATTGCATGTAACGTGTTTGACGAAATGCCTACTCTATATATACAAAAGGAGTGTTGCTTGGAGAGTTTTGTAAGTGCTCGAGATTAAATAAAGGTGAATTTAATCTTGCGAAGAGAGCAAGAGGAGAGCGAGAGGTGCGCAAGAGGTGAGAAAGAGATGTGTACAATATGTGAAGCACGAGGAGAGTGTGCAGAAGGCAAGCGAGCAGAGTGTGTGTTGTGTGAAGAGTGGGCGATGTTGAGAAAGCAATAGACCAGTTAGGGTCTTGTAAAAGTGAAGGCATATTTATGTCAATCTTCTAGTTTCAGAATAGAAGTCCAAGTTGGTGCTTGGCATCAGTTGGTGGTGCTCCTTCCAGTTGGTGCTGGTAAATCAGGTGTTGGTGCCATTTTTTGTTAGTGCAGATAAATTAGGGGTTGGTGCTCCTTTTTGTTGTTGCAGATAAATCAGGGGTTGGTGCTCCTTCTAGTTGGTGTTGGTAAATTAGGGGTTGGTGCTCCTTTCTGTTAGTGCAGATAAATTAGGGGTTGGTTCTCCTTTCTATTGTTGTAGATAAATCAGGGGTTGGTGGTCCTTCTAGTGTGTGCTGGTAAATTGATTGTAAAGTTGTTGCTTTGCAAAGGCTGGATTTGGATGGGAGTCCAAACAGTCAATTTTTGAGGAGTAGCCAAAACTGGTGAACCTCGGTACATCTTGTGTTGTGTGATGCTCTTTTGTTATATTTTCTTTATTGGGTTTTAAGTTTTCATTGTTTTGGCATTAAGAGTTGAAGATTTAAGTTTTTAAGAGCTACACTGATTCACCCCCCCTCTTAGTGTCATTGTGAGACTAACAATTGGTATCAGAACTAGTTTCCCTTATCAGGCTAAATCAGCTAGGGTTGATCTTGGATTAGTACGCAATGGGTAAGAAGAATAGATCCTCCTCAAATAAGGCATCTCAATTAGTTTTAGTTCCTGTGGAAGAGAAAATTGAACTAGAAAAGGTTGAAGGAGTGAATTCTGAAGTATGTGATGAAAACCTTGAGGGTGAAGTATATCTAGAAGGTGAGTTGATCGCTGCACTTGAAGAGTTGAATATAGAAAGGAAAAAGAACAAAAGACTGTCCAAGAAGTTGGAAGAATATGGGGATAAGATTGAAGATCTCTTCTTACAAATTCATAAAGCCAAGAAAATAGAAGAAGCCTTGAAGTCACACCTGGATGATAAAGTCGATGTATGTAGAAAACGTGAAGAGGAATCTAACAAAGTTTTTAGTGATCTAAAGTTGCAAGTAGAAGAGTCCAAAAGGATTGAAGAAACTCTCAAGTCACAAATCAATGAGAAAGAGATTGTTTGCTGCAAACAAGAAGAGGAGATTGTTTTATTGAGGAAACAACTAGAAGAGGCCAATACAAATCTCAAATTTGAGAAGAGCACAGAGTTTCTAGATGAAATGATAAGGCAACAAAGAAGCCCCATGTCTAAGCTTGGTCTTGGATGTAAAGTTGAACAACCTTCATCTTCCAAATATGCAGAGAAGAAGAAGTTCACTGTTGAAGGATCGAAGCAAGAAAAGTCTAAAGTTGAATCTTCAAAAGGAAGAAAATATCAAAGGAGATCTACAAAAAAGCAACCACAACAAAAGAGGTTCTATCACTCTCACTCTATTCATAATAATGCTTTTAATGGCTATTGTTTTAGATGCAACCATTATGGTCACAAGGCAATTTATTGTGGATTGAATAATAGATCAAAGAGTTATGATGGTAGAAATACATCTACTTTTTCGATTGAACACCATGTGCAATGTTTTAAATGTAATGGTCATGGGCACATAGCAAGGTTTTGTCCAAGAAATTTTGTATCTAATCTAAGGCAAGACAACAGATTTCATCAGACACAAAGAATGCAACATAGACAGGGAAGAAATCATGTGCATCAAAGAAAGGAAAATAATCATCCATCAAGGATGCACAAGAGACAACCACCCAAGAGAAATGTTCAAGTTCATGAAAAGGTTCAAAATAGGGATGTAGTTGAAAAACTCAAGCCCAAGTTCAAGAAATCTTGGAGAAAGAAAGAAGAGAGGAAATCGTGTCTCCTTGGACTGAAGGAGATTACTCCTCTATTGCACTAAGCAAATCTAGGTAGCACATCCTCAGGGGGAGCAATCTTAAAGTTTTATTTTAATGCTCCTATGTTGTTTGGTTATCTGAGGATGAAAGGCAAGTAGTCAGGGGGAGTTGTCGTATAGTTGTCAAAATGTGTTTTAGTTCATGTAGTTGTTTGTGGAGGTAATAAGTAGGAGCATGAGATGTTGGCTTGACAGAGCTGATTTTTTATTATTGTGAAATCTCTCTGGTGATGGCGGTTACAATAGAAGATAGTGTCAAACTGATGTGCTTCAGTAGAACAACATGGTGAACAACTAGGTTTTTGATGCAGCAGCTGATAGGCGTTATCTGAGATAGAACATGCAACACAGGTCATCGTGTCATGGAAGCATAAGCTGGCAGGTGCTAGTTTTGAAGCCTGTAACATTCCCAATCTACAGATAACATAGAATCCATGTTGTGAGTATGTCTCGATTCATCTACCAATATCGAGGGAGGACTATGGTAAAGCTCTTCATGATCATTATGAAAATTACTGCCAACGTGTAGCTGGGAAGGCGTGCATTTCTTAACCAAAAATACAACACATCATTTGGTATAAGAGAGCATTAATTTTCTCTAAAGAAGTAGCCATTATCAAAGAGATGCTAGAGTCAAAGCAAACAATAGCACTAGCACCCAGTTCATCAAGAGTGCCAAGTGGCACATGCAAGGCAGAGACGTTGAGAGAATAGCGCCTAGGTGGTGAAGCGCCAAGGAGGACAAGATGCCTATGCACCTAAGAAAGTCTTGCATTATTTGAGGAATGCGAGATATTGCTCGAGGAATCCCTTGATCGCAGTGAGGAGAAATGCTTCCTGGAATTGCGTGAAGAACGTTCGTTAAGACATTGAGTATCCCTGACATATGCCCTAGCAAGAAGTAGAATATGGAGTGTTGATGACTATGCGTAGATTGAGGTTCCAATGCTAGAGGTAATGGTCCACTGTCAATACCTGCGCAAGTGATGAAAACATTCATGGTAGCCGTTAGAAACCAGAGACATTGAACTGCACAACGGATGCGAGGCAAAGTCATCAGTCATGGAGGAGGTGGCAGTCAAAAGGATCAAGCTATACTAAATAAGTAAAAGCAAGGTACAACAAGAATTATAATATGATGAGCAGAGATTAGAGTGCTTATCCAAGAAGACTTTATGATAAAAAGAGTACCAGTGGAGGTGCATTCTATCTTGGAGACAGGTTGGTCACGTGGCACAGTAAGAAACCAGAGTCAGTCTCCTT
This sequence comes from Wollemia nobilis, assembly GCA_028583015.1. NCBI lineage: Eukaryota > Viridiplantae > Streptophyta > Pinopsida > Araucariales > Araucariaceae > Wollemia > Wollemia nobilis. Next base: position 11,682,831 of record JAQPPZ010015032.1, read on the forward strand.
ATCCACAGCAGAGGTAGAATATATTGTAGCGACAACGTGTTGTATGTAGGAGAAAGTTGCGAAAGGTGAGGTTAAGTTGGATTTTGTTCCAACAATAGAGCAAGTAGCGGATATCTTCACAAAATAGTTGCCCAAGGAAGTCTTTGAGTACCTTCATAATAAATTGGGAGTGGTCATGCTTCCCAAGAATTGACTAGCTATCGGGATCACATTTTCAGGGGGAGCATTTATATATTTGTTTATCTTTTTGCTCATGTTTGTAATTTTTTCTAACTGTAATAATTTGTGCTCGAGAATGTTGTGCATGGACTCAGGGGGAGTCTACAGCAGCCCTTTGGTATTATTGTCAAAGGGGGAGAAGAATTATAGGAAATTGCACGTGTGTTGCCAACAATTCCAAAGGGGGAGATTGTTGAGCAAGGTGCAACAATAGTATTGTCATTGTTGTCAACATAGTCAGACAGATCGGTTGATGCAGTGGATAGGAGTTAAGAGGTTCTTCAGAGTATGTACAGTGATTTTCCAAAAGATCAAAGTGGCCCATATGCTAAAAATCAAAAGAAAATCACAAGGAAGAAAACTATCACGATATCGCGACATGTTGAGCAAGAAAGAAAAACTGTCGCGATATCGCGACATGTTGAGAAGAAAGAAAAACTATCACGATTTCGTGACATGTTCAAAGAGAAAGCACAAGCAAGCAAAACTGTCGTAATTTCATGACATGTTCAAAAAGAAAGCGCAAGCAGGAAAAACTGTCGCGATTTCGTGACATGTTCGAAGAAAAAGTGCAAGCAAGAAAAATTATCACGATTTCGTGACATGTTCGAAAAGAAAGCGCAAGTAGGAAAAACTGTCGCGATTTTGTGACATGTTCGAAGAGAAAGCGCAAGCAAGAAAAACTGTCACGATTTTGCGACATGTTCAAAGAGTAAAAGGCAAGTAGAAAAAGTGTCACGATTTCGCGACATATTGCAAGAGAGATTGTACGGAAGAAAAAGTGTCGCGATTTCGCGACATATTGCAAGAGAGAGAGTCCAAAAGAAAAAGTGTCGTGATTTTGTGACATATTGCAAGAGAGATTGTTCGGAAGAAAAAGTGTCGCGATATCATGACATATTGCAAGAGAGAGAGTCTGAAAGAAAAAGTGTCATGATTTCGCGACATATTGCAAGAGAGATTGTATGAAAGAAAAAGTGTCGCGATATCGTGACATATTACAAGAGAGAGAGTCCAAGAGAAAAAGTGTCATGATATTGCGACATGTCGCGTTTTCATGAACCGAAGGCAAGAGAAATAACAAAGGAGAAAAAGTGTCACGATATCGCGACATGTCGCATTTTTGCAACTCAGCAAGGGCAGGAAGGAAGAGAAAGAAAAAGTGTCGCGATATCATGACATGTCACATTTTCGTGACTTGGAAGGGCAGGAAGGAAGAGAATGAAAAAGTGTTGCAATATCACGACATGTCACATTTTTGTGACTCGAAAAGGGTAGGAAGGAAGAGAAAGAAAAAGTGTCACGATATCACGACATGTCGCATTTTTGCGACTTGAAGAGAGCAGGAAGGTAGAGAAGGAAAAGTGTCACGATATTGCGACATGTCACATTTTTGTGACTTGAAAAGAGCAGGAAGGTAGAGAAGCAAAAGTGTCACGATATCGTGACATGTCACATTTTCGTGACTCAAGAAGGGCAGGAAGGCAGAGTAACAAAAGTGTCACGATATCACGACATGTCGCATTTTCGTGACTCGAAAAGGCCAGGCAAGCAGTGAAACAAAAGTGTCGCAATATCGCGACATGTCGCATTTTCACTACTGAACACCAGGATGGTAAAACTGAAGACTGCATAGTGACGTTGACCCATAAGGAATATTTAATTATTTTAAATCATTTAAGATGGTCATTACAAGTGGAGAAAACAAACAATCGAAGAAGGAGAAAATGAACAGTCGAAGAAGGAGAAAATGAATAGTCATCAAAATAGAATCGAAAAGCTTTTTCGGTAACCAAAATGCATGCATGCACAAAGGAGAAAATGAACAGTCATGCCCGAGAAGACGAACAATCATGGTAGGAGAATATGGTGTCAATTCATTGCATGTAACGTGTTTGACGAAATGCCTACTCTATATATACAAAAGGAGTTACAACTGGAGTTACAACTGAAGTTACAACTAGAGTTACAAAGAGAGAGGATGGTTATAAAAGGAGTGTTGCTTGGAGAATTTTGTAAGTGCTCAGGATTAAAGAGAGGCGGATTTAATCTTGCGAAGAGAGCAAGAGGAGAGCGAGAGGTGCGCGAGAGAGGTGTGTGATATGTGAAGCATGAGGAGAGTGCGTGGGAGGCGAGCGAGCAGGGTGTGTGTTGTGTGAAGAGTGGGCGATGTTGAGAAAGTAATAGACCAGTCAGGGTCTTGTAAAAGTGAAGGCATCTTTATGTCAATCTTCTAGTTTTAGAACAGAAGTCCAAGTTGGTGCTTGGCATCAGTTGGTGGTGCTCCTTCCAGTTGGTGCTCCTTTTTATTATTGCAAATAAATCAGGGGTTGGTGCTCCTTCTAGTTGGTGCTGGTAAATCAGGGGTTGGTGCTCCTTTCTGTTAGTGTAGATAAATTAGGGGTTGGTGCTCCTTTCTATTGTTGTAGATAAATCAGGGGTTGGTGCTCCTTCCAGTGTGTGCTGGTAAATTGATTGTAAAGTTGTTGCTTTGCAAAGGCTGGATTTGGATGGGAGTCCAAACAGTCAATTTTTGAGGAGTAGCCAAAACTGGTGAACCTCGATACATCTTGTGTTGTGTGATGCTCTTTTGTTATATTTGCTTTATTGGGTTTTAAGTTTTCATTGTTTCGGCATTAAGAGTTGAAGATTTAAGTTTTTAAGAGCTACACTGATTCACCCCCCTCTCAGTGTCATTGTGAGACTAACAAAGACTATGTAACTATTTTAGGGTAATAGGTGTAGGTATTTCGGTGATGGATTTTACCTTATTAGGGTCAACTTCAATGTCTCATTGGGTGATAATGAATCCCAGGATTTTACCTGAGGTGACACCAAAGAAACTTTTTTGGATTGAAGTGGATGTTGTGTTCTAGTAGGTGGTCAAATATCCAATAGAGATCTTTGACATGTTCTGAGCACTGCTTGGATTTACAAATAAGATCATCTACATAATCTTCCACAATTTTGTGCATGTAATCATGGAAAATGTAGGTCATTACGCGTTGGTAGGTTGCCCTAGAATTTTTAATACCAAATGGCATGATCTTGTAGAAAAAGGTTTCCCAGGGGGTTGTAAATGATGTCTTATGTTGTTCAGTAGGGTTAATTTTGATTTGATTGTAATACACAAAATCCATCCATCAGAGATATCATCTCATGGCCAGCGAAGAAATTGATGAGTGAGTTGATGTTAGGTAGGGGGAAGTTGTCTTTGGGACAAGCTTTGTTTAAATCATGAAAGTCTATACAGATGTGAACATCACCATAAGGCTTGTGTATGGGGACCATGTTAGAGATCCATTCGGGATAGTTTATGGGTACTATGAAGTCTACATATAAGAGCTTTTGGAGCTCAATTTTAACCACTAATGCAATAGTGAGATGCATTTGTCATAACTTTTGTATTATTGGTTTGGCATTTTGATCAAGTGTGAGGTTGTGAACTACTAGGGTAGGATCGAGTCCTGACATATCCTTGTATGACCATGTGAAGAGTCATATATACTAATGAAGGAAGTTTATGAATAGGATGCACTCCTCGGGCGAGAGGCTAGTGACTAGTTTGACTATGTGAGAGTTTTTAGGATCATCACCTATGTCAACGTCGATGGTTTCATCAATAACCATGTGGGAACCATCACATAGTTTTTCTAGAATCAGGATAAGATCGAGGTTGTCGATGACCTCGATAAGTTCATATTCATCATCTAGGTAGATGTTTGTGTGGTGGACCTATGGTATATGAGGTGGTGAAGATAATGGAGTGTTTATCATGCATAGGACTTGCAGTGAGAGTAAGAAATCTTAGGGTGCTAGTACAGGTGAGATGTGGGTGAGATCAATGAAATTGGGGTTTGGCATATCATATCGTGTCGACTGGTGCATGTATCATAGTGGAGAAAAGAGATTAACTTCTATCATATTAATTGATGCTATGGACGATGTGGGTGGTGAAGTTTTTGGTGATGACATCTTGACAACCTATAAGCATCCTAGGAGACTTAAAGGAGGGCACAAGATGACTAGTGGATATTATGGTTGAGTAGCAGCTTATTGAAGTTGTCAATGTATAGGTGGGAATGAAGCTAAGTATGTGGGTGATGGTGGTGGGGATACCCTATCGTGCTCTAGGTAGTGCATATTTAAGGATAGCACAATGAATTGGTTTGTCAACTCATCAACACAACATGATGATATAGTGTTAGATATGGAAGGATCTTGAAAGAATCACAAGGTACTGTAATGGTAGAGTTGGGTGAGGAGGTGTCCTTTAGGATATCCATATCAATATATTCTTCCAGGTTATGTGTCAGAAGTGGGAAGGGATGTAGGGACAAATCTTGGAGCTTGTCTTCTGATGTATGGATGATGATTGGGTGATAACCTAAGCCAAATTTATCAGTAGGGGATTGGAAATGGGGGTTAATGGATGCACATAATCCTTACTTGTAATGGCCTATCCTAAACACACCAATGGAAGCATCAAAGGTAATGTAAGGCAAAGTAGAGATTATTCGAGTGATCGATTGTACCACACAAGCTAGATTGAGGTGGTGGAGATATGAAAGGTGGGAGTGAAGAATCCACTGCAGTGTCGACAAATTTGGTATGATTTTTAGGGGATCCTAATTGTACTACTATTTTGATGGTCAATACAAAAGCTTAGGGGTGTCCAAATCCTTGGGTAGATTGGATGATAGGTGGGTGTACACGGGCATCACACACATACAATCCCTTGGACTTGAGTTTGTCATAAGCATAGATATGCATGGTGTTGCTTGTTCTGATGAATGAGGTGGAAAATATGAATCAGATGATGAAGGGGAATTCTGGGAGTCTCTAATAGTAGCATTGGAAGGGTGCAACAATTGGTCAACTAGGTGAGATGCTCATTGCTCCCACTCTTGGCATTCATCTATGGTAGCTGGTATGGGATGATTGGCTTATGGGTATTACAAAGGTGGTGGACTGGATACTAGATGACATGGGGAAGTGAATGACCTAGGCTATGGATGAAAAGGAATAAGAGGTGTGCACAGTTAGGGAGAATGGGTGCTTCCATAGAGGAGGATTATTGGAGTGGACCAAAATGGTACGATATAGGTGGTGGCTGTGACGTTGATGGCATAGGTTATTTGGTAGAGGATGAAGGTAGGGATAGTGGTGGTGGCCATAATATGGTATAAAAAATGGTATGGTAGGGGGATTAGGCACTATTGATGATGGTGCTAAGGGTGCTAAGATTGAATCATGTGTCCTTTATGAAGATTGGGGTAATGAGGTGGATGTAGGAGTAGATGTCGATGCTCTAACTGAATGATGGGAAGAAACATGGAAGAGCTATTTTGATGAGAAGGACAATGCAGGTGGTAGATCTGCAATGTTGTAGAAATTAAATGGGTCTCCATCAGTTGGGATGCAATGGAAAAGTCCATTATGGACATATTTGAGGCAATGGTGTAGCGTGGAAGGGATGCATTGCACATCCTTGATCCATGGGCAACCAAGAAGGATGTTGTACTACATCTTCCCTTGGATGATATGGAATAATATGGAAATGGTATGAATACCTACTTGAATAGGCAAGACTATGGATACTATAGTAGGTCTCATAGAACCATTGAATGCTCGTAGATCGAGGGAAGGTGTAATGAAATGGACTAACGATATATGTAAATGGTGTAGGGCTACTATGTATATGATGCTAATGGATGAGCCTGTGTCAACAAGGACGCGTTTGTAGGTGATTTCATTGATAGTTGCTTATATGTGAAGAGGGATATCCACTCCTTATCCTACAAGTTTTGTTATCTCATGGTCATGGAAACTAATAGATGGTTGGAGGCATCTCAAAATATTCTCTATAAAATTTACAAATATGTTTGTGTCACATGTTTCTAAGTCGATAGAACATAAAATATCATTTAATGCCTTGTGATGGGGTTGAGATTGTTGTAAAAGTTTGAAGATGGATAACTGTGCAGGGGCATTATGTAATTGATGGGTGATGATCACATTTTGAGGTGGAGGTGGTACAACACTAGGGGTTTGGGAATCCTATGGCGATGTAAATTGGGTAGGTGGAGATAGAATAGGTGTGGTCTAGTATGATGGGTATTGTTGGTTCTACGTAGTTAGGTTTATCATACCTACTATGTGATGGAGGATTGTGTTTAACACTATTAAATTGGTGAGGTGGTCTTGGCAGTAAGTTGGAGGTCTTTTGGGATTGATTCCTCTATGGTCTGGTAGAGGGTTTTGGAAAATCCCTAGGTTTTTATTATGTGGGGCTAAAGGATTTGATACCTGAATGGTACCCCTATCGATTAAGTCATGTACTTGAGCATGAAAGGAATGACATGACTCAATGTCATGGATACCCTATCTATGGTATGGGTAATAGAGTTGCTCGTTGTATCCATGAGGCTTAGGTATGTTTGGATCTAATGATCAAATATCGGGTAGGAGAAGATGTCCACCATCTTGTAACCTATGAAAGAGGGTTGGTAAGGGTTCAGATAGTGGTGTGAGGTTACATAATGGCCCTAAGGATGCATGCATCAAGATTGTTGAGACCTAGGTGGGGGAGGCACGTTGGTTTGGAAAACCTGTTGTTGTGGAACATAAGGTGGTGGGCTTGGTGCTGATGCTAAGGTAGAAGCTACCACTTGGTTGGTTTGTGGAGGTCAAGGATATAGTTGGTTGGGCGTATTTCTATTAAAATAGAAGTTTGAATTATAATTGGGTTTTGATCTTAACTTAATTTTACTGGATTGGAATTTAACATCTTTGATAAATTTTGATTTTGAAATGGCTTCTTCAAAGGTGCGGATTTGGTGAAGTTGTAGGGAGGTAGAAATATGTTTATGGCAACTATTGGAAAAGAGTTTCACTAGTTCTATGGTGGTAAGGATATGGTCAAGGTCATGGATGATAGCTCTCCATCTAGACACTAACATGGTGATAGGTTCATCATCAGCCTATCGTAGGGCATAGATGTCTGAGAAGGTAGTCTTATTTTTGATATTGATGGAAAAGTGATCTAAGAAGGAGTTGGCCAGTTGTTCAAATGTGTATAGGATATGGCATGGGAGCATGTTGTACCAATATAAATATTGTACCCCAAGTGAAAGGGAGAAGGTACATAGCATGAGGGGATTACTATTGTTAAGTTGTAGCAAGGTGAATGGTAATTGCTGACATGCTCTCTTAGATCTTCCTTACCTTTGTACTTTTTTAAATTTTGGTATGTCAAAGCAGTAGGGGTAAGAAGGGATAGGAACTAATGGGTAAACTAGTTCTTTGCATAGTTCATCATAGGATGGCTTCTGTGGCTTGTAACGTTTTATATGCAAGTTTAGAGTTTTAAATTCATCTAGTAGGAGTTGAATTTTAGGTGTTAAAGGTGTAGGCTATTGGTCTAGGGTTGGATGAGCTTGGTAATGTGATGGATAGTGAGGTTGCTATCTTCATCCAAATATTATGAGGGGAACTATTCTAGCTGGTCTTGGTATGCTAGGTATTGGGTAGCATATAATGTAGGGGCTAGTGGAACACTAGGTTGCAGGACAAATATTTTTTGAGGATAATAATACTATGATTGTGGGATGTGCACTTGTGGCATAGGTATTTTTAGGTAGGAGCCTACTGCAACGGTTGGTCCATAGGTGGTGATGACCAATATGGAGGAGGTGTAAAGAAGGTGGGTGCAGTGGATAATGGTGTAGGTGGTGGGAATACCTATGCTAAAGGTGGTCGAGATGAGGTATTGAAATATGGGATCTATCTTTGTCCTAGAGGATTGGATGTGGAAAAGCTAAAATGTGTAGAATAGTTTGGTAGGGTAGGGGTGTGAGCTATAGTATTAATCCATAAGTAGGAAGAATACTAGTGGTGGAATCTTGGCAAGGAGGAGGAGACGGTATCCCAAAAGTTGATGTAGACAAGGGTGGAGTAAATGAATGTGTATCGTATACTCTAGATATCTAGGATTTTGGCAAAAATTCCATAAAAAGGAAGGGTAAGATTTTGAAGTAGGAGTTTGGGAAGAGGGAGAGTTGAGTGTGTCTACTCTTGATTGAACTTGTGTTGTTGGTTGTTGTTGTTGGCATTGTGTATCTTGTGTTTGAAGAGGTGGTTGAGATAGGTCTTCAAACATTGTGAAGGATGGATTTTAGGAGTATGGTGGTTGAGACTCTTGAAAATATTAGGTGTGTGATGTTTGAGGAAGTACTTGTTGTTCCTATAGAGGAGGTTATTATTGTACAGTTTGGAATGTTTACCTCTGGGTACCTATAGTAGAGGAAGAAGGATCGAAAACCATTCCTATTGTAGGGATGAATGATGTGACCTCTAGGAAGGTATGGTTCAAGAGGGAGGAGTCATTCTCAAATAGGGATTGAGATAGACTCTAGAAAAATGGGTGTGCAAAGGTAGGGGAAGTAGGTATGACCTCATCTTGTATAGTGAAGAATGTATGGGGATTTCTTGGTGCTGTGTAGATCACATGGTCATAGAACGTGGTCAATGGATTAGTCGAGGATGACAATGCAAGAAGTAGATAATCCTCTACAAGTAGAGTAGCAATATATTCACTCAAAGTGGATGTCTCATGCTGAGGCATCATGTGTGTGAAATGCACATCAGATCCTATAAGTAAATTTGATGTGTCTATGGTTTTTATCTTCATGATAGAAATATTAGGAGGTGACTGACAAGAAGTACTAGGTGCTTCCTTTATGAGGTATGCTTACTCACATGGCTGACTACGGGTAACAATAGGTATGACATGTGTGGTGTCATGGGGGTTTAGGACTACACAGGAGTGAAATACCGTAGTTCTATGTGTGTTGTGTACAAGGTTTTAGGAATAACTTGTGGTGTGTACTTGAATGTGCTTGATATAAGTGTAAAGGAATGAAGTGCTATGTATAGTTAGATAGTATGTGGTGTGATGTGTTGAGACCAGTCTATGATCATGCAAACAACGGTAGTCTGGAATTAGTTATAAATGCTAAAAATAAAAGGTGTTTTGTTCATTTATGTGTGTTTGAATGTTGGTACCACCTAGGTAGTATCACGAGTAGTGGAGTGAATACTCTAGTAAATCAAGAATGTTGTCGGTATTGAACCTCCTGCAACACCCAAATATGCATAGAATAGAATGATATTGCAACGTGCAAATGGTGACATGTATGGAAGGTACAATAAAATGATATCCTAAAAGAGGGGGAATTCACTATGCTAAGAGAGTTCACTAAATCCTCTCACAAAAAGAGGTGGCATTGTCTAAGACCTGCTACCAACATACCCATGCTTTCGCTTCACCCTCGGGTGGGCTTAGTCAATAACGACAATTACCGTATTCACTAATTATGTGAGCCTTATAAACAAAGGCATCTAATACTATCCCACCCTGAAGGTAACAACTGGTGATGAAATACAGAATCCCAATCTCAAAAGTAGGGGGTATTCTGATGATGAGGCCCATAAAACCACTCATGTGGGGCTGCTAGGTGTCTAGGGGGGTGAATTGATGGAGGGTAAAACACCTACCACACCAATATCGAGTGATGGATTGGGGATGAATTCCAATATCACCACTTGTTTAAGTACCACATGAGTGTGTGTGGGTTTACATTTTGCTAATTATATTATGTAAAACATGAAATATAACTAATTGCCTTTTCAAATTGAAAGCTAACCCTATATGCGCTTTTCAAAAGCAAAAGAATAGAATGCAATGCTTTTTGTAAAAAAATAACCTAAGATTATTTTAGGAAAGGAACTTTAATCTACTTTTCAAAAAATAGAAACATGCAATATGAAAGTGTGAAAGGAGGGGTTTAAGTGACCTTAAAAATGTGTAATAACTTGTAATATTTGCATTGGAAATGTATAAAAGTATAAACAAACAATTATAAGAACTTTATACATGCAAATTAGAAAAGGGAAAAGTATAATTTATTTGAGATTTTAAAATTTGAAGTTGACGGAATTTTAACAGGTTTTGTAATTACAATGACATTGGAACCAAATGGAAATATGAAGAGAAGGAATTTTTTTACTAGTTATTGTATCTTAACTAGTAAGCATTTTTCATGAACCCAAAATTTTACAAACAGAGCAAATACAGATGAATACTTGGTATCTAATGCTATGGATAGTATGATTAGGTCATGTACTACTCACCCCTACAATTTTGGGGGTTTTTGAGGCTATATGGTTGACTTCACCACCCGAGGGATGAATTAAGATCTAATTCATGGGGTAGGGGGTGAATTGGGTCTAGAGACCCCAAATCTATGTTCTAAAGGCCTAAGAGGATTCCCAAGGATTTGAAAATATTTGTGAAAATTAGAGTTAGTACCTGGAAAACATAGAAATATAGGATAATATTAGATTTATAAGAAAAATTTAGCCTGAAACTATCCGTTGTGGGGATCCCACCAGGCATGGCAGAATGAAATGACCAAAAATCAGCATTTGATCTAACAACATATAAATAACAAACGTTATTCAGGAAACTATATTTTTATTCATGTAAAGAATGCATAGGTTACAATGGGGGCAAATTCCCCTTTATCCTTTATTTACATAAATGATAAAGTAGGTTTGATGTATTATTTTCATGTCCCTCAGTGTAGATGGGTTTCTTTGCATGTGTGCCACTATGGGGTTGTAGCTATAGCTACTTTCCCTCCTTGATTATAGGTCAAACCTACAAAAATGGGTTAGTTCATTTGGGGGATTGCCTTAGTCAGGACCCATGTTTAGAAAGACAAAATAGATGGTAAAGATGCATTAAATACTAAAATTAAAGGTGTATAAGCTGATGAAATGACAAAACAAAGCTTACCTCCAAAATTTGAGCTAATTTGGGACCTATAGGACCAATTCACCACCTGGGGGGTGAATTATTGTCAGATTCGCAAGGCGAGGGGTAAATCAGACCCTGAGAACTATTCTGTAAAAACCATTTGGTGGGAATGTTCCTTGGTTGCTGTACTATTGTTGTTCAGGTTTAGATTCACTGTGTCATGCATTAGTATGCATTTGGAAGAGTTTATATACTTTAAACATAAGATGAAGAGAGATCTAAATGAGGGTTTGGGTCTAATATATATAAAAAATGACAACGTGTAGGGAGGATAGTTAGGGAAACTAACCCTAGGATGAAATCTAACCAAAGTTAGATTAGGATTTGTGAGGTGGAAGCCTCATATTCCTCAGAAAATATCCTATCCTCACTCATGTGTGAGGAAGGATTAAGTCTAATAAGGATTAGGAGGTCCTAGTTCAAATTAGGGCTTGATTAGGGTTTAGGAAAATATCTCAAAAAACCTTAATTACACACATGTGGGAGGATGCAATTAGTGTTAATTAAGGATTAAGAGTTCAATTAATCAATTTTGCCCTAAAAATGTGACTTAAGTGAAGTCAACATTAAATTAGATTTTAATAATTGACTTGATAATTGCTTTTATCAATTAATAGCCCGTGGGGGCCTCAATTGAGTGCAAATAGGCTTTGTATTACCTAGGTAAGCTTATGAAAGGTATACCAATGCATGGGAAATGATTGTGATATGATTTTTCTAAATTATTAGGGTTTTGGACTTGAAAACTAGCAAAATGGTATGTAGAAGTCTACACAATGCTACGATAATATATTATGATCTGTGTATGACTATGCATGACTACAACCATCTATGCATGACTAAAAAAATCTACGCATGTCTAGGAGGATCTACAATAGTCTACATTGGTGTACAATAGCCTAGGGGTACCCAGGATAGCCTATGTGAACCTGTAAGTGTCCAAAAGTATCTACAAGTACATAGATATAGCAATGTGTGACTTTTAGGTGTCTACACTTCCTAACATCTGTAGTTGTCATGGTCATCATACAACATTCCATAGGAGTGATGGTTATCTATAGGGCCATCAAAAGGTAATTCAAGTAGCTAGGAATATTTGAAATAATCATAGGTAAAGGTGTGAATGGAATAGGAGATTGAAACCCTAGACGATGAAGCCAGATATAGAGCCACCCAGTGGATAGAGTGGTTGTTGTAAATGAATTTGAGCCTTTGGTGCCTTAGGAGTTGCCACTATGAGGATATTACCATTAGTAATATTAGACTAAAATCTAAAGTTACAATCTCTAAACTCGATGACCCCTACATTTGTTGGGATACCTAGCTAGGACAATAAGTAGTTATATGGGTTGAAGTATTAAACAACCCCTATCAAAGTAGATAGTAATTGAACCTGATACCTTTGGTATAAACAATGTCTCATATCACTTCAATGAAAAAGAACCAAAATATACCAACTCGCCAGTAGTGATGCATGTCGAGGGTGAGAACAAGTGTGTAGGAACCACATGGACATATAGGACAAGGGGGCACTACGATCCAGTTGGAATGTGCTAGCACATGATTATTCCTTAAGGGAAACATGTTATACCAACCATATACAAAGAGGATTAGATTCCTAGAAACTTTAGAGTGTCTAAAGAGTGCAGGTAATGGTAGGTGTAGATGCCTAGAGTAGGGTGAGAAAATCTATGAGAATATAATCTATATTTGACAATTTATTATGGATTGCAAGTTCGAAAGTATTTTTGTAATACCATTATAAGGTAAAGGGGTTTTGAGACTAATCACTTTATGATATTGTAGGAAGTACTTAGGCATTGGTTTATTATACCCTAATATACCTAAATTAAGGATCTAAGTACTTATAAGTAAACCCGATATAGAATAAAATATCAATGATAGAACTAAGAGTTAAATGAGTATATAAATAAATAGGAACTTAGATCTATATTTGATAAAGATATTGAGATCATAGTTACCACTTTGTTAGTGAGACTATGGAACATGAATTAAAAGATAAGAGAATATTGTATGAGTATGAATTAAAAAAAAAGAGAGACTTTGGTTTAACACCAATTGGAGGTAGTACAATCCAATTAGATAGGAAGTCATGAATCCAATATGGATAAGGAAATTTATATCAAGTAAAGAAGAAATTTTTAAAGGTTGTATTGTTGTTGAATACTGCATAAATTAAGGGTATGGGACTTTAATTTATGAAGAGTTGATTATGTATCAACTCAAAGGAATGAATTTGGAATTCAAGTTCAAGGAGATTTATGAGATTTCCTCTAATGTCACAGAGTCTTCTCAAAAATGTGGACCAATGATTATCATAAACTTATGCAAGATGCTACAAATTTTAGGATAATTTAGAAAATAGAATTTGTAGATTCTTAAAGTGCATCATAATTTGTAAAGAATAGTTGTGGTCCTACTGGTATGGAAATAGACCATAACATTATCAGGATGTCTTAGAGAAAGGAGTTAAACTATTCCTTAGTTGCATTCAATATTTAGGGATAGATGCACTTCTTGCTTTGTATAGTTGAGAGAAAGAGATATGTAGTGATCCTTTTATCCTTGTAAATTTTGACACATCTTGAGTTTATGAATATGAGGAATTATTACATTTTGGAGGTTGGTTTTCTTCCCCTTGAGGGTTCCCAGGATAAAATTTTGTGTCAATAATTTATGGTTTTCTTATTTATTTCTTATGGATGTTGAATTTATTTTCAAAATGAAAATGATATATGAGATATTATGCTTGATGTAATGTTTAATTTCTATAATTAAGTATAACCAAACATGATAGAATGGATGTTAAATTTTTAGTAGGTTAATGATGTATGGATGCTAGAAATGTATGCTCAATTTCTAATATGTTGATAATTTAATGTAATGCAATTGTGTCATTTAATTTTGGAATATTGTAGGTAATGATGAATGATATAGTTAGATAGAGTTGTTCAATATAAATATCATGTGAAGAATGTATGCATACTTAAACATTTTTATAAATAATTGAGATTTGTTTAAACCTTATATAACATTGTGGGGTAACTAGATATATGCTAATCTAAACATTATACACTTATTATTGAATAGAGTGCTTAAAATCTAAGGATATGATGTAAAGAAATCTACCATAATAGGACCTCATGGAGTTAAAATTACCTAAAAAACACTCAATATGGTTTAATATAGAACACTATATGGAATGAAACTCTCAAGATGGCAAAATGGTCTTGATCTACAAACCAAGATGGACCTTACACTCTACACTAAGGAATTAAGTTTACATGTGGGTGAAAACACCCGTGTGGAGCAAGAAATGTCCATTTGTAATAAACCAAATGTGAAAAAAAAGAAGGTTACCTAAATCAAGGGTGTATCAATATGTTCTAAGAGGTTTAAAGGTAGGTAGTCATGTTAAGAGTATATTCCATGGATTCTTATCATGATAGTGATATCATCTTCTTAGAAATACCTTCTAGATGAAGTGGATCATATCTAAGATCAATGAATAACCATTGGTGTGGTTAATTCATTATGATGGTTTACCATTGGTGTGGTACTCTATATTTAGGGCATTCACTTGGTCTTGGTGGACCATCTAGAGATTCTCCCTTTTATGTGGGAGGAATCCTAATGCTTGGCTGGCGTACTCATACCTAGTGGGGTATGAGGGTTTCGTAGAAGCTGATACCTTCTACTTAAAGAGACTCTAATCAAGTCTCTATAGATATTGAAGCTATTTGCCTTGAAAGTTACAATACAAATGGAATATGTCTGTCCTAAGGCATGATTAGATCTTTTGCCATATGAATATGAACATTTATATATGTAAAAAAAAAAACAAAAAAAAAATTCTATGGATAAGAAGGGATAAAAATTAGGGTTGTTACAGTTTGATTGAGTATACAAATATATTTACGTTCTCCTTTAGGAAGAGGTATTAATGGTCCTTACCTCTTTATCCAATGTATGCCAAATGGCATATACATTATTATTAAAGCTTGTAACTTCTTGGTAGGTGGTGCTGGTATGTGTGATAGGTTAGAAGATGTCAATATTGGTAATCATAGGTGTTATGTCAACGTGTATACGTTGAGTGATGAGGACTAAACTTTGTCAGTCTACATTGAGTGTTACTTGGGCACTACTTTCCCTTTGCACGCGTTATGAAAGAAGGCGTTACAAAGAATTCCAATGATGATTTTTTGATCCTTCAAACTTGTGCCAAGTGGTATGAGGTTCCTTCACTTAGGTTGGTAATTGGACGTCTTCAACCTTGCATGTAGCTATGCCCTTGGACTTTTATTATTAGCACAATGCTTCTTGCCAAATATTTATTGTTTGTTCAATGCTTCTTGCTTAGCTTTCTCTAGATAATGGTGGTGCTCTCCAATGTAGGTGGTTCCAAGGTGCTTCACTACTAATGGTTTGAAGGTGCTTGTTTCAGCCCTAACACTATTCTTCTTCTAATATTTTTACAATGTTTGCTTGGGTAATAAGATCCTTACTTGCACCTTGATTTTGTTGTTTTTCATTACACTATTTCCATTGCTAATGTTGCATTAGAATTGCCTTGCTAATGTGGTTATGCTGCTTGACTTGGAGTCCTTGTGATGTAGATTATCTCGCACTATAAATGATTCTTATATGAAATCAATATGTGTTGAATTTGGTGGCTTGAAAACCTATTTTATGAGCCCTTTGTTGGCACTCACCCTTGCTTCAAAATTTTTGCTTGAAGAATATATTTTGCTAGATGTTGTAATACATTTTAGAGGCCATATATTTGGTCCTTATTTTCTATTTTTGAAAGGACAAGAATGGTGCTTCTTATGTAACAAAAATAATGTTGTAATAGTTAAGATAGTACACCTTAACTTGAAATAAAGTTTTAGGTCATATATATTCTATTTCAAGCTCTCTAACTTCTTCTATGAGCCAAATTATTGAGGGAAAATAGTGATATAATGTTACCTTTCTTACAAGACAATGCTAATCTCTAACTCAATCATTTGAATAACTTGCACTAATAATTTCAAGAAAGTAATATGTCCTTTTGGTGACTTGCTTTCACCAAGATAAGCTGTAGGTTTTGTGTGCTCAATAGTGTCTCTTGACACTCTTAAATTAATTTTGCTTGTGCACTAATTTTCCACCTTTTATCAATCCTTAATGCACCTTAAAAATATCTTAAGTATAGCTAGTATAGTGCACTATTAATCTCACCTTATTGCTCCTTAAAAGTAACTCGTAATATGCACTATAATCTATGCAATTTTCACTTAAGAGTAATGTCTTATCTGCTATAAATAGTTAATATGAAGATGATATTTTATTTCTTTCTAAATATATCTAAATCCTATTTTTATGTGTAGGTATTATCCTTATAAGAAACTATCTTTTGCACTTTCTTGAATACTTAAATATGCAACCTTCTCCTTGCAAATTTTAAACTCTAATATGGTGCTTAATGAAACTTAATAACAAACCAAATAACTAAAGTTCAAATAATGAACCTTTTACACCAAAGTTGCTTACCTTAATGACCTCTGTAGATGATGGCTATCTTGGTGATTAGATTCATCAAAATGCTACCTTGTAATGGGAAAAATCACAACTCTTCCTTACTGTCCTAAATAGCTCTTTAGATCACCTATTTGTAGCTTTTAAACCTTCTAACTTGTTACTCTAAAACTATAGTTTGGAGGTTTTTCTCTTCCTTTAGATGCACTTTATAGATATGAAGTTTCACAGCTAGTAAAGCTGCCCTAATTGCTGCCCTTGCACAGACAATTTCACCTTCGAAATGCTATCCTTGAATCTCTAAAATTTGGTGTGAAACTTGTCCAAATCCTAACTAAAATTTTCTTTCAAGAAACATTAAATTTTTATGCTGTGAAATCAATAACCTCCTATCTCAAAAATGACCAAGTCTTCAATGACAATCCCCAAATCTCTTAGATTTTGTGGCTTCTCTATCTCATTTCTCCTTCAACCTCCTTTTCAAATTCTAACTTCAATATTGGCCTATCTAGTGGCCTTCTTCTTAAGATTCTAATTGTCTTGAGGTCTTTACTATTATCATCCAAGATTTAGCAAACTCCTCATAAAATTTTTCTCTTCGAGCTTGTTGTTGGATGACAAAAATTATACCAAATTTTCTTTATCAAAACCTTTTCCTTGAATTCTCCTCAAATCTTCTGCAATGAACTACTTCAAGTCTCCTTCAATGAGGATTTCCTAGCTTTCTACTTGTTTCCCCTTTCAATTAGGTTGAGGTCTTCTCCTAGGGCCTTTGAAATTTTGTAGCTTCTCTAGTATTCTCAATGAGACCTTTCCTTCAATATTCAACTATGGAAGTTTTGCAATGAGATCTACCTCATGGATCTCTAAAATTTACTGCTATTGGAATTTGGAACATGAATTTTACTAGTCCTTATTAATCTTCAATCTTCTAATATTGGAAATTATTTAATGGGACCTCTTATGGCTCTATTCAGATTTTTGAGTTATTTTCTTCTACTCCTTTAGTCTGCAAACTACAGTATTTAATGGAGATCACCAACCTCCAATATTCCCCTAGAATTTTCTTTGGAGCCTCTTCTTTTTATGAGGTTTCAGTAAGGCTCCTCTGGTATTTTATCTCTTCTATAATATACAGGTCTACAATATTGTAATGAGATATTTTTCCTTAGGTCTTCAAATATTTGATCTTTTATTTGTTGCTTCAGATACTGGATTGATCCCAAAGAAGATATTCTTCCTAGATCTTTGTAGGAATATTTCCAACTTTCTTTCAATATCCTTTTCCTACAAAAAATATTTAAATTGTAATGGAATAAAATCTAAATATACAGATAATCAATATTCACTAGTTTATTTGTCAATATAATGGAATCAATGCTAAGTCCTACTCTTTACAAGTTATCTGCAACTTTGTGGAAAGATTCCAGCCGACTGTATTTTTAGAAATTCTAAGAATGATATTTCTAATCTCCTCTTAATATTTCTTGTGGCTCTCCCTATTTTTTAATGATCTGATGTGTGCTTTGATACCACTGTTAGATTTTGAGGATGTATATAATAGGAAATGCAACCACAAGATTTGAAATATTCAATCTATGATAACTATATTATAATTGCACAATAATATGCAAGAAAATAATGAGATAAAATTTTGTAATAACTCAGTAATATACCATTAATAAAAGCTCATGAAAATAGTACGATGTAATATAATGGAGGACTTGAACACTCAAATATTTTCAATGAATAACTACATTATACCTAATCATTAATGAATATAGTAACATCACCTCTCTCACTCTCTATCTATCACCTCTTTAACACTCACTCCTTAAAGACCTATATAGGAAGATATGTGCCTTAGCCTTTACTCTAATGACTCATGTACATGTGGACTACATGCATTTTTACATCACTGCACATTCTAACACTTGTGAATTTATTACTTGCTTGATGTAACTACTCAAACCTTACTCTAAAGTAAACTCCTACTCTAGTTATGTACCCAAGGTAGTACATTGACATGTACCAAATAATGTAATATACTCTAACAATAATGAGTAGAATAATATATGAAAAAATTAATATGTATATCAAGGCCTATATAATAATAAAAATAAAAATAATTTATATAATCAAATATGAATGTAAATGTCCTATGTCATTCATGAAGTATGCATAAAGAAAAAATACAATATTAATTGCTTAAATTTGTATACAATCTTATTTTCAAACTAGATCTCTTATAATCAAATAATATATAAATCCTTCTTGGATTGCATTAACATGGAGTATTATATCCATAATATAGCCATAGTAACATGATTATTCAAGTACTTGACTATTGCTCTACATACGAAAAGTCTCAACTCTTGGCTTATAATCTTACCACTTGCATACAAGACTCTTTATGAACACTTGACTCTAACAAAATTGCACACATCTACATGACTCCTACACTTCTATAGGAACTCCTACTCTAAGATACTTGTGCACATCCTCACATTATATATTTATATACTTACATACACGAAACTTGTGCACATCCTCATAATTTGCACTTGCACTCTAACTTACATGACACTTGTGCATTTCCTACACATTGTACTCTTACATGACACTTGTGCATTTCCTGCACATCGACACTTACATAAAAGGAAAAATATAAATCACACTTATAAACTATAGACTCAACCCTAATCTATTGCATATTTATAATTATACCATGAAGGTACCATGGGGATACATTAGCATGTACAAAATAATATAATATTCCTCAACAACATTCTCTCGAGCTATTCAACTCCCAAATCAGCATATCCTTAAATCTTCTTAGAATAATCATTGTTGCCTTTCTACTTAACTACCTTTAAGCAATAATGTCTGATATACTTGTAAAAAATATTCTTTCCATTTGCATCTTCCTTCGTGATCTTTGTACATAATGCTTAAACCCTATCATCATATTTATCTTGAATTAATATCATTAATGGTTTCAAAACTAGATCTAGATTGAGTGGTCTTTTATCACACAAAATAACCATCCAAATAAATTATTCTCTAGTTTCCAACACCAATAATAGACCTTTAATCACTAGATCAATTGTTTTTTTAAAACCATTCCATCGTGTAGAACCATATGGTAGTAATAATGCAGTAAATATTAAGCTTAGGTTATTGAGCTCAATGTACTTAGAAAAAATCTTGCTTATTGTCTTTGAAACTCTTTGTACAGTATCCAAATTACTTTTCTCCTTAAATATAAGTTTGCATTTGTAAAAACTCTTAAACTAAGACCTTCCCTAGTTTTATCATCACACACCTTGCTCAATTTCACCAAAGAAAATTTTCTTTTATCATGTAATCCTAACCTCAAAAATGACTGCATAATATAGATTACAAAATTTTCATACCAATTTTGGCATAGTATACAATGAAATTTAATATTTTGGAATAGTTTGTAAGACTAATTTAATTAACTACACTCTTCCTAATAACGATAACCATCTACCTTTCCATGTTGGTAGTTTATTTTAAACTTATAATTGGTTTACACAATTCTATCATATTTCTCCCCTCAATTAAGGCCATCCCTAGATATGTTGGAAAATTTACCTCCATTTTAAATAACCTACATATCCATTATCTTATTCTGGCTAAAGTGTTTAGGAATTAAATTTTGGATTTTTTCTTATAAAATTTCTACTTAGACACTCTTTCATATTCCTTTAATGAGTTATTCAAAGCTTTGACCTCATTTTTTCTTGCCCTTTCAAAAATGGTTGTATCATATACAAATTATTGAGGGGTGATGTTGTTGATGTTATTACTAGATTTAAATCCACTTATTAGTCCATATTTGTATGCCTTCAATTTCCTTCCCAATACGTCTACCATAATAATGAACATATATGGTGATAGAGGACCTTCTTGTTTAAGACCCTATTGGATTTAAATAATTTTTCTATTAGCCCATTGACCAACAGTAAATATGATATTGCAGAGGCATAAGATTTAATCCATTTGATCCATTTCTTTCCATATCCAAACTTTTATAATATTGCAAAAAGAAAATCCCATTTAACCCTATCATAGGCTTTATTCATATCAAGTTTTAAAATCATTGCTCTCTCTTTTTTAGAAGTTTTTGAATGCATTACTTCATGAGCTACTATGATATCATATATAATCTATATCCTTTTCATAAATCATCCTTACAAATTTAAAATAAATTTATATAATAGATGTCTTAACCTATTTGCCACCACTTTGGATATTATATTATATGCCATATTACATAGGCTTGTGGGCATAAATGAATCAAATAATTTGATATCCTTATTTTTTGGAATTAGGGTAAGATATGTTACATTTATTTAATAAGGTAAATACTGTTTTACTTTAGACTATTCCATTACCACTAATAAATAATCCTTCACTATTTCCCAACTATGTTGATAGAATCCTATAGAGAGTCCATCCATACCTAGGGATTTATCCTTATCAAAATAGGAAAGAGATGAATAATTTTTTTTTTCAGTTTAATAGGCTCCATTTGTTTGCTATTGTCTTTATCTATTATAACTAAAGGTACTTCTTATAATATATTATTATTAAGAACTTCAATCCCCTCCAATCCTAGATTATTCTAGTAAAAAGGCCTTGCCTCATTTTTATTTTTGCTCTAACTTTCAATCCAAACATCTTCAATTGATTTAATTCTACTAATTCTAAATGTTTATCTTTGTACTATTTCCATCCTATGAAAAAACTTGTGTTTTATCTCCTCCTTTCAACTAGGTCTATCTCGATTTTAATCTCCAAAATTTTTATTCCTTACTCAAAATATTATGATATTCATTAATAAACTCTCTTTCCAATGAACATGGATTATTGTGTTCATATTTTTGGAATTTTGAAAGTTTCTCTTTTAATTCTTCTTTCTTCTTAAATTTTTTTTTGAAAACCTTATTATTTCATTCTTTTAATTTGGATGTCATTGATTTAATTTGTTTTGGAAGTGTATACAACCCACTATTTCCTAAAGAATTCCATGTTTGCGCTATCATATTAACAAGTTAAGGATGAAATTCCTACATCTACTCATATTTAAAAAATATATATTTTAATTCACTTACCACCATTTTAACTCTTATTGACCAATGATTTAAACCAATCCTTGTCAAGGTATTGATTTTATCACAAGTCCCTTCATCTAGCCAATGATCTAAGAGTATAAATCTATTATTTTTTCTGCTATCAGGTTCTAGCCTATACTATTGTTGGTCCATGTATAACTATCCTCTTCAAATTCAACCTCCCATGGATTATTTTTTTGAATGAAAGCTAAGAACTATATCATACTTTGGGTTATTTTATAGATTAATCCATAATTTTAATCTAGCTTGGTTATGGCATTAAAATATCCTACGATCATGAATCAAGTTTCTTGGTTTTTACTTCTCATAAAGGCTTCAATCCCACTCTATAATTCTAATTTGTTTGAATGAGTTGTAGGTCCATAGACATTGATAAGGATGAAATGAATATCTACAAAGTAAAATATGATTGTTGAGGCTATCTAATGTCTAGTTTTATGAGTGGTTTTATGGGAAGTTCTAACTAAATTTTAAAATATTAGAATTTCCCTTGCTACTCCTTTTGGATCCACAACATTCCCTTCACATATTTTCCATACTGCTTTCATAGTTTTGGAAACTTCTTCATTTGTTATTTTAGATTCCTAGATAAAAATAATATCATACTTATTACTTAAACAAAGGTACTTGATACACCTTTTATTTGAGGGGGTGTTAGCACCCCTTACATTCCATGATATGGTAATCATATCTCTTTAGGGGCTGCTGGCCTCTCTTGTGAATTTACAATATCATTTTTATGTTTGGTAAAGAGAAGTTTAATGACTTAGATTATGTTCCTTTATTTATATTTTTCTCTTGCTTCTTTGGCTCTCGCTTGATAAGTTGAAGGGTTTTATTTTTTTTACTTATCAATATCAAGGGTAGGTCTTATTATTCTTTTCCTCAATATTATTTTACAACTTTCCTTCTCATTAGATATATCCTCTCCTAGCTCTTCTAAGGAAACTTTTGACTTATCCTGCTCATTTTCTATTATTTTCTTATTAATGGTAATTGTATTAACATCTAACACTACATTTTCTCTACCAATTTGCTTCTGATGAATGGTGCATGGTAATTCAAAAGAATCTTCAAAGTTTGATGAGGTACATTCCTTAGGTTTAGTAGGAATGTTCATCCCTATATCAGGTTCAAACTAAGTAGATAATTCTTTGTTAATATTATGATTCTATTGTACTATGTTCTCGAAGTTGTGATATGATTTTTATTCATAGGATAAAGGCTTAAAATAATTGGTGTTTCTTCCAATATATTTACTTACTAGTCTCCACTATTTATTTACTTTCATTTATTTGGACCTATTTTTAAAAATTGAAAACCATCCTCACCCATATCCATTTGTTTCTCTTGTAGTTTTCTACATATGTTTTTGTTGAACTATTATTAGGGCATGATATCTCACTATGCACCACCTCATGAAAAATTCTACATATAAAATATATATTTCATAATATATGGTTTGGATCCACAACTTACCCCCATACTTAAGAATGATTCTCATAAATGTTACTAATATCAATCATGATCAATATATAGGCATAAATAGCCCAAAATTTATCTTTTGTAGTTTTTGAAATCTCAAGGAATTATCCTTGAGTTTTTCCTATTGCCTTGAAGGTATTAATTTTCTAGAATTCAATGGGAAAACTATACATCCTAGCCCAGACTAGTACTAGGAATATATTTATGTTTTTAGGTGCAAATTCTTCAAACTAGTGGGTAAGGAAGAGCCCTACTCTTCCTATAAACCAAGGACCCCTTTTAGGATTCTATCACTTTCATCCTTAGAATAAAAAATATCTAGGAATAAATCTTTGTGAAGAAAGGATAGACTCACCCATGGAAATTTTCATCTCCTATAAATTCATTTTCTTAGAGCCAAAGTTCTTGGCCAAGATCTTTTAAATTTACCAATGGATGCTTTATCTTTGAGTACAAGGATTTTTGCTCTGTGAGGTTCTTACTAACCTATAGTATCATGGATAATTCTAAGTATTTAGGTGTAAATTGGTCCATGGGAAGAACACTATAACTATATATCTACTAAAATTTACTAGTATATATTATAGCAATTATATTATTTGAAAATAAACCTACAATAATATGCATGCAAAACTTCAAAGAAAATGAAGGGATAAATGAAACTTAGCTAAAAAATTCTATGCCCATATGGAATGTCTTACCACGCTAATTCCATAGCCCTTCATATCTATTTATCATCATTTGAACTTTGACATATATTTACAATTTTATTTTTCCATGACTTGAAAAATCATCACTGCCCTTATTCTAGATGGCTGACTTCATAAGGTTGTATATCCCTTAATATGAATCACATTCCTTCATATGACCACTCATTTTAAAGCTCTTTAAATTCCTCACAAAATCATCTAATAATCATATAAATCAGACAAACCTTTGCAAATATGACTCCTTAAAGATGAGATATTTTTTTGGAAAAATTGGCCTTAATGCTGCCCTTGTTTTGGATGACTGTCTTCACATGGACACATCTTCCTCAATACTACTTGGACTCGTTCATATGACCAATCATTTCAAATTTCTTCAAAATTTTCACAAAGTGGCATAAGAATTGATCCTATACTAACCCTCTTGAATATATCTTGCATAATTTTAATAAATCATGAATAAACATGTGCTAAGTCATGTATAATGATATTATCAACTTATAGTACTTTTGTTAAGGTTTTTTATTATTATTTTCTACATTTAGTACTATTGTTAAGGTTTATTTCAAACCTATGAGACCCATTCTAAATGGATAAACTATCAAATTTCTCATAACATACATTGTAAATTTGACTTATTTCATAAAGAAATTTATAAAATCTACATATAAGAGGGGGTTCTTCATGTTGAGCAGACCTTGGTGGTTGTCAATATCACAATGCAAGTTTACTCTTCATATCCATATGGTATATTTCACATATAAAACTAGATGTATGGTTTAAAATAATATGAATTGGGTTCATTATAAGCACATATATTTTTGTGTAGTTATTAATTTGTCCTCTTATAGAAAATCTTTGCCACAAATCTTGCTTTATCTCTTTCAATCATGTATTTGATGTTATACTTGTTTTATTTCATAATTTTTTTATTTTTGATAAGACATCAACTCCCATATGTCATTTTTCATAAGTATTTATACTATATTTCTTGGATGCTTCCCATTCTTTATATCATTTGCATTCTATAAATGATTTAGGATTTTAATTTGATTCTACTTAAGCCAGGATTGCATAATGAATTGTGTAAGTATTTTTTATTCTCTTACATTATGCATCTATGAAATCTATATTCCATAACAAATTTTAAAAGTTACAATTGGGTTAAAAACACATAGTCCATAATTTAGAAAATTTATTTACTACTTTGAAAAATTATTGATACATAATTTAACGATAAGGACATAAATTTTATATTTATACACTTTGATTCAAGATAAAAATATGTTTCAATAGTGGTTTATCATGACATGCTAAGATCAAGCTATGATAAATAAGTGGCTTTATTATAGCCTTCTAAAAATTCCTTGAGAGATCTATTGTTTTTGCAAATATAAAGGATAGAGTGTTTTTTCATGGCTTATTGGACAAAAAATATCAAAATAATTTGTCTCACCTTTATACATAACCAATGCTATAAAAGTGGTATTGATATTTATTTATTATACCTTTTTTCCTAGCCTCTAAAATTGTAGCCAATATATTAATTTTCAAAATATTTCAAGATGTTTGAAAGAAGATTATAAAAAACTTGTTAGGATTGGGTGCCTTACTAGGATGGAATTTATATTTTAGCTTCTATAACTCTTATATCAATTTAAATATTCTTTGTGAAGATTTCATTTACCTCTTTGTGATAATTGATGGACCGTTTTGCAAAAGCTCACTGTAGTCCTCCTTATTTGACCATATTTTGAGAGATTATACTTAAAATAATTTATTGATTTCTTCTAATTTTCTCTTAATTCTTAATGCCATCCATATAGAGTAAAAATATATAGGTTTAGCAAAAAGAAAAATCTATTTTAATAGTAGTATGGAAAAAATTTGGTATTTTTATCATTTTTCTAAAATCTATATCTCTAAATATCTTGGGGTCCAATATGACACTTCTTTTTGTAATATAGTATGATAGTTCGTCAACTAGTTAATTTTACTCCATATAAGTATCCTAATCCATTTTTCTGTTTTCATTATCTCTTTTAAATTTTGATATTAAATTAATTTTTTATTTTATTTTGTTACTAAAATATCTGGTATTCTAGGTCTTTGTTTATCTCTTTAGATATTTTACCTTTTGAACAAACCTAGACATACATGATCCTTCAAAAAATGATTCATCTTACCATAACATAATTATTAGAATAAATAAAGACCTTAGATCCAAACAAATTAAAAACAACATGGATTTGGATGGCCATTATTGAATATATCACATCTTAAAATAGTTTTTTTATTATATGATCTCACAACAAAATATCTAAAGAGATTATGAACTTTATTTCTAGCCACCTATTTGACAACACAAATATATCTAAAATTTCTACCCATGAGATCTCCCTATATGCTTGATGTCCCATGAATATTGAAAGTTTGAAGGAAGAAAATTAAAAACACCATTTTGATTAATAAAAGAAGCAAAGTCCTCTATTGATCTAGATCAACCAAAGTTACCACTAATATTCCATAAATATTTTAAATTGTACTGAATTCCCACATTAACCTAGAGCTTACAATTATAAATAAAATATGAATTTGATATGAATAATTAATTTAAGTCCTTCCCACATCTATCTTGAAGAGTAACTACGTCTGGATCATATACATTTATGATTCAAATTATTATATTGTTTTCTCTTTATTATGATAGGAGCAAAATATAATTACTTCTTGAATATAGCAATTCTATATCCCATTTGTGATTTCTCTAGGTAGTTGTGGTATCCCTTGAAGCTTCTATTACAAAAATTGTTAACCAATATCCATTTTCCACATCTTCTATAAGTATCTTTATATTTCTTTATATCCATTTTTGTTTCTTGTACTAAAATAATTTTAAGAATATAACAATCCTTTTTTTTTTAAATTTTTAAATTGGTTATATGGGATTGAATAGGCCTCCAAAATATTACATCATGAATGGGAGGATAAAATAAGAATACTATGATAGGGATAGGGCATAGAAAAAGTAATAGTAAATAGTAAAAGTTAGTACTAAAGTATCATTGTCATAGTAAATTGTCCTTATCACAAGGATATATATTTTAAATAGTATCATGAAAAATCTGTAGAAATATAACATTGTCCAAAGTACTTTTGCAAGTACTATATAATTATTGAAATATCATAGGAAAATTCGAAAATAAAATTCTCTAGAAGCATGTGATATTTTATCTCATATAATCATAAATATCCTAAAAACAAATCAAGAAAGATATCTAAAATATCTTGATGTTATGGAAATATTCCAAAAATGAGATATCTATAAGTGTTTTCATTTATCCATCTTGAGTTCTCCATGCATGGAATATCTAGCTCCCATAAGCCTATAAATAGGGGACAACCCCCTAATGAGAGGTAAGTTGAGCAAGTATGAACTCAAGAAATTCAGAAAGAATTCAATGTGAGAGTGAGGGCTAGTAAGCTAAGCTAGCTAGAGAAATAGTTTATCTTTGTCCAAGGTATGTCTAATATTTTTAGAGAGAGTATGGAATACAATCATTAGGAAAGTCCACAAGAGGGCCACATTCACTCACTAAGAAAATATGGTGGATATTGATGTACTCATATTTAATATCTATAATGAAATTATTTATATTTTTATTTTGCCATCCTATTGTGCTATCATTGTTACACTCATTATTTTTTCATGCCATGATTAATGATAATTATATAATATCTTGCCATCAATAGATAGAGATTATGCGCCAATATAAAATACCATAGTAAAAGGAGGGCTCTGCAAGACTTTGTGTGGATGTTATATTTCAATATTTTTAGTTCCATTGTAGGGATCACTCCTCTTTCATGGTGGTTTTGTTTGATAATCCTATATTTATCTCTCTAATAACTTTGGCTTTACCCCTTATTTCTTTTACTATAGTAATTTTCAAATTTACCATACAACACACATTTTTATTGTTACTATGGTAATTTCTATTTTACCAAAGGCAAATTATTTTTCTATGGCAAATTTAGAATTTACTATTATAAATCCTATTTACCAGGGTCATTACCAAGTGATACTACTAGGTAATCCCTTTCTCTTAATACCTATTCATTATACTCACTAGTGTATGTGTCTAGTGAAAAATGGTCAATAAGTGTATGTATCAGTAATCTTGTGGATAGTTTGTGATTAACCCATAATATTATACCATTTGGTTTACCTAATTTTATCTTTGTCTATACATGTGGTATAATATTTAAAAACTATTTGGTATTCACAATACTCTACAAGTAGATTTAGATTTCAATTCATGAGACCTTGGATTTTTCACCAGGAAGATTTGTACATGGGATTCCAAGACCATAGTAAATATGGAAAATATTTATATCTTTTTAGCCTAATATTATAATATGCCAATACTTTTATTAAATAATTTAAGATAGCACTGGCTTGGAATAAAGGGAGCAATAGGTTCCAACATTTTTGAATGGTGCTACTTTAAAATGGTATGAGCTACAAGAGGATTAAATTAAAATTCATAGGATAAGAATAATAAGAACATGATTAAGGAGTATAACCTATGCAAAAAATAATCATACTTAAAAATTGAGATAGCAAAGCTAGTTTAAGGATATGCGGAGAAAGTTTGTGACTACTATGAATGAGTGCAAAAGATTTAAAGGAAAGTGGAGGTCCAATTAAGAAATGAAAATTTGCATAGTGGCCTAATGATGATGTGGATAATATGCTTTGTAAACATTTCTTATAGGTTTAAAGACAATAATTAGGTCAAGGGTTAAGTCTAAGAAATCCACCTCTACCTAACATGTTTATGAGGTTGTGAAGTAGCAAGAGGAAAGTCTAGAGGAGATCTTGTTCTTCCAACACCAATTACTTTGATAACTTTTCGCCAGGTCCCACAACCAATAACAATAGTAGCAATGATAAGTATATCCTCCTTTACTTTTGCTATAGCTTGCAATAAATTTATTACAAACATAGGAACAAAATAAGCCCAATCTAGAGATAAAAGTATAAAAATGAATCTATCTCAAATAGTCTACTATGAGTACACAAATAAAGGGAATTATAAGAAAAATTTCCCTAACAAGGCATCTATTTGAAGAACAAAAAGTAATAAGAAATGCAAAAATCCAATTACATTGTTGATCTTGTTCAACATAATAAAAATAAAGTTGATATTATGGGAACAAAGTGATCTCATGATATGAATCCCAATGAAGGAAAGAAGACCAAAAAGAATAAAGAAGATCCCAAAAAGAGGAGAAGAAAACTGGCTGTTTAATATTTCCAATATTAGAAGGTTAGGCACTGTACTCAATCATGGAAGATTTATCAAAGAAAACCTCCAACATCTTATATGGAAAGCTACTAGCATTATCATTAAAAAAACAAAAGAATCTATACAGTGGAATCAATAACTGATCTCACACTTAGAATTTTGGATCTTCCAAAATTATAATTTTGAGTTAAGCAAGATCAAGAAAGAATACAATTCAAAAATAATAAAGTATAATAAACCATAACATAAGAGTATATAATCAAAATAGCATAATGATTTTATTACTAAAAAAAAATTATAATTCAAGAAATCTCTGACATGAGATGTGAGGTTGTAAAGTTGCATCTATTACTCATGCTTTTTGTAGTCAAGGATGGATCTCTCTTTATACAAGATTTAGTGTATATTAAATAAAAATTACATACATGCAACTTGTACTTTTATGTTTTTTCTTCTACTTATGTGTCAACATACCTAGAGATACACTTTGGATATGAAAAACTAAAAATAGAAAAATACTATTTTAATAACTATTTTATTTTACATTTTGAAAAGCCTTCGAAGCATTTATTCCATATAGTTAGTCCAAGAATAGGCATGGAATTATTTTCAATACCTATATATCTTTCTATAATCTTTCCAATGCATTTTGAATAGATCAAAAGAGTTTTAAGCATAGAGTTATGCTCCTATCAGTGTAGTTAGGATAAAAATAGATTTTTAGAAATTTTATAAATCAATGCCACAAAAGTTAATATGCCTAAATCTATGCCATATGAAGTAAAAATACTGAAGTAACTGTGTTTGACATAGAGGTTGACCCATATGCCCCACTAAAGTCTTGTGTAAAGGTATCTCTATTTTTGGTGTCATGGTAGATGGTAGAGCCACTGTTAATATAATGGTATAGTATAATTTGAAGGTATTGCAACTATAGTTAGATCATAAATCAAACTTAAAAGTAAGATCATTGAATAAAAAAAAATTAAAGCTATTAGTAGTTTATGATGTAGCAACTTTATTCATGAAAGTCACTTGTGTGGTATATTTTAAAGTCATGAAAGATGGTTCAATTGTCTATCCAACGTTGTTAGAAAGTCCATGGTTTATTAACACAAATAATACATGACCATTCATAAAGGTCCTAAGTGAATTAAGATAAATGTGGTACCTCCACCTCATACATTAAGGAAAATAGAAACATAGGAAGAAAGCAAATGGGAAACTTTAGATTATGTCAAAATGAGTGAGGTAAATACAAAAGATGAAGCAAATGATGTGGAGATCACATTAGCTAACTACTTTATGATGATGTAGTGGATCACTCACACTAGGTTTTTAAGGAAGAGGAGGAGAAATCTCTACAAAAGTTACACTTTGGGGATGCAATAGAAGAGAAAGAAAAAGTAAGAATACTTTTGGCTCTTCCATTGGTATATTCATTTGTTTAATTTTGATCATAAGATTTATGAAAAGTAGCTTAGGTGAACCATAAAATATATTTGGTTGATGAATCTAAACTTGTGAAGCATACTTCATATTGTATGAATCCAAAATTATACAAGTTTATCAAGGAGGAGTTAGACAAGTTGTTAGATGTAGAATTCATTTTTTAAGTAGACAACTTAGAGTGGGTGTTTTCAATTATCATTGCAAGGAAGAAAAATGGAAATCTGAGGGTATGTGTTGATTATTGTAACCTATAAAAGGCTACAAAAAATACTATTACCCTATTGGAAATGTGATATTGAGCAAAAACACATTATTCTCTTTCAATTAGTTACACATATTTTCTTTTAGTTAGTTGTGCATATTCTCTTTTAGTTAGTTATGGAATTAGTAACTGAATGGATGTAAAAAGAATATTCTCTTTCATGCCAATTATTTTACCTATAGTTTATTTTCATGTTAGTGTGAAAAAAAATAGATTACTCCTGTTGTCTAATGACTATTGTTGTGTAAAAATTAATTGACTATATAAAATTTCTAAGATGTATTTGACTATGTAAAAGAATAATTGAAATATGTGTTTGGGTGTGAAAATGAGTAGTTCTATGGTGTTTTTGGCTTAGTATTATTGCTACCAACTTCATAAGTAAAATATTATTCCTCATTTGTATTTTTAGTTTATTTTTTAGTTGTGTATTTTTGATAAGCCATAAAAATATGGGTTGCACATTTGGTATCAGGGCCATTGCTGATATTGGTTTAAAGTGAGGTTGAGTACATGATATTTCTAACCATTGATCATGGCCAATAACAAATCCATTAATATTCTAAAGTTTAGTGGGAAATATTATGACTATTAGAGCATTAAGATGAGGACTTTGTTAAATGGAAAATATATTTAGGATATTTTTGAGACTAGTTATGATGAGCCAACAGATTGGTCTATTATACAACAAGATGATAGACAAGCAAAAAAGGAGATTGAGAAAAAAATATTTGGAAATTCATCACATTTAGTTAGCTCTAGACAAGAGCTTATTTCCAAGGATTGTAGATGTAAAATCACCCAAGATTCTTGGAAGGCTCTACAAGAGGCTTACCAAGGCAATGACCAAGTTAATTTGATCAAGTTGTAATATTTGAAGAGAGATTTTGAGAACTTTAGAATATAAGAATATAAAAGCATAAGTGAATATATTTTTAGAGTAAAATACATGGTTAATAAATGAACACATCAGAGAAACAATGGAGACAAAAGTAAAAAAAGTGGTAAGAACTCTAACACCAACATGGAATCATGTTGCCATCATTATCAAAGAAAGTAAATATTTAACAACATTGGAGTTTGATCATCTTGTTGGTTCTATTATATCATATGAAGAAAGACTTAGAGACACCTTTGGTGATGGTGAAGAGAAGGATTTTGCTTTAAAGGCAAAATAACTGAAGAGTGATGGTGCTAGTATAAGCAACCAAGGATAAGGACAAGGACAAGGACAAGGAAGAGGGAATAATTATAAATTTTTAAGAGTAAGAGGAAGATGAGGATGAAGAGGTAGACCTACTACTAGAGGAAGAGGAAGAATTGACAAGAGAAATATTTAATGCTACCATTGTAAAAGATATGGATATTTTTAAAAATAATGTAGAGTTAAAGCTACAAATGAAGAAAAAAAGAGTAAATTTTGCAAATTATAATGAGAATATACTTCAATAAACTTATTATTATCCTATGACAAGGATGAAAAGACTCTTCAATAGACTTGGTATATTGATTTTAGCTATTCCAATCACATGATGGACAACAAGGATTTATTTGCTACTATGGATGAGAAATTCAAGACCAAGATTAAGCATGGTGATAACAAGTTTTTAGAGGTGGTAGCAAAAGGCATAATGGACATAAATACTAAGGAAGGTAAAATTAAAATTTATTATATTCATTAAACTCTTAATATTAATCATAATTTTTTGAGTGTTGTGCAACTTTGTGAAAATAATTATAGAGTATTTTTTGATGATAAGTAATGTATCATATATGACAAGAACCATGGGAAAGAAGTTTTCACTATTGTTCCCATGTCAAGAAATAAAAAATTTCCTTTGACTTTTAGAGGTAATGGTAGAATATTATCAAAATTTGTTATTGAAGATAAGATATGGTTGTGGCATTTGAGGTATGGACACTTAACTTTTAAATATTGAAGTTGACTTCTCAAGTGCTAGTTTTTGGTTTACCCAAAGTTGAAGATCACAAAGAAGTTTATAAGGGATGTACCAAAGGCAAGCATGCTAGAGAAAGGTTTCCAAGAGAAAAAACATGAAGGACCCAAAATCCAGTCCAATTAGTTCATTCTAATATTTTTTCCCCAATTCACACCAGAATATTGGGTAAGTCATCTTATTTGATTATTTTTAGTAATGATTTTTCCATAAAATATTGGGTATTTTTTTGAAGAATAAATATAAGGCTTTAGATGTTTTCAAGAGATTTAAATTCTTTGTAGAAAATAAAAGTGGATATATATTTAAGTGTTTAAGGATTGATCATGGTGGTTAGTATTGTTCAAGGCTATCCACACAATTTGGTGATAAAAATAGAATCAAGAGGTAACTCACAACTGCCTACACTCACCAAATTGAGTGGTTGAAAGAAAGAACCAGACTATGGTTGAGATGGCATGAATCATGCTTCAAACCAAGGGGTTGAGAAAATATTTTGGGATGATACAGTTGCTATAACAATATACATTCTTGATAGGAGTCCCACAAGTACTTTTGATAAGATGGCTCCTTATGAAGAATGGTATGAGAAGAAAAACAATGTTAATCGTTTTAAAGTATTTGGTTGTTTAGACTATGTTCATGTTGCTAATAATAAAAAGAAAAATATTGATCCAAGAAAGGAGCCTTGTAATTTTATTGGAATTGTGAAAATAACAAAGCTTATAGGCCCTACAATTATTCACTAAGACCAAGGTATGCACTTGCTTAGGGAGTCATAAGGTGATTACTTTATTATTTTATTATTTTTTAATTAAAAAGGGCAGCGTGGAGTAATTAAGGTTGGTTGAATACAAAGAAGTTTTTTCTAGTTCCATCTGTGGTGTGTTAAGTAAATGATGTTATGGTCTTATTGAAGAATCAAGGTGCATTAAAATATTTTATTTTAAGTAGGAGGTATAAGGTGTATTAAGAAAATTTATGTGTGTAATTTGTGGTGTTATTGGGTTGAATTTTATTTTGCAATATTAGGAGTAATAAGGTGTGATAAGTTGCTTGAAATTTTATTATAACCCTTGCATTGTGAAAGGAAGATATGAAAGGTTTTGTTGGGTTTTAATGCTTCATTTTTAAGAATAAAAGAAAAGTGTTTGAATATCAATTTCTGATTTCATTGAGCATATATTTTTGAGAAGAAAGTTCATGTGGATGTTTTGAGAGAGTATCTTGTAATCTAACCCTTGAAGTGGCACTAGAAAAATTAGTTATTTGTGAGAACAAGTTTTTGAAGACATATCTCCATAAGAGCAAATTAAGAGGTATGGGCACATCATTCCTTGTTTAAAGTGTTTTTTTGAGTGAATATTTTGGAACATAAGGTGGAGTTAAAAGGGTTGTTTGGTAAGCATTGTTGAAAATATTTGAGTTAGGGTTTGAGACCTACATGTGCATAAATTGTTGAGAGAGTGGAAACAATTATATTAGGGCTTGTAATGCATTGTTGAATGGTGTTGGAAACATTTGGGAAAGAGTTTGAGAATAAAATTGTGCTTTCATTATTGAAAGAGTTTGAGACATTGTGCTAGAGATTGTGAACTACTTGTGCTATATTTGAAAGTAAGTTTTTGCATCATTGTGAAACCTTTTGAACATTGGTTTGAGAGATATTAGTGAGGGAAAATTGTGCATTAGTTTGATTGATCTTAGAGAGAAAATTTATAAGAAAGATAGAGCAGTTTTGTGAAGCAAGTTCTACATTATTTTGATTTGATTTGAAAGGGATTTTGTAAGAAATAGAGATTGGTTAATTGAGTATAATTGTAGCACCCTAAAATTGGCATAGTAAAACCTTAATAATTACAATTACTCTAGTAAATATTCAAATTCAAATTTCAACCTCCAAAATCGCTCCCAAACCGTCGTTTAACCCATTTCCTCCTTTCCCGTGCCATTTTTAGAGTTTGTTTTGTCCGTTTGATGATATCGTCTCCGATAAGACGATATCGCCTTAGATCGGACGATTTCATTTGGCGTAGGACGTCCAGATGATCTCATCCCAAACTGATTTGTGCATAGTTGGACTCTGTTCCAATGACGTCTCTAATCTGGGCAGAAGCGTGACTACGCCGTTAGAGACCTCCCCTATTGGAGATCTCCCAAATTGGGATGATCTCCAACCTCCCAACCTCTATCCTAAGCCTATTTAATCCTAGGCCCTCCCCTTAGCATCCCCCTGGCTGAAATTCCCTGTAACTCGAATTCTACACGCACTAGACCATCTTAAATCATTGTTTGCATTTGTATTTTTCCAAGTTTGTTTGCAGGAACTTCATTGTCTTTCAGCCGAAGCAAGCTCAGTTCATCTCAGACAATCTCATACAATCTCGGACGATCTCAGCCCAATTTGAGATGATTTCGACTGCAGTCCACATTGGGGGCAATCAGTGCCCAGAGTTTGTGTTTTCTCCACTTTTTTTCCACTGCATTATTCTACATTTAGTTAGTTCTATGGTTATTCTTTATTATTCTGCATATTGGAGTTCACCCATATAGTCTTAAGGCATAAATAAATCATGATTTGTCATTAGACCATTGTAATGCACTCGTGTTTTGCTTATTATTATAATTTTAATCTTATTACTATCATTTTGCATCATTACCCTCTGTTATCATAGTTGCATTCTCTGTATTTTGCATCTATTTTTTTGTTTGCAAGTCTCTGATGAATTCTTCTGATGAATTCATCAGATCTCAGACGATCTTGTTAGATATGAGACGATCCTATCGAATTCCAGACGATCTTGACTACTTCAAAAATCAGAACCTTCATCAGACATCCGGATCAGGTATGGGTCTTTAATCCATATTTTTCTTTCTATTTTTTTGTCTAAATCTATTTTTGTCTTCATTTAAATCTGCATTTCATAATAGAACAACTTAGTTTCATTTGGCCAAACCTAAGACTTGGATGATTAAAGATAAAACTGAACACATCAAACACATTCCCAACCTAGGCGTGGAAACTACCATTCAAACGTTTCCTGGTGAACCCACCATCCATAAAAAAATCACCATAATACACCTCCCTTGAGAGGCGGGACCTTCGCAAGGCCTCTCAGTCCGAGGTACCGCGCCATCCTTTTCCCATCCCCCTTTCGAGCACGGATCCTATAGCCTAAAGGTAAGGGTGTGAAAAATTTGGAGCGATACATTTTGGTGAACCCAACGTGAATAACATAGGCATATTTCTGATTCAAAAATATAAATAAATAAAAATATAAAATATATATATATATGTATACAAAAAAAAAAAAAGTAACAAAATCATCATTTCAAGTTTGCATGTTTTAGATTCAATTCTAAATAGTAGATGCTAAATATTACTTTTAGAAGTACTAAAGAAACCATGAGTTTTTACTCAAATCAATATGAGCCCATTAGTAATGTTGGAAGAATTCAACCAAATACATTTGTTGATTATAACCAACCTCATCCCTATTCAACACCACCTCCATCACACTTTTCTCATTTTTCATCCTTACCCCAACAGGACAATCCCTTTGCCAATCCTCTTCATAACGATATTATCTATTCTCCCATATATCCATATTATGTCTATCGATCCACATATAATCCTCCTCCACCATCTCAATATTCTTCTTTCAATACAACACATTCATTTCAACAAGAAAATACTTATTCTTCCAATTCTACCATGCACTCACCTCATACTTCACAATCTTCCTATCATCATTCTACCCATAATAAAGAAAGTAGAGGTGAGAAACCATTAGGCCCTTTTATGACTAAATTCCTAAGGCACGTATCAAAAACCTCTCGAAAACCTTCATCACATAAATTTACTAAGCTCAATCAACCAATGGATATAATTCTCAAGCATTTACTTGATACAAATAAGATTGAACTCCCTTCCATAAGACAACCTGATACCACAATAGATTGGTTTAAACTTGAGCTACATTGTGAATATCATAGAGTAGATGGACATATGACACAAAATTGTAAAGATTTAAGATGTCTAATTCAAGATTTGATTGATAAGGGTCTTTTTAATAAAAAGGAATTACAATCTACAACTGATTATAAATCTCCAATAAACAATCAAACTCCTACACAACAAATACCAATAATCAATCAAGACATGGGGATCTCCCAAGAACCCCTATTCAATTATCAACAACAAGAAACCAATCAAATATTGCATGTTAATGTGTCCCATCATGATGATATTATTAATATTGTAACAAAAACTACAAATGAGCAACCTCAAGTTCAATCAACTCAATCGGATATTCAAGAGATGGATTCCTCATTTGACCAACCTTCAAAACTATCTTTGGCTCTAGAGAATGATCCAAAATGGAATGTAAGCATAGAAATCTCATCTTTAGAATCAAAATCTCAATTTGAAGTCCACTTTGATAGCCAACAACAAGTGATTAAACCTCAAGCAAAGATATTCCTTTTAGAAGTATTACAAAGTTCTCATAAGGAAACGTTGTTCAAAATACCTAGCCAACAATTTGTCCTTCATGATATTTTCCCTAAGGACATAATTAATGATGTAAACCCTCTTGAGGTTAATCATATTTCATTCTATGATGAGGATATTCCTTCCTCTACTCCACAAGAAGACTCATCTCTTTACATTACAGGATCTAGTAAAGAAACACCTATTAAAACTATCATGGTAGATAATGGCTCCTCTCTTAATTTATGCACTTATCAATTATTCCAAAAACTCAAAATAAAGGAAGAAGATCTTAATGAATCAAATGTTATTATAAAATATTTTAACAATGAAATTCAAGAAACATCAAGGTCTATACATTCTCCATTGTCACAATTACCTTCTATCCATCATTTTTCTTCATCCATATATGATCATCCTTGTTTACCAAATAACACTCATGCATATCTTTCACATATACTTTCTCCATATTATCAAGACTTGGAATATAGTAATAAGAATGAAGAACTTTCTTATCCTTCTGACATTTTATTTTGTAACATGATCAATTTTACACATATAAAAGTAAAATCTTTTGCTACATTATTTTACATTATAACAAAGCTTTTGTTATCGCTACCTTTTATTCATCACCTTTTGTTCTTACCTTTATCACAACCAAATTATCCTTCAAAACCTCCTTTGATTTTGAAGCAACCTTAGATACGCTATACTTAAAATAACCTTGTATAGTGTATATAGATCATCTTGTATATACCACCAATTCCATCATCTAAAAATTCATATTAAAAAAAAAAAAAAAAAATTCAAAAAAAAAAGAACAATCACATTGTATTTCTTTCAATTCATCAATTAAAATAAAAACACCAAAAACATTCATAATCATCAAAATATTCAAAACTACTTCTTGTATTTATTTATGGCACTTGTTAATTCTTTCAAAAAGAAAAAAAAAAGAAAAAAAGAAAAAAAACAGCAATATTCTTGACTCTTTCGAAACCAAAACAACATAAAGAAGAAAGAGAGAGTCAACATTCTCAAAACTTCTCAAAAAGTATTTATATATATCTTCTTACAAATGTTGCAGTTATATGTTTCAAATTATTTTGGATAAATTAGCATTTATTTGGAATCCCTCACTTTCACAAACACAAAAATAAATATCTTGATTTTTATCTGACATGATTACTAATCTCTCTTATATCAAAGTTCACAAAATTCAATTAAATAAAGTTTGAGCACAGAGAATTGATCTTGTTATTTACTTAAACCAAGCACATCCTTTCACAATAAAATGATTATATTTGTAATGTCCATGCTATGCTACATAGTAGAAGTGGTTTCTTGAGTGAAAAGTTTCCCTTGCTATCCTATCATGCACATGGTCTAGAATCTTTGAGAATTGGCAAAAGGACAAGCTCACCCCTACCCAAAATAAAAATCCCTTGCTCTACAGCTAATCCAAGCAAGTATCCCTAGCATAGAACAAAAAAGAAAAAGCAAAGTTCAAGAAAAAGAGAAAAATAAAAATATTATTTTATATCATTACAGCATTATCAAGCAAAAATACAAAAAGAAAAGAAAAGAAAGCAAAAACAAAAGCAATAAAATCCCTTTCCCTACCCTTTGAAAAGAAAAGAAGGGTTGATGAGCTTGAATCCCTGGAATTCTCAATTATTCGAAAACTATGAGGTAAGCCCCATAACAAGTGGTTTGTGCCCAACCCGCTTGGCCTTGGGTAACTCCTAGCATGGCGATATGTCTATCACATTAGCGACCTTATTTTGTACAGACCTATGTCTGCTTATGGATTAGCTAGATCTTGATAATCCGACTTACATAGTAGTCTGGTATGGTTATATGCATCTACATCATGGTTAATGAACACTTATTTGGTTCATTCAAATCACTTGTATCAAATTATCTTGCTCAAAACTGGTAAATGAACAAAGCAATTGCACACACATTTGTATTTGAGAGATTTTGTGTATCATTATGATAAATCAAGATTGGAAATGAATTCACATATGCACATTGGATTCCTTATAAATCTAACTTTTGTCTTTAAGATACTTTGAAATATTTCTTTTTTTGCAAATTTTCTAGAATAATTCATTTTCTTCTTTAAAGTACAGTTGTTTAGTATAAAGACAACTACATACATAATAGAAAAAATCAAAATTTCTTTCAAAACCATACAATCAAAACACATATATATATATTGTCGACTTTCACGACGATGGTATAGTTCCAAAACCAAAATTGGAATTTTATGCCTAGCGCAAGTCCTCATCTTCATATTTTCAAAAATTAAAAATCAACCATGCAATAAAACTATCTATTTTCTTCTTTGATTTTCGCGATGATGGTATAAGTCTATACCTACATATTCTATGCCTAGCGCAAACCATTGTACCAATTTTTATTCTCCATTTATTTCAAATCAAATCATAAAAAACCATATGACTTAAATCATTATGTTACACAATTATGCTTTCAAAAGCATGCACATTATCACTATTTCATGTCATTATGTCAACCTTCAATTTTGCAATGATGGTATAATTCCTAGGGAATTATCCAAAAAATTTATCACACTTAGGAATTTATGCCTAGCAAAAATCATTTTAACATTATTTCATGCATACTATTTTTATGAAACTCTAAAACAAACCATCATCATCATCATTTGCACCATTGCACCAAAGTCTTAAGACAGTCTCTTAAGCACTCTTTTACTTTTAACAATATTTCTATACTGGGATTAGCTTGACGACCGAGTGAGCGGCAACTCCATGAAATGGTCTATAATAGCGACAATGTCCTTTGAAATTATTGTTAAAAGTCCCTTTTTTTTTTTTATCAAATCATCACATCACAAACAACCAATTTGTTCTATCAGATTATTTCATTTAAATTTTTCAAGCATGACATTTCAACCATAATATTTCCAAACGACGTAATTACATGAATCATCAAATCAATCAATCAAAACATTAAAAGCATCATAAAAATACATAAGACACAAGTCATATGATCAAAAATATCTCATCTATATATGTATCAACCATAATATACATCATATCAAAATTGAATCGGTATGCCACAATATGTACCTCGGCATACTCAATCCTCTATCAAAAATAATAAATACTATATATCAATCTGTGTAGTGCAATCTGTAGTAGCTAGCCTCGAGAGCCCCTTGAGCTCTTAGCCTCATCTCCTCCCCCACCCTGAGGTGGATGAGGTGGCCCCATCGCAGTATGTGTGGTACTGTGAGTCTTAGTCGTGGATCGGGATGAAGTCCTTGATGACCCAATCTTGATCAGATCCATGATGGTAGTTGGCAGTGGTAATCTCTCCTCCTCTAGCACCATATGGTGGTATAGTGCCTGATAAAATGTGATCTAGGCAATAGCCCATGCTAGCTCCCGAGTGCTCGCCCCTCCGCTCTGTGCTCTGAGGCATGTGATCTCATTACTGAGCTGTATAACCTCAGCTCAGTGGTGTGTAGCCTCATCTTGCAATGTCTACACCTATTCCTGGAGATGAACTGTCTCTGCTCGAAGATTTGCTGTCTCGCTGCTCTCCCTAGTGTCAACACCCTTGCCCTTATTGGGCGATGGTGGCCTCTCTCTCTATGGAGAAGGGGGTCTCTCCTCCCTCCTCTCCTATTTCTGTGGCCTCTATTGTGCCTATGGTCTCCTCTGCTCTCTCCCATCGTGACCTTGGGCTACCTCAATGGCCACCTAGCGTCGCCTCCCCATCCGATGCACAACTACGTGAATCGGACCCTGAGCCCTCGTCATCCGAGGAGGGCGGATTCCTGTGTACCATGCATCATAGCCATCAGCTACCCTAGCGTCGTCCCCATCCACTAGCTAAATGGGGGCATCATCCGCATCCTGACTCTAAAAGCGCTACATATCTAGAGCCTCGCTAACTGTAGTGTTATCCCAAACAGTCCAGAAAAACTCATAATCCCTAAGAGATGGGATCCCCTGCTGTAGACCGAACTGTCGCAAAACTTGGTCATAGTAGTGGAGCTCCACCTCTCCCCTCTCCATCCTCAGCCAACAGACTTGCCTGACATGAGCCAGCTCCAGTATGTCCTCGGCCCACCCTGGAAGATCTCTCCAAGGCCTCCAGGTGATCTGGTCAGAGATAAGGTCATCAAGTAGTCTCCGAGACATCGATAGATCTATCTGTCGCTGTGACCCTCTTCGGAGCCACCAGTAGAAAGCTCGGGGCCTCTCCCTATCAACCCCTGTCAAAGGAAGCCCTACCGGCCTTCGCACTACAATGTGCTCCTAGCACCAAACCTGTAGTAGTGATGTCATAACCAGACATCGGTCGCCCTTGTACACGACCCCATGCAGGATCCTATACAATCGGCATAGAACAAAGCTGCCCCAAGCAAACCTGTAGCCATGGTCTCTCATGTCATAGACCACATCTGCCAGTACCCATGGTACCCTGCATCCACTCTGGTGGCATAGCAGAAGTCCACCTACCACCCCAGCCAAAACCCATGTGAGTCTCGATGCCCTAGGCATCTGACGTAGTGAATCGATGTTCACTTTGCCTTTCTCTAAGGTGAAGCTCATATCACCACACAGTCGCATCATTGCATGGCCCTGATTGGTTGCAGGAGTGATCAGTCGTCCTTGTATGGGGATCCTCAAAATCCTCCATACATCCTCTAGTGTGGGAGTCATCTCCCCTGTCGGTAACCAAAAATAGGAAGAACCCGGATACCACCTCTCTGCTAGGGCTGTCGGTAGCCCCATGTCTGTAGAAACTTATGGCATCTCTCGCCACATGCTACAAGCCGACCTGTGCCAGCTGATCTCGCTCTGCCTGTGATAGAGTGGCCAAGTCATCCCTCAACCTGCCATATTTCCATTCTCTACTCTTCAGTAATCCTCTCTGCAACATAAAAACAACACAATAAAAATCATTAATAAAAACTCAGTAATTAATAATGCAAGTAAAATTAGTTCAATTTTATATAAATGATGATATCATCCACTATTGGACGATATCGTCCCAATTTGAGCAAAATCGTCTCCGATTTTGCAAGCCGAAATCGTCCCTAATTTGACGAAATCGTCCCCCTTTCGCCGATTTTGCCCTTAGACGAAATCGGCGAACTTGAGACAATTTCATCGAAATAAGGATGATTTCATCGAAATAGGGACAATTTCATCCCGATGATGTCGACGGCCCAAAAATAGCCACGATGCTCAAAAATTGCTCAAAATTCACTTAAAAAGCATGTAAATTCAACTTAAAGCATTCTAAACTAAGTTTAGACTCTTACCCGTAGCCCGCACCGGACCTCTGTTGATCTATGTGCTGTCTCGACCATTTTGCTTGCAAAGCTCTAAAAACCAAAAAAATGAACAGTAACAATGAATTAGGGTTTTACCCTATTTTTCTTAATTTTATTCAAAACACAATTAAAAACATTTTAAAATTTTGCTTTTCACGTTTTTACCTCAAACGTTCGATTTGGGTAAAAACACGGAGGGGGCACCATAGTAAGCTATCGTACGATTCGACCAAGAATCGTTGCCTAAAAATGGGAATAATTTTTGCTTTCTCGTAGATCGAGAAGAACTCATCTTTAACGCATTTTCTTTGAAAAATTCGCTAAAGAGGGGGCAAAATGTAGCACCCTAAAATTGGTGTAGTAAAACCTTAATAATTACAATTACTCTAGTAAATATTCAAATTCAAATTTCAACCTCCAAAATCTCTCCCAAACCATCGTTTAACCCATTTCCTCCTTTCCCATACCATTTTTAGAGTTTGTTTTGTCCGTTTGATGATATCGTCTCCGATAAGACGATATCGCCTCAGATCGGATGATTTCATCTGGCGTAGGACGTCCAGACGATCTTGTCCCAAACTAATTTGTGCATAGTTGGACTCTGTTCCAATGGCATCTCTAATCCAGGCAGAAGTGTGTCTGCACCGTTAGAGACCTCCCCCATTGGAGATCTCCCAAATTGGGATG
This sequence comes from Wollemia nobilis, assembly GCA_028583015.1. Taxonomy (NCBI): domain Eukaryota; kingdom Viridiplantae; phylum Streptophyta; class Pinopsida; order Araucariales; family Araucariaceae; genus Wollemia; species Wollemia nobilis. Next base: position 11,726,331 of record JAQPPZ010015032.1, read on the forward strand.
ATCTCCAACCTCCCAACCTCTATCCTAAGCCTATTTAATCCTAGGCCCTCCCCTTAGCATCCCCTTGGCTAAAATTCCTTGTAACTCGAATTCTACACGCACTAGACCATCTTAAATCATTGTTTGCATTTGTATTTTTCCAAGTTTGTTTGTAGGAACTTCATTGTCTTTCAGCCAAAGCAAGCTCAGTTCATCTCAGATGATCTCGTACAATCTCCAAACGATCTCGACCCAATTCGAGATGATTTCGACTATAGTCCACATTGGGGGCAATCAGTGCCTAGAGTTTGCGTTTTCTCCACTTTTTTTTCATTGCATTATTATGCATTTAGTTAATTCTATGGTTATTCTTTATTATTCTGCATCTTGGAGTTCACCCATGTAGTCTTAATGCATAATAAAAGCATAAATTGTCATTAGATCATTATAATGCACTCGTGTTTTGCTTATTATTATCATTTTAATCTTATTACTGTCATTTTACATCATTACCCTCTATTATCATAGTTGCATTCTCTGTATTTTGCATCTATTTTTCTGTTTGCAGGTCTCTGACGAATTCATCAGATCTCAGACGATCTTGTTAGATAGGAGACGATCCTATCGAATTCCAGATGATCCTGACTACTTCAAAAATCAGAACCTTCATCAGACATCCGGATCAGGTATGGGTCTTTAATCCATCTTGTTCTTTTTGTTTTTTTGTCCAAATCTATTTTTGTCTTCATTTAAATCTACATTTCATAATAGAACAACTTAGTTTCATTTGGCCAAACCTAGGACTTGGATGATTAAAGATAAAACTAAACACATCAAACACATTCCCAACCTAGGCGTGGAAACTGCCATTCAAACATTTCCTGGTGAACCCACCATCCATCAAAAAATCACCATAATACACCTCCCCCAAGAGGCGGGACCTTCGCAAGGCCTCTCAGTCCAAGGTACCGCGCCATCCTTTTCACATCCCCCTTCCGGGCATGGATCCTATAGCCTGAAGGTAAGGGTGTGAAAAATTTGGAGTGATACAATAATATTTGTGAGTGTGAAGAATATATTGAGTTTTTGATAGAGCATATCATTCTCTATATGTTCCAGAGGTTAAACGAATTCTAAGTAGAATTTATCTATGTGAAGAAAGCTTTTCTGAAAGAGATTTAAGTTGTGTTTTGTATGCAAGATTTGGAAATATTTGAGCAGGGTCAGTGAGAAGCTTTGAGGTAGATTTGAGCAAGTCTTGTGAGAAGACTTGGAGTAGCTTTGAGGTAGATTTGAGCAAGTCTTGTGAGAAGGCTTGGAGGCAGATTTGAGACAAATTTGAGATCAGGTTTGATTGCCAATTCGATCAAGATTTATGTTAAGGATTGGGACAAATTTGAGAGCAGTTTTGATTGATAGATTTGATCAAGCTTTGTGTTAAGGCTTGGGGTAGATTTGAGATAGAGTTGAGAGTAGGTTTGGTTGCTGATTTGATCAAGCTTTGTGTTAAGGCTTGGGGTAGATTTGAGATAGAGTTGAGATCAGGCTTTGGAGGTGATAGAGCAAAGAGGATAGAGGTCTCTAGTGGATAGAGGTCCATCAGCTAGTGCAGTGGGGATAGAGGTCTCCTATGGAGAGAGATCCACAAGCTAGAGTAGTGGGGACAGAAGTCTTCTAGAAGTTCATCAGCCAGAGTAGAGGGGATAGAGTTCTCCTATGGAGAGAGATCCATAAACCAGATCAGAGAGGGGATAGAGTTCCCCTATGGAAAGAGATCCATGAACCATCTAGGGAGATAGAGTTCTTCTATGGAGAGAGATCCATGAACCAGTTGAGGAGATAGAGTTCTCCTAGATCAAGTTCCATAAACCAGAGCAAAGGGGATAGAGTTCTCCTATGGATAGAGATCCATAAACAAAAAGGGGATAGAGTTCTCCTATGGAGAGAGATCCATAAACCAGAGTAAGGGGATAGAGTTCTCCTATGGAGAGAGATCCACAAATCAGAGCATAGGGGATTGATATCTCCTTTGGATAGAGGTCCATAAATATTGTAATAGGGAATTGATTCCCAAGATATTTATTGAGAAAATTTAGAAGAAATATTTTCTCTGTGGATGTAACCCACATTGGGTGAACCACATTAAATTTGTGTCTCTCATGTGTGTGATGATTTATGCATTGCTTTGATTACTACTATTGATATTGCCATTGATAATATTGGATAATATTATTTGGGAAAGAAAAGTAAAAGTTGATCTTATACTATTCACCCCCTCTCAGTATAAGCATGTGTTCTTCAATTGGTATCAGAGCGGGTTCCTTCGAAAGAGTCTAACAACTTGAAGGAAGATATTACAGGAACACAGATGGCATCTCAGAATGGATCTTCATCAAATAAGGTACCATTGTTTGATGGGAACAATTATGCTTTTTGGAGCATAAGAATGAAGACTTACTTGATGGCACAAGGATATGAGACATGGCAATCAATTGAGGATGGGTTCACACCTACAACTACTCCTCCCACAGATAAATATGGTAAGATGTTACATGTGAATAATGCCAAGGCTATGAATGGAATCTTAAGTGGATTACGTGAAGCAGAATTTATGAAAGTTATGCACTGCAAATCAAAAAAAGAGATATGGGATAAATTGAAGTAAACATATGAAGGAGATAAAAAGGTCAAGATGGCAAAACTACAAAACCACAAGAAAAGGTTTGAATATTTGAAGATGGAAGATGAGGAAGATATTGCTACATACTTACTTCATGTGGATGAGGTTGTTAATACCATGCATGGACTTGGATTCGAAATTGAAGACTCCAGTGTTGCTCAAAAAGTATTAAGGTCACTTCCTATGAGGTATGATGGAAAGGTTTCAGCTATAGAAGAGATGAGAGATATTGAAAAGTTGACTATGGATGAGTTACATGGAATTCTCATAGCTTATGAGATGAGAATAGTAAAGGATCCCAACTCCAAGAAAGAGGTAACTTTCAAAGCTTCAAAGAAGACAAAAGATAAGAGATCAGAATCAAGTGGTGAGTCAAGCAGTGATGAAGAAGCTAACTATGGGAGAAGAAACAAGGACTCAAGAAAGCACAAAGGTATGAAGAATAGTGAAATATTTTAATTATGGTAATTTTGGTCACTATGCATCTAATTATCCAGAAGTTGGAAGCAGTAGCAGTGAAGAGAAACAGGATCATAAGAAAAAGGAAGGAAGAAAATCTAGGTATGAAAAGAAAAATAGGTATGGACAAGGCAAGCATGAAAATAAGTTCTTTCAAAGGCACAAGAAGAGTTTCTATGTTAACAAGGCAAGCAAGGCTTCAAGTGACAGTGATGAAAGACCCTCAGATAGTGAAGAAGAAGAGATTCTATTTTTGGCAATAGAAGAGGAAGAAAATTCTCCTATTGAAGATAAATTTGAAAAGTATGAAGATGCTCTTGAAGACCAAGAAGTAGAGAAATATTCAAAAAATGAAGAGGAAGGCACAGTAGATCTAGAAGCAGAACTTATTGTTGCTCTCAGAGAATTGAAAAAGGTTAGAAAATAGAATTCAAGACTAAAGACTCAAGTTCAAGAATGTGAGGAAGAAAAGGAAAAGCTTCTACAAGACCTGACAAACTCAAAAGCTAAGGCAAGGAGAATTAAAGAGGTCATGAGTGAAAAGTTAGAGGTAAAAGAGTTAGAATGTGAAATATTAGAACATGAGATAGTTTCACTAAGGATGGAAGTGAAATATTCTAAGGAAAAGCTACACAAGTTTGGGAAAAGTTCAAAGACTTTGGATAAGATTATCAATGCACAAAGATCTTCATCTATCAAAATAGGACTTGGTTTTGAAGAAGGACAAGGGAAACAAGAAGAAGGGTCAAGCTCAAGCTCAAAAGAAGAGGAAGTTTCAGAGGAAGAGAGTGAAGAAGAAATTGAGACTTATGAGGATAAGTTGAAGAATAGAAGCTTCACTAAGAAAGGAAACAATGCACAAACAAGAAACAGGGATCATCATAGAGAAGGAAAAGAAAGGACTAAGAGACCAGAGGGTTCAAGACAAGATTTCTTCAAAGGACATTGTTTTTCATGTAATCGGTTTGGTCACAAGGCTATGCATTGTAGGACTCATGGAAAGAAGGAGTATGGCCTCACTAAAAGGAATTTCAACTCTTTCAAATATGGATATTTCTTCCAAGGGTATTGCTACTCTTGTAATCACTTTGGTCATAAAGCGATCCACTATAAGGTTCATGATAGAAATGATTATGGCTTCACCAGGAGGAACTTCAAGATATTTGCACCTTCCAAGAACTACAACATTAAGTGTTACAAGTGCAATAATCTTGGGCATAAGGCCAAGTGGTGTAGAACAAAGTTTCTAGAACTTCCAGAGACAAGCAAGAATAGGGACACTCAAAAGGATCAAAAGGGTATGTTGAAAAAGAAGGTTGACAAAGAAAAAGAGCATTGTATGCTGGGAGTAGAGATACTCCCACCCCAAAATTAATCACCTCAAGGAGAGGAGGTGGGGAGGGGGCTGAGCTAAGAGTCTTATATTTAGCCCCAAAGGAGTCCCTTTGCCATTGATGTCAAAGGGGGAGAGATTTGAGTAAGGGGGAGAGCATTCAATCAGGGGGAGCAGATTTGGAATCCAGTAGTTGGAAAAAGGAATTTTTAGAAAGGGTTGCCATCAATGACAAAGGGGGAGATTGTTGGAAATTTTGAGTATATTATTGTCATTGATGTCAAAGGATTAATGTCATAAGTTGATGACATTAGTTGTCATTTATGTCAAGGAAAATAAAGGTTTAATGGTTTTACCATGGTGGTACTTGCAAAAGAAAAAGGAAGATATTTTATGGTGGCAAAGACTTTATCCAAAGAAAAGGCCCAAAGGAGAAAAATAAATTATAATATTTAAATCTATGAAGATTTAAATAATTATAATAATTAAAAATTAAAAGGGCCCAAAGGTTAAAATATAAATTATAATATTTAAATCTACTTTAGATTTAAATTATTATAATAATTTTAAAGGTTTATGTTGGGCGCCAATGTTGCAAATTTCAAATACCTCCCCAAGCACCGACGTGAAGGATCATAAGGGCAAATGCATATTTATAACATAAAGTTTATTGCAAAGTGAATGATGGAATATGCATGCAAAAATTTGGTGTTAATGCATGTGCAAAATTCATGAGAGTGGTATGCGCTTCGTTCATGGTCACGTGGGAGAAAGGACAAAGGGGCAGCACCTTTTTTGAGGTCAAAATTAGGATAAAGAGTGGTGATAGTGAAAAGAAATCCCATCTGGGTAGCTAGCCCAGATGGTAGATCCCTTGGCGCTAAGTCGTAGCAGTAGGGAGGTCTCGAGTTCGAGACGCGATGGAGGTAGAGAGTTAAAGTTTTTTTGAAAAGGTTTGTTAGCATCGAAGATAGGGAATAAAGTAGAGTGCATGAGTTTTTATTTTCGTGTGGGTGGCTAGCCCATGTGGTGGCCTAGCCAAAGCTAGGGTGCGGGCCAACAAGCGACGTCGGTTCGAATCACGATGGCGAACAACAAGGGGGCAATAATATTTTTGATGAAATAATTATTCGCTAAGGCTAAGGTATGCGCTTGCTTAGGGAGTCATAAGGTGATTATTTTATTATTTTTTATTTTTGAATTAAAAAGGGCAACGTGGAGTAATTAAGGTTGGTTGAATTAAAAAGGAGTTTTGCCTAGTGCTATGTGTGGTGTATTAAGTAAATGATGTTATGGTCTTGTTGAAGAATTGAGGTGCATTGAAATATTTTATTTTAAGTAGGAGGTATAAGGTGTATAAGAAAATTTATGTGTGTAATTTGTGGTGTTGTTGGGTTGAATTTTATTTTGCAATATTAGGAGTAATAAGGTGTGATAAGTTGCTTGACATTTTATTATAACTCTTGCATTGTGAAAGGAAGATATGAAAGGTTTTGTTGGGTATTAATGCTTTATTTTTTAGAACAAAAGAAGAGTGATTGAATATCAATTTCAGATTTCATTGAGCATATCTTTTTGAGAAGAAAGTTCATGTGGATGTTTTGAGAGAGTATCTTGCAATCTAACCCTTGAAGTGGCACTAGAAAAATTAGTTATTTGTGAGACAGGTTTTTGAAGACATATCTCCATAAGAGAAAATTAAGAGGTATGGGCACATCATTCCTTGTTTAAAGTGTTTTGTTGAAGTGAATGTTTTGGAACATAAGGTGGAGATAAAAGGGTTGTTTGGTAAGCATTGTTGAAAATATTTGAGTTAGGATTTGTGCTTCATTGTTGAGATATTGGAAACATTTGGGATAGAGTTTGAGAACAAGATTGTGCTTCCATTATTGAAAGAGATTGAGACATTTGTGCTAGAGATTGTGAACTACTTGTGCTAGAGTTGAAAACAAGTTAGTGCATCATTGTGAAACCTTTTGAACATTGGTTTGAGAGATATTGATAGCAATTGTGAAAGTGTTTGAGATCAATTTTGTGAGGGAAAATTGTGCATTAGTGTGATTGATCTTTGAGAGAAAATTTGCAAGAAAGATAGACCAGTTTTGTGAAACAAGTTATACATTGTTTTGATTTGATTTGAAAGGGATTTTGCAAGAGATAGAGATTGGATTAATTGAGTACAAGATTTGTGAGTGTGAAGAACATATTGAGTTTTTGATAGAGCATATCATTCTCTATATGTTCCAGAGGTTAAACGAATTCTAAGTAGAATTTATCTAGTTGAAGAAAGATTTTCTAAAAGAGATTTAAGTTGTGTTTTGTATGCAAGATTTGGAAATATTTGAGCAGGTTTAGTGAGAAGCATTGAAGGTAGATTTGAGCAAGTCTTTTGAGAAGACTTGGAGAAAATTTGAGGTAGATTTGAGCAAGTCTTTTGAGAAGACTTGAGAACAAATTTGAGACAAAATTGAGAGTAGGTTTGATTACTAATTTGATCAAGATTTGTGTTAAGGCTTGGGGTAGATTTGAGATAGAGTTGAGAGCAGGTTTGGTTGCTAATTTGATCAAGCTTTGTGTTAAGGCTTAGGGTAGATTTAAATGTTTCTAAAATTTAATTACCCATAGAGAGGGGATAGAGTTCTCCTATGGAGAGAGATCCACAAACTAAATCAAAGAGGGGATAGAGTTCTCCTATGGAAAGAGATCCATGAACCAAATTGGGAAGATAGAGTTCTCCTATGGAGAGAGATCCACAAACTATTGAGGAGATAGAGTTCTCATGGATCAAGATCCATGAACAGGAAGAGAAAGAGTTCTCCTATGGAGAGAGATCCACAAACTAGAGCAAAGGGGAAAGAGTTCTCCTATGGAGAGAGATCCATAAACTAGAGCAAGGGGATAGAGTTCTCCTGTGGAGAGAGATCCACAAATCAGAGCATAGGGGATTGGTGTCTCCTTTGGATAGAGGTCCATAAACATTGTAATAGGGAATTGATTCCCAAGAGATTTGTTGAGAAAATTTAGAAGAAATATTTTCTCCGTGGACGTAACCCACATTGGGTGAACCACGTTAAATTTGTGTCTCTCATGTGTGTGATGATTTGTGCATTGCTTTGATTACTGCTATTGATATTGCCATTGATAATATTGGATAATATTGTTTGGGAAAGAAAAGTAAAAGTTGATCTTATATTGTTCACCCCCTCCCTAGTATAAGCCTGTGTTCAATAAAATATTTAAATATAAGGTTTAAGGAGATAAAATTATTTTATTTAAAGAAAAGATAATTTATCATAGAAACCCTAATTTCTCATTGAGGTTCTATATATTGGGTTTCTGGCTCTCATTTATGGATATTCAGAGTTTGAAAAACTTAGCAGAAGCTATAGGATTGAACTAAGAGTTCTTCCAAAGGTTGTTAGAGGACGAAAACCCTCAAAAATATCACTGGTTTTGTTAGTGAAAGATCTACCCTAGCTGGTTGTTGGTATTTCCATAAAGGGAATACATCTATGCTTCAAATATTTTAGTCATTATGGTTTAAATATTTTCAAGATTTGAATATTTTCAAGATTTGAAGATTTCATATTCTCAAGTTTTTATTGCAAGTTTTGGGTTTATGTTTTGAGTATTTGATGTGTTTGGACCCTTTTTATTGTTGAATTATTGGTGTCCAAACTGGTTGTACAATTTTCCATATGCCCAAGCTGTACCATATTTCTGTAGATAACTTTAAAAATAATTATTTCTTTATTATGGGTATTGAACCCAAAGAATTCTAATATCTAGGCAATATTTTAAATGTGTCATATTACATATTTCATTAAGGAGAGAATTTATTTAAAATTATGTACATTCAAAGAGCCATACATTTTTGGTCATAGTCTCAGAAGAGTGCAGGTACTATTTTGGATATTTTTCCATGTTGATTATTTCTAATGGGCGATCCCTTCACAACATAGAGATTGCTGATTTATGTTATCATTGAATTTATTAAATGGTTGTACAACTCTGTCAGGTCATACCCTGTATTGTTGGTAATACTTAGTCATAATCAATTTATAGTGTTTTACAGTTGTTTTCATTTCTTAAATGGGCATCTATTCATGGAAGACTCTTTCTTGGTTTTGGATTTGTTGATATAGCATTGGAAATTAATATTTTGAATTGCTAAAGGGTAGATTTCCCATGTTTTTTGTGACTATTTTCTAGTGTTTAGACTGTCATTACATTGTTGACCCCTTGTCACTATTTGGAAATATTTGGTGAATTTAAGAATAAATATATCTCAGTATTTACTTATAGAAGATACATGACAGAACATGTAGTATTTAGATAAGCATTATAGTGTTTACTATTTTGAAAATACATACAAAACATGCAGTATTCAGTCAACAACAACAAGTTCATTGTTATGTTTCATATTTATATTAATCCCTTGACTATGGTTTGAAAGGTATTTTACGTTATTGACCTATGTATTGTCACTCTATTATAATTATACTATGTTGGTATTGACATACCTACAAAAAATTGTTATAGCATATTGAATGAATCCAAACATTCACATCAAAAATTATAATAGTAAGAAAATATCCTAGTTGCATTAAGTATGTTACCTTTGCATTGTCAAAACAAATAAAAAATTATGAAGCCAAAAAATAGGGTTATTATAGTGGTATCAAAGCACAAATCATCCTGCCAATATTTTAGGGTAGTGAAGCATGGCTTTAGACAATGATGGAATAGAGTTGGCCAGTAAAATTTATGATGCAGGTAAGAAACTTAATCAAATATCTCAAATGAGTGATGTTGTTTTGGACATTCTGAAAGAGATAGAAGAATGTTTGTCCATGGTGGAACAACAACCTTCTAAGGAGTGGCGGATTGCATTAACTCCTGCATTGGTTTCCTTGGGACATGATAGATGGTTAAAAAACTCAGTTGGAAAGGTAAGACTTACTATTGCTTGTTGTTATAGTGAACTTATTTGAATTACAACTCCAAAGATTCCATATGATGAAAACAAAATGAAGGAGATTCTACATCTGATCATTGATAACTTTCAAGGTATGGATGATAACAAGAGCCTTTCTTTTGGTAAGAGGGTTAAGATTTTGGAGTTGATGGCAGGAGTCCATTCAGGTGTTTTGTTGATTGATTTTGGATGTGATGATTATATTTTTCAAATGTTCTATCATCTCATAACTTCTATTAATGAGGATCATGAAGAATCAATTTTTGATTGCATGGAAAACATTATGTCCTTGATTATTAATGAATATGATACCATCCCTCAGCCACTCTTAACCTTTTTATTGGTTTTTTGGAGACAAAATTTGCTTTTTTCTACTACAACCCTTGATTTGGTTAACAGTATTGTGAAAAGGTGTGAGAAGAAGCTGAGACCTTTCTTGGACAGCGAGGAGGTTGAGAAAGAAGAGGAGTTCATAACAGAAAATTCACGTGAAGACAATGACACATCTCATGAGGTATGTGTAACAGAATACCAAAATAACTTCATAGACATGCATGCAACTTTGTTTGATGAAACTGTGCATGAGGGAAAAAATAAAACAACAGATTTGTTTTTAGATGTAGACCTATCAAATGGAATTTCTAAGTCTGCCAATTGCTTTGATGATATTAATGGAAATGATGCAAGTGATAACAAAACTGTTGAGTTCACTAATGCCATTGTAGAAAAAGAGCATGATGATTTTAGGGACATTACAAACCCAAGACATGAAAATGTGTGACCCATTACAAAAGGAGGAAACTTAATACATTAAAGGGTGTTACCCAAGACATTAAAGACACCACAAAAGAAGTGAAAAGGGATAACTAAAGATACAAAATAATGTGATCTAAGATGTGAATGGATCCAACTTGAGCTACAAAAAGGCACAACCTAAGACATGAAGGGACATGACTTGGGGCTTGAGAGATGCAAGATATAATGGGGATAATCAAAGATTGAAAAGGTGCAACCTAACATACAAAAAAAAGAAAAGATAAGTTTGTGTGTGTCCCAATATAGAATCCCATTGCAAGGCTTGATTGATTTTATTTCATATATAATTTAGTATTTCAAGATTAACAATGTTGAACATGAAAACACCAATTAGCAATATGAATTTCAAATTGTTTAAAAAAAAATTGTCATAAGACAAAGAGGAGGTTAGATGCTTCTATGACCAAAACCATTCTTTGCTTTCCAAAGTTAAAAATTTCAAAGAGAAACATATACACCACAAGGAACCAGAACATAACTGTGAGGAAAATTTATGCAATAAGGATAAGGTGATTAGTTTTTTAGGAAAAACAAAAAGCAATTCTTATTCCAAAAGTTAAAAGTGTTGGGGAAGAACAAAAGGTAACACAATAGTATGAAATTCCAATTATTATCCAAGAAAATACAATTGAAACAAAAAATTTCAAGAGTAACAAAGAGATTCAAATTGCACAACATGATTTACTGTTGAAGTACGAGTTATTGTTCTAGTTTATGATGAGAGAGTGACTATTAATTTCAAAGAAATTTCCATCATAGGAATATGCCACTATAGCAGATAACACAATGTTAGTATCAAAAATAATGAGGATGCTCACACTTTGACTTTGTGAACTGCACCTCAAAGCCTATAAGTTCTTTAAATATAAGTTATTTATTGCTATCATACTGAATACAAATCTTGATGATTTTGAAACAAAATGAAATTTAGTGACTCCTTAAATCAAAAATATATTATCTAGAATCAAATATACAAAAAATTGTGTTAAAAAATAATATATTATGAAAATTCCAAACCCAAAGTTCAACCAAAATAGAAATGCAAGTCTTTTATTTGTTTTAAAAAAAAAGAGAAAATTTTGAACTGACCTCTGGTTTTGTCTAACATTCTCTACAATAGTCTATGAATTTCACTTGTTGTTTACATTGCCATGTTGAACTTGGACATGAAACATCTACAATATTGGAGGTATGGTTTAAAATATCCTTGAGAACTAGAAGATTATGATATAATTTAAGCTATTGGAAAAATTATTTGGGAATTTAAAAAAAATGTTACAAAAACATATTCTTATTTAAGAAAAAGAAAAACAAATCATATAAGAAAAAAAAAGTATTAATAATATTAAAAATATATATAGTTATGATTTTCCCCCCTTTTTTCAAAGTTTGAATTTAGTAGAAAATCCAAAATGAAAGACCAAGAATTAAAATTATGAAAAAATTTCAAATGAAAACCTGCAAAGGTTAACTGATTAAGGAAGAAAAAATGGAGTAACTTGAAGGTAGTCATATGATCATTGCACAATTGCATAAACATATATTTAGTAATAGTAAAATGGAACATTATTACTTTTCAAATCCTACCAAATCTAATGAAAACACACTTACTATGATTGGATTATGATTTGGAGGTGAAGTATCAGCAAGCGGTGACAACAAATGCAAGGGTTTATTCTTAGCGTAATGGAGTGGAGAGAGACCTTATGAAGAAAATTTACCCCATAAATACTAATTATTTTAACTAATTGATTCAACTTTTTCAAATGAGATCAATGAGAGAATCATAAAAATACAATTTTTAGTCACTCTCACGATGTGTATCAATTTAAACATCCTAACCATGGACATGATTTGCCTGAATAAAATCATTGTAATTCATTGAACAACTTCAAAATTTTCTCTATATATTAGTCACAAGCAAAGGAGATTCAGTAGGAAAAAATATATGATAGGTCCAAAACATCTACAAATGACTATTATATTTGTGCCTCAAAACCCTTTGTATTCTCCATTATTCTCTGCTCAAAAATCATCATCTGCATGGTGTAAGAGTTATTTGTAGGAATAGAAGACAATATCTACATGTCATAAGACTTGTTTATAGTTTAGGAGACAATTGACCCTCAGAAAGAGATGGTAGTGTCTACTAATTTGAATAGGGCTAAGAAGTGCATGTTGTGAGGGATTTGATGGTTGATACCCTAAATATGGATGAGTGGTGCCTAGATTCTATTTTAATAGAAGGTGGGATGGAGCCTAGAACCAAATTTACTTTTGATTTATTAGTGTCAGTGGATTCCTTCTTGTTAATTTCATCGTCACTCAAAGTGATCCTTGGATGATTGTCTTGACTAGGGCCAAAGGTGGGGGGATCACTAAGATTTCCAACAACAGTGATGGTAGCCTTTTGGACCTCTTTTTACAAGGCATGCTTGTACAAGATCAAATGAAATACCTAGTGCAAAATGTGGGTCAAAGAACTATCTCTGATGCTCTCCACCGATAACTCCATAGATCTTAGCAAGTATTCAGGAACATTGATATCTTTAATGTCCCTCAAGTGATTCATGAAAGCTAGGTGAAATCTTCTAAGAGGGACATTGATTTCATCTACAAAGATATACTAATTTTCATGCTACTAGAAAAATAGACTTTTCCTTTCATTTGATAAATAATAATTTATCTCAAGATAGAAGTATAATAAAAAACATAGATTAACATATTTATTTGATTTTCTAAAAAAATAATAATTACACTCTTAATTTTTTATTTGGATACAATACTTATGTGGTGCACCTTTTTTTTTTGGTAGGTAAAAATGATTAAGTGTGGGGTTTAAATGGGCCCCAAATCCAAGTACATAAACTGGTAGCTAAACCAATAGCATAAGATAACACATGCCTACATATTGGCCAGCAACAACCTAAATAAAAAGGTCCAAAGAATAGTAGAGAAGGCTGTATGGAACACTGAAGTTAGATAAACAAAAATATAGTCCAAGAAATACCCACGTAGGGGTTGCTTAAGAGAAGTAACTACCTAAAAAACCTATAAAGGAGCTATGATAAAAACCTACATAGGGGAAGCTCACAAAAGATCCATAAAAACTATAATAGACACCTATACAAAAATAAACATAGTGCTAAAAAAGGCCCACGTAGGGGCACTATAGACTATAATTAAAATCCCACACAAGGGATAAAAAGAGTAAAAATAGAGATATCCAACATGATAACAAATATAGTACTTAATAGACCCAGACCCAGACCTCTGTAACATCTTCATTTGTAGACCTCGAGCATGGATCAAGCAAGGATCCAGAGGAAGGTGAACAGGCTATGGTAGATTTGGATGCGGGCATCACATGGGGGCCCAAACCTCCTCAGAAAGACCTCAACAAAAAATATACGAAGGACAATATGGGGCCTAAGAAGTGGCTCTCTTTTGCTGAGACTCTTAGAGGAAAAATAAAGGAGGTTCTCTCTCTTCCGCCTCTAGTTCCAATAAATAATAAAATTTTGGCCCTAGCAAGTTCCATGAGCCCTTTTATTTCAATGGAAGAATTCTCCCTGGTAGGCAAGTTTTTGGGAGGTACATCAAAAATGGAGACTATTAGGGCTTGGACAACGGGTAAATGGTGACTGATAGGCAGCTTGGAGTTGGTAGCTCTAACTCAAGGGTTCTTCATTATCTATTTTAATAATATGGAGGATGCTAACCACATTTTAATAGGAGGTCCTTTGTTTCTAGGCAAAAGGAGCCTTTTTATCAGATGATGGGGTGAAGATTTTGACCCTGAAAAGCAAAATATTAACATTACCATTATTTAGGTTTGTCTCCCGAGTCTACCTGCCTAGATATTTAATGAATATTGGTTGCAGGGCATAGCCAAAACTATAGGGGACATGATCTCCATTGACCATGTGACCTTGGCCAGGACAAGGATGACTCATGCATGAATCTATGTAAATGATAATTTGGATGATGAATTTACAAGGTTTGTGGAGCTAGAGTATAGAGAATACTATTGAAAATAATTGATAGAATATGATAACAGACTGGAATTCTACATAGAATTGAAAAATCAAGGACATCTATGCAATCAATGCCCTAACCTGGCAATGAATAGAGAAAAATAGAAGTAAGGAATGCTAGACAAAAAATTTGAGGAGTTTCCCTTGTAGAGGTGATTTCAATTAGGTAAACTATGTCTACCAAAAAAAGAAAAGAGAGGGTGCAGGGTCCCAACAAGACAAAGAAAAACAACAAGTTTTTGGCAACCAAAATACTCAAGTAAGTTACAATCCTCTAGTTTCAAATAAATTTTCAATTCTATCCAATATGGGAGTAGGAGGATTATCAAAAGACATGGAAGTCTAGAACCTTCAGGCTAACCTTTCTGACTCTCTAGAATCCCCATCCAAGTCAGGATCCTCAAACCCTAATGCTAAAATAATTGTAAGTCCCATGGGCATCACAAAGCCAAACCCTAATGCTCGATCTCTAGAATCCCCATCCAAGTCGGGATCCTTAAACCCCAATGCTAAAAATAATTAAATCCCAGTGGGCATACCAAAGCTAAAACCTAATGCTAAAGAACTTAGAAAGAAATTTGAGGCATTGGAATATAAAAAATATCATCTCCATAACATCATCACTAGGATCCAGGTGAATCGTACTGAGGGGCCATCCCACAGACTAGGGAAATACAAAAAAAAAGAGAAGATTTGGATGTAGGGGTGGAGATATGTGAAACTCTTCAGACTGAGGAATATGAAAGTCTAGTTCTACAACAAATTGCCTCCCCCAGTTTAGTCCTAAAAAAACTAGGAGCACTATGAAGTCTCCTATAGATTTTGGCAATGAAAAAAGAAGAGGGAGAATATCAAATGCTGAGCATCAAAAAATTAAAACTGATAATGACATTGCCAATGGAAAATAGAGAACATTGTTTCAACAAGTTATTTTGGGTTCTGAAGACAACAAATGAGGAAAACCCCCTCAAGGAAGGGGGAGAGGAATAAATACAAAATAATCTAAATTAAGTTCCTGTCATGGAATGTGAGAGGCCTCAATGGCATGCCCAAACACAGGGAAGTTAGTGCAATAAGAAATCAAGTGAATCCAACTATTATCATGTTGCAAGAAATAAAAAATGATGAGATTCAGTCAAAAAAAGTAGCAAAAAAAATCTAGAATCAAGGGGATATGGTTTGCAAATCAACCAGAGGAGCGTTTGGAGGACTTATGACTTTGTGGGATCCTCGACTAGTAGAAGGCAACATTATTTAGAAAGATGATAGGGTTCTTAGTGTTTTATTTAAGGAAATAAACAACAATAGGTCATGGATCCTTTCAAATATTTATACCCCAAATTCAATTCAAGGGAGAGCTCTACTACGGGAGTACTTAGGCAATCTGAGTGAAATCTTCCATAATGTCCCCTAGATTTTGTCAAGGAATTTTAACACTCCTCTTTATCCTTCAGACAAAATGGATGGAAATGGAACACCTATCAGGAGCATGGATGAGTTCAATGACTTTGTGAACTCCAACATGTTGATGGATGTAAAACTTAGAGGAGCGAATTATACCTAGATCAATCAACAGATAGGGTGTCATCTCATTCAAGAAAGGCTTGACATGTTTTTTCTATCAAAGGAGGCTACAAATCTGTTCGGTGATTCTACCCTGCAAGCCTTTCCTAAAATTGCCTCTGATCATAATCCCATTTTTTTGGAGATACCTAAATATTTATCCTTTAAGAAACCTTTCATATTTAAATCTATGTGGATCAAACATTTTAGTTTCAGAGATAACTTAATTCAGTGGCGGCAGCAGCCTGTCAGGGGTAGTGCAACTTTTAAAATTGCTTGCAAATTAAATTTTGTTAAGGAAAAGCTTCAAACTTGGAACAAAGAGGTCTTTGGGAACGTCTTTGAAAATAAAAAATAGGTTTTTGAAAGTTTGAATATAATTGATCAGAGGATTCAACATGGTGATGCTGATGAAACTACTAGGCAGGAGGAACATACAAAACTAACAGAGTTTCATAATATTTTTGCCTGTGAGGAAATATATTGGAGGCAAAAATAAGGGGCTCTTTAGTTGAAATATGGAGATTCAAATTATAAGTTTTTTCATGTCACCGTGCTTAGAAACATAAGCAATAACAAGATAAAATTAAAAAAAAAGCAGATGGTTCTATTACTCAGGACTTAATAGAAATTAGAAAGGAGGCAGTAACTTATTTCAATTCTATCCTTGGTCAATAATCGTAGTGCAATGAGGAGGCCAAAGATATTCTCTTGCAATCCATTCCTAACATAATAAACGAGGATATAAACCTTAAGCTTCTAGCTACATTTTTTGATGAGGAAATTAAGGAAGCCTTGTTTAGCATGGAGTCAGATAAAGACCCAGGACCTGATGGCTTTCCCCCTCATTTCTATCAAGATTTTTTGAACATCGTAAGTGAGGATGTAATTTTTGTTGTCAGAGAATTCCAAGCAAGCAATCATATCCCAAAAGGTCTCAACTCTACTTTTATTTCTCTAATTCCTAAGAAGTAAACCCCTAAATCTATGGCTGACTTCAAGCCAATCAGTCTGTGCAATGTTTCTTACAAGATCCTAACTAAAGCCATTGCAAATAGATTGAGATATGTTCTACTTCACATCATAGATCCATTCCAGGGAAGCTCTTTCTAGGGTAGGTAAATCTTGGATGGAGTTATCACAGTTCATGAAGCTCTGCACTCTGCTCATAAGACTAACAGGTCTATTTTTGCTCTCAAGCTTGATATGAACAAAGATTTTGATAAGATAAATTGGGAATTTCTGCTTGCTGTCCTCCTTAAGTTTGGTTTTCACCACCAATGGGTTAATTTTATCAAATAATACATTTCTAAAGCATGGTTCTTGATTATGGTTAATGGAACAACTGCTGGTTACTTTTAAAGTCATAGAGGAATTCGGTAGGGGGACCATATCAGACCCATGTTATTCATCATTATGGTAGAAGCTTTAGGAAGAACCATAAAAAATGCTTGTAGTTCAAGGCTAATATCAGGAATCAAGGCAACATATCTCACTAGGGCTGTTTCTCACAAAAATTTTGTTGATGATACCCTTCTATTGACTAAGGCATCGATGGTTGAGGTCAAAAGAATTAAATACATCTTGCAACTCTACGAGGACATTGCAGGTTAGAAAGTTAATTTTAGTAAAAGAAATTTATATTTCTTGAACACTCCCATTCAAAGGCAAGGAAGGATTGCAAAATTTTTAGGGTGTGATATAGCAAACCACCCCACTTCATATCTTGGTCTCCCTCTTTTCATTGGTTCTCTGAGAGAGTTAATGTGGGATAGGGTTATTGAAAGAATTAAAAAAAAACTTCCTGGATGGAAAGGTCATCTTCTATATAAATAAGGAAAGTTGAACCTCACTAAGGCATATATTTAGAGCATTATAGTCTATTTCCTTCCCATTTTCAGATCCCTTGTGAAGGTTTTCTAGAAAATTGAGAAACTCCAAAAAGAATTTTTATGAACTGGATTAGAGGAGAAAAAAAGGATACACCTTATAGGATGGACCAAAGTGTGTAGACCCAGGGAAAATGGGGGCTTAGGCCTGAGGAGAATTGCTCATATGAATTCATATTTACTAGCTAAGCAGGTGTGGCACCTCATTTTTGTTACAAAAAATGAATGGACAACTATCATCAAATAAAAGTATCTTCAAAATATGGAATTTCTAAGTGCCTCAATTTCAATAAGAGGTTCTGCTTTTGGAAAGCAATTCTCAATTGTAAGGAAATAATAAAAAAAGGTTTAAGATGGGTTTTAGGCAATGGCGAGAGGATAAATTGCTACAATGATAGGTGGGCTAAGGATGAACCACTAACACAATATCCTAAATTAGCCTGAATCAGAGATATCATGGAGGAACTCATTGGCAAAAAAGTCTTCGATTATATGGTTGAGGACAGAGGCAAAATGAAGTGAAAACAAATAAGGATTCAAAGATTTCAAGCAGAATCAAATGATCTTTGTAATATTCTTGGGTAACAGTTTATCCCCATCAGACCCAAGGAAGATCAAGTGACCTGGGCTCCTACGAAAAATAGGCAATTCACTATTAAATCAGCTTACAAGCTTCTACTTGATGACGATGATTTTTTCCTCCAAAAGGACTTAGTTTGGTTAAAAAATTTAATTCTAAAAATTGCAATATTTTCATGGCTAGTTATCCAAGGAAGAATTCTAACCATTGATAATATGATGTGTAAAGGTATTTGTATCACTAATCATTGTTATCTATGCAGGGCTAATTGGGAGACCATTTATCATATTTTCCTTGAGTGCCATTTTTCCTTGACTGTCCTAAGTAGGGTTTTTAAGGCCTTCAATATATCTTGGCTTAAACCAACCACCATACTTGATTTGTTCATCCAGTGGCCTTGCCCCTTTTCAAGCCAAAGACTTAGATACATGTGGAAAATTTATCTCCATCACTATATTTGGTAGGTGTGGTTAGAAAGGAACCATAGAGTCTTTAATGAGTCTATCCATGATCATAAAACTATCATTGCCAAGATCCTATCCATTGACAACGAGAATGTGAACCTTATCCCTTTTGATAGCTGTAAACCTCATCTACAGGAGACCACGATTGCTCAATATTTAAGCTTAATATTTTTAGATGAGTCTGTGTCTAGGGTAGTCAACCTTAGAGCCAATATTAAGTGGTCCCCACCTCCTACGGGTTGGTTTAAGCTTAATTTTTATGGAGTGGCTAAGGAAAATCTTGGCAGAGCAAGCACTGGCAGCATTGTGCAAGATCATAATGGGAATATGATTCTTGCATTTTCCAAATATTTGGGAACAAGGAAAAACAATGAAGTTGAAGCTAGAGCTATGTGGATGGGCCTTAAAATGACTCAAGATTTAGAAGGTAATTTGATCGTAGAAGGAGACTCTATGCATGTTATAAATCTCCTCACTAATTGGAAAACACCTCCTTGGAGGATTAAAACAATTTTTGAAGAGGCTAGGATCATTTTCCAGGAAAGACATGACAGAAAATCCCAACATGTCTTTCAGGAAGCTAACAAAATTGCTAATAAATTGGCCAATTTGGGTGTCGATGGTGACAAATTTTTCAAATGGGAACATGGTGTCCTAAGTGAAGTAGAGGATCTTATTCAACAAGAATACCAAGATGATAGTCAAATTTACCAATAGGGAAGGCACTATAAGTTCAAAGGATAGGAGTATTCTTGCCTCTTTTTTGAAATGGACTCACAATAAAAATTATTCGAACTATCAGTCTTTGTGGATGTTGCTTGGAAATACCACAAAGACTAATGGGGATAGTCATATGTTAGATAACATAGCTTCTAGTCATCTTAGTAATTTGAGGTTGGTTGATAATCACAGGGTAGGAAAGAAATGATAATATAAGACTTCAAACCAGAGCCATGTGGACCACCAGATAGCCATCACCATAAATCTAGCCAACAGGTTCATTTATCCAAGGCTGATTGGCCAAGACGGGATGTGGTCCCAAAGCATGTCATATATGGAAGAAAGCAATTACCAAAAAATTATTAATATTAACTGTCAATTAAGAGCTTGTGGTAGTTTTTTTAGTACTCTGCTATGTGTGTCTCTAGCTTTTTGTTTCTCCACTATTTCAAGGAAGGGATCCATGTCTGTTTATTTTTTTGTAATTATGATGCAGGTGTGTTTTCTCGGGGTATACCCAAAATGTTGTATGGGAATTTTATTTTTGATAACAAGCTATGTGCCTTACCGGATGTAATGGCTTTGGTGGCATGTAGATTTTACATATATAGGATTCTTAGTAAGGACATGTTCATCAACAGCCCTGGGCTAATTTTTGTAAAAGGTTTTGGGTCAACCTGTAAAACCTAGCATTAATGCTATAGTATCTTATCTACCAAAAAAAACATCTTCATTTATAGAAGCATCTCTAGGATGGTTTGGGAGTAGCACCTTAAAAGCTTTGTTGATATTATCCATGGCATTTATAATGCTACTACCGATGGTAAAATGGATTGTGTTATGAGTAGTAATGCAAGGATCATCATTGTCTTCATCCAAAATATGGTAAGGGGAGCTCTAACTGGTATCGATCCTTTATTTATTAAGTTGGGATGACATTGAGGTGGATGAAGGCTTCAGTGATATCTTCCTCAACTCCTTTGCACTTAATTAGAAATATAATGAGACCATGAGCTTCTAAAAAGGTGTGAGATAGGGGATTAAGCTGAAGGGTAGATGGCTCAAGTAAGGCCATGTTGGCAAGATTGATAAGAAAGGAAGACCACATAAGCTTTTTACTACCTAGGATACACAACGATGAACAAAACTAGACAGTAATGGACTAACATAGACCAAGGATGTAAATATAGAAATTTTTGGCACCATAGATGCTCTTCTTAAAAGTTGAGTTGGTGTGATTGATAGACCACATAGTATTTCTCCTTAGGGAACCGACATCGAAAAAATAGGCATGGCACAGGATAAAATTTGCACATGATAGGGCTAGTAAAGTATTGGGAGTGCCAAATGACTAAAAAATGAATCTTAAAATTCACAAGACATAAAATTAAGCATCTCGAGACTTGACACATTTTGAAATTGTTAGATAACATCCAATTGCATAGCCTAGATCTACTCAGGGACTTGACATGCTTGGAGAAGATAACCACGAGGTAAACCCATTGATAGGGCCTATCTTGGGATATTGTATACTTCATGGAAGGGAAACAAGAGAACCAAAAGCCAACATTAATAGCAAGACAAAGAGACGCTAATCAAATTTTTTTTTCCATAAGAACTAGAACCAAAGAAACACATAATGCTGAAAAAGGTAGAGTTAACATTGGAGAAGATGACCCACCAAAACTTGTGACCCACCAAAACAAAATCATTATTAGTAGCATTTAAAACTTATTAGGGAAAAATTTCTCTCCAAATGGACAAAGATTTATGGATAATTCCCCAATTGGCAAGAATATCTGTAGGTCTGTTAGCTTCATGGTACACATGGTTGATAGCTATATCATTGAACTTTTGGGACAACTCCTTAGCTTCCTGAAAAATAGTTATAACATTCCAAGAGGACACCCTATTGTTTTTAAAAGAATTTATAATGTTTAAAGAATCTTCCTCAATAAAAAGGTTGCCTTAATAATCCTTGAGAAGATCTAGCCCTCTCCACAATGCATGATCTTTAGAAAAATTATTAGTTTGGTACCCCAAATACTCAACATAAGCCATAATAACTTGCCCACTGCTATCTCTTACTAGGCCACCTAAACCAAAATCCTTTGGGTTTCCTTTGGAGGCACCATCAAAGTTAAGTTTTAGCTAAATTAACTCTTTTACACTAAACCAAATTACCTCTAATTTGGAGGACTATTTTTGCTAATTTATTTTTATCCCATTTAGATTTATAAATTGACACAACAAAGGTTTTTAAAGCAAAGTTTTATGTAAGCCAAATTAGACAAAGTTAAGTAGGTGATGAATATAAGACTTTAGTGTGATGATGAAGAACAAATAATAAGAAATCATAGGGTGAAATATTTTCTTAATTAGATTCCAAATATCAAATCCTAGTGTGGTGATGGAGAACAAACATAAACAATCATAGGGAATTTTTTTTTGTAAGTGACATAGATCAAACCCTAGTGTGACAACAAAGAACAAACAATAAGCAGTCATAGGATGAATTTTTTAAAGTAACTGAGATCAAGTCTTGGTGTGATGATGGAGAATAAATAATAAGCAATCATAGGGTGGTGAATTTTTGAAGTAGGTGATGGGATGATTTCCTTGGGAGTAATATTTATAAGAGATGGCTGCTTTAGAATTTTTTGGGGTAGATATTCCACAAATGGGGCAAGACCTTCAGGATTTGATCCACTAGATAATGAAGGGGATGTTGATGGTGGAGGAACTTGAAAATTTGACCCAAGAACATCCCATGACAAGGTTAAATTTTTATTAGTTGGGCTAATGAGATCAAAGTAAAAGCTATGGTTTCTACAAAAATATATGATATCTCTCCATTTAATGGTGAAGGGCGTTTTTGTTTGTAGGTTCTAGATAAGATCACAAAAATATCAATTTATTAGAGGGCTAATAATCTATTTGAAAATTTATAAGAACTCGTATGGATCTGGAATCTATAAGAAAGTGGATGGAAAGGAAATGGAAACCTCAAGGACACATGGGGATAACAACTCTCCCTAAAGGTTTTTCCTCATCACTTTCTCCAAATATGAGAACTATGTTAAAATTTTGTTGAGGGAACCTAGTTTTTTAGGAGAATGGATATTTTTTTAAGGTGGAAACTAGGGTTCAATACAAAAACAAAAAACATAAATATCACCCCAATTTGGATAAGAATTTTGGGATTTATTATATGATGCGAGATCCTATCTTGCAAAGGGCATAACTTTTGATTCGACCATCAGATCGACTTGAGATTTTACAAGGAGCTAGATATTGAGGATTAAAATATCACAAAAATATCACAAAAAGATCTTGATCACTTTTTCCATGCCTTTTTAAGATTTTTTTGGGCCCCAATTCCTTCATCTAGACCTTGAAAATGGATTTTAGTGTTTATTTTGAGTTTTTTGTATGTGAAATATTTAGACTTTAATAAATTTTTATTTAAACATGGTTAGGTGTTGATATTTTCTAGGGCACCTAATATGGGAATTACAATGATGTGTGTTAATTTGGAGGTCTACCAAATGTTTTTGTGAATTAGTAAAAATAGTAGTTTTTGGCTAAAAATGATAATTTACCAAAAATAGTAATTTCTTATCTTTAGGGCTTTAAGCTTTAGGGTTTATTTTGGAATATATTCTCTTGGTATTGCATTATTGAAGGTGTGGATCTAGGAATGAAAAAATAAATAATTTGCAGGTTTGTTTCAAATTTTTGCATATTTAATGTGATTGGAGGCGTTTGTTTTGACCTTTTGTAGTTGGATTTACACCATTTGGTATCAAAGCAAGTTGGATCTACCTTGGAGAAGTGAAGGTAATATTTTTGATCATACTTATTTTTCTATTCTTATTTTATATTTGCAATAGCACAAATTAGATTAGCATGAGAGGAAGAGGAGGTTATGCCCAAGTTAACATGCATATGCAGGAGTTGTAGGCACAAGTAACTCAAGGCACAAGTAACTCAGTTTATTGGAGTGATTTACCATATGAGGAAAAAAATACAATGGATTTTATAGGTCTAGATTCTAATAATAATACTATAGGAGGAGACAAAAAATCATAGGTTCATGTAGAGGAAGAATAGAGGAGTAACTAAAGGAGCATCATTTTGAGGACAGGTTGATTAGGGCCTTGGAAGAAAATAGAGATGGGATAAAAGTTAATGTCCTTGAGTATGTAGGAGGGCTGAAACCAGAGGAGTTGATAGAATGGTTGAATAGAATGGAGAAGTTATTTGAGTGGAGGAACATTTCATAGGAAAATAAAGTAAAGCTTGCATGTGCAAATTTGAAAGGGCATGCATTGATTTGGTGGGATCATCCATAGAAGGAGAGACAAAGAAAAGAAAAGGAAAATATTAGGATCTAGCATAAAATGGATAAAAATTTGAAGGAGAAATTATTGCTCAATTTTTTTTTAATAGATTTATAACCTCAGAAAAAAATATCATAGCATCAAGAACTACACCAATGAATTCCACAAGTTCTCAATTCGAGTGGATAATGAAGAGTTAGAAGAATAGAAGGTTGCAAGGTATGTAAATGGATTAAGTTATACCATACAATATTTTTTGAGTATACTTTGGATCCATAGTGTAGAGGCTACATATCAGTTAGCATTAAATGCGAAGAGAAACATAAGAGTATTTTTAATAGAGCGAAGAGAGGACCATCATCACCTCTAGTCAGAGGGCATGATGGATCTAATCCCTCAAAGGAAGAATCTTCTAATACATAAAAATAAGAAGATTTTGGACAAGGTCATAGTAACCACTAGAGAGATAGAGGATTTCATAGAGGAAGAGGCTATGGTGGAGGACAAAATTTGAAGAACACAAGCTTATACTGAGAGGGGGGGTGAACAGTATAAGACCTCTTTTTACTTTTCCTTTATACTTCAAAATAGTAAAGCAATATACCCAAAGCAATATCAAAGAAATGCACAATATCATCCACAAAGTGACACCAATTTTAACGTGGTTCACCCAGAATGGTTGGGCTACGTCCACAAAACTTTTCTTTAAAAGTTATCTCAAATTTCTTTGGGAATCCTTCCCAATTACAATATTTATGAGCCTCGACCCAAAGGAGATACCTTCCCCCAATCAGAATTTATGAGCCTCTGCTCAAAGGAGATACCTTCCCCCAATAAAAATTTATGAGCCTCTGCTCAAAGGAGATACCTTCCCCTCTGCTATGGAAATGATCCCTCAGAAGATCAACTGCCTCTACCTCTTGCCAGCACATGGAACTCCTTTCCACCGAAGACCTCTTGTCCTCAATGCTTAGCCTAAGAGACCCCTACCTTCTATGATCATGTCCACAATAGCTCAGCAACTTGTACCAAACATAGTCAGTCGGTCTAGTACAAGTCTTCCTCTGTCTGTCAGATCTGTCTGACTCTTGAACAAATCAATCCTCTACATACAAGCCTTCTCAAAGACTTGCCAACTGTCCTTAGGTTCTTCTCATATAACCAATGCATCTCTATCCTCAAGTTCTCTTATACAACTATCAAACTCAGCTCACAAGTCCTCTACTAGGACCTGTCCAAATTTGCTCACAAGTCCCCACTGGAACCTGTATAAAACTGCTCACAAGTCCCCACTAAAACCTGTCCAAAATTGCTCACAAGTCCCCACCAGAACTTGTCCAAAACTGCTCACAAGTCCCCATCGAAACTTGTCCAAAAACTGCTCATCAGTCCCCACTGGAACCTGTCCAAAAACTGCCCACAAGTCCCCACTGTAACCTATCCAAAGACTCAGAAAGCTCACCAAGAAAAACTTTCTTAGTAGGAAATCACAAAGTGAATTTTTAGAGACCCAATGTGATTTGTCAAACTCATAGAAGCATAAAGAGAATTGTTAGAGACTCAATATGTTCTATACTCAAATCCCAATCTCAAAACTCAACTCAAATCAACTCAGCTCAATATCAATCTCAAATCTAAAAACTCAACTCAATATCTAAAATGGATAGGATAGAATGTTTTCTTTCAAGAACATGAAACCCCAACAATTGCCAACTATGCAAAGAATCACATAACAATGATACTCATGTTATTTTCACCATCAATTAGGGTTTCAACAAAAATGCTCATCAAACAAGGTTTAGTCAACCAACACCATTCAACTCAACATCAACCTTGAAGCATTCAACCAATCATCACAAGAAAAGGAAACAAGTAGAAATCCTTTTCCCTCCAAAGATATTTGAACAAAACAAACACCAATAGAATATCACCAAATGCAAAGAATAACTTGCTCAAATCAACTCAATGGAGTAAGCCCAATATCATGAATCAAGTAAAGCAATAACTTGATCAAACAACCTCTATGGAAGCAACTCAACCATCAAACTCAAAACAACCAACCAAGGGGTCCACCAACTCAATGCAAGTAGCTAGACTCACAAATATAAACCCTAGTGCACAAAGCTTCCACTATCTCAAACCAGAAATTATGCATTCACCAAAAACTCTCCTTAAGGATAACAATGCATAAGTAGTCTTCAACAAACCAAAAAATAGGATTTACACCTAGCCAAAGGATACCTAGTAGAATACCTTTTCACTCCAAAATTATTTCAGAAAACATACACCAATCATACTCATAAGAAGAATGTGCCCATACCTTATTGGAGTAGAAGATAATTGAACCTTCAAAGCTGTCACCACACACAACTCTCAAACTTCCAACCAAGTTAGGGTTAGAATAAAAATAAATGAGCAATAATATAAACTTCCTTTATTACACCTTTTAGCTCTACTTCTTTAAACACAACCACCATAACATGCCATTAAATCAACAATCATAGACTCACACCTTATACCTTCATTTTTAATTTTAGCATAGCAAAGAATAATCTTAAAAATACATCCAAAGAAATATGCCCTTATTTCTTCTAAGATTTTATTCAATGCTAATCACAAAAGCCAAAACTCATAAAATTTAATCACACCTTATAAATCACCGTCCAAGAAACTCTGAATTTCATGGCATAAAGACGTTTTAATAAAAACGTGTGTTACTCTAGCAAAGCACCCTCGCGAGACTCAAAACGGTGACCTCCGCCAATGCAGTGCCCAACAGCAGCCTTCGCTGCCACTAGCCCACACGGGCTACGAAGTTCACAAGTGAACTTCCCTCCACTTCACCCTCGAAAAAAACTCTCGAAGACTTTTCAACCGCACATGCTTCTAAGTCTTCCTTCGATCGCAGTGAATACAGAGCACAAACACCGCAAATTGCATTTGGGGAATTTTGAATTAATTAGCCTTCCAACATTAGGAGTTGGAGAATAAATAGTCTCTTCGAAGACACCTTGACGTCGACGAAAATAAAGACCATTTTGAAATTAATCAAAAGTATTTTCAAAAAGGGTTTAAAAACCCTTAAATAATTTTAATAAATTAAGAATAAAAAAGGTTTAAAAACCTTTAAGTATTTTTAATAAATTAAAAATAATTTCTCCCTTAATTAATTAAATAATTAATTAATTAAAACCTTGAAGGGTTTTAAATAATAATTAAATAAATAATAAAGAGAACCTCCATTGGTTTTAATAAAAACCATTTAACTTGGTTTTAATACAAATCCTATCCAACTTGGTTTTAATAAAAACCGGTTTGGTTTTAATGAAAAACCCTTGCCAATGGAATATCTCCGGATTCTCTTAAAAATATTCTCTTGGAATCTTCCACCTTTGAAGCCAACACATCCTCTTAACATTAATGCCATTTCCTTTTGACATCAATGACAACTCATAGACAAGAAGCTAGGATCTCAAACCCAAAATTGCCAACAAAATTATAATGGCTCATAGAGGTAATATATTTGTTACAAATGCGATGAGGAAGGGCACAAAGATTTTGAGTGTTTGCACTATCCCACACAAGAAAGAAGACAAGGAGAACAAGCTAGAGTCAATTTGGTTGAGGTAGAAGAGCAAACTAAGATAGAATTTACTATAAACATGGGGGAAAATCTCATGATAAGGAGGATGATGATCATCCCAAGGAAGGAGAAAGCGTAGGATAATGATGGTGGTGATTCTTGGTTGCGTACGAATATCTTTCGAACAAGATGCACATCTAGAGGAAAGGTATGTAAGATAATTATTGATAGTGGTAGTTGTGAAAATATGGTTTCAAATGAAATGGTTGAAAAACTTAATCTGAAGTGTGAGAAGAACCTGTATCCCTACCACATATCATGGTTCAAGAAAGGGAACGAGGTGATTGTAGATAAGAGGTGTCTGGTTAAGTTTTCAATTGGGAATACCTACAAGGATGAAGTATGGTGTGATGTAATTTTGATGGATGCATGTCACATATTGTTGGGGAGGCCTTGGAAATATGATAAGAAGGCTATCCATGATGGGGGAAGGAATACTTACACATTATGGAAGGATGGAGTAAAAGTGGTCTTGTTACCACATAAGGAAGAAGGGCAAAGTGAAAGCCTATTGAAAACTAAGGAATTTATCATGAGGGATGAATGAAGATAGGTTTTGTTATGCATTGATAATAAAGAAGATGGATATTGATGATGTTGCTATACCACCCGCAGCAACAAAGTTGCTAAAAGAGTATGAATATGTCATACTAGAGGAGTTACTAGACAGATTACCCTCGAAAAGGGATATTCAACATCATATTGATATAAATCTAGGATTGACTCTTTTGAATTAGGTAGCCTATAGGATGAGTTCAATGTAGAGTGAGGAGTTGAACAGACAAGTGATAGAATTGATAAAGAAGGGAGTTGTTAGAGAAAGTATGAGTCCATGTGCGACTCTAGCACTATTGGCACCAATGAAAGATGATACATGGAAAATATGTGTGGATAGTAGGGTAATCAATAAAATTGCAATCAAGTATTGATTTCCAGTTCCAATATTGGATGATATGATGGATGTGTTAGTAGGATCATGACATTTTAGCAATATTGATCTACGTAGTGGATACTATTATATTCAAATCTAGGAAAGAGATGAATGGAAGACTGCTTTCAAGACAAGATATGGGTTATACGAATGGTTGGTGATGTTGTTCATATTATCCAATGCACCCAGTATATTTGTGAGGATGATGAACATAGTATTACAAGATATTATTGGTAAGTGTGTGGTTGTGTATTTTTATGACATTCTGATATTCAGTAGGAATGATGAAGAGCACTTGTTGCATTTGAAATTGGTGTTAGAGTTTTTAAGGAAGGAGAAGTTGTATGCCAATCTAAAGAAGTGTAGATTCCTTTAGAAGAGTCTAGTATTCTTGGGATTTGTAATCTTAGAGGATGGAGTAAGGATGGATGAAGAGAAGGTGAAGGTAATTTTGAAATGGCCCATTCCAAGAAACATGATAGAGGTGAGGAGTTTCCATGGCTTGGTGACTTTTTACAGAAAATTCATCAGGAATTTTAGTAGCATTGTTGCACCTATAATAGAATGCACTAAGGGGAGAGAATTTGTGTGGACAAAGGCAACAACAAAGAGTTTTGAATTGTTGAATAAGGTGTCAGAAGCACCTATTTTGATATTGCTAGATTTTAGCAAACTATTTGAGGTTGATTGTGATGCCTCACATGTGGGAATTGGAGCCGTGTTGAGTCAAGAAGGGTGACCTATAGCATTCTTCAATGAAAATTTGAATGAGGTAAGGAAGAAATATTCTACTTATGATGTGGAATTCTATGCTATTATGCAGGCATTGAGACATTGGAGATATTATTTAGTGGCTAAAGAGTTTGTGTTATTTATTGATCATGAAGCATTGAGGTATGTAAATACCCAGAAGAAATTAAATAGTAGGCATGCAAAGTGGGTATAATTTTTACAAGAGAATACATTTATTTTGAAGCATAAGTTAGGTAAGCATAATCAAGTTGATGATGCTTTTAGTAGGTGTATAGTATTATTGACTACTATGGAGCATGAAGTAGTTGGATTTGAGACAATTAAGAAAATGTATGATTATGATCTAGATTTTAGTAATATTGTGAAGTAGTGTAAGAATCTAATGTCAAGAGAAGTTGTTAGTGTTGTTTGTGATTATTTGATGTAAAATGGTTATTTGTTTAAAGGGAAGCAATTGTGCATTCTTGTTGGTTCAATGAGGGAGAACATTATTAGAGAATTTCACAGTGGAGGTTTGGTTGGGCACTTTGGAGTGAGCAAGATGATTGCTCTTGTAGAGGAGAAGTATTATTGGTCAAAGGTAAAGAGGGACATAACCAGGTTTGTGTCAAGATGCAGAGTGTGCCAAATGGCTAAAGGCCATGCGCAAAATATAGGGCTTTATATACCTTTTTCAATTCCTATAGGACCATGGACATATTTGAGCATGGATTTTGTGTTGGGGTTGCCTAACACACAATGAAGTAAGGATTCAATTTTTTTGTAGTAGATAGGTTTTCTAAGATGGCACATTTCATTGCTTGTACAAAAAACTAATGATGCTACTAGAGTTGTAGATTTATTTTTTAAAGAAGTTGTTAGACTACATGGTGTTCCAAAAATGATCACTTCAGATCGAGACACAAGGTTTCTGAGTCACTTTTGGAGGACTCTATGGGGGAATATGGGGATAAATCTACAATTTAGTAGTGCATATCACCCCTAGAATGATGGGTAGATAGAAGTAGTAAATAGAAGTTTGGAAAATATTCTAAGGTGTATTGTTGGAGAAAAACCAAAATAGTGGGACTTAGCCTTACCACAAGCTGAGTTTGCATATAATAGTTCAATCAATAGGTCAATAGGAAAATATCATTTTTAGATTATTTATGATAAGAATCCCAAGGGTGTGCTAGATTTGATTGATCTATCAATTCAGGGTAAAATCAGTGATGATGTAGAGGCATTTGTAGAGCACATACATGAATTGTAGGAAGGTGTTAGAAAGAAGTTGCAATATAGTAATGCAAAGTATAAAATAACAATAGATGCAAGCAAGAGAATGAAAGTATTTGAGGTGGGAGACATGGTGATGGTTCACCTCAGGAAGGAGAGGTTTTTGAAGGGCACATATAACAAAATTGGACCATGTAGAATTTTGAAGAAGATGAATGATAATGCCTATAAAGTGGAGTTGCCTAATGATTTTGATATTTCACCAATTTTTAATGTTTTAGATTTGTATGACTTTCATGGGGATGAAGAAGAATTTGAAGAAGAAGAGGACATAAATTGGGAGCAATAGATACCCAAGAAGAAGAAAGCAAAAATTGTGCAAGTACTTGATAAGAAGATAGTCAATACCAGGAAAGGAAGCTACAACAAATACTTGGTACAATGGGAAGGTTTACAACAGGAAGATAATACTTGGATTTCAGAGTGGAAACTAAAAAATATTGACAGAGGAAATTTGTAGGAGTTTGATAAGAGGAACTCATAGGAGCAGAGTTCTTTTCAACCAAAGGAGAATGATGCAGGAGCTTATCTTGAGAAGGGCATAACTTTTGATCCAATCATCATATTAGCTTGAGATTTTATGAGGAGCTAGATATTGAGGAGGAAAATGTCATAATAAGGTCACAAAGGGACCTTGATCACTTTTTCTAGGTCTTTTCAAGATTTTTTAGGTCCTTAATTCCTTCATCTAATGCCCCAAAAATGGATTTTAGTGTTTATTTTGAGTTTTTTTGTCTCCAAAATATTTGGACTTTAATAAATTTTTATTTAGACATGGTTAGGTGTTGAGATTTTCTAGGACACCTAATATGGGTGTTACGATGATGTGTGTTAATTTGGAGGGCTACCCAAGTTTTTTTGTGAATTACTAAAAATGGTAGTTTTTGGCTAAAAATGATAATTTGCCAAAAATAGTAATTTATTATCTTTAGGGCTTTAATATTTAGGGTTTTGTTTTAGGGTTTCTTTTGGGATATATTTCCTCTTGTATTGCATTATTGAAGGTGGTGGATCAAAGAATGAGAAAATAGATAATTTGTAGGTTTATTTCAATTCCTAGGTTTTTCCAAGATGAATCTAAACTATTCTATATGCCAATGCTAATTTTTATGGATACAAAAAATATGAATAAATGCTAAACATAGAGAATGTGTCGAATGAGATAGAACATACCTAATTCCAGATGTTTGATGAAAATTCTAAGTTTTGTAGTAGTCCAGATCATCTCAACTCGTACATAATCGTCTGAAATTACACTGAATCGTCTCAAATCATAATTGATCGTCTGAGATCAGATGAAATCTTCTAAGATCTGACGAATTCATCAGAAAAATTTGTTAGAAACCTGTAATCACAAAAACAAATACAAAATACCAAATATGCAACTGCAGAAGCAAAGGAGAATGATAGAAATAACAAAAAACATGCCTAAATAATATATTCAAATAACAAATAAGAAAAATGTATTAGATTTAATGATTTATTTTAACTTTATCATGCGGTTATGCTAAATGAGGTGAACTCCAAGATGCATAAACATAATAACTAAGATAATGTATTAAGAAATGCAGAAAACAATAAAGAGATGCAAACTCTGGACTCTGATTTCCCCCAATATGGACTACAGTTGGGATTGCCTCCAATCGTACGAGATCGTCTGCACTCCTCTACAGGATCGTCCGAAATCGTTCGGAATCATTTATGATGATCCAAGCTAGCTTCGATTGAAAAATAGTAAATTTCTTGCAAGAAAACACGAAATATAGAATGTAAATGATGGTGTGGGGATGCTTTGAGGTGCGTGAAATTTTAGGGGGTTTAAGCAGAGTTTCAGGCAGAGAGTTAGGGGATAAACTGATAAAATCTTAGTTTATATAGGATTAGGGAGAGGTTAGGAGGTTGGGGATCATTTCAAATTCAATATGATGCTTCATAGTAGAAGTGGTTTCTTGAGCAAAAAATTTCCCTTGCTATCCTATCATGCACATAGTCTATAATCTTTGAGAATTGACAAAAAGACAAGCTCACCCCTACCCAAAATAAAAATTCCTTTCTCTACACCTAATCCGAGCAAGTATCCCTAGCATAGGAAGAAAAGAAAAGTTCAAGAAAAAGAGAAATAGAAAAATGTTATTTTGTATCATCACAGCAATATTTCAGCATTATCTCAATATCAAGCAAAAATACAAAAGAAAAAAAAAAGAGAAAAGAGAAAAGCAAAAGCAAAAGCAATCAATCCCTTTCCCTACCCCTTGAAAAGAAAAGAAGGGTGAATGAGCTTGAATCCCTGGAATTCTCAATTATTCAAAAACTGTGAGGTAAGCCCCATAACAGGTGGTTTGTGCCCAACCCGCTTGGCCTTGGGTAATCCCTAGCGTGGTGATATGTCTGTCACATTAGCGATCTTTTTTTGTATAGACCTATGTCGGATTATGGATTAGCTAGCTCTTGATAACCTAACTTACATAGTAGTCTGGTACGATTACATGCATATAAATCATGGTCAACGAACATTCATTTGGTTAATTCAAATTACTTGTATCAAATTTTCTTGCTCAAAATTGGTGAACGAACAATACAATTGCACACACATTTGTATTTGAGATATTCTCTATCATTATGATAAATCAAGATCGAAAATGAACTCACATATGCACATGAGGGTTCCTTACAAATCTACATTTGTCTTTGAGATAATTTAAAATATTTCTACAACTCTTTTGGAATAAATTTTATTCTTATTTCAGAACATCTGTTTAGTATAAACACAATTACATGCATTGTTTTCAAAAATCCAAAATTATTTTAAACAACCTATTACAAAATCTAGCAAATAAAGTCATCTTCATATTGTTATTTTCTATTTATTAAAAAATCAAAAATCAATCATGCAATAAAACTAAAATATCAATTTCTTCCTTGGATTTCGTGATGATGGTATAAGTCTATACCTATAATTCTATGCCTAGCCAAACCATTGTTCTAAATTTATTTTCCATTTATTTTAAACAAATTCATAAAAACATATGACTTACATCATTATGTTACACAATTGTGCTTTAAAACGAACGAATACTTATTCTATTTCATGTCATTATGTCAAACATTCAATTTTGCAACCATGGTATAATTTCTAAGGAATTGTTCAAAATTTTATCACACTTAGGAATTTATGCCTAGCAAAATCATATTTATTTTAGTATCTCATGCATACTATTTTTATGAAAATCTGAAAACAAATCATCAAACCATCATCATTTCCATCATCACAACACAAAGTCTTAAGACAGTCTCTTAAGCATTCTTTTACTTTTAGCAATATTTCTATACTGGGATTAGCTTGACGACCGAGCGAGCGGTGACTCCATGAAATGGTCTATAACAGCAACAATTGCCTTTGAAATTATTTTTAGAAGTCCCTTTTATTTTTCATCAAATCACACCAAAACAACCAATTGTTTACATCATATTATTTCATTTAAATTTTACATGACATAAAATTATAATATTTCTAAAAATGACATAATTACATGAATCATCAATAATCAATTGCAAAATTCAACATTAAAGCATCATAAAAAAAATTCAACAAGTCATATCATCAAAAGACCATATATATATATATATATATATAAATATGTACATCATATCAAAACTGGACTGGTATGCCACAATCAATAGCCTGGCGTACTCAATCCTCTCAAATATATATATAATAAATACAATCTCTGTGCAGTAAGCATCTAGTCTTGAGAAGCCCTCGAGCTCTCAGCCTCGTCTCCTCTCCCACCCTGAGGTGGAGGAGGAGGCCCCATAGAAGTCCGCCCTATGTCATGGGTCCTCGACATCGATCATGATGATGTCCTCGATGACCCCATCCTGATCGGCCCCGCAATGTCAGCTGGCAGCTATAACCTCTGGCTCTTTGGAACCATATAGTAGTATGCTCCTTGATAGAATGTAGTCTGAGCCATAGACCATGCCAACTCCTGTATGCTCGCTCATCTACCCCGAGCTCTGAGCCGTGTAGCCTCATCCTATAGTTTTTGCACTTGAGCTCAGAGGTGGGAAACCTCAGCCCAAAGAGCCGCCATCTTGCTGCTCTCCCCTACCTCGACAGCCTTGCCCTAATTAGGCGATGGTGGTCTCTCCCCCTATTGAGAAGGAAGTCCCTCCTCCCTCCTCCCTATCTGTTGTGGTCTCTATGGAGCTCATGCCATCCTCTAGCATCTCTCCTATGGAGATTGTCGCTACTCTCTCCTATCGCGACCCCACATTGCCTCAATAGCTGCTTGGCATCACCTCCCCATTCGATGCACCATGACATGCACTGGATCCTATGCCTTCATCATCCGAGGAGGGTGGATGCCTACGTACCAGACATCGTATCTGTTGATAACCCTAGCATCATCACCATCCAATAGCTGGATGGGGGAATCATCTGTGTCTTGACTCCAGAACCACTGCATGTCTAGAGCCTCGCTTAGTGTGGTACTATCCCAGACAGTCTAGGAGTACTCATAATCCCTGAGAGAAGGGATCCCCTGTTGAAGACCGAACTACCACAAAACCTGGTCGTAGCGATGGAGCTCTACCTCTCCTCGCTCCATCCTCAGCCAGTAGACTTGCTAGAAGTGAGCTAGCTCTTGCGCATCCTCTACCTACCCAAGGTGCTCTCACCATGGCCTCTAGGTGATCTAGTCTAGGATGAGGTTGTCCAGCAACCTTCGTGACATCGATAGATCTATTTGCCGCTGTGACCCCCTCTATAGCCACCGATAGAAAACTTAGGGCCTCTCCCGGTCAACCCCTATTAGTGGGAGCCCTACTGACCTCTGCACCATAATGTTCTTCCAACACCAAACCTATAGCAGTGATGTCAAGACTAGACATTGACCTCCATTGTATACGACCCCAAGCAAGATCCTATACAAACAACATAGTACAAAGCTTCCCCATGCAAACCTGTATCTGTGGTCTCTCATATCGTAGACTATATCTGAGAGGAGCCATGGTAATCTGCACCCACTCTGGTGGCACAGCAGTAAGCCACCTACCACCCCTACCAAAACCTGAGTTAGCCTAGATGCCCTAGGAATCTGCCTTAGAGAATTAATGTTCACCCTACCCTTCTCCAGGGTGAAGCTCGAGTCTTCAATCAATCTCATCATAGCCTAGCCTTGATTTTCCATAGGTGTCATCAACCATCCTTGTATGGGGATCCTCATGATCCTCCATACGTCATCTAGAGTGGGATCCATCTCCCCTGTCGGTAGCCAAAAATAGGAATACCCCAGATACCACCTCTCTGCTAGGGCTGTCAGTAGCCCCATGTCCATCGATACTTGTGGCATCTCTGCCACATGCTGTAGACTGACCTGAGCTAGTCGATCATGCTCTGCTTGATCAAGAGTGGCCAAGTCATCTCTCAACCCACCATATTTCCATTCCTAACTCTTTAGTAATTCCTTCTACAAAACAAACAATAAAACAACAAAATTTCATTAATAAATCAATCATTGCAATCAAATTAAACACATTTTAATCAAGCTTAAAGATGATATCGTCCACCATTGGATGATATCATCCCAAATTGGGTAGAGTCATCCTTTGTTAGGATGAAATCATCTCTTATTTTGCAACTTGGGGATCACCCCTTGTTGGACGAGATCGTCCCTAGTTCGTCGATTTTGTCCTCGAACGAAATCGATGATTTAGGGACGATTTCAACGAAATAGGGATGATTTTGTCCTGACATTGTCGACGGCCTAAAAATGACCGTGATGCCCCAAACAATCAAAATTTAAAACAAAAAATTGCACAAATTAAATTCAAACCTAATTTACTAGGATTAGATCCTTACCCATAACCCACGCCAGACCTTTGTTGCTCTATGCGCTGTCTCCACCATTTTTCTCTCTGTAGAGCTCTGGAACCATAAAAATGAATAGTAAAAATGAATTAGGGTTTTAACCTATTTTTTTTTAATTTTATTCAAAACTAACAACATTTTAATTTTGCTTTTTCGCATTTTTACCTCAAACGTTTGATTTGGGTAAAAACACGGAGGGGGCACCATAGTCAGCAGTCATACGATTCGACCTAGAATCATCATCTAGAAAATTGAATAAATTTTTGCTTTCTCGTAAAACGGGAAGAACTCGTATTTAAGAAATTTTCTTCAAAAAATTTTCTAAAGAGGGCAAAATGTAGCACCCTAAAATTGGCACAGTTAAACCTTAGTAAAAGATAAAAATTCAAATTTAACCTCAATCTACCCGTTAACCGCCTGTTACCTGCTTTCCTCATTTTTTGTGCCATTTTTAGGATTTGTTTTGACCGTTGGATGATATCATTGACGATTAGATGAAATCATCCCAGATCTGACGAATTCGTCTGGAACAGAACATCTAGACGATTTCGTTCCAAAACTAAATTTTCATAATTAGCTTCTATTTCAACAGCTTCTCTAACCTAGGCAAAAAATGTGTCTGCGTAGTTAGAGTCTCCCCCGTTGGACATCTCCCAAATTGGGATGATTTCCAACCTCCTAAACTCTCCCTAATCCTATATAAACTAATATTTTCTTAGTTTATCCCCTTGAATCTCTGCCTGAAACTCTGCTTAAACCCCCTGAACTTCCACGCACCTCAAAGCATCCTCACACCATCATTTGCGTTTTGTATTTCATGTTTTCTTGCAGGAACTTTACTATTTTTCAGTCGAAGCTATCTCGGATCATCGCAAGCAATTTTGGACGATTTCGAATGATCCTGTCGAGGAGCATAGACGATATCGTACGATTGGAGGTGATCCCGACTGTAGTCCATATTGGGAGCAATCAGAGTCTAGAGTTTGCATCTCTTTATTGTTTTTTGCATTTCTCAATACATTATCTTAGTTATTATATTTATGCATCTTGGAGTGCACCTCATTTAGCATAACCGCATGGTAAAGTTAAAATAAATTATTAAATCCACTATATTTTCTTATTTGTTATTTGAATCTATTATTTAGGCATGTTTGCTATTATTTATATCGTTCTACTTTGCTTCTGTAGCTGCATATTTGGTATTTTGTATCTATTTTTGTGATTGTAGGTTTTTTTTGAATTCATATGACGAATTCATCAGATCTCAGACGATTCCATATGATGTCAAACGACTGACTATGATTTGAGATGATTCTATGAAATATCAAACGATTACATATGAGTTGAGACTATCTGGACTGCTAAAAAACTTAGAATCTTCATCAAACATCTGGAATCATGTATGTTCTGTCCCATTCGGCACATTCTCTGTGTTTAGCATTTATTCATATTTTTTGTATCCATAAAAATCAGCATTGGCATATAGAATAGTTTAGATTCATCTTGGCCAAACCTAGGAATTGAATGATTAAAGTACAAAATGAACACATCAAACCCACTATCAACCTAGGTGTGGAAACTACCACTCAAAAGTTTCTTGGTGAACCCACCATCCATCGAAAATTCACCCTTATACCCCTCCCCCAAGAGGTGGGACCTTCAAAGGGCCTCTCAGTCCGAGGTATTGTCCCATCCTTATCACATCCCCATTTCAAGCACGAATCCTATAGCCTGAAGGTAAGGATGCGACAAATTTGGAGCGATCCCACAACTACAACCAATGCTTCTTGTTTTACTCCTATAACTTCCATACCTATAGACTCATCCATCGATATCTCTATAACATCTACATCCACTACAGGAATCCTTTCCACATTTGATGATGTAGAAAATGTTCCTTCTACCTCTTATGCTCTTACTAATGAGCTCTTACCCGATTTATCTAAAATTCTTATATAAAAAAACAAACACTGCCATGCAAGATTCCCTTATTTTAAATAAACTCCCACCCTCTCCTTGTACCTTGGGCCTCCCACAGCCTATGGGAAGTATCTACCAAGTCAAGATTTGTGCTTTTATTTATAAGGGATATGACTGGGGAAGAATACCTAGAAACATCAAGACACATTGTGATGGATATGCTAGATGCTATTTTGCTAATGAGTATGTTAAAGCTAAGCCTATAATGCTTAATTTGGGATATAAAGGGAAAGGTTTGGGACCTTCCCAAAATGGTATGGAAGAAAATTTTGAGGTAGAACCATGGCCTTCCCGATGTGGTGTGGGCCTATTTCCTAGTAAAGGTCATCCCTTCCCATTCGAGGGTAATGACCACCTCATATGTTACCAAGATTATTTGGATAAACGTGATAATTTACGTTTAAGGGATAATCCATTTACATGCAATATGCTATCCATAGCTTACTCTGAGATGATTAATGAATCCGATGATGAGTTGGAAGGGGATATCTTTCATGATGTCTCCATTGAGGAATTTTTACATAACAGATTTTATTTCGATGGCTCTATACCTAGTATAGCCCAGCTTGATGCCCCGACTCCTCAAGACAAATTATCCAAGCTAACTTTGGAAGAATTACAATAATTAGGCATTTCACCCGCCCCACCTAATTTTGAGAGAGATCTACATATGGAAGTAGAAAACATCATAAAATTTAACATTGGAACCAAAGATAACCCTCACATAATCAACATTGGATAAGAATTGAGTCAAGAAAAATAAGATAAATACATTACATTTCTTAAAGAATATGAAGATGTCTTTGCTTGGACATATGAAGATATGCCAGGATTAGACCCTTCTGTAGTTATGCATCACCTAGTAGTCCATCTCGAATGCTAAACACAGTTAAACAGAAACTTAGAAAAATGCATCCCAAAGTTGCCTTACTAGTCAAAGGAGAATTAGAAAAACTCTTAAATGTTACTTTTATACAAGCCATTGATTATGCTGAATGGATCTCAAACGTAGTTCCAGTAACTAAGAAAGAAACCACTAAAGTTAGGGTTTACAAAGACTTCAGAGATATTAATGCTGCATGCCCTAAAGATGATTTTCCTCTTCCCAACATGGATCAGATCATTGATTTTACTGCTAGGAGTGGAATGATATCCTTAATGGATGGATTCTATGGTTATAATCAGATCAGGATAGCTCCTGAAGATCAGGCTAAAAAAACCTTTATTACCCCTTGGGGAACCTTTTGTTGGAAAGTGTATCGCTCCAAATTTTTTGCATCCCTACCTTCAGGCTATTGGATCCACGCCCGAAAGGAGGATGGGAAAAGGATGATGCGGTACCTCGGACGAGAGGACTTTGCGAAGGTCCCGCCTCTCAAGGGAGGTGTATTTTGGTGATTTTTCGATGGATGGTGGGTTCACCGAGGAAACATTTGGCGGCGGTTTCCACGCCTAGGTTTTGGAATGTGTTTAGATGAGTTCGTTTCAACCTTTAAGCATTCATCCTAGGTTTGTCCGAATGAATCTAACTTAATCTATATGAAAATGCAAGTTCAATGAATACAGAGAACAGATTTGAAAGCAAAAAATAGAGAATTTATAGGATGCCAATGAAAAATACCTAATCCGGATGTCTGAAGAAGATTCTGAAATTTGAAGCAGTCCGGATCGTCTGGAATTCTACAGAATCGCCTGCAATCTGACAGAATCATCTGAAATCGACAGATTCATCCGGAATCGACGAGAATCGTTTGAGACCGATAGAATCGTCGAGATCTGACGAATTCGTCAGACGAATTTGTTAGAGACCTGCAAGACAGAAAATAGATGCAAAATACAAGAAATTCTATTGTGCTAACAGAGGCAAATTACATAAAATAACAATATGAATATTGAACAACATTCAAGAACAGAAATTAAAGCAAATTGTTGTACTTTAATGGCAGATCATGATCTTAACATGCAATCTAGGCTAAATGGGTGAACTCCAGATGCAAACTAACATAAAAACTGAATAACTGATCTAATTTGCAGCATAAAATGACAAACAAAAGGTTGAGAAAAGCAAACTCCGGGGCACTGATTGCCTTGATGTGGACTGCAATCGAGATCGTCTCGCATCGATACGAAATCGTCTCGAATTTGACGGGATCGCCTCCGATCTTGACAGGTTCGTCGGCGACGATGGGTGCTGGCTCCGGCTGAAAATCAGTGATGTACCTACAACAAAAATGCTATGGGACTAGTGCAAATGCAAAGTTAGGATGTTTCAACGTAGGGAGACTCAATTTGCGGATAATTTCAGCCAGGGGTTGGGGAGGGAAAATCCTAGAAGTTAAATAGGCATAGGGGAGTTGTTGGGAGGTTGGAGATCATCCCAATTTGGGAGATCTCCAACGGGGGAGGGTCCCAACGGCGCAGACACGCTTCTACCCGGATTGGAGACCCGTTGGAACGGATTCCAACTATGCAAATTCAGTTTTGCGACAAAATCGTCTGGACGTCCTAGTCCGGACGAAATCGTCAAATGCGGGGCG
Organism: Wollemia nobilis; assembly: GCA_028583015.1. Classification (NCBI taxonomy): domain Eukaryota; kingdom Viridiplantae; phylum Streptophyta; class Pinopsida; order Araucariales; family Araucariaceae; genus Wollemia; species Wollemia nobilis. Next base: position 11,767,163 of record JAQPPZ010015032.1, read on the forward strand.
ATATCGTCTGATCGGCGACGATATCGTCAAACGGTCAAAACAACCTCTAAAAATGGCACGAAAAAAGGGGAAACGGGTTTCTCGGCGGTTAACGGGCGGTTTGGGAGGTTAAATTTGAATTTAAAATTATTTACTAAGGTGAATGTAATTATTCCAATTTGACTGCGCCAATTTTAGGGTGCTACATTTTGCCCCCTCTTTAGCGAATTTTCCGAAGAAAATGCGTTAAAGATGAGTTCTTCTCGATCTACGAGAAAGCAAAAAATTATTCCCATTTTTAGGCGACGATTCTTGGTCGAATCGTACGACAGCTTACTATGGTGCCCCCTCCGTGTTTTTACCCAAATCGAACGTTTGAGGTAAAAACGCGGAAAAGCAAAATATTTTTGAATTATTTTGAATAAAATTAAGAAAAATAGGGTAAAACCCTAATTCATTGTTACTGTTCATTTTTTTGGTTTTAGAGCTCTGGAGCAAAAATGGTGGAGACAGCGCACAGATCTGCAGAGGTCCGACGCGGTCTACGGGTAAGGGTCTAGACTCAACTTAGATTGATTTAATTTGATTTTACATGCTTTTTAGATGATTTTTAGGTGAATTTTGAGCATCGCGGCCGTTTTTGGGCCGTCGACGTCGTCGGGACGAAATCGTCCCGATTTCGACGAAATCGTCTCAATTTCGGCAATTTTGCCCGAAGGCGAAATCGTCGAAAGGGGGACGATTTCGTCAAATTAGAGACGATTTCGAACTACGAAATCGGAGACGATTATGCTCAAATTTGGGACGATATCGTCCAATAGTGGGCGATATCATCAATTACATGAAATTGATCTTTAAGTTGCATTATTGATTACTTGGAATTGTTGATTAATGATTGTTTGTTGTTTTGTTGTTTATGTTTGCAGAGAGGATTACTAAAGAGCAGGGAGTGGAAATACGGCGGGTTGAGAGATGACTTGGCCGCGCTCACACAGGCAGAGCGGGATCTGCTGGCATAGGCCGGCTTGCAGCATGTGGCGGAGATGCCACAAGTGTCTACAGATATGGGGCTACTGACAGCCCTAGCAGAGAGATGGTATCCGGGGTCTTCCTATTTTTGGCTATCGACAGGGGAGATGGCTCCCACACTGGAGGATGTATGGAGGATTCTGAGAATCCCCATACAAGGACGGATGATCACTCCTACGGCCAATCAGGGCCGCGCTATGGGACGGTTGTGCGGTGACCCGAGCTTCGCCCTGGAGAAGGGCGGAGTTAACATCGAGGCACTACGCCAGATGCCTGGGGCATCTACACTCACACGAGTTCTGGCTGGGGTGGTTGGTGGACTTCTGCTGTGCCACCAGAGCGGGTGCAGGGTGCCATGGATGCTTGCAGATGTGATCTGCGACATGCGGGACCATGGCTACAGGTTCTCTTGGGGCAGCTTTGTACTATGTCGATTGTACAGGATCCTGTATGGGGTCATGTACAAGGGCGGCCGATGTCTGGTTATGACATCGCTTCTACAGGTTTGGTGCTGGGAGCACATTGTGGTGCGGAGGCCGGTAGGGCTTCCTCTGACAGGGATAGACGGGGAGAGGCCCCGAGTCTTCTATTGGTGGCTCCGGAGAGGGGCACAGCGACGGATAGACCTACCGATGTCCCGGAGACTACTAGATGACCTAGTCCCAGACCAGATCACCTGGAGGCCATGGAGGGAGCATCCAAGGTGGGCCGAGGATGGACAGGAGTTGGCTCGCATCAGGCGAGTCTGTTGGTTGAGGATGGAGAGGGGAGAGGTGGAGCTCCACCGCTACGACCGAGTTTTGAGGCAGTTCGGTCTACAGCAGGGGATCCCATCTCTCAGGGATTACGAGTTTTCTCGGACTGTCCGGGATAACACCACGGTTAGCGGGGCTCCTGACATGCAGCGGTTTTGGAGTCAGGACGCAGATGATGCCCCCATCCAGCCAGTGGATGGGGATGACGCAGGGGTAGCCGATGGCTACGATGCACGGTATGCAGGCATCCGCCCTCCTCGGATGACGAGGGCACAGGGTCCGATCCATGCGGTTGTGCATCGGATAGGGAGGTGGTGCCAAGAAATGATAGAGGTAGCCCAGGGTCATGGCAGGAGAGAGCAGAGGAGGCCATAGGCATATGAGAGGCCGCGACGGAGAGGAGAGGAGGGAGGAGAGACCCCCATCTCCACAGAGGCCACCATCGCTCGATAAGGGCAAGGGTGTGGATACTGGGAGAGAGTAGCGAGATGGCTACTCTTCGGGCGGAGAGAGATCGTCCGTAGGCTCAGGTGCGAGACGCTACAGGATGCGGCTGCACGACACCATGTTGAGGTGTCACAGCTACGGGATGAGATTGCATGCCTCAGGGCATGGGGCGGAGGGGCGAGCTCCGGAGAGTTGACACGGGCTATCGCCCAGTTGACTTTCTATCAGACATTGTACTATCCAGCTGGTGCCAGAGGTAGATAGACTACCCCTACCAGCTAACATCGTAGATCCGATCAGGATCGGGTCATCTAGGACCACGTCCCGGTCGAGGACTAGGACTACACAGACTGCGATGGGGCCACCTCGTCCACCTCAGGGCGGGGGAGGAGATGAGGCAGAGAGCTCGAGGGGCTCTCGAGGCTAGAGGGCTGGACATTGATGTTGTATTATATATATTTTTTGTTTGATAGAGGATTGAGTATGCCGAGGTACAGATTGTGGCATACCAATCCAGTTTTGATGATGTACATATATTTGTGATATATATAGATGAGATATTTTTGATCATATGACTTGTCTTATGTGATGCTTATGATGCTTTTATGTTTGATTGATTGATTTCATGTGATTATGTCGGTGGATATATTATAATTGGAATGTCATGCTTGTAATATTTGAAATGAAATAATTTGATGTAACAAATTGGTTGTTTGTAATGAAATGTGATAAAAATAAAAAGAGACTTCTAACAATAATTTCAAAGGACATTGTCGCTATTATAGACCATTTCATGGAGTCGCTGCTCACTCGGTCGTCAAGCTAGTCCCATTTATAGAAAATATTGTTAAAAGTAAAAGGAGTGCTTAAGAGACTGTCTTAAGACTTTGGTGCAATGATGAAAAATGATGGTGATAATGGTTTGTTTTCAGATTGTCATAAAAATATTGTGCATGAAAAATGATTTTTGCTAGGCATAAATTCCTAAGTGTGATAAATTTTTTGGATAATTCCTTAAGAATTATACCATCATTGCAAAATTTAAAGGTTGACATAATGATATGAAATAATGAAAATGTGTTTGCTTTTGAAAAGCATAATTTGTGTAACATAATGAATTAAGTCATATGGTTTTCATGATTTTTGAATAAATGGGGAATAAAAATTGTTACAATGGTTTGCGCTAGGCATAGAATATGTAGGTATAGACTTATACCATCATCGCGAAAATCCAAAAAAAGGTTTTATTGCATGATTGATTATTGATGAACAGAAAATATGAAAATGAGGACTTGCGCTAGGCATACAATTCCAATTTTGGTTTTGGAACTATACCATCGTCGCGAAAGTCGACACGATATATATGATATGTTTTGAAAGAAATTTTTGATTTTTCTATTATATAGTTGTCTTTGTGGTAAACAACTGTACTTGATTTATTCCAAACAAGTTGCAAAAAATAATATTTCAAAGTATTTTGAAGACAAAAGTTAGATTTATAAGGAATCCCATGTGCATATGTGAATTCATTTCCGATCTTGATTTATCATAATGATAGACAAAATCTCTCAAATACAAATGTGTGTGCAATTGCATTGTTCATTTACCAGTTTTGAGCAAGATACTATGATACAAGTGATTTGAAGAAACCAAATAAGTGTTCATTAACCATGATGTAGATGCATATAACCATATTAGACTACTATGTAGGTCGGATTATCAAGAGCTAGCTAATCCATAAGCGAGACATAGGTCTGTACAAAAGAAGGTCGCTAATGTGACGGACATATCGCCACGCTAGGAGTTACCCAAGGCCAAGCGGGTTGGGCACAAACCACTGTTATGGGGCTTACCTCACAGTTTTCGAATAATTGAGAATTCCAGGGATTCAAGCTCATCAACCCTTCTTTTCTTTTCAAAGGGTAGGGAAAGGGATTTTATTGCTTTCTTGCTTTCTTTTGAACTTTGCTTTATTTTTCTTTTGTATTTCTTTTGCTTGATAATGCTTGGAACATTGCTGTAATGATAAAAGAACATTTTTTCTTTTCTCTTTTTCTTGAATTTTTCTTTTTCTTTTTTTTTTTTTTCTTTGCTAGGGATACTTGCTCGGATTAGCTGTAGAGCAAGGGATTTTTATTCTGGGTAGGGGTGAGCTTGTCCTTTTGCCAATTCTCAAAGATTCTAGACCATGTGCATGATAGGATAGCAGGGGAAACTTTTCACTCAAGAAATCAGTTCTACTATGTAGCAAAACATGGAAATTACAAATATAATCATTTTATTGTGAAAAGATGTGCTTGGTTTAAGTAAATAACAAGATCAATTCTCTATGCTCAAACTTTATTTAATTGAATTTTGTGAACTTTGATATAAGAGAGATTAGTAATCATGCCAGATAAAATCAAGATATTTATTGTTGTGAGTGTGCAAGTGAGGGATGCCAAATAAATGCTAATTTATCCAAAATAAGTTGAAACATATAACTGCAATAATTGTAAGAAAATATATATAAATGATTTTTGAGAAGTTTGGAGAATGTTGACTCTCTCTTTCTTCTGTATATTGTTTTGGTTTCGAAAGAGTCAAGCATATAGCTGTTTTTAGATTTTTATTTTGATTTTTGTTTTTGAGAAAAAAGAACTTAACAAGTGCTTTAAATAAATGCAATAGATAGTTTTTGAAGATTTTTGGAGATTTATGAATGTTTTTGGTGTTTTTTTTGAATTTTTTATAAATTGAAAGAAATACAAGATAGTAATTTTGAACAAATATATACATGGATGAAATGACCAAATTTATGCATAATAACGTTTGAGATGCAAAATATTCATGGGTTCTTTAAGTTCTTTACCATCTAAGGTAGATAATTTATATGCTCCTGATTCAAATTTTGCAGTAATGATGTATGGTCCGAGCCAGTTGGGCTCAAATTTACCTTTAAGTTCTTTAGTTGCGTTTGTATTTTTTTGATTCTCTTTTAGAACAAGGTCACCAATCTCAAAGGATCGATGACGAACTTTCTTAGCATATGCTCTTTTAAGCTTGTTTTGGTATGCACGGAGATGCTCCAAAGCATTGATGCATTTTTCATCTAGGAGTTCCAGCTGACTGAGTCTGCCAGCACGATATTCATCTCCTACTTCGGTATCTTGAAGTAGCAGAGCCAAAGAAGGAACTTCCAATTCAAATGGAAAAACTGCTTCTGCACCATATACCAAAACAAATGGTGAAGTTCCCGTGGGGGTTCGAACACTAGTTCGATAAGCCCACAAGGCTGGATATAATTGGATGTGCCAGTCACGGCCAGTTTTATTGACTAATATTTTGAGAATTTTGATTAGAGTTTTGTTAGAAGCTTCTGCTTGACCATTACCCTGAGGATAATAGGGGGTGGACCAGCGATGTTGAATCTTGTATTTTTGGCATAATTTTTTAACATCTTTATTTTTGAAAGGAGTTCCATTGTCAGAGATGAGATTCGCAGGAATTCCGAACCTGCAGATGATTTGATTAAAAATGAATTTAGAGACCTGTGAACCAGTGCAAGAAGCTAAAGGCATAGCTTCAACCCACTTCGTGAAATACTCGGTGGCAGTTATGATGAACTTGTGTCCATCAGAAGACACGGGATTGATTTTACCAATAATATCCAAGCCCCATTTAGAAAAGGGCCAAGGAGACGAAATAGCCTGCAGCTCTTGTGCAGGTGCATGGACAAGGTCAGCATGTTTTTGACACTTGTCGCAATGGCGCACATACTCATGTGCATCCGTTTCCATGGTAGGCCAAAAGTATCCTATCCGAAGGAGCTTTTTAGCAATGGCACTACCACTAAAGTGTCCTCCACAAGATCCATCGTGGGCTTCACTCAAGGCTGATTTAGACTCTTCTAAGTTTAGACATCTTAATAGGATACCTTCAAAAGATCTCCTATATAAAGTATTGCCAATTATTACAAATCGACTTGCTCGTCGACGTAATAACCGACGTCTGGTTTCTATTAGAATTAGCAGGGAAAGTCCCATTTTGGAGGAAATCAAATATGTCTGTATACCAAGGTTCAGGAGTAGTTTCATTGATTAGAAACACATCCAAAGGCTCTAAGCATGACTTATTTGAAGCGGGTTCCTGGAGTCGACGAATAATGATAGTGGCATATTCGTCGTCTAACTCCAAGGGCAGGAGAGATGCAACTGCGGCCATAGCATCGGTTGCACGGTTGCTAGTTCGAGGAATGGCTTCCAAGGTAACTTGATCAAACAAGGACATTAGTTGTAAAACATAGGCCTTATATGGGCGAAGTTTATCATCTCTGGTCTGATAAACTTCATTAATTTGGTTTATAACCAATTGGGAATCCCCAAAAACTAAGAGGTTTTTAATTTTTAGCGCTAAAGCAGCTCGTAATCCAAGGATTAGAGCTTCATACTCAGCAATATTGTTGGTGCAAGCAAAGGTCAGTTTGAAGGACGGAGGAATAAGATGTTTTTGCGGAGATATTAAAATAATACCCGCACTGACCCCACTCATGCATCGGGATCCATCAAAGTATAAGGACCATTGTTCAACAAGGTCTGCCTCTAATTGAAGGCATTCATCAGGAAACTCGATAATGAGGGGATGAGTAGACTCTAAGGGTGCAACAGCTAATTGATCTGCTATGATTTGACCCTTAACAGACTTTTGTCCTATGAAGGTGAGATCAAACTCGCTTAGAGCAAGAACCCACTTGGTTGTGCGACCCGATAAATAAGGTCGACTCATGAGATATCTTAAGGGATCATATTTGGCAATGACATACATTTTTTGGCTAAGCATGTAATGTCATAATTTTTGCGTAGCAAACACGACTGCTAGACATAACTTCTCTAACGTTGTATAGCGGGTTTCATAGCTGACGAAGGTTCAGCTAATGTAATAATTAGCACGTTCTCATTTTTCATCATCGAGTTGAGCTAACATAGCTCCTAAGGCAGAATCTGAAGCAGAAATATATAGAAGAAATGGGCGATCAGATTTAGGCGATGAAAGCACCGGTGGGTTAAGGAGATATTGTTTGAGAAGTTCAAAAGCTTCTCTACATTCTGTGTCCCAATTGAAAGGGACATCCTTCTTAAGGAGTTTAAGAAAGGGACCAGTTTTGTCCGCCAGCTTATCAATGAAGCGACGGATAGCTTGAAGTTTACCTTGTAAACTTCGTAATTCAGATATATTAGTGGGTGCGGGCATATCAGTGATAGCCGCAATTTTGAGAGGGTCAATTTCGATACCACGTAAAGAAACTAAAACCCCTAATAGTTTGCCGGATTTAACTCCGAATATGCATTTTGCTGGATTTAATCGAATGAGATATTCTCGTAATCGATTAAAAACTTTTCTTAAATCATCTAAATGATTATCTTCAATAAGAGAGCGAGCTATAATATCATCTACATAATCATGTAGGATATCATGCATCATATCATGAAAAATGTAGGTCATAGCCCGTTGATAAGTTGCACCGACGTTCTTTAAGCCAAATGGCATCACTTTCCAGCAAAAGGTACCCCAAGGGGTAATAAAGGTTGTTTTAGCCTGGTCTTCAGGAGCTATCCTAATCTGATTATAACCGGAGAATCCATCCATTAAGGACATCATCCCACTCCCGACAGTGAAGTCAATGATTTGATCCATATTTGGAAGAGGAAAGTCATCTTTAGGGCATGCAGCGTTAATATCTCTAAAATCTGTGCAAACCCTAACTTTGGTAGCTTCTTTCTTGGTGACTTGGAACTACATTTGAGATCCATTCAGCATAATCAATAGCTTGTATGAAGATAACATTCGGGAGTTTTTCTAACTCCCCTTTGACTAGACGAGCCACTTTGGGATGCATTTTTCTAAGTTTTTGTTTAACCGGTTTAGCATCCGGATGGACCACTAGATGGTGCATGATGACAGAAGGGTCTAGACCTGGCATATCTTCATATGTCCAAGCGAAGACATCTTCATACTCTTTAAGGAATGCAATGTATTGTTCTTGTTTGTCTTGACTTAGTTCTGCTCCAATATTGATTATGTGAGGATTGTCCTCAGTTCCAATATTAATTTTAATGACATTTTCTACCTCCATGTGTAGATCTCTTTCAAAATTAGGTGGGGCGGGTGAAACGCCCAACTCTTGTAATTCTTGTAAAGTTAATTTAGATAAGTCATCTTGAGGATCAGTGGCCTCAAGCTGAGCTATGGTTGGTATAGAACCATCAAAATAAAATCCATTGTGCAACATCTCTTCAATAGAGACATCATGGAAGATATCTCCTTCCAACTCTTCATCGGGGTCGGCAATCATTTCGGGGTAGGCTATGGATAGCATGTTGCATGAAAATGACTGATTTTTAAGAGGCAAATCAACATGCCTATCCAAATAATCTTGATAGCATATGAGATGATCATCATCCTCAAAAGGAAAGGGTTGTCCCTTACTAGGAAATAGGCCCACACCACAGCGGGCAGGCCACGGTTCTACCTCGAAAGGTTCTTTCATGCCATTTTGGAAAGGTCCTAAGCCTTTCCCTTTATATCCCATTTTAAGCATCATGGGTTTAGCTTTAATATAATCATTGGTAAAATAGCACCGAGCATATCCCTCATGATGAGTTTTGATATTCCGAGGGATTCTTCCCCAGTCATATCCTTTATAAATGAAGGCACAACTCCCGACTTGGTAGGTACTTCCCATAGGTTGTGGGAGGCCCAAAGTACGAGGAGATGGCGGCAAATTATTTAAAAGGTTTGAATCTTGCATGAAAGCATTCATTTTTTCTGATATTAAGGTTGTAGATAAATCTGGTAAAAGTTCATCAGAAAGGGCATAAGATGTAGAAGGCTTATTACCTATGTCTTGAGATGTGGAAGGTATGATAGATGTGTCTAAAGGTTTTGAATTTATAGGGGTAATAGTTGAAGGATTAGTTGTAGATTTGAGATCTTTTTGAGATTCTAAAATAATTTGTTTAGAAGGTTGTTGATCTATATGGGAAGATGAAGTTAATGGAGGAGGAATAGATGAAGTTATGGGTTTATGTTTCACAGTTTTAGATGAAAAAGAAGAACTAGAATGTGTGGATGACAGAGCAGGGCAAAATTGCACTCCAACGGGTTCTGCCAAAGCACACATATCAAAAGGTCTAGGGTCACCATGAATAGTGACCAACTGATTTTTAAACTCAAACTTAACACATTGGTGTAAAGTTGATGGGACCGCTCGCATGGCGTTAATCCAAGGGCGACCCAAAAGTATATTGTACGATGCTGGGCAATGTACAATAAACACAGTTGTCTCAAGGGTTCTAGGACCAACTTGCAATGGGAGGGTAATAACTCCACATGTTTCTTGTGTTTCGTCATTAAAAGCTTTGATAATCATATCAGTTTTCTTCATTTCATCACTTCTAAAACCAAATCGTTGGTAGAAGTCAAAGGTGCAGATGTTTAGAGATGAGCCATTATCAATCAAGACTCGTTTGATAGCTACATCCCCAATTAAAGCAATAATATACAAGGGATTATCCTTGTGTAAACTGTGTTGTGGGATATCTCTATCCCGAAAGTCAATACAATCAATCTCTCGAGTGATGATAGTATTGGCCATAGCTTCAGGTTGAATGTTTTGAGGTACCATCATTTGGCTCAATGTAAGCATCAACTCATCCCTATGTGTGGGAGAGGATCTTAATAAATCTAAAAGGGAGATTCTGGCCGTGGTATTAGACAATTGCTCATTAATGTTGTAAGGGGGTTTAGGTTGAACAATAGGAGCATGATTCCCTTTATTTGGGATTTTTCAAAATGAATGGAGCTGATCCATCATTCTGGTTTGGTTCTTGTTGGGAATTTTGAGCTTGTTGTCGGGTGACGACTCCGATGGTACCTACAATGTTATAGTGACGACGTTGAAACGGTCTCGGTTGAGAATTTATGGCTTGTTCATAGGGAAGGACTACATTAGAAGAAGGTCGAGTAGTGACTCTTCTGGGAAATGGTTCTTCTGGAACATTAGCATCTGTGACAGGTTGAATAGGATCTGATTCATTTTCAGAACTATTCGATTGAATAGTGTCTACTTCACTTTCACTATCTGACTCTATATCACTAGAATCAGAAGTTTGAAAATTATGTAAGGGCCTGGTTGTAACCAGGGATAAGGTTGTGTCAAATATTTGAGAATCCTGAACAGGTAATTGTCCGCTAATGGTTCCTACATATCGAGTAGGAGGGGGAACATTATGATGTTCAATTTGATTAGCTACCTCTTTACCATGTCTTGGTAAAGGGTGTTGAAATATGTCTAAAGTTTGATTGGCATTCTGATTTTGATTTTGGGGAACGGTATTTTGAGTATTATTAGGAGGGTTTTGTTTGGGTTGGAAGGCTTGCACTTCCATTTCATTATTGTCAATCAAATCTTGTATTTTATGTTTCAATCTCTTACAAGCGTTGGTAGAATGTCCAGGTCCTCTATGGAAATCACAGTGCAAATCAGCTCTATATCCGGGTATACTTGGGTCAGGTTCCCGGATAGCTGGTAATTGGATTAAACCTCTTTCAAGCAGTTGAGGTAAAATAGTTGACAAAGGTTGGTTTAATCTAGTGAACTCTCGAGGAGGCTTATCAGGAGGTTTCAATATGAATTTTTCTGTTGTCTTTGTTGCATTGACATTAGCAACATTTCTCATGTCAGTGACTCCATCACCGACAACCTGTTTGTTTTTATATTGATTTCTAGATGTTTTCTCATCATCCTTCTTCCTAAGTTGGCCTCTCCTAATGAGGGCATCTTCTACTCTTCGAGCTAAATCTATAGCTTGATCGAAGGTAGTCAAAGTAGCTGTTGATAGCTCATAAGAGAGTTGTTCTTGTAAATTGTTGATGAAAATGTCTAACATTTCCCTATAGGGTAGCACAAAGTGCAGTTTTCCTATCAATTGTCTCCATCTCGCTAAGAAATCAGCAAAACACTCGTCTTTATCTTGTTTTAAATTGTATAGGTCTTTAATAGTTACATGCCTCTCGATGTAGGCACTAAATTGATGAACAAATGATTCAAGTTGTTTCTTCAAAGTTTCTTAAGGAGTGAGTGGGCAATTGATAGTACCACTCTAATGCCATTCCACCTAAACTTTTGGGGAACATTTTTAGTAATAGCAAGTCGTCATGCGATATGTCGTGACATGCTATCCTAAACATGCGAAGATGTTCTATGGGATCTTCGGTTCCTTTATATATAGGCAGGACGGGCATGGGAAAATGTTTAGGGTATGGTTGAGCTACCACTATGGGATCCAATGGTTGGCTACAAATCTCTCGATAATTGTACGAGGGATGGTAGGGATCTATCTGGTCCATACGTGAAGCCAATTGTTTCACCATAGCTTCCAGATTACTAGTTTGCCCCCCATATTGATTCGGTAGGGCATTGACATGAGTTTTATGGGCATAGGATGGAGGAACATGCAGATTAGATGCCATGTTACTATTGTGTAAAGTATTGGTAGGAAAAATGTTATGGAGGAATTTTGAAGTTGGATTATGTTGTATTCCAGATTGTTGAAAATTTGTATTTGGCTTTGTTTTAGGTTTCTGTTTATTTAAAGCATTTTGCTCAATAGTTTGGCGGAACAAAGTAGTGAAGGGAATTTTATTTTGTGCAGGAGTGATTTTAGGTTGAGTAACAGGTTCCTTAGGAGGTTGGGTAACCTGTTGTTTTGACATCTTTTGAGCTATAGTGACCAAATCTGTATTAGATGGTCCACCCTTATCACTTTCTTGATCAACGAAAGATAAAGGATTAGTGTGTATATCAAACGCCCATTCTATAGCTGCTTGAGCGTCACTAATTTCTCCTCTATCAATATGGACTGCCACATTAAGGATGTCAATATTTTGATTGAGAAATTTTTGAAAATGTTCTGCATTGTCAAAAGCGATGCCTCCATTTGGAGCTATTCTAGGGGATGAGGATTCATTCTCTTTAACACTTCCTTCTTGTTCCTTATCTTCACCTAAGTCTTCGTCTGACTGACCTAGAGTTTCTCCTTCCGGATTTGTATCTCCAAGAAGGACATTTGGGTTTTCAGTTGTATCTTGTAACCAATCTTCTCCTTCCCCTAAAGTTTCTTTACCATTCCTAAGTTTAGGCATGGTGCTAAGTTTTGATTTCAGCAAATATATATATATATATATATATATATATATATATATATATATATATATATATATGCAACAAATTAAAAGGTATATATTTATTATATACCTAATGCAATATTGTAAATGAAATGTTTAAGTTTTTACTATGTTTTTTGATTTTTTTAGTTTTTCTTTGAAACAATATAATAAAGACAGCAAATGAAACAATAAATGCACGCAATAATAATAAGACTGAAAGTAAATGAGCTAGTCTTCTATGAATAACTTATGAATATCATTAATAGGTTCGAGTTGTTCAGGGGTCATGAAATGTTCTTCTTCAAATTGAAAGTTTTCTTTTAAGAATTTGATGAAAAGGGCTATGGTGATATTATCTGTCTCAGATGCTTTGGTTGATAGAAGTAAAGCTCGTGGCAATACTCTCGATATAACACAGCACGAGGAACTCTATTCCATATTTCCCTATCTGTAAGAACAACTTCTTGGTCTTCTACAAGGCCTAGGAATCGGTGTACAATGTCTGCATTCTCGAGGTATTCCTCGAAGCTGAATAATTTTGAGGATACTAAAGCTCTCCTATAGGCTAACCATCTATGGCAGGCTCTCTGAAGTTCATGATAGAAAACTAATTGGTGAGGATCCAGGATTCTATCCAAGACTAGCCTCTTAATCTGTTTAAGTTGTGTGGACCTAGATGAGATGAGACTAAGTCTCCTATCAAGTTCGTCCCACAAGGATTGATTTCTACTTGTTTCAGGGATACTAAGGACAGAATTAACTTCTATAGCTGCCAATTGGTTTTCTACGTTTATAGTAACTGCTAACCTCTTTTTAGGAGCTACCATCTAAACATGACTTTCAACTTTAAGTGCTTTAAAATGCATCTAAGTTTTAGTTGTTCTAAATTTTTTTTTTTGTTTTTGTTTTTGTTTTCAAAAGGTTATGATGCATTCACGTCGGGTTCACCAAAATGTATCGCTCCAAATTTTTCGCATCCCTACCTTCAGGCTATTGGATCCGCGCCCGGAAGGAGGATGGGAAAAGGATGATGCGGTACCTCGGACGAGAGGACTTTGCGAAGGTCCCGCCTCTCAAGGGAGGTGTATTTTGGTGATTTTTCGACGGATGGTGGGTTCACCAGGAAACATTTGGCGGCAGTTTCCACGCCTAGGTTTTGGAATGTGTTTAGATGAGTTCGTTTTATCCTTTAAGCATTCATCCTAGGTTTGGCCGAATGAATCTAACTTAATCTATATGAAAATGCAAGTTCAATGAATACAGAGAACAGATTTGAAAGCAAAAAATAGAGAATTTACAGGATGCAAATGAAGAATACCTGATCCGGATGTCTGAAGAAGATTCTGACGTTTGAAGCAGTCTGGATCGTCTGGAATTCAATAGAATCGCCTGCAATCTGACAGAATCGTCGAAATCGACGATTCATACGGAATCCGACAGAATCGTCGAGACGAGAGAATCGTCGAGATACGACGAATTCGTCAGACAAATTCGTCAGAGACCTGCAAGACAGAAAATAGATGCAAAATACAAGAAATTCTACTATGCTAACAGAGGCAAATTATATAAAATAGCAATATGAATATTGAACAATATTTAAGAACAAAAATTAAAGCAAATTACTGTACTTTAATGGCAGATCATGATCTTAACATGCAATCTAGGCTAAATGGGTGAACTCCAGATGCAAAATAACATAAAAACTGAATAAATTATCTAATTTGCAGAATAAAATGACAGAGAAAAAGTTGAGAAAAGCAAACTTCAGGCACTGATTGCCTCGATGTGGACTGCAGTCGAGATCGTCTCGCATCAGTACGAAATCGTCTCGAATTTGACGGGATCGCCTCCGATCTTGACAGGTTCGTCGGCGACGATGGGTGCTGGCTCTGGCTGAAAATCAATGATGTACCTACAACAAAAATGCTATGGGACTAGTACAAAAACAATATTAGGATGTTTCAACGTAGGAGGACTCAATTTGCAGATAATTTCAGCCAGGGGTTGGGGAGGGAAAATCCTAGAGGTTAAATAGGCTTAGGGGGAGTTGTTGGGAGGTTGGAGATCATCCCAATTTGGGAGATCTCCAACGGGGGAGGGTCCCAACGGTGCAGACACGCTTACGCCGGATTGGAGACCCGTTGGAATGGATTCCAACTATGCAAATTCAGTTTTGCGACAAAATCGTCTGGACGTCCTAGTCCGAGACGAAATCGTCAAATGCGGGGCGATATCGTCTGATCGGCGACGATATCGTCCAACGGTCAAAACAACCTCTAAAAATGGCACGAAAAAAGGGGAAACGGGTTTCTCGACGGTTAACGGGCGGTTTGGGAGGTTAAATTTGAATTTAAAATTATTTACTAAGGTGAATGTAATTATTCCAATTTGACTGCGCCAATTTTAGGGTGCTACAGAAAGTGATGCCATTCGGTTTAAAGAATGCAGGTGCAACTTATCAATGCACTATGACTTATATCTTTCATGATATGATGCATAATATTCTACATGATTATGTAGAGGATATTATAGCTCGTTCCATCAAAGAAGATGATCATTTAAATGACTTGAGAAAAGTATTTGATTGGTTAAGGGAATATCTTATCCGACTAAATCTAACCAAATGTATATTCGAAGTTAAGTCCGATAAATTATTGGGGGTTATCGTTTACTTACGTGGCATTGAAATTGACCCTCTCAAGATTGTGACTATCACTGATATGCCCGCACCCACAAATATATTAGAATTACAAAGTTTACAAGGTAAGATCCAAGCTATTCACCTCTTCATTGATAAGTTGGCAGACAAAACCAGACCCTTTCTTAAGATTCTTAAAGAATATGTCTCTTTTCATTGGGACAACGAATGTCAGGAAGAATTCAAACTCCTCAAACAATATCTCCTTAAACCACCTATGCTTTCCCCACCTAGATCTGATCATCCATTTATTTTGTATATTTTTGCTTTCGATTTTGCCTTAGGAGCTATGTTAGCTCAGGTTGACTATGAGAAGAAATAACATGCTAATTATTACATTAGCAGGACCTTAATCAGTTATGAAACTCACTACACAACATTAGAGAAACCATAAAAGCATATGTCTTACAATTATTATCTTTGTTTGATCAAGTTACCTTGGAAGCTATTCCTCAAACTAGCAATCGTGTGGCTGACGCTATGGCTGCAACTGCATCTCTTTTGCCCTTGGAGTTAGATGACTAATATGCTACCATCATTATTCATCAACTCCAAGAACCCGATTCAACCAAATCATGTTTATAACCTTGGGATGTGTTTCTAATCAACGAAGCTACTCCTAAATCTTGGTACACTAATATATTTCATTTTCTTCAAAATGGGACCTTTCCTGAAGGTTGTAATATCAAAAAGTGCAGGTTATTACATAGACGAGCAAGTCGCTTCATGATTATTTGTAATACCTTGTATAGATCTTTTGAAGGCATCTTACTGAGATGTTTGGATCTAGCAGAATCTAAATTAGCTTTGAATGAAGCCCACAATGGATCTTGTGGGGGACATTTTAGTGGTAGCGCCATTACTAAGAAGCTCCTTAGGATAGAATATTTTTGGTGTACCATGGAAAATGATGCACATAATTATGTGCAACATTGTGAAAAGTTCTAGAAACACGCTGACATTGTCCATGCGCCTGCACAAGAGCTATAGGCTATTTCATATCCTTGGCCCTTTTCAAAATGGGGCTTAGACATCATTGGAAAAATCAACCCTATGTCATCCGATGGACACAAATTCATCATAACTGCCACTAAGTATTTCATGAAGTGGGTTGAAGCTATGCCATTAGCTTCTTACACTAGAACCCAAGTTTATTTTTAATCAAATTATTTGTAGGTTTGGAATTCCTGCAAATCTCATCTCAGATAATGGAACTTGTTTTAAAAATAAAGATGTTAAGAAATTATGTCAAAAGTATAAAATTCAACATTGTTGGTCCACTCCCTATTATCCTTAGGGTAATGGCCAAGCAGAAGAATCTAATAAAACACTAATTAAAATCCTCAAAATACTGGTCAATAAATTTGGTCGAGATTGGCACATCCAATTATATTCAGCTTTGTGGGCTTATCGAACTAGTGTTCGTACCCCCACATGCACTTCACCTTTTATTTTGGTTTATGGTGCTGAAGCCATTTTTCCCTTTGAATTTGAAGTTCCTTATTTAGCTCTACTAATTCAAGATACTCACTTAGGAAATGAATATCATTATGGTAGACTTAGTTAGCTGGAACTCCTAGATGAAAAGTGCATCAATATTTGGAGCATCTTCGTGCCTACCAAAACAAGCTTAAGAGAGCATACCTCAAGAAAGTTCATCAACAATCCTTTGAGATCAGTGACCTTGTCTTAAAATAAAATCAGAAAAATACTAATGCAAAAACCTTAAAGGTAAATTTGAACCCAACTGGCTTGGACCATATGTCATCACTTCTAAATTTGGATAGGGAGCATATCGATTAGCTACCTTAGACGGTAAAGATCTTAAAGAACCTATGAACATTATGCATCTTAAGCATTATTATGCATAACATTGGGTCATTTCATCATTTATATATATTGTATTTTGCATATTGTTTCATTTTAGCCATTTCTATCAAAATATTTTTCAAAACAGTAATAGTATTTCTTCTTGCAATTCATCAATCAAAATCAAAATATAAAAACATCAAAATTGTCAAAATCTTAAAAAACATATTTTATTTTCATACCTGTCAATTCTTGAAGTATTGCAGTTATATTTTCAATTATTTTGGATAAATTAGCATTTATTTGGAATCCCGCACTTTCACATTCATATGAATAAATATCTTGATTTTATTTTGTATGATTATTAATCTCTCTTATATCAATGTCCACAGTTGAATTAAATAAAGTTTTGAGCATAGAGAACTGATCTTGTTATTTACTTGAAACAAATACATCTCTTCACATTAAAATTATTTCATTGCAAATTCAATATGATGCTACATAGTAGAAGTGGTTTCTTGAGCGAAAAGTTTCCCCTGCTATCCTATCATGCACATGGTCTAGAATCTTTGAGAATTGACAAAAGGACAAGCTCACCCCTACCCAGAATAAAAATCCCTTGCTCTATAGCCAATACAAGTATCCCTAGCATAGGAAGAAAAGAAAAGAAAAGTCCAAGAAAAAGAGAAAAAGAAAAATATTATTTTGTATCATCACAACAATTTTTTAGCATTATCTCATTATCAAGCAAAAATACAAAAAAAAAAAGAGAAAAGAGAAAAGGCAAAAGCAAAATGCAATCAATCCCTTTCCCCACCCCTTGAAAAGAAAAGAAGGGTGAATGAGCTTGAATCCCTGGAATTCTCAAATATTCGAAAACTGTGAGGTAAGGCCCATAATAGGTGGTTTGTGCCCAACCCGCTTGGCCTTGGGTAATTCCTAGCATGGTGATATGTCTGTCACATTAGCGACATTATTTTGTACAGACCTATGTCGGCTTATGGATTAGCTAGCTCTTGATAACCTAACTTACACGATGATTCAGTACGATTACATGCATATAAATCATGGTCAACGAACATTCATTTGGTTAATTCAAATTACTTGTATCAAATTTTCTTGCTCAAAATTGATGAACGAACAATACAATTGCACACACATTTGTATTTGAGAGATTCTCTATCATTATGATAAATCAAGATCGGCAATGAACTCACATATGGACATAAGGGTTCCTTACAGATCTACATTTGTATTTGAGATAATTTAAAATATTTCTACAACTCTTTTGGAATAAATGTTATTTTTATTTCAGAACATCTATTTAGTATAAACACAATTACATACATTGTTTTCAAAAATCCAAAATTATTTTAAACAACCTATTAAAAAATCTAGCAAATAAAGTCATCTTCATATTATTATTTTTTGTTTATCAAAAATCAAAAATCAATCATGCAATAAAACTAAAATATCAATTTCTTCCTTGGATTTCATGATGATGGTATAAATCTATACCTATAATTCTAGGCCTAGCGCAAACCATTATTCTAAATTTTAGTTTTCATTTATTTTAATAAAATTCATAAAAACATATGACTTACATCATTATGTTACACAATTGTGCTTTAAAACGAACGAACACTTAATCTATTTCATGTCATTATGTCAACATTCAATTTTGCAACCATGGTATAATTTCTAAAGAATTGTTCAAAATTTTATCACACTTAGGAATTTATGCCTAGAAAAATCATATTTCTTTTAGTATTTCACGCATACTATTTTTATGAAAATATAAAAACAAATCATCAAACCATCATAATTTCCATCATCACAATACAAAGTCTTAAGACAGTATCTTAAGCATTCTTTTACATTTAGCAATATTTCTATACTGGGATTAGCTTGACGACCGAGCGAGTGACGACTCCATGAAATGGTCTATAACAGTGAAAATGTCCTTTGAAATTATTGTTAGAAGTCCCTTTTTTCATCAAATCACACCAAAACAACCAATTGTTTACATCAGATTATTTTATTTAAATTTTACATGACATAAAATCATAATTATTTCCAAACGACATAATCACATGTATCATCAATAATCAATTGCAAAATTCAACATTAAAGCATCATACAACAGATACACAAGTCATATCATCACAAAGACCATATATATATATATCAACAAATTATGTACATCATATCAAAACTGGACTGGTATGCCACAATCAATAGCCTAACGTACTCAATCCTCTCAAAAAAATATATAATAACAAATACAATCTCTGTGTAGTGAGCGTCTAGTCTCGATAAGCCCTCGATCTCTCAGCCTCATCTCCTCTCCCACCCTGAGGTGGAGGAGGAGGCACCATCAGAGTTCACCCTGTGTCGTGGGTCCTTGACATTGATCATGATGATGTCCTCGATGACCCCATCCTGATCGGCCCCGCAATGTCAGCTAGCAGTTGTAACCTCTGGCTCTCTAGAACCATCTGGTAGTATGATCCTTGATAGAACACAATATAAGCCATAGACCATTCCAACTCCTGCATGCTCACTCCTCCACCTTGAGCTCTAAGCCATGTAACCTCATCCTGCAGTGTCTACACCTGAGCCCAAAGCTAGGAAACCTTAGCCTGAAGAGCCATCGTATCACTGCTCTCTCCTACTTCGATACCCTTGCCATTATCGAGCGATGGTGGTCTCTCTCCTTGCTAATAAGGAAGTCCCTCATCCCTCCTCCATGTCTGCTATGGTCTCTATGGATCCTGTGCCATCCTATGGCATCTCTCTTGTAGAGACTGTCATTGCTCTCTCCCGTTGTGACCCCACACTGCATCAATAGTAGCCTGGCGTCACCTCCCCATATGGTGCACCATGATGTGCACTAGAAACTGCACCATCATAATTCAAGGAGGACAGATGCCTACATACCAGGCATTGTATTTATTAATAACCCTAGTTTTGTCACCATCTACTGGCTAGATGGGGGCATCATCCATGTCTTGACTCCAAAACCGCTACATGTCTTGAGCCCCACTCAGTGTGGTACTATCCTCGATAGTCTGGGAGTACTCATAATCCATAAGAGAAGGGATCCCTTGCTGTAGAATGAACTATCATAACACCTAATCGTAGAGGTGGAGCTCTACCTCTCCCCACTCCATCCTCAGCCAAAATATTCGCTTGATGCAAGCCAGCTCCTGCCCATCCTCTTCCCACATGGGGTGCTCTCACCATGGCCTCTAGGTGATCTGGTCTAGGATGAGGTCATCCAACAACATCCATTACATCGATAGATCTATCTGCCGTTGTGACCCCCTTTGTAGCCACTAGTAGAAAACCCAGGGCCTCTCCTAGTCAATCCCTATCAGTGGGAGCCCTATCAGCCTCTACACTGTGATGTGCTCCCAACACCAAACCTGTAGCAGCGATGTCAAGAACAGACATCGATCTCCCTTGTATACGACCCCATGCAGGATCCTATACAAGTGGTATAGTACAAAGCTACCCCATGCAAACCTGTATCCATGGTCTCTCATATCGTAAACTATATCTTAGAGGAGCCACAATAATCTGCACCCACTTTGGTGGCACAACAATAAGCCACCTACCACCCTTGCCAAAACCTGAGTCAGCCTAGATGCCCCAGGCATTTTCCTTAGAGACTCGATGTTCACCCCGCCCTTCTCCAGGGTGAAGATCAGGTCTCCGATAAATCTCATCATAGTCTGGCCCTGATTGGCCATAGGCGTCATCAACCATCCTTTTATGGGGATCCTCATGATCCTCCATACGTCCTCTAGAGTGGGAGCCATCTCCCCTATCGATAGTTGGAAAAAAGAATACCCTGAATACCACCTCTCTATTAGAGCTGTCAGTAGCCCCATGTCCGTCGATACTTTTGGCATCTCTGCCACATGCTATAGACCGACCTATGTTAGTCGGTCGTGCTTCGCCTGATCGAGCATGACTATGTCATCTTACAACCCGCCATATTTCCACTCCTGACTCTTTAGTAATCATTTCTACAAAAAAGCCCATAACACAACAAAATTTTATTAATAAATCAATCATTGCAATCAAATTAAACACATTTTAATCAAGCTTAATTTCTTAAAAAGGATGATATCGTCCACCATTGGATGATATCATCCCAAATTGGGCAACATCGTCCTTTGTTAGGATGAAATCATCTCCTATTTCACAACTTGGGGATCGCACTTGTCGGACGAGATCACCCCTAGTTCGTTGATTTTGCCCTTAGACAAAATCGATGATTTAGGGTCGATTTCGATGAAATAGGGACGATTTCATCCCAAAATGGTCGATGGCCTAAAAATGGCCGCGATGCCCCAAACAATCAAAATTTAAAACAAAAAATTGCACAAATTAAATTCAAACCTAATTTACTAGGATTAGATCCTTACCCGTAGCCCACACTGGACCTCTATTGCTCTGTGCGCTGTCTCCACCATTTTTCTCTCTGTAGAGCTCTGAAACAGTAAAAATGAATTAGGGTTTTACCCTATTTTTCTTAATTTTATTCAAAACCAACAACATTTTAATTTTGCTTTTCCATGTTTTTACCTAAAAACGTTTGATTTGGGTAAAAACACGGAGGGGTCACCATAGTCAGCAGTCATACGATTCGACCTAGAATCATCGTCTAGAAAATTGAATACATTTTTGCTTTCTCGTAAAACGGGAAGAACTCGTATTTAACACATTTTCTTTGAAAAATTTGCTAAAGAGGGGGCAAAATGTAGCACCCTAAAATTGGCATAGTTAAACCTTAGTAAAATATAAAAATTCAAATTTTAACCTCAATATGTCCGTTAACCGCCTGTTACCCGCTTTCCTCATTTTTTGTGCCATTTTTAGGATTTGTTTTGATCGTTGGACAATATCTCATGAGTCGACTGTACTTATCTGGTCGCACAGCAAAGTGGGTTCTTGTGCTAAGTGAGTTTGAACTCACATTTATAGGACAAAAGTCTGTTAAAGGTCAAATCATAGCAAATCAATTAGCCGCTGCACCCTTAGAGTCTACCCATCCCCTCATCATTGAGTTTCCTAATGAATGCCTTAAAATAGAGGCAGACCATCCAAAGCAATGGTTCCTATACTTTGACGGAGCTCGATGCATGAGTGGGGCTAGTGCAGGTATTATTTTAATATCTCCACAAAAACATCTTATACCTCTATCCTTCAAACTAACATTTGCTTACACCAATAACACTACTGAATATGAAGCTCTTATCCTTGGATTACGAGCTGCCTTGACATTGAAAATTAAAAATTTATTGGTTTTCCATGATTCTCAACTTGTCTTAAATCAAATCAATGATGTTTATTAGACCAGAGATGATAAATTACGCCCATATAAAGCATATGTCTTACAATTATTATATTTGTTTGATCAAGTTACCTTGGAAGCTATTTCTCAAACTAGCAATCATGCGGCTGATGCTATGGCTGCAGCTGCATCTCTTTTTCCCTTGGAGTTAGATGACGGATATGCCACCATAATTATTCATTGACTCTAGGAACATGCTTCAATAAAATCATGCTTAGAACCTTTGGATGTGTTTCTAATCAACGAAACTACTCTTGAACATTGGTACAATGATATCTTTAATTTTCTTCAAAATGGGACCTTCCCTGATGGTTGTACTAGCAACCAACACAGGTTATTATGTAGACAAGCAAGTCGCTTCATGATTATTGGTAATACCTTGTATAGGAGATCTTTTGAAGACATCTTACTGAGATGTTTGAATCTAGCAGAATCTAAATTAGCTTTGAGTGAAGCCCACAATGGATCTTGTGGGGGACATTTTAGTGGTAGTGCCATTGCTAAGAATCTCCTTAGGATAGGATATTTTTGGCCTACCATGGAAAATGATGCACATAATTATGTGTGACATTGCGAAAAGTGCCAAAAACACGTTGACCTTGTCCATGCGCTTGTACAAGAGCTACAGGCTATTTCATCTCCTTGGCCCTTTTCAAAATGGGGCTTAGACATCATTGGAAAAATCAACCCTATGTCATCTGATGGACACAAATTTATCATAACCACCACTGAGTATTTCACGAAGTGGGTTGAAGCTATGCCATTAGCTTCTTGCACTGGAACCCAAGTTTCCAAGTTTATTTTTAATCAAATTATTTGTAGGTTCGAAATTCCTACAGATATCATCTCAGATAATGGAACTTGTTTTAAAAATAAAGATGTTAAGAAATTATGTCAAAAGTATAAAATTCAACATTGTTGGTCCACTCCCTATTATCCTAAGGGTAATGGCCAAGTAGTAGCATCTAATAAAGCACTAATTAAAATCCTCAAAATACTGGTCAATAAATCTGGTCAAGATTAGCACATCCAATTATATCCAGCTTTGTGGGTTTATCGAACTAGCATTCGTACCCCCACAAGCACTTCACCTTTTGTTTTGGTTTATGGTGCTAAAGCCATTTTTTTCTTTGAATTCAAAGTTCCTTCTTTAGCTCTACTACTTCAAGATACTGAAGTAGGAGATGAATATCGTGCTAGCAGACTTAGTCAATTGGAACTCCTAGATGAAAAGCGCATCAATGCTTTGGAGCATATTCATGCCTACCAAAATAAGCTTAAGAGAGCATACCTCAAGAAAGTTCATTAGCAACAAGAAGATGAATTTGCTGTAGGAAATGAACAAAAAGAAAATGATAGAGAGGAAGGATCCTCATCCCCTAAAATATCTCCAGAAGGAGTTGTTACTTTTGAGAACATGGAACATTTTTGGAAGTTCCTCAATACTAATATTGGCACTCTTAATAGAGCAGTCCATATGGACAAAGATCAAATTAGTGACACTCAAGCAACCCTAGAAGACATATATCACACACACACTAATCCCTTGTCCTTCGTTGATCAAGAAAGTGATCAAGCTGGACCATCCAATTTGGATATGGCTGCTATAATCTAGAACACGCAACAACAACAGGTTACCCAACCACCTAGAGTGCCTGTTACCAAGCCTAGGGTTATTCCCACACAAAAGAAACCTTCATTCACTGCTCTATTTCGCCAAGCTATTGATCAATATACCTCAAATCAACAAAAGCCTAAAACAAAACCAAATACCAATTTCCAACAATCGGGATACAACATAATGCTACAACAAATCTTCTTCATAATACTCTTCCTACCAACCATTTGCATAACAACAATATAGCATCTAATCCTTACGTCATGCCATCCTACGCTCACAAATCCCATACTCATGTACCACCGAACCAATATGGTGGACAAACTGGTAATCTGGAAGCCATGGTGAAACAGTTAGTCTCTCGCATGGACCAGATAGATCCCTACCGTCCCTCGTACAATTATCGAGAGATGTGTAGTCAGCCTCTAGATCCTATAGTTGTAGCACAACCATATCCCAAACACTTTCCTATGCCTGTCCTACCTATATACAAAGGAACTGAAGATCCCATAGAGCATCTTCGTATGTTTAGGATAGCATGTCATGATATATCACATGATGACTTGTTATTACTAAAAATGTTCCCAAAAAGTTTAGGAGGGATGGCATTGGAGTGGTATTATCAACTACCCACTCATTCTTTGAGGAATTTTGAAGAAACCGCTGAATCTTTTGTGCATCAATTTAGTGCCTATATCGAAAGGCATGTAACCATTAAATATTTGTACAACCTAAAACAAGACAAAGATGAGTGTTTTGCTGACTTCTTAGCTCGATGGAGGCAGTTGATAGGAAAATTACACTTTGTGTTACCTTATCGAGAAATGTTGGATATCTTTATCAATAATTTACAAGAACAACTATCCTATGAATTATCAACTACTACCTTGACCACCTTCGATCAAGCTATAGATTTAGCTCGAAGAGTGGAAGATGCTCTCATTAGGAGAGGTCAGCTCAAAAAGAAAGATGATGAGAAAACATCCAGAAATCAATATAAAAATAAACAAGTTGTGGGTGATGGAGTCACTGATAGCAGAAACATTGCCAATGTTAATACTACGAAAACAATAGAGAAGTTCATATTGAAACCTCTTGATAAACCACCCCAAGAATTTACTAGGTTAAATCAACCTTTATCAACCATTCTCCCGCAACTATTAGCACGAGGTTTGATTCAATTACCAAATATCCGGGAACCTGATCCAACTATACCCGGATACAGAGCTGATTTACATTGTGATTTCCATAGAGGGCCTGGACACGCTACCAACTCTTGTAAAAGATTAAAACATAAAATACAAGACCTGATTGATAACAATGAGATGGAGGTGCAAGCCTTTCAACCTAAACAAAATCCTTCTAATAATGCTCAAAAGAACATCCCCCAAAATCAGAATCAGAATGCCAATCAATCATTGGACATATTTCAACATCCTTTACCAAAGCATGGTAAAGAGGTGGCTAATCAAATTGAGCATCATAATGTTCCCCCTCCTACCCGATATGTAGGAACTATTAGTGGACAATTACCTACTCACGATCCGCAAGTCTTTGACACAACTTTATCCATGGTTACGACCAGACCTCTACATAATATTCGGACACTTGATCTTAGTGATACCGAATATGAGACTGAAAGTGACATGGAAATCACCTCAAATCAATCGAATAGTTCTGAAGATGAATCAGATCCTGTTCAACCTATCACAAGTTCTATGGTTCCAGAAGAACCATTTCCTAGAAGAGTCACTACTAGACCATCTTCTCACCAAATACTTTCTAATGAACAAGTCATAAACACTAGACCAAGACCTATTCATCATCCACAAAATAATATTGTAGGTACCATCGGAGCCGTTACCAGACAACAGGCTCAAAACTCTCAACAGGATCAAACTCAGAACGATGGATCAGCTCCATTTGTTTTGAAAAATCCCAATAAAGGGAATTATGCGCCTAATGTTCAACCTAAGCCTCCTTATAATATTAATGAACAATTATCAAATACTACAGCTAGAATTTCCCTTTTGGACCTTTTAAGATCTTCTCCTACCCATAGGGATGAATTAATGCTCACATTAAGCCAAATGATGGTACCACAAAATATTCAACCTGAAGCCATGTCCAATACTATCATAACTCGAGAAGTCGATTGTATTGACTTTCGGGATAGAGATATACCACAACATAGTTTACATAAGGATAACCCCTTATATATTACTGCCCTAATTGGGGATGTAGCAATTAAACGAGTCTTGATTGATAATGGTTCATCTTTAAACATATGCACTTTTGACTTCTACCAAATATTTGGGTTTAGAAGTGACGAAATGAAAAGAACTGATATGATTATAAAAGCCTTCAATGACGAAACACAAGAAACATGTGGAGTTATTACTATCCCCTTACAAGTTGGTCCTAGAACCTTAGACACGACCGTGTTTATTGTACATTGCCCTGCATCGTACAATATACTTTTGGGTCGCCCTTGGATCAACGCGATGCGAGCTGTTCCCTCCACTTTACATCAGTGTGTTAAATTCGAATTTAAAAATTAGTTGGTTACCATTCATGGTGATCCTAGACCCTTTGATATGTGTGCTTTGGCTAGAACCTGTTGGAGTTCAATTTTGCCCTGCTCTGTCATCCACACATCCTAATTCTCATCACCCACCCAAACGTGTGAAACACACACCCATAACATCATCTACTCTTTCAACTACACCTCTACATATAGCTCAACCATCTTCCGAACAAACCACATTAGGACCTCGAAAAGATCCTAAAACTACAACCAATGCTTCTTGTTTTACTCCTATAACTTCCATACCTATAGACTCATCCATCGATATCTCTATAACATCTACATCCACTACAGGCATCCTTTCCACATCCGACGATGTAGGAAATGTTCCTTCTACCTCTTATGCTCTTATTGATGAGCTCTTACCCGATTTATCTAAAATTCTTATATCAGAAAAAACAAACAACTTGCCATGCAAGATTCCCTTATTTTAAATAAACTCCCACCCTCTCCTCGTACCTTGGGCCTCCCACAGCCTATGGGAAGTATCTACCAAGTCGGGAGTTGTGCTTTTATTTATAAGGGATATGACTAGGGAAGAATACCTAGAAACATCAAGACACATTGTGATGGATATGCTAGATGCTATTTTGCTAATGAGTATATTAAAGCTAAGCCTATAATGCTTAAATTGGGATATAAAGGGAAAGGTTTGGGACCTTTCCAGAATGGTATGAAAGAACCTTTTGAGGTAGAACCATGGCCTGCCCGATGTGGTGTGGGCCTATTTCCTAGTAAAGGTCAGCCCTTCCCATTCGAGGATGATGACCACCTCATATGTTACCAAGATTATTTGGATAAACGGGATGTCTTGCATTTAATGAATAAGCCTCTTACATGTAATATGTTATCCATAGCTTACCCTGAGATGATTTCTGAATCCGACGATGAGTTGGAGGGGGATATCTTTCATGATGTCTCCATTGAGGAATTGTTACATAACGGATTTTATTTCGATGGCTCTATACCTAGTATAGCCCAGCTTGAGGCCACGACTCCTCAAGACGAATTATCCAAGCTAACCTTGGAAGAATTACAAGAATTAGGTGTTTCACCCGCCCCACCTAATTTTGAGAGAGATCTACATATGGAAGTAGAAAACATCATAAAAATTAACATTGGAACCAAAGATAACCCTCACATAATCAACATTGGATCAGAATTGAGTCAAGAAAAACAAGATAAATACATTGCATTCCTTAAACAATATGAAGACGTCTTTGCTTGGACATATGAAGATATGCCGAGGATTAGACCCTTCTGTAGTTATGCATCACCTAGTAGTCCATCCGGATGCTAAACCTGTTAAACAAAAACTTAGAAAAATGCATCCCAAAGTGGCCTTACTAGTCAAAGGAGAATTAGAAAAACTCTTAAATGTTATTTTTATACAAGCCATTGATTATGCTGAATGGATCTCAAATGTAGTTCCAGTAACTAAGAAAGAAGCCACTAAAGTTAGGGTTTGCACTGGACTTCAGAGATATTAATGTTGCATGCCCTAAAGATGATTTTCCTCTTCCCAACATGGATCAGATCATTGATTTTACTGTTGGGAGTGGAATGATATCCCTAATGGATGGATTTTTTGGTTATAATCAGATCAGGATAGCTCCTGAAGATCAGGCTAAAACAACCTTTATTACCCCTTGGGGAACCTTTTGTTGGAAAGTGATGCCATTCGGTTTAAAGAATGCAGGTGCAACTTATCAACGCGCTATGACTTATATCTTTCATGATATGATGCATAATATTCTACATGATTATGTAGACGATATTATAGCTCATTCCATCAAAGAAGATGATCATTTAAATGACTTGAGAAAAGTATTTGATCGGTTAAGGGAATATCTTATCCGACTAAATCCAACCAAATGTATATTCGGAGTTAAGTCCGGTAAATTATTGGGGGTTATAGTTTCTTTACGTGGCATTGAAATTGACCCTCTCAAGATCGTGGCTATCACTGATATGCCCGCACCCACAAATATATCGAAATTACGAAGTTTACAAGGTAAGCTTCAAGCTATTCGTCGCTTCATCGATAAGTTGGCAGACAAAACCGGACCCTTTCTTAAGCTTCTTAAGAAAGATGTCTCTTTTCATTGGGACGACGAATGTCAGGAAGCATTTGAACTCCTTAAGCAATATCTCCTTAAACCACCGGTGCTTTCCCCACCTAGATCTGATCGTCCATTTATTTTGTACATTTTTGCTTTCGATTTTGCCTTAGGAGCTATGTTAGCTCAACTTGACGATGAGAAGAAAGAACGTGCTAATTATTACATTAGCAGGACCTTAATCAGTTATGAAACTCGCTACATAGTATTAGAGAAGTTATGTCTAGCAGTCATATTTTCTACACAGAAACTATGACATTATATGCTCAATCAAAAAACGTATGTTATTGCCAAATTCGACCCTTTGCGATATCTCATGAGTCGACCATACTTATCCGGTCGCACAACCAAGTGGGTTCTTGCGCTAAGCGAGTTTGAACTCATGTTTATAGGACAAAAGTCTGTTAAAGGTCAAATCATAGCGAGATCAATTAGCTGTTGCACCCTTAGAGTCTACCCATCCCCTCATCATTGAGTTTCCTGATGAATGCCTTAAACTAGAGGCAGACCATCCAGAGCAATGGTCCCTATACTTTGACGGAGCCCGATGTATGAGTGGGGCTGGTGTAGGTATTATTTTAATATCTCCATAGAAACATCTTATACCTCTGTCCTTCAAACTAACATTTGCTTGCACCAATAACACTGCTGAATATGAAGCTCTTATCCTTGGATTACGAGCTGCCTTGGCACTGAAAATTAAAAATTTATTGGTTTTCGGTGATTCTCAACTTGTCATAAATCAAATCAATGATGTTTATCAGACCAGAGATGATAAATTACGCCCATATAAAGCATATGTCTTACAATTATTATCTTTGTTTGATCAAGTTACCTTGGAAGCTATTCCTCGAACTAGCAATCGTGCGGCTGACGCTATGGCTGCAATTGCATCTCTTTTGCCCTTGGAGTTAGATGACGAATATGCTACCATCATTATTCATCGACTCCAGGAACCCGCTTCAAGCAAATCATGCTTAGAACCTTTGGATGTGTTTCTAATCAACGAAACTACTCCTGAACATTGGTACACTGATATATTTAATTTTCTTCAAAATGGGACCTTTCCTGAAGGTTGTAATAGCAACCAGCGCAGGTTATTACGTAGACGAGCAAGTCGCTTCATGATTATTGGTAATACCTTGTATAGGAGATCTTTTGAAGGCATCTTACTGAGATGTTTGAATCTAGCAGAATCTAGATCAGCTTTGAGTGAAGCCCACAATGGATCTTGTGGGGGACATTTTAGTGGTAGCGCCATTGCTAAGAAGCTCCTTAGGATAGGATATTTTTGGCCTACCATGGAAAATGATGCACATAATTATGTGCGACATTGCGACAAGTGCCAGAAACACGCTGACCTTGTCCATGCGCCTGCACAAGAACTGCAGGCTATTTCATCTCCTTGGCCCTTTTCAAAATGGGGCTTAGACATCATTGGAAAAATCAACCCTGTGTCATCCGATGGACACAAATTCATCATAACCGCCACTGAGTATTTCATGAAGTGGGTTGAAGCTATGCCATTAGCTTCTTGCACTGGAACCCAAGTTTCCAAGTTTATTTTTAATCAAATTATTTGTAGGTTCGGAATTCCTGCAAATCTCATCTCAGATAATGGAACTTGTTTCAAAAATAAAGATGTCAAGAAATTATGTCAAAAGTATAAAATTCAACATCGTTGGTCCACTCCCTATTATCCTCAGGGTAATGGCCAAGCAGAAGCATCTAATAAAACATTAATTAAAATCCTCAAAAGACTGGTCAATAAATCTGGTCGAGATTGGCACATCCAATTATATCCGGCTTTGTGGGCTTATCGAACTAGCGTTCGTACCCCCATAGGCACTTCACCTTTTGTTTTGGTTTATGGTGTTGAAGCCATTTTTCCCTTTGAATTAGAAGTTCCTTCTTTAGCTCTACTACTTCAAGATACTGAAGTAGGAGATGAATATCGTGCTGGAAGATTTAGTCAGCTGGAACTCCTAGATGAGAAGCGCATCAATGCTTTGGAGCATCTTCGTGCCTACCAAAACAAGCTTAAGAGAGCATACCTCAAGAAAGTTCATCAGCGATCCTTTGAGATCGGTGACCTTGTCTTAAAAGAAAATCAAAAAAATACTAATGCAACTAAAGACCTTAAAGGTAAATTTGAGCCCAACTGGCTTGGACCATATGTCATCATTGCTAAATTTGGATCGGGAGCATATCGATTAGCTACCTTAGATGGTAAAGATCTTAAAGAACCTATGAACATTATGCATCTTAAGCGTTATTATGCATAACATTTGGTCCTTTTTCATCATTTATATATATTGTGTATTTTGCATATTGTTTCATTTTAGCCATTTCTATCAAAATCCTTTTCAAAAACAGTAATAGTATTTCTTCTTGCAATTCATCAATCAAAATCAAAATATAAAAACATCAAAATCATCAAAATCTTCAAAAACATATTTTATTTTCATACCTATCAATTCTTGAAGTATTGCAGTTATATTTTCAATTATTTTGGATAAATTAGCATTTATTTGGAATCCCGCACTTTCACATTCACATGAATAAATATCTTGATTTTATTTTGTATGATTATTAATCTCTCTTATATCAAAGTCCACAGTTGAATTAAATAAAGTTTTGAGCATAGAGAACTGATCTTGTTATTTACTTGAACCAAATATATCTCTTCACATTAAAATGATTTCATTGCAAATTCAATATGATGCTACATAGTAGAAGTGGTTTCTTGAGCGAAAAGTTTCCCCTGCTATCCTATCATGCACATGGTCTAGAATCTTTGAGAATTGACAAAAGGACAAGCTCACCCCTACCCAGAATAAAAATCCCTTGCTCTACAACTAATCCGAGCAAGTATCCCTAGCATAGGAAGAAAAAGAAAAGTCCAAGAAAAAGAGAAAAAGAAAAATATTATTTTGTATCATCACAGCAATATTTCAGCATTATCTCAATATCAAGCAAAAATACAAAAAAAAAAAGAGAAAAGAGAAAAGGCAAAAGCAAAATGCAATAAATCCCTTTCCCTACCCCTTGAAAAGAAAAGAAGGGTGAATGAGCTTGAATCCCTGGAATTCTCAATTATTCGAAAACTGTGAGGTAAGCCCCATAACAGGTGGTTTGTGCCCAACCCGCTTGGCCTTGGGTAATCCCTAGCGTGGTGATATGTCTGTCACATTAGCGACCTTCTTTTGTATAGACCTATGTCGGCTTATGGATTAGCTAGCTCTTGATAACCTAACTTACACAGTAGTCTGGTACGGTTACATGCATATAAATCATGGTCAACGAACATTCATTTGGTTAATTCAAATTACTTGTATCAAATTATCTTGCTCAAAATTGGTGAATGAACAATACAATTGCACACACATTTGTATTTGAGAGATTCTCTATCATTATGATAAATCAAGATCGGCAATGAACTCACATATGCACATGAGGGTTCCTTACAAATCTACATTTGTCTTTGAGATAATTTAAAATATTTCTGCAACTCTTTTGGAATAAATTTTATTCTTATTTCAGAACATCTGTTTAGTATAAACACAATTACATACATTGTTTTCAAAAATCCAAAATTATTTTAAACAACCTATTACAAAATCTAGCAAATAAAGTCATGTTCATATTATTATTTTTTGTTTATCAAAAATCAAAAATCAATCATGCAATAAAACTAAAATATCAATTTCTTCTTTGGATTTCGTGATGATGGTATAAGTCTATACCTATAATTCTATGCCTAGCGCAAACCATTGTTCTAATTTTATTTTCCATTTATTTTAAACAAATTCATAAAAACATATGACTTACATCATTATGTTACACAATTGTGCTTTAAAACGAACGAACACTTATTCTATTTCATGTCATTATGTCAACATTCAATTTTGCAACCATGGTATAATTTCTAAGGAATTGTTCAAAATTTTATCACACTTAGGAATTTATGCCTAGCAAAATCATATTTCTTTTAGTATCTCACGCATACTATTTTTATGAAAATCTGAAAACAAATCATCAAACCATCATCATTTCCATCATCACAACACAAAGTCTTAAGACAGTCTCTTAAGCATTCTTTTACTTTTAGCAATATTTCTATACTGGGATTAGCTTGACGACCGAGCGAGCGGCGACTCCATGAAATGGTCTATAACAACGACAATGTCCTTTGAAATTATTGTTAGAAGTCCCTTTTATTTTTCATCAAATCACACCAAAACAACCAATTGTTTACATCAGATTATTTCATTTAAATTTTACAACATGACATAAAATTATAATATTTCTAAAATGACATAATTACATGAATCATCAATAATCAATTGCAAAATTCAACATTAAAGCATCATACAACATATACACAAGTCATATCATCAAAAAGACCA
Source organism: Wollemia nobilis (assembly GCA_028583015.1). Classification (NCBI taxonomy): domain Eukaryota; kingdom Viridiplantae; phylum Streptophyta; class Pinopsida; order Araucariales; family Araucariaceae; genus Wollemia; species Wollemia nobilis. The sequence goes on from JAQPPZ010015032.1 coordinate 11,800,185, forward strand.
TATATATATATATCAACAAATTATGTACATCATATCAAAACTGGACTGGTATGCCACAATCAATAGCCTGGCATACTCAATCCTCTCAAAAAATATATAATAACAAATACAATCTATGCAGTGAGCGTCTAGTCTCGAGAAGCCCTCGAGCTCTCAGCCTCATCTCCTCTCTCACCCTGAGGTGGAGGAGGAGGCCCCATCGGAGTCCGCCCTATGTCATGGGTCCTCGACATCGATCGTGACGATGTCCTCGATGACCCCATCCTGATCGGCCCTGCAATGTCGGCTGGCAGCTGTAACCTCTGGCTCTCTGGAACCATCTGGTAGTATGCTCCTCGGTAGAACATAGTCTGAGCCATAGACCATGCCAACTCCTGCATGCTCGCTCCTCCACCCTGAGCTCTGAGCCATGTAGCCTCATCCTGTAGTGTCTGCACCTGAGCCCGAAGGCGGGCAACCTCAGCCCGGAGAGCCATCGTCTCACTGCTCTCCCCTACCTCGACACCCTTGCCCTTATCGAGTGATGGTGGTCTCTCCCCCTACTGAGAAGGGAGTCCCTCCTCCCTCCTCCCTATCTATTGTGGTCTCTATGGAGCCCGTGCCATCCTCTGGCATCTCTCCTATGGAGACCATCATTGCTCTCTCCCATCGTGACCCCGCGCTGCCTCAATAGCAGCCTGGCATCGCCTCCCCATCCGATGCACCATGGCATGCACTGGACCCTATGCCCTCATCATCCGAGGAGGGTGGATGCCTACGTACCAGGCATCGTATCCATCGGTAACCCCAACATCATCACCATCCATTGGCTGGATGGGGGCATCATCCATGTCCTGACTCCAGAACCGCTGCATGTCTGGAGCCCCGCTCAGTGTAGTACTATCCCGAATAGTCTGAGAGTACTCATAATCCCTGAGAGAAGGGATCCCCTACTGTAGACCGAACTATCATAGAACCTAGTCATAGCGATGGAGCTCTACCTCTCCCCGCTCCATCCTTAGCCAATAGACTCGCCTGATGCGAGCCAGCTCCTACCCATCCTCTGCCCACCCGAGGTGCTCTCGCCATGGCCTCCAGGTGATCTAGTCTAGGATGAGGTCATCCAGCAACCTCCATGACATCGATAGATCTATCCGCCATTGTGACCCCCTCTATAGCCACCAGTAGAAAACTTGGGGCCTCTCTCGATCAACCCCTATCAATGGGAGCCCTATCGGCCTCTGCACCATGATGTGCTCCCAACACCAAACCTATAGTAACGATGTCAAGACCAGACATCGACCTCCCTTGTATACGACCCCATGCAGGATCCTATACAAGTGGCATAGTACAAAGCTGCCCCATGCAAACCTATACCCATGGTCTCTCATATCGTAGACTATATCTGAGAGGAGCCATGGTAGCCTGCACCCGCTCTAGTGGCACAGTAGTAAGCCACCTACCACCCCTACCAAAACCTGAGTCAGCCTAGATGCCCTAGGCATCTGCCTTAGAGACTCGATGTTCACCCCGCCCTTCTCCAGGGTGAAGCTCGGGTCTTCGATCAATCTCATCATAGCCTGGCCCTGATTGGCCATAGGCATCATCAACCGTCCTTGTATGGGGATCCTCATGATCCTCCATACGTCCTCTAGAGTGGGAGCCATCTCCCCTATCGGTAACCAAAAATAGGATGACCCCGGATACCACCTCTCTGCTAGGGCTATCAGTAGCCCCATGTCCGTCGATACTTGTGGCATCTCTGCCACATGCTGTAAACCGACCTGTGCTAGTCGGTCATGCTCTGCCTGATCGAGCATGGCTAAGTCATCTCTTAGCCCACCATATTTCCATTCCTGACTCTTTAGTAATCCTTTCTACAAAACAAACAATAAAACAATAAAATTTCATTAATAAATCAATCATTAAAATCAAATTAAATACATTTTAATCAAGCTTAATTTCATAAAAAGGATGATATCATCCACCATTGGATGATATCATCCCAAATTGGGCAAAATCATCCTTTGTTAGGATGAAATCATCTCCTATTTCGCAACTTGGGGATCGCCCCTTGTTGGACGAGATCGCCCCTAGTTCATCGATTTTGCCCTCGGACGAAATCGATGATCTAGGGACGATTTCGATGAAATAGGGATGATTTCATCCCGACGTCGTCGATGGCCTAAAAATGGCCGTGATGCCCCAAACAATCAAAATTTAAAACAAAAAATTGCACAAATTAAATTCAAACCTAATCTACTAGGATTAGATCCTTACCCGTAGCCCGTGTCGGACCTCTGTCGCTCTGTGCGCTGTCTCCACCATTTTTCTCTCTGAGAGCTCTAAAACAGTAAAAATGAATAGTAAAAATGAATTAGGGTTTTACCCTATTTTTCTTAATTTTATTTAAAAACAACAACATTTTTTATTTTTGCTTTTTCATGTTTTTACCTCAAACGTTCGATTTGGGTAAAAACACGGAGGGGGCACCATAGTCAGCAGTCGTACGATTCGACCTAGAATCATCGTCTAGAAAATTGAGTACATTTTTGCTTTCTCGTAAAACGGGAAGAACTCGTCTTTAACGCATTTTCTTCGAAAAATTTGCTAAAGAGGGGGCAAAATGTAGCACCCTAAAATTGGCACAGTTAAACCTTAGTAAAAAGATAAAAATTCAAATTTTAACCTCAAACTGCCCGTTAACCGCCTGTTACCCGCTTTCCTCATTTTTCATGCCATTTTTAGGATTTGTTTTGACCATTGGACGATATCATCGCAGATTAGATGAAATCATCCCAGATCTGACGAATTCATCTAGAACAGAACGTCCAGACGATTTCGTCCCAAAACCAAATTTTCATAATTAGCTTCTATTTCAACAACCTCTCCAACTTGGGCAGAAGTGCATCTGCACAGTTGGAGATTTCCCCATTGGAGATCTCCCAAATTGGGATGATCCCCAACCTCCTAACCTCTCCCTAATCCTATATAAACTAAGATTTTCTTAGTTTATCCCCTTGAATCTCTGCTTGAAACTTTGCTTAAACCCCCTGAACTTCCATGCACCTCAGAGCATCCTCACACCATCATTTGCATTCTGTATTTCATGTTTTCTTGCAGGAACTTTACTATTTTTTAGTCGAAGCTAGCTCGGATCATCGCAAGCGATTTCGAGACGATTTCGGATGATCCTGTCGAGGAGCGCAGATGATCTCATACGATTGGAGGTGATCCCGACTGTAGTCCAGATTGGGGGCAATCAGAGTCTAGAGTTTGCATCTCTTTATCATTTTTTGCATTTCTTTATACATTATCTTAGTTATTATATTTATGCATCTTGGAGTTCACCTCATTTAGCATAACCGCATGATAAAGTTAAAATCAATCATTAAATCTACTGCATTTCTCTTATTTGTTATTTGAATCTATTATTTAGGCATGTTTGTTGTTATTTCTATCATTCTCCTTTGCTTTTGTAGTTGCATATTTGGTATTTTGTATCTATTTTTGTGATTGCAGGTTTTTGATGAATTCGTCGAATTCGTCAGATCTCAGATGATTTCATATGATCTCAGATGATTGACTATGATTTGAGATGATTCTATGAAATATCAGATGATTACGTATGAGTTGAGATGATCTGGACTGCTACAAAACTTAGAATCTTCATCAGACATCCGGAATCAGGTATGTTCTATCCCATTTAGCACATTCTCTGTGTTTAGCATTTATTCATATTTTTTGTATCCATAAAAATCAGCATTGGCATATAGAATAGTTTAGATTCATCTTGGCCAAACCTAGGAATTGAATGATTAAAGTACAAAATGAACACATCAAACCCACTATCAACCTAGGTGTGGAAGCTGCCACTCAAAAGTTTCCTGGTGAACCCACCATCCATCAAAAATTCACCCTTATACCCCTCCCCCGAGAGGCGGGACCTTCAAAGGGCCTCTCAGTCCGAGGTATTGTCCCATCCTTCTCGCATCCCCCTTTCGGGCGTGGATCCTATAGCCTGAAGGTAAGGATGCAAAAAATTTGGAGCGATACATTTTGGTGAACCCGACGTGAAAACTAAAAACCTTTTGAAAACAATCCAAAAAAAAAAAATCAAAACATAAATGCATTTAGAATCAAAGATTGCATATCATATTTAGATGGTAGATTATAATAAAAGACGAGTTGTCACCATTAATGTTGAGAATCAATTAGCAGCCATAGAGATTAATTCTTTGCTTAGAGTATCTCAAACATATAGAGTCCCACCTTTATGGGACGAGCTTAATAGGAGATTGAATCTCATTTCATCTAGAGCAACCGAACTTAGGCAAATCAAGAGGTTTGTCCTAGATAGAATCCTGGATCCCGATCAAGTGACCTTGTATCATGAGCTTCAGAGAGCTTGCCATAGGTGGTTAGCAGATAAAAGAGCCCTTGTGTCTTCTGAATTGTACACCTTTGAGGAATACCTCGATAATGCAGTTGTAGTACATAAATTTCTATCTCGTATAGAGGACCAAGAGGTCGTTCTTACGGATAGAAAAAGATGGAATAGAGTTCCTAGAGCTGTGTTATATCGAGAGTATTGCCATGAGATCTATTTTTACAAGACAGAGTCTAAACGAGATAATATCACTATAGCACACTTTATCAAGTTCTTGAAAAACCATTTCCAATTTGAAGAGGAGCATTTCATGACTCCTGATGAACTTGATCCTATCAATGACATCTATAAACTATTTATAGAAAACTAAGCTATTCTTTTATTATTGTTATTTCTTGCATTTAGTGTGTTGTTTATTGTCTTTATAAGCATAAAAAAACAAAAAAATAAAAAAAAATAAAAACAAAACAAAATCATAACAAAAATCAAAACATTTTCTTTTAAGCATTATAGTAGGTATATAATTAAAATATATACCTCCCAAATTTGTTGCAAATATATTAATATATATTTGCTAAAATCTAAATTTAGACATAATGACTAGACTCAGGAATGGAAAACAAACTGAAGTAGAAGAAGATTGGTTAAGAAAACCAGAAAATAACCCAGATGTCCTTCCTGAAGACCCAATTCAGGAAGAAGGAACCTTTGACCAACAAGAAGAAGAATTTGTTGTAGGAAATGAACAAAAAGAAAATGATAGAGAGGAAGGATCCTCATCCCCTAAAATATCTCCGGAAGGAGCTATTACTTTTGAGAACATGGAACATTTTTGGAAGTTCCTCAATACTAATATTGGCACTCTTAATAGAGCAGTCCATATGGACAAAGATCAAATTAGTGACACTCAAGCAACCCTAGAAGACATATATCACACACGCACTAATCCCTTGTCCTTCGTTGATCAAGAAAGTGATCAAGCTGGACCATCCAATTTGGATATGGCTGCTATAATCCAGAACACGCAACAACAACAGGTTACCCAACCACCTAGAGTGCCTGTTACCAAGCCTAGGGTTATTCCCACACAAAAGAAACCTTCATTCACTGCTCTATTTTGCCAAGCTATTGATCAATATACCTCAAATCAACAAAAGCCTAAAACAAAACCAAATACCAATTTCCAACAATCTGGGATACAACATAATGCTACAACAAATCTTCTTCATAATACTCTTCCTACCAACCATTTGCATAACAACAATATAGCATCTAATCCTTATGTCACGCCATCCTACGCTCACAAATCCCATACTCATGTACCACCGAACCAATATGGTGGACAAACTGGTAATCTGGAAGCCATGGTGAAACAGTTAGTCTCCCGCATGGACCAGATAGATCCCTACCGTCCCTCGTACAATTATCGAGAGATGTGTAGTCAGCCTCTAGATCCTATAGTTGTAGCACAACCATATCCCAAACACTTTCCTATGCCTGTCCTACCTATATACAAAGGAACCGAAGATCCCATAGAGCATCTTCGTATGTTTAGGATAGCATGTCATGATATATCACATGATGACTTGTTATTACTAAAAATGTTCCCAAAAAGTTTAGGAGGGATGGCATTGGAGTGGTATTATCAACTACCCACTCATTCTTTGAGAAATTTCGAAGAAACCGTTGAGTCTTTTGTGCATCAATTTAGTGCCTATATCGAAAGGCATGTAACCATTAAAGATTTGTACAACCTAAAACAAGACAAAGATGAGTGTTTTGCTGACTTCTTAGCTCGATGGAGGTAGTTGATAGGAAAATTACACTTTGTGTTACCTTATCGAGAAATGTTGGATATCTTTATCAATAATTTACAAGAACAACTATCCTATGAATTATCAACTACTACCTTGACCACCTTCGATCAAGCTATAGATTTAGCTCGAAGAGTGGAAGATGCTCTCATTAGGAGAGGTCAGCTCAAAAAGAAAGATGATGAGAAAACATCCAAAAATCAATATAAAAATAAACAAGTTGTGGGTGATGGAGTCATTGATAGCAGAAACATTGCCAATGTTAATACTACGAAAACAACAGAGAAGTTCATATTGAAACCTCTTGATAAACCACCCCAAGAATTTACTAGGTTAAATCAACCTTTATCAACCATTCTCCCGCAACTACTAGCACGAGGTTTGATCCAATTACCAAATATCCGGGAACCTGATCCAACTATACCCGGATACAGAGCTGATTTACATTGTGATTTCCATAGAGGACCTGGACACGCTACCAACTCTTGTAAAATATTAAAACATAAAATACAAGACCTGATTGATAACAATGAGATGGAGGTGCAAGCCTTTCAACCTAAACAAAATCCTCCTAATAATGCTCAAAAGAACATCCCCCAAAATCAGAATCAGAATGCCAATCAATCATTGGACATATTTCAACATCCTTTACCAAAGCATGGTAAAGAGGTGGCTAATCAAATTGAGCATCATAATGTTCCCCCTCCTACCCGATATGTAGGAACTATTAGTGGACAATTACCTATTCATGATCCGCAAGTATTTGACACAACTTTATCCATGGTTACGACCAGACCTCTACATAATATTCGGACACTTGATCTTAGTGATACCGAATATGAGACTGAAAGTGACATGGAAATCACCTCAAATCAATCGAATAGTTCTGAAGATGAATCAGATCCTATTCAACCTATCACAAGTTCTATGGTTCCAGAAGAACCATTTCCTAGAAGAGTCACTACTAGACCATCTTCTCACCAATTACTTTCTAATGAACAAGCCATAAACGCTAGACCAAGACCCATTCATCATCCACAAAATAATATTGTAGGTACCATCGGAGCCGTTACCAGACAACAGGCTCAAAACTCTCAACAGGATCAAACTCAGAACGATGGATCAGCTCCATTTGTTTTGAAAAATCCCAATAAAGGGAATCATGCGCCTAATGTTCAACCTAAGCCTCCTTATAATATTAATGAACAATTATCAAATACTACAGCTAGAATTTCCCTTTTGGACCTTTTAAGATCTTCTCCTACCCATAGGGATGAATTAATGCTCACATTAAGCCAAATGATGGTACCACAAAATATTCAACCTGAAGCCATGTCCAATACTATCATAACTCGAGAAGTCGATTGTATTGACTTTCGAGATAGAGATATACCACAACATAGTCTACATAAGGATAACCCCTTATATATTACTGCCCTAATTGGGGATGTAGCAGTTAAACGAGTCTTGATTGATAATGGTTCATCTTTAAACATATGCACTTTTGACTTCTACCAAATATTTGGGTTTAGAAGTGACGAAATGAAAAGAACTGATATGATTATAAAAGCCTTCAATGACGAAACACAAGAAACATGTGGAGTTATTACTATCCCCTTGCAAGTTGGTCCTAGAACCTTAGACACGACCGTGTTTATTGTACATTGCCCTGCATCGTACAATATACTTTTGGGTCACCCTTGGATCAACGCGATGCGAGCTGTTCCCTCCACTTTACATCAGTGTGTTAAATTCAAATTTAAAAATCAGTTGGTTACCATTCATGGTGATCCTAGACCCTTTGATATGTGTGCTTTGGCAGAACCTGTTGGAGTTCAATTTTGCCCTGCTCTGTCATCCACACATCCTAATTCTCATCACCCACCCAAACGTGTGAAACACACACCCATAACATCATCTACTCTTTCCCCATCAACTACACCTCTACATATAGCTCAACCATCTTCCGAACAAACCACATTAGGACCTCGAAAAGATCCTAAAACTACAACCAATGCTTCTTGTTTTACTCCTATAACTTCCATACCTATAGACTCATCCATCGATATCTCTATAACATCTACATCCACTACAGGCATCCTTTCCACATCCGACGATGTAGGAAATGTTCCTTCTACCTCTTATGCTCTTACTGATGAGCTCTTACCCGATTTATCTAAAATTCTTATATCAGAAAAAACAAACAATGCCATGCAAGATTCCCTTATTTTAAATAAACTCCCACCCTCTCCTCGTACCTTGGGCCTCCCACAGCCTATGGGAAGTATCTACCAAGTCGGGAGTTGTGCTTTTATTTATAAGGGATATGACTGGGGAAGAATACCTAGAAACATCAAGACACATTGTGATGGATATGCTAGATGCTATTTTGCTAATGAGTATATTAAAGCTAAGCCTATAATGCTTAAATTGGGATATAAAGGGAAAGGTTTGGGACCTTCCCAAAATGGTATGAAAGAACCTTTTGAGGTAGAACCATGGCACGCCCGATGTGGTGTGGGCCTATTTCCTAGTAAAGGTCAGCCCTTCCCATTTGAGGATGATGACCATCTCATATGTTACCAAGATTATTTGGATAAACGGGATGTCTTGCATTTAATGAATAAGCCTCTTACATGCAATATGCTATCCATAGCTTACCCTGAGATGATTGCTGAATCCGACGATGAGTTGGAGGGGGATATCTTTCATGATGTCTCCATTGAGGAATTGTTACATAACGGATTTTATTTCGATGGCTCTATACCTAGTATAGCCCAGCTTGAGGCCACGACTCCTCAAGACGAATTATCCAAGCTAACCTTGGAAGAATTACAAGAATTAGGTGTTTCACCCGCCCCACCTAATTTTGAGAGAGATCTACATATGGAAGTAGAAAACATCATAAAAATTAACATTGGAACCAAAGATAACCCTCACATAATCAACATTGGATCAGAATTGAGTCAAGAAAAACAAGATAAATACATTGCATTTCTTAAAGAATATGAAGACGTCTTTGCTTGGACATATGAAGATATGCCGGGATTAGACCCTTACGTAGTTATGCATCACCTAGTAGTCCATCCGGATGCTAAACCTGTTAAACAGAAACTTAGAAAAATGCATCCTAAAGTGGCCTTACTAGTCAAAGGAGAATTAGAAAAACTCTTGAAGGTTATTTTTATACAAGCCATTGATTATGCTGAATGGATCTCAAATGTAGTTCCAGTAACTAAGAAAGAAGCCACTAAAGTTAGGGTTTGCACAGACTTCAGAGATATTAATGTTGCATGCCCTAAAGATGATTTTCCTCTTCCCAACATGGATCAGATCATTGACTTTACTGCTGGGAGTGGAATGATATCCCTAATGGATGGATTCTTTGGTTATAATCAGATCAGGATAGCTCCTGAAGATCAGGCTAAAACAACCTTTATTACCCCTTGGGGAACCTTTTGTTGGAAAGTGATGCCATTCGGTTTAAAGAATGCAGGTGCAACATATCAATGAGCCATGACTTATATCTTTCATGATATGATGCATGATATTCTACATGATTATGTAGATGATATTATAGCTCGTTCCATCAAAGAAGATGATCATTTAGATGACTTGAGAAAAGTATTTGATCGGTTAAGGGAATATCTTATCCGATTAAATCCAGCCAAATGTATATTCGGAGTTAAGTCCGATAAATTATTGGGGTTATAGTTTCTTTACGTGGCATTGAAATTGACCCTCTCAAGATCATGGCTATCATGGATATGCCCGCACCCACAAATATATCTGAATTACGAAGTTTACAAGGTAAGCTTCAAGCTATTCACCGCTTCATCGATAAGTTGGCAGACAAAACCGGACCCTTTCTTAAGCTTCTTAAGAAAGATGTCTCTTTTCATTGGGACGAAGAATGTCAGGAAGCATTTGAACTCCTTAAACAATATCTCCTTAAACCACCGGTGCTTTCACCACCTAGATCTGATCATCCATTTATCTTGTACATTTTTGCTTCAGATTTTGCCTTAGGAGCTATGTTAGCTCAACTTGACGATGAGAAGAAAGAACATGCTAATTATTACATTAGTAGAACCTTAATCAATTATGAAACTCGCTATACCATATTAGAGAAATATAAAGCATATGTCTTACAATTATTATCTTTATTTGATCAAGTTACCTTGGAAGCTATTCCTCGAACTAGCAATCGTGCGAAGCTATGGCTCATATCTCTTTTGCCCTTGGAGTTAGATGACGAATATGCTACCATCATTATTCATCAACTCAGAACCCCTTCAAGCAAATCATGCTTAGAACCTTTGGATGTGTTTCTAATCAACAAAACTACTCCTGAACATTGGTACACTAATATATTTAATTTTCTTCAAAATGGAACCTTCCCTGAAGGTTGTAATAGCAACCTAGGTTATTACGTAGACGAGCAAGTCACTTCATAATTATTGGTAATACCTTGTATAGGAGATCTTTTGAAGGCATCTTATTGAGATGTTTGAATCTAGAAGAATCTAGATCAGCTTTGAGTGAAGCCCACAATGGATCTTGTGGGGGACATTTTAGTGGTAGCGCCATTGCTAAGAAGCTCCTTAGGATAGGATATTTTTGGCCTACCATGGAGAATGATGCACATAATTATGTGTGACATTGCGACAAGTTCCAGAAACATGCTGACCTTGTCCATGCACCTGCACAAGAACTGCAGGCTATTTCATCTCCTTGGCCCTTTTCAAAATGGGGCTTAGACATCATTGGAAAAATCAACCCTGTGTCATCCGATGGACACAAATTCATCATAACCACCATTGAGTATTTCATGAAGTGGGTTGAAGCTATGCCATTAGCTTCTTGCACTGGAACCCAAGTTTCCAAGTTTATTTTTAATCAAATTATTTGTAGGTTTGGAATTCCTGCAAATCTCATCTCAGATAATGGAACTTGTTTCAAAAATAAAGATGTCAAGAAATTATGTCAAAAGTATAAAATTCAACATCGTTGGTCCACTCCCTATTATCCTCAGGGTAATGGCCAAGCAGAAGCATCTAATAAAACATTAATCAAAATCCTCAAAATATTGGTCAATAAATCTGGTCGAGATTGGCACATCCAATTATATCCTGCTTTGTGGGCTTATCGAACTAGCGTTCGTACCCCCATAGGCACTTCACCTTTTGTTTTGGTCTATGGTGCTGAAGCCATTTTTCCCTTTGAATTAGAAGTTCCTTCTTTAGCTCTACTACTTCAAGATACTGAAGTAGGAGATGAATATCATGCTGGCAGATTTAGTCAGCTGGAACTCCTAGATGAAAAGCGCATCAATGCTTTGGAGCATCTTCGTGCCTACCAAAACAAGCTTAAGAGAGCATACCTCAAGAAAGTTCATCATCGATCCTTTGAGATCGGCGACCTTGTCTTAAAAGAAAATAAAAAAATACTAATGCAACTAAAGACCTTAAAGGTAAATTTGAGCCCAACTGGCTTGGACCATATGTCATCACTGCTAAATTTGGATCGGGAGCATATCGATTAGCTACCTTAGATGGTAAAGATCTTAAAGAACCTATGAACATTATGCATCTTAAGCGTTATTATGCATAACATTTGGTCATTTCATCATTTGTATATATTTGTATTTTGCATATTGTTTCATTTTAGCCATTTATATCAAAATATTTTTCAAAAACAGTAATAGTATTTCTTCTTTCAATTCATCAATCAAAATCAAAATATAAAAACATCAAAATCATCAAAATCTTCAAAAACATATTTTATTTTCATACCTGTCAATTCTTGAAGTATTGCAGTTATATTTTCAATTATTTTGGATAAATTAGCATTTATTTGGAATCCCGCACTTTCACATTCACATGAATAAATATCTTGATTTTATTTGGTATGATTATTAATCTCTCTTATATCAAAGTCCACAGTTGAATTAAATAAAGTTTTGAGCATAGAGAACTGATCTTGTTATTTACTTGAACCAAGTATATCTTTTCACATTAAAATGATTTCATTGCAAATTCAATATGATGCTACATAGTAGAAGTGGTTTCTTGAGCGAAAAGTTTCCCCTGCTATCCTATCATGCACATGGTCTAGAATCTTTGAGAATTGACAAAAGGACAAGCTCACCCCTACCCAGAATAAAAATCCCTTGCTCTACAGCTAATCCGAGCAAGTATCCCTAGCATAGGAAGAAAAAGAAAAGTCCAAGAAAAAGAGAAAAAGAAAAATATTATTTTGTACCATCACAACAATATTTCAGCATTATCTCAATATCAAGCAAAAATACAAAAAAAAAAAAAAAGAAAAGAGAAAAGCAAAAGCAAAATGCAATAAAATCCCTTTCCCTACCCCTTGAAAAGAAAAGAAGGGTGAATGAGCTTGAATCCCTGGAATTCTCAATTATTCAAAAACTGTGAGGTAAGCCCCATAACAGGTGGTTTGTGCCCAACCCGCTTGGCCTTGGGTAATTCCTAGCGTGGTGATATGTCTGTCACATTAGCGACCTTCTTTTGTATAGACCTATGTCGGCTTATGGATTAGCTAGCTCTTGATAACCCAACTTACATAGTAGTCTGGTACGGTTACATGCATATAAATCATGGTCAACGAACATTCATTTGGTTAAGTCAAATTACTTGTATCAAATTATCTTGCTCAAAATTGGTGAATGAACAATACAATTGCACACACATTTGTATTTGAGAGATTCTCTATCATTATGATAAATCAAGATCGGCAATGAACTCACATATGCACATGAGGGTTCCTTATAAATCTACATTTGTCTTTGAGATAATTTAAAATATTTCTGCAACTCTTTTGGAATAAATTTTATTCTTATTTCAGAACATCTGTTTAGTATAAACACAATTACATACATTGTTTTCAAAAATCCAAAATTATTTTAAACAACCTATTACAAAATCTAGCAAATAAAGTCATGTTCATATTATTATTTTTTGTTTATCAAAAATCAAAAATCAATCATGCAATAAAACTAAAATATCAATTTCTTCTTTGGATTTCGCGATGATGGTATAAGTCTATACCTATAATTCTATGCCTAGCGCAAACCATTGTTCTAATTTTATTTTCCCATTTATTTTAAAAAAAATTCATAAAAACATATGACTTACATCATTATGTTACACAATTGTGCTTTAAAACGAACGAACACTTATTCTATTTCATGTCATTATGTCAACATTCAATTTTGCAACCATGGTATAATTCCTAAGGAATTGTTCAAAATTTTATCACACTTAGGAATTTATGCCTAGCAAAATCATATTTCTTTTAGTATCTCATGCATACTATTTTTATGAAAATCTGAAAACAAATCATCAACCATCATCATTTCCATCATCACAACACAAAGTCTTAAGACAGTCTCTTAAGCATTCTTTTACTTTTAGCAATATTTCTATACTGGGATTAGCTTGACGACCGAAGCGAGCGGCGACTCCATGAAATGGTCTATAACAATGACAATGTCCTTTGAAATTATTGTTAGAAGTCCCTTTTATTTTTCATCAAATCACACCAAAACAACCAATTGTTTACATCAGATTATTTCATTTAAATTTTACGACATGACATAAAATTATAATATTTCCAAATGACATAATTACATGAATCATCAATCAAAATTCAAACATTAAAGCATCATACAACATATACACAAGTCATATCATCAAAAAGACCATATATATATATCAACAAATTATGTACATCATATCAAAACTGGATTGGTATGCCACAATCAATACCCTGGCATACTCAATCCTCTCAAAAAATATATAATAATAAATACAATCTCTATGTAGTGAGCGTCTAGCCTCGAGAAGCCCTCGAGCTCTCAGCCTCATCTCCTCTCCCACCCTGAGGTGGAGGAGGTGGTCCCATAGAGGTCCGCCCTATGTCGTGGGTCCTCGACGTCGATCGTGAGGATGTCCTCGATGACCCCATCCTGATCGGCCCTGCAATGTCGGTTGGTAGCTGTAACCTCTGGCTCTCTGGAACCATCTGGTAGTATGCTCCCTGGTAGAATGTAGTCTGAGCCATAGACCATGCCAACTCCTGCATGCTCGCTCCTCCGCCTCGAGCTCTGAGCCATGTAGCCTCATCCTGTAGTGTCTGCACCTGAGCCCGGGAGGTGGGCAACCTCAGCCCGGAGAGCCGTCGTCTCGTTGCTCTCCCCTACCTCGACACCCTTGCCCTTATCGGGTGATGGTGGTCTCTCCCCCTACTAAGAAGGGAGTCCCTCCTCCCTCCTCCTCCCTATCTGCTGTGGTCTCTATGGAGCCCGTGCCATCCTCTGGCATCTCTCCTATGGAGACCGTCATTGCTCTCTCCCATCGTGACCCCACGTTGCCTCAATAGTAGCCTGGCATCGCCTCCCCATCCATCGCACAATAGCATGCACTGGACCCTGTGCCCTCATCATCCGAGGAGGGTGGATGCCTACATACCAGGCATCATATCCATCGATAACCCTAGTGTCGTCACCATCCACTAGCTGGATGGGGGCATCATCCATATCCTAACTCCAGAACCGCTGCATGTCTAGAGCCCCGCTCAATGTAGTACTATCCCAAATAGTCTAGGAGTACTCATAATCCCTGAGAGAAGGGATCCCCTACTGTAGACCGAACTATCATAGTACTCGATCATAGCGGTGGAGCTCTACCTCTCCCCGCTCCATCCTTAGCCAGTAGACTCACCTGATGCGAGCCAGCTCCTGCCCATCCTCTGCCCACCCGGGGTGCTCTCGCCATGGCCTCCAGGTGATCTGGTCTAGGATGAGGTCATCTAGCAACCTCCGTGACATCGACAGATCTATCCACCACTGTGACCCCCTTTGTAGCCACCAGTAGAAAACCTAGGGCCTCTCTCGGTCAACCCCTATCAATGGGAGCCCTATCGGCCTCCGCACCATGATGTGCTCCCAGCACCAAACCTAGTAGTGATGTCAAGACCAGACATCGACCTCCCTTGTATACGACCCCATGTAGGATCCTATACAAGCGGCATAGTACAAAGCTGCCCCATGCAAACCTGTATCCGTGGTCTCTCATGTCGCAAACCATATCTGAGAGGAGCCATGGTAATCTGCACCCACTCTGGTGGCACAATAGTAAGCCACCTACCACCCCTACCAAAACTTGAGTCAGCCTAGATGCCCCAGGCATCTGCCTTAGAGACTCGATGTTCACCCCGCCCTTCTCCAGGGTGAAGCTCGGGTCTCTAGTCAATCTCATCATAGCCTGGCCCTGATTGGCCGTAGGCGTCATCAACCATCCCTGTATGGGGATCCTCATGATCCTCCATACGTCCTCTAGTGTGGGAGCCATCTCCCCTATCGATAGCCAAAAACAGGATGACCCCGGATACCACCTCTCTGCTAGGGCTGTCAGTAGCCCCATGTCCGTCGGTACTTGTGGCATCTCTGCCACATGCTGTAGCCCGACCTGTGCTAGTCGGTCATGCTCTGCCTGGTCGAGCATGGCTATGTCATCTCTTAGCCCATCATATTTCCATTCTCGACTCTTTAGTAATCCCTTCTACAAAACAAACAATAAAACAACAAAATTCATTAATAAATCAATCATTAAAATCAAATTAAACACATTTTAATCAAGCTTAATTTCTTAAAAATGATGATATCGTCCACCATTGGATGATATCATCCCAAATTGGGCAAAATCATCCTTTGTTAGGATGAAATCATCTCTGATTTCGCAACTTGGGGATCGCCCCTTGTTGGACGAGATCGCCCCTAGTTCATCGATTTTACCCTCGGACGAAATCGATGATCTAGGGATGATTTCGATGAAATAGGGACGATTTCGTCTTGACATCGTCGATGGCCTAAAAATGGCCGTGATGCCCCAAACAATCAAAATTTAAAACAAAAAATTGCACAAATTAAATTCAAACCTAATCTACTAGGATTAGATCCTTACCCGTAGCCCGCGCTGGACCTCTGTCGCTCTGTGCATTGTCTCCACCATTTTTCTCTCTGTAGAGCTCTAAAACAGTAAAAATGAATAGTAAAAATGAATTAGGGTTTTACCCTATTTTTCTTAATTTTATTTAAAAACAACAACATTTTAATTTTTGCTTTTCGCATTTTTACCTCAAACGTTCGATTTGGGTAAAAACACGGAGGGGGCACCATAGTCAGAGATCGTACGATTCGACCTAGAATCGTCGTCTAGAAAATTGAGTACATTTTTGCTTTCTCGTAAAATGGGAAAAACTCGTCTTTAACGCATTTTCTTCGAAAAATTCGCTAAAGAGGGGGCAAAATGTAGCACCCTAAAATTGGCACAATTAAACCTTAGTAAAAAGATAAAAATTCAAATTTTAACCTCAAACTTCCCGTTAACCACCTGTTACCCGCTTTCCTCATTTTTCATGCCATTTTTAGGATTTGTTTTGACCGTTGGACGATATCATCGCAGATTAGACGAAATCATCCCAGATCTGACGAATTCATCTGGAACAGAACGTCCAGACGATTTCGTCCCAAAACCAAATTTTCATAATTAGCTTCTGTTTCAACGACCTCTCTAACCTGGGCAGAAAGCGTGTCTGCGAGTTAGAGATCTCCCCGTTGGAGATCTCCCAAATTGGGATGATCTCCAACCTCCTAACCTCTCCCTAATCCTATATAAACTGAGATTTTCTCAGTTTATCCCCCTGAACTCTCTGCCTGAAACTCTGCTTAAACCCCCTGAACTTCCACGCACCTCAGAGCATCCTCACACCATCATTTGCATTCTGTATTTCATGTTTTCTTGCAGGAACTTTACTATTTTTTAGTCGAAGCTAGCTCGGATCGTCGCAAGCGATTCCGGACGATTTCGGACGATCCTGTCGAGGAGCACAGATGATCTCGTACGATTGGAGGTGATCCCGATTGTAGTCCAGATTGGGGGCAATCAGAGTCTAGAGTTTGCATCTCTTTATCATTTTTTTGCATTTCTTTATACATTATCTTAGTTATTATATTTATGCATCTTGGAGTTCACCTCATTTAGCATAACCGCATGATAAAGTTAAAATCAATCATTAAATCTACTGCATTTTTCTTATTTGTTATTTGAATCTATTATTTAGGCATGTTTGCTATTATTTCTATCATTCTCCTTTGCTTTTGCAGTTGCATATTTGGTATTTTGTATCTATTTTTGTGATTGCAGGTTTTTGACAATTCTGACGAATTCATCAGATCTTAGATGATTCCATCTGATCTCAGATGATCGACTATGATTTGAGATGATTCTATGAAATTTCAGATGATTACGTACGAGTTGAGATGATCTGGACTGCTACAAAACTCAGAATCTTCATCAGACATCCGGAATCAGGTATGTTCTATCCCATTCGGCACATTCTCTATGTTTAGCATTTATTCATATTTTTTGTATCCATAAAAATCAGCATTGGCATATAGAATAGTTTAGATTCATCTTGGCCAAACCTAGGAATTGAATGATTAAAGTACAAAATGAACACATCAAACCCACTATCAACCTAGGTGTGGAAACTGCCACTCAAAATTTTCTTGGTGAACCCACCATCCATCAAAAATTCACCCTTATACCCCTCCCCGAGAGGCGGGACCTTCAAAGGGCCTCTCGGTCCGAGGTATTGTCCCATCCTTCTCGCATCCCCCTTTCGGGCGTGGATCCTATAGCCTGAAGGTAAGGATGCAAAAAATTTGGAGCGATACATTTTGGTGAACCCGACGTGAAAACTAAAAACCTTTTGAAAACAATCCAAAAAAAAAATCAAAACATAAATGCATTTAGAATCAAAGATTGCATATCATATTTAGATGGTAGATTATAATAAAAGACGAGTTGTCACCATTAATGTTCAAAATCAATTAGCAGCCATAGAGATTAATTCTTTGCTTAGAGTATCTCAAACATATAGAGTCCCACCTTTATGGGATGAGCTTAATAGGAGATTGAATCTCATTTCATCTAGAGCAACCGAACTTAGGCAAATCAAGAGGTTTGTCCTAGATAGAATCCTGGATCCCGATCAAGTGACCTTGTATCATGAGCTTCAGAGAGCTTGCCATAGGTGGTTAGCAGATAAAAGAGCCCTTGTGTCTTCTGAATTGTACACCTTTGAGGAATACCTCGATAATGCAGTTGTAGTACATAAATTTTTGTCTCGTATAGAGGACCAAGAGGTCGTTCTTACGGATAGACAAAGATGGAATAGAGTTCCTAGAGCTGTGTTATATCGAGAGTATTGCCATGAGATCTATTTTTACAAGACAGAGTCTGAAACAGATAATATCACTATAGCACACTTTATCAAGTTCTTGAAAAACCATTTCCAATTTGAAGAGGAGCATTTCATGACTCCTGATGAACTTGATCCTATCAATGACATCTATAAACTATTTATAGAAAACTAAGCTATTCTTTTATTATTGTTATTTCTTGCATTTAGTGTGTTGTTTATTGTCTTTATAAGCATAAAAAAAAAAAAAAAAAAATAAAAAAAACAAAACAAAATCATAACAAAAATCAAAACATTTTCTTTTAAGCATCATAGTAGGTATATAATTAAAATATATACCTCCCAAATCTATTGCAAATATATTAATATATATTTGCTAAAATCTAAATTTAAACATAATGACTAGACTCAGGAATGGAAAACAGACTGAAGTAGAAGAAGATTGGTTAAGAAAACCAGAAAATAACCCAGATGTCCTTCCTGAAGACCCAATTCAGGAAGAAGGAACCTTCGACCAACAAGAAGAAGAATTTGCTGTAGGAAATGAACAAAAAGAAAATGATAGAGAGGAAGGATCCTCATCCCCTAAAATATCTCCAGAAGGAGCTGTTACTTTTGAGAACATGGAACATTTCTGGAAGTTCCTCAATACTAATATTGGCACTCTTAATAGAGCAGTCCATATGGACAAAGATCAAATTAGTGACACTCAAGCAACCCTAGAAGACATATATCACACACGCACTAATCCCTTGTCCTTCGTTGATCAAGAAAGTGATCAAGCTGGACCATCCAATTTGGATATGGCTGCTATAATCCAGAACACGCAACAACAATAGGTTACCCAACCACCTAGAGTGCCTGTTACTAAGCCTAGGGTTATTCCCACACAAAAGAAACCTTCATTCACTGCTCTATTTCGCCAAGCTATTGATCAATATACCTCAAATCAACAAAAGCCTAAAACAAAACCAAATACCAATTTCCAACAATCTGGGATACAACATAATGCTACAACAAATCTTCTTCATAATACTCTTCCTACCAACCATTTGCATAACAACAATATAGCATCTAATCCTTACGTCACGCCATCCTACGCTCACAAATCCCATACTCATGTACCACCGAACCAATATGGTGGACAAAGCGGTAATCTGGAAGCCATGGTGAAACAGTTAGTCTCCCGCATGGACCAGATAGATCCCTACCATCCCTCGTACAATTATCGAGAGATGTGTAGTCAGCCTCTAGATCCTATAGTTGTAGCACAACCATATCCCAAACACTTTCCTATGCCTGTCCTACCTATATACAAAGGAACTGAAGATCCCATAGAGCATCTTCATATGTTTAGGATAGCATGTCATGATATATCACATGATGACTTGTTATTACTAAAGATGTTCCCAAAAAGTTTAGGAGGGATGGCATTGGAGTGGTATTATCAACTACCCACTCATTCTTTGAGGAATTTCGAAGAAACCGCTGAATCTTTTGTGCATCAATTTAGTGCCTATATCGAAAGGCATGTAACCATTAAATATTTGTACAACCTAAAACAAGACAAAGATGAGTGTTTTGCTGACTTCTTAGCTCGATGGAGGCAGTTGATAGGAAAATTACACTTTGTGTTACCTTATCGAGAAATGTTGGATATCTTTATCAATAATTTACAAGAACAACTATCCTATGAATTATCAACTGCTACCTTGACCACCTTCGATCAAGCTATAGATTTAGCTCGAAGGGTGGAAGATGCTCTCATTAGGAGAGGTCAGCTCAAAAAGAAAGATGATGAGAAAACATCCAGAAATCAATATAAAAATAAACAAGTTGTGGGTGATGGAGTCACTGATAGCAGAAACATTGCCAATGTTAATACTATGAAAACAACAGAGAAGTTCATATTGAAACCTCTTGATAAACCACCCCGAGAATTTACTAGGTTAAATCAACCTTTATCAACCATTCTCCCGCAACTATTAGCACGAGGTTTGATCCAATTACCAAATATCCGGGAACCTGATCCAACTATACCCGGATACAGAGCTGATTTACATTGTGATTTCCATAGAGGGCCTGGACACGCTACCAACTCTTGTAAAATATTAAAACATAAAATACAAGACCTGATTGATAACAATGAGATGGAGGTGCAAGCCTTTCAACCTAAACAAAATCCTTCTAATAATGCTCAAAAGAACATCCCCCAAAATCAGAATCAGAATGCCAATCAATCATTGGACATATTTCAACATCCTTTACCAAAGCATGGTAAAGAGGTGGCTAATCAAATTGAGCATCATAATGTTCCCCCTCCTACCCGATATGTAGGAACTATTAGTGGAAATTCACCTACTCATGATGTGGAAGTATTTGACACAACTTTATCCATGGTTACGACCAGACCTCTACATAATATTCGGACACTTGATCTTAGTGATACCGAATATGAGACTGAAAGTGACATGGAAATCACCTCAAATCAATCGAATAGTTCTGAAGATGAATCAGATCCTGTTCAACCTATCACAAGTTCTATGGTTCCAGAAGAACCATTTCCTAGAAGAGTCACTACTAGACCATCTTCTCACCAAATACTTTCTAATGAACAAGTCATAAACACTAGACCAAGACCTATTCATCATCCGCAAAATAATATTGTAGGTACCATCGGAGCCGTTACTAGACAACAGGCTCAAAACTCTCAACAAGATCAAACTCAGAACGATGGATCAGCTCCATTTGTTTTGAAAAATCCCAATAAAGGGAATCATGTGCCTAATGTTCAACCTAAGCCTCCTTATAATATTAATGAACAATTATCAAATACTACAGCTAGAATTTCCCTTTTGGACCTTTTAAGATCTTCTCCTACCCATAGGGATGAATTAATGCTCACATTAAGCCAAATGATGGTACCACAAAATATTCAACTTGAAGCCATGTCCAATACTATCATAACTCGAGAAGTCGATTGTATTGACTTTCGAGATAGAGATATACCACAACATAGTTTACATAAGGATAACCCCTTATATATTACTGCCCTAATTGGGGATGTAGCGGTTAAACGAGTCTTGATTGATAATGGTTCATCTTTAAACATATGCACTTTTGACTTCTACCAAAGATTTGGGTTTAGAAGTGATGAAATGAAAAGAACTGATATGATCATAAAAGCCTTCAATGACGAAACACAAGAAACATGTGGAGTTATTACTATCCCCTTGCAAGTTGGTCCTAGAACCTTAGACACGACCGTGTTTATTGTACATTGCCCTGCATCGTACAATATACTTTTGGGTCACCCTTGGATCAACGCGATGCGAGCTGTTCCCTCCACTTTACATCAGTGTGTTAAATTCGAATTTAAAAATCAGTTGGTTACCATTCATGGTGATCCTAGACCCTTTGATATGTGTGCTTTGGCAGAACCTGTTGGAGTTCAATTTTGCCCTGCTCTGTCATCCACACATCCTAATTCTCATCACCCACCCAAACGTGTGAAACACACACCCATAACATCATCTACTCTTTCAACTACACCTCTACATATAGCTCAACCATCTTCCGAACAAACCACATTAGGACCTCGAAAAGATCCTAAAACTACAACCAATGCTTCTTGTTTTACTCCTATAACTTCCATACCTATAGACTCATCCATCGATATCTCTATAACATCTACATCCACTACAGGCATCCTTTCCACATCCGACGATGTAGGAAATGTTCCTTCTACCTCTTATGCTCTTACTGATGAGCTCTTACCCGATTTATCTAAAATTCTTATATCAGAAAAAACAAACACTGCCATGCAAGATTCCCTTATTTTAAATAAACTCCCACCCTCTCCTCGTACCTTGGGCCTCCCACAGCCTATGGGAAGTATCTACCAAGTCGGGAGTTGTGCTTTTATTTATAAGGGATATGACTAGGGAAGAATACCTAGAAACATCAAGACACATTGTGATGGATATGCTAGATGCTATTTTGCTAATGAGTATATTAAAGCTAAGCCTATAATGCTTAAATTGGGATATAAAGGGAAAGGTTTGGGACCTTTCCAGAATGGTATGAAAGAACCTTTTGAGGTAGAACCATGGCCCGCCCGATGTGGTGTGGGCCTATTTCCTAGTAAAGGTCAGCCCTTCCCATTCGAGGATGATGACCACCTCATATGTTACCAAGATTATTTGGATAAACGGGATGTCTTGCATTTAATGAATAAGCCTCTTACATGTAATATGTTATCCATAGCTTACCCTGAGATGATTGCCGAATCCGACGATGAGTTGGAGGGGGATATCTTTCATGATGTCTCCATTGAGGAATTGTTACATAACGGATTTTATTTCGATGGCTCTATACCTAGTATAGCCCAGCTTGAGGCCACGACTCCTCAAGATGAATTATCCAAGCTAACTTTGGAAGAATTACAAGAATTAGGTGTTTCACCCACCCCACCTAATTTTGAGAGAGATCTACATATGGAAGTAGAAAACATCATAAAAATTAACATTGGAACCAAAGATAACCCTCACATAATCAACATTGGATCAGAATTGAGTCAAGAAAAACAAGATAAATACATTGCATTCCTTAAACAATATGAAGACGTCTTTGCTTGGACATATGAAGATATGCCAGGATTAGACCCTTATGTAGTTATGCATCACCTAGTAGTCCATCCGGATGCTAAACCTGTTAAACAGAAACTTAGAAAAATGCATCCCAAAGTGGCCTTACTAGTCAAAGGAGAATTAGAAAAACTCTTAAATGTTATTTTTATACAAGCCATCGATTATGCTGAATGGATCTCGAATGTAGTTCCAGTAACTAAGAAAGAAGCCACTAAAGTTAGGGTTTGCATAGACTTCAGAGATATTAATGTTGCATGCCCTAAAGATGATTTTCCTCTTCCCAACATGGATCAGATCATTGAATTTACTGCTGGGAGTGGAATGATATCCCTAATGGATGGATTTTCTGGTTATAATCAGATCAGGATAGCTCCTGAAGATCAGGCTAAAACAACCTTTATTACCCCTTGGGGAACCTTTTGTTGGAAAGTGATGCCATTCGGTTTAAAGAATGCAGGTGCAACATATCAACGAGCCATGACTTATATCTTTCATGATATGATGCATGATATTCTACATGATTATGTAGATGATATTATAGCTCGTTCCATCAAAGAAGATGATCATTTAAATGACTTGAGAAAAGTATTTGATCGGTTAAGGGAATATCTTATCCGACTAAATCCAGCCAAATGTATATTCGGAGTTAAGTCCGGTAAATTATTGGGGGTTATAGTTTCTTTACGTGGCATTGAAATTGACCCTCTCAAGATCATGGCTATCACTGATATGCCCGCACCCACAAATATATCAGAATTACGAAGTCTACAAGGTAAGCTTCAAGCTATTCGCCGCTTCATCGATAAGTTGGCAGACAAAACCGGACCCTTTCTTAAGCTTCTTAAGAAAGATGTCTCTTTTCATTGGGACGACGAATGTCAGGAAGCATTTGAACTCCTCAAGCAATATCTCCTTAAACCACCGGTGCTTTCCCCACCTAGATCTGATCGTCCATTTATTTTGTACATTTTTGCTTTCGATTTTGCCTTAGGAGCTATGTTAGCTCAACTTGACGATGAGAAGAAAGAACGTGCTAATTATTACATTAGCAGGACCTTAATCAGTTATGAAACTCGCTATACCGTATTAGAGAAGTTATGTCTAGCAGTCATATTTTCTACACAGAAACTATGACATTATATGCTCAGTCAAAAAACGTATGTTATTGCCAAATTCGACCCTTTGCGATATCTCATGAGTCGACCGTACTTATCTGGTCGCACAACAAAGTGGGTTCTTGCGCTAAGCGAGTTTGAACTCATGTTTATAGGACAAAAGTTTGTTAAAGGTCAAATCATAGCAGATCAATTAGCTGCTGCACCCTTAGAGTCTACCCATCCCCTCATCATTGAGTTTCCTGATGAATGCCTTAAACTAGAGGCAGACCATCCAGAGCAATGGTCCCTATACTTTGACGGAGCCCGATGTATGAGTGGGGCTGGTGCAGGTATTATTTTAATATCTCTATAGAAACATCTTATACCTCTATCCTTCAAACTAACATTTGCTTGCACCAATAACACTGCTGAATATGAAGCTCTTATCCTTGGATTACGAGCTGCCTTGGCACTAAAAATTAAAAATTTATTGGTTTTCGATGATTCTCAACTTGTCATAAATCAAATCAATGATGTTTATCAGACCAGAGATGATAAATTATGCCCATATAAAGCATATGTCTTACAATTATTATCTTTATTTGATCAAGTTACCTTGGAAGCTATTCCTCGAACTAGCAATCGTGCGGTTGATGCTATGGCTGCAGTTGCATCTCTTTTGCCCTTGGAGTTAGATGACGAATATGCTACCATCATTATTCATCGACTCCAGGAACCCGCTTCAAGAAAATCATGCTTAGAACCTTTGGATGTGTTTCTAATCAATGAAACTACTCCTGAACATTGGTACACTGATATATTTAATTTTCTTCAAAATGGGACCTTTCCTGAAGGTTGTAATAGCAACCAACGTAGGTTATTACGTAGACGAGCAAGTCGCTTCATGATTATTGGTAATACCTTGTATAGGAGATCTTTTGAAGGCATCTTACTGAGATGTTTGAATCTAGCAGAATCTAAATCAGCTTTGAGTGAAGCCCACAATGGATCTTGTGGGGGACATTTTAGTGGTAGCGCCATTGCTAAGAAGCTCCTTAGGATAGGATATTTTTGGCCTACCATGGAAAATGATGCACATAATTATGTGCGACATTGCGACAAGTGCCAGAAACATGCTGACCTTGTCCATGCGCCTGCACAAGAACTGCAGGCTATTTCATCTCCTTGGCCCTTTTCAAAATGGGGCTTAGACATCATTGGAAAAATCAACCCTGTGTCATCCGATGGACACAAATTCATCATAACCGCCATTGAGTATTTCATGAAGTGGGTTGAAGCTATGCCATTAGCTTCTTGCACTGGAACCCAAGTTTCCAAGTTTATTTTTAATCAAATTATTTGTAGGTTCGGAATTCCTGCAAATCTCATCTCAGATAATGGAACTTGTTTCAAAAATAAAGATGTCAAAAAATTATGTCAAAAATATAAAATTCAACATCGTTGGTCCACTCCCTATTATCCTCAGGGTAATGGCCAAGCAGAAGCATCTAATAAAACACTAATTAAAATCCTCAAAATATTGGTCAATAAATCTGGTCGAGATTGGCACATCCAATTATATCCGGCTTTGTGGGCTTATCGAACTAGCGTTCGTACCCCCATAGGCACTTCACCTTTTGTTTTGGTTTATGGTGCTGAAGCCATTTTTCCCTTTGAATTAGAAGTTCCTTCTTTAGCTCTACTACTTCAAGATACTGAAGTAGGAGATGAATATCATGCTGGCAGATTTAGTCAGCTGGAACTCCTAGATGAAAAGCGCATCAATGCTTTGGAGCATCTTCGTGCCTACCAAAACAAGCTTAAGAGAGCATACCTCAAGAAAGTTCATCAGCGATCCTTTGAGATCGATGACCTTGTCTTAAAAGAAAATCAAAAAAATACTAATGCAACTAAAGACCTTAAAGGTAAATTTGAGCCCAACTGGCTTGGACCATATGTCATCACTGCTAAATTTGGATCGGGAGCATATCGATTAGCTACCTTAGATGGTAAAGATCTTAAAGAACCTATGAACATTATGCATCTTAAGTGTTATTATGCATAACATTTGGTCCTTTTTCATCATTTATATATATTGTGTATTTTGCATATTGTTTCATTTTAGCCATTTCTATCAAAATATTTTTCAAAAATAGTAATAGTATTTCTTCTTGCAATTCATCAATCAAAATCAAAATATAAAAACATCAAAATCGTCAAAATCTTCAAAAACATATTTTATTTTCATACCTGTCAATTCTTGAAGTATTGCAATTATATTTTCAATTATTTTGGATAAATTAGCATTTATTTGGAATCCCGCACTTTCACATTCACATGAATAAATATCTTGATTTTATTTTGTATGATTATTAATCTCTCTTATATCAAAGTCCACAGTTGAATTAAATAAAGTTTTGAGCATAGAGAACTGATCTTGTTATTTACTTGAACCAAATATATCTCTTCACATTAAAATGATTTCATTGCAAATTCAATATGATGCTACATAGTAGAAGTGGTTTCTTGAGCGAAAAGTTTCCCCTGCTATCCTATCATGCACATGGTCTAGAATCTTTGAGAATTGACAAAAGGACAAGCTCACCCCTACCCAGAATAAAAATCCCTTGCTCTACAGCTAATCCGAGCAAGTATCCCTAGCATAGGAAGAAAAGAAAAGTCCAAGAAAAAGAGAAAAAGAAAAATATTATTTTGTATCATCACAGCAATATTTCAGCATTATCTCAATATCAAGCAAAAATACAAAAAAAAAAAAAAAAAAGAGAAAAAGAAAAGCAAAAGCAAAATGCAATAAATCCCTTTCCCTACCCCTTGAAAAGAAAAGAAGGGTGAATGAGCTTGAATCCCTGGAATTCTCAATTATTCAAAAACTGTGAGGTAAGCCCCATAACAGGTGGTTTGTGCCCAACCCGCTTGGCCTTGGGTAATCCCTAGCGTGGTGATATGTCTGTCACATTAGCGACCTTCTTTTGTACAGACCTATGTCGGCTTATGGATTAGCTAGCTCTTGATAACCTAACTTACATAGTAGTATGGTACGGTTACATGCATATAAATCATGGTCAACGAACATTCATTTGGTTAATTCAAATTACTTGTATCAAATTATCTTGCTCAAAATTGGTGAATGAACAATACAATTGCACACACATTTGTATTTGAGAGATTCTCTATCATTATGATAAATCAAGATCGGCAATGAACTCACATATGCACATGAGGGTTCCTTACAAATCTACATTTGTCTTTGAGATAATTTAAAATATTTCTGCAACTCTTTTGGAATAAATTTTATTCTTATTTCAGAACATCTGTTTAGTATAAACACAATTACATACATTGTTTTCAAAAATCCAAAATTATTTTAAACAACCTATTACAAAATCTAGCAAATAAAGTCATGTTTATATTATTATTTTTTGTTTATCAAAAATCAAAAATCAATCATGCAATAAAACTAAAATATCAATTTCTTCTTTGGATTTCGTGATGATGGTATAAGTCTATACCTATAATTCTATGCCTAGCGCAAACCATTGTTCTAATTTTATTTTCCATTTATTTTAAACAAATTCATAAAAACATATGACTTACATCATTATGTTACACAATTGTGCTTTAAAATGAACGAACACTTATTCTATTTCATGTCATTATGTCAACATTCAATTTTGCAACCATGGTATAATTTCTAAGGAATTGTTCAAAATTTTATCACACTTAGGAATTTATGCCTAGCAAAATCATATTTCTTTTAGTATCTCATGCATACTATTTTTATGAAAATCTGAAAACAAATCATCAAACCATCATCATTTCCATCATCACAACACAAAGTCTTAAGACAGTCTCTTAAGCATTCTTTTACTTTTAGCAATATTTCTATACTGGGATTAGCTTGACGACCGAGTGAGCGGTGACTCCATGAAATGGTCTATAACAATGACAATGTCCTTTGAAATTATTGTTAGAAGTCCCTTTTATTTTTCATCAAATCACACCAAAACAACCAATTGTTTACATCAGATTATTTCATTTAAATTTTACAACATGACATAAAATTATAATATTTCTAAAATGACATAATTACATGAATCATCAATAATCAATTGCAAAATTCAACATTAAAGCATCATACAACATATACACAAGTCATATCATCAAAAGACCATATATATATATCAACAAATTATGTACATCATATCAAAACTAGACTGGTATGCCACAATCAATAGCCTGGCATACTCAATCCTCTCAAAAAATATATAATAATAAATACAATCTCTGTGCAGTGAGCGTCTAGTCTCGAGAAGCCCTCGAGCTCTCAGCCTCATCTCCTCTCCCACCCTGAGGTGGAGGAGGAGGCCCCATCAGAGTCCGCCCTATGTCGTGGGTCCTCGACATCGATCGTGATGATGTCCTCGATGACCCCATCCTGATCGGCCCTGCAATGTCAGCTGGAAGCTATAACCTCTGGCTCTCTGGAACCATCTGGTAGTATGCTCCCTGGTAGAACGTAGTCTGAGCCATAGACCATGCCAACTCCTGCATGCTCGCTCCTCCCCCGAGCTCTGAGCCATGTAGCCTCATCCTGTAGTGTCTGCACCTGAGCCCGAAGGTGGGCAACCTCATCCGGAGAGCCATCGTCTCGTTGCTCTCCCCTACCTCGACACCCTTGCCCTTATCGAGCGATGGTGGTCTCTCCCCCATCTAAGAAGGGAGTCCCTCCTCCCTCCTTCCTCCTACTATGGCCTCTATGGAGCCTGACCCATCCTCTGGCATCTCTCCTATGGAGACCATCACTGCTCTCTCCCGTCGTGACCCCGCTACCTCAATAGCAGCCTGGCATCGCCTCCCCATCCGATGCACCACGGAGTGCATTGGACCCTACGCCCTCATCATCCAAGGAGGGTGGATGCCTACGTACAAGGCATCATATCCATCGATAACCCTAGTGTCATCACCATCCACTAGCTAGATGGGGGCATCATCCATGTCCTAACTCTAGAACCCTACATATCTGGAGCCTCGCTCAATGTAGTACTATCCCAAATAGTCCGAGAGTACTCATAATCCTTGAGAGAAGGGATCCCCTACTATAGATCAAACTATCATAGAACCCGATCATAGCGGTGGAGCTCTACCTCTCCCGCTCCATCCTCAAGCAGAGACTCACCGATGCGAGCATCCTGCCCATCCTCTACCCACTCAGGGTGCTCTCGCCATGGCCTCTAGGTGATCTGGTCTGGGATGAGGTCATCCAACAACCTTCGTGACATCGACAGATCTATCCATCACTGTGACCCCCTCTATAGCCACCAGTAGAAAACCTGGGGCCTCTCTCGATCAACCCCTATCAGTGGGAGCCCTATCGGACCTCCGCACCATGATGTGCTCCTAGCACCAAACCTATAGTAATGATGTCAAGACCAGACATTGACCTCCCTTGTATACGACCCCATGCAGGATCCTATACAAGTGGCATAGTACAAAGCTGCCCCATGCAAACCTATATCCATGGTCTCTCATATCATAGACTATATCTGAGAGGAGCCATGGTAATCTGCACCCACTCTAGTGGCACAGTAGTAAGCCACCTACCACCCCTACCAAAACTCGAGTCAGCCTAGATGCCCTAGGCATCTACCTTAGAGACTCGATGTTCACCTCACCCTTCTCCAGGGCAAAGCTTGGGTCTCCGATCAATCTCATCATAGCCTGGCCTTGATTGGCCATAGGCATCATCAACCATCCTTGTATGGGGATCCTCATGATCCTCCATACGTCCTCTAGAGTGGGAGCCATCTCCCCTATCGATAACCAAAAATAGGATGACCCTGGATACCACCTCTCTGCTAGGGCTGTCAGTAGCCCCATGTCCGTCGATACTTGTGGCATCTCTACCACATGTTGTAGACCGACCTAAGCTAGTCGGTCACGCTCTACCTGATCAAGAGTGGCCAAGTCATCTCTCAGCCTACCATATTTCCATTCTTGACTCTTTAGTAATCCTTTCTGCAAAACAAACAATAAAACAACAAAATTTCATTAATAAATCAATCATTGCAATCAAATTAAATACATTTTAATCAAGCTTAAAGATGATATCGTCCCAAATTGGGCAAAATCATCCTTTGTTAGGATGAAATCGTCTCCTATTTCACAACTTGGGGATCGCCCCTTGTTGGACGAGATCGCCCCTAGTTCATCGATTTTGCCCTCAGACGAAATCGATGATCTAGGGATGATTTCGATGAAATAGGGACGATTTCATCCCGACGTCGTCGACGGCCTAAAAATGGCCGTGATGCCCCAAACAATCAAAATTTAAAACAAAAAATTGCACAAATTAAATTCAAACCTAATCTACTAGGATTAGATCCTTACCCGTAGCCCGCGTCGGACCTCTGTCGCTCTGTGCTGTCTCCACCATTTTTCTCTCTATAGAGCTCTAGAACAGTAAAAATGAATAGTAAAAATGAATTAGGGTTTTACCCTATTTTTCTTAATTTTATTCAAAAACAACAACATTTTTAATTTTGCTTTTCCGCATTTTTACCTCAAACGTTCGATTTGGGTAAAAACACGGAGGGGGCACCATAGTCAGCAGTCGTACGATTCGACCTAGAATCGTCGTCTAGAAAATTGAGTACATTTTTGCTTTCTCGTAAAATGGGAAGAACTCGTCTTTAACGCATTTTCTTCGAAAAATTTGCTAAAGAGGGGGCAAAATGTAGCACCCTAAAATTGGCACAGTTAAACCTTAGTAAAAGATAAAAATTCAAATTTTAACCTCAAACTGCCCGTTAACCACCTGTTACCCGCTTTCCTCATTTTTCATGCCATTTTTAGGATTTGTTTTGACCGTTGGACGATATCATCGTAGATTAGATGAAATCATCCCAGATCTGACGAATTCATCTGGAACAGAACGTCCAGACGATTTCATCCCAAAACCAAATTTTCATAATTAGCTTCTGTTTCAACAACCTCTCCAACTTGGGTAGAAGCGTGTCTGCATAGTTGGAGATTCCCCCATTGGAGATCTCCCAAATTGGGATGATCCCCAACCTCCTAACCTCTCCCTAATCCTATATAAACTGAGATTTTCTCAGTTTATCCCCATGACTCTCTGCCTGAAACTCTGCTTAAACCCCCTGAACTTCCACGCACCTCAGAGCATCCTCACACCATCATTTGCATTATGTATTTCATGTTTTCTTGCAGGAACTTTACTATTTTTCAGTCGAAGCTAGCTCGGATCGTCGCAAGCGATTCCGGATGATTTCGGACGATCCTGTCGAGGAGCGCAGATGATCTCGTACGATTGGAGGTGATCCCGACTGTAGTCCAGTTTGGGGCAATCAGAGTCTAGAGTTTGCATCTCTTTATCATTTTTTTGCATTTCTTTATACATTATCTTAGTTATTATATTTATGCATCTTGGAGTTCACCTCATTTAGCATAACCGCATGATAAAGTTAAAATCAATCATTAAATCTACTGCATTTTTCTTATTTGTTATTTGAATCTATTATTTAGGCATGTTTGCTGTTATTTCTATCATTCTCCTTTGCTTCTGCAGTTGCATATTTGGTATTTTGTATCTATTTTTGTGATTGCAGGTTTTTGATGAATTTGTCTGATGAATTCATCAGATCTCAGATGATTCCGTCTGATCTCAGATGATCGACTGTGATTTGAGATGATTCTATGAAATTTCAGATGATTACGTACGAGTTGAGATGATCTGGACTGCTACAAAACTTAGAATCTTCATCAGACATCCGGAATCAGGTATGTTCTATCCCATTCGGCACATTCTCTGTGTTTAACATTTATTCATATTTTTTGTATCCATAAAAATCAGCATTGGCATATAGAATAGTTTAGATTCATCTTGGCCAAACCTAGGAATTGAATGATTAAAGTACAAAATGAACACATCAAACCCACTATCAACCTAGGTGTGGAAACTGCCACTCAAAAGTTTCCTGGTGAACCCACCATCCATCGAAAATTCACCCTTATACCCCTCCCCCGAGAGGCGGGACCTTCAAAGGGCCTCTCAGTCCGAGGTATTGTCCCATCCTTCTCGCATCCCCCTTTCGGGCGTGGATCCTATAGCCTGAAGGTAAGGATGCAAAAAATTTGGAGCGATACACTTATGATATTATGAGTGTGTCTATGTAAGTATATCCCCTAAGCATGACATGATTTGGTGTCTACAAATGCCTCTTTTTGTGATGCACTGTGTGGAAAACACAACGCTGAGCAAAAATGTAGTCTGATCCATTTTTAGGGTGTATGGTGATCAATGGTCTAATCAACATCGGATGGCCCAATCATGCAAGATGGCACACATCCCTTGAATAATTTCCTCAATGTTTGAATGACTTAGCTCAATGTATTTTGCATGTTAAATTGCACTCATTTCCCAAACTCAATTGGGTAGCTTCAGCTGCTACAATAATTTCGATCGGTAGGAGATCTACAATTGAATATGTCATGTTTGTTTATGTTCCTAGCAAACAAGAGAAATTTGTGATTGTTGTATGCAATGATTCAAAGGAGGAACACAATTTTGCTATGATCAAGTGATATTTTGTTGATTTTTATTATGATTAAGTTAAAGTTTTGAACTACCTCTTCACACAATGAATTGGTGAAGAAATGACAATGATTGAAGCGACAAGTTGCTTGACCAATATGACTAATCTGGTTTCTTTCTAGCTTTTCTACTTTTAATGGGCAATCCCACATCCAAGTGTGACTCTAATTGCTAATGATAATCATCCATCCCTATCCCGAGGAGTGGTCCAGCTATCAATAGCCCTATTAGGGAGTTAGGATGAGTGATTCTATTCATGCCTAGATTGTATCACTTTGACTAAATGTTTTTGATGTCATAGGGAAATTAGAATGACCCCTTCATGCTCATGGAGCAATCCGACCATCTTGATCTTCTTTGGGTTTGAAGGGTGACATATCGTAATTCCAAAATGAGTTGCTTTTGCCCCAAGTGGCCTTATGGTTGCCTACTCATCTCACCAAAATACATGGAGTGCAAATCACTGCAATCATCGAGTGGATAAAGTATGTAACTGGATACAAGGCCTGCTTGAGATTGTGATTTTATGTGAATTTTTTTGTTATTTTGAATATTTTGATGATCCTAAACCCTAAAAGTGTGATTATTTGCTATTTTTGTTATTCCCTCATTGAAGGAACTACTTTACTTTGATCTGTGAGCTTGGTCGCTGTCAGGTCTAGTGGCTTCTAATTTCCTGCCTATGGCCGATGTCTCCTTAAGTGGCCAAGAAGCTCAGGCCACTAAAATTAGTAGCGGCCAAGGCATAATTAAGGAAATATAAAATTTGCAATTCTAGGGTTTTGACCTATTATTTTCACTATTGAAGATTCCATTTTCAGAGCTCTCGTGCAGCGATGATGGTTGTGACTTCAAAACTTGCTGGTGTTGAGGACATGGCTATGCGAGGCAAGACATCAACTACTGGAGGAGTCAGAGCTTCCTAAGTATCTCTCTTCAAAATCCTAGCTCTCTTTTATTTTCTTAAGTAAAATTGAACTCCACTAAGAAATGAGCAAAACGAACATCACTAAACTTGCTAGAAATGAAAAAACTCTATAACTAGGCTTAGGTTCATTTTTACCATGGTGGGTTGGTCCCCAATATTACAATCTATCCATGGCTTTAGCCTAGGGTTTTTGAAAATTTTCCATTATTCCCCTATTGCCGCCATTTTGGGCATTATCAAACTTAGCTTAGTTTCAATGCTTGGGTAGGGGATTTGTTTTCCAATTTGTTTGATTTCCATCCCTTTTGTTGTTTTGTTGAAGCTATCTTGTCAAAATTGTAAATTTGTTTGATTTTTTGGCCAAGGGTTCATGGGTTTGCTATGCCACCCCTTGGTTGCTGTTGCTCAGAGCGGTCGACTCTAAGTCACTGTCACTCAGAGCGGCCAAGCTTGAATCCCAATAGTAAAAAATTTGACCATTGGGCCTTGGCTGCTATTGCCTCCAACAGCTAGGTTTCAACCATTGTAGGTGACATCGGCTAAAGCTTAAGCCTTATTTTTGTATTTTATGTATTGATTTTATGATTTTTTTTTTTAATTTTTGCTTTTCTTAGGTGTAGTTTATTATTTTCTTGCTTAAATTTAGAGTAACTCATACTCTTTTGCACCGTTTTCATGTTTATTGTGAATTATGCCTTAGATGCATTGTATTTATGTTTTGTTTTTCTTCTACTTTGTTTAGATCCTCATTGCTTAGGCTCGGGACAGAAAGCTCCTACTGGACTTGCTTCCTAGATTTGATGACACTAACTAGGAGTGGTTTAAGGCTCGTGCTACAATACATTATCAGGTTACCCCACATTATGTCCGATCAGGCATATCTTATAGCCTTAGCCCATCATTGGGACGTGGACCAACACCTTCCATATTTTTCTCGATGAGATGATTATCACGCTGGAGGACATTTACAAGATTTTTTGAATCTTGTTCAATGGGGTGCCCATTATTTCATCAACCACTATTGATCAAGTGGCTGTCTATGCTCGGGTGTTTGTTGCATGCTCTACATAGGCCCTCTAGGAGATTGGATCTGGGGGAGTATCTATCAAGACTTGGTATGATGTTTAGATTTTCATAGTGAGACATGCCATGTTGCTGATGGTGATCAAAAACATTCTTGTCCTGGATTGCTCATGTTTGAGGTTCCCTTGGAAGCTCCTGGTGATGGTGCAAGACCTTATAGATAGCAAGGAGCCTATCATCTATGCATGGGATAGATCACTATTGGATCAGTGCTATGATGAGTTGTACCACATTCATCGATGGGGATGCATCAACATTTCTTATATTTTGCTCTTATAGGTTTGGGGATGGGAGCACATTAAGGTAGATTGCCCTAAGGGGCTCCCAATTGAGATTACATCTATTGAGGCTCGGACATAGTGCTATGCTACTAGATGGGCTCGGGAGCATGAGGAGCATAAGAGCCACACTTTTGCAAGGGAGCTATCCCACTATACTCAGGATTTTACCAGACTATTGGCCAGAGATGTCATGTGGTGGCCGTACTATGAGTTTGCAATTTGGGATGATCCAACTAGTTTTACTACTAGGACACGATGTGAGCGATGGCTCATTGGCCATAAGATTGCCATCTTGGATTATTTCTTCTACTCTTGGGTTCTTCGTCGGTATGGATTACAGTTTGATGTGCCCTTGGTACCATTATTGTACATGTGCCTCATAGTAGAGAGGGATCTACCTCCATGATAGGTCACAGAGCTTGCATATGAGGAGGATGCCCAAATTGTAGACCCTATAATGGCTAAGGGAGTTATAGAGGCCTACTCCAAGTGGTGGGGTGATTAGATATGTCATGGCATCAGTAGTATAGAGTGTGAGGATGATGGTGGGGGTGATCGCATAGATTTGATAGGATGTAGGGTTCGAGCTAGGACTAAGGTATGATACCAAACAACAAAGCAGGTGGTAGCAAAGGATCCTGATGTTATCGAGGAGGAGGATTTAGAGCCTAAGGAGAGAGACTCTCCTTTGAGAGCATAATTGCATGAGGTCAAGGTTGAGCTCCAAGCTACTAAGATCTAGGTACAATAGTAAGATGCTACAATTGAGCAGTTCATAGCACATATACAAGCTCTACAGGCTACTACTGGGGGTAACTATGTTAGGATGCAGTTTGTTATTCTTGCTTCTACACCATAGGATGTTCTAGCGGTAGGCTTAGGGGTAGAGGTGGGATGGCTTTAGTCCTTGTTGGAAGAGCATGAAGAGCAAATTTGGGGACTTGTGGATCAAATTATCCTCCTTCAAATGTAGCTCAAGAGGCATGAGATTGTCCCTAAGGATCCAACATGTGTAGGTGGTTCATAGGCCAACAGGTGCTCTACCTCGGGGTAGTCTTTCACCCATCCTAGATAGCAAATCCAGTCTCAGATAGAGAGACCTACAGGCTCACGTAACTCAACTCGTGATACTACCATAGGGGGAGGTGGCACTAGAGGAGATGGCGCAGGGGGCTCAGGACCGACACTTGATTGATGTTCTACTTGGTTCTTGATCCATTTTTGAGGTCAAATGACCTACATGACTATAGCCCACAAGCATTTTTGTATATCCATTAGATTTGACACATACTTTTATGATAGATTTACCTTTTATGACTCATTATGTGTATCATTTATTGCTTATGTTTTTGTTGTTATTTTGTTTTATGATATGATGTGATGATGGTATTATGATGATATGATGAATATGTTAGATGATAGATGATATTTGAAGATGCTTATATGGATGTGTAGATGCTTATATGATTTGATGATATGATGCGATGTATTTTGATGATGAATGATGAATTTATAGTATGCAAATGGATATTGCCTATATGTTTTATGATGTGGTTTATGGATGATTGATGACTTGTTTTCGTGGATGCAAATGTTATTGTTAAATGCATGTTTAATTTTTCCTTTAATTATATGCATCTAAATCATGTGATGGAATGGTATAAATGAACATGTATGCTCTAGTAATTTAAAACATACAAAATGCATATGACGTTGAGAATCTTAATGGGTGATACCACAAAAAGTTTAAAGATAATCATGAATTTAAATAATCACTTCTATCATAAGAATTGATTAAGTATTCATATATGAGATGTAATGGTGTGTAATGTATTTTATCAATAAGTTTCTATAAATTAAAAGATACAAAGTAGTCAGTGGCCGTCTATATACTATTTCTAATATATATGCGGTATCTGTCCTACTATGTCGATACCCCCCTAATTTATAGAATCTTATAAATTATATGGTGGTGTGAATGATGTTATGATTTATTGCTATGTAAATTTTTTTGGGGCTTTTTGGAGATTCAAACACTCTAGTTCCCCTATCAAAAGCTGTCTACTTACCACTTAGACTTTTGAAAAGTTATGCTTTTACCATGGACCTGGTTTTTCATGATCTCTATGTGTGCATGTGATTGTATATTTTGAGTTATAACTCAAGCATTTCCTTCGATTTCAGGTGGGATTATCTTAGCCCATTGCTAATATCAGGGATTCTCAAGTGTTCATCTCATCCTTATGTTGGACTTAGTTGGACTATACCACTAGGCAATATTTGGTTACCTAAGCTAGCTCATCCACATTCAAACATTGGTATACACAAATGCATGAAGCAATTGTAATAGACATATCGTAATGCATAAGGATTTCTCCTTCTAGTTTTGTACAATGCTAAGAATTCCAGGGATTCAAGCTTTATTCCCTTCTTTTTGGCTTTGGATTTTGCTCATATGTAGTGATGAAAATCACTGTTTATTTTTGATTGATTTTTTTCTTTGAGCGAGGATTTTTTTGTAGTGATGATAATCATTGTTTATTTTGCTCATTCTGAGTGATGAAAATCACTGTTTATTTTTGACTGATTTTTCCTTGAGCTTGCTTTTTTTGTATTTTGAATATATGATTTGTGTATCGAATTTTTTCTTTGAAATCTGGACTTATGCTTGGCCTTTTGAATATGTACTTTGCTTTAGGATTTTTCTTGTTTTAATTTAAGCAAGGGATTTTGATAGGGTAACACTTGTCCTTTTGCAAATTCTCAACACCTTTAAACCAATTGCACAGGGGGATAAGCAAGGATAATCCTTTTCTCTTAAAGTAACCTAGACTGCTTTGCAGATTTCATCTTTTGCTTATACCAACTAGGATTTTAATTTTTCAATTAGTGACGAGATCTTGAATATCCAAGGCTTTATCACAACTAGGCCTTATTTTATACTAATCAAATTTGTTTTCCTTAAAAGTTGATAAGATTACTGGATTTGGTTGACTAACCAAAAATCCTTAGTATATTATGTATATCAACAAATAATGGTTGTGTTGAAAAACACAATTACACACATGTCGATGGATATGGATGACTTGTGTGACAAACTGTGGTATCACTTTTAAGAGTCTCATGACATATCTTGTAATGTATGTGAACATGCAATGCAATAATGTGGATGCAAAATGTGAAGTGCAATTGATTTTGTAAATTTTAATTTATGTTGTTTTTGTATTTTTGATTAATTTGACCAAAGGGCTAATGATGTCTTTGGGGCTTTTGTTATTGATTTTGACCAAGCGATATGAATTACGCTTGGAGCCTTTTTGATTTTATTTTTGACCAAGCAGGATGGATTACCCTTGGAGCCTTTTGAATTAATGTTTGACCAAGCGATGTGAATTACCATTGGATCCTTTTATTTGATTGTTTGACCAAGTGATATGAATTATCCTTGGAGCCTTTGATTTGATTGCTTGACCAAGCGGTATGAATTACCCTTGGAGCCTTTGATTTGATTGTATTTTTGAAATTTTATGCTTTTATGATTTGTTTGTGTTTTTGACATATTTGAATGTTTTTTATTTTTGACATATTTGAATGTTTTTGATTTTTATGAAATATTTGAATGTTTTTGTGTTTTTTATGAAATATTTGCTATTTTTGTGTTTTTATGTGTAAAATGCCTTTAAGTGAATGATATCAAGAGGTTCAGGCTCTTCAACACCATCTAATGATATAAGGTGATATGCTCCAGGCCAAACTCTCTATGAAATCATGTATGGACCTATCTCATTTGCCGTGAAATTATCTCACAAATGCGATGACAAATTTGAGTTTTGCTAGTTTTCTTTGAGCACTAGATCTCCAACCTTGAATTCCATTAGGTGGACTTTACTATTGTAAGCTCATGCAAGGTGATCTTGGTAAACATGGATATGATCTAAAGCATTGACTCGATGTTCATCAAAAAACATCAACTAATCAAGGTGGCATTGCCATGCAACTTCATCATCTATGAAGTCTTTTAGTGCTATGCATAGTGTCAAGATTTCCAACTCTAGAGGCATGATGAATTCAGTGCCATATACTAGTGAAAATGGTGTTGCCCCAGTGGGAGTTCGTATACTAGTCTTGTATGCCCATAGTGCAAGAGGTAATTGTATGTGCCAATCCTTGTGATTTTCTTGCATTGTCTTCCTCAAAATGGAGGCTATTGTTTTGTTTGAGGCTTCTGCTTGCCCGTTTGCTTGCGGATAATAAGGTGTTGAAAAAATAAGCTGATTATGATATTTTTTCATTAAAGCACACACATTTTTGTTCTAAAATATGGCCAATTATCTGATATTACCTTAGAAGGGACCCCAAAACAACTTATGATATTATGGAGTATAACTTTGCAATCCTTGGTCCAGTTGTTGATGTTAAGGGGATCACTTCTACCCATTTAGTGAAGTATTCTATGGTCATTATGATGAATGTGTGTTGGCTTGATGACAGGGGTGAGATCTTCCCAATCAAGTCTAGTCCCCATTGTGAAAATGGCCATGCTGCTTGGATGTGCTACAAAGCTTGCAATGGTAAGTGCGTTAGATTTGCATGATGTTGGTACTTACTACATTTCTTGATATACTCACATTAGTTATTTTCCATTGTGGGCCAATAGTAACCCATTCTCAAGATGTGCTTAACGATGGCCATGCCACTAAAATGGCCTCCACATGTTCTGTCGTGAGCTTGTGAAACTACCCAAGATGTTTCCTGGGGCTCAAGACAATGGAGAAATACTCCATCATATCCTCTTCTATAGAGGATTTATCCTAGTGAAATGTATCTTGTTGCTATCTATTTAAATGTTTGCCTTTCAGTATGCACAAAACCTTGAGATATTATTCCAAGATTTAGTAAGTTTCATAGTTGGGAAAGCCAATCCTGATAGGCCACAACCTCTATAGAATAGACAACTTGCTCTTACTACATTTATGAGGTAATGAACATGGATTGAGGAACAAAACTATGGTATATGGTCACACCACACTCTATGGGTCCTTGGGATATCAACAAACCCCAAGGTGCTATTTGCAAGAAACCTCTAGCTGCGAAGGACCAATCCTAATTTGGTTTGATGTTGATCATGTTGACTAATTCTTGATTATCAAAAGCTTCACGACGTATTGTTGAGTGCGAAAGCACTTTCACATGAATGGTTGTAAAATCAACAAATGGATTCTAAGGGATTAAGGATACCAAAAAGGCCATAGTGAATATATTCAATGTACGAGGGATTGCCTCGATGTCGTACCATTCCAACCGGGCTAAGTAATTGTCAACAAGTTCCTTGTAAGTCTTCAGGAGTGGGCACCTGCATTGGAAGAGTCCTTTGACCTGGTTTACTATGAGCAAGGAGTCACCAAAGATATTCAATCTATTAATTCTCGTTTCTACAAATTTTTGGAGTCCCAGGATCAATGGTTCATATTTTGTATTGTTGTTTGTGCATGGGAAGTCTAGTTTGAATGATAAGGGCAATGGAGCGCCATGCGGTGTGATAAAAACAATCCTTGCTCCACCTCCTTGTTCACACTTCAAATCGTTGAAGAACATTGACATGTATTTTTATCTCTTAGGTTATTTGAGTTATGGAGGATCTGATAATGCAAAGACCACATCATCAAGAAACTCTATGGTGAGAGGCTTGTTATCCTAAAGAGGCACCTCTGCTAATTGATCTGCTATGACTTATCCCTTGATGGAATTTTGGCTTATGAAATCTAGATCAAATTCTATCAATAACATGATCCACTTTGTGGTACGTGTATTGTGATACATCTTGATCATCATGTACTACAAAGGATTTTGTTTTGATATAACGTAGGTCATATGGCTCAACATATAGTGTTGCAACTTTCATGTTGCAAAGACTATTGCTAAACACAATTTTTTGACATACATATATCCTAGCTCATAGCTCACCAAGGTGAGACTAATGTAATATATGGCTTGCTCTTTATCTTGTACATTATTTTGGGCTAACATGGTGCCCAATTCAAAATCAGTAGATGATATATATAGTAAAAATGGTATCTTTGGCCTTGGTGGAGCCAATACTAGTGGCGTTGCCAGATAATTTTTTATCTCTGCAAAGGCTTTATGGCATTCTTCGTCCCAATGAAAGGGGACTTCCTTGCATAGAAACCTATTCATAGGTCTGCATTTATCTAATTTTAATGGATTATATCTTGCCTTGTAGGCTCCTCAACTCCCTAATGTTGGTAGGGACGGATATTTCTAGTATAGCCTTTACCTTTGTAGGATCTACTTCGATGCCTCTCTTGGATACGATGAATCCTAAAATATTTCCAAAAAATATGCTGAATATGCACTTCTTAGGATTAAATCAGATATTTTGTTCTATGAGGCAATCAAAGACTTGTATAAGGACTTCGACATGCTCTTGCCGCAATAGGGACTTGGCTAGTAAGTCATCCATGTAATATTCCAAGATCTTATGCATATAGTCATGGAATATGTATGTCATGACCCACTGATATGTGGCACCAAACTTTTGAGACTGAATGGGATCACTTTGTAATAGAATATTCCCCATGGAGTAATGAAAGTAGTTTTATGTTGATTTTTAGGCTTAATCCAGATTTGGTTGTATCCAAAAAAAACATCCATTAGGGACAACATTTCATGATCTACGGTTGCATCTAAAAGAGCATCCATGTTTGGAAACAGGAATGAATCCTTTGGTTTTTCCATATTTAAATCTTTGAAATCCATGTAGATACGGACTCTTCCATCAGGTTTCCCTACGGGTACCATGTTTGACACCAACTCAAGGTAGTCGATAGGAACTATGAATACTGCATCTAGTAGTTTTTTAAATTCATTATTTACCATCAAAGAGATGGTTGGATGCATTTTCCTCGGTTTTTGCTTAAATGGCTTCTTCATGGGATCCAATGAAAGGTTTTGAATGAATAACTTTGGATCTATCCCTAACATGTATTTGTAAGTCCAAGAAGAAATATTTGGCCTCTCTTTGAGGAGAGGAATCAAGATGGCTTGTTCCTGTGGAGATAGAATTTCTTCAAACTTGAATTTCATTGGTTGGGTAGGATCATCACTGATGTCCACCTCAAAATTTAATTCTATAGCCATATGTGACCCATCCTCTAGCTGATGAGGCAAGGTTATCAAATGAATGTCATCAATAGGATTCATAGGACCTACTGACTCAAGTTCCAAACCAACATGGAAGACATCATATACACAACCTGATGCAAAATGGAACGATTGTAACATATCTTCATTAGGGAAGAGGCCTTCTGGCTCTATGGGTGAACTAGTGTGATCCCAATCAATAGTGTCTATATCAAGATGCAATGATTTGGTAGGATCTACTAGATTATGAAGTGGAGTGGTCAAATCGATGGAGATCATGTTGATGGATGGGATGAAATCTCTAGGACCACATGGGTGCAATATTGTCTTAGGGGTTTCTCTTCCATACTCACGATGAGGTTTTGGAGGAATGGGAATTTATGGATCTAGCCCATGAGTAGGGTGGACAATAGGATCATTGGGCTCTAACTGCTATTTGAATGTAGGCAGAGGGGGATTAACCATCCAATGAATGGTAGCTAGGTCAATAGGTCTCCCCAAAAAATTGGAGTTGAGGGTCTATGGCACAAAGTGTCATCTCTCTCTCTACGAGCTCGTTGGCTTGCCACAAGTGGTGAGGTCCAAGATAAGCCATCTCGTTCTCATCCTCAAAGTCATCATCACTTATTCAAAAAATGTTAGCGTTGGTATGTGACCCTAAGACAAAGGGCTCATGTATTGGCCCTAAGTAGGCCATATTTGTTTCATATTTATATTCTTTGTCACTTATGAAGAACCCATTTGCATTTGTATCTTGCCCCAAAGTTAGGGGTTGATGTCTTAAGCCTAAGTAAGCTCTTTCTATTGAGTCTTCTGATTCATAGTAACTTTCATCTGATGCATATTCAATCTCATTATCGATGGACCATGTGAACCTTTGTAAATAGCGAGGCCCTTGATAGGCTAATCCAAGTTGTGCCTCATCATCACTTGCTTCATATCCATTCTCCTCATCCCACAAGTTGTACCCTATTGGGGTGGAATCAATTGAGGTGTTTGGATGATAAGTTTTTGGAGGCGGTATGTTTATTGTGGCCACTTGTCTATTGCTCAAGTTTGATATTCTTAGGGGGTGATAAGGAATGAAATCAATGTCTTCTCCCAATCCTATGCTTAATATTTCCAATGCTACTACAAGCGAGTCATCTCGACCTCCGCTATAATAGCCTAAGCCAAATCTATCAGAAGGAAGCTAATATAGTGGCTTGTAAGGCCTCCTACGTCCCTAATCATATATGCCAAGGCCATAGACATGCCATTGGCAACGCTCAAAGTTTCTTAGAGCAAACTCGGGATTAGATAGATAATGAACATTAACTATGAATAATTCGTCACCATATCCTTCTATATATGAAGACTTATGAGCACATTCCAGGTCGACATAGACAAAATTGGTTTGGTTGGGAGGGATTCCAAGTGGAACCACTATTCCTACTAGTGGCCTCAAGTATTTAGGCCTCTTTATGTCCTATGTAGACTCAATGATAGGCATAAAGGTGATGTTCTGCATAAGGTATTCCCCTATGCCTGTACTTGCCAAGTGTATTTATGCATGCAACGTGGATGACCCCATGGATGATACTGGTGAATTAGGGTGATAATCACTATCTTCATCTTTATATTGAGGATATTCCTCTTCCATAGGACTTGGAATTTCAGCAATGGCTACAATTGGCACTTCTTTGGGCTTCTCTTCCTTAACTAAGGGGGCATTTAGCTTCTAATTGTCTTTTGGTTTTGACGTTGATGGTACTTTAGAAGCATTGACTATCTTTAGTGCACTAGGAGGTGTTGATGTGCTTGGGTATTTTCTTACCCCTTTGTATTTTTTATCAACTTGTATGGTTGGGGATGAAGGTGCCACGTATAGGTGAGTAGAAGGGATCATGAATTCTCCTAGAATATCCACTTGATTAACATATTTAAAAGGCTCTTCATTGGCTAGAACCATATAGAATTTGCTTTCATGCACATACTTGACACACTGGTGCAAGATTGAAGGCACACACTTCATGGCCCTTATCCAAGGGTTCCCTAAGAGGATGTTGTACTGCTAGCACATTCCAAGACATGACACATAATGGGGATGGTCTTGTGGCCCACCTTGATGGGTAGGACTATCGTTCCCATAGTATTGCATAAAGCATCATTAAAATCTCTCAATGTATAAGTTCTTGGAACGATATTGGTCTTAAGTATCTTGAGGTGCTCTATTGTAGTTGTTGTGATGATGTTTATCGATGAACCTATATCGACCAAAACCCTCTTGAATGGTAAGTTATTTATGGTTGCTATAATGTTTAGCGGAGGGTTTGGTAAGGTAGCATAATCTGTCTTAATATCATGATCATAGAATTAGATTACAGGTTCTTGGCATTCTTGCACTTGTCCCACAAAGTGAGTGAATGCATTCACATATTGCGGATATTATGGTTGAAGCTCAATTGTTCTTAAAATCTCCATTAGAGTCTCCCTATGGTTTGGGGACTATTGTATGAGCTCATAGATAGATAAATTAGTTGGATTCGTCTGTAGGTTTTGCCCTAATCTACTTAGCTCAAAACTGATTGACTTGGGCCCCTTGCTCTCGAGGGCCTTCATGATTGGGTAATGGGTTTCTGTAGATGCCCATGTATTTTTTATTAGGACCTAGTGGGTT
This sequence comes from Wollemia nobilis, assembly GCA_028583015.1. NCBI lineage: Eukaryota > Viridiplantae > Streptophyta > Pinopsida > Araucariales > Araucariaceae > Wollemia > Wollemia nobilis. Next base: position 11,845,149 of record JAQPPZ010015032.1, read on the forward strand.
GCCAACTTTGAGCTCTCTTGCCTCAGTCATGTTTTGCACTTGATGCTTAAACTTGGTGCAAGCCTCAATTTCATGCCCCGATATCCTATGATAAGGATAAAATTGATCTTCCATATATCCTTTTGGCTTAGGATGGTTGGGATCTATAAGAGGTATATCAAGAAATATGAACCTCCTGGCCTTGCTAAATTTATTAAATATTGATTGCATTGATTCTATCAGAGGTGTGAAATAACAAGGTGGCTTGCATTCTCGATTTCTTCCCTAATTGTTCTTTTGGTCATAGTTGGCTGGTAGGGGATGTGCTTGATAGTTATGTGGTTGTTGTGCACCCCCATCCTTGGGTGTAGCCAATACAACTTGATTGACTAGAGTAGGGTTGCCCTACTTTTGTTTGTACTTGTCATTCTTACCATTCTTGTTCCACTCCTTTTTGTTTCGAAGCTTAATGGTTCCCTCATATACTTTTATGTCTTCAATGATCTTGGCCTGTGCCAAAGCTTCCTTAAATGAAGGATACTATTGGAGTTGTAGCAAGAGGGAGATATGTTTAGAACAACTTTTGGTAAACATATGAATGATCTCTTCTATGGGAATGGAGAATGATAATTTTACCATGATTTTTCTCCATATATTCCCATAATCCATTACTGGCTCATCATCATATTGTTTCAGGTTCGATAGGTCTAAAAGGTTCACCTTATTCTTAGCACCAAAGGAGAAACACTTCAAGAATGCATTTACTAGTTGTTCAAAGTTGGTTATGCTATGCTTAGGTAGTTGGTTGAACCATTGAGTGGTAGCACCTAAAAATGTCATTATGAATGTTCTTAGCATGAGAGCATCATTGTCTTCAAGATGAAAACAAGCATTGATAAAATTGGTGACATGCTCTTGTGCATCCTCTTCACCTTTAAACTTCTTTAACCTAGGCATCTGAAAGTGCTTAGGATATGGAGGGCTAGGGATTGATGGGCACAATGGTTGATTGTGTATCTTGCTCAATGTTGGTGAGTGTTGTGGCTGCTCCACAACGTACCCCAAAATTGGGGACCCACCTTTTTGCATATTTTACAAGAAGACCAAAGTGGACCATATGCTAAAGATCAAAGAAAAAGCAAAACACCGCAAGGAGAAAAAGTGTCGCGATATCACGACATGTTGCATTTTCATAGTCCAAAGAAAAGAAAAAAGTGTCGTGATATCGCGACATGTTGCATTTTTGCAACTCAAAAAGGGCAGGTAGGTAGAGAAGCAAAAGTGTTGCGATATCGCAACATGTTGCATTTTTGCGGTCCAAATCAAAGGAAAAAGTGTCACGATATCGCGACATGTTGCATTTTTATGACTCAAAAGGGGTAGGCAGGCAAAGAAACAAAATTTTCGTGATATTGCGACATGTTGCATTTTTGCGACTCAAAAAGGGCAGGCAAGAAGAGAAACAAAAGTGTTGTAATATCGCGACATGTGGCATTTTTGCGACTCAAAAGGGGCAGGCAGGCAGAGAGACAAGAGTGTCACGATTTCATGACATGTCCGATTTTCACCAAGGGAATAGAGTAGTGGACAGTGCGTCAGATATTAGTGATGAACACCAGGATAGTGAAACTGAAGACTGCATAATGACGTGGACCTATAAGGTATAAATCAAATATTGAATAAGGTAATTTGTCACATAAGGACAAAATCCAATGAATAAGACAAAACATTACATAAGGAATATTTAATGATTTGAAATCATTTAAGATAGACGTTACACATAGGAATGAAACAAAGGGCCACAAAATAAAAACAATTTTTTTTTTTTTTTGGAGACCAAAACACATGCATGCACAAGGGAAGGTGAAATGAACAGCCATTGGAAAATGAAATGAAAAGCTTCTTGAAAATTTTAAATACGCTAGGCAAGGATGTTTTGAGGGGTTGGAAACTGCTACGAGCAGAGTTACATATTTGAGTGCAAGAGGGCCATTCTGGATCTGTTTGAGTCATTTTCTTCCATGGACTGGTTTGGGAAAACCAAAAATTTTTGTTATTGTAAAATGACAAATTTTTAATACATAAAATTTCAAAAAGTTGCATCTTATGGACAAGAAAGGAGTCATTTTCTGCATGCAAGATTAAATATCTATTTTTCCCCTTTCAAATTTTAGGCTTGTAAATGGAGTATATGCAAGTTTCTTGGTTGCTTCATGTGAATGCCTAAATATGAAAACCTCATTTAAAACCCTAGGAGCCAACACTTAGCTTACCCAGATTATGCTTGTTTTGCAAGTCCAATAAGTTAGGTTGAATGCATGAAAACCTCACATCTTCGGTTTTGTCGAAATAGGATAGCATCATACTGAATGCATTTTATTTTCAGTTTTTTGCATTTTCTTTCAACTTTTTTTGCATTTTATTTTCCCAAATTTTATTTTTATTTTTTTTATTTTTTAGGCATTAAAGTAAATATTTAAAAAAATATCAAAATCCAAAAACAATTTCACCATTGCGTAGGTTATACTTCATACTTCCAATACACACTTTGAAATTTAATTTTAGGAGTTGTTTAGTATTTTTAAAAATTCACAGAAGTTGCTGTTTTATTGCAGATTTTTAAAAAATCCGAAAATAGAAAATTTCCATTTTAAGGTCAAATTTCATTTTTTCAGTTTTTTTTTGCACTCATGAGCCTATGATGACATTCCCTTCATGAAAATTCCAATTTCATTGAAGGAGTTATGTTTTATGGCATTTTCACAAATTTCCATTTTGAGCCCAAAATTACCCTCTCTTCCTAAAAATTCTAATTTTACGAAAGAGGGGTAATTTGAGTATTACATTGAAGGTCTTTTCTTTAAAGCACTTAATTGTTCATCTTGATGAAAATTTGATTTCATTTAAGAGGGATAAGTTAAAGTGACATTTAAAGCCCTTTATTCAAGGCCATAAATTATTGCCTCTTTGTGAAGATCTATTTCACCAAAGAGGGGTGGTTTATCAATCACATTGAAAGCTATCTTCATCTTCATGATAAGAAGCCATATTTGGATTTAATAAAGAAGATAAAATCTACCTTAAAAAATCTCAAGATAAAATGAATTAAGGCACTACATCGTGGTCATATGAGGGCCAATTCACATGTGCTTTATTTGGTTCAATGAACAATCGCTAAAGCTTCATGGTAAAATAAACCAACATTGCCCCTTGTTTACAGTTACTTGCAATCACTAAGGTGTTCCAAGAATTCAAATTGAATATCTTTATTTGAGATTACTAATACACATATGTAAATGCTAATACAACGGAGACCTTGGAGAAGTTGTTTGTTTAACTTCTTTGCAAGAGGGAATTTGGAACCCAAATCCTAAGGAAGAGTGTACTTTCACAATTGGGTGAAAATACCATTCAACATTTTGGCACTAGAATGAGGGCATGAATTGGTTTATTTTAGTGTGATTTAAATGCTATAGGGATTTAAATTTTGAATATTTCATGCCCTATTGATTATTATCTTTAGCCCTCTTTTAACAATACAACCTTGTAGTGTTGAAAGGAGGACATGAGTTGCTATGCATTTTTCTAACTCTTTTGATTGTTCATACAGGAATAACGTGTTTTGATTTGATTTTGAAAAAAAATTAGTCTTGACTAACGAGGTTGTCTCCATGCAATTACTTTCATTTGATTTTAATGGATACATCTCTTGGTTGATGCTAACATGATTATTCATATGTTACATGTTTGATATTTTCTAGTCATTTCATGCTTATTTGTAAGGAATTATTTTGTCTAAAATATATTTGTTGTCGGTATTATTGTTGAAATAAACCGAATAGTATTTCATTATTGAAGCAGCATTCAAATAATACATTTGCAGCTTAAAATAAATTCGAAGGTTGTGGAACCACTCGAGGTAAAAATAGAGATTGCTATAGAAAATAAAAATATGCCTAAATAAACCTAAATAATGAAATAAATAAGATATCAATATGATATGTTAACATCCCCCCTTATTACATTATTTATGTAATTGAAGAACTATTAATATCCCCCCTGATTACATCATTTGGTAATACAAAGAGAGCTGCGAAACAATTCAAATTTGACATGTGCAAGTGCCTTAGTGAAAATATCCGCAACTTGAGCATTGGTGGGAATGTGCTAAAGCTAAATTTGGTGCCTTGGAAATTTGTCTCGAATGAAGTGACATTGTGTGTCAATGTGCTTGGTTCTTTCATGATGTACTGGATTCTTGACAAGATTCAAAACACCCATGTTGTCACAGAACAAGTGTATTGGAGATTTTGATGGAAGATCCAGACTTGTGAGGATGCAACACAACCATATCACTTCACACACAGCTTCATGTGCAGTGTGATATTCTGCCTCTGTTGATGAAATAGCAACCACCTATTACTTCTTGCTATGCTAGGAGATAGGACCAGATCCAAGATGAAACAAATATCCTAAAGTTGATTTACGATCATCATATGATCCGGCATATTCAGAGTCCGTGTATCCCTGTAAGAAGAATTTGTTGTTCCTCTTATATTCTAGGCCATATTCCATTGTGCCACGAACATAGTGAAGAACGTGCTTTCTTTGCTTTCCAGTGTGTAGTCTTAGGCTCCTGCATGAACCTCGAAAGATAGTTGATAGCAAATACGATATTTGGCCTAGTTTTGGTCAAATATATGAGACTCCCAATCAATTGGCGATAGAGAGTACCATCTACCTGAGGTAAATCATCATATCCGGATAATTGAATTCCTGTTTCCATCGGAGTTGACATTGGTTTGCAATCAGTCATGTGATATTTTTCCAATAGGGTCTTGGCATATTTTTTTTGAGACACTTTGATGTAGTGCTCCTGCTGGTTGACTTCCAGACCAAGACAATAATGGAGAAGTTCGAGATCTAACATCTCAAAATATTGACACAAGTCTCTTTTGATAGTAGAAATCATTATTTTTGAACTCCCTGTAATGAGTAGATCATCAACATAGAGTACAAGAAACACTATTTCAAAACACTGTTTCTTAAAATAGAGGTTTGCATCTGACGGACATCTCTTAAAACCATGCTACAAAAGGTGATGATCCATTTTTATATACCAAGCCCGAGGGGCTTGTTTCAAACCATATAAGGATTTTACCAATCTGCAAACTTTTTGCTATTGGCCTTCCACTTCAAATCCTTCCGGTTGAGTCATGTAGACTTCTTCTTGGAGATCACCATTTAGAAAAGCACTCTTGACATCCATTTGGTGTACTTTCCACCCATATTGCACTACCATAGCACAAAGAACTCAAATGGTTGTCATCCGAGCAGTAGGTGCAAAAGTTTCTTCATAGTCAATGCCTTCTCTTTGAGCATAGCCCTTTGCAACAAGTAAAGAATTATGCTTATCTATTGTACCATCTACATTATACTTCACTTTATACACCCATTTGCAGCCTATGGGCTTCTTTTCATATGGCAGATCGACAAGATTCCAAGTTTTGTTTTTCATCAAAGACTTATACTCTACATCCATAGCAGCCTTCCACTGAGGCTCACCAAGAGCAACTTGCACTGATGCGGGTTCAAGATCGTCTATGGAAGACATAAATACCCTATCACTATCAATATCCATATCTTCTATATCTCTCTCTGGATCTACAAAAATTTCCTCAAAATATTGACACAGCTCATCAACCCCAATATTCTTTGTTGCAGCTTTCTCCTATCGAGCCATGCTGCGAGTACGAGGCCTATCCAATGTCAAATATGGTGGAGTGGATAGCTTAGAGTCTTTGATTGTATTTGTATACCACTTTGGATTCTTCTTCTGAGGTGTTGAAGAAGATGAAGACGGACCTCCAACTTTTGATGAAGGAGATTTATCAACCTTAGGTTCCACAAGGTCTAGGTATACATCTAATGTGGGTTCTGATGTGAAAGCCTCATCAAAAACTACATCTCTACTGATGTGTATCTTCTTGGTTAAGGGATCAATCAAATGATAACCCTTAGAGTGCTCATCATACCCAAGAAGAATACACTTCAATGTCTTCTCATCTAGCTTCTTCCTTTTCTCTTTTGGTATGTGCATGAAAGATTTACATCCAAAAATGCATAGATGAGAAATGGAGGGTTTCCTACCACTCCATGCTTCCTGTGGAGTCATTCGTTGTAAAGCCTTTGTGGGTGCCCTATTCAAAAGATATACTGCTATGGTGACATATTTTGCCCAATATAGTTGCTCAAGACTAGCTCCTGTGAGCATGCAACGAACCATTCCATGATGGAACGATTCCTCCTTTCAGCAACTCCATTTTGCTGAGGAGTATAACCAGTAGTTAACTGTCGTGTGATCCCATTTTATTTTAAGAAATCATAGAATTATTTAGAGATTAACTCCCCCCATCGATCTGAGTGGAGGGTCTTTATAGAAGTCCCTGACTCCTTTTCAATAGATTTCTTGAATTGCTGAAAGAAGCCAAATGCTTCAGATTTCAGTTGAAGAAAGAATACCCACATATTTCATGAGTAATCATCTATGAATAACTGAAAATACCTCTTACCCCCACAACTGTTGGGAGTGATGGGACCACACAGATCAGTGTGAATCAACTCCAAAGGTTTCTTTGCTCTTGTAGAGCTCCTTTCAAAAGGCACTCTATGTTGCTTTCCTGCCAAGCAGTCAGAGCAAATGGATAAAGTGGTAGAAAGGGAAGGAAGACATTTTACCATTTCATACTTACTTAATTCAAGTAAGTAACCAAAACTTAAATGTCCATATCTCTTGTGCCATAGGGAAGTTGCCTCCTTTGTAGAGACTGTCATGGTGACATGTGGAGTAGAGATAGCATCTAAGGCAAATAAGCCATGCTTATATGAAGCAATGGCAATGTTCTTACCCCTCCTGGTAATAGAACAACACTTCTTGCCTCCCTTAACACTAAAGTTCACAACCATATCTTTGTCCAAAATTTGTGTGATTGACAACAAATTGTTTGCCAATCCTGGAACATAGATAACTTTGTCAATCTGACACTTACCATTAGGAAGAGTGACTGAAACAATACCTTCTCCCTGAACCTTGTAGGTTTTATCATCAGCAATAGTGACAGGTTTGCCCTCTTTGGCCTCAAAAGACTCAAACCATGATTTATCACCAGTCATGTACTTACTGGCTCCAAAATCAACATACCAGATAGGATCCGTCTGCTTGGACACTATGGTAGTCATGAGAACTTTGTGGGCTCTCTCAAAATCCATGTCAGATTTTTCAAAAACAACATTCACTTGTTGTTTGTTATTTTGTGGTTTGTTCCGGCCTTTCTATTTTGATTGTTTATTCTTATGCCAACATATGTTTGTATCATGACCTTCTTTGTCACAGATCTTGCAATATCACTTTTTCTATTGATGTTGTTGAGTTTGTTTCTCTTTTTAATATTTTTTTGAATTCCCTCCCTTCTAAAAATTACCCTTCTTCTGGTTCTGGCCTTTCCTATTGATGTAGAGGACAGTGTTAGAAGAATCATCTCGCTATAGTTGGCATGCCTCCTCCTCTTGAAGCATATTAACCAATTCTACAAAAGTAACTTTCTGTTGCGACACCTGAAGGGAAGTTATCAACACCCAATAAGAATTAGGTAAAGCTCTCAATACAATTGAGGTAAGAAGCTTATCTTCAACTGGTTCTCCTAAAGAATTCAACTTTGCTTTCAATTCTAACACTCTGCAAAGAAAAAATTCAACTATCTCCCCCTGCTTCATGCTTAGACTGTGTAATTTAAATTGAAGAAATAGAATAGTGGAATCGTTATTTCCCTCATAGATAGTATTAAGGGCATCCCATGCCTCTTTACTATTTGCACAGTCAGCAATATGGGGTTGAACTTCATCAGCCACAACAAGCAAAATGAGCACCTTTGCTTTGCTGTCTAGATTGTCAAAGTCTTTTTGAGCAGTAGATGGAGCTATAGCACTAGCAGTAGATGAAGGTCTTGTTGTTGCTCCAGATACAACATCCCATAAGTCATCCATGACCAGGATAGCCTTCATCTTGTTTTTCCATGGTGTGTAATTAGGACCTTTCAACAATTAATGAGAATCAGTCATTAATTTTGTAGACATGGTGAAGGTTCCTTATAACACCAATTGGTCCCCCTTTCTATATACCTTGTGCTAGCCCATTATACCGTACAAAATACCCGCCCTTACGTGAGAGAAACTATAGGTATTTTGAAAGATGAAAAAAATTCACCCGCCCTTATGTGAGGGAAACTATAGGTAATTTTTAGAGATCATACAATACATGGAACTTAAGTAGTACTAAAAGGGAATAGTCTTATTGATGGCACCTACCATAGAAAGTCTAAAATACTCATGCTTGGGGCGTAACTTCCCCTAAACACTTTGGATTTCAGAACTTTCGTCAGGATTTACGCCTAAACACAAGAACTATTAGGGTAATGGATGGAGTAAAAAAATGCAAAATGCAAACTTATCTCTCCTCGACGATTAATAGAGAACAAGCTCAGACGTCATTTTGGCAGCTATATTAGGTGGTGGATACAATAGCACAATCACGACAACTTTATCTATAAGTGCTGGCCAGAGATATCACAAATACATAACTCTGTAGTGCAATAAATTGCATGGATGGGTTTTAATTATTTCGGGGACTTAGGAGTGAATTTCACTTTAACTTTTTATGTTATAGTGCAAAAAATGAAATATGCAACATACAACATAAAAGTGCCCACAGAAATAACCCACTAGGTGTTGGGCGCAGCCAAAAATGCACCTTTACAATAATGCTAAATTTGCTTTTAAAAAAATTACTCACTTTCCCCCCTGTGATTTTTGGAAAAAAAAAATACCCCCGAAAAAAATCTCTTAATAAAGCATTTTTTATAATTATTATATATTTTTAAAGTTAAAAAAAAAAATTAATTTATATAGTTTAAAAACTTATCAAAATATAAATTATTTTTTTTTTAATTTATATAGTTTAAAAACTATAGAAAAATAAATTAAAATTAAAATTTTAATTTAACTAAAAAAATTAATAATAAAAAAAAAAATTAGGAAAAAATAATTTTACCTTTTTTTTCTCTCCAAGGGGGAGTCGACGGGATTTGAACCCCCGACCTACAGGCTCCTTGAGCCTTATCACACAGTCCACCACTAGGTGGACTAGAGGGCTGATCCGAAAGGATCAAGGACCCCCTCCTATTTGATGAGAGTCCCCAGCCCCTTTCCCCTGTGCGACTGCTTGGCCATGGCTTCCTCCATGGCTGGTGGCTACAAGAGGACCGCGACAGCTGAAGGTGGCCATGGCTGTAGCAGAAGGCCATGACGACAGTACTGCATGTGGCTACTACTACTACAGGTGGCCGCGATGGCTGAAGGTGGCCGCGGTTGTAGTAGAAGGCCATGACGGTAGGATTGCGTGTGGCTGCTACTGCTGTAGGTGGTCTTGGCTACTGTAAGTGGCCGCAGCTACAGTAGGTAGCTCACACGACCTGTGTTGCATGTTGCACTTCACACGTGACGTAGGGGAGGGGGTGGCAAGAAAAAACATCACGCAGGGGGGGTGGCGCATGATATTTAATCACGCACGGGGGGAGGAAGGGAGGGAGTGGCATGCAAAAAAAAAATGCATAGGAGGTGCGCAACATAGGGGGAGGGGTCTGAGTGTTTTTTTTTTAAAGATGCATGCTCAACAAAAAAAAACATGCATAGACTAGCGCTGGGAAAAAAAATTCTCAGACCAGTGCTGGGAAAAAAATTCCTAGACCAGCAAGCTTTCGCTTCCTCCCAAAAAAAAATTGCTTTTCTCTAGGCAAGACCAGCTCCAAAAAAATTTTTGCGTCCTCTCTCTCACCCTTCTGGCTTTGATGCCATGTTGAAATAAACCGAACAGTATTTCATTATTGAAGTAGCATTTAAAATAAACCTAAAGGTTGTGGAACCACTCGAGGTAAAAATAGAGATTGTTATAGAAAATAACAATACGCCTAAATAAACCTAAATAATGAAATAAATAAGATTTCAATATGATATGCTAACAATTATCCTCTTCACTTGTGTGTAATGCAATCTTGTGAATCAGAAAGCCTACAACACTAGGAGTATGCTCTTCACTTGCGCATATGCGATCTGGTGAATCAAAAACTAATTTACATTTTTAGAATATTGCTTTGTCATGGTTCCTTCTTTTTTTCATGACTAACAAATTGGTTTTGAAGTTATTCTTTGAGTTTCATTAATGGCTACAACTGCAGGAACGTGGTATGGGATACATGTTAATCCTTTGAACATTAGTGGAGATTCTCATGATTTACCCAAGAACGTAGAAAAATGTTTGCCCAAATTTAAACACAATGGTCCAAAATTAGGCAAGGAACATATTCAAGCCTATGTGGATATCCTAGTTAGATGGAATTTTGAACATGAGGATGTGGCATGTAGAATGTTTTCTGGAACCCTAGATGAGGTGGCATATGATTGGTACATCAATTTACCCACTGGTTCTATTACATCTTGGACTCAATTGAAAGATGAGTTTATCAATCAATTTAGGTTGCTCATTGATCCTCTCACGATATATCAACAATTTAGTTCTTGCAAAAGAGAACCTAATGATCCAGTGAGAAGTTTCAACATGAGGTTTTGAAAGCTGTATGCGAGATTAATTGCTCCCTATACTATTTAGGAAAATGGTGCTCTTCAAATATACTTTTGAGCATTTGATTCATTATTTGCCATATTTGTTAGGATTAATCCCTTGGTTACTGATCTTACATTGGCCTACACAGAAGCTATGATTGTAGATCAACAATTGAGGCCACAAGGTTATGGAATGGAACAATCAACTATGGTAGGACAACTAGGGGATTGCAATAAAACCTCAATGGTAAATCAAGCATGGGCACAACAAAATTTGATATCAAATATTTTTCCCTACAATCAAATTTATCCTACCATACCAACTTATGCTCCCACATGTGCTTATACAAGTACTTCCATCCATCCAACTATGCCTCAATTAGAGAATCATGGGGTCACTCATGGAACCATTGCAACAAATGTTCAAGATTTGTTCATGGATATCAATCCAACTAATCCTACTACTTCTACCACTCAACCCAAAGAGTTCGTATCGAAAGTAAAAGAGAAAAAGAAAGTGGTTAAGAAGGTATGTAGGCATGTTCCACCACAAAAACGAGCACATCAATATATTCATCCAAATCATCCTAAGAAGAAAATTCGTAATGCTGATCTTAATGATGTTTCATGTTATGCTTCTTCAAGTAATACAATATATTTTGAGGTGACTTACGTTGAAGTAAATACCTATTCGAAATGTCTTGAAGAGCATGAAGATTTTGGAGAAGAAATTCTATGGATGGGTAACAAGAAGTTGGAATCAAATGATCACCATCTTATTTTGGAAAAGAAATATCTAGAATAATTACCCAAAAAGGAGGAGTGGATGAACAAGCTTATGTGGATATTATTTGGTTAGATCTACTTGCAAAGGATGGGAGCAACTATATGACACGAAATTCAAAAATTGATCCCATTAAAGAAGCTCCTAAGCCATCACAAGTGGCTGAAAATGAATTTGAAAGAAAATCAACAAATAAAGTTGAAGACATAATCGAATTTCACCACTTGTTCTCGAAAGACACTTTGGATGATGTTATTGAAAGGGATGACCAAGAGGATCCACACATTCCAAATTGTGATAAAATTGAATCATGGGTTACAAATTTGGATTATGATAGCTTTACCAATTTGAATTCACAAGATAACCCACTTTTGGAAATAACTGAACCATCTAAGGAAGGTGAAAATGAATTGGATGAGAAACATGTTGATGAATCAGAAGATGAAGAAGTACTTGAGCATCACAACTTGAACTTGGAAGATGATTACTATGATTCGTGGAAGAAATGGGAAGAATATTATCAATCTAAATCTTCTAATAAACTTTTTGTGTCAATTAATATGTAGGATAACTCAATTGCTTCCTCACATGAGGATACTATAAATCCTGTACAATTTGAGAAAGTTTTGGAAGAGGAATTTGAATCTCATCAAATTTTGGAACATGATAAGGATTATACAACCAAGAATCAAGAAAGAGAGTCATTTACTTTAAATTCTTTTGAAGGAAAAGGAATTGAAAATCTTGATCCACTTACTTGTGCTACAATGACTATGCCATTTCAAAATGAGAAAGTTACAAAAACTAAATCATTTGGGTTTGATATCATTGATGATCCAATTGAAAATCTCACATTACCCAAAACAACCCAAGTGATTTATCATGGAAATGTGTTAGTTAACCCACCCCTAGATAGACAAGACTTATGGTTTGAAAGGGATGGACATATTTTCAATTGGGTACCTAAGTTTGGTGCCTTTGATAAACAAGTCATGGAGGAAGAACAAGTGCTACATGATGATGAATGTCATGAGAGAAAAGAGGAATTTTCAAATCCTCTTCAAGTAAGGTCAAATGAAGACATGCCAAAGGTAAAATCTCATATTTTTGGTTTCACCATGCAAAATTCGAATGAAGGTTTGCCTAATGAATGGTTTGATTCAAATATTATTAGTGTTATGGCTTTATTGAATGAAAATGAAAGCTTATTTCTACACCATGAATCAAAGTGCGGAATGGACATCTTAAAGAATAGACATAAAGGAATTGAATATTAATCATTGTCTAATCAATTTGAAAACTTGAAACTCCACCATAGGATTATTAATGAAACTAAATCAAATTGGTATGGTGAGAGGGGCAAGTGGAAGTTTGTTTCTTTGTTTGGTTTGATCTTGTTTTTTTTGGATTCCTACAAAAATTAGAATGTGTATCACATCATATGTCTTTCAAAGAATTCTAATCAGGTTTGGGATCCAGGAAAATGATAATCCAAACTTTTGCACCATCTTGTATTATATTGTACATTTGTATATACTTTTTTTTTCGTGTTTTGGCTTTGGATTGGATCTCATTTTGGTTTTAAGTTTTGTGTGTTGGTCCTTTGGAAACTTTTGGTTTGTCTTGAAAAAAAAAAAAAAAGAGAAGAAAAGCGAGATGTCAACTTATGTCTTTATGAATGTTGAATAAGACTAAGAGAATATGAAACATCAGAATTGTATTGTAGAAAGCTCCACGAGTATCGCAAAAACATTAAAGAATATCGTTTGGAACTTGTGATGCATGAAGTTGTCAGTTTTACACATTATGGTAAAGTAGATGGTATACTCTATCCGCATTTCAAAAAGAGCAATGCATTCATCCATATCTCATGTTACATTCGACATTGCATATACATTTCATCTCAATTGCATTTCAAATACAATCATTGAAAAGGTGTCGAATCCTCTTAGGGTTATTACATAACATATATTAAAAGGATCCTAAGGTTGGGAACTGATGCCCGAACTATCTTGAACCAAGCACGTTCTACACATATTAAAGAGGATCTTGAGTAAAATGGTCAAAACCATACTTGGAAGAAAAGGTGAGGCAAAAGGAATATTTTGTGTCTATCCTATCATGCAACATAATCCTTAAAATAGTGGTTTTTACCACTCCCATAATGCTTAAATCCTAAAATCAGAGTAGTAAGGATAGGGTTAAATACCCATCGAACTTAGGTTGAGGATCCAACTCCCTAAAGCTCTGATTTGACCTTCATGGAGTAGTAAGGATAGGGTGTAATTCTCATCACGCTTAGGTTGAGAATCCGATTCCCCAAAGCTTCTATTTTACCCATTCAAGAACTTGAAATTCCAAAGCAAATATTTTTCATTTCTTTATTAATATTGGATTGGAAGGATTGTACTACATGTCCCTTGCAAGGATGGGTAGTCATCCCCAAGGTCCAAGAAATCAAAAGTAGAGCCAAATCCTGGATTATGGGGTTGATATCCACCAGGGCTATAGACACCTGACTAGAAGTGGAGTATGCTCATGCATGTCAACATGTCTTGTCTAAAAGAAAGACCATTGACTGTTCAGATGGATAGGCTAGCCTAACATTTTCATCCATAATAGGTTAAATCATTTTGTTCAAGATGAGGTAATGAACTCTAGATCAGAGTAGTAAGGATAGGGTTAAATTCCCATCTTGCTTAGGTTGGGAATCTTATTCCCCAAAGCTCTGATTTCACTTACACTTGCACATGGGTTCAAAATGGTAGTGACACATAACCAAATTTGGGATTTAGTAAATTAATTCAGTATAATCATATTTGGTCCTAAGAGGATTTGACAATTTTAATATGTTTGTTCATGGTACTAGAAAGTTAGAGCCTTTGCAAAGCTTGTTATATCTCTAGAATATTCACCATACGTTAATTCCTATAGGAATCATCCATAAATTCTCATACACACGAATCATAAGTGAAAATGACAATGGAAATTTGAACGAGTTTCAAACGATAGGGAATGAAGCACATTACACACACTGAGCTGATGCTTAATAATTCTAATGCTTCATGTATTTCTTGTCTAGTTTAATTCTTGGGATATTTGTTGACGCTTGTGCATGTGTCTTGAAGGTGTTCAGGTTGAGTTCTCACCGAAATGCTCAGGAGCATTTCCCAGCAGAGTCGCCATTTGTTGTGGCTGCTCCACAACGTACCCCAAAATTGGGGACCCACCTTTTTACATATTTTCCAAGAAGACCGAAGTGGCCCATATGCTAAAGATCAAAGAAAAAGCAAAACACCACAAGGAGAAAAAGTGTCACGATATCACGACATGTTGCATTTTTGTGGTCCAAAGCAAAGGAAAAAGTGTCACGATATCGCGACAGGTTGCATTTTTGTGACTCAAAAAGGGCAGGTAGGCAGAGAAGCAAAAGTGTCGCTATATCGCGACATGTTACATTTTTGCGGTCCAAAGAAAAGGAAAAAGTGTCACGATATCGTGACATGTTGCATTTTCATGACTCAAAAGGGGCAGGTAAGTAGAGAAACAAGAGTGTCATGATATCGTGACATGTTGCATTTTCGTGACTCAAAAAGGGCATGTAGGCAGAGAAACAAAAGTGTCGTGATATCGCGACATGTTGCATTTTCGCGACTCAAAAGGGGCAGGCAGGCAGAGAGACAAGAGTGTCACGATTTCATGACATGTCCGATTTTCACCAAGGGAACAAAGTAGTGGACAATTCGTCGGATATTAGTGATGAACACCAAGATAGTGAAACTGAAGACTGCATAATGACGTGGACCTATAAGGAATAAATAGAAGATTGAATAAGGTAATTTGTCACATAAGGACAAAATCCAATGAATAAGACAAAACGTTACATAAGGAATATTTAATGATTTGAAATCATTTAAGATGGACGTTACACATGGGAATGAAACGAAGGGCCACAAAATAGAAACAAAAAGTTTTTTTTTTGGAAACCAAAACACATGCATGCACAAGGGAAGGTGAAACGAATAGCCACTGGAAATGAAACGAAAATCTTCCTGAAAATTTTAAATACGCCAGGCAAGGATGTTTTGAGGGGTTGGAAACTGCTACGAGCAGAGTTGTAGATTTGAATGCAAGAGGGTCGTTCTAGACTTGTTTGAGTCGTTTTCTTCCATGGACTGGTTTGGGAAAACCAAAAATTTTTGTTATTGTAAAATGACAAATTTTTAATACATAAAATTTCAAAAAGTTGCATCTTATGGACAAGAAAGGAGTCATTTTATGCATGCAAGATTAAATGTCTATTTTTTCCCTTTCATATTTTAGGCTTGTAAATGGAGTTTATGCAAGTTTCTTGGTTGCTTCATGTGAATGCTTAAATATGAAAACCTCATTTAAAACCCTAGGAGCCAACACTTAGCTTACCCGGATTGTGCTTGTTTTGCAAGTCCAATAAGTTAGGTTGCATGCATGAAAACCTCACATCTTCGGTTTTGTCGAAATAGGATAGCATCATATTGAATGCATTTTATTTTCAATTTTTTTGCATTTTCTTTCAACTTTTTCTGCATTTTATTTTCCCAGAAATTTTAATTTTTAATTTTTAATTTTTCAGGCATTAAAGTAAATATTTAAAAAAATATCAAAATCCAAAAACAATTTCACCATTGCGTAGGTTATACTTCATACTTCCAATACACACTTTGAAATTTCATTTTCAGAGTTGTTTAGTATTTTTAAAAATTCACCGAAGTTGTTGTTTTATTGTAGATTTTAAAAAAATCCGAAAATAGAAAATTTCCATTTTAAGGTCAAATTTCATTTTTTCAATTTTGTTTTGCACTCATGAGCCTATGATGACATTCCCTTCATGAAAATGCCAATTTCATTGAAGGAGTTATGTTTTATGGCATTTTCACAAATTTCCATTTTGAGCCCAAAATTACCCGCTCTTCCTAAAAATTCTAATTTTACGAAAGAGGGGTAATTTGAGTATTACATTGAAGGTCTTTTCTTTAAAGCACTTAATTTTTCATCTTGATGAAAATTTGATTTCATTTAAGAGGGATAAGTTGAAGTGAAATTTAAAGCCCTTTATTCAAGGCCATAAATTATTACCTCTTTGTGAAGATCTATTTCACCAAAGAGGGGTGGTTTATCAATCACATTGAAAGCTATCTTCATCTTCATGATAAGAAGCCATATTTGGATTTAATAAAGAAGATAAAATCTACCTTAAAAATCTCAATATAAAATGAATTAAGGCACTACATCGTGGTCATATGAGGGACAATTCACATGTGCTTTATTTGGTTCAATGAACAATAACTAAAGTGTCATGGTAAAATAAACCAACATTGCCCCTTGTTTACAGTTACTTGCAATCACTAAGGTGTTCCAAGCATTCAAATTGAATATCTTTGTTTGAGATTAGTAATACACATATGCAAATGCTAATACAACGGAGACCTTGGAGAAGTTGTTTGTTTAACTTCTTTGCAAGAGGGGATTTGGAACCCAAATCCTAAGGAAGAGTGTACTTTCACAATTGGGTGAAAATACCACTCAACAATGAGTTCCCAAATACCTCTTATTTCTCAAAGGTTTTCATATTTTTATCAAGCTTTTGAAATGCCTTTGATGCAAAAATTTCCTCCTCGTGCAAACCTGTTCACATTAGCAATGGAGGTAACTCTCTATCCATTTGATTTGTTCCATTTTCCTCCCTCCTACGAGGGGAATCAGGATTGTGATCTTGGTTTGTTATGTTTGCCCTCCCCCAATTATTTGGATTTTGTTCATGATTTGGTGGGGGGTTTCATTGTGGGATATATTATCTAGTGTGCCTTTCCTTAGGTAAGTTACCGTGTCTTGTTATTTGGTGGTCACCACCATTTATCTATAAATTATTAAGAGCTAGCTACTCAGATTGCTCTCTTAAATGCTGCTCATGTTAGCGCAAGAGTCTTTCTATTTGTTTCTCTTGTTCAAGAGCTTCCACTAACTCTCGCTCTTTGCATAATGCATTTTATAACTGCATCATTCGGTCAGTTTGTGCTATTGTAGAAGACTCATGTTTATCTGACTCTGTTCTTGTAGTCTTGACTCGTAGATTCCTTAAGGGGGTTTTTGTTGTATCTATACTCTTGCTAGTTAATGTGACTTGTTCAGTGTACTGTTGAATATCCCTATGATCAAACTCCATGAGTCTTCTACGAGATCACTCTAAGGTACCCTCAAACTAGGAGGTATATTTAGAAGTCACAGTTCATGAGATTCCAAATGCATAGTTCTCAATAGCTACAGTTCTTTGGGTTGGTTGAGTAGAAAATAGATCCAACCTTTCTAGTTGTATCGTTCTCCATGGCTAGTCCCATGGGGTGCCATTTACTCCTATGAAGTCATAGTCTATAGGAATATTTCCTTTTATGTGAAGAGTTTATTCTATATGATTCCCATGACTAGATGTAGCTCTAGTTTCCTTCCCTTCAGTGGGTAGGCATGTTTCATATGTTTCTTGTGAGTCTTGAGGTGTTGCAATTATTGTTTGCCTTATTGATGAAGAGGGCTTGGTGGTGACATGTTTTCTCCATGTGGATGGAGATGTGGTAGTCTCGTCATCCCTATGTGAAGAATGAATCTTATAACCTTCTTTGTGTCCATGTGATGAGGAATCCCTTGAAGTTTCTTCATGTCTTTGAGATGTCTCTGTGTTTTTAGAGGAGGCCCTTGAGGTCTCCTCATATCTCCTTGATGAGGATGGCTATGAAACCTCTTTTTGTTTATGTGAATTTATTCCATGATGTGGTTCCTTACTTGGGGTTTCTCGAGGAGATACCCTAAGATTTGAGTTATCACCCCTTAGGCTTACGGAGCTACATCTCACGGTATTACAGGTAGGTCGTTCTACATTACTATGACTCCGCCTATGGGTATGAATTTCTTTTGTATCTCCCTCGACATCAGAGCAAGGGTGTTTACTTATTATTTTGACCATGTTGTTTTATGATTGGATCTTTTGAGTTTGCTATTTAGGAATGACCACACAATTCCAAACAAATTTTTATCTTGATTACCAATTTAAGTGTGCCCTAAACTGTTTGGTGTGTTTTGATGTGTTGTTCTTTTGATTTCTTTGCTTTTGTTCTTGGATTAAGAATGAGAAGATTCAGCCATAGTGACAATCAAGTATACTCATGCCAAATATGATTTTCTCAAAAGAAGCTAGGGTAAACTGCTAAAGACCCAATGGAGGGTTTTCGTAGCTATTCCACTCTGAACCAATGATTGTTCCAATAGTGGGAGATAGTTTGAACACAAGTAAATTAGTGTCACTATAAGTAAGTTTCCCAATTTGTTTCTAGGAATCTCTAGGGGGTAAACCAGTGGAAGGAGATGAATTCCAACGTCACTGGACTGAATTGAATGTTGGTGATGAAATCCAACTCTCCAATGTTTAAATGAGACGTGTGTGTGTGGTGTTCATTTTAAGCTTGCATAACATAAAGTGCATCATATAGCAGCAATGAGTATTTTCTATACACATAATTGCAAAAAAATGCATTTCAATATTCAGAAAGATGCATGAACTACTATAATTTGTATGAGCACATTTTATCTTATGCAACTATGGCCTCTAGCAGGGCCTCAAAGTAAGCAAACAACATACAATGTCTAGAATGTTGGGTTCTAGGGTTAACTTTTTAGGCATAAGCCGCTGTTCCTAGTAATGCCTAGTGGAAAATTTAAAAGAAGATCTAAGATATGAAAAATGCTTAATTATTTATTCTTTATTATTTCAATTTCCAAACATAAATATGCTTTAAGTTCTCTATTATGAACACACAAAAGTAGATAGAAAGCAATAAAATATCAGGGAATCTATACCAACCTTTGATCCAGCTTAGAGAGTCTATGTTTTGACCTCTACTGCACTCTAGTTTTGGTTGTTGTTGACCAAAGCGACTGGTTCTTGGCCGCTGTAGCTCAGAGAAGCTAGTTTTTGGCCGTTGTAGCTTAGAGCAGCTAGTTTCTAGCCGCTGTAGATCAGAGCGGCTAGAATTGCACATAAAATTAAGTTAGTTTTTTGAAAAAAAATGAAAAATTAGTGGTCGTCCCATCGTGATCGCCATCTGTAGAGACCCTGGGAATGCACACACTAGTACCTTTTTTGAAAAACCTACTTGCAATGCTTATTTAAAATACCAAAGATAAAATGGAAAGACGAGGAAAAATAAAGCATATAACACAAAATAATAAAATACGAATCTATTTATTGATATTGAAGCTCGGTTACATGTTGGTCCCTCTTAGGGATACCCATTTTGATACTATAAATTACAAGTGGGCAAGGAGTGCCCCTTCTGCGAAGAGGTGGTGTGCTTATAAAAGCTTCTCGGTTCCACACATGGAAATGTATGAGGGCTTACAGATGCCTCCTTCTCTAGGGCTATCTCCTAGAGGGATCCCTTTTGCTCTCGTATGTTGTAACATTCATTCGATGTACCTGTGGCCTTGCAAGTAATGAAATAACAACACACTTTTAGGTGTCTAAGATTGCCTCCCCAGATAAAATATACTATGTCTATCTAAGCCAAGCTTGTGGGCCACTGTCCAAGATAGCGACCGCTAAAGAAAACCTTGCTATCCTTACCCCAAAGCTATGGGTCAAAGACTATGATCTGATGTTGAATAAAGTAGGTGTGATGCAATTTTATTTGTCAAAGCTCCATCGCACATGTGATATCAAAGAGAACTCTCTCTAAAATGATCTATATGTGATTCAGGTCTCTATTCTCTATATGATAAAATATTAAAGGATCTTTGGATATGATAAGGCTCTCCTGGTGTTCTCAAGCTTACACCTTTTATAGTGTGAAACCCTAGGTCTATGTCCAAGCCCTAGAAATGAATTTCTCATGTGTAGTGCAAGTTAGCATGAGAAGCTCTTGTCCATTATCTATATTTGAAGGTCAGTTAACTAAAATCTAACTGCCCACTTGATTCTTCTATGCGAATTGGTCGTTAGCATGAGAATATTTTGTCCTTTTTATGCTTGGAGGTCAGTTAACTTAAGTCTAAATGCAAACTCAAGTATCCTATGTGAACTAGTCATGAAAAATAATGCAAAGTCACTCCCACTCACTTTTATTGCATGCAGACTACCACTTTCACCTGAGATTGGGCCTGTATGTCGGCAAACCAATTCTTATGGCTTAGCCACTATCCTCTGTAGTGGCTATGATCTTGCCACTATCATCTATAGTGGCTAGGTCTAGCCACTCTAGGCTTGAGCGGTTATAACCTGGTCACTCTTGGCTTGAGCGACCAAGCTTGGATGGCTTGAAAAGACCCCAAATGAGTGGTGAGAACCACTGTTGATGCTTGGAAAGTTCTAGATTATGTCTTATGATCTTATGAGTGTATCTATGTAAGTAGCTCCCCTAAGCATGACATAATTTAGGTGTCTACAGGAGCAAAAATACTAGAACAAAACTAGACCAAAAACAACATTTTTGTTGATATTGAAAACCATTTCTAGCAAAGGGGTAGAGGTTGACCCAATTGTTGTTATTTCTCCCTTCCACACCAATAGTAGTAGTAGTAGTTGCTTCGATTATCAACAATAGGTAAAGTAGCAACAACAAAAGTAGAAGCACACTACATTAGCATTCACTATAACTATAGTTGTTGTAATAGTGACAATATACAGTCACATTGAGAGCACCAAAAGATCCCATAAACAACAACAATACTAGAAACATAGAAATATAACATCCTATGGAATATAATTTTTTTACCTCTAATGAGTTAATCCTTAAAATAGACAAGGGAAAATTATTTTTCCATATCTTCCTCTAATCAAAATGTACTCCAATGCTTGCCAAACAATTAGCTATAGCATTTTCTCCTGATATATATGTAATATCTTCACCTCTACCATTTCTTTTAGTAAGGATGAGGTATCCTTCATTAAACCTGAAACCTATAAGCTATTAGATTCTTATTTCTTAATATCCTTGAGAATATTCATAGATTCCTCTTCTATTATGGCCTCCCTTACACTCTTCTATCTCAACAATATAACACAAGAGTATAGGGCTTTAGCTTCTACATAGTGATTGGTTTGTATCCCATAAATTTATGCATAAGACCATAACACTTTACCTTTATTATTCTAAATGACACCTCTCCCCCAAATCCAATTGGATTACCTTTTAAAAATCCATCAAAGTTTAACTTTACCCAACCATCCTACAATTTTAGCCATCTAGTGTTTGCTCTTTTCAAAATGATTTACAAAGGTACTGCTCTAGGTTCTTCCAAGTTGCATTCTCTAGTGATCCTCTATTCTAAATTGTTCTCAAAGTTCACATTGTTATCAAAGGTAAGAAAATTCTCCCTCACTATAGTTTAAATTATATTAGACACTAAAATTTCATCCTTACTTTTCCCCCTAAATACTCTAATTTCTTTCCCACCAAACACCACAAAAAATGAGGTAGTAGTAAATTTTAAAGTTTTGATATCCTGTTACTATTAAATGAGCATATACATTGGTTAAAAGGCTGCCTAAAAGTACTAGGGACCACCAAAGAGCATAACATATCTTCCATTATATTATTAAGTACCTTACTTGCAAACTCAATGAATAAATAAGTGGTAAACTGATTCAACATTCTTCATGAAAAGAGAGCATATATTTATAATTTGAAAATATCTCTTACTCAGGATATATAGAGTTAGAATTTTGTTTTTTAAGCATAACCAAAGAAAGAAATCCAATTTTGGGATTAAATAATTCTTCCAAACCTTATTTATAGGAAAGTCCCCCTCCACACCTCCAAACTGAAAGTATAAGATGATTTCATAGATAATTCCCTTAAGGAAGTAGGGAACCATATCAATGAGTCCTTATCTTCATTCTAAGGTAAGTGGTACTATTACAGTAGCCTATTAATATTTAGAATTTTTTTTTGTAGTTCTAGATCAACAAAATCCAAAGTTGGATCTTTCTAAAACCTCCGACCTTCCCCAAATTCTATGTATTTTTTACTAACAATCCAAATTTTTGAACCAGGGGATCCTTTAGTCTTCTGAACTCTTACATATATTGTAAAGGACTATATACAATCCAAGTGTCTTCCCTTAAAATTACATCCTTGCCTTCTCCTAACATACATCAGAATCCACTTCTCAATAATTTCCTAGTTTTTGAAACTCCATTCCAAACTACTAATCCTTTAGGAGGTTCTAAACTTCTAAATAAGGGTATGGAAACTTCCAATTACTTACCTTTAAAAATATTAGCCCAAATTAGATATTTTTCCTTGGTCAATATCCAACCAATTTTAGTTAGCAATGCTTTATTGCATTACTACAATTTTCTTATCCCTAGACCATCTTCCCTCTTCAAAGAGCAAACTCTATCCCAAAATACTAGAGAAAGCCTTTGTTTTTCTTCTACACCTACCCAATTAAACCTTCTAAATATTTTCTCTATTCTATTTTTGACATTGTAGAGGATTATAAAAAATTATATGTATTAAACTGGGATGCTTTGTGATATTTCCTTCAAAAGATGTAATTTCCTAGCTTGAGATAACTTATATCTTTTCACCCCACCAAATTCCCTTGAATCTAGTCTATGACTAGAGCCCAAATTTATTCTTTCAATTTGCTTGTGAAAAGAGGTAATTCAAGGTAGGTAGCTAGAAATTCTAATATGCTGCATTCCAAAATCCTAGATATTCTTTGTTGCACCTATCTAGATGTGTTGACAAAATAAACATGACTTTTCCTAAAATTGATACTTTGATTGGAAGCTCTTTCATAAATATGTAAGACATTGAGTATCTTATTTTTTTATCTTATTAAGGCTTCACTCAAGATGATAGTGTCATCCATGAATTACTGGTAAGACACTACTACAATATTACCTATAGGTTTAATCCCTCTTGTCTTTGTTGTGGCAGTGGCTACACCCAAAGTTCTACCTAAAGCTTCAATTATTATGATAAACAAATTTGGGGATATAGGATCTCCTTGTCTTAGACATCGCTACCCCCTAAATAAACATGTTGATCTACCATTAAATATGATAAAAAACTTTGCTAAAAAATATATATTTTTATCCATTATCTCCACTTAATGTCAATACCAAATTTTTGCATTACCTTATCCAATAAAATCCATGACAACCTATCATATGATTTATTCATATGTAGTTTAAACAAAATACCTGCAACACCCCTCTTATCCATTAAATGCAATATTTTATGTACTATAATTACTCCATCTATTATTTTTGTCCCTTAAACAAATCCTCCATGCATAGAAGAGATGATCCTTGGAAGAATCTTCTTGAGTCTATTGGCTAATGTCTTCATGAATATTTTGTATATGGAGTTGCAAAGGCTAATAGGGATAAAATATTTTAGGGAAGAACCTCCATGATTATTTGGGATAAAAACCCAAAAAATGTTATTCCATTCCTAAAGTAATGAGTCAAAGACTTGAAATTCTCTTACTACCTCTACAACATATTTTTCTATTATGTGCCAAAAAATTTGTAAGAAGCCTATAAAAAAACCATATGAACCTGGTGCCTTATATTTTACCATATTAAAACAATTTTCTTGACCTATTATTTCAAGAATGGACTAAGTAATAGGTTATAAATTTATTTTTAAATTAGTGAGGGAATGTTGCCAAGAAGGGAGTCCATTGCTACCCCATCTTCATCCTAATTGTTATAAAATAGAGTCTAGAAGAAATTTACGACTACTGATGCTATTTCCTCCTCATTTTTCACTACATTATCATTATCCAAATTAAGCTTCTTTATCCTATTGGCACTCCTATACCTTATTGTTGATAGATGGAAGAACTTCATGGTATAATATCCTTCCTTTAGCCATGCTACCCTTGATTTTTGCTTCCAATGAGTTTCCTCCTTTGCTAAAACATTATGAAACTCTACAAGAACATCCATTTATATTTTATCCAAATCCAAGTTTCTTCCTTACTATTGAAGCTTCAAATCCTCTTCCTTTAGGTTATCTAAAATATCCTACTTTTGTAGGAAAATATTTTTAAACACATCTCATTCCATTTCTTGAGATTCACCTTTATGATTTTCAAATTTTTGACAACTTGGAACATTTTAGTTCCATACACATCTATGTTCCACCAATCTCTAATAATGTCCTTGATTTGAGGATGCTTCAGCCACATCATATGGAATTAGAAAAGAAATCCTTTTATCATTTTTCCTTAGAAAGCTCTAAAAGAAGTGGGCTATGGTTAGAGGTAATTTTTGGTAAGGCTCTCAAAGAAAAAAAGTAAAATTTTCCATACCAATTAGTGGAAACTACTACTCTATCAATCCTATATTGGATGAGACCCCCTCCTATTCTTTAGTTTGACTAAGTGAACTTGGTGTCGTACAACTTATCAAAATCCTCTATACCATTTGTGAAGTCAACTATTTCTCCTTGCCTCTCACTCAATAGGAGAGTAGTGTTGAAGTCTCCTACTATCATCCAAGGAAGACTAACTAAAGCACAAAATATATGTAAATAATCCCAAAGAATTCTCCTATCCACTTGAGAATTAGGGGCATAAACATTTATAGCTAACCAACAAAAATCATACATCAAAAGAGGCCCAAAATAAATATGTCATTCTATTGCACACACTCTATTTCTAGGTTATTTGGATTCTAGAGAGTCCAACCACCTCCCAAAGCACCTCTAGCTTGTCTATGGGTGCCTTCTGCTTTATTCCATACCAATTTTTTAATATTGTCTAAATTTATTTTTTCAATTTTTGTTTCTTAAAGTAAAAGGAAAATATCCCATGTATTTTTATAAATTCCTAACTACCCTATGTTTGTTCATGGTATTCAATCCTTGAATTTTCCATGAAATAACTTTTATGATCTTTCACCCCACTCAGTACCAACACCTATCAAGTTCCATTTTCTATGTCCTAAGCTACTTTCTTGTTTCATATATCTACCAATTTGGGTCTTCCAGGATTTGTCACAGTGGCTAGATCTATAATTTTATATGTATTTTTTATTAGCCTCATCATTTTGGTTTCTTGTATAGAATTGGTTTCTCCTTCAATGCCCTTGGTATTTTATTTTTGTTGAACTTCTTGGTTCTCCAAAGCTTTACATATTTTTAACTTCATTTTATATGCCTCCTATTTGAAGCATTCCCCCTCTTCTAGAGACAACCATACTTCCTCTGGTTTAAGTTCTATTCTTGGATCTATTTATTCAACCCCTTCTTTATCCACAAGAGTTTCTTTAACTACTTTCTTTTCTTCTCATTTTGGGTCTAATTATGTATTCAACAGATCTAGTTGATTATCCTCATAAGCTTGTCAATTTGCATTCTCTAGTTATTTTTCAACTTCTCTAACCTCCTCTAGATATGGTTTGCTCATGATCTCTTCCTCAAGACCTTGTAAGATCTAGAATTTATTTATTTCTAGGTTTTTTTTTTTCAACAATTTAGTTTTATCTATTAAAACATCTATTTGTCTTACCTCTTTCTCCTTATTTTTCTAGATCTACACCTTTTCATTTTCTTAGGTTGTTTTCTTTTTGGG
The DNA here is from genome assembly GCA_028583015.1 of Wollemia nobilis. NCBI lineage: Eukaryota > Viridiplantae > Streptophyta > Pinopsida > Araucariales > Araucariaceae > Wollemia > Wollemia nobilis. Next base: position 11,871,205 of record JAQPPZ010015032.1, read on the forward strand.
AAATGGGCTATAATATGCCCTATTGTCTTACATCAAAAATAAAATACCATTGATGATTCATATTCAATTGGTTGACTCCACACCCTCACATTTGAAACAAGTTTTATTAAATAAGGTAATGGCTAGGTCAAATATGCATTCATACAAAATCTAGCAAAAACCATTTTGGTTTTGGCTTGAGTAGCTAGGTTAAATTCTATTAATTTTCTTATGCATTTTGTAATCCCTTCAGGGATATCTTCATCCCATAACTTGATTTCTATTTTTATTCTCAATATTTGGGTCAAATATTGATTTCCATTTTTAGATATCTCATATTTCAAAAAACATGGTCATTTCAACAAATACCCATTTATATATTTCTTGCACATGAAGTTAAATAGTAAAAACTCTTTTGCTTGTGCAACAATATCTAGGTTACCTTTGGGTTTCCACTTGTGGGACATCTATTTTTTGACTCTATTTAGATCTGGCAAAATGCCAATGAGTTTTCCAATAAGGCTATGTTCTCTTTATTTGGAGGTTCTGCTCAGAATAATCTATGGAACCATTAGAGTCAAAAATTCCTCAATTTTAATTCAGATTTAGATAAAAAATTTCCTTGTTGAGGTTTGCTTCTCCCATAACTAGATTTTCCTAGGTTTTGTGTCTAATTGGATCTTGATGAAAATCATCCCCATGATCAGCCTCAAGCTCTCCAACCTCATCCAAAAAATCCTCAGTGAAGGCCATCAAAAAATTTCACTTGGCCATCTTAGTGGCTTATGGTTGGTTTGCTACCTCTGAAGCCAAAGGTTTATTTGACATCATCATCATATCCCATGGTTGATTTGTTACCTTAGAATCCTATGATATATCTATAGCTACTATAACTTATGGTAGATTGATTATCACTATAGCCTATAGTAGATCTATCACTATAGTAGCTTGTGGTTGATTCATCTCCAAAGTAGTCTATAGTAGATTCACCATCGTCGTAACCTGATTTTATGAAACTTGGATTTGATTGATGGGAGTTGTATTTGTAATTCTAAAAGGCATATATCAATTATTTTCTTCTCTAAATTATCAAAATTTAGTTGGGTTTTAACTATTGTTTATGCTCCTAATTATCTCATAGACAAAAGAGATCTATCGGAAGAGTTAAAGATATTAGGTAGAATACCAATGATCTCCCATGGGTTTTGGTAGGGGATTTTAACATGGAACTTTCTCCAAATGATAAAAAAAGGAAAAATTAGGATTTTAATAATAATATAGAAGAATTTGGCAATTTTATTGGCCATTGTGGTCTCATGGATATGGAATTAAGAGGGACTAAATACACTTTTTCTAATGGAATTTAGATTAGATTTGGTAGAATTGGTGTCTCATGCCTAGTTTAATAGGAATAGTAATTCTTCTCTCTCTACTCTTCCAAATATTGGATTTGATCACAATCCAATGATTGTTAACATAGAAGAAATAAAAAAGTGGTTTCTTTTTTGGTTGTTTTTTATAAGTTTGGGAGGGAGTTAGCATGTTTAATGAGCTTCTCAATATTCTTTGTTTCATCTAGAGGTTTATAGTTTTCTAGGTGTTGATGTAGATCCAGTTCCATTGCTATGTATGGAGGATCTCTAGCAAATATTTAAATGCAAAAACTATCCATTTTTTAGTTTTATAATCATGTACTCGTAATTGAACATGACCCTAAAAAGTGCTTTGTTACTACTTATTAGGAACCTACTATTAAAAATAAACTTACACAAATATCACAAATACACAAATGCTCAAAACACAAACTATTGCAATACAAAATATAAATGTAAAAATGAACAATATCACAAAGTAACATAGAATTGCAAGCCACTTCAAGGGGGCAACCTCCTTCAATACTTGGATTTAATTGTGCAAAAATATACATACATTCCTGATCCTCATAGTTTTAAAGACTTTATATACCACCTAACTCTCAAGGTTGGCTTACATGCAAAATGCCACCTGATCTAGAATCTCCTACCCACAAATAGTTACATTCTTGCTAACAATTACATATAATATCACCACTTGTCTAGGTGCTTCTAGATCCATAACTATTACAAAATAATTCAAAATATTATCATGGGTGTTCCCTATGTTTACAAAATATTACTATAGGTGTTTCCCATGTTCAAAAAGGAATATTACATCATAGTATTAGGATGGGGTCCTAACATGTCCTTCCCTTTTGAAAATATTTGTCCTCAAAGCTAAATATGAGGAAACTATTATCAGATTTGTTGAAGAGGTTCCCACGTAGCATCTTTAGGTTGTAAGCCATGCCATTGGACAAGAACATTAGTGATGACACATCAACAAAGGGTACATGATATACGATCAAGAATACATTCAGGTTCAAGAATGATGGAACCTTACTCATCCAAATTTATAAGTGTAAAATAAACTTGGATCCTATTGTGAACAACTTTCTTGAGAGAAGATCCATGGAAGTCTGGATGAATTTTAGAACTAACCGAAAGGGCTAGTTTGTATGATTTCAACCTGATACATTGTAACATCTAATGATGACCATAATATTTTGTAGCAAGTTTTTGATAACAATGAAGCTAGAGAGATTATTATTTATATAGATGCAAGCAAAGAAAGACCATGTCTCCAATATTAAAGCTACATTTAGTGCAGTGTTGATCAACTTATTATTTTAGGGTTATAAGCCATGTCTAGATTAACCTTGAGTTGGAAAAGAATGGAATCACATTATAAACGAGTGGAATACATAGATTAAAATTTGGAGCTTCCTAGAATGTAAGAAGATGGTGCTAGAAGAGGTTGACCGTAAATTGCTTCAAAGGGACTCATCTTAGTGGTAGTGTGATATATTGTATTATACCACCATTCAACCAAAGGAAACCAATTGGCTCAATGTGTAGGACGTTAAAAGTGAAGCGATGAAGATATGTTTCCAAGTATTTATTCAAAAATTTAGTTTGGCCATCAATTTGAGGGTGATAGGCCAAACTCATATTGAGTTGTGTTCCTTGCAAATTGAACAATTCTTTCCAAAAATAATCGATGAAGGTAGGGTCCCTATCAAAGATAATGAATTTAGGTATTCCATGGAGATGATATGAATTCAAGGAAATTTTGAGTGATAATGGATGTAGTGTATGGATGGGATAGTGAATATAAATGAGCATACTTCATAAGATAATTAACCATCACTAGAATAACCAATGTATCTCCTAATTTAGGAAATATTTCAATGAAATCCATAAAGAAAACTATCCAAACATACCTAGGAATCAACAAGGGATGAAAAAAACAAGGGAACTCATAGTTTCACCTTTCATACATTGGAAATGATCACATTTAGCCACAAAAATATGAATATCTTATTTAATTCCTTACCAAAAAATGTATGCTTGGTCCTTGTATAATATTTGAGAAACCCCGAATGGCTAGCTATTGGGGAAGTATGCATTTCCTAAAGAATGATGTCCTTTATTTATGACTGGTTGGGTACAACAATAAGGTCATGGTAACATAAATTATGATCATCCCAAGTATATCCTAAGCATGAATTAGGATCTACTTGAAGTTTATGGATGAGAGTTTGTAAAGACGAGTCCTTGATTAGTTCCTCATATAGTTTATGAATCCACTAAAGATATTGTGTGGATATAGCATGGAGCATAGCCTATTATTCATGTAGTCAAGATAAATCATCTACCACCTATTAGAGTATATTACATTATTTGGTACATGCCAATGTACCACCTTGGGTACATTTCTAGATTAGGAGTTTATCTTAGATTAAGGTTTGAGTAGATACTTCAAGCAAGTAATAAATGCACAAGTGTTAGAATGTGCAAAGATGTAAATGTGCATGTAGTCCACATGTACATGAGTCATAGGATAGGTAGATGAAGAGTCATGGGTAGAGTAAAGGCCAAGGAACATATCTTCCTATATATAGGCCTTGAGAGTATGAGAGAAGGGGGAACTTGAGAGTGAATAGAGTGAGAGGAATGATGTCATGGTAGAGAGTAGTGAGTAGGTACAATGTAGTTCTTCATTGAAAATTTTGGAGTGTTCATGTCCTCCATTATATTGCATTGTACTATTTTTGTGAGATTTTATTAATGGTATATTACTGAGTTATTGTAAAAGTTTATCATCTAGTTTTCCTATATATTATAGTGCCATTATCATATAGTTATCATAGCTTACTTATTTTACATCTTGTGGTTGCATTTCCTTTAATATACATCCTCAAAAGCTAATAGTGGTATCAGAGCACATGGTAGATCAATAGGAAATAGGGAGAGCCACAAGAGAGATTGAGAGGAGATTAGAAATCTCATTTTTAAAATTTTTGAAAATACATTTGGCTGGAGTCTTTCCATAGAGTTGCAGAAAACTTGTGAAGACTAGGACTCAACATTGATTCCACTAGATTGACAAATCAACTAGTGAAGATTCATTATCTCTAGATTTAAAGTTTTCTCCATTGCAGATTCTAATATTTGTTGTAGGAAAAGGAGATTCAAAGAAATTTGGGAAGCTTCCTACAAAGAGCTAGGAAGAATATCTTCTTTGGAATCAATCCAATACCTAAAGCAACAAGTTGGAGATTGAAGATTTGGAGACCTAAGGAGAAGGTCCCATTGCAAGAGTTGTAGACCTATAGATTACAGAAGAGAGAAAAAGGCTAGAGGAGCCTTATTATAGATTGAAGAAGAAGAGACTCAAGAAAAGAGTCTAGGAGAATATTGGAGGTTGGTGATATCCATTGAAGATTGAAGACTATAGATTATAGATTGAAGGAGGAGAAAACAACTCAAGAAGTTGAAGAGACCCATAAGAGGTCCCATTGAAGAACTTCCAATTTTAGAAGATTGAAGATAGAGAAGGACTAGCAAAGGTCATATTCCATATTTTAGAAGTAGTAGATTTTAGATATCCAAGAAGGAGATCTCATTGCAAAACTTCCATAGTTGAAGATTGAAGAAAAGGTCTCATTGAGAAGACTAGAGAAGTTGCAAAAATTTGAAGGCCCTAGGAGAAGGCCTCAAGCTACTTGAAAGGAGAAACAAGGAGAAGGCTAGGAAAGCCTCATTGAAGGAGACTTGAAGAAGTCCATTGGAGAAGATTTGAGGAGAACTCAAGGAGAAGTTTTTGATAAAGAAAATTTGGGACAATTATTGCCATCTGACAACAAGCCCAAAAGGAGAAGAATTTGGCAAGGAGTTTGCCAAATTTTGGAGGAGAATAGTGAAGACCTCAAGAAAATAAAAATATTGAGAAGAAGGCCATTAGATAGGCCAAGATTGAAGTCAGAATTTGATAAGGAGGTTGAAGGAGAAAGGAGTTAGAAAAAGCCATCAAATATGAGAGATTTGAATATTACCATTGAAGGCTATTTCGGAGAAAGGAGATTGTTGGTTTTATAGTAGAAAAGTGAAGGTTTCTTGAAGGAAAATATCAGTTACGATTTGGAGGAGTTTCCTACAAAATTTGTGAGATTCAAGGACAACACTTCAAAGGAGAAATTGACTGCTTTACAATCTGAAAATTTCAGATTTGAGGACAACAAGAAAGCAGCAATAAGGGCAGCATTACTAGCTACTAAGTTTCAGATTTCAAGAGAGCATCCTGAAGGATAGTTAAAGCCACCAAACTACATTTTTGGGCAGCAAGTTTAAGGAGTTTTCAAAGCTGCAAATAGGTGAGCTAAAGAGTTATTTTGGATAGCAAAGAAGAGCTACAATTTCATCTAGTACAAGGCAGCATTTAGGTGAATCTAATCACCAAGATTTCCATCATCTACAAAGGTCATTGAGGTAAGCAAATTTGGTGCAAAAAGTTCATTACTTGAACATTAGTTACTTGGTTCATTATTAAGTTTCATTAAGCACCATATTAGAGTTTAAAAGTTGCAAGGAGAAGGTTGCATATTAAGTCTTCAAGGAAGTGCAGAAGATAGTTTCTACAAGGGTTATAACCTGCACACAAAAAATAGGAGTTAGATATATTTCAAGAGAAAGAAGATTATCAACTTCCTATTATCTATTAGAAGCAAAGAAGACATTATTCTTAAAGTGAAAGTTGCATAGATTATAGTGCATATTTCAAGGTACTTTTAAGAGTTCATTTAAAGGAGCAATAAGGAGTTATTAATAGTGCATTATACTAGTTATCCTTAAAGGTTTTAAAAGTGCATTAAGATTCAAATTAAAGAGGAAGATTAAGTGCACAAATCAAAGTAAAAGTGAAGTGTCAAAAGACACTATTAAGCACAGAAATATACAACATATTGTGGTGAGGAGAAGCCACCAAAAGGAGTAATATAACCTCCAAATATTGGAGAAGGAAGTCACCTCATCAAGGAAGGAAGTAAGCGTTAGAAAGGAGATTAAAATATCTCAAATTCAAGGTGCAACTAAGACCTCAAGCTACATATTAAATTAGTTAGAGGCTCAAGATACATAGAAATAATTAGATTCATCTAAAGGGCTCATAAGTTAAGGTTTCAAAGGTGTCTAAAGACACTCAATACAATGCCAAAGCCATGATATTCAATGCCTATATAGTACAAAGGAACAAACCTACAACATTCAAGGAGTCTAAGTAAGATAGCACCATTGCAAGGAGTGCAAGTGAGAAGAAGAATAACACAAATATTACATAACATAAGTGGTCAAAATTGAAGTGCAAAGAAAGAGTTATCATCAAATATTACCCAAGCATACGTAGGAAAGAGCTTGGATGAACCACCTTCATTGAAGCAAGCTACAAACTACCATAGTAAGAGCCACCACCACCGAGGAGGAGCCACCATCGTATAGGAAGAGCCTTCATACATTAAGGAGCAAGAAAGGTGCATGTTGGAAAGAGCTTGATACAACTTGCAAAAGGATTGAAAGTGCACCAAGGTGATAAGATACATTTAGGAGCTTGAGTGCATGCAAAGGAGCACCTCCACTTGCCCTAACAGAGATAGGTATCTTGTGCCACTTGGCACAAAGGTGGAAGAGGCATCTACATATTCTAACACTTGCAAAAGAAATCAAAGAGTGCTCAAAAGGAGTAACACCCTCATCATTATTTCAATGCTCATGAATGAGCATTTTCAATGCTCAAAACTTTAGCCAATGCTCAAGAATGATTCATAGGCCTGCACCACATGGAGTAACATCTTACAAGGTTAATAATAGCCCTGCACCACCTAAGGAGAAGATACAAGGTCTTGGGCAATGTAAAGTGCCACTTGGCACTTGTTTCAAGAAGGACAAGCATATTAATAGCCATCACAGGGAAGAGCACATATATTGGAAGCATATCTCCAACAAGTCTTGAGCGCAAAAGTGGTCAAAGTGCATTAAAGGAGCAAGAGACCATCATAGGGGAGCACCATTCAAAGGAGAGCATTGAATTCTCATTATCATAAGGTGAAGATAGAGAAATTCTAGCACCCCAAGTTTGCATAGTGAAGTCAAGACCAAAGCCAATCAACACACAAAATTTAAAAGGTATATTTACATTGATATTTGCTTTCATTAAAGTGCAAAAGGAGGTATAAGGTATTTTATATATCTAAGGTTAAACTTATATTGCATTGGAGAATTTATAACCTTAGAATAGAAAGCAATTAAACCAAAGGAGTGCAAAATCTCAAGAAATATTTCAAGGTGCTTAATATAAGGTTGAAGTTTATTTATTACTGCATTGAAGAACTAAGCAAATACCAACCTTAGAGAGTTTAGAAGGCAATTAAAGTAAAGGGAGTATATCTTAAAAGATATTACAAATTGCATGAGATTCAAACATTAAAATATTTGCAAATAATTAAGTAGGAGATATAAGGTTTTCAACATTGGAAAATTAAAATACTAGTTTGCAAATATTATTATTTTCTAAATTTCCAAATTAGGGAGATATAAGGAATACTACATCAAACTTTAGTTTCTTGGAATTTAGAAAATTGAACCATTGAAAATTGAAGGTTAAAGAAGCAAAACCATTAATTGCTTGAAAGTTGGAAATTGCATTTTACATTAGTCTCTTACACTAATTTATGAGACATTAATCCAACTAAAAGGTCTTGAAGGAAAAGAACCTTATTAAAACTTGAAGGTGCATCATCATTTATCTTTAGCTTTCTACTTACTAATTATTAGGGAGAAATAAGGCAAGAAAGTGAAGTTGAATATTAGGGAGACAAAAGGAATTCAACTCAAACTAGGAAAGCTAAGCATACTATCAAGACTCATAGTACATTCAAACACTTGCAAGATAGAAGGTATTTTACAAAACTTGTAAAATTGAAAAGTTCTTAGCAAGGTTGAAACTAGGGAGGTATAAGGTAGTCTACAAATATCATCATGACAACAAACAAATTCATTCTCACTGAATCTCAACTACTTAGAGGTCCAAATTACTCTTCATGGAAAAACAAAGTAAGGGCAATTCTGATAGTTGAAAAACTTTGGGAAATAGTCAAAGGAACAAAAGAAAAACCTACTTCAGGTGATAGTGAGATTCAAAATTTTGAAGAAAATGAAGCAAAAGCATTAATGATAATAACTTTTGCCATTACAGATGAAATACAACCCTACATTAGTTCAGCAGGAACATCTACAGAAGCATGGAAAATCTTAGCCAAAATATTTGAAGGGAAGAATAAAGCTACTATTTTAAATCTTCAAACTCAATTACATTCTCTGAAAGTGAATAGTGGTGAAAGTATAGAACTATTCCTAAGGAAAGTAGCGGATATAAAAGGAAAATTATTAACCTTAGGAGAAAAGGTTGAAGATAAGTTTCTTGTTCAAGTAACCTTGAGAGCACTTCTAGACAACTACAAGCACTTAGTTACATCTTTACAAATCCTAAGTAAAGATACATATTTTGATGAGTTAGTCAATATTCTTCAAGAATATGAGGTGGAAAATATAGTTAAAGATGAAATGACTAACAATGCATTAGTTTCAAAGGATAATCCATAGGGAAATGTTACCTCATCCTCAAAAGGATGAAGACCATGGAATAACAGATATTGTCAAGTCTGCAAGAAGAAAGGACATAGTACCAACTACTATAGATTCAATCCTAGAAATCAGTATCAAGGGAATCAGACAAACTATGGAAGCCAACCAAATAGGCCATTCCAACCAAGACAATATCAGAATCAGTATAGTCCACATCAACAATAATTTCAGCATCCATATCCTTCTCAAAATCAATACAATTATCCTAAATTGCAATATCGAGAAGGGAATAAAAAAGGGCACTTAGTTCATGAGATCCAAGAAATTCAAGAACTGGAAGAACCTACAGAGGAACATGAAGTTAAAGCTCTCTCAACAAAGATAGCTTTTTATGAAGATACTAACTACTTACTTGAACAGGATACAGACAAGGAGTAGAATAAAGAAAGCAAAGAAGGAGAGTACAAATTCCAGAACCAGATGAAGATCCATATTGAAGACTAAAGTCTTCAATACCCAAATAATGTAATACAAGGGGGTGTTAGAGTATATTACATTATTTGGTACATGCCAATGTACCACCTTGGGTACATTTCTAGATTAGGAGTTTATCTTAGATTAAGGTTTGAGTAGATACTTCAAGCAAGTAATAAATGCACAAGTGTTAGAATGTGCAAAGATGTAAATGTGCATGTAGTCCACATGTACATGAGTCATAGGATAGGTAGATGAAGAGTCATGGGTAGAGTAAAGGCCAAGGAACATATCTTCCTATATATATGCCTTGAGAGTATGAGAGAAGAGGGAAACTTGAGAGTGAATAGAGTGAGAGGAATGATGTCATGGTAGAGAGTAGTGAGTAGGTACAATGTAGTTCTTCATTGAAAATTTTGGAGTGTTCATGTCCTCCATTATATTGCATTGTACTATTTTTGTGAGCTTTTATTAATGGCATATTACTGAGTTATTGCAAAAGTTTATCATCTAGTTTTCCTGCATATTATAGTGCCATTATCATATAGTTATCATAACTTACTTATTTTACATCTTGTGGTTGCATTTCCTTTAATATACATCCTCAAAAGCTAACACCACCATATTCTCCTTACCCTTCATATAAGTGATGTCATAGTCATAACCCAATAATTTTGAAATCTATTTTTGTTGTTCTAGTGTGGCCACCCTTTGTTCTAAGAAATATTTGAGACTCTGATGACTAGTCTTGATGAAAAAATATCTCCTAATGAGATATAGTCTCTAATGATTGACTGCATGTAAAATGATAAGCATTTCCTTCTCATAAGTAGTCTTACCTAAATTTTAGCCTAATAGTACTTTGCTAGTGAAGGCCAAAGGTCTATCTTATTGCATTAAAACTACCCCAATGCTAGTTCCCTATGTGTAACTTTCAATTACAAAAGGTTTAGATAGATCTAGCATTATTAACATGGGGGTAGTGAACATAGCATGCTTCAATTCGATAAAAGACTTTTGACAAGTTTTATCCATAGATACGAATTCTTCCTCAACATGGCTATTAAGGGAGCTTCTATATTGCCATAATTTATTCAAAAATTTCCTATAATAATCCATGATTTCTAATAAGCCATGATGTCCCTTTAGGGTATGAGGCTCAGAAAAATCTTAGAAAACCTAAATTTTCTTGGGGTCAACTTGAACTCCATCCTTAGTGATGATGTGACCCAAGTATTCAACCTCTTGCTAGTCAAAATAATATTTGGACATATTTGCATAAAGCTAATGGTTAGAAAAAAGTTTGAGTGTTTTATATAAGTGATAAAGGTGCTATTCCCATGAATGGATGTAAATCAATATATCATCAAAAAATAAGAAAGGATTTGTGAAGGAAAGGGAAAAAAATATAACTCATTAATCTCTGGAAGATATAAAGTGCATTGGTTAATCCAAATGGTATAACCAAGAATTCATGATGCCATTCATAAGTTCTAAAAGCTATTTTTGAAATATCCTCATCCTTGATTCTAATTTGATGATACCTTAACCAGAAATACAACTTGGAAAATATTGAGCCCCATGCAGCTCATCTAGTAGTTCATCAATCACTAGAATTGGGAATTTATCTTTAATAATGATCTTATTGAGGTTCCAATAATCCACACACAAGCACCAAGTGCTATCCTTTTTTCATACTAGTAACATTGAAAAAGAATAGGGGCTAACACTAGAATGGATAACCCCAATAGCACAAAGTGCTTGCACTATATTCTTAATATGTTATTTTTGAGCATAAGGATACCTGTATAGATGGATATTAGGAGGAAAACTACTATGAAAAAGTGTTATTGCATGGTAATGTGAGTTATGAGGGGGTAATCCCTTGGGTTCCTTAAAAACTTGAGTAAATTTGTTTAATATTTCTTGTCATTGCACTGGATGGTCCTGTTCTTCTTCCATAATTCCATTGATAGCAAAAATTTATGCCACCACTCCATGGGAAGACTTTTCTAAATAATTTTCCATCTTATGGGTAGAAATAAATTGAGCCAAACCAGCCTTCATGCCACATAAAGTATATTCCTACCCATATTGACTAAACTTCATCCACAACTCAACAAAATCCCATAAAACTGGTCCTAACATTTGCAACCATTGTGCTTCCAAGACTATATCTCATCCACCTAATGGTAGGGCAAACATGTTTGTCTTGAGATTATAGTCCCCAATTTGAAGTTTGACATTACAAAATTTTCCTTTGCATGGTAGGGTATCTCCATTAGCGATCATTGGCCACATGTGGATTAATAAAATTATATGTATTTCCAGAGTCATTGAGAATGATTACCAGTTTCCCTTTGAAGTAGTTGATCACTGTCATTGTTTGGGGAGTGGATACTCCTGGTAAAGCATACATAGAGATTTCTAGTTGGAAGTTATTTGGATGTATTGTATAATCTATGGTTTCCCCTCTTGAGGACCCTTATATTCCTCTAAAGATTCTACAGTTTGTGCTTCATCCATATCTAGCAGATACAATTTTTGTTGCACACACTTGTGCCACTAGGAATAAATTTTATCACAATTATAAAATAACACTTGTGCCCTTCTACTCTCCATATATTTACAGGTCAATTTTTTTATAGTGGGAGATTTAATGGTAGGACTTATCATAGGCTTGGATGGAAAATATGGACAAGATTGAGGAAATTTAGAGGTGCATCATAGATCCTTGAATTTATTTTCTACCAATTTAGCCAGTTGTATTGCCTATGGTAATGTTTGAGGTCTCAACAGTTTAACCTCAGCCCTAATGTCATACTTCAAACCACTCACAAAAAAATTTGAAAGGAGTCAACACCTACACTAGTGGTATGATTGGCAAGTGTTTTAAATTTAGTTTGATAATCTTGAATAGTTGAGGTTTTCCTAAGTTTAAAAAGGGATCTTGTAAAATATTCAAACTCACTAAGACCAAAGCGAGCGAATAAATGTTATTCAAATTATTTCTAAGAAATATCAAGTTTGACCTTCCTAAGCCACAAAAACAAAGCTAGTGCATCTAATTTAAAATTGAAAGAGACAATTATCAAATGCATGTAGTTTGGGACATTATGAAAACTAAAATATTATTTGGCCTTACAAATCCACCCCTCAATATCTTTCTCATCAAATTTTAGAAAGTCTAATTTTGGCAATTTAAATCCATTGTTAGCTAGGACATTCTACTGGTGGTGACTAATACCTATATCCAATTGATCCTAATGACCCAAAGAAACAATAGAAATACAACTATCCAAATCTGCCTTCATTTCTCTTTGTGCCTCAGTGACCACACTTAGTTTCCTAGAAGTTTTTGATTTATTTTTATCTCATCTAAGGTGTTGGATAATGAGGACCATAGTTGTTTGCTATAAATATCCACTTATTTAGTAATATGGTTATCTAATTCATGTTTTCAAGTAACTAAAGTCATGTTTTAAGAGTTATGATATGTTGGTGATAGTTTTTAAAAATAGAAATATGATTTTAGGGGTTACTATTTTTTGTAAGGAGCCTAAAAAGTGGTTTTGGAGCTATAAATCAAAATGATAAAATCGAGAAGATGATCACAATGATCTATATACCACAACACTAGTTTTGGGTACCCTAATTTTTTTTATACAATGCTTTGTTATCGAGGTTGCTAGTGTGGTTGATTTTTCCTTTGGACGTTTGGTTCAAAAGTTAGGTTTTTTGTTGACCAACCCTTTATGAAACTTCATCCTATCTATTCTGACTACTAACCACTCCTAACACAATGCTTTCATTTGGTCTGACTCTATCACAAATATTCCTTGTCTATTTTTAAATTTTGAATGTCACAATAACTATTCTAACACAGATAACATATGACCCTATACTCACTATTACTAACATTGCCCCCCCTATTATCACTATTTTTGACTCTAGTGGTTTCTCTCCACTTGTGGTATTATTCTATAATTTTTTTTTATGACTTTTTCATGCAAAAATTCTAGAATAGAGATGTCTTCTTTGTATGCTCAATTTCTATGACAAGGTTATGGTAACAAGTTTGAGATTCACATGTAAATTTTTTGTGTTGCAAGTTTGATATTCAACATAATAGGGTATGCTAAGCTAGGGTGTATGTACTTACCATATGCATTCTAGTATACAATAGTGATGAAAGATAGTGCCTAGAAATATATTTTAGGACACTACTCAAGGAGGATTCTACACATACTCTTGAGCACACTACTTGCCTCTCTCTATTTGTATGGGAGGGTAATCTTCTCGAATGTTGTGTTTGATGTATTGTGGAGAATACATGACCAAAAATATTCCTAATAGCTAAAGGTATCTCCTAATCCTAGGGGTATCTTGATATACCTAAAGATATGTGGGAGCTCAATTCCATAGATAGGTGTTGTCTAAGGCCTGGGTATTAGACTTTGATCGTCACTCACTTCACTAGATGCTTTACAAGTAATCTAGATAGCCAATAATGATATCTACTCCATTATATTTTAAAAACCTTGACATAGGGTTTCTAACCTAAATAACTAATGCAAAAAAACAAAGGCTATTTTTTTAAATGAGGAAACTAGAAAAAAATAGAAACATGAAATCTTATACCTAACAGTCAAAATGGTAGGAATTATTGTAGTCATAGTAGAAAATGACCCTGAAAAGTGCTATGATATCACTTATTAGGAACCTAATATTAAAAATAAACTCACTCACAAAAATATTGCAAATAAACATAAATACTCAAAACACACACTATTGCAATATGAAATATAAATGCAAAAATAAATAATCTCACAAAGTAACACTGAATCACATGCCTCTTTGAGGGGGAAACGTCCTTCAATAATTTTATTCAATTATGAAAAAATATACATACAATTCTACTCATCACAAATTTAAAAACTTCATCTACCACTTAACTCTCAAGGTTGGCTTACATGCAAAATTCCATCCAAGCTAAAATCTCCTACCTACAAAACAGTTACATTATTACTAATAGTTACATATAAGGGTGCCACTTGTATAGGTGTTACTATATCCATAACTATTACAAAGTATTTCAAAACACTATCATGGGTGTTCCCCACATTTACAAAACATTACAAAGTATTACTATGGGTGTTCCCCTACATTCAACAAGGAACATTACATTATAGTGTTAGGATGGGGTCTTAAAAATACAAGAGGTTGTCATGCATATTCATAGATCATTACTTTTAAATTTTATGGATTCAAACATATACCACAATAGGGCATAATTTATTTTCACTTAACAATAAGGATAAATATATAATTTATTTACTTAATATAAAGCAAAAATATTGAAATAAAATACTAAATACAATAAACACACATGCGTGCATGCACACACACATATTCCAATAGCATATCATCTACACTAATCAATGGTAGGGTTATCACATTAAATTTCTCACATAAAACTTAATGTTAAATATGCTTTCAATTCATTTATATATCAATAGACTAATGACATATTTATCAATAGAAATCATTTTTATTTTAGATATATTTATACAATACAAAAAATTATGGATAATATAATATCAACATCATGATAATGTCCCCTGGATTCTGGGTGGGGATTTTAACACTGCTATTTACCCTTCAAACAAAATAGGTGGAAATGGACCACCTATCAAGAGCATGGATGAGTTCAATGACTTTGTGAACTCGAACATGTTGATGGATGTAAAAATTATAGGAGTGAATTATACCTGGAGCAATCAATGGATAGGGTGTTATCTCATTTAGTAAAGGCTTGACAGGTTTTTTCTATCAAAGGAGGCTACAACTCTTTTTGATGATTCTATCCTGCAAGCCCTTCCTAAAATTTCCTTTGATCATAATCCCATTTTTTTAGAGATCCCTAACTCTCTGTCCTTCAAGAAACCTTTCAGATTTCAATCTATGTGGATCAAACATTCTAGTTTCAGAGATAACTTAATTTAGTGGTGGCATCAGCCTGTTAGGGGTAGTGCAACTTTTAAACTTGCTGGCCAATTAAAGTTTGTTAAGGAAAAACTTCAAACTTTGAACAAAGAGGCCTTTGGGAACCTTTTTGAAAATAAAAAATAGGTTGTTGAAATTTTGAAGATAATTGATTAGAGGATTCAACATGGTGATGCGAATGAAACTACTAGGTAGGAGGAACAGATAAAACTAGCAGAGTTTCATAACATTTTGGCCTGTGAGGAAATATATTGGAGGTAAAAATCAAGGGCTCTTTGGTTGAAAGATGGAGATTCAAATTCCAAGTTTTTTCATGTCACCACACTTAGAAACAGAAGCAATAACAAGATAATTTTTTTTAAAAAAGTAGATGGTTCTATTACTCAGGACTTAACAAAAATTAGAAAGGAGGTAGTAACTTATTTCAATTCTATCCTTGGTCAAGAATCATAGTGCAATGAGGAGGCCAAAGATATTCTCTTGCAATCTATTCCTAGCATAATAAATGAGGATATAAACCTTAAGATTCTAGCTCCCTTTTATGATGAGGAAATTAAGGAAGTCTTGTTTAGCATGGAGCCAGACAAAGCCCCGAGACCCGATGGCTTCCCACTAATTTCTATAAATATTTTTGGGACATCATAAGTGAGGATGTAATTTTTTCCATCATAGAATTCCAAGCAAGCAATAATATCCCAAAAGGTCTCAACTCTACTTTTATTTCTCTAATTCCTAAGAAGCAAACCCCTAAATCTATGGCTGACTTCAGGCCAATTAGTCTATGCAATGTTTCTTACAAGATCCTAACTAAAACCATTGCAAATAGAATGAGAGATGTTCTACCCCACATCATAGATCCATGCCAGGGAAGCTCTGTCCTGGTCAGGTCAATATTATATGGAGTTATCATAGTTCATGAAGCTCTGCACTCTGCTCATAAGACTAACAAGTCTGCATTTGCCCTCAAGCTTGATATGAACAAAGCATTTGATAGGCTAAATTGGGACTTTTTGATTGTTTTCCTCCTTAAGTTTGGTTTTCACCACCAATAGGTTAATTTTATCAAAGAATGCATTTCTAAAGCATGGTTTTCAATTATGGTTAATGGAACAACTACTGGTTACTTTCAAAGTCACAGAGGAATTCGGTAAGGGGACCCTATCAGCCCCATGTTATTCATCATTGTGATAGAAGATTTAGGCAGAATCATAAAAAATACTTGCAGTTCAAGGCTAATATCAAGAATAAAGGAAACATTTCTCACTAGGGTTGTTTCTCACCAAAAATTCATCAATGATACCCTTCTATTAACTAAGGCATCGGTGGTTGAGGCCAAAATAATTAAATACATCCTGCAACTCTATGAGGACGTCGCTAGTCAGAAAGTTAATTTTAGTAAAAGCAAGTTATATTTATTGAACACCCCCATTCAGAAGGAAGGATTACAAAAATTTTAGGGGGTGATATAGCAAACCTCCCCACTTCGTATCTTGGTCTCCCTCTTTTCATTGGTTCTTTGAGAGAGTCAATGTGGGATAGGGTTATTGAAAGAATTTAAAAAAAATTGCTAGATAGAAAGGTCATATTCTGTCTCAAGTAGGAAAGCTGACCCTCACCAAGGCCTCTCTTTAGAGCATTCCAGTCTATTTCCTCTCCATTTTCAAAGCCCCTATGACGATTTTCCAAAAAATTGAGAAAATCCAAAAATAATTTTTATGGACTGGATTAGAGGAGAAAAAAATGATACACCTTGTAGGATGGACCAAAGTGTGGCAGACCCAGGGAAAATGGGGGCTTAGGTCTAAGGAGAATTGCTTATATGAATTTAGCTTTACTAGCTAAGTAGGAGTGGCACATCATTTCTGGTGAAGAAAACAAATGGAAAACTATCATAAAATGAAAATATTTTCAAAATATGGAATTTCTAAGTGACTTAGTTCCAATCAAAGGTTTTGCTTTTTGGAAAGCAATTCTCAATTGTAAGGAAATCATCAAAAAATGTTTAAGATGGGTTTTAGGCAATGGTGAGAGGATAAATTGCTGGAATGACAGGTGGGCTAAGGATGAACCATTGACACAATATCCTAACTTATCCCGAATTAGAGATATCACAGAAGTACTCATTGTAAAAAAAATCTTTGATTATATGGTTGCGGATAGAGGCAGAATGAAGTGGAAATAAATAAGGATTCAAATATTTCAAGCAGAATCAAATGATATTTGTAACATTCTCAGGAAACTTTTTATCCCCATGAAGACCAAGGAAGATCAAGTGACTTGGGATCCTACAGAAAATAGGCAGTTCACTATTAAATCAGCTTACAAGCTTCTATTTAATGACGAGGATTTTGTCCTCCAAAAGGACTTAGTTTGGATAAAAAATTTAATTCCAAAAATTGTAGTCTTTTCATGGCTGGTTATCCAAGGAAGAATTCTAACCATTGATAATATGATGTGTAAAGGTATTTGTATCACTAATCATTGTTATCTATGTAGGGATAATTAGGAGACCATTTATCACATTTTACTTGAGTGCCCTTTTTCCTTGACTGTCCTAAGTGGGTTTTTTCAAGCCTTCAATATTTCTTGGGTTAAACCAGCCATCGTACTTGATTTGTTTGTCTAGTGGCATTGCCCATTTTCAAGCCAAAGACTTAGATACATCTAGAAAATTTATCTCAATCACTATCTTTGGTAGGTGTGGTTAGAAAGGAACCATAGAGTCTTTAATGAGTCTATCCATGATCATCAAACTATCATTGCCAGGATCCTATCCTTTGCCAATGAGAATGTGAACCTTATCCCTTTTGATAATTGTAAACCTCATCTACAAGAGACCATGATTGCTTAATATTTAAGCTTAGCCTTGTTAGATGAGTCTGTGCCTAGGGTAGTCAACCCTAGAGCCAATGTTAAGTGGTCCCCACCTCCTATGGGTTAGTTTAAGCTTAATTTTGATGGAGTGACTAAGGATAATCTTGGAAGAGCAGGCACTGGTGGCATTGTGTGAGATCATAATGGGAATATGATGCTTGCATTTTTTGAATATTTGGGAACAAGGACGAACAACGAATTTGAAGATAGAGATATGTGGAGAGGCCTTCAAATTACTCAAGACTTAGAAGGCAATTTTACCATAGAAGGAGACTCTATGCATGTTATAAATCTCCTCAATAATTGGAAAAAACCTCCTTGGAGGATTAAATTTTTTTTTGAAGAGGCTAGGATCCTTTTCTAGGGAAGACAGGACAAAAAAGCCCAACATGTCTTTCAAGAAGCTAACAAAGTTGTTGATAAGTTGGCCAATTTGGGTGTCGATGGTGACAAAATTTTCAAATGGGAACACGATGTTCCAAGTGAAGTAGAGGAGCTTATTCAACAAGAATGCCAATAATGATAGTCAAATTTACCAACATGGAAGACACTGTAAGTTCGAAGGCTATGAGTATTCCCATCTCTTTTTTGAAATGGACACAATAAAAATTATTCGAGTTGTCAGTCTTGGTTGATGCTACTTAGAAATACCACAAAGACTAATGGGGATAGTCACATGTCAGATAACATGGATCCTAGTCATCTTAGTAATTTGAGGATGGTTGATAATCACAAGGCAGGAAAAAAATAACAATATAAGACTTTGAACCAGAGCCACATGGACCACTAGATAGCCACCACCATAAATCTAGCCAACAGGTTCACTTCTCCAAGTCTGATTGGCCAAGACAGGATGTGGTCCCAAAGCATGTCATATACTAGAGAAAACAATTACCAAAGAATTATTAAGAGTAACTATCAATACAGAGCTTGTGGGAGTTTTTTTTAGTACTCTGCTATGTGTTTCTGCAACTTTTTGTTTCTCCATTGTTTCAAGGAAGGGATCCGTGTTTGTTTCTTTTTTTGTAATTATGATGCGAGTGTGTTTTCTCTGGGTATACCCAAAATGTTGTATGGGAAGTTTCTTTTTGATAACAGGCTATGTGCCTTACTAGATGTAATGGCCTTGGCGGCATGTAGATTTTACATATATTGGATCCTTAGTAAGGACATGTTCATCAACAACCCTGGGATGATTTTTGTAAAAGATTTTGGGTCAACCTGTAAAACTCGGTATTAATGTTATAGTATCTTATCTACCAAAAAAAATAATATCAACATCATAAAATATTTTTTTTTATGCTCCTCATACAACCTACCAAACAAATACACATGAAATAAAAAATAATCAAGACTCTATGATCTAGGTCTAGCAATTGACCCTACCACCACAAAATATTTTTAATTATCCCTTAATGTATTTTGGTTCCAACTAGGATAATATGTATCTTATTTTCCTTAGAGTTTTACATAGCTTTAAACTTAATTTCTCATAAGAGATTCATGGAATTTTTCCATCTAGCGTTACTATATTTTATAGATCATCCTTTGACATCATCAACCATCATCAAATGATGACACCATGCAATCAACCTAATTTGAGTGATGGTTCATATGCATATATATTTTTTTGGATTTCATTATGAGGGCATGACCTATCTATAAGTACAAGGGGAAAATATGTGAGACAACTATTTTATTTGAAATAAATCAATAAAATTCATCAATTTTGGTAGATATAGTTTTTAACCAATGCTAAGAATTTTTTTAGGTTTTATATTCTAGTTATGATTCAATCCATGGACAAATTAATTATTTTCCTTGTAGCTTATTTTCTTGGTAATTTTATGATAGTACTAGGTCAATAAGCTATAGTAATGAATTTAATGAAGTATGTATGCAAATTATTTTCTTAAATGCTTTTCTAAATCAATAGAAATATCAAGCACTTGTGGTAATCATACTAGAATACTCTATCATCATGATGAATAAGTTATTATATGAAAGTAATAGGCACCAATTGTTCTCTACAATAAATAATATTCTAAAAAAATTACCATATTTTACAAAAATGTATAAGGGAAGTGCAAATAATATTAAGGCTATTAATTCTACTTAACACTTTACAACCACTAAATAATCACAACAACCATCAAACCTTAAAATCCACAAATATAAATCTTATTATAAGTTCATTATTTCCTTCTATTACAACAATATTCAAGGGTGTTAACCATACTCACTATTATATTTTCTTAAATGCTTTACTAAATCAATAGAAATATCAAGCATTTGTGGTAATCATACTAGAATAATCTATCATCATGATCAATAAGTTATTATATGAAAGCAATAGGCACCCATTTTTCTCTACAATAAATAATATTCTAAAAAAATTACCATATTTTACAAAAATTGATAAGGGAAGTGCAAATAACCTTAAGGTAATTAATTCTACATAACACTTGACAACCACTAAATAATCATAACAACCATCAAACCTTAACATCCACCAATATAAATCTTATTATAAGTTCATTAGTTCCTTCTATTACAACAACATTCAAGGGTGTTAATCATACTCAAGATATGATAATAGAGGGGAGGAGGGGACATCCCACAGGATGTCCTGATCCACTTCCTCGCTTCTCCCTCCCCTAGCTCTGTCCTAGTCCTTTGTCATTTTTTGGATCCTCCTCTCGACTGATTGTGGCTACATATGATCTCCTTGGGGTGGGAGATATCTTTTTTTTTGTCTTCCCCTTTCTTCATTATTTTGAGGGTTTCCTTACTATGCTTCTGGACTATGATATCCCTATGTCCATCCTAGTGCTTTTTTGTGCTTTAGGGATTCCTTTTTCCTTCTACTCTTTGGGACGTCCCTAGGTCTATCCCTGTGTTCATTTTTTGTGCTTTAGATATTTTTACCTTATGCTATTTGGTTGTACCAATTTTTTGTAGGTTTACTTTGTGGTGTGGCTCAACTATGTCCCTATTCTTTGTCACTTCCTGGATCCTTCTCTCTTGGCTATATTTGGTTGCAGATGATATCCTTGGGGTGGGAGGTCACTTCTCCGCTTGTATGCCATTTTTCTAGCTGCTTCGAGGGTTTCCTTCCTATGCCTATGTTCAAGGATATCCCTAGATATATCCTTAGGTTTTCTATGATGCTTCTAGGATGCATTTTCCTATAGGTTTCTTCTTGGAGCCAGGTTTCAATGGTTCTCTAGATGTGATGTGCTTCATCTATTCCTCTTGATTGCTGAGTAGTTTGTCTCATTGCAATAGTATTTCATGGCCTATGGAGATCCTCAGTTTGCTATTTCACTTTTCAAGCCAGAGCGGGATGCTATTCTAGTGGTTTTATAGAATCCTTGATTGTTTTCCGCTCTTCCATGTGTGAGATATTCCTTTTTTGTAGATCCTCTACTCCATCCTACTGTTTAGGGTGCTTTTTTGTAAATCAGTTTTGGTTTTTTGATGTTTTCCTATTGAATTTTGGTTTTGGACTTCAACTTCATCTTAGGTCATCCTTAGGCGAGAATGATATTTTTTTACCATTATTTCAATTTTAATTTTTAAATTTTAGATGTGGGTGGGATGGTCTTGTATCTCATGTTTTGATTTTCAAATTATTCTGGGTGGGTTAACCCTGTATTAATTTTTAATTGCACGTGTTGTTTGGGTAGGATGACCTTGATCCTCTTCTCCATCCTTCATGCACATGCTGTAAGGATGCCTTGGGTGGGATGGCCCTATTTCATATTTTAAATTTTAACTCATGTGTTGTGTTCTGCGAGGCCGATTTTGGGCAGGACGACCCTATCTTATTTCCTTTTGTGTGTGCTGGTCCCACTTGCTGTATGGGAATTTTTAAGGATTTTTGTAATTTTCATCCTTCGGGGAAGGATTTTATGTTGTATCCTTATGGATTTACAATATTTTTTATTGTTGTTGTAATCAGGTTTTTGGGTCCCTTGATAAAAACCTAGATAATTTTAAACTATAAAAAAAAATCATACTCACTATTGGAAAAGCACAAATAAATTTTTATGATAGTCAATAAGACTTGATATGCACCATAAATTTACAAACATGATCTTAATACATTACCTTGTAAAGCAATTAATCCTAAGCTTTGATATCCATTGTATACCATTACAATTTCATTTCCCATTTAATATTGTCTTGTCACAAAGATTCTAAAATATTATCCAAGTAAAAATAATCAAAATAATTTATAACACATACCATAGATGCCACTAATAAGTATATTATGCATAAATTGAACTCCACAAATAAATACAAATTATAGGAAGAAATATAGAAAATATTCTACTATATAATATAACAACCATCAAGACTTCTCCCTTCATATATTTAGTAGTATTCATAATGAATTTTTAAAAATTAAAATATATAAGTAGAGGATTCTCTCAATCCCCTTCTACATAGACATCAAACAATGCGATAGTAAAATTCATTCCCATGTTAAATTAAATTTCCAATAAGTATGGAATGGATATCATTTACCAAAATAGAGATCAAGACAATATATACCATAAATCCCATGTAAACTTTATGGTAGAGCCAGCAGTTTCTATAGTAACAAATATTACTTTCTCCACCAAAACTAATATGCATTATCTTATGTATGGTTCATAGTACATTCAATCCATCAAAGAATATCTATAAGGATCATAATTGGGAAAGTAAAGCACCATATACATGTATGACAAATTTAATATCAATCCTTAACAAATGTCTACTATAAACTTTTCATAGGAACAATTATATTAACAAAGCTATTATGGTAACTATCTTTCCTACATGCATATAGTGGGGATATTCCAACCTCAAAAAAACTATCACTTAACCTCCAAACTCAAGGTTAGTTTATTGCGACAAATATTAAACATCCCTATACTAAACTAGATAGCTCCCATTTGTGCCATAAGTTATGGTCAAGCATTAATCATACCATTAAACAAAAATAAATAGCAAGGATGTTTACTTCATAAATAATAATTAATTCTTCATTATAGTATGTCATATATAAATAGCTGGAGTATCAGGAATCTTGTTGAAGAAAGCAAGAAAATTTTGTGTTAGCAAGTCAATGTTGTGGTTCAACATACTTTCAAGGAAGGCAACTCTATAGTTGACAAATTGGCAAACATTTGTGTCAATGCACAAGGATTATCGACTTGGATGGATGTCCTCCCCAATGAAGTTGCCGAGTTGGTCAAATATGATCAAAATACCATCAGTCATGATGAATCTCAAAATCCTTGATTTTTACATTGCCCAAGACCTCATTTTTTTCGTGATTCATTGGGTCCATGTCCAAAGTTCCAAAAAAATCCAAAACGGAGATATTATTCATCATTCACATTATATTTCTTTGAAAAGGGGTTCTATTATTATATTTCAAAGTTCTCCATCACCTCTCACTTATGCCCCTTATTTTTTGATAATTATTTCCATGAGGAATTCCAATGCTAGGTCCACCCTAATTTTAAATTATCTCTTCCTCGTGTGGAATTATATTTATACTTTTGCCTTTTCGAGAACCCTATTATAATGCTTTATCTTTTGCATTCTCTCGAGGCCTCCTGGAATGAGCATCCCAATCCTTTCTGGTTCTCATGCCTACTTTTGCCATTGGCTTCATTGTGTGAGTATTATTAGAAGATCCATATTCCTTAGGACAATGATTTTCCCTATTACTCCTTCCCATTTTTATTGCCCTTTTTTACACCATGCCCAATGCTCTAACCATCACTCTCCTTTCTGTTAGGGTGTTCCTTTTTGACCAAGCTCCACTTTCTATTTATTCCTGCTTTGGTTTTATAAACGGATGCATATTCTCATTTCTATTCCTTTGGGTCTATGTTTTTTTCCTTCCAATTTATTTCCTTCCTTATTTCCTTTTGCAACCATGAAGGAAGGGAAAGTTGTTTTCATTGAGCCCGAGACTGTTGAACTGGATTCTATTTCCACTAATCTATTCAAAGATAAAAAAGGAATCACTGACTTCTTCAACATGTTATGCAAAGTGGACGATGAGGTAACTAAGGCTTTCATGAAAAATTGGGACAATGGTCTTATTTCCATTCATGACATCCAGTTCCATATTTCTTTCGAGTTGCTGGCGGACCTGACGAGACAATATTTGGACAAAAAAATTATCAGAAGAAATAAGCACAACTGGGAGGCGGAGTTGACACTCTTCAAAAAATAATCACCTATCCACAAGAAGGTAAAAAAAGGTTTGTTTCATCATCACTTGTCAACACCCTGGAAAGAAATTCTAAAGCCAATAATGCAATATTTTACTTGTGACAACCCCGAGTCCCAACTTTGCTATTTTCATCTTGCTTTTGTAAATCACTTTTGGGACTCAAAAATGATGAACATTCCTATCACCTTATTCTGGTCCATGGACTATACCATCACCACTAACCGTTCCAATAAGGATGAGGCCAAACCTTGTCACCAGGGTATTTTCAAGGTCCTTTACAAGTTCCTCCTTCTGCATTTCCCTTCAAGTAATCTCCCTACCCCTGATTTTTATGAAGATAATTTTTCCTCAACCTCGAGCCCCAGAACCCCCAGATCCAAAAGAAAAGACAAAGGGGGCAAATCTATTTCTAATTTTTTCTCCAAGAAGAAGGTCAAAGTTGAAAAAACCCCTATTCGTAGCTCCCAGAGCTTGAAACATAAAGAAATTTCCAAAACCCCTCCGTCCACCTCTGTAAAAACTCCAAAGGATAAGTCTAATTCTCCTAACCTTGTTGAAAGGTATCTTCATAAGCTGACTGTGCATGCTACTTCAACCACCATTGATCATCTTGAAAATGCTCATTTGGCCATTGGAAAGGCGATATCAACTCTCAAAGAACAATGCCATGCACTAAGCCTCTTGTTTTTCTATGATAATTTTGAGAATATTTCAGCCTTAGCCGGTGCTGAGGTATCCTTTGATACCAAAACTGATGTCAAAGATGCTATAAAAAATGAATATGTTCCATATGGATTTAAATCAGTCTAGAAAACCATAATGATTGCTCTATGAAGTACATTTAAATAAACTTTCTTGAGTTTTAAAGTTCGTATATATCTGGTATCCCCTACAAAATTAATAAGTGTAATAGAGACATCACTTGGTAAATAGAGAGATAAATCCCAATCAGAAAACCCTTTATGATTTTTCTACTTTTGCATCCAAATATTACATTCTTATTCATCCATTCCCCTTATACATGCAAGTCCCATTCAATGGTAGAAAAGATGATAACATTTATTATAGAAATGACAGTTAGTGATCCTCTAAAATTGTGCCCAAATCTAATTTTCTAACTCTATCTCATAGAGCTTATGAGAGATATTAACATTCAATAATATGGTTTTGCCCTCATTTTTTAATTGACAAAATCAAAGTGTCCAATTTAGACTATTTAAGATATAATAACTCTAGGAGTGAGTTCTAGCTTAAAACCAATTTTGAATGCTTTAACACTTATTTTCAAGCATTTTTGTAAGAGTTTAATAACCACAAAAAATAATAGACTATTTATAAATAAGCTCAATAATTTTTATTTTTCTTATATTTTTGTTTAAACGTTTATGAGTGAAACTTGACATAATCCTAAGAGGCTTAAGGTATTGTTATAATACTCTCCTACAAATTCAAAACCTCTTAAACTATCAAAAATTTCTTCTTGTTGGGAGTTTTTGTAGTTCCACATTCAAGACCCCTTATAAAATATTTTATAGGGGGATGTGTGTAAAAGCATGTAAAGAGAATAGATCTAGATGAATATAAAAGTGTTCCTCATTTTATTCCCCTAACTAACTCCTTAGATTTAAAAAAATCAAGGCTCCAATATTGAATACTATAAAATTTCCCTATACCCTATCTCCATTTTTGTTACCACCTAGCCTTGTCTCTTTTTCCAACTCAATATTTGCTACCTATTGTATTCTCATGAAATATTCACCCATGAATACACTTTACACTACTAATTAACTATGAAACTATAATTCTTCATTCTAAATCCTTGGTTGACCCTGATCACCTTCATTCAAAAATAAAATTCTTCTTGTTCCTCATAGGTTAGATGGAACATACACCATTTGTTAATATAATCATTTTTAAATACCAATAATTTATAATTAAAACTAGTTATGCAGTAATTTCCATAGTCAAGCATGTAAAATTTTATATTCCATTTAGCCAAATAAATCTAGTAGTCCATAAACTATGTTACTTGTCAACTAAGCCTCAATATAAAATATCAATTTATTATTTAAAATATCATAGGTCATAATGTTCAAGATCAAATATAAGATTAATATTTGAGCATTCAATATATGGCCAATATTAATGAACATGACATGAAAAAACTTATAATATAATTTCTCAAACTATGCATACAAGCTTTATATTAATGCCTGAATAACATATTCTATGATCACATATATAACATGGATATTTGTATCCATAATATAACCTTAGAAAAGTGACTCTTGGACTCTTTGTCTATTGTTCTCCTAAAATATCTAGAAGATGCATCTTTTCCTATTCCATGGATAAGATAAATCCTCTCATGTATCTTGAATTGCTACTTGTATGCATAACTCTTGATTCTCTATTTACTCTTGCACACTTTACTCTATTACAATTGTGCACATCCTACAATAGATACATACATAAAGGTAATCACACTCCTAAACTATAAACTCACATTCTAATATATTACATATTTACATTTGTAGCATAAATGTACCATGGGGGTACATTAGAATGTACTAAATAATGTAATATACTCTAAAATCCCCTTGTATTACATTATTTGGTTAATGAATATTTCTTGATGTACATAGATTACTCTGAAATATTTGAAACTTGTTTTGATCAAGATATTTGGTAAAAATATTCACAACCTATTCTTTAGTGGAAACATGATTTATCTAAATATGATGATCTTGAATATGATCTCTAAAAAAGTGACATTGTGCTTCAATATGTTTTTTTATTTCATGAATCATAGGGTTCTTGATTAATTTAAGAACTCCTTGATTATCACAATTTCATATTGTTGGAGTTCTTTTGATTTCCATATCTAACAATATGTATTGTAACCATAGTTCTTCACTTATAAAATCTCTTATTGCATGATACTTTGCTTCTATTGATGAAAGTTACACTACATGTTGTTTCTTACTATACCAAGAAATAGTTCCTAAAGCCAAAATGGAACACATATCTAGATGTTGATTTTTTGTCATCTATAGACCCAACATAACCAAAAGCTGAATTACCTTGTAAATAAAATTTATCATTTTTTTTTGTATTTTAATCCAAATTCTATAGTTTTGCTAATGTATTGTAGTATTATTTTTGTTACTTTCCAATGACTTGATACAAGTTCTTGAATGAATATAGAGAGGTGATTTAAAACAAAAACAATATTAGACTTGGTATTTGTTAGATACATAATACTTCCAATTAATTCTCAATATATAGTAGCAAAAAATAGTGATGTCTTATCATATCTCGATAATTATAATCCTTGTTCCATAGGTGTGTCTTTAGGCTTACAATTTATCATTTTATATTCTTCAAGTAATGACGTAGCATAATTGATCTATATTATCATGATGTTTTCATTTTGATAAATTTCTTAACCAAGACAGTAATATAATAAACCTATATCTATCATTTCAAATTTTTTTCTAGATCCCATTTTTACTTAATCTATTAGAGTCCTTGAAATTCTTGTGATTACCATATCATCAACATATACTACATGAATTATTATTTTTGATCCAACCTTCCTTGTATAAATATTAGAATAATGTACTCTTTCTAAAATTATGTTGAAGTAGATGATTATTAATATTAATGTACCATGTTCTTGGTGTTTGTTTTAACCTATATAAAGATTTTTTTACTTTACAAAAATTCTATTCCTATCCTTTTATAACAAAATCTTTTGGATGAGACATATATACTTCTTCTTCAGGATCACCATTTAGAAATGCACTCTTAACATCCAAATTATGAAGTTTCCATCCTAGTTATTCAAATAATACACATATTGTTCTAATAGTAGTCATTCCAGTTTCTTCATATATTTTGTATCAATATTTTTATCTCCAACAATTTTTTTGTTTCCTTTAAAAAAAAGTACATCTATGCTTATATGAAATTTCTTTGTAATTAGATCAATTATTTTGTATCTTGTTGAATCATCATCATAGCCAAGAGATATCCTACATAAGGTTTTATCATCTAGTTTTGCTCTCTTTTTCTTTGTAACATGTACATATGCTTTACAAAAAAAAACTCTTAGATGTTCTACTGAAGGTTTTCATTCTAACCATACTTCTTTAGGAGTGACATTTTAAAGTATTTTTATGGGTGATCTATTTTGTGTGTATACTATAGTTTTAACAAATCTTCTCAATACTATTGATTAAGATGAGCTTATTTTAGCATGTAACATACCATTTCCATAATCAAACAATTTCTTCTTTTTGCAATGTCATTCTATTATGGTGAATATGTTATAGTGACTTATCTTTTTATGCCATTTAATTTTAGAAACAATTCAAACTATTTTGATAACAACTCACCACCCCTATCTAGTCAAGATGTTCAAAAGTAAAAGGTCATCCCTCGAGATGTTAACTCCACCTTATTAATCCTCATCCCCAAGTTGACCATTTGCAATAAATTGTCTAAATTTTAGCTTATAAGCTTGTGCAATATCATTTACAAGATCATCACTAAAGCTATGATCAATAGTATGAAAGAGATCCTCCCACATATCATTGATTATTGTCAAGAAATCATCATCCATGGTAGGACCATAATTTATGGAGTCATCACTATCCATGAACTCCTACACTCTATTTATAAAAACAATAAATCCAGGTTCTTCTTCAAGCTTGACATGAACAAAGCCTTTGATAGAGTACCATGGGACTTCCTCTTTGCAAACCTATCAAAGTTTGGATTCCATGAGGAATGGATTTATCTCATCAGAGTTTCCATTACCTTAGCTTTATTCTTAATTAGTGTTAATGGGTTAGTTGTGGGATACTTCAAAATTTACAGGGGACTTAGATAGGATGATGCATTGTTCCCCTTCCTCTTCATCATCCTGGAAAATCTCTTGGAAGAACCCTAAAAGTAGCTTTCTCCATTGGAGCTATATCAGACATCAAGTTAGCATCTTTCCTTAGACAAATCACTCATCAGTAGTTTGTTGATGATACAATATTGGCTATGCTAGCATCTATAATTGAAGCCAAATCCATCAAGAACATCCTTGACCTCTACAAAGAAGCTACTGGGTAGGTGGTCAATTACCTAAAAAGTAAAATATTTTTCATCAATACCCTTATGACCAGATAGTTAAAGATCACTCATGTCATTGGCTGCACCATATTTGAGTTACCTTTCTCATATCTTGAACTTTCCATATTCATTGGAAATCCAATTGATGGCATGTGGAATATCATCCTTGAAAGACTTCTAAAAAAAAATTTAGGATGGAAAGGATCACTCCTAAGTCAATCAACCAAAGCAATGCTTGTGTCCAAAGTATCCTAGTGTACTTCATACCCATATTCAAAGCTTTGACATTGATATATCACAAGATAGATCAAATCCAAAAAATGTTCTTATGGTCTAGATCGGAGAACAAGAAGAGATTTCCCCTAGTTGCTTGGGATAATATATGCACCAAGAAATCTCAAGGAGGTCTAGGATTTAGAAAAATTTGTAAAATGAACATGGCACTAATCACCAAACAAGGTTGGAAAATTTTCACCAATGCCATGTTAGATTGGGTGTCCATCATCAATAGGAAATATTTATAGAATCACAATTTAATGGATGAAGACTCACCCCATGGAGGGTTTGTCTTTTGGAACTCAGTTACCAAATCTAGATTCATAATCCAAAAATACACTAGATGGCAACTTGGAAACATGAAACTCATTAATTTTTGGATGGACTTGTGGATTTATGATCATCCATTGATTGATAATCCTAGTCTAGCTATTTAAAACATATCATTGTGAAAACACGAGATTCTGAAAACAAAAAGGATAAAATAAAAATGCAATGTAAATGAAACTAAAATAACGCTTAAATCCTATGTTATTGAAAAATGCGTAAAAAGAAAGAACATGAACACAAGATATTAAAGCAATATAAAAATCGGCCCTTTTATTGATATGCTTTTCAAATTTGTGTTACAATGCGTCTCCTTCCTTTTTAAGGGATAGGAGCATTAAATGTTGGTCTTTTACAACTTGTTTCAGAATTCCTTCTTTCGCGTGCCCACATGTAAGATGGGCGAACCAAAATGTTGTCGCCGCTTGCGTTGATAAAGGTAGATTCCTCGTTGCTCCTCTAATAACCTCTCTTTCGATTAAGAGATTATGGATGTTGAAAACACAAATCGCAGGTAAGTGAATTAGTAGCACTTCGTTGCTCAAAATGCTCCTTCTCTGTATATCTTTTGGGTGAGGAAACTCACCATTTTATAGACCCAAGGGGTCTCTTTGAATTAACATGCAAAAGTGTTTCTTTGCATGAATGCTTTTTGTGTGAAGAGAAGACTTCTTCTTGATCAAGGGCTTCTTAACTGCCTCTGTGCATGTCTTTGTATGTTTTAGAAAAGCTCACTTGCACTCCCATGCAATGAAGGGATAGCTAAGTTGCAAATCTGAGTTGTCTTAAAAAAACTCATTCTCATTCCCATGTAGTGAAGGGAATGCCAATTGGCAGATATGAGTTGTCAAAAGAACTCACTCGCACTCCTATGTCATGCAGGAAAAGCTAAGTGGTAGTTCTGAGTTGTCATGCGTCGAGATCTGACTTTTTGCCGGTCAGACCTGGTGTTCGTCCCACCCCGAAGCGAGCGCTGGTAATCATCTCTGGGTGAGACGAGTATCAATCTGCACTCGTCCTTGGGTAAAACGAGTACAAATCCGCACTCGTCCCTGGATAAGACGAGTACAAATCCGCACTCGTCCTTAGGTGGGATGAATAAGCAATAAAGTGTCTAAAAGGTGCCAAATTGATCCTTGACTTGCAAAACTGCTGTGTGAGTGGTTAGAACCATTGTTTAACCTCTAGGGGCTGCCCTGGGGGCTGTGTGTGTTAGTGCGATCAGTGCTTGTTGTCACATAATCGGATTGGTGCTATTTTGGTGTCTACAAATGCCCCTTTTTGGAAAGCGCTGCACGTGGTGCAATGCTGAGCAAAAATAGATAACCAAAGCACTAATGATTAGGGTTTCTTAGTAACCTAACAAACTCTTGATGCCCCAAGTATGGAAAGGGCATGCATTCTTGAATCCTTGCTTCTGACAATCTAAGGAACTTAAATCAAGCATTAACCTGGTTCGGTGAGGTATTTACTTGAACTTAGACATTGATCAGTCATGAAGAGGCAAAGGGCGCAACCTTTTGTCTGTGGGAACCTTTAGTTCATGATTAATGAATGCCAAGTATATGATCAGTTTGTGATAATTGCTTGTTTGCTGCCCCAAGCAGGGGCGCGATTGTCTTTTGCAATGATCCTTTGAATGCGTGTCATTGCCTTGATTGGGTATATTGGTGTTGATTGGCAACTAAGTGTGACTACCCCCTCAAGCGACGAATCGATGAGGGAATGACCGACATGAGAAAAGCGACGAGTCGCTTGACCCAAGATGACGTAAGTGAGGGTGCCTTCAGATGTTATCCGATGCATGCTCGAGCAGTTTCTTGATTTTTTTGACCTATTTTTGGTGGGTGTGAACCCATTTTGGAATGCCATTTGGGGTTAACATTGGCAAAAATCCGTCTTCCCATGGAGCGTTCTGGCTATGGTAGCCTTCTTAGGGAATAAGATAACGACAAGGTAGACCCCGACATCAGTTTTATGCAATTTTTAGTGGTTTTATTGGCATTTGTCATTTTTATGGTTTGGTTATTTTTGAATTTTTTTTTTTTTGTATTCGTCCCGGGGGGAGACGAACGCCAGGATGGTATTCATCCTGGGGTGAGACGAGCGCACCACGATGGTACTCATCCTGGGGTGGGACGAGCGCTCCGTCGAGGGAAAAGCGCTCGTCCTGGGAAGGGACGATTACCAACGAGCAAAAAGTATAAATATGCAAAAATGATGGATTTGGCTCATTTGCACTGTTCAGCGATTGCGATTTGGAGCTCTGGGGAGGAGGAGGTAGATTTTCTAACACGAAGCACTGCCAGATTTTCTAGACACCATGAGTGCTCAGACCGGGTCGTCAAGCAGTGGAGCCGAGGTGAGACCAGTAAGTGCACTATCTCCTCGAGTTTGAATTTGAAAAATGCAAATGTGTTTTTATTATGTTTTTCGTTTGTTTAAAACATGAAACCCTAATTAATTAAATTAAAAGGTGAATGAATGAAACCAAATGAAACGTGGATGCAAACCGATGGAAACTTAGATGGAAAACCATAGGATAAACCCAAAATGAAACTTAGAGTAACACTTTAGGGTAACCATGGTTATAAAAATGTTTGTTTTGAATGTGAATGGTAAAACTTAGGTCGAAACCGTAGGTAAACCATGCCCATATTTTTTGTAATTTTTATGGAATTAAAAATGAAAAATGGATGATTTTTTTTTTATTGAAATGGTAAACTTAGGTCGAAACCATAGGTAAACCATGTCAATTTTTTTTTTGTTATTTGTGATGAAATTAAAAAATGAAAAATGGATGAATGAATTTTTTTTTGTTGAAATGGTAAACTTAGGTCGAAACCGTAGGTAAACCATGTCGATTTTTTTTGTTATTTGTGATGAAATTAAAAAATGAAAAATTGATGAATTTTTTTGTTGAAATGGTAAACTTAGGTCGAAACCGTAGGTAAACCATGTCAATTTTTTTTTTGTTATTTGTGATGAAATGTAAGTTAAAAACTGAATAAATTTTTTTGTTTTGAAATGGTAAACTTAGGTAAAACCGTAGGTAAACCATATCAAATTTTTGTTGTTTTTGATTAAATGTAATATGAAAACTGAATGAATTTTTTTGTTTGTTTTGAAATGGTAAACTTAGGTAAAACCGTAGGTAAACCATGTCAAAATGTTTTTGTTTGTGATGAAATGTAAGATGAAAACTGAAATTTGTTTGTTTTGAAATGGTAAACTTAGGTAAAACCATAGGTAAACCATGTCAAATTTTGATTGTATTTTTTTTTTTGGATGTACATGTGAATGAAAGATGTTACTGTACAGTTATGCATTTTTGTACATGTGATGGTAATTTGATGCATTTTTTTGATGTGTGTTGTTTTTACGTGATGTGCAGGTGGTGAAGAGTCGACATCGGGTGTCGACTATTTTTTCTAATGCCCACGAGGCGTTGACTACTAAGGACTAGGATTGGCTTGATGCCTTAGGGCTCAAGCATGTGGCTCGGTTGGATGCAGTGGTTCCAGATCGAGTGTATATTACAGCTTTGATCAGCCTATGGGATGTTCGGACAAACACCTTCCATATTTTGACAGGGGAGATGACTGTCACCTTAGAGGACGTGTATCGGATTCTCCGGATTCTGATAGACAAGGTTCCCATTCGGACGACACCACGAGGCCAGAGGATGGCTGTACTGACCCGATATTTTGGACATGGAGAGGATGAGGATGGGATGACCTCGTTGGAGAGGGCGGAGCTAGATTGTCAGATTGGTGGGATTCTGGTACGATATTGGTATGCGAGGGGAATGTTGGGAGTGAGGCATGCACTACTCATGAGCCTCATTTCCAACATGCTCCTGCCAGACTCGTCAGGAGCGAGGTTCCCATGGAACCTATTGGAGGTGGTGTGGTAGTTAGTGGATTGTCCGGTGATAGAGCCGGTGATTATGAGATGGGGCCAGACGCTTTTGGCTTAGTTGTATGAGGTTCGCTATCGGAGGCGAAAGGGGATTGGCTATAGTTTCTTGTTGCAGTGCTGGGCATGGCAGCATATAGCCGTAGAGCGATCACGAGGGCTACCCTGGACTACATGAGCAGACATGGTGGACAGGGATATTGGGTATGGTGCTCTATGATATCAGTCTGAGGAGCGAGGGCAGAGTTGGTAGTTTGCGAGAGACGTAGACCATTATAGAGATGCATTGGCATGACTGACTCCTGGAAATGTGGTATGGAGGCCATATCAAGATTGTCCCGCATGGCCAGAGATTGATGAGTGGCTTTGATGGGTCCGAAGGGGGAGATGGGTGATTGGGTGACATGGGATAGAGTAGTACTTCCACTACCTTCGAGTGACACTATAGTTTGGGGTACGCCAGGGGTTGCCTGGGGAACCTGTAGTCTATCGGCACCAAAGTGATGAGAGGACCCTAGCTGTGCTGATCCTCGAGCCATTGGAGGAGGATTTAGATACAGTACTGGACATTCTGGACGTAGATGATGTCGGAGTGACTGCCAAGTACTAGGAGTGGTGGACGCTTTGACAATGGCGAGGTGAGGGGCCATTGGGAGGAGATGAGGCAACGGGAGGCAGAGAGGGTGCAGAGGCACCAGGAGAGGGTTGGGGAGCTCCTACGGATGTGGACATGGTTGAGGTAGCAGATGTGGGAGAGGATGTTGATGAGGAGGAGCAGCCAGAGATGCAGGATGCTTCGAAGTAGGCTGATGCTCCAGAAGAAGTCGACACAGCCGATCGGGTCGGGGGATACAAAGGTGGGGTTGCACGCTAAGGTAGCATGATTGACAGGGTTATTACAGAGGCAGGATGAAGAGCTTGGGGAGATGATGTAGGAGAGGGATCGCCTACAGACATAGTTGGCAGAGCGAGAGAGCATAGGGGCTACGTCTCACCAACAGGGTGGTGATACAGATGCTACACGAGAGAGGGATCTCCTGTGGGTGCAGCTAGCACAACATGATGATGCCATCGCATACTATCATAGGCAGGAGGCAGAGTGGAGGCGATAGGAGGCAGATTGGGGGTGGCATTGGCTGGAGATGGAGGGTGAGATTATTCACCTTGGTGGGCGAATACCAGAGCCTCCAGTGAGTGGTTCATCATATCAGACGAGAGACAACATGACAGAGCAGTCAACATCATCCCGTTGCAGGCAGCAAGATGAGGGAGGTGGGAGTGGGCATGATGCAGGGGCGAGTAGTCGCCCTGAGAGATCTTAGAGGACTGATACTATAGGGGGTAGCTCTCATCGCACAAATCTTGCATGATCATGGTGGCCGACGCCCTAGGCTAGGGGTTTTTAAGATTTTGGATTATGGGAGCGAGGTCCGAGGACTGGTGCACTGAAGCCTTCGGACAATTTTTTTATGATATATATATACATATGACTCTTTTTGGTGTTTATATAGTTCATGATTTATTTTTATGTACATGTTTTTACATTGATGTATGCATATGCAATTATGAATGCGATGGTTCTAATTTGTATGATGTATGCATATGGAATGAATGCAATGAATTGTTGATGATTTGTCAAGGCACCATAGACTGTACAAGATTTGGATTGGACTTGCTAGAGTAATGGGATTAATTTGTGGAATGCTTGTGCATGTGAAAACTTTGTTTTTGTATTTTGTCTATTTTTTGATGGTGATGTATGGAATGAAATGTATCGGTTGTTTGAAAATGTAGTTAAGCTTTTATGAGATGCAGATATTTTAACTAACTAGCCAAGACTGTACATTTATCTCGCAAGACTTTTGAACAAGGTATAAATCCGACTTGAATTTAACCAAGTTATTTCACATCCTCGTGTGTGCAATTGAGTTCATTTATGTGGTATTCATCAGGATACCGCCAGTGCCAGATGGGCTTTCAACCGAACCTATACTGAGGATCACCTAATTAGCTCCACTAACTTTGTTATTGTATGTAGTCAGATTAATCTGTGATGTTATCTAGGATACCATATGCTAGCTCATCCACATGTAAACATTGATCTGCACACAAGTTAATGTGATAGATATATCGTCATGCGGGAGGTTTACCACCAGTGACCAATAGGCTATCAACCAAATCGGTACTGAAGCTTGCCTCATGACCTATCAAAATACTAAGAGTTCCAGGGATTCAAGTTCGACTCCCTTTTTTTCTTCAAGTGTATTGGGATACTTGCTATTTATAGTGATAAAATCACTGTTTATTTTTGTTTTATTTGTTCTCTTTTTTTTTTTTTTTTTTTTTTTTGAGCAAGGGATTTGAATATGGAGTGACAAGAATCACTATTATTTGTGCCTTTTGACGTGTGCACTGTAGGATGTCAAATTTGTAATGTTTTGACGTTTTGCAAATTTTTGATGTTTTTGCAACTTATGAGAACTTGGGATTCATGGGGAATTGGGTAGGGAGGATACTTGTCCTTTTGCCAACTCTTAGCATTCCTAGGGTCATTCGCACAGGGGGATAAGCAAGATAGCCATTTCGCTTATGGTAACCTGGATTACGGTGTAGGTTTCATCTTTCGTTCACACAACTTAGGAATTTTTATATGTGTGTTAATTTGTGTTGGGATGCTACGTAACAAGGTGGGATCCAAGTAAAAATTTCCCGTGTAAAATTGGCTTAACTGTGTACAGTTTTGGCTAGAAATTTAAAACAGCTGAATGATGAAAACCCTATATACATTAGGAGACAACTGATGATTCT
Organism: Wollemia nobilis; assembly: GCA_028583015.1. Lineage (NCBI taxonomy): Eukaryota > Viridiplantae > Streptophyta > Pinopsida > Araucariales > Araucariaceae > Wollemia > Wollemia nobilis. Next base: position 11,908,231 of record JAQPPZ010015032.1, read on the forward strand.
ACAAATGGTGATGGTGCTATTCTAGATGTAGGCATTTATGAAAATGGATTTGAGGTGGAAAAGGATGGAATTACCAAGTAATGACTATCGATGGTGCTTTTGACTTGTATGACCTAGCGAAGTATGCAATGTATGGATGCAATTCTTAATGCAACCTATATTTTTTGTATTTTGATTTTGATGAGAATGCATGGAATTGGAATGCAATTGTTTTTGTAATTTTGATTTTTATGAGAATGCATGGAATTGAAATGCAAGTGTTTTTGTAATTTTGATTGTTTTTTTTTTGTTTTTTTGTTTTTTTGAGTATGCATGGAATTGAGATGCAATTGTTTTTGTGATTTTGATTTTTTTTTTTATGAGTATGCATGGAATTGAAATGCAATTGTTTTTGTGATTTTGATTTTTGTGTTGTTTTTGTTGATTTTTGAATATTTATGTTGACCAAGCAGTTATGGTAACGCTTGGATCTTTTTGTGTTGACCAAAGGGTTTATAGATACCTTTGGGGAATTTAGGGATGACCAAGTGATTATGAAAATCCTTGGAGCTTTTGTCTTGACCAAAGGGTTTATAGATACCTTTGGGGCATTTAGGGTTGACCAAGCGATTATGATAATCCTTGGAGCTTTTGGGTTGACCAAGCGATTGTGAGAATCCTTGGAGATTTTTGGGTTGACCAAGCGATTGTGGTAATCCTTGGAGCTTTTTGGGTTGACCAAGCGATTGTGGTAATCCTTGGAGCTTTTTGGGGTTGACCAAGCGATTGTGGTAATCCTTGGAGCTTTTGGGTTGACCAAGTTATTGTGATAATCCTTGGAGCTTTTGGGTTGACCAAGCGATTGTGGTAATCCTTGGAGATTTTGGGTTGACCAAGCGATTGTGGTAATCCTTGGAGCTTTTTATGTTGAACTATGGCTCTATAGATGTGGAATGGCCTCAAATTAATGATATTCAAGGGTTCTGTTTCCTTGATTCCTTTAAGAGAGGCAAGTCGGTATGTTTCGGGTCCTATTTTACTGTCAATGATGTAAGGACCTAACCAGTTTGCTGCAACCTTGTCTCGTAGATGGGACAGTAAATTAGAATTCTGTTGGTTCTCTTTTAAGACCAAGTCACCAACCTGAAATTACCTAAGGTGGACTTTCATGTTGTATGCTTTCTTAAGTCGCTCTTGATAGATACACAAATGCTCGAGAGCTTAACGCGTCGTTCATCGAGCAACGTCAGTTGATCTAACCGGGCCTGCCGCGCAGTGTCATCATCGATGAACTCTTGCATTGAAATGTGCAGGGAAGGAATTTCCAACTCAAAAGGCATGACTACCTTGGAGCCATACACCAGCAAAAATGGAGTTGCCCCAGTGGGCGTTCGAATGCTGGTGTGATAAGCCCATAGGGCAAGCGAGATCTGAATGTGCCAGTATTTATGATTGTCTACAACTGTCTTTTTGAGAATGGTGACTAGCATTTTGTTTGATGCCTCTACTTGCCCATTTGCCTGTGGATAATAGGGTGTTGAAAAGTTGTGCTGAATCTTGTACTTTGTGGTCAAAGCATGCACATCTTTATTCTTGAATGGTGTCCCATTATCTTACAGGATCTTGGATGGAATACCAAAACGACATATGATGTTATGCAAAATAAACTCTGCAATGCGGGCTCCAGTCGTAGTGGGCAGCAGAATCCCCTTTACTTGATTGACAATTAACAGCGAATCACCAAAAATGTTCAATCGTTTAATGTTCATGGTGATTGTTGTCTGAAGACCTATGAGAAAGGCTTCATATTCTGCATTGTTGTTAGTGCACGGGAAGTATAATTTAAATGACAAGGGCATTGGAGCACCTTGTGGAGTGAAGAATACAATTCTCGCACCACCCCCTTGCTCACATTTAGAACCATCGAAGAAGAGGGTTATGTCAGCCTGTGCCTCAGGCTCATCAAAATCTGGAAACTCTGAAACATGGAAGACCCCATCATCAGGTAGTTCAAAAGTCAGAGGCTGATCGTCTTCAAGAGGAGCCTCAGCTAGTTGATCGGCGATGACCTGACATTTTATGGATTTTTGTCCAATGAACTTTATGTCAAACTCTGTCAACAACATGATCCATTTCGCCGTGCAGCTACTATGATAAGTATGACTCATCATGTATCGCAATGGATTCTCCTTAGACACATCATACATCTTATTACTGAGCATGTAGTGGCATAGCTTTTTGGTAGCAAACACCACTGCTAAGCAGAGTTTTTCAACATATGCATAGTTAAGTTCATAATTGACCAGGGTGTGGCTAAGATAGTATGTAGCCTGTTCTTTGTGAAGTTCATTTTTTTGGGACAGCATGGCACCCAGTGCCACCTCAGTGGCTGAGATGTATAAATAGAATGACAATCCTGGTCTAGGTGGTGCCAATACTGGCGATGAAGCCAAGTACTGTTTAATGTTGTCAAAGGCGGACTAGCACTCGTCATCCCAATGAAATGTGACCCCCTTATCCAATAATTTATTCATGGGTTAGATTTTTTCAGATAACTATGCTATGAAGCACTTGATCGATGCAACATTTCCCTACAAACTCCTGAGCTGCTTGATGGTGGTTGGGGGATGCATTTCAAGGATTGCCTTGACTTTGTTTGGATCAAACTCAATTCCTCATTTGGAGACTATGAAACCCAAGAGCTTTCCAGAGGTAACGCCAAAGACGCACTTCTTGGGGTTTAGTCTGACTTTATGTTCAATGAGGCGATCAAGGACCTTGCTCAAGTCACCGAGGTGATCTGGGCGCAAAAGAGATTTGGCCAACAAATCATCCATGTAATATTCCAAAGTTTTGTGCATGTAATCATGAAAGATGTACGTCATGGCACGTTGGTAGGTGGCTTCGACATTTTTAAGGCCAAAAGGCATGACCTTATAGCAAAATGTCCCCCAAGGAATTGTGAATGTCATTTTTAGTTGGTCCTCAAGATTGATACAAATCTGATTGTATCCTGAGAAACCATCCATAAGGGAAAGCATTTCGTGGTCCGATGTAGCGTCTACCAACGCGTCGATGCTCGGAAAGAGAAAAATCATCCTTAGGACTCGCTTTGTTAAGATCTCAAAAATTAGTGCATATGCGAATCCTCTCGTCGGGCTTCTTGACGGGAACCATGTTAGACAACCATGGAGGATAATCCACACAGATGACAAACTGGGCATCCAACAACTTTTGTAACTCATCTTTTACCATTAAGGCCATTGTTGGGTGCATCTTGCATAGTTTTTGCTTGACTGGCTTGATTTTCGGATCAAGCATTAAATTGTGCATGACTAGTTGTGGGTCTAGTCTCGGCAAATCCTTGTATGACCATGCAAAAACCTCCTTATTTTACTTAAGAATGGCAACATAATCGGCTCGCTATTTAGGGGAAAGACTTACCCCCAATTTGAGAATTCGTGGATTCATTGGATCTGTGCCAATGTCTACATCAGTCGTTGCTTCAACCAACATATGGGATCCGTCTTCCAACTGGTGTGGAATTGGGATTAGATGGATATCGTTTGCTGAATTAAGATCATCATTAGGAACATCAAGTTCCTCTTCAGCATGGAAGACATCCTGAGTCTATCCTGGAGTGAAATGAAACATCCCACCGCAAGGCCAATACTACGATGGAGATGGTGGTGTGTCAGCGTGATCCCAATCAATAGCCTCTATGTCTAGATGCAATAATCATGTTGGATTGGCTGGATCATGGATGGGGGTGGTCAAGTCAATGGAGACCATGTTGATGAAATGATTGTAATCTCCATTACCACAAATGTGACAACTCTGACATTCGAGATGTTCTTGGTGCTTTGGATCTGGCTCTGTAGGCACTGGCACAAAGGGATCAGCCCTATGCGTGGACCTACAAATAGGGTCTACCCTAGGCACTGATGGTTTGATGTGTGTTGTTTTCTATGATGTGCAGGTGGTGAAGAGTCAACATTGGGTGCCAACTATTTTTTCTATTGCCCACGAGGCATTGAATGCTGAGGACTGGGATTGGATTAAGGCCTTAGGGCTCAAGCATGTGGCTTGGTTGGATGTAGTGGTTGTAGATCGGGCGTATATTATAGCTTTTATTGGCCTATGGGATGTTCGGATGAACACCTTTCATATTTCGACAGGGGAGATGACTGTCACCTTAGAGGACATGTATCGGATTCTTCGAATTCTAATAGACGGGGTTCCCATTCGAACGACACCACGAGGCCAGAGGACGGCTGTACTGACTTGATATTTTGGACATGGAGAGGATGAGGATGGGATGACCTTGTTGGAGAGGGCAGAGCTAGATTGTTAGATTGGTGGGATTCTGGTATGATATTGGTATGCAAGGGGAATGTTGGGAGTGAGGCATGCACTACTCATGAGCCTCATTTCCAACATGCACCTGCCAGACTCGTTAGGAGCGAGGTTCCCATGGAACCTATTGGATGTAGTGTGGCAGTTAGTGGATTGTCCAGTGACAGAGCCAGTGATTATGAGATGGGGCCAGATGCTTTTTGCTTAGTTGTATGATGAGTTGTATGAGGTCCGCTATCGGAGGCAAAATGGGATTGGCTGTAGTTTCTTGTTGCAGTGCTGGGCATGGTAGCATATAGCCATAGAGCGACCACGAGGGCTACCCTAGACTACACGGGAAGACATGGTGGATAGGGATATTGGGTATGGTGCTCAATGCTATCATTTTGAGGAGCGGGGGTGGAGTCGATGGTTTGCGAGAGACGTAGACCATTACAGAGATGCATTGGCATGACTAACTCCTGAAGATGTGGTATGGAGGCCATATTGGGATTGTCCCGCATGTACAGAGGCTGATGAGTGGCTTCAACGGGTCCGAAGGGGGAGATGGGTGATTGGGTGACATGGGACAGAGCAGGAGTACTTCCACTACCTTCGAGTGACACGACAATTTGGGGTATGCCAAGGGTTGCCTGGGGAACCCGTAGTCTATCGATGCCGGAGTGATGAGAGGACCCTAGCTATGCCAATCCTTGAGCCATTGGGGGAGGAGTCAGATACAATACTGGACATTTCAGACGTAGATGATGTCAGAGTGACTGTCGAGTACTAGGAGTGGTGGACGCTTCGGTAGTGGCAAGGTGAGGGGCCATTGGGAGGAGATGAGGCAGCGGGAGGCAGAGAGGGTGTAGAGGCACCAGGAGAGGGTTGGGGAGGTCCTACGGATGTGGAAATTGTTGAGGTAGCAGATGTGGGAGAGGATGTTGATGAGGAGGAGCAGCCAGAGATGTAGGATGCTCTAGAGCAGGCCGATGCTCTAGAGAGGCCGACGCAGTTGGTCGGGTCAGGGGATACAGAGGTGGGGTTGCGCACTGAGGTAGCATGATTGAAAGGGTTATTGCAGAGGTGGGATGGATAGCTTGGGGAGATGACGCAGGAGAGGGATCGTCTACAGACATAGTTGGTAGAGTGGGAGAGCGCAGGGGCTACGTCTCGCCAGTAGGGTGGTGATACGGATGCTGCACAAGAGAGGGATCTCCTATGGGTGCAGCTAGCATAGCGTGATGATGCCATCGCATACTACCATAGGTGAGAGGTAGAGTGGAGGTGACGGGAGGCAGATTGGGGGCAGCATCGACTGGAGATGGAGGGTGAGATTATCCACCTTGGTGGGCGAATACCAGAGCCTCCAGTGAGTGACTCGTCATATCAGATGAGAGACAGCAGGACAGAGCAGTCGACATCATCTCATCACAGGCGACAAGATGAGGGAGGTGCAAGTGGGCGTGATGCAGGGGTGAGCAGTCGCCCTAAGAGATCTTAGAGGACTGATACTATAGGGGGTAGCTCTCGTCGCACCGATCCTACGTGATCATGGTGGCCGATGCCCTAGGCTGGGGGTTTTTGAGATTTTGGATTATGGGAGCGAGGTCCAAGGACCGATGCACTGTAGCCTGCGGGCAATTTTGTTATGATATATATATACATATGACTCTTTTTGGTGTTTATACAGTTTTCATGATTTATTTTTATGTACATGTTTTTACATTGATGTATGCATATGCGATTATGAATGCGATGGTTCTAATTTGTATGATGTATGCATATGGAATGAATGCAATGAATTGTTGATGATTTGTCAAGGCACCATAGACTGTACAAGATTTGGATTGGACTTGCTAGACTTATGGGATTAATTTGTGGAATGCTTGTGCATGTGAAAACTTTGTTTTTGTATTTTGTCTATTTTTTGATGGTGATGTATGGAATGAAATGTATCGATTGTTTGAAAATGTAGTTAAGCTTTTATGAGATGCAGATATTTTAACTAACTAGCCAAGACTGTACATTTATCTCGCAAGGCTTTTGAACAAGGTATAAATATGACTTGAATTTAACCAAGTTATTTCACATCCCTGTGTGTGCAATTGAGTTCATTTATGTGGTATTCATCAGGAGACCGTCAGTGCCAGATGGCCTTTCAACCGAACCTGTACTGAGGATCACCTAATTAGCTCCACTAACTCCGTTATTGTATGTAGTCAGATTAATCTACGATGTTATCTAGGATACCATAAGCTAGCTCATACACATGCAAACATTGATCTGCACACAAGTTAATGTGACAGATATATCGTCATGCGGGAGGTTTACCACCAGTGACCAATAGGCTATCAACAAAATCGGTACTGAAGCTTGCCTCATGACCTATCAAAATACTGAGAGTTCCAGGGATTCAAGTTCGACTCCCTTTTTTTCTTCAAGTGTATTGGGATACTTGCTATTTATAGTGATAAAATCATTGTTTATTTTTGTTTTATTTGTTCTCTTTTTTTTTTTTTTTTTTGAGCAAGGGATTTGAATATGGAGTGACGAGAATCACTATTATTTGTGCCTTCTGACGTGTGCACTGTAGGATGTCAAATTTGTAATGTTTTGACGTTTTGCAAATTTTTGATATTTTTGCAACTTATGAGAACTTGGGATTCATGGGGAATTGGGTAGGGAGGATGCTTGTCCTTTTTCCAACTCTCAGAATTCCTAGGGTCATTCGCACAGGGGGATAAGCAAGATAGCCGTTTCGCTTATGGTAACCTGGATTACGATGCAGGTTTCATATTTCGTTCACACAACTTAGGAATTTTTATATGTGTGTTAATTTGTGTTGGGATGCTACGTAACAAGGTGGGATCCAAGTAAAACTTTCCCGTGTAAAATCGGCTTAACTGTGTATAGTTTTGGCTAGAAATTTAAAATAGCTGAATGACAAAAACCCTATATACATTAGGAGACAACTGACGATTCTACAAATGGCGATGGTGCTATTCTAGATGTAGGCATTTATGAAAATGGATTTGAGGTGGAAAAGGATGGAATTACCAAGTAATGACTATCGATGGTGCTTTTGACTTGTATGACCTAGCGAAGTATGCAATGTATGGATGCAATGCTTAATGCAACCTATATTTTTTGTATTTTGATTTTGATGAGAATGCATGGAATTGGAATGCAATTGTTTTTGTAATTTTGATTTTTATGAGAATGCATGGAATTGAAATGCAATTGTTTTTGTAATTTTGATTGTTTTATTTTTGTTTTTTTTTTTTTTGAGTATGCATGGAATTGAAATGCAATTGTTTTTGTGATTTTGATTTTTTTTTTATGAGTATGCATGGAATTGAAATGCAATTGTTTTTGTGATTTTGATTTTTGTGTTGTTTTTGTTGATTTTTGAATATTTATGTTGACCAAGCAGTTATGGTAATGCTTGGAGCTTTTGGTGTTGACCAAAGGGTTTATAGATACCTTTGGGGCATTTAGGGATGACCAAGTGATTATGAAAATCCTTGGAGCTTTTGTCTTGACCAAAGGGTTTATAGATACCTTTGGGGCATTTAGGGTTGACCAAGCGATTATGATAATCCTTGGAGCTTTTGGGTTGACCAAGCGATTATGAGAATCCTTGGAGCTTTTTGGGTTGACCAAGCGATTGTGGTAATCCTTGGAGCTTTTTGGGTTGACCAAGCGATTGTGGTAATCCTTGGAGCTTTTTGGGGTTGACCAAGCAATTGTGGTAATCCTTGGAGCTTTTGGGTTGACCAAGCGATTGTGATAATCCTTGGAGCTTTTGGGTTGACCAAGAGATTGTGGTAATCCTTGGAGCTTTTGGGTTGACCAAGTGATTATGGTAATCCTTGGAGCTTTTTGTGTTGAACTATGGCTCTTTAAATGTGGAATGGCCTCAAATGAATGATATTCAAGGGTTCTGTTTCCTTGATTCCTTCAAGAGAGGCAAGTCGGTATGTTTTGGGTCCTATTTTACTGTCAATGATGTAAGGACCTAACCAGTTTGCCGCAAACTTGTCCCCTAGATGGGACGGCAAATTAGAATTCTGTTGGTTCTATTTTAAGACCAAGTCACCAACCTGAAATTCCCTAAGGTGGACTTTCATGTTGTATGCTTTCTTAAGTCACTCTTGATAGATACACAAATGCTCGAGAGCATTAACGCGTCATTCATCGAGCAACGTCAGTTGATCTAACCGGGCCTGTCATGTAGTGTCATCATCGATGAACTCTTGCATTGAAATGTGCAGGGAAGGAATTTCCAACTCAAAAGGCATGACTGCCTCAGAGCCATACACCAACAAAAATGGAGTTCCCCTAGTGGGTGTTTGAATGCTGGTGCGATAAGCCCATAGGGCAAGCAAGATCTTAATGTGCCAGTCTTTATGATTGTCTACAACTATATTTTTGAGAATGGTGACTAGCGTTTTGTTTGATGCCTCTGCTTGCCCATTTTCCTGTGGATAATAGGGTGTTGAAAAGCTGTGTTGAATCTTGTACTTTATGTTCAAAGCACGCACATATTTATTCTTGAATGGTGTCCCATTATCTGATAGGATCTTGGATGGAATACCAAAATGACATATGATGTTATGCAAAATAAACTCCGCAATGCAGGCTCCAGTCATAGTGGTCAGGGAAATTGCTTCCACCCATTTGGTAAAGTACTTTATGGCTGTTAAAATGAATGTGTGATGACCAGATGATGCAGGGGAGATCTTCCCAATTAGATCAAAGCCCCACTATGAAAAAAGCCAAACCGATTGAATCGGCTGCAAGGCCTGAGAAGGTACGTGTGTCAAATTAGCATGGTGCTGACACTTCATGCACTTCTTCACATATGCGCAACAATCTCGTTCTAAAGATGGCCAATAATAACCCATGCGAAGAATGCACTTTGCAATGGCCATACCACTAAAATTGCCACCACATGTACCATCGTGAACTTGGGTGATCGCCCAAGCGGACTCTTGCTGGTCTAAACAACGAAGGAGGATTCCTTCATAATTTTGACGATACAAAATGTCTCCTAACAAGACATGCTTTGCCACTTTCTATTTGAATGATGTTTTTGCGGCTTGTGTCAATCCAAGTGGGAGATTACCTAGCTTGAGGTAATCTCGAATGGGTGTGTACCAATATTGCTGATCAAAAACCTCTATAGTATGAACGACCAATCCCTCTTGAAGTCTATCCTAAATAAAAGCTAAGCAGGAAAGAACTTGTAAAAACGTGGTGTTGCTAGTAAGAGGGGTCAGGGAGAACAAGGACCCCCAGTTGGCTTGAGTCAAACAATCTCGAATTCTAGAGAACTTATCTAAAGATGGTTCAATCTAGATCAGGTGGATTCCTGGCATTAGATCAGAGCTTGCACGCTCCATCATATATTGCGATAATGTTTTAACCTGAATGGTTGTCATTTCACCAAAAGGGTCTTGCGGGATGAGTGACCCCAAGGAGGCCATAGTATCCGCAAAATTATTTGATGATCGAGGGAGTGCCTCGATGTCATACCATTCAAGTTGTGCCAGGAATTTGTCCACAAGGGCTTTATATGCCCGCAAAACTGGACATTTACATTGGAATATCCCATTTACTTGATTGACAATTAATAGCGAATCACCAAAAATGTTCAATCGTTTAATGTTCATGGTGATTACTGTCTGAAGACCTATGATCAAGGCTTCGTATTCTACATTGTTGTTAGTGCACGAGAAGTCTAATTTAAATGACAAGTGCATTGGAGCACCTTGCGGAGTGAAGAATACAATTCTCACACCACCCCCTTGCTCACATTTAGAACCATCGAAGAAGAGGGTTATGTCAGCCTATGACTCAGGCTCATCAGAATCTGGCGACTCTGAAACATGGAAGACCCCATCATTAGGTAGTTCAAAAGTCAGAAGTTGATCGTCTTCAAGAGGAGCCTCAACTAGTTGATCGGCGATGACCTAAACTTTTATGGATTTTTGTCCAATGAACTCTATGTCAAACTCCGTCAACAACATGATCCATTTCGCCGTGCGGCTACTATGATAAGTATGACTCATCATGTATCGCAATGGATTCTCCTTAGACACAACATACGTCTTATTACTGAGCATGTAGTGGCGTAGCTTTTTGGTAGCAAACACCACTGCTAAGCAGAGTTTTTCAACATATGCATAGTTAAGTTCATAACTGACCAGGGTGTGGCTAAGATAGTATGTAGCCTATTCTTTGTGAAGTTCATTTTTTTGGGACAGCATGGCACCCAGTGCCACCTCAGTGGTTGAGATGTATAAATAGAACGACACTCCTGGTCTAGGTCAGACCATCAACACCATGATTGCCATTGAAAACACGAGATTCCGGAAACAAAAAGGATAAACTAAAAATGCAATGTAAATGAAACTAAAATAATGCTTAAATCCTATGTTATTGAAAAATGCGTAAAAAGAAAGAACATGAACACAAGATATTAAAGCAATATAAAAATTGGCCCTTTTATTGATATGCTTTTCAAATTTGTGTTACAATGCGTCTCCTTCTTTTTTAAGGGATAGGAGCATTAAATGTTGGTCTTTTGCAACTTTGTTTTAGAATTCCTTCTTCCACGTGCCCACATGTAAGATGGGCAAACCAAAACGTTGTCGCCACTTGCATTGGTAAAGGTAGATTCCTCATTGCTCCTCTAATGCTACAAATCTGCATGCAAAGAAACAAATAAAGAATCAGTAGCACCTATTTATGAAAAATAAAAGATAAATCTAACGATGGTTAAAATGAGTCTAAATAAACTAAAAACTTGACAAAAGCATAAACATGAAACTAGCTAAATACTACAAAATAAATAAAGTGGGGGGTGCCCGAAGGCAAACCACCCGTGGGTGAAACTTTGCTTCGACACCAATATGCTTGGGATGGGTCCGAAACCTGATGTGATGTGTTGTCGACAAATTGGTAGGATATTGTGTTCAGAAAAATCGGGGTTGGTTATTGATTTGTGCCTTCAAAAGTCACCCAATAACCTCTCTTTCGATTAAGAGATTATGGATGTTGAAAACACAAATCGCAGGTAAGTGAATTAGCAGCACTTTGTCGCTCAAAATGCTCCTTCTCTATTTATCTTTTGGGTGAGGAAACTCACCATTTTATAGACCCAAGGGGTCTCTTTGAATTAACATGCAAAAGTTTTTCTTTGCATGAATGCTTTTTGTGTGAAGAGAAGACTTCTTCTTGATCAAGGGCTTCTTAACTGCCTCTATGCATGTCTTTGTATGTTTTAGAAAAGCTCACTTGCACTCCCATGCAATGAAGGGATAGCTAAGTGGCAAATCTGAGTTGTCTTAAAAAAACTCACTCTCATTCCCATGTAGTGAAGGGAACATCAATTGGCAGATATGAGTTGTCAAAAGAACTCACTCGCACTCCTATGTCATGCAGGAAAAGCTAAGTGGTAGTTCTGAGTTGTCATGCGTCAAGTTCTGACTTTTTTCCGGTCAAACCTGGCATTCGTCCCACCTCAAAGCGAGCATTGGTAATCGTATCTAGGTGATACGAGTATCAATCCACACTCATCCCTGGGTAAAACAAGTACAAATCCACACTCGTCCCTGGATAAGATGAGTACAAATCCACACTCATCCCTAGGTGGGACAAATAAGCAATAAAGTGTCTAAAAGGTGCCAAATTGATCCTTGACTTGCAAAACTACTGTGTGAGTGGTTAGAACCACTGTTCAACCTCTGGGGGCTGCCCTGGGGGCTGTGTGTGTTAGTGCGATCAATGCTTGTTGTCACATAATCAAATTGGTGCTATTTTGGTGTCTACACATTGATTGTCTCTTTAGGAATAAAGTCTACAAATTTCTAAGTCTCATTTCATAACATAATTTCTTGGAAACCTATCCCTTTAAGTAATCCTAACACCAATATCATTGATGATGTCAATTTTCTATCTACTCTCCTCAATTATTGCATCATTACCAACAATTATCCTTCGAACTACCTTATCTAGAGAGATTGTGATAGTGTCATTTTCATGATCAAGATGACCTACTTCCCCCAAGATGAACCCATTGCATGTTCACTCCTAGTCAATTCCATCTGGTCCAAGCATCTTATCCCCAAGATCATATTTTTATCCTAATTGGTTGCTCAAAATAAAATTTTGACCATTAAAAACCTTCAGATCATAGGTCTGATTATCCCAAACTACTACTACATATGCCATTCATATTGGGAGTCAACCCACCATATGCTCCTTGAGTTCCCTTTCTCTAGAGCTATCCTTATATTCCTTTTGATGACCTTCAACATCAAATGGGTCCAACTGAATTTAATTTTTAATTTTTTTACTTAGTGGGTCAATCTCTTCCTTAATAGCCAACTTAAAGTTCTATGGTCCTTCTACCTTCACCATTACTTGTGGCAAGTATGGCTTGAATGCAATAGTAGATCCTTTTCTAACTCCTCCAAGGATCCCCTTTCTGTCAAAAAATAGAGTGTTATGTGCTGTTATCAAGAATTCTCAATTGGTCCCTTGTTCGAAAATACCTAATCCAACCTCCAAGCCACCATTTATAATTCTCTCAACCTATAAATGGATCTATCACAACTATTCATTCCATCTAGATAAACTTTTAGATACACTCCCCATCGTGTAGTATGGTTGATAATTAACCTTGATGGTACTACAAAAGGTAATCCTAGTAAAGCTATGGGTGGGGGTATCGTTAGAGATCATAATAGGAACATCATCATAGCCTTAACCAAAAATTTAAGCTCCTAAAATAACCACATAATTGAATCCAAATCTCTCCATAGGGGGCTATCCATACTCAGTGATCTCCCTTGCAAGCTTATCATCGAAGGAGATTCACTAAACATTGTCAATTATATTAGAAGTGAAAAGTTTCTTGCTTGAAGAGTTACCACTCTCATTTAGAAATCCAAGCAATGTCTTTGCAATTATCTCAATAATATTATTCACCATATATTTAGAGAAGAAAACTATGCTACCAATTTGATGGCCAATTTTAGTTTTTGCATAGAGTCCATTCAATTTTGGTAATCAACCTTTTCTTAGTCTATAATTGATGTGTCTTCTAATGATTGATCCTTATTATACTAATACTTATTTGTAGTCCTTATAAAATACCTGTTGTAGTATCTTTCTTGGCACCATCCCCATAAACCTTAACCCCCACCATCCCGATGCCACCTATCATCTCCATTTGTGGCCCCCTCCCTATCCTAGCATTGTCACCTCACAATCCCACCCTTACCTCATAAAAAAACCCCTTTCCACTTATCTACCATACCCCCACCTCACCACCCCTCAATCCCATCCCCATACCTTCACCACCTATCTAGAACCATTTAAGGGATGTAAAAATTATCAATGTGCCTAGAGATATCCATCAATAGTTTTAGGAAAGGGAATTCCTCCCATTCCATCCACCAGGGTATCCATTTGATCATTTATTGTCATACCCTTTATAAGTAAGCTTAGAAGGCAGTCATAATTGCAAATTTGCCTAAGCTGCCAACTACCCTGAGTTCTAGTGAGGAGACCCCTAACATCAATGTGGTGAGTGACAATGAAGAATTGGAAAAAGAGTCCCATGTTTCTACCAAATAGGGCAAAAATAAAATCTCAATACCATCTCTTGGAGTCACTCCTTAGTCAAAAAATATGAATTCCAAAATCATTCCATAAGAAATAAGATGGTAGGGAGCAAGAATAAGGACAATCCTGATGTGGCCCAAGAATCTCCTCAACCCAAGTAGGTCAAGATCAAAATATAATGTCTAAAAGTGATAATTGAAGAGAGTGCTTCTATCATAAAGTTATTCGAACCCTTGGGAAAACTTGGGATCAACTTATTTTAGAAAACTATCCTTGAATCCTTTTTTGGGATCATGGTTACTCTATTCACTACTTCAAATGCATCCATGTCCACTTGGACCTTATACAACCAAGCTATGAAGGTTTTGGATGACCTATACCACCAAGTCAAGGATCTCTAGAATAATTATGATGTTATTCCTACCAAAAATATCGAATCCATCTAGAGTGGTGTTATGGGATTATCCCACTGGCCCCTGTGGTGATCTTTTTGATGTATTTTTAGTGATCTATTTCTCTTTTTTATTGGGATTGCCTTCATGGACCTGCTGGTTATTTTTGTTATTATAGATCTTGCTAATCTATCTCATTTTATTCTTGGTTGTCTTGGTGGTACCTTGGGATGCTCTTTGACATAAAATATCTTGTTGACCTATTCTTTTTGTTGTTCTATTTGTATTTAAGGTTTTGAGGCCCTTTCAAAACCCACACCTCTAATATATATAATAAAAAATATTCTTCATCGAATTTCCTATTTATGTTTCCATTAATTGTTTGAATTGTTTGAAATAACTAAATGCTTCATATTTAAACTTCATAAAATACACCCACATTTTTATAGAATAATCATCAATAAATATTTGAAAATATCTATGTCCTCCAAGACTAGTGGTGAGTATTAGAAAATAGATTATATTGCATCATTTGGGTCATGTAAATGTACCTTCCTAGGTACATACTTAGGATATTAGATTACTTTAGGGGAAAGTTATCTAGTTAATTCATGCAATGTAATAAATTTACAAGTGTCAATGTGCAAGCTATATATGTGCAAGTTATACCTTACATAGCTAGGTAGAGTGTTTGCCAAGGAACTTATCTTCCTATAAAAAAAGATCTCATTGTAATAGCATAGCATAAATATAGATATAAATTCCCATATTGGTGATGGGTGTAATGTAGTCCTGTAGCATTATTAATGAAGTGTCCATTTAATCCATAACTACATTATATTCATTTATGTCATTTCTATTTATAGCATATTTTAGTCATCTCACAGATTTACTTTCTTTCATATTATTCTACATCTTGTGATTGTTATCTCCCATTGCATACTACATCAAAATCTAATAGTGGTATCATAGCTACAATAGATCTAGACACAATAGATCAATAGGAAAACAACCATTATCATTGAGCCTGAGTTTTTTATCAACCTGATGTGCCTTTGGACCAACCACTATTAAAAAATCTTAGAAGAATCTAGGTGGTAGAATTAGGGAGAGCCATAAGTGAGGACTAAAAGAAATCTTAGTTCCAAAATACTGAGATTACATTTGGCTACAGTTTTTCCACAAATTTATAGGAAAAAATTGTTAATACTAGGACTCAATATTCAATCCACTAGATTGATAAATCAAATAGTGAAGATCATTTAGGATATCTAGAATTTCTTGACTATTGCGCAAAGTTTATTTTGTTGTAGAAAACTATTTCTTAGATGACTGGGACTCCTACAATAGAAATCTAGGAGACTTCAACTTCATTGCTCGAAGGTTGGCATGCATTCATAGTGTAGAGATTAATTCCTTGCACAAGAAAAGAATACTACGAAAGAAGACTTATGGAGAAGAGTCATGGTGAAGTTAGGATACTATAGATCTCCATTATTAAATTGAGAACTTTACAAAAGAAGAAAATACCATAGTAGCCTTTATTCAGAAGAAAAGGCCATAGTAGCCTTGATCCAAAAGAAAAGACCATAGAAGCCTTGATCCTAAAAAAGGCCATAGAAGCCTTGATATTGAAGAAAAAGCCATAGAAGCCTTGATATTGAAGAAAAAGCCATAGAAGCCTTGATATTGAAGAAAAGGCCATAAAAGCCTTGATATTGAAGAAAATGCCATAGAAGCCTTGATATTTAAGAAAAGGGCACATAAGCCTTGATACTAAAAAAGGCCATAGAAGCCTTGATACTTAAAAAAGGCTACAAAAACCTTGATCCTAAAGAAGACACCAAAAGAGAGTATTTGATTCAAAAGGAGATTAACATTTTAGTACTAATACTTTGTTGCAAAGAAAAGAGATTCAATGAGTTTGGAAAATTTCTATGAGAAATTTAGGAAGAGTATCTTCTTTAGAATCAATACAACACTTGAAGCAAAACTAAAGGTAAAGAGATCAGGAGGATATCTCATTGAATAACTTCCAATATTGGAAGAATTACTAGGAGAGTCCTACTCAAATCTAAAAGTAGCAGAATCAAAGATCCAGAGAAAGATCTCACCACCAACACTTCTAGAAGAAGAAGGTTGAAGAAAAGGTCTCAAGGAAGACCATAAGAAGCTACAAGATCAAATACCTTGGGGAGGTCTCAATGAGCATCTCGTAAAAGGCTTGGAGAGCCTTACTGAAGAAATCATCAAAGAACTCATTGGATAAATCCACTACCAAGGATAAGCCTCTGGTAGTGAAGGACTTGGGATAATTATCATCATTTGAAAACATGCCCAAGAGAAAAATAATTTGGCAAGGAGTGCCAAATCCCAAAAGAAGAATATAATTAAGATCTTAATATATTTAGAATCTTGAGAAGATCCTTCTTAAAGTTAGAATTTGACAAGAAGACTTAAATATAGGAGAAGCTCATAAAATACAAGATATTTGAATATTGCTTTTCATAGTAAGAAGGCACAATTTTAGAGACAAAGACTTATTCAAATCTATAGAAAAGGAGGACATTGCAAGAGGAGAATAAGCCACAAAATCCTAGGCTCATGAAAGAAAGTTTGAGACCATATTTTTGTGAAGAAGCAACTATTTAGGATAGTCTACAAAAATCAACAAGATATACATCCTCTACAGAAGCAATAAAAGAGCTACAAAAGCTTTAAAAAATATAATAAACTATTGGTGCTTGTAAATTCATTAATTAAATTACTTATCAGATTTGTTAAAGCACTATAATTTGGATTAAATTTATAATAAGGAACATTGGATTACAGTATTCAAAAGCTCAAAATAAAAAGTTCCTTTTAAGGTTCATTTGCACATTAGGAGTTAATTAGATTTCTACATTACAAATATCTATCAAATACCTATCATCTAATTTGGAAAGCAAAAGAAGACTAGCCCCTACAACTTTGTTTGTAAGGAAATTGTAGAATAATTCTTGATTAGTTGTAGTAAATTGATTAAGTGCATTATTTTGAGAGTTAATTGGAGTGATAAGGTGAAATTTTTAGTTCATTAAAAGTGAAATATTATTATATTCATTTGCACTATTCTATTGCTCTCAAAAACATTATTGTTTGTGTTCTTGAGAAAGACACAAAATTAGAATTTTACAAAGTGTCTAAAGACACTATTAGTGCAAAAAAATCTACAACATTTAGTGGCCAAGAGAAGCCACCAAATTAGCTCAATCCTCCAAGCATTGGAGATGAAAGTAGCCATCAAATATCAACAAAGAAAACCTCAATTCGATACTTGGTGAGTCTCAATTTCAAAGCACAATAAGGTTTCTACAAAAAATAGTGCAAAAAAATATAGCAAAAAGGGAGCTTCTATCAAGTGGTTACAAGCTCGGGTTCATTTGTAAAATATCCAATATTAAAGAGACAACCTCAAAAGCCCTACATTGCATTTAAAATTCTACCACAAAACCAAAAATTTAGACCTAAAAAAAAGGAGTGCAAAATAAGGTGCAATAAATACTATTTTATACATAAATATATTACATTGTATTGCACTATCCTAATATGGTTTATACAGGAAAGAAGAAAGGTTTGAATGTGCTTCAAAGGTAAAATATCCACTGGATAAACCAACCGAAGGTGGTCAAACACTAGCATATTTTCAAGCACAACAAAAGGAGCCACTCTAAGGGCTCATACTCCTCACCTCTTGGATGACCGAACTTGCAAAAGACAAGGTGCAAAACAAATGGAGAAATAATGTTATATTTGAGAGCAATGTTGTATAAAAATGGAGGACATATCACAAGTGAGGAAATAAGAAGATTAAGGCACCATTGGAGTGTTTCAAACTCCACATCTGCATTACTCAAAATCGGTGCTCAAGACTCCAAATCATTGCTCTACATCCTAGTTGGAAATGACCCACAAGAAAGTGCTATTGAATGAAAGAGAAGATAGGAATTTTACAAGGTTTAAAAAACCTCAAAAGGGTTCATTGAAGAAATGTTAGAGAAGATGTCCATGCACAAGGAGGAAGTGACATTTGTCACTTGAGGCAAAACCCTAATGTTTGTCATGCAAGCGCTCATCTTCATCAAGAAAGGAGCTACAAGCAATAGGTTGGTGCATTAAGTATATGAGAAATACTTGTTCAAAAATAGACCAAGCGCTCCACTAAATATTGTAACATCCATGCATTACTCAAAGGAAGAAATGACTGTTTTCTAGCACCTTCTACTCCTCAAGCACTCAATAAGAAAATAAACGTGCCACTTGGAACCCAACACAAGATTCTTCTCTATTTTAAGGGTGTTAACGACCAAACATTCAACAAGCATTTACATCTCCACATTCAACACTTTGGGGTCTTCACGCATAGGGCTGAGTTGTAGTGTGGAAGCAAGGTGGAAGAGCCTTTAATGCTCTGGCCAAGGGAGGTCAAAGGTAGAGACTATATATGCCATATTTGGAACATTAAATTCAAGGAATGTTCCAAGGATTCTATTTGAGGGTACAACCAAAGCAACAACATTAATATTGCAGCCCTTGCACACCAAAAATCAGCATCGATTATTGCATGATACAAGGTAAGATTTATTCCCATTTTAATGTGCTTTCATTTCTTGGGAGTTATAAGGTTGATAAATCAAGGTTAAACTTAGAGGAATTTAACCATATTCAAAGCCATATATCAAAAGAAATTATTTATCAAATCAATATAAAATTTGCAATATTAAACTTAGGAGCAATAAGGGTTTCTACTAGAAATTATTTTTAAAATATTTTAAAATATCATTGTGGTCTAATTTTTCCAAAACTTTGGGAGCTATAAGGGTTACTACATCAAATTAATTTATTGGAAATTAGATACACTAAAATTAAATCCTAAAGGGATATTAAAAGAGGTTATTAAGGTTTTTTAATAAGGTTGGAAATTTATAATATTCTTATATCAAAATTTCATAGAAAGGGATAAAAGAAATCCAACATTAAAACCTCTTCAAAATTGGAAAAGTGTTTAGTTCAATAGGAGCAATAAGGGATAATAGAAGTTGATTTTTAATATTTACAAAACTTTACAAATCAACCAAAAATCAAACTACTTTTTACAAAAACACTATATTATATTCCAAAATCAGTAGGGAGTCATAAGGGATTCTACAAAACTTGGTAATATCAACACTTATCATAAATTATCAATTTGCAAATCCATTTGGAAGATATAATATTTCTACAAAACCTAAAATTCCATTAGGTGTATATGCTCTCATTACTAGGGAGAAATAAGGAATCATAAAAACCTAAGGATTGATAAAGGTTTCATCAAAATAAGATTATATATTTAGGAAGAAATAAGTTAATAGCTTTATATATTTTAAACTAGGGAGCCATAAGGATGTCTACTTCCCAAAATACTACAAACATCAATAAGAATAATTGCTTTAGAAAGGAAAAATCCAGTGCCATAAAAATTGGGATCATGAATCTACTCATGAAATTTGAAGGAATGTTAGACCTAACTTCAAAATTAATCCATAGTGAAGCCTTAGAAAATAATTTTGATATCATTAATCCATAGTGAAGCCTTAGAAAATAATTTTGATACTATGTAATGCTATCTTCAATCTCATATCAATGAAGCAATTGACAATGGAAAAAGTGATATTTCTATTTCCTTAGACTTTGTGAGCATATTATACATAGCATTTCTCACATATAAAAATTACAAGGATGAGAATGTAGAATAAAAAGGATTGACAGAATTACTCAAAAATAAGATGAAACTTAATGAATCATATCTAGAAAAGCTTTTTCAATCCTCATGTAGCATTGGCACTTCATGTTCTACTAACTCAAGATCTTATCATGATGCCTTAAGTGGTTGTTTAGAAGATTATATACATATTAAAGATAATAAAGGAGAATATTCCTTACAAGAACCAAGTAGCATCACAACCACCTATGAGAGCACAAAAACCAAAATCAAAGGTAAATCTAAAGATGAAAAAGAATACGAAGCAAATAAAGGAAGAATACAATGCAACACCAATTAAAAGAAGAACCTTTAGCTATAAGTACAACTTACTTTGCATCACATGAAGACACAAATTACCTGCTGAATCTGACCATATTAAGCAATGAAGGAGAATACATATTCTACTATCCAATGGAAGAAGATCCACATTGAAGACTAAAGTCTTCAATACAACAATAATGTAATACAGATGGGTTTTAGAAATATATTATATTAAATAGTTTAGGTTATGTAAATGTACCTTACTAGGTACATACTTAGGACATTAGATTACTTTAGGGGGAAGTTATCTAGTTACTTCATGCAATGTAATAAATGCACAAATATCAATGTGCAAGTTGTATATGTGCAAGTTGTCCTTTGCATAGCTAGGTAGAGTGTTGACCAAGGAACTTATCTTTCTATTTAAAAAGACCTCATTGTAATAGCATAGCATAGGAAAGTAGAGCATTGTAGAGCATAGCATAGATATAGATACAAATTCCCATATTGATGATGGGTGCAATGTAGTCCTGTAGCATTATTCATGGAGTGTCCATTTCCTCCATAGCTACATCGTATTCATTTATATCATTTCTATTTATAGCATATTTTAGTCATCTCATAAATTTTAATTTCTTTTATATTATTGTACATCTTGTGTTTGTTATCTCCCATTGCATACTACATCAAAAGCTAACAGTGAGATCTAGAATTTCTTCTAACTTTGACTCCTTAAGTGTATTTCTCCACCATTTTGTATCTTTTATTTGAGATGTCATTGTGACTTCTATATTTACAATTGGTTCACTCGATATTTTTGACTTTGTTTCTTCATTTGATGAGTTTTCATCTAAACAATTAAGTATATATTTTGTATCAATCTCTTGATCTTCAACATAATTTTTATTTTCTTCATCAAAAACTAGATCTTTTCTTATATGCATTTTCTTTTTAATTGGATCAATTATTTTGTATCTTGATGAATCATCATCATAGCCAAGATATACCTCGCATAAGGTTTTATCATCTATTTTTTTCCTCTTTTGCTTTGGAACATGTACATATGCTTTGCAACAAAAAAATCTTAGATGTTCTACTAAAGGTTTTTGTATTAACCATAATTCTTTAGGAGTGACATTTTAAAATATTTATAGGTGATATATTTTGTATATATACTATAGTTTTAAGAAATTTTACCCAATATTTTCAATTGAGATGGGTTTATTTTAGCATAAAGCGTACCATTTCCATAATTGAATATTTTTTTCTTTCTGCAATGCCCTTCTTTTGTGGTGAATATGTTGTAGTGATTTGTATTTTTATGCCATTTAATTTTAGAAATTATTGAAACTCTTTTGATAAAACTCACCACCCCTATATGATTGAAGATTCTCAATCAAATTTCCTATTTCTATTTCCATTAATTATTTGAAACAACTAAATACTTCATAAAATACATTGATATTTTTATGTAAATTTATTAAAAAATATTTGAAAATATCTATGTCCTCCAAGACTAGTAGAGTTCATTGGACCACATTAATCTATATATTAACTCTAGTGGCCTTTGATTTCTATGGTTATTGAGTTCAAAAGGTATTCTATGCTGGTTTCCTGCAAGACATTCTAGATAGACTATAGATTCTGATGCAGGAGCATCCGATGGTAGCAGAGCAATCTTGCATCAACTACAAAAAAAAAATAAATCCAAGTATTAGCTTTGATGTCACGATATCACGACATGTCAAGAATGTTGCGATATCATGAAATGTCACGTTTTCATGACTCAAGGAAGAGAGAGAATGCATGACACTAAAATTTCATGATTTTGTGACATGTCATGAAATCATGACACCGACACGGTAGAACGAAGGCAGCAGGAGAGAATGTCATGAAATTGTGACACTGACACGGCAGAACGAAGGCAGCAGAAGAGAACGTTGCAAAATTGTGACATGTCATGATTTCATGACATGTCATGAAATCATGACACCAACATGGCAGAACGAAGGCAGTAGAAGAGAATGCCATGAAATCGTGACACCGACTCGATAGGGCGAAGACATTAGAAGAGAACATCGTGAAATTGCGACCAAAAGGAAGAAAGAACAACAAGAAAGAAAAATGTCACGATATCATGACATGTCGTGATATCGTGACCCGAAGGAGAAGGAGACAACAAGAAAGAAAAATTTCATGATATCGTGACCCAAAGGGGAAGGAGACAGTAAGAAGAAAAAATGTCAGAATATTGCGACCCGAAGGAGAAGACAGCAAGAAAGAAAAATGTTGTGATATCGCGACATGTCGCGATATAGCGACCCGAAGGAGGAGAAGATAGCAAAAAAGAAAAATGTCACGATATCGTGACCCGAAGGAAAGGAAATATAGCAAGGAGAAAAATGTCGTGATATCGTGACATGTTGCGATATCACGACCCGACTAAGAGGAAGGGTAGCAGGGAAGAAAATGTCACGATATCACGGCATGTCGCGATTTCATGACCCGAAAGAAAAGGAGGCAACAAGGAAGAGAAATGTCATGATATCGTGACATGTCATGATATCGCGACATACTGTTGGTTCTCTATTTGAGAAAGCCCTCATCCCTAGATGGTGTTTTTTGAGGTGGTTAAGGGCCTCATTAGTGCATGATTTCTTGCCCAGTAAGCTTGCTGAGCATGGGGCCATTTGAAGACTGTGCCCAAAGGTCAGACGGCTCATCAATGCATGTTTCTGCGACTAACCCAGTGATAGTTTCCAGATAGGGAAAGATGAAAAGACTCAGTGATACTAGATGTATTTTGGAAGGTGGGTCATTAATGGCCTAGAGGGTTTGGACCTCGAAGGAGGTCTAGATAGGGATATAAAAATAGGTGGTGCATGAAGGAAAAGGGGGAGAAAATATGGAAGGAAAAACTATGCTTGTTGGTTAGTATTGTAATTTTTCTAAAAGTTTAATGAACGAAAGCTTGAGTGATTCTCTGTGAGAGTGTGTCTCTATCAAGTGGTATCAGAGTAGGAGTTCCTGAGTGTGTGAGTATATCATCGAAAGTGAGGCAGCTTGCACCAGGATCTATGGAAGGGTTATGAGAAGAGAGTGAAGCAGAATGCCTCCATGAAGAAACCATGGTGGTGGGAGAAACATGGTGCCAGTAGAAGATTTCAGGGCTCTACAGAGGCAAGTTCAGGACCTGCAAGAGAAGCTACATAGAGGACTTGAACCCAGAGGAGAAGAAGGAAGTGAAGATGAGGATGATGAGGAAGAGGACCAGTTTGAGGAAGAAGAGGAGGTTGTAGATCCTGCACAAGCCAGGTTATACAGAGCCATATCTCAGATTGGAAAGAGACCAAAGATGGAGGTTTCTACGTATTTTGGGAACCTTGATCTAGAAGAGTTGATTTACTGGATCAATGATTTGGAAGATTAATTTGAGTATGAAGAAGTTGAAGATCTTGATAGGGTTAGGTTTTCCAAGACTAAGCTGAAGGGTCATGCCAACATATGGTGGAAGGGAGTACAACTAGAAAGAAATAAAAGAGGAAAGGAGATAATAACTAGATGGGATAGAATGGTAGAAAATTTGAAGAGATAGTTCATTCCAGCTGACTATGAGATGGATCTACTAAAGAAAATGCAATATTTGAAATAGGCAAGTAAGTTTGTCAAGGAATACACAGAGGAGTTTTACAAGATTGTAATCAGAACAGGCCATTCAGAGGCCAACAAGGAGAATGTGGCCCGTTATATTAATGGGTTACGAGCCAGTATTCAAGAGGAGTTAATCCTGGTCAAGATGACCACCATAGAGGATGCTTACCAGTTTGCTCTGAAGGTTGAAGAGGAACTGAACAGGAGGTTTGAGAGCAAGCAAAGAGGAAGAGGTCATGGTGGAAGGACTGGTGGGAGGACCAGTGGAGAAAATTATAAAGGATAGAAGAAGGTTGGTGAGGCAAATAATACCCTAGAGCAAAAGGAAGGAAGCACCTACCAACCCCATGATCAGAACAATGGTTATCCAAGAGGGAGAGGCAGATTTGGACGAGGATTTGGAAGAGGAGGATTTTGTGGAACCTGTTTCCACTATGGTGAAGAAGGGAATTGAACATTTGAGTATCCACAACATTTAGAAAGGATGAATAAGAGACCTAAGGGTCATTCCAGAGCTACTATAGCAGATGAAGGTGCTAAATTAGAACATTCTGAGGAGGCAGAAAGTGGAGAAGTTATGGTCACTAGGAGGACCCTGTTGAATGAGGAGAAAGGATCAGACCAGAGAAGGAGCCTATTCCACACAAGGTGTATAAGTTTGGGTAAGGTCTACAATATTATCATAGATAATGGTAGTACTGATAACTTGGTTTTAGAAGAAATGGTTGCCAAGTTATAGTTAAAAAGGAGAAGACACCCGCATCCATATCGGATTGCATGGTTGCAGAAGGACCATAGATATTTGGTCAGTGAGCAATGTTTAGTGAAGTTCAATATTGGGAATTACTGTGATGAGGTTCTATGTGACATCCTACCCATGGATGCTTGCCATTTATTGTTGGGAAGGCCATGGCAGTTTGATCGATGTGCAGTACATGATGGTCGTGCAAAAACCTACTCCGTGACAAAGAATGGAGTGCACCATAAGTTGAAGCCCTTGAAGGAGGTGGAATAAAAGGTATGCAACAGTGCTAGAATCTTTTTAGTTGAAGGAGAATTTTTTTTGAATAGTTTAAAACATGAGCATATGTGCTATGCAATAGTTCCTACAGTTAGAAAGGAAGAATGCAAGGATACACCTGTAGAAGTCTTAGGACTATTAGAAAAATTTCTAGACATCATCTCTAATAATGTGCCTGAGGGTTTACCACCAGTGAGAAAGGTCAAGCACCACATAGATTTGGTACCAGGATCTAGTTTACCCAATTAGGCAACACATAGAATGACTCCTACAAAAATTGAAGAACTAAACAGACAAGTCCAAGAGTTGCTGGGAAAGGGACTGATTTGGGAGAGTTTGAGTCCATGTGCAGTACCTACAGTACTAGCATCGAAGAAGGATGGAGAGTGGAGAATGTGTACAGACTCTCGAGCCATTAACAAGATCACCATAAAGTACAAATTTCCCTTGCCAAGGATGGATGACATTATGGACTGTTTGAGTGGAGCCAAGTACTTCACCAAGATTGATCTGAAGAGTGGTTATCACCAGATCCATGTCAAAGAAGGAGATGAGTGGAAGACAGCCTTCAAGACTAGATAAGGTTTGTATGAATGGTTAGTCATGCCATTTGGGCTGACCAATGCACCAAGCACATTCATGTGATTGATGAATGAGGTACTGAAAGAGTTTTTAGGCAAGTTTTTCATTGTCTATCTAGATGATATTCTAATATTTAGTAGAACTCTAGAAGAGTATCTGATGCACATAAGAAAGGTTTTTGAGAAGTTGCGGGAGGAGCAGTTGCTGATTAATCTGAAGAAATGTAGTTTTGTGAAGAATGAGTTAGTGTACCTGGGATTTGTTATCTCAACTGAAGGTCTAAAAATGGACCCAAAAAAGGTAAGAGCTATCATTGAATGGCCTACTCCGAGAAGCATGACTGAGGTAAGATCATTTCATGGTCTAGCAAGTTTTTATAGGAAATTCATTAGGAATTTTAGCAGTATTTGTGCACCCCTTACAGAAACAATGAGAGGGGATAAGAAAGAATTTAAGTGGACCTTAGGAGCAGATAAGAGCTTTGAAATGTTGAAAAAGAAGGTTATAGAGTAACCTATTTTGTCACTTCTAAATTTTAATAAGGTATTTCAGGTAGATTGTGATGCTAGTGGTAGTGCCATAGGAGCTGTTTTGAGTCAAGAAGGTA
This sequence comes from Wollemia nobilis, assembly GCA_028583015.1. Lineage (NCBI taxonomy): Eukaryota > Viridiplantae > Streptophyta > Pinopsida > Araucariales > Araucariaceae > Wollemia > Wollemia nobilis. The sequence goes on from JAQPPZ010015032.1 coordinate 11,934,480, forward strand.
AACTTGTTGCCTACTTTAGTGAGAAACTCAATGATGCTAGAAAGAAGTATTTAGTTTATGATCAAGAATTTTATGCTATAGTTCAGGCTCTAAAGAAGTGGTGAAATTACCTGTTGCCAAAAATTTTTGTTCTATTCACTTATCATCAGGCCTTACAGTATATTAATAGTCAAGGGAAGCTAAATTAGAGGCACCTAAAGTGGGTTGAGTTTCTACATAGTTATACCTTTGTGTTGAAGCACAGGAGCGGAAGGTCAAACAGAGTTGCAGATGCATTAAGTAGAAGGCAGTGTTTGTTGATAGAAATGAGGGTGGAAGTGGTAGGATTTGATGAACTAAAGGGTTTGTACCCTGAAGATCCTAATTTTGTAGAATCCTGGAAGGCTTGCTTGGCACCTGTTACTTTGGACAGGACCAAGTGGCTGGATTTTCTGATCCAAGATGGAATGTTGTTCAAAGGAGGTCAATTATGCATTCCACAAAGTTCAATGAGGGAGAATATGATAAAGGAGAAGCATAGTGGGGGACTAGCTAGACATTTTGGTCGAGACAAGACCATTGCCCTTGTTAGTGAAAACTACCATTGGCCACAGTTGCCATAAGATGTTACTAAATTTGTGCAGGGTTGTAGAGTATGCCAGATGGCTAAGGGAGTAAGATAGAATACAAGAATGTATCAGCCATTACCTGTACTAGAGAGACCATGGGAGGACATCAATATGGATTTTGTTCTTGGCCTACCAAGGACACAATGAGGGAGTGACTCCATTTTTGTTGTGGTTGATAGGTTTTCGAAGATGGCTCATTTTATTCCATGTCAAAAAATGAGTGATGTAGTTCATGTTGCAGGCTTGTTTTTCAAGGAGGTGGTATGCATTCATGGTCTACCAAAGAGTATAGTATCTGATAGAGATACCAAATTTGTGGGTTATTTTTGGAAGACTTTGTGGAAGCAGCTAAAAATGGATTTAAATTTTAGTTCTACGTACCATCCATAGACTGATGGGAAAATAGAGGTGGTGAATAGAAGTTTGGGTAATCTCCTAAGATGCCTGGTGGGAGATAAGCCCAAAGGATGGGATTTGATTTTGCCACAGGCAGAATTTGCTTACAAAAATTCCATCAACAGAAGTACAGGTAAATCCCCATTCCATATTGTGTATGCGAACAACCCAAGGCATGCTTCTGAGTTGAGAACGATGGGTATAGGAGAAAATACTAGTGCTGAGGCTAAAGATTTTGCATAACACAAAGAGTTTACATGAAGAGGTCAAACAACATATTGGTAAAATGAATGCTTAGTACAAAGCCAAAGCTAATCGAAAGCGGCATTTCAAGTTGTTCCAAGTGGGAGATGAAGTCATGGTTCACCTTATAAAGGAAAGGTTTCCTAGAAAAACCTACAACAAGCTAAAAATGAAGAGGATTGGACCATGCATGATCATAGGTAAAAGAGATTTGAGAAATGCCTATGAAGTGGAACTACCAAGTGAGTTAAATATCTCACCTATTTTTAATATTTTACACTTGGTAGAATACCATGAAGGAGGTAATGGTGAGACACCAAGAATAGATTTGTGGGATATTCCAACATCTACTCTAGCAACAGATGAGATCAAAGAAATACTAGACACGCGGGCTGGCAGAACTACCAGGCATAGGCAGTATTTTGAATATTTGGTCAAATGGAAAGGTAGGCCTATTGAAGATGCAACTTGGTTGTCAAAAGTAGAGGTTGACCATCTGGGTCTTCCTCCAATAGTACAAAAGTGAAGAACACTTCTCAATCCACCCCGGGTGTCTGATGCAAGAGCATCCGGTGGCAACAGAGCAATCTTGCATCAACTACAAAAAAAAAAAAATTCCAAGTATTAGCTTTGATGTCGTGATATCGTGACATGTCAAGAATTTCACGATATCATGACATGTCGCATTTTTGTGACTCAGGGAAGAGAGAGAAGGCACGACACTAAAATGTCACAATTTCATGACATGTCGCGAAATCGTGACACTGACACGGTAGAACGAAGGCAACAGGAGAGAATGTCACAAAATTGTGACAGGTCACAAAATCACAACACCAACATGGCAGAACGAAGGCAGTAGAAGAGAACGTCACAAAATCATGACATGTCATGAAATTACAACATCGACACGATAGAATGAAGGCAGCAGAAGAGAATGTCATGAAATTGTGACATGTCACGATTTCGTGACATGTCACAAAATCGTGACATGTCACAAAATTGTGACATGTCATGATTTCATGACATGTCACGAAATCATGACACCGACTCGATAGAGCGAAGACATTAGAAGAGAACATCATGAAATCGTGATCAAAAGGAAGAAAGAACAACAAGAAAGAAAAATGTCACGATATCACGACATGTCGCACTATCGCGACCTGAAGGAGAAGGAGACAGCAAGAAAGAAAAATTTTGCAATATCGCGACATGTGATATTGTGACCCGAAGGGGAAGGAGACATCAAGAAGGAAAAATTTCATGATATCGTGACATGTCGCGATATCGCGACCCGAAGAAGAAGACAACAAGAAAGAAAAATGTCGCGATATTGCGACATGTCGTGATATCACGACTAGAAGGAGGAGAAGATAGCAAGAAAGAAAAATGCCACGATATCGCAACCTGACTAAGAGGAAGGGTAGCAGGAAAGAAAATGTCATGATATCATGACATGTCACGATTTCATGACCCAGAAGAAAAGGAGGCAATAAGGAAGAGAAATGTCACGATATCACGACATGTCGCGATATCGTGACATACTGCTGGTTCTCTATTCGAGAAAGCCTGCATCCCTAGACGGTGTTTTTCGAGGTGGTCAAGGCCTCATTAGTGCATGATTTCTTGCCTGATAAGCTTGCCGAGCATGGGGCCATTCGAAGACTGTGCCCAAAGGTTAGATGGCTCATCAATGCATGTTTTCGTGGCTAACCCAGTGGTAGTTGCCAGATAGGGAAAGATGAAAAGGCTCAGTGAGACTGGATGTATTCTGGCAGGTGGGTCATTAATGGCCTAGAGGGTCGGGACCTCGAAGGAGGTCTAGATAGGGATATAGAAATAGGTGGTGCATGAAGGAAAAGGGGGAGAAAATATGAAAGGAAAAACTATGCCTGTTGGCTAGTATTGTAATTTTTTTGAAAGTTTAATGAATGAAAGCTTGAGTGATTCTCTGTGAGAGTGTGTCTCTATCAGATTCCCATGAATGTTTTGGTAATATTTCAACCATTTGATGTCTATTCATCCAATTCATAGAAGATTCACTTATGTGTCCTATAATTTTATGCAAAATTTCTTTTATGTCTAATATTTTTATTAATAGGGCTATTTTGATAATATATCTTAAGGAAAATAAACCATTTTTGTATGAACCATATGCTATAAGTTTCCCTTGTTTTGTACTAAGACATTTATTTTTGTTATTAACAATTCTAAACCTGGCTACTAACTTTTGATCCATTAATTAAGATATTAAGAGTAGATTAGTCGTTACCTTGGCACATATAGTACATTGTTAATTGTATTTTTTATTTGAAAAAATAAATTTCAATATCCTCTACTCCTTTGACTTCATATGTTTTATTATTAGCTATGACAACTAGCTTCTCATACTTCTCTTGAAAGTTTTTGAACCATTTTTTACTTTCAGTAATATGCCTACTTGCTCCTAGTTCAATATACTAATGATTTATATCAAACACGATTTATTAGTTTCTTTTGAGGTAGAAATTCTTATTGCTCCAAATTTTAATTCAATCTGTAGATTAAATTCTCTTAATTTTTTCAAGTATAAATTTTAGAGTCGAACTTATTTTGAATTCCTAATTAATAACATTCACTTTTTAAACTTTTTAATTTTTCAAAATGTGGAAGTCAATAAAATATTCTTATCACTCCAAATACCTTTAATAAATTCAAAATTCAAATTTAAAAAATTGAGCACCTTATCACTCCTATTAACTTTAATCTAACAAATTTTATTGAGCAACCTTCCTTATATTTTGTGCCTAGAATATTTCAAAAACTTAAATCAATGAAAAATACCTTATGTTAATGCTTCCACTTGGAAAACAAATTCTACATGAACTGAGCATTACACTGGCATAAACATTTTGGGACTTGATTATTCTCTCTTTCAAAAAATAGTGCTTTTGCTTCCTTTTGCAATGTTAAGCTCTATATGGCTGAATTGTCAGGCTTCTATCAAATGTAATCAGGATCCTTGATGCAAATATTTTTCCTCACATTTATTTAGAAAACAAGGATGGAAATGTGTAGATTTGTTCTACTCCACACCCTCCACAAGATGGACTGTCATGTAGAGATCTTCTCCATGCCTTATTTACTAGTCTAGAAAATATTTCATGTAGAGTTGATTTCGTTACACCAAATAGAGACATCTCATGCCTCCTCTAACAACTAGAATATGTTGTCTTCAAATAGGAAATCTTAGGTGTTCTTCCTTTTTTATCTTCTTCTTTTATATTTTAGTTATAATTTCCAATCAGTTTGGTATTGTGTTCTCAACTTAGAACCATTATTTTTTCTCTTTTTGTTAGATATATCTTTAATTTTGAAGCATTAATATCTCCATATATTCTATTGCAATACCTCTTTTATAATTTTTTTGGAATGAACACTTGTCCATTTCTTGGTGCTTTCAGCAGCATAAAAGGTTTAAAATTATTATGGCATGGTGGTTATAGGGGCGTACTATGCGAATATCTATGTGGCGGCTTCTGGAGTGGACAACGTAGAATACTATGGCGGCCATAAAAAGTTGGACAACCTGCCCGGATTCATGGTGGCTACCGATTCCACCATGTAAATTCAAAAAAAAAAATACCTCTTTTATAATTATTTTCTTTCATGGATAAAGCACTCAATATATGGTTCTTATTTTTTAGAGAATACTTACTTATTAGGATGACTTTGATTGTTCCCTCACGTTCAAATTTCTAGAGTTGGCTCTTTCTGCTAATATCAATGTCCTATTAGATGATGTCCACTTCTTAAACATCTCTAACTTTGATATATTAAACTCCTTTAATATATTCCCTTCCTTCTACACATATTTGTTGCTTCGAAGGTCCTTCTTATATTAAAAATTCCATTACAGATTATGACACTATTATTTGATGTTGTCAAGCACTCATCTTATATGGCACTAGTCTTGATGCTAGCTTTTATCCTGAACTTATTTATAAATTAAATTCACAATAAAATCCTTCTTTGATGCTAGATTTAAAATATACCTCTTTCAAAGTGATGGATAGAGTGTGGTAGCTCTAATATCATTGTTGTCATTTTAACCAGATTATCATAGGTTCCAATGTTCAAGATCAAATATATGATTAATATTTGAGTATTCAATTTATGTCCAATATGAAAGAACATAACATGAAAAATATTATAATATAATTACTCAAACTATGCATACAAGCTTTACTATTAATGCTTGAATAACATATTCCATTATCACATATATAACATGGAGCCTTGTCTCCATAATATAACCATAGAAAGATGAATTTTAGACTCTTTGTCTACTGCTCTCCTCACATATCTGAGAGATGCATATTTTCCTATTCCATGTATAAGATAAATCCTCTCATGTATCTTGACTTGCCACTTGTATACATGACTCTTGACTCTCTATTTACTCTTGCACACTTTACTCTATGATACTTGTGCACATCTTGCACATATATACATACATAAATGTAATCATACTCCTAATCTATTACATATTTATATTTTTACCATAAAGGTACCATGGTGGTGCATTAGCATGTTCCAAATAATATAATATACTCTAATAAAGGTATCAAAATGTAGGCATCATAGTTTTATGAGATTACATCTTCCTCTAATTTTAATTCAAACATGCTCTTTTTCCTTGTTAAAAGTGGTCTCTATTTTTTGAATAAAGTGGTAGCCCTAGATAGACTAAAAGTGTATCATAACATAATTATTTAACCTAGAACAAGCCTTACATAATGAAACTATATATCCCTTTCATCATGATGGAATTGAGTAGGTAAGATATTATTAATATTCATATCAATCAACAAAATATACAACCTTTACAAATATATATACAAAATGGTGTCTCTTGGTTTCAAGAGACTTGATGTTTTAGAGACCAACAAGTCACATCCTTTTATTTCTATTTCTTTAGCAAAGTGACAAAAATAATGTAATAAATAATTCCTAACACCCCCCCTAATGATATATTGGTATGCAAAGAGAATTATGAAATAATTTAAACTTGACTCATCCAAGTGCCTTCATATAATTTTCTACCAATTGGTATCTAGTAGGAACATAATTGAGCTGTATTTCATGGTTTTAAAATTGTTATCAAATGAAGTGACATTATGCTTCAACACGTTTTGTCCTTTCATGAGAAACTAGATTCTTGATCAATAGAACATCTTGATTATCACAATTCAACATTGTTAGTTACCTTTTACACACACCCATATTTGATAGAATAAATTGTAACCATAGTGCTTCACACATAAATTGCTATGCAACATGATATTCTACCTCTATGGATGACAGTGCCACTGCATGTTTCTTTTTACTATACCATATGATAGATCCAAATCCCATATGAGACACATATCCCTTGAAGTTGACTTTTTGTCATCTTTAGATCCAACATAGTCTAAGTTTGTGTAACCTTGTAAGAAAAAATATCATTCTTCTTATATTCCAGGCTATAATCTTCTCTACCATGGGCATAATGGAATATCCTATTTATATATTTCTTATGACCTTTCTTAAGATCCTACATAAATCTTGACAATTGTAACCCTTGATCCATGGGTGTAGCCTTGGGTTTACAATTGATCATCCTATATTTTTCAAGTAATATCTTTGGCATATTTTTTTTGTATCACCACAATGTGATTCTTCTTCTTTAAAATCTTCTAAACCAAGACAATAGTGCAATAGTCCTAAATTTGTCATATCAAATGATTGTTTCAACTCATTCTTCACATTATCCACTAATTTATATAAACTCCCTAGAATAACCAGATTATCAACATGTACTACAAGGATCAATATGTTAGAACAAATTTTCTTGATATAGGGATTTGGATCAGTTCTTGTAAAACCATGGTGTAATAGATGGCCATTTATTTTGATGTACCTAGCTCGAGGAGCTTATTTTAACCCATATAACAACTTTTTTAATTTACATATCTTTTGTTGATGCCCATCAACAATAATACCTCCTAGTTGGGTCATGTACACCTCTAATTCAAGATAACCATTAAGGAAGGTACTTAACATCCATTTGATATGTTTTCCATATAAATTGTGCTATAAGTTTATAGATTGTATGAATAGTGGTCATCTTGGATATATGTGTAAATGTTTCTATGTAGTTAATACCTTCCCTTTGTAATAAGTTAGGCATTATAATTATCAATGGAACCATCTACCTTGTATTTAATTTTGTGTACCCATTTGTAGCCTATGAGATTATTTCCTTTAGGTAGATTGACTAGGTCACATGTTTTATTCTTCATCAAAGATGTATATTCTGTTTCTATTGCTCCCTTCCACTTAGGTGACTAAATTACATCCTTTACTAAAATTGTCTTTAAATTATCCAGTAATGATGTCATCATAACTAAATATGATGGTGCCCATACTACTATTTCTATAACTATTTTATCAATAATTTATGGCTCATCTTCTGAAACTTCACAAAATTTCATATCTGAATCAATGCTTAAAATTGGAGTTATGGTATTGTTGGCATTTTTGCCACATTGATTCTCATTGAGGAATGCATTAATGTATCGTTGGGGATCTGACCTTTGATTGATGCAGCTTGGGCGAAAAAAGGAGAAAAATTGAGCAAAAAATGGCTAAGTCTGAAAATTGCAGCGACGCGCGACATGTTTCGAGAATCGCGGTCCAACGCGATCCAACGCGAGCGAGGTTGGCGGACCCGTCGCGATATCGCGACGTGTTCCGAAATCGCGGGTCGGCGGGCAGAAAAAGCACTAAGTTGAAAACATGCGGCGATTCGCTGACATGTCAGCGAATCGCGACCGGGGCAGCGTCGAAGGCAAAAGGTGAAAACTTGCAGCGCGTCGCTGACATGTCAGCGAATCGCGACCAAAAATGGCGTTTTGTACGGCGACGGAAACATGTAGCGAAATCGCGACATGTTCCGATTTCGCGGGCCAGAGCGCAGGGGGGAGCCAACGGCGGAAACATGTAGCGAAATCGCTACATGTTCCATTTTCGCGGGTCAACGGTGGTCAAAGCGTACTGAATGATAAGACGTCGCGATTTCGCTACCCGTCGCGATTTCGCGACCCGTCGCATTTTCGCGACTGCGCAGTTTTCCCGCCAAGTGCAATATGAACGGCCGAAAGGGTTTTTTCGATTTTCGATGATTTAATGATGACCCGAATTAAATAATTTGCGGATTTCCAATGCGGTTAAGGTCAAAGGGTGCCCAGGCTACCAAAATTAAAGGGTTTATTGGTTCGAAGATTGCCGTTCGTGGATTAATTCAACGGTTTTTCATGCACATATTCAAAGAATCGAATTTAATGAAGGGCCGCAAGCGTTTCATGGAATTTAATTTTTATTTCTTCGAGACTGCAATTAAGGGGATCATGTTCCTCGTTTCCTTTGCATGATTGTAGATCACGAGGAAGTAGTTTTAATTATTTAATGCTGCAAAGAGGACGGACCTCTATAAAAACCAATGTAATTTTCATTTGCAAAGGTTGGAAAAACTTTTGCTAAAAACTGGAAGTGCATTTGCAAGAATAAATTATTGGCTTCTGATTTTTCAAGCGGTTGTTTGGGTGATTTGTCTTTTACGTTCGTTGCATTTCTAATCGAATTTATATTCCTTGAGTCTTTGCTTACATTCAAATTCTGCATATTGGATTTGAATATTGCTTATAAGGATATGATTCTTGGAGTGTGGTCTTGGAGGGATTTTCCGCATACGGTTGTGTGGGAGTTGAGTCATTATATTCTGTTGCTTGCTGTTGCCGCACTTTAAGTTTTCTGCTGTTGTTCTTCTGATCCCATAACTCCGGCCTGTGGCCATATTTCCCATTTCTTTCTGCAACCTTTTAAATCTCTTTCCAGCAACCCTATCTTAAACCCAATTTTAGAATAGTGAAGGGAACCGACCCACTACGGAGATTGGTGCGGGAGCCATTTCTTGCTTCCGACCTTTCAATGTTGGCCGGGTCTAGGGCGCAATTGTAAAAATCCTTTCTGTGGCAGATTCGTGACCAACGGTTTTGGCACGCCGGTGGGACAGAGTCTCAAGAACAAAGGGGAACGAAACAAAGGAAACCCACGCCAACGATTTGGCACGCCGGTGGGACAGACTTCTTCGTCTCACAAAAATCCACATTTGTTTTAATACCCGGAGGTCTCAAGATTTGATGAGCTGTCTTGGCCTCATAGCGGAGATTTGTAAGTTCATCTGGCGACTTTGCTGAGTTGAAGATCCAGATTTTTGAGCGTGGACGCCTGCCTGTTATTTGGTGACTGTGCTGAACTCAGAAATACTTCATGATCACAAGATCACAGTCAAAGAAATTTGGCGATCTTGTTCGATTTTTGAACTTGATAGTTCGAGAAGTGGTGAGCATTCTAGATTAGTTTCCTCGTCTCTTCCATCTTCTGCTGTACAAATACCCAGTATTGTTGCTAGTGTTGCACCCCTACAAGTTCCACCAATGGCACAATTTCCTCCACCCAGAAAATTCTTGGCATGGAACAGCACTGGAGCCTTGAATCTGCAGGCTCAGAATCCAGTACCACAGGCTGCACTGAAGGCTTTGCCCACTTACGATGGTACTGGCAAAACAACTTATGAGCACATAAATGATGTGGCTTCTCTGGCTGCTATTCATGACATTACTGATGAAGATGTAATGATCAAATTGTTAGTGTGTTCATTGAGAGGTAAACTGCTTGTTTTGGTACAGAACTACGCCTCCGGCACCATAACATCATGGGATCAATTGGGTGATTTCTTTGGTGAAACATTTTCATGAACAGGCTGACCCTTTCTCATTGTTAAATCAGTTCTTGTCATACAGAGACATCCACAAGAAGAGATACCTGATTTTAATGTTCGGTTTACCAGAACTTGGCAAAGGATTCCTGATGGTATTCGACCTGCTGATGAATTAGCTGCGATGTACTACCTCAGAGCGTTTCACTCAGATATCGGATGGGCGGTTCGGCAGTCTAATGTGGTGACGTTTCCGAGAAATCTTTGAACAAGCAATTAAAGCAGAAGCTGATCTGGTTGTTGTAGGAAGACTGCCTCCAAAGGTAACTATGCCTCTTATTCCAGATTTGCCTCAATATTTATATGATTCACAACCATACCCCATGCCAGCTATGTATCCTACACCATCATGGAGTTCTAAAGCACCTCAGGTTGCAAGCTGTCCCAGCTCCTCAATTGCCTGCTTTAACTCCTTTACCGCTCCCTGCACCCAGCATTCAACCATCTCCCGTTTCCACTGCATTTCCAGCTTTGCCAGCACCACCAGCTCCTTTGCCCTTACCAGCACTTCCTGCACCTGCAAATCCTGATCCATATACAGCATTATTGCAAGAGGTTAAGTCTGCAAATTCTGCTATTAGAACCATGGGAAACAAGATCACACTCATTGAGAGGAAGCAGGCTGAGAGAGATTTCCGACCAAGGAGATTTCAACCTCCTCAAGTTACTAGAGATCAAGCTGCCTCCACAAGCAAAGCACCTGAAAGGGGCTTAGCTATTCTAGCAAATGAAGATGCAGCCCATGCAGATGGAGTATATTGGTGCTCGACTTGTAATGATCCTCACGGAGAGGATACATGTATGGTCCACTTAAATTATGTGCGAGACCTTGGCGGCCGGCACCTCGGGTGACCATGTTAATATGATCTCGGAAAGTTGGTTGTAATTTGATGACTGCGGTGGAAGATCAAGTTTCAGTTCTAACAAGGACTGGAAAGAAGCCTATGAATGTTGATCCCTATCGACTTAGAGCCGTTAAGAGTACCGGCTGAAGTGAAAAGGCCGATGAAAGCTCTGTGCTAGCTCCAAAGCCTTTGCCCAAAGATCCAACTTTTAACGAGTTCAAGAAAAGGCAGCAGTTTGCACCGATAAGGTCAGAAGCAGAGGAGCAAGCACGTGAAAAATTGAAGTATCCATCACTGACCAAGAGGTTGAGAGTGGAAGCTACACAACAGTACAGGACTAGATTTGAGCAACCTGCTGAGATGAAAAATTCTGTTGCAGTTTCATACAACATTGTTGATGATCTTAAAAAGACTCCTGCTAAGGTGAGCCTTTATGATGCTTTGCAATTGCCAGGCCAGGTAGACTTATTACAGGAATCATTAAAATCTGTCAAGGATAATGAAAAAGGTCCTACCCAGACAGTATATGCACAAACTTTAACCACCTCTGCTACTGGAAAAAATAGGCCACCTCCATTTTATTTGTCATTGCACATAGAGGGTTGGATTGTTCATAATTGTATGATCGACTCCGAGTGCTTGCCACAACGATAATGCCCAAGGGAGTCACGTGAAGCAATGGGAATGGAGTACACACGGAGTAGTCCCGGAGTTCCGCAATTGGATGGTACGCCTGTAAAAACAGTGGGTGTGATTAAGGATGTTCCAATTACTTTGCATACAATGCCCCAAGTTACTATTATCCAAGAAATTGTTGTGGTTGATTTAGAGCCCTACTTTAGTATGTGTTTATCTAGGGAGTTTACCGCCAAGTTAGGGGGTTACTTGGCACTTGATTATTCCCATTTAGAAATTCCTGTCAAGGGTAGGCGTCTCAGGATTCAAAATGAAAAGCCTTCTTCTTTTCACATTGAAAAGTTGGAAGAAACGAGAAAAGGAAGTGCGATCTGTTTACATGCTTATCGACGAGTCCGAAGACTCTGTTTTCTTGAATGAAGTTTTAGATAGTCTTCGATTGGATGATCGGTTTTCTATGCTTAATTTTAATGCCATGCTTGAAGCGAAATCGGTCGTTATGTCATCCAAAAGCACGAGAGTGACATGAAGCGGGAATTGCCTAATCAAGCTGATCGAGAATGTTGTCACGGATCATTTATGGCGGCTATATTTTGATGGGGTTAAATCCGAAGATGAGGCAGGAGCAACATTATGCAAGTCTTTTGGGCAAGTCGTTGAAGATAATGAGCAGATAGTCAACTTCTCGAATCATGAGGCCGCCACTTGTCGAAGGGAGAACTACGGGAAGGAGCCGGCCCAATTTCAAGGACCGACTCAAGTATGACCAAATCTGGGCGGGACATTGCAGATTTACAGGATAACTCCTGAGATCGGGTTTGTGGTGGCGACATGCCAATCATGTCGTAAACTTATGTATATAATATATATAAAAAAAAAAAAAAAAAAAGTATGTATATATGTGTTGCCTTTTATTGTCACCTTGGCTCTTGTTGCTTGTGGGCTATAGGTGTTGGTTTCCCTTTTTGTCTCCTCCTTTCCCAGCAGTTGGTGGCTTTCTTCTTTTCCCTCCCCTTTTTCTTTCCTTTCCCTTCTTCATCTTCCTTCTTTTACTTCTTTTTCTTCTGCATTAAAACAAAATAAGCCACAGCTGTTGTTTCTTTTCCCTTTTCTATTTTTCCCCGTTCATTCTTATCCCTTTCCTCTAAGTTCAGTCTTTTATGCATTTATTTCGCAGTCTAGTTCATTTCATTTCACAGCTTTTCTAGTTCCATTCCCACTCCATAACTTCGTTCATTTTCATTTCATCATTCCATTGCAGTCACCGCTTGCGCAATCGCAGGAGCTTACTCCACCATCACATTCCATTTCTTCAGTTTATAACCGCTTCTATGCAGGTTCTTCCAGTTCTAGTTTTTCGCAGCAGAAGAAGTTTGGCAGCAGTCCCCTGACATGTTTTGCAGCAGCTTGTTTACAGTCCCAATATGACTCTGTGCCCAATGGACTAAGGCCTGGATTCTTGCATACAGCGAGCTGTATACCCGCGAGCCGCCAAGAATGTTGGCATTTTTGCCACATTGATTCTCATTGAGGAATGCATTAATGTATCGTTGGGGATCTGACCTTTGATTGATGCAGCTTGGGCGAAAAAAGGAGAAAAATTGAGCAAAAAATGGCTAAGTCCGAAAATTGCGACGACGCGGCGACATGTTTCGAGAATCGCGGTCCAACGCGATCCAACGCGAGCGAGGTTGGCGGAGCCGTCGCGATATCGCGACGTGTTCCGAAATCGCGGGTCGGCGGGCAGAAAAAGCACTAAGTTGAAAACATGCAGCGATTCGCTGACATGTCAGCGAATCGCGACCCGAGCAGCGTCGAAGGCAAAAGGTGAAAACTTGCAGCGCGTCGCTGACATGTCAGCGAATCGCGACCAAAAATGGCGTTTTGTACGGCGACGGAAACATGTAGCGAAATCGCGACATGTTCCGATTTCGCGGGGCAGAGCGCAGGGAGGAGCCAACGGCGGAAACATGTAGCGAAATCGCTACATGTTCCATTTTCGCGGGTCAACGGTGGTCAAAGCGTACTGAATGATAAGACGTCGCGATTTCGCTACCCGTCGCGATTTCGCGACCCGTCGCATTTTCGCGACCTGCGCAGTTTTCCCGCCAAGTGCAATATGAACGGCCGAAAGGGTTTTTTCGATTTTCGATGATTTAATGATGACCCGAATTAAATAATTTGCGGATTTCCAATGCGGTTAAGGTCAAAGGGTGCCCAGGCTACCAAAATTAAAGGGTTTATTGGTTCGAAGATTGCCGTTCGTGGATTAATTCAACGGTTTTTCATGCACATATTCAAAGAATCGAATTTAATGAAGGGCCGCAAGCGTTTCATGGAATTTAATTTTTATTTCTTCGAGACTGCAATTAAGGGGATCATGTTCCTCGTTTCCTTTGCATGATTGTAGATCACGAGGAAGTAGTTTTAATTATTTAATGCTGCAAAGAGGACGGACCTCTATAAAAACCAATGTAATTTTCATTTGCAGGGTTGGAAAAACTTGCTGCTAGAAACTGAAGTGCATTTGCAGGAATAAAGGATTGGCTTCTATTTTTTCAAGCGTTGTTTGGGTGATTTGTCTTTTACGTTCGTTGCATTTCTAATCAAATTTATATTCCTTGAGTCTTTGTTACATTCAAATTCTGCATATTGGATTTGAATATTGCTTATAAGGATATGATTCTTGGAGTGTAGTCTTGGAGGGATTTTCTGCATACGATTGTGTGGGAGTTGAGTCATTATATTATGTTGCTTGCTGTTGCCGCACTTTAAGTTTTCTGCTGTTGTTCTTCTGATCCCATAACTCCGGCCTGTGGCCATATTTCCCATTTCTTTCTGCAACCTTTTAATCTCTTTCCAGCAACCCTATCTTAAACCCATTTTTAGAGTAGTAAAGGGAACCAGCCCACTCTGGAGATTGGTCTGGGAGCCATTTCTTGCTTCCAGCCTTTCAATGTTGGCCGGGTCTAGGGCGCAATTGTAAAAATCCTTTCCTGTGGCAGATTCGTGACCAACAGGTATCCTTATATTACTTAGAAACATTATTATCTATCTTGAATTCTTCATCAAATACTATATCTCTACTTACATGAATGTTCATGGTGGCTAGGTCAAGCAATCAATAGGATTTTGATGCCTCATTATACTCAATAAATATACAAGATAGATTTTTGGCATCCAAATTTGTCTTTTTCTACTTCAACACACGCATGTATGACTTGAATCTAAAAATTTTGAGGTGTGAAAATAAGGGTTTCCTATTAGACCAAGTTTCTTTAGATGTAATTCCTTGAGTATCCTTTTTAGGTGCTATAATTTGAAGATACATTATAGCTTTAATAAATTTAGTCCAATATTATTGTGCTAGATTTACCTCTATGAGCATACACCAAACCATTTCCATGATGTAATAGTGTATCCTCTCAGCAACATCATTTTTATATGGAGTATAGGTAGTTGTTAGCTATTGCTTAATCACATGTTGTGCCAAAAATATAGAAAAAGCATTGGATGTATACTCCCTCTTTATTTGAGTGGAGGAATTGAATAGAATTCCTTATTTCTATTTCTACAAATATTTTAAAATATTGAAAATGTATGAAAGAGTTTGATTTAAGTGGTAGGAATTTTACCCATATTTTTTGTGAGTAGTTATCAAAAAATAGCTAAAAGTACCTATATCCACCATAATTGGATAGCATGGGTCTACATATATTAGTATGCACAACATCCAATGATTCTTGAGCTCTATAAGTGCTGAGTTCAAATCATAACTGATGTTTCTTTTCTACTAAACAACCCAAGCAAACTAGCAGTGTGGATGAAAGCTTGGGTAGAAATTTCACCATATGATGATTATTCATATGAATTAAATATCCAAAACCTAAATGACCATATATTCTATGCCAGAGTGATATAGTATTATTTGTGGTTGCTGGTATTTAAAAATTAGGAGATGATAGAACATCAAGTGCAAACAAATCATTTTTGTAGGAACCAATAACCATAAATTATCCATGTTAGGTAATGAAACATTTGTTCTTCCCATCACAAACTATGAATTCTACTACCATATATCAATTCAATATTTGTGATATTGAGAGCAAGTTATTTGCTAACCTTGGGACATATATTACATTTTTAATTGTGCATTTTCCATCAGATAGATTGATAGGAACATTTCCCACTCCTTTAATCTGATAAGTTTTATCATTAGTAATTGAGATTGGTTTCCCACATTTTTCTTGTAGAAAACCAAACTATAGTCATGTAATTACTAGCCCTTGAATCAATATACCAAATTTCATCTTTTGGATCTATTGCTATAGAAAAGTTTAAATCTTCTTTAGAATTACATTCTGGTTCATCGTGGGAAACATACCCTTGTTGCTATTGTGGTTTAGATTATGGTTTTTAGTAAGGATATTTATTGATTCTTTTGGTAAATTAATTAAATTAAAAATAGGGCATTTGAAAGGCACCCCAACGCCTTGTACATCAAAGGAAAAAAAAGGAACAGGGAGGAAATAGAAACCATAGAACTTCTTGCAAGAACAAAAGGTTACATCCTCGAACTAAAAGAAATAAAAATAAGTAGGCTAAATCCTTTTGGAACAAGTTTGAAATCTTTGACAAAAATAAATAGAGATAAATAGGAAAAAATATAACAGAGCCCAAAAATAAGCGAACCTTTGCCACATAGGAACCTGAAAGCAAAGGAAAAGTCATCAACCATCGAGGAGATGTCCATCTGCATGAGAGACGAAACATATTCCAAGCTGATGTATTTTGTATCCATTTGTGGAACCTCTTTATTGTTGTCCTTATGAACATTCGTATAGGCCTCCTTAGCGATTTCCACTACCTCTTCATCGTTGACAACAACATTGACGTTAATATTGGTATCAAAGGATACCTCAACACTGGACATGACTGGAATATTTTTAAAATTATCACAAAAAAGCAAGATACTTAGCTCATGGAGTTGTTATTTGAGAGTTGATATCGCCTTCCCAATGGCAAAGTGAGCAATTTAAAGATGAACAATGGTGGCAGAAGTTGCATGGATGGCTAACTTGTGAAGGTACCTTTCAACTAGGTTAGGGGAGTTGGACATTTTCTTTGTAGTTTTAATAGATGTGGACGAAGGAGTTTTGACAATTTCTTTGCATTTCATCCTCTAGGAGCTATGAAAAGGGGTTGTTTCAACTTTAACCTTTTTCCTAGAAGTGAAATCAAAGAAGGATGTATCCCATTTGTCTTTTCTTTTGGATATGGTAGCTTTCAGACTCGGGGTTGAGGAAGAATTTTCTTTCTCAGACTCATGAGCAGGGAGGTTACCTGTGGGGAATTTTAGAAGGAGGAATTTTTATAGGAATTTGAAAAGACCTTGATGATAGGATTTGCCCTCTTATTTTTTATAGGGATTGGAAGTTATAGTATGGTCCATTGATCAGAATAATGCAACAAGGATATTTATTGATTTGACTCCCTTGAGTTAAAGAATTTTATCTACAAAACCTAGTTTATTTCCTTTATTTTTACAAATATAATAATACCTATATTTTGGGGTTATTTTTATGATAAAGAAGTGGAGGGACCTTCTTGAATTATTTGTGGTTTCTTTATATGTATAAATTAAATGATGTACTAAAAATCAATTCCATTTCTACTTAAATAAATCTATAGATCTGCCTACAATAATTAACAATGATAATACACATAAAATATATAATAACATTAGAAACTAATAAATAAATATGACCAAATTTGTATTAAAAATGACTATACAATAATAGCATTATAGTTTTTAGACCCTATGTAGAATACTCTTCATGTCCATAGTCATATATGACCAACAACAACACCCACATGCTACAACCCTCACATTACAACTGTAATATACATATGTTGGCCAACTCTAGAATTATATGACTGCATATATGATCCAACTACATCATACCATATACATAAACCACCACCATATGCTCATACACAACTACACAAATGAATGAATGAGGCAAGGGTCATATTTATACAACCAAAAGTTATTTGCACCCTCCAACTACCTAACACCTCATCATTTATTAAATTACATTTCACATGCGTTAAACTCAAATTTGTGTTTCATTTTCTAACTCACTACAAGAAAAACTACATTATGGTTCACTTTATGACTTTGGAGATATACTAATACTTCACTTAAACATTATCACATACATTATTACATTGCCACTTTATAATAATATTAAATATATGTATGCATATTTCATCAAACAATTTGTGCATAACTACAAAACAACAACATAACAAAACTTATTCACTAAATGTAGACATACTAATTTTCCTATCTACATTGTATAGATGAGAGCATTATTGGATAATTAGTCCCTTAATTATTTTTTAGTTTTCTCATGTTGAAGAATATTGTCCAATTCATAAAATGATAGCCTTATATTTGAAACTTGTAAATATATGACCAACATTTAAGATGAATCAAGAATATTTTTAAGTATAATAGAGACTAAGAGCTTGTCATATATATTTTCCCCCATGATATTAAATTTTACCTTCAATTTTACAATTTTACAAAGAAATTGCTTAATACTTTCTCCATCCTAAACCATCAATGTATGAAAGTTGGGATTGAAGATGAAGAATTATGACTTCATTTTTCCTCTTAAATATAATGGAAAGCATATCCCATGCTTCTTTAGATATCTCTATTTCACTGATCTATGGTTGAACTTCACTTGCTACTCTAAGGGTGATGAGAATTAGGGCCTTGACATCCCCCTAATCATATTTTTACTCACCTATAATTTCCTTAGGTCAAGTTTCTTCATTGATGACTATGTTCCAAAATTTCTCAACCACTAGAATGGTCCCCATCTTGGTCTTATAAGCTAAAAAATTTAGACCTTTTAACAATTGTGATTCTATGAAAAATATTTTTTAATTTGCCATGGTGAGGATTTCATGTCTCCCAAATGGTCCCCCTTTTTATATACTACTAGTTTGATCTGTTGATCCTTTCTAAATTTTCACCCTTCCTATATACCCATCGATATATGGAATAATCTAGTCCTCTCAATATAAATGGTTATGCATGAGAGAGACCTTAAGGTATGTGAAAGAGATCGATATGTGGTACCAAAGCAGTACAAAAAGGAATTCATATTATCTATGAACCCTGCTTAAAGAGGAATACTTGTACATAGGTGTAACTTTCCTATATACTCAGAATTTCTCAATTTCAAGATTTATGCCTAGCGATAGTGAAAAATAGGATAAAAATAGAGTAGAAATAATTGCAAAAGGTTTTTCTTATTTCTTCTTGAATATTTATTGGGTTGATACCTAGATGTCATTATGGCAGCTTTATTAGGCAATAAACATAGTAGATTAACATGACAACATGACCTATAAATGCAATCTAGAAGTTTCGTTTATACCAAATGTTGTGATTTGTTCTTAAGCACAAAATATGTCATTTTGAGAAAAATGCTTTTGAAGATGTTAAAATCCACAAAAATGACATCTTTTTACGTAAAATTTACTACTTTTCTTTTAAATTTTTGCAAAATTATGTTTACTATAGTCTATGTTTTTTAAAACTATAGCAAATTGTAAAATTATAATAATATTTCTTTCTAAGGTAGTAATAAAAAACATTAAATTTGGTTGTATTTGAACTCCTAACCCCTCATTTAAAAATTTATACTATCTTTCAAATGCAAAATCCTCTCCTTAGCTACATACATGTTGAAAGGAAAGTATATTACTTTTGACATGTACCTTGTTATTTTCTATTTTTAAATCTTTGCAATGTACACAAATTTACTTTATTCACATCCATATATTTTATTTGCTTTTTATCTTTTATTAATTAAAATATAGTGGTACTTCACTTGCATTTATTCCATGTATGGTCTCCAAGTCTACTCTTCCACATTTAATCCACACATGGTTTCTATAAGGTTGCTCTTTTTATTGTTTGCATCCAAAGTTTTACAAACATATTACCAATGAATTTATGTTGCAACAAAACATTTCCGTATTCTTATTTGGGGTAGGTTCCTTCAAATGGTTACAATAATTTCTCTCCAAGATATTACAATCACCTTCATTTATGTCTTGAAAAAATGTAGGTTGTATTTTTATAAGGATTAAGACGTAGTTTTATTGATACCTCATTGGTTGATTCCATTAGAATAGAAATGTTTTGGGCTCTCTATCAAACTTATGTAGTTAAATAGGACTTGCAATATCTCTTCTATATATAACACTATGTTCTAATCTAAATATAGGATAACATAGGATATGAGGTAGTGTAATAGCTACACTATTCACTACAACCTAAAGGGCCACATCCTCTAATTTCCATTTCATTTTTACTTCACCACTAATGGATGTTTTGCTTCTATCTCTCCACTCTAATTTGTAATGGGAAATACATAGGCTAATATGGAGAATGCATTTGATAAAATAATGGCTTAAAAACACCTTATATCCTTGCTTTGATAGATATAGGATATGCTGTTAGATGACAATTATTGTCCCTTTGAATAACACTACTCATAGCTCTTCTCTTGGTTGCTACCTCACATGGAATATCATCTTGATTTGATACCAGATGATGGAATCAAGTAGGTAGGATATTACTATTATTCATAACAATAAAAAAATATAATATTTACAAAAATATATACAAAATGGTGTCTCTTGGTTTCAAGAGACTCTTGATGTTTAATAGACCAACAAGTCACATCCTTTTCTATTTTATGCCTTCAACAAAGTTATAAAAATAATATGATAATTAATGCCTAACACTTCATATTATGCTTGAAAATTATAGTTGTTTAATGTTTTTGTGTCCTTATCATAGATCAAGACTCTAGATTATCAACACAAGATAAATCCAATAAAAGAGTAAGAACCATGTGGTTGCATGGTGAAATGAAAAAATCATATAATTTTAAATGTATCTCTTTCATCACATAATAATTAGCCTATATAGCAAATAAAAAGCATATGATGGGGTTTCATAGAGTTTTCTACATGATATTATATTTTTTTGTTTTGATAAAAGTTAGTGTGAATGTATTAGATGTTGTTATTACATTCCAAAATATTCTACTTTGATCAATTGATCTCCTACTAGATAATTTGAGTCATCATGTGGACTTTTCTAGGGTGATCTAATACCTCCATATATATTTATTATTATTGAAGAGGTATTAAAGATGACTTTATAAAAGGTAAAAATGGAAGAACAAATCAAAGTTATTTAGGTTTTAATAGATGGACCTTGAATCGCATCTCTAATTTATTGATGATACTTTTATTTTGGGCCATCCTTCACCAGTGAGAACATGGGATTTAAATAATTGTTATCATGCTTTAAGAAAGATATTAGATAGTTGGTCAATACTATAGGATCTGAGATCATTTCATTAACATTGCCCTAGGTTTATCATAGATTATAGTGGAAAATTTTAGGTTTTAAAATTGAAAAAATTCCAACAATATATTTAGGTATTCCTTTGTCTGATAAGGGAGAGAAGATGGAGCCTTTAGAATTAATTTTGAATAGAATAAAATATTGTTTTAAAGTTGTAAATGTAAGTTCTTAACCTTTAATGGAAGGCTAAAACTCATAAATATTTTATTTCAATCCATATTTATTTGTATGTTGTCACTTTCAATGTTGCCAACAAGGATAGAATCTAAATTTGATTAAATTCAAAAGAATTTTTCTTTGGAAAGTATGTGAGGAAAAATTTAGTTTCCACTTTTGTAAGTAGGACAGGGTTTGCAAAGGAGAGAATATTGGAGTGAAAATCATATCAAATTGTAGAATTATAAGTTTGGCTTTAGGGATAAATCTTGGATAGATATTATTTAAAAATGAATTAAAGAGTTGGATGGAAATATTAATTTAAAAATATAAAGAATCTATTGATACAAAGAAATTATTCAAGAAACAAACCTTACATTAAGATTTTTCAAAATAAAAATTTATATCTAGTAGTTTGTGAAACATATTAGATGGTCATCCAATGAGGAATATTAAAAAAAATTTTGATCTAATGCTTGGTTGAAGAATTATCCTCTTAATTGTAAGCTTTTGATGATTTATATTAAAGTAAATGCAACCACATGATGTAAAATGAGCAAGCAATTATAACTATATGATAATGGCACTATAATATGCAAGATAACTATAAGATAAAATTTTGAAATAGCTACAAATATGCCATTAATGGATGCTCATGAAAATAGTACAATATATTATAATGGAGGACATGAACACTCCATAATTTCAATGAAAGAACTACATTGTACTCTAACTACAAATAACTATAGTAACTTTAGTCTCTCTTCTCTATACCTCAAGACACACACACACATATAGGAGGATATGTGCCTTGACATTTACTCTACCCATGAATCTTTAGCTACCTATCCTATGTTAGCTTTTGAATCTTTCAACTTTAAGGAAATGCATTCAAAAGTATTGAAATAAACATGAAATGTTATAGCTATGATAATGGCTAAATAATATGCATGAAAATATGATATAAAACTTGATATAATGCTCTAGAAATTCTCATATAAGAAAGCTCACAAAAATACAATGCGTCGCTAATGGAATTTACAACTTCTCCATATCAACAAAATGGAGCTACATTGTGACCACTACTACTCTAACATACACTCAAAAAATTCCTTCACTTCTACTCTATGAAGATCTATTTATAATGAGATGAAACTCTTTGCCTTCAAGACACCTCACTATTCTATTCTAAGACTCATGTACATGTGGAATTCATGCACACAATAATTGCATATTCTTACACTTGTGCATTTATTACATTGCTTTAAAAAAATACTTAACTCCTAATCTAATCCTACTATAAATATGTACCCATGATGGTATATTAGTGAAGGACCAAATAATGTAATATATTCAAACATCCTATAACTCATGTACATATGGAATGCATGCACATTTACATAATTACACATTCTAACACTTGTGCATTTATTACTTGCTTGAAGTATCTACTCAAAACTTAATCTAAGATAAACTTCTAATCTGGAAATGTACCCAAGGTGGTACATTGACATGTACCAAATAGTGCAGTATACTCTAACACCCTCTATATTACATTATTTGGGTATTGAAGACTTTAATATTCAATATGGTCTTTGTCTTGGTTTTGGAATTTGAGCTCTTCTTCATTTTGTTTCCTATCTATATCCTGACCAAGTAGATAGTTAGTATCTTTATAAAATACTATATTTATTGAGAGGGATTTAATTTCATGTTCATTTGTAGGTTCTTCCAGTTCCTAAATTTCTTGAATCAAGTACCTTTATGTTTCTCTTATTTATATTGAAATTGAGGATAATTGTATTGATTCTGATAAATATATGGATGCTGAAATTATTTTCGATGTAGACTATATTAATTTTGATATTATCTTGTCTGGAATGACCTATTTTGTTGGTTTCCATAGTTTTTATGATTCTCTTAATATTGATTTCTAGGATTGAATTTGCAATAGTTAGTACTATGTCCTTTCTTCTTGCAGACTTGAAAATATCCGTTACTCCATGGTCTTCATCCTTTTGAGGATGAGGCAACATTTCCCTGTGGATTATCTTTTGAAACTAATGCATTTTTAGTCATTTCATATTAAATTATATTTTTCACCTCATGTTATTGAAGTATATTGACTAACTCATCAAAATATGTATCTTTACTTAGGATTTGTAAAAATGTAACAAAGTGCTTGTAGCTATCTGGAAGTGCTCTCAAGGTTACTTGAAAAAGAAAATTATCTTCAAAGTTTTCTCCTAAGGTTAACAATTTTACTTTGATATCCACTACTTTCCTTAGGAATAGTTCTATACTTTCACCACTATTCACTTTCAGAGAATGTAATTGAATTTGAATATATAAGATAGTGGCTTTATTCTTCCCTTAAAATATTTTGGCTAAGGTTTTCCAAGATTTTGTAGATGTTCTTGATGAACTAATGTAGGGTTGAATTTCATCTGTAATGGCAAAAGTTATTATCATTAAAGCTTTTGCTTCATTTTCTTCAAAATTTTGAATCTCACTGTCACCTGAAGTAGGTTTATCTTTTGTTAACTTAAATATATACTAAATTTTTCAACTATCAGAATAGCCCTTACTTTGTTTTTCCATGAAGAGTAATTTGGACCTTTAAGTAGTTGGGATTCAGTGAGAATGAATTTATTTGTTGTCATGATGATGTTTGTGGACTACCTTATGTCTCCCTAGTTTAGGATATGTGAACTAACTTGATAAACCCTTATCAAATCTTGGATTTTGTAGTATCCCTTATATCTCCCAAGTGATTATAGTATGCTATGGTTTTGATAAAGTGCTTAGCATCTATTAGATTTTCTTTTGATTTTATTACCTAGTGGTTTGAAGATAATAATCAACTCCTATATCGCTTTATTTATCCTTATTGATATATGCACTTTTAATTAGATGAAGTTTTCTAATTTCAAGACTCTATAGTTGGATTCCTTTTGTCCCTTTTAATGTGAATATGAGATAAATATAAGCAATAAATTCCAAATATTTTAAGAAATCAATGATTTTTCTTCTTTTATACTTAACTTTCAATAATTCAATTTTCTAAATTCCAATGATCTAAAGTTTGATGTAGTAATCCTTATATCTCCCTAATTTGGAAATTTAGAAATGATAATATTTTCAAAATAGTAATAATCTAAATTTTCTAAGGTATAAAACCTTATAACTCCTATTTAATTAATTTTCAATTATTATAATATTTGCATTTCAACTAGTGCACTTTTGAAATAACACTTAAGGATATAAACTCATTTAAGTTTACTTTCTAATTCACTAAGGTTGATATTTGCTTATATTTGCAATGCAAATAATAAATAACTTCAACCTTATATAATGAAGCACCTTATAACTCCTTATACTTAAAGAAATCAAATATTGAATTATATAAAACTTTACCTTCATTTAAATGTTGACTGTTGCAATATGATTGGCTCTTGTTATGAATATTTATCCAAGATTATGCAATATATTTGTTGGTATTCTATGTATAATAATGAGAAATTAATGCTTAAAATTAAATGGGCACCCTCTATGTCTGTCTTCATCCTTCCTTCAATGCTCTTTGATGTCTATTTCTAGAGATTTGTTGGAGATATGCATGATTTTCCTATGATATCTATTAATACCCTTGTCCTTCTTGAAATGAGTGCCAAGTGGAACTTTACATTGCATTAGGCCTTATACCTTCTTGTTAGGTGGAATAAGGTAGTTATTATCCTTATTGAGGCATTAATCCATGTGGTGCAGGTTTGGTAATGGTCTTGGAGTGTTAAGAATGATCATTCATGGGCATTGAAATGATAATGAGGGTGTTAGTATTTCCTAGGTGCTTCTTTGATTTGGCTAGAGTGTTACTTAACTTGGGCACTCCTTGGCTTCTTTGTGCAAGTGTTAGGGATTGTAGATGCTTCCACTTCCCTTGTGCCAAGTGGCACAAGATACCTTACTTTGTTATGGCAAGTGGAGGCTCCTCTTTAGCATGCACTCAAGCTCCTCAATGTATCTTATCACCTCAAATCCTTTGCAAGTTGTTTCAACTCTTATTCCAATGTGCTTTCTTGCATCTCAATGCATGGTGGCTCTTCCTCGATGGTGGTGGTGCTTCCTATGGTGGTTTGGAGCTAGCTTTAGCAAGGGTGGTTCATCCAAGCTCCTCTCTATGTTTTCTTGGGTATGGTATCCTCCTTTGCACCTCATTTTGTCACTTGTGCTACATAAACCTTATGCTATTTTTCTTCCCACTTGCACGTAATCCTTGCAATGGTGCTATCTTATGTAGACTCATTCAATGTTGCAAGTTTTTTTCACTACGATAGATGATGAATATGGTGTCTTTGGAATTATATTAGGTGTATTTAGACACCTTTAATGTATAGAAATTGAGCCCTTATATGGCTCTATATTCTATGTGCCAAAGCTTCTTATTAAGCCTTTTTCTTGACTTGATATGATAGCTTCTTCTCCAATATTTGGAGGTTATCTTGATCCTTTTGGTGGCTTCTCCTCACCACAATATGATTTAGATTTCTTGTGCTCAATAATATCTTTTGACACTTCACTTCTACTTTGATTTGTGCACTTAATATTCCTCCTTTGATAAATACTTAATGCACTTTAAAAACCTTTAAGAATAACTAGTATAATGCACTATTAATAAATCCTTATTGCTCCTTTAAATTAACTCTTAAAAGTACCTTGAAATATGCACTATAATCTATGCAACATTCATCTAAGAATAATATCTTCTTTGCTTCCAATAGATAATATGAAGTTGATATTTTATTTCTCTTGAAATATATCTAACTCTTATCTACCCAAAAAAATTTTTTTGCCCAAATTGTTGCTTTCTTGCCACCCTCAAATCTAAAATTTTTAAAATGTAAAGCAGTCAATTTCCCCTCTAAAGTGCTATCCTTGAATCTCACAAATTTTGTAGGAAACTCCTCCAAATCATAGCTAAGATTTTCCCTGAGGAAACCTTTATTTTTCTACTATAAAACCAACAATATCCTTTCTTCAAAATAGCCTTCGATGGAAATCTCCAAATCTCTTAGATTTGGTGGCTTCTTCTAACTCCTTTCTCCTTCAACCTCCTTGTCAAATTTTGACTTCAACCTTGGCCTATGTGGTGGTCTTCTTCTCAAGAATTTGAATGTCCTAAGGTCTTCACTATTCTCCTCCAAATTTGGAAAACTCCTTGCCAAATCCTTCTCCTTTTGGGCTTGTTTTTGGAGGGCAATAATTGTTCCAAAAACTCCTTTATCAAGAACTCCTTCCTACTAGTAAATTTATCCAATGAGTTCTCCTTGAAACTCCTTCAATGGCCTTCTCTAAAATATATAATAGGACCTTTGCTAGTCCTATATCTTCAATATTCCAAAATTGAAATTTCTTCATTGGGACCTCTTGTGGGTCTCTTCTCTTGAGCTATTTTATCCCCCTTCAATTTGCAATATGTAGTCTTCAATTTTCAATGGAGATCTCCAATCTCCAATCTTCTCCTAGACTATTTTCTGTAGTTTCTTTTTCATTAAATATGAAATAAGGCTCCTTTTGCCTTTTACTCTTCTAAACTCTATAGATCTACAATTCTTGCAATGGGACCTTTTCCTTAGGCCTCCAAATATTCAATATCCAACTTGTTGCTTTAAGTATTTGATTTATTCCAAAGAATATATTCTTCCTAGCTCTTTGTAGGAAGCTTCCCAATAATATTTGAATCAAAATTTTCTACAATAAATTATTATAAACTATAATAGAGAAAACTTTAAATCTAGATATTATGAATCTTCACTAGTTGATTTGTCAAACTAGTGGAATCAATTTTGAGTCCTAGTCTTTACGAGTTTTTTTGCAACTCTATGGAAAGAATCCAGCCAAATGTATTTTCAAATTTTTTTAAAATGAGATTTCCTATATCCTTTCAATCTCTCTTGTGTATCTCCCTATTTCCTATCAATCTACCATGTGCTTTGATACCACTGTTAGCTTTTGATGATTTATATTAAAGGAAATACAACCACAAGATGTAAAATGAGAAAGCAATGATAACTATATGATAATGGCACTATAATATGTAGGAAAACTATAAGATAAAATTCTACAATAACTAAAAAATGTGCCATTAATGGATGCTCACTAAAATAGTATAATGTATTGTAATGGAGGACAAGAAAAATCCATAATTTCAATGAAATAACTACATTGTACTCTAACTACAAATCACTATAGTAACTTTAGTCTCTCTCACTCTCTATACCTCAATATATATAGGAGGATATGTGCCTTGGCTTTACTCTACCCATGACTCTTCATCTACCTATCCTATGACTCATGTACATGTGGACTGCATGCAAATTTACATCATTACAAATTCTAACACTTGTACATTTATTACTTCCTTCAAGTATCTACTCAAACCTTAATCTAAGATAAAATCCTAATCTAGAAATGTACCTAAGGTGGTACATTGATATGTACCAAATAATTTAATATAATTTAAAATTAACACTAATTTGAAATGGAAACCAATGACTCAACATATCTAGCTTATAAAGGTCCAAAGGTCAAAGATCATATTAATATGAGCATCAAATATAGATCATGGATTTCTATTAGTAATATGATTAAAGGAGAACTCAAAAAAATAGTAGATGAGATTCAACAAATTATTTAAGAGATATATTTTCCCATTTTCACATGAAAGTATGAGTTGATTTTGAATCTATCAAAATATGGTGGATACTTGGTCAAGTTGGGGTATGAGGATTTAGAGTATTCAAAATTTTCTACTTTTAACTATTTTCCCTAGAAGAATATTTTGTCATAAGAGTCTCTCCCCAAGGCCTCAAAACTCCTTTAGTTAGAACTCTAAAGCAATATTATAATATGAGAGAGTATGTAAAGAAGATGATATCATGGACCTTTTTGGTGTGCCTTTTTTGACAAGGATCAAGAAACACTATACCATTTACTTATTCATTGTCCCTATTATTACACCATTTGGGGTCATTATATATATATATATATATATATTGGGTATCTCCATCAACATTGAGAGAGTTAACAAAATTTTGGATTAATTATTTCAAAGATAAAACATTATGTTTTGTTGTGGAGAATTGATCTTTCTATTGTGTTGGAATTAATGCCTCAAAAGAAATAATAGATTTTTTAAAATAAATCTCAAAATCATGCCCAATTTTCAAGCCATATTATTTTCTCTCGTATAATATTTACAAACATGGTGCTCATTATATGAAGTGTCAAGTATAGAAAAAGAGGTGTTATCCTCTTGGTTATAGGATTTGAAAATACATGGAAGGGTCATCTGCAGCAATGGAATTAACACAAAATATTTGCTTCAACCTATGAAATGTGGTTTATAAAAAGTAAATTTGATGGTGGTTCCAAAGGAAATCTAGTAAAGACAACCCTTTTAAAAAATAATGAAGGTAAATTTATCATCACCTATACAAATCATATGGAAATTTAACTAAAAAATATGTATAGTCTAGATCACTTATAAGGATTAAAATTGCAATTGAGAAAGGATGAAAATATATTTCAATTGAGGGGCATTTACAAATTATCATTATTGTTATCAACATAAATGAATTTGGGGTTTGGATAAAAAGTAAAATTATTACTAATGGTCATTGATTATTATTTGAGACAAACTCTTCAAAATTTGAATATAGATATAGAGAAGGAAATCAAGTAGCAAATAATCTATCCAATAATGGTGTTGATGTTCATTTAGGTGAAATTCAAATTTTAGAAGGAAATTGAAGTTGATTATTGAAACATATTAGTTTGAGGAATATGAAGAATATACTTTGTAGAAAATTAAGTGAAAAATAACTTTGATAAAAAGAGTAAGCTAGATATGGTTTAATGGACATAACAATAGTTGTATTTTTTTGAGTGGTAACCAATAGAAGCCACATAGAGATTATTTAAAAAACTTTCCTAGTTGGCAACCACAACTTGACATTTTTTATTAACATTTTAAGCTGAAAAATAGGTAAAATTTTCAATTTATCTTATGCATTATTCTTATTATGTCCCACAATAATATTCTCTATCATAGGATATAATTTTTTTCATGAATGTAAAAATCTAGTAGCTTATGTTATAATTCAATAGAACTTTTGGTCTTGCGAAGAACCACATATCAGGAGTAATAGAATCATATACACATGTAGTAGTAAAATTAATATGGATTATCTTTCAACCAATTCTCTCAACCTTACTAACTATAATATTCTTTGGAACAATGATAATAATGCAAAAATATTAGAAGTATCATGGTGTATTTGAATACAAATAACTTTACTACTAGGATTTGTTCTTTAACTTTGGTTGAATACTTAATTTTAATTACCCATATCATAAAAAATTATTACCATAAGAAAAATCAAGTTAATAGTTTATAGTATGTACGTGCAATATCAATGACATGATCTTTTAATTCTTAGTAGTTTTTGAAATGCTTTGTCTTGTTCAACATCAACTAGAAAGCATAGTAAAATGCTACTAATTTCATTTATATTCTAAAAATTTCTAAAAGGCTAATATCATTACATTCAGAAGACCTCAAAAATAGAAAGTCCTTAAATTACACAATGATTCATAAATTTTAACTTAATGGTATTCAAGAGACAAGCATTGGTAAATATCAAGAAAATAATATATGTTTGGTAGGGAAAAGTGAAAAATATGACTAATTAATTTATTATTAATTGTAAATGAGGTTTTGAATAGGTCCTTAAACTAGTTATAAAATCCCCCACCCCCTACAAGATGCAAAAATACAAACCCTAACTATATTACTCATATCATGGAGAAACAATTCTTCAAGGAATCAACCTTTATTTTGAATCATTAATACCAAAATTTGTCATTTTTTGGATCTTCTAATTGTTTGATGTGTGCCAAAAATACTGGATTTGTTCTACACTCCTTAGGCTTGTACACCTAAAAAAAAAATTGGTTCTATTTTTTTTAAAGATGGTTTTTTAGCTAATAAAATACCTTTACAAGCACATAGTTTTGGAAATTTCCTCATGGTTGGGAGTTGCTAGACACGTGTTGAGATGTTATTAGTTGGTTGCCTAACTATGGGTGGGAAAACCCTAAACATGGGTAGGAAAACCCTAAACATGTGTGGAAAAACCCTACACATGGTATTTATGCATGTGTATTTATTTTTATAGATGCAACTTTGTAATATATGTATGTGTGAAGAATCATGAGAGAAGAACATCTCTTAGATGTAGTGTTGAATGTATTGTGAATGAAATTCTTCTTCCAAATTTTCTATTTGTGCTCTATGGCATGTCATATATAAATTTTTACTAGGAAATCATTATTTTGCTTCTTCTTAGTTGCTTATCAATTGCACATTATCTTCTTCATTATATGAGTTTATTTCATCCTTTATTTGTTGTTGAGATTTTAGAAATTTTCTCATAGTTGGGAGTTGCTAGGCACATGTTGAGATGTTATGGGTGGGAAAATCCTAAACATAGGTAGAAAAACCTTAAACATAAGTGAGAAAACCCTAAACATGGACGTGAAAATCCTAAACATTGGTGGGAAAACCCTAAATATATGTAGGAAAATCCTAAACATGGTACCTTCATGTGTGTATTTATTTTGATAGATACAATTGTGTAATATGTAATTGTGAGAGAAGAACCTTAGTCATATGTAATGTTGAATGTTGTGAATTACATTCTTCTTCTATTTTACTGTTTGTTCTCTATGGCATGTCAAGTATAAATATTTATTGGTAAATCATTATTTTATTTCCTATTAGTTGTTATCAGTTGCACATTATTTTTATTCATAATATGAGTTTATTTCATCCTTTATTTATTCTTGAGTTGTTTGACTACACATTTTCTTGTGCCAACAATTGGTATTAGAGCCAGGTTGAGGAAACTTATTTTTTAGTTGTGCATAAATATTGTAAATATTTTTTTTGTGTTATTTTTTATGGATTTGTAGATAAATACATTTCCATAGCACATGGTGCAATGGAATATTTGTGAAAATTTACAACAATAAATATGGAAGCTAAATATGGTATAGAGAAGTTCAGTGGGAAAACTTTAAACTTTGGAAGTTAAAGATGGCATTTTTGCTTATGGAAAGAGATTTAAAGATGGTTTTCACTGCAAAAATGATATCTATAGAAATGATACAAGTTGAATGGGGCAAAAATAATGAGAAAACCATTGCCTTTATTGAGCTAAACTTGGTTGATTATGTTTTGGTGAATGTCTAGGGTGCTAATATTGCTAAGGACCTATGGTATAACCTAAAAATTTTGTATGAGTCTAAATATTCTATGAACATGATATTCTTGAGGATTAAGTTGTATTCTTTAAAGATGAAGAAAGGAGACATTCTAGCTAGCCACCTAAATATTTTCAATACATTGAGGAACAAAGTAAGGTCTGCTAGTGATGAGGTTAAAGAGACTAAATAGTGCATTTGCTTGTTGTGTAGTTTTCCTGACTCTTGGGATAATCTCATTGTTGCAATCAGTGAAAGTTCTAAGCCCAAAAATATCAAGAAATATAGGATTCTTGCCTAGCTATTGTAAGAGGAAATAAGGATAAGAAACATGGAGCATTTTGAGCACTCAATATTTGATAACTAGAGGATGTGCTAAATATAGATATGGTGATAAATATTCTGGTGCAAGAAGATCTAACTTAAGAATATTGACCAGTAGAGGAAGGAAGTATTAGTTGGTGTGTTGGAGGTGCAAGTAGAAAGGTTATAAGAAATATTACTATAAAGTAGATTTGTCCAAAAGAAAATCTATTTCAGTTGTAGGAACATCTACCAGTAATTAGAATCTTTTGCTTATTATTAATACATATCTTTTTGTATGTACAAAGTTTGATGTGTGGTTGATAGATTCTAGAGAATCCTTCCATATGACTTCCCACAAGGAGTATTTTGTAGAATATGAAGAAGTAAACTATGACAAAGTTTTCTTGGGTAATAATTTTAGCCATGAAATTTTTGGTAGAGGTAAGGTTATAATTAGACTCAAATATTGGAGTGTTAAGTGTATTCCAAATGTTAGACACATTTTATTATGAAGTTTCCTATCAATGAGCCAACTAACTAAAGTAGAAATGAAGATTACGTTCAATAAGGATGGTTGTATTTTGATGCATGAAGTCATTACTTAGGCAAGTGGAGTAAGACTTAGAACAATGTATAAGTTGGATGTAACATGTTTCAATGTTGCATGGGCACATGCAGCCATTATGGAAATAAGTAAACCCTAATATTTAAAGATATCAAGTATGATGTTGTGGCATAGGAGTTTAGGCACATCTTGCTAAAAAGAGACTAAATTATATGTGTTCAAAGTAGATAGTCACCTTTAGGAAAGCATGAATCTTAGGAAAGAAAAAAATAGTCACCTTTGTCTCTAGTGACTAAATAACCAAGGAAATATTGGAATTGGTACATTCTAATATTTGTGGACCTTTTGAAGTTGATTTATTAGGCAACTCCAGATATTTTATTACTTTCATTGATGATTTACCTAGGAAATATTGGGTTTACTTTCTTAAAAAAATTTTAGGGGCTCTTGTTACCTTCAAAGAGTTTGTTGCTACATTTTAAAGACTAATTGAGAAGAAAGTGAAGGATTTGAGTGATAATATTAGATAATATTGTTCCCAATAATTCAATACTTTTTGCAAGTTTCATGGTATTTAAAGGTAAAAAACAAATCATATACACGACAACATAATGGAGTTGCAAAAGGGCTCAACAAGATGCTATTGGAGGAGGCAAAAAGCAAAGGATGTAGGTTTGAATAAAAGTTTTTGGGTAGAGGATGTTAATACAACTATGTGAATAATATGTCACCTAGTTCTATTATCAATAGGA
Source organism: Wollemia nobilis (assembly GCA_028583015.1). Classification (NCBI taxonomy): domain Eukaryota; kingdom Viridiplantae; phylum Streptophyta; class Pinopsida; order Araucariales; family Araucariaceae; genus Wollemia; species Wollemia nobilis. The sequence goes on from JAQPPZ010015032.1 coordinate 11,967,636, forward strand.
TAACATTAGGGGAAGCTTGGAGTGGATTAAAACCCTTAGTTTCTCATTTGAGAGTGTTTGGGTATGAAGTATTTGTTCTTGTACCCAAGAAAAATAGGAAAAGGCTTGACAATAAATTTATTAAACGAGTACTCATTGAATATAGTAATGGAATAAAATATTACAAAGTATGGATACCTTCATAACATTACCATATGTTCAATCATGTAGTATTCAAAAAAGACATACAGAATAAAGAAGAATCCATGGAAAAAATCCTAGACAAACAAGAAAAATTTGAAGCAGCTATTGGTTTGAGAAATCAAAAAGCTAAAAATCAACCACAAATTATTCCACCATTAAGTGTAGATCCCATTTCTACTTCCTTGTTAGAGTTACCACATGATACTAATGAATATTCATACAATTAAAAACATCAATAGGATAATGATATTATTATGGAAGAGTCCAATTAGCCTCATGTTGTTGAAGAGCACCCTACACATGAGGAGCAACTCAAGAATTATGACATTATTCAAGAGGTGCAAACTTTGAGAAGTCAGCAATAAAGGAGTGAACCAACTATATTTGGTTATGATGAATATTCCATGAGTGATGAGCATGTAGGTGTTAAAAATGCTCTTATTAGTGATGAAGTAATTCATTGGAAGAGGAAATGAAGTCATTGAAAAATAAGATTTGGTACTTGCAAGTGTTGCCTAAGGATAGAAAGCTAATTGATTGTAAATGGGTATTTAAAAGGAAATACAAGGTTGATGGTTCAATTGAGAGATATCAAGCTAGGTTAGTAACAAAAGGATACTCTCAGGTTAAAGGGCTTGACTCTGAAGAAATATTTTATTGTGTAAAATATTACATATATTATATTTCTCTTTGTATTTGTTGCTATAAATGACTAGGGAATTGAGTAGATAGACATGAAGAAAAATTTTCTTCATGGAGATATCAATGAATATATTTACATGGAGCAATTAGTTGGGTTTGAAGTAAGTGGGAGAAATATTTTATGCAATATTAGAAAGTCACTATATGGGTTGAAGCAATCCACAAGGTAGTGGTATAAAAGGTTTAATACCTTTATGATTGGAGTGGTTTTATGAGAAGTGATGTTGATCACTGTATCTATCTCAAGCATGAAGGTAATCACTTTCTAATTTTGGTGTTATATTTATATGATATAATTCTTTTCAAAAATTCGAAGGACCTCATGAAGAAGACCAAGTATGAGTTGTAAGGAGAATTTAACATGAAAGACCTTGGCCTATTACATTATTTATTGGGTAATGAAATAAATATAAATCATGGTGAGAAGAAGACATGAATTAGCCATAAGAGATACATTGTAGAATTTCTTACTCTTTTCAGAATGGACCGATGCACTCTTGTATCTACACCTTTTCATGTTGGAGTTGCATTGTTAAAAGATATGTCCAAAGGATGATGACTAGATGAGTATCATGGGTAAAGCTCCCTATGCAAGTGTAGTTAGTAAATTGATGTCTGCAATGGTGTGTACAAGACCAAATATTGTTCATGTATTTGGAGTTGTGAGAAAATTTATGTCTAATATTGGTAAGCAACATTGGTTTGTAGTAAAGAGAATTCTTAAATATTTGAAAGGCATCGATGATCTTACAATCTATTATGATGGCAAAGAAAATAATCAACTATAAGGTTTTATAGATTTTGATTATGGTGGAGATGTAGATACTTCTAAATCTATTAGTGTATATATGTTCATACTATTTTGAGGAGCTATGATTTGGAGAAGTAAAAAGGAGCAAGTGGTGGCTCAATCAACTACTAAAGTTAAATGTATTACTGTTGTGTGTAGAGGCATTGGTTTTTAAAAAAAATTCATTACTTTGTGGTGTGACAATCAAAGTGCAATTGACTTGACTGTGAATCCTAAATTTCATACTTGCAATAAGCACATTCAAGCAAAATTTTATTATATTAGAAATATGATGGAATCTAAAGATGTTTAGTTGAAAAATATTGGTACATAGGACAATGTAGTAGATGCAATGACAAATCCATTGGATAGTAGGAAGTTTTGTTATCTTTTGATGCTATATATTTAAGGAAATGCAACCACAAGGACTTAAATGAGCATGCAATATTAAATATATGATAATGGCAATATAATAAGCAAGAAAAACTCATAAGAAAATTTTGCAATAACTCATAAAACTGCCATTAATGAAATCTCATAAAAATAGGATATTCATACAAAATGTGAAGATATCAAATGCTCCATGCTTCATACAAGTTCTACATTGTGTCTAACTTTTATTCTACTCTACTCTCAATTATGCTTTATTATATCTCTCTTATTATCTATCAAAGGCCTATATATAATGAGATGTGTCTCTTGGTATTTCACCTACCTATGAATCTTCATCTTCCTATTTTATGACTCATGTAAACATGGACTACATGCACATTTACATCATCAAGTACTGTGCACATTCTAACACGTGTATTTATTACATTGTATAAAGTAAATTCTCAAATACTAATCTAAGATAAAATCATAATCTAAATATGTACCCATGATGGTACATTAGCATGTACCAAATAATGTAATATATTCTAACACCCCTTGTATTACATTAATTGGTTATTGAAGACTTTAGTCTTCAAAATGGATCTTCATATTTCAAATGTTCTTTAGCTTTATCATGTTCTTCTTTTTCTACTTTAATCTGTGGATGGCCAAGTATTCTGTAGGTTTTTTTTCCTTTCATATTTCTCGTTCTGAATATTCTATTTCCCCATCAAATTTTATGATATATGGATTTTCATTTTTTGCAATCTATTCCTCAAAAAATGCATTAATCTTGTGAAATCTCAATTGAGTCTAGAGCATATATATTATTGTGGATTAATTTTGTAGATTATATCTATTTTTTATTTATGATGATACACTTATTAAATCCATTTATATATCTAAAATAAACCATCCTTTTGCTCTCTACCAAATTGGCTACTAAAATAAGATTTGATGTTAATCCAGGAACATGCATTACATCATGTCACAAAAGATTTGGGAATGATGTACTAGGTGTTACACACCCATATCCATGTATAATTTAGGTTTTTCCATTTGCACTTTTTAACCTAATATTGTTAGTGACTTCAAGGCAATCAAACCATTATAAATTTCCTATCATGTGATGACTTGCACCAGAGTCAATAAACCAAATGTCCTTTTTGTTTTGACCTATAGAATTGTTTGTGCTTGAAGTAATTTTGTATCTTTAATATGGAATATTGTATGGATTTCAATCTTGAATCCTATCATAGTGTATCTTGTGATTATATGTTCCTCTTGCTAACATATACATTATATTAAGAAATTGTAGTATCCCAAACCTGCGGTCTCCAGTCTAAAATATGGTTGACACCTACAATCTATAGTCTGGACCATAATTGTGACTTACGATATTAATTGAAGTTTAGTTAGACCTTCCATTTGAGCCAAATCGGTTGGAATGACTGAAAGATCTAGAAGGAGGCAGTTGAAGGATGAAACAGAGGCTTCCATCCCAACTATCCTAACCACCCTTCTTAGTATTGGCTTCTCCATGAAGCCACCCCTAGCCCTAGGAGGTATGCTATAAATACCCCCCTCAAAATGGGGAGGATATATAGATGATTTGTATAGCGAAGTGTTGGAGAATTATCAGGAGAGAGTTAATTGATCAAAATATCAATGAAGCCCTATCAAATTGCATACTGAATCTGTGCATTTGAGAGTTCCTTTGCTATTCACCTAAATATCAATTAGCCGTGGATGCCCTAGGTTCCTAGGAGATTCAAGAAACAAATCTAGGAAAATGAAGGCCCTTCACAGTGATTTGACCACCAAATCTATCAGAGGACAATAAAGGCAACCCTTGAACATCAATTTTGATAAGGAGGTCAAGCCCACTACCCCTAATTCTGAGAGTAAAACTATTAGAGGTCAAACTGTGGCTTTCAACCATGGTTCACAGTGCAGACCACCCATCATAGCTATAGTTTGCAACAGGTGATTGATCACCTTACTTGCTTTACTTTTGACCACATAGATTAGTTATATTAATCTTTTCATAGGTTTAATTGCATTTTAGAGAAACTCTGACCATAGGAATTAATCATTTCATTCATTGTATTAAGTAGGATTATATTGGATATTTTATGCACTTTATTGCTCCTAACTTGATATTTGATCCATGCATCATTTACTTATTCATGTCCTTCATGTTGTATAATTTTTTATCAAATTAGAATAGTTTAAAGTCTTTCTTTATGTTTCCTTTTTTGACTAGTTTAATGACATTTACATACATATTTCCTTCAAGGGCCTCATCAAGAGAGGCTATCAATATTTTTAATCATGTGCTATTGTTTCTTGTTCGAAGGGAGATAGGTGCAAGAGGAGATTATGTCATAATCCTTCCACATCACGAAGAAGGGGGTCAGCTCCACCCCAAGGTAGTTTGTGACTAATCAGTAGAGCACTATAAGTGTGCCTACCCTATTGAGGGCATTGGAAATTGTAATATTAGTATCATCGCTCAAGTGACCCTAAGAGGGCATTTTTGTAATCAAAGCTCATTCAAATATTAATACAAGAAACCTTACATTTTTTTGTTCAATTTATGTGCTTGTGTGAATATTTATGCTTTTATGATGGTATAGATCAATACAGTAGCTAGGTGCATGCTCCATGGTTAGGTCAGATGGCGATCATGATGGGACTCTGCATTTATAACCCCTGAGTATTGACATCTTTGTTTTTTTATCTTAGGTGCTAACTGTAGCTAACAAATATGGTTATTTTTTGTCCTGTGATTATAACTTGCAGTCACTACTACGGCCCACAGATTGGACCTATGATTAACAGAGGAAAAGGTAGATAGTAGGAAACTTAGTGGGTAGTAGAGTAGGAGCTAAGGTAGGCCCCAATTTCACTATCTATTTTGCATTTTTTGCTCTATGTTTTTCCAAAAAATATTGAACTGTCACAAACTAGGAACTTAAGTAAAAAATAGTCAATGAACAAGTCTTAGTTTGTTTCTATTTTCCTTTCATTAGAGAGGTGTTGTTGGGAATAGCGGACCTCTGAGTGCAGTACGCCCCTAAATACATCAACTTTGATAGATATTGCATGTCATCTGCATGCTTGAGGCCCAATTAGTGGCTATGTCATTGTAATTACATCATTAAAATATCATATAGGATATTAGCATACATTCTTTCTAAAATTGAAATGTTCCTTTCTTTTCATGCATATTGAAGAACACAAGCTTATACTGAGAGGGGGGGGTGAACAGTATAAGACCACTTTTTACTTTTTCCTTCAAATCAACTTTCAATTTAATATTATGCAGTGAATAGATAGCAGTATCAACAGCAGTAATCAAAACAATGCACAAAACACCATCCACAATAGAGACACAACAATTTACGTGGTTCACCCAAAGTGGGCTACTCCACGGATAAAATCTTTCACTAAATTTTATCAATCAACCTTTGGGAATACCTTTCCCGATTACAATGTTTATGGGCACCAACCCAAAGGAGATACCTTCCCCTAGCTCTGCTCTGACTGGTGATCCTCTAGAAGACCTCTACCTTCATTGCCCTTAGAAAATGGAACTCTATCCACAGAAGACACCTGTCTTCCCTGCTCTGGTTGGAGACCTCTGTCCTCAACTCTATCACCTCAAAGCTGGTCCTTGAATTTGCACTAAACACAGTCCTTCGGTCTAGCACAAATGTCCTCTTTCTCTTTCTTTAATCTGCACAGAACATAGTCCTTCGATCTGGCACAAATGTCCTCTTCCTCTATTCTACACAAAACATAGTCCTTTGCTCTTTTTATGCAATCATAGCTGTACTTGATTGAACATCGACCTTTGCACCTTTGCATAAACACAGTAGCAGCATCTTCATGCACTTTTGCTTCCTTGCAATCTCTCTCACTTAGAAGATTCGAAAAAATGCACTCAGTACACTACAATAAAATTTTGCACTCTGCTTTTCGGTGATCGAACTTCACCCCCACACTCTATCTACGAATGTCTCACTTCGAACGCACACTTCGATCGATACAAAACTCACCAAGCAGCCCTCATTTTATACTAACACTTTCAGGATTAAAACCTTGATCTTAATCGATTGCACATCCTAAAACTATGTCAGCTACAAACCCTAATCTTTGTTGGCCCAAAGTTAACTTTGTTGGCTTCACTACCTCTACAACTCCTCTGTAGCTTCTACCGCGAAACTACAACATGTCACGATATCGTGACACCTTTGCAACCGATACACTATCTTATGGCTTTTGTCGTGAAATCGTGACACTTCTACCTCTGTTGACATCATCTTCACTTTTGTCACGAAATCATGACATTTCTTGCTTTCTCAACCTTTTTTCGGCTTGCACTCACAAAAATGGAACATGTCGTGAAATCGTGACACTTTCGCTGCCTTATGCTTTTCTCTGCCTTACGCCCATGAAACTGGAACATGTCATGAAATCGTGACACTACTGCCTCTGCAGACTTTGTCTTCACTTCTGTCGCAAAATCATGACACTTTTGTCTTCATAGCCTTCCTCTCTGCTTTTGTCATGAAATCATGACACTTCACCTATGGAAGACATGCTTTCAGTTTTTGTCACGAAATCATGACACTTCTGCTGATGAAACCTTGCTTACTATTTCTGTCACAAAATCGTGATACTTTCTCCAACTGAATGCTGCCATCTCAACCTGTCATGAAATCATGACACTTTCTGCATCCGTACGCTTTTCCTTCATCCTATCATGAAATCGTGACACTTTCAACTTTCGTATGCTTTCTTTGTAGCCTGTCACAAAATCGTGACACTTTTTGCATCTGTACACTTTTCCTTCATCTTGTCACGAAATCGTGATGCTTTCAACTTTGGTACGCTTTCTTTGTAGCCTGTCATGAAATTGTGACACTTCTCATTTCGGACTCTTCCCTTTGCTACATGTTGCAAAATCGTGACCGTTCTCACTTTGAGCTTTTCAGCATGTCACGAAATCGTGACACTTTTAGAGATACTTTATCTCTCCTCGAACTTGTGAAATCATGATAGTTCAAACTACGGACTCTAACTTCTGCATCATGTCATGAAATTGTGACACTTTTTCGTTCGTACAGCCTTCTTTGCAAAATGTTGCGAAATCGTGACACTTTTTCCTTCTCTTCCTTCTTGCACTTTTCGAGTCACGAAAATGCGACATGTCACGAAATTACGACACTTTCCATCTTGCTCTCCTTCTCTACCAACATGTCACAAAATCGCAATAGTTTTTCCTGCTTCTTCTCTATCTTCCAACATGTCATGAAATCGTGACAGTTTTGCCAGCTCTTTCTCTCTCCTCTAACATGTCACGAAATCATGATAGTTTTTTTAGCACTTTCTCTCTCCTCTATCATGTCACGAAATCGTGACAGTTTTTCCAGAAATTTCTCTCTCCTCTAACATGTCGCAAAATCATGACAGTTTTGCCAACACTTTCTCTCTCCTCTAACATGTCGCGAAATCACGACTGTTTTTCTTGTTTGCTGCATACTTTTTCTTACTTGTCTTTTTCTTTGATCTTTTACAAAAGGGCCACTAAGGACTTCTTGGAAACTCACTGATCATACTCTGAAAAACCTTCATCAAAACAAATTCCTTGACATTAAATCAAATTCCTTCAAGAGCTTCTTGACATCAATGACAACATCTACATGTGAGCAATGGTAATGTACCCAAGGTACCAAAAATTGCCAACACATATCATGTAGGAATGATAATTATGCTCTTCTATGCATTTGTAATTTTTGCAAAGTAAAAGGAACCACACACACCACTTGGAATTTAAATGCTAGTGAGTTGGGCTTCATCTCAAACCACTAGTAGGGTTCAATGACGGTGGGTGTAATTTCCATTCATTGGCCCACATCCCATGTACCTTGTGATACTAGACCATATCGGGTCCAAGATTCTTTTGTACCCTAAAAAATTTGCATATACTCCTTTTTGGAGGGTATGACGCTAATTGGGGAAAATTGGGTGAGGAACTGGGAGGACCTGTGCCCCCTGACCATGTGTGGGCTTCACTTCCACACATTATAGGTTGGTTTACATGACTTAGGTTTCATCACCAAGTTGTCGAGCTGTGGGTATATAGGTGAAAGCCAATTTAACTAAGTATAGAATCCAAAAATCTTTCAAAACATGCGAGAGTTTCTAACATTGATACAACTCATCTGAAAACAACATCAAATAGTTTAGGGCTCACAATAAAAATTTAAAAGGAGATAATCATTATTTTTATACCTTATTTGCATAATAAAACATATCTAGACGTTAGGTACACAAATGGTGAACACACGGGGTGATCGACAAAGGTCTAGGACTGATGCCCATGATCAACCTCCAACTGGTTCATAGCAGCATGTGTCGAGTCCTCATACACATGAGTGAACCGAACGACGTTCAACGAGCATTAGAGGTGACAACTCGACATGGGGAGATCCCATTGCATGGACCATCGCTAGAGGAGCTTCATTACACTCCTCTAGGCATAGGACTGAGCATGAAGCTTCTCAAAATGAGGATGCTCTACTCCAAATCCATTACCAAGACCACACTACACACGCGTCCATGGGATTAGCCAAGGAATATGTTGTGTAGGGGACCAAGTTGGTTCCCATATGTACTAGGTCCATAGGAGGTTCTAACCCTCCACAATTAGAGTATAGATGAACTCAAGATCCACCCATTCAGGGGTAAGAGGATAGGCTCACTTTTGAGCATAGGTCCACCCATACTCCTATGCATGGCCCACCATGCAAGATCACCATTGATATATCAAATGTGGGAGCTAATGGAACACCACCACATGAGCAGTGGAGGTCTAGATAGTTAGATGGTCTAGGTAGTGTTCTTGAGTATCTAGGCTGTAAGCCTACAACTCCACCCACTCACGCTCTGAGTGAGGGTAGCGATAGTTGTATCAAGATCACTAGAGAGCATGGAGAGGATTCTAAGTGCCCTCATGTCACATGTCCACCATCAAAAAATTTATTCAATGGGTACATAACCCATAAGGTAGCTCGCATAGAGCGTACACACCAGAGGCCTCCCACGGCTGACTAGATCGATAGATCACATAAATTGGTGTCTGAGTAAAGATGTCAAATCCTCCAAGATAAATTGGAGGATGCTTGCCTAGAGAGGCAACATATTGAAGATGAAAATATTTAAGCACAAAGGCTCCTACGATAGAGATTATATGAGCAGCGCATGCACGAGGAGTGTATTCTAGCTCAGAAGGAGTGCATAGAGCAGGAGGATTGGCTAGCCAGGGCTGGCCTATACCCTCCTGAGGAGCATAGAGAGTGTGTGCATAGGAGGGTTGTGTCCCTAGCCGATATGCATGAGGAGCGCAGAGATGCTCGTACTCATGTAAGTGCCCAATAGAGGGAGCAACTGCCATCACTCAATAATCTTAGATAGAGGTAGCATGAACATGTGGATGTAGATGGATACGATCAGGAGTATCCTAAGAGTTATCGAGTTGAGGAGGAGGAAGAGCCACATCCTCCACCTCCCCCAAACAAGATCATTACCTCCTAGATCGCCTCCATGACAGCTTAGGGAGGAGGAATTTTTGTCTTCTAAGGCATACAAGGCTTTGGATGATAAGGTCAAAGTAATAGAGAGGCAAGGCATGAATATGCAAAATATGACACTAAGGAAGATACACAATGAACCTCTAGACCCCTCGGTGTCAACGCCTCCATGTCTTGAGCATTTTGCTATGCCCAGGTTAGAAAAATTCAAGGGTGATGAGGATGCCCAAGAGCATGTTACAAGTTTTATGGATGCTTATTTCTAGATAAAGAGTCATGATGCCTTGTTGTTGCACACCTTAATTATGACACTCTCTAGCCTGTCTCGAGAGTGGTTCAACTAGTTGAAGAAACATAGTATTACTATATTTGAGTAGGTAGCCAATATATTTCTTGAATGCTATTCATTTGGTGTCAAGAAATAGGCCAACCTTTCTGATTTTGTTGCACTAGCTCAGTGCGATGATGAGCCCATTGAGTAATATAGAAAGAGATGGTGTAGAATAATGGCAAAGCTACCATTCCCTATTCTTGTAGCTAAATTGACTTGAATGTTTACAAAGAGTTGTGCCAAGAACATCTCGCTATTGTTGTAGATGCAACAGTATGCTACATTCGAGGAAGTTGTGGCACAAGCTGAGGTGATCGAGGACATCAAGTTGCAAGAAGGCAACTTGAAGCTCAAGACCAAGAAAGAAGAGTTTAAAAAGAGTACTACAAAGTAACAGGGTAAGCAAAACCATGTGAATCAAGTAGTACTAAATCTTGGAGGAAAATACAAGGGATAGTAAAAGCCTAATTATCAGGCCCAACCTCCTCCTGCATGTTATGAGACATGCAAAAACAACTATAAGGGCAAAAATAGAGAAGAGAACCCACCTCGCCAGTTCACACCTCTGACGGAATCGATGACTTCAATTTTCCATCAACTATGCGAGGCCAAGGCCATATGATTTCCTAAGGTCAAATTAGTAGATCCAAATGTGCCAAAGTCAAAGTGGCATCAAGATGATCTATTCTGCATATTCCATAGAGTGAAAGGCCACGACATCGAGACATGTTGGTCCTTCAAACACATTGTGTAGAACATGATAGAAAAAGGAGAGCTTGTAGTACCAGGAAATCCACATGCACTTAATAATAGAAACATGGGGATTTTCAAGAATCCACTACCTAATCATGAGGTGCCTCATAAAAATGTCGACCAAGTCAATCAAGTGAGAATCAAACCACCTACCCAGGGGTTCGTAGGTATGGTCAATGTTGTTACTAGACATGGGAGGTATGATCAACTGAATCAACCTCGTGCTCCCATTAGAATACAAGCTACACCGGATCAACGACCATCTTAGAACATTCTAGGCCCACCAACTAGACCGGTGGTGACCATAAGGAGTAGGTTAGTTCAGAACCTACAAAAAACTCCTATGAATTTGTTAATATATGAGCTTATTCAGTAGTCCCCTAGACACAGGGAGACTCTTATGGATATTCTGAGGTCCATTGAGGTATAGTCCCAAGATGCGCATGCATTTACAAATTTTGTGGGACATTTACAATAGTGTCAGGAATCCACGATGCAATTTTACGACCATGAAGTGAAAATGGTTTCTACTATTATGGCTGACCCGCCACTTCATATTATCACGTGTATTAACCACATGCATTTCAAAAGGGTCTTGATCGACATCGGTTCCTTGATCAATATAATTACGACCAAGGCATCAAGTCATCTCAAGTTACCCAAATCACACATTGTGCCTACCACCTTTACGTTGAGAGCATTTAACGATGCACTATGCTCGATGGTTGGTACAATTGTCCTACCTATTTAGGTGGGACTCAAGACCATCTCTATGATGTGTCACATGATAGAGGGCACCATGTAGTACAACATTCTGCTCAGAAGGCCTTGGATTCATGAAATGCGTTGCATCCCCTCTATCTTGCATCAATGTATGAAGTACATTCACGAGGGACAGGTTCACGTAGTGTCCTCAGATGAAGAACCATTCAAGTTCATGAACCTAGAAGATTTGCATGGGGGTTTTGTACTCCCATTGATGCACTTGGATATCTGGCCTGCTTCGCTAGTTAAGATTCCAAGAGGTAAACCAATAGCCCATGCTCAACCATCGACATCTATGTCACATAGATCTGAGCATATGATGCAACTTCTCTAAAATTGACTACATCAATAATGCATCGACAAGGTGAGAAGCTAAAGGTGAAATTGGGTGATAAAGTAGGAGATCATATGTCTAAACCTGTCACCAATGAGACTCCCACTCACATAGATGTGGAAGAACCCCAAGACAAAGCCGAGGAGGCACCTTAGTCTAATTTACCTACATCTTTAGTAGGGTCATCTGCACCATAGGTGACCGTTCATCTAGCTAGCATAGGGTTGGGTGAGTATCTTGTGCAAAATGTTACTTTTAGACCTATCCTAAAAATTGCACAAGAGATGGGCCAACCACACACCCATCAATTTTTGATTGGATCTATAGTGCCATTTGGTGAGCCACCCAACCAAACAAAATTTTTCTACGTAGGGCTAGATTAGGTGCCCATTAGAATGTTCATAGACAAGGATGATGATGATCCATTCTCTGTAAATGTGTGCTATCTGTCCAACCCAGAATATGCCATGCATATTTTTAGGTTGTATCATTGGCATAGGACATGACCTTGGTTTGGGTTAGGGTTACAGGTACAGGATCATGATAATTTTCTTACCGCATCCTTAGATTGCATGTACCTAAGTCTGGGGGATGATGTGGATTTTAATCCATATCATCCTAATCCTTCTAGCTATTGGAGGACTCGCCAGATGGTATCATTCATTACCATAGGGCCACCTGATTCATATCATGATGGGTCCTTAGAGGACAACCCCAGAGACAACCTAGGTAACCAAATCTATAATGCTATCGATGACACTGGTATACAAGGTCATAACCCCACTACTGTAGGCGATCTCAAGTTAGGAGATATTTGTGATGATGATGGAGAGGAGTCCACCTCTAAAATGATTGGACCTAGTTATGATGTAGATGATGAGTCCTCAAATGATGATCAATCTAAAGAGGAAATCGAGTTGACCTTTCCAGGTCTTATGTTTATACACCATCTGATGCCTATGGAACAAGTGGAAGAGATGAATGAGCGCTTCATAGTCGATAGTGATTATAAATATGAAATAGAGGAGGCCTACTTAAAGCCTTGCCTAACTAATATCCCACTATGCATAGACACAATAGAGTGGTCCATCCATGGTAGTGACCATAGTGATGTAGATGAGAGGACCGATTCTAGGCTCGTGTATCCACAATATCTATTGCCTAGGGAATTAGAGCATGTTATGGAGGAAGTCCCTCCCAACACTGAGCACTCTAAGGAAGAAGCAACACTAGTTTATGTGGTAGTATCATATATACGATCATTCTATCATATTTATCCGGATAGTGATGATAGTGATCATAGAATCAGATACATGGGGCCACATATGGTAGATCACCTCTTAGAAGAGGGGGGAAGTGACAGATTGTATTTGTACATTAATGATGAGGATTCATTGGAGATGGCCTATTTGGGACCTCATAACCTATGTAATAGGCCTCCACCTTGAGGTTCCCCACCTATTATAGCTACATATTGGCATCGGGAGATCAATCTCCATCACAACCTGAGGGAAAGAAGAGAGCTCGAAGAGAGGTATCAAGAACTCTTTCCCCATTCACCTACATACGTGAAGCTCCTTGAGCCGAGAGATCCCATTTTGTAGCTAGTGCACTAGGAGGATCCAGTTATACGGGCATCCCACATAGAGGATCCATTTGTGCCCATACCATCTAAGCTAGATCTTGGGTACAGAAGCTACGCTTCAGATATAGAGTTTTGTTCGTGTGGTTTCGGAGATCAATTCCATTCCATAAATATGGTCTTCATTGATTTGACCACTCCACTCTACAATCCAGCAGGTCCCTCCAAACCAATGCATTTGAACATGGATGCTATCGATTGGGATCATTTTGACTCACCGATCCAGCCTGAATATTTCTTCCCTAATGAAGAAATACTACAACCATTTCATTTTGTGCCAGGATGTGCTTATGATGTTTGTCATGCTGAGGGTGCTTCCCACGAGGAACATGTGAACCCGACTGATGACATCCATATGATTCCTACGCCTCACCATCTTGAGGAGGGATCACATATGTAAGTAGAGAAAACCTTCGATGTGGATATCAGTAAAGATCCCACCAATCCAAGGAAGGTTAGATTTGGAGAGAGTCTCACTCCGGATGAGCATGATAGCATCATTCCTCTACTGAGAGAGAGATCTAATCTCTTTGCTTGGACTTACAAAGACATGCTGGGTCTAGATCCAAAATTGGTTACTCATAACCTTTCATTAGATCTTTCGAAGAATCCAGTCAAACAAAAACTCAAGGGGGTGGTGCAGGAATAGTGTTTTCATGCCACAAGGAGCTCCAATGCCCTTGTCATTCAAGTTAGACTTTCCTTGCACCAACAATAATGCTAAGTATGAAGCCCTAATTTTGGGCCTCCACACGGCCACCGCCATGAGGATTAAAATATTGAATATTTTTGACGATTCTCTACTCATATTTAACCAAGTTAAGGGGATATTTCAGTGTCGATGTCCTGTACTGAAAGCCTAAAAAGATCTTTTTGCCACTTATCTGGCTAAATTTGAATGGTATGACATCGAGATAATCCCTCGTTCATAAAATAGGTTCATAGACACCATGGCATATTTGGGGTCCTTGATCCCTCAGAATCCATTTGTTGATTTTATTACCATCCATGTTAGAACGCTCTTGCACCCAGTAGTAGAGCGTGCAGCCTTTGATAACAAAGAGTTAGTCAACATGATTTTCATGGAACCAACAACTGATTGGTTCTATAGAGCAGAAGATTTTCTTAATTAGGCACCCTAGGAGTCATTGACTTCTCAGAGCCCTACGGGGAGTGGTACTACCATTCACCATAAGGTTGTTTCCTAGTCTACATTTACAAAATTAAATACATAAGGGGAGAAAGTCATCTCAGAAGTCGAAGCTGAGGCTTGTCAAAGCTAGATGTTGCAAATACAAGACTTCCTAAAACTTGGTATGATCCCAAATGGATTTTCGCATGCCGCAAGATGCACATTCAAATAGAAAGTGACTAAGTATGTCTTGATAGGAGATATTTTGTACCGACGTAGCCACGAAGGAGTTCTCCTTCGATGTCTTGAGACCCAAGAGTCATCTTGGGCAATTTCAGAAGCTCACGATGGTACGTGCGGTGGCCATTTCAGTGACATGGCTATCATCAAATGCATCCTTCGCATGGGTTATTATTGGACCACTATGGAGAAGGATTGCAATGTGTATGTCAAGAAATGCATTAAATGTCATAATCATGCTAATATTACGCACTTGCCATCATAGGCCTTACATCCCATTAACGTAGCTTGGCCATTTGCTCAGTGGGGACTAGATCTTATTGGCAAGATTTCTCCTCCATCATCAGGTTGACATACATTCATTATCATGGCTACTAAGTATTTTACAAAGTGGGTGGAAGCCATTCCCCTTACAATGACCACTGGAGCTCGCATCACATAATTTATTCTTGAGCATATCATATGTCATTTTGGGATACCATCCAAAATAATTTTGGATAATGGAACTTCTTTTAAGAACAAAACTGTGTGGGCTTTAACGTCTAAATACCACATTAAACATAGTTTTGCAACTCCATACTATCCACAAGAAAATGGGCAAGCTGAGGCCTCAAACAAGACTATGGTAGCCATCTTGAAAAATATAGTGCAAGAACACCACAAGGATTGGCATATACAGTTTCCCCTTGCATTATGGGCTTATAGGACTAGCATTCGGATGCCCATTGGGGCAATGCCATTTTCACTAGTATATGGCGCTGAGGCCATTATGCCCTTAGAGTTGGAAATTCCAATGTTGTGCATCACATTGAAAGAGTTTATCGATGACGACACCACGTGGTAAGCTCACCTTGATCAATTGATGTTGCTCGATGAACGTCGCGTGAATTCCCTCGAGCATCTCCATGTTTATCAGGAGTGATTAAAATGAGCTTACAATGTCAAATTCCACCAGAGAGACTTTGAAGTTGGGGATCTTGTGCTGAAAGAGAACCAACAGAACTTGAATTTGTCGCCTGATATGCGAGACAAATTCGTGGCTAATTGGCTAGGGCCTTACATCATATCTAAAAATATTGGTCCAGGTACCTATCGCCTAACATCGCTAGAGGGTGTGGAAGAGCTTGAGCCTCTCAATATCATCCATCTTAAGGTATTCTATGCTTGAAAGTGTAGTAAATGCACCAAAGGCATATGTAAGCCCTTTGGTCAACCCAAAAGCTCTGAGGGTTTTGTCCACAACCGCTCGGTCATCCCAAAAGGCTTCGAGTTCTCGAATTGAGAAGCTTGGTCAAGTAAAGGCACCAAAGGCATCTGTAAGCCCTTTGGTCAACCCAAAAGCTCTGAGGGTTTTTTCCCAACCGCTCGGTCATCCCAAAATGCCCCAAGCCCTCTATTGAGTAGCTTGGTCAAGTAAAAGCCCCAAAGGTAGTTCCTCATCATTTGGTCATCCTTAAAAGCTCCAAGGACATGTACTCATCGTTTGGTCAAATATGAAAGCTCAAAAATGTATAAAAATTTGAAAATATATAAAAACCAAAATAATAAATCAATAAAATCCAAAAAAAATTGGCAAAGCATAAAATCCAAAAACATTTGCTTTTGCAGTTTGCATTTTCATACATGCATTCACATCATCATATTGCATTTAGGCATTTTTCATCCATTGCATTCCATAGTAGAGCGTAATGTGTATATCAAAATCTTACAAACGATCGCACGTTTGTGTTTCAATCATGCACCCTTGCATTTATCATAATCCATTGCATTCATACACGATACTTGTTACGAAGAAATATGTATGTATATTAAGTTTTCCAATCACTCAGCCATACCTAGTGGGTTCTTCAGGTATTGTAGAAAGCTTGCTTTACTATTATAGACAAGGTCATTAGTTGGGATAGTGCTTCAACATATCAAAATCCCATCACTAAGCAAAACAATATAAAATCCTGCTAAGACGAGAGAGGATGAAAGCTACGAAAGTAGTCTTAGGTATCTAGAGAGATGGGTTTCACGACCTGCTTATATTGCAAATAGTCGGTCTAGAAAGGTGTACTTTGGCAAAAGGACAAGAATTTCCCCTATAAATCCCAAAGTCACAAAGTTTAAATCCCAAGTTACAAAGTGCAAAATTACAAATTTCAAGTTCAAAATGTAAAGTGACATAGTGAATCAAAAGCACTATAAAAATCCCTTGCTCATAGAAAACGATAACACGTGGACTAACAATGATTTTTATCACTACATATGAGAAAGTAAGAAGGGTGAGAACTTGAATCCCTGGATTGTCCACCTTTTGAAAACCATAGAGTGATCCCCGATCGTAGCAATGGGTTGGAAGAGTCCTGCTTGCAATCGGAGGGGTAGTTCTATTGGGTGATCCCCAAACGTAGCAATGGGTTGAAAGAGTCCCGCCTGCATTTGGAGGGGTAGCCCTGATCAATTTGCAAGATGAGCTAGCTCTAGGTACCTAGGATTGTCTAGTTGTATAAGTCTAATCAAAGCTAAAACAAGGATGGTACGATCGTATGAGGAACCCTATCTCACATATGGGTTGAAAGAGTCCCGACTGACATACGTGGTATGCTTATGATCTATCTAAAAATACTCACATGCACACACAGGGATAATGAATAGTTGGGTCTGTCATGACAAAAGCCTTGTCCAATATAAGCCTTGTACAGTTAGTATGTGATTTTTGGAGAAATCTACTAGGGTGTTTGAGTCTCAAGGAAAACCCCAAAAAGTGCTCCAATAGCAACAAGATACCAAATATCATTAGACTTCAAAAATATGAGTCATTCATTCATCAGAATGCATTTTACAAAGCACAATCAAACATATAGGATAGATACCACATGAATATCAGAAATGATGTTTAGACGACCACTGACTATATAGTGCAACAAAGAAGAAATATACAAAATGACATAATCATTCATTAGCATCATACCAATCCATTTCATTGCATTTCATATATGGGTGATTAATTGATTAAGTTCTTGTAATGAGAATTATCAATTATTTTGCATGATTGTTATACATTTTGTGGTGTCATATTTTAAAAATTGATATACACAGTTTACATTCATTCCTTATGTTTTAAGTGATTAAAGCATACAGGTTCATTTCCATTAGATTATGATTATGTACATAATGCATTACCATACATTGCATAGCATACCATAAAATGCATAAAATAAATGCATGCCCACAAATAAATATGCGTTTAAAAATAAACACTGATCACTGCATCCATATACATACATCATATATCGCACATCTAATCATCTAGATCACTGCATATCATCATCATAAAGTGGAATAGATATCTAGTGCATGTCATCCATACATCACATCATATAAACATAGCATTTACATAAGCTTTGCATCCATGTGCATCAAATAAACATAAAATCAAAATAATAAATAAACATGTACACATAATGAGCCATAAAAGATCATATCATATATATATATATATATATAGGTGTGTCCAAAAGAGTACATAGGGAGTACAAAATTCCTATAGGCTACAACTGTGTAGGTCCTCAACCTTACACACAAAATAATATATCAAAACTATAGTCAATAGCTGCTATAACTCAGATCTAGGTTGCTCCCCTTATACTAGAGCTATCGCTGCCTCCCTTAGCACTGTGCTCTGGAGCCTGCTCTCCTGGCTGACCTAGCACCTGTGGTGGATCTCTTGCCTACCTCCAAAGCCTAAAGCACCCAACACACAAGAAACTGGTAACTGTAGTAGGCTAGTCCTCTAATTGGAGGCCCCTGACATCTACCCTAGATCTCTAGTCCTGGCCTACGATCTTGCTATGTGTGTACTAGAGGACCTATGCATCCTCTCAGTCCTATGAGTCCTGTGACTCGAGCTCGTTATTGACTGCCTTGAGGTCCTAGACCTAGTACGCTATGACTCTAAGGAGAAAGGATCCTTCGAAACCTATAGCCCATGCATCTCTATGTACCCGACTAGCTGATCGATGCGAGCAAGTCGGGTTGCGTGCATCTCATTGGTCCTCATGACCATACCACGTAGTCACTCTACCTTAGTAGTTGGATCCTATGTAGCTATTGTACCTACTACTGGTGTTGTAGGAGGCCCCATAGTAGCTTGAGGAGGTGGCATAGCCCCCATCGATGCTCGAGCAAGATCTTGCTCTACCTCTGTTGTAGTCCATTATGCCTGTGCTAACTCCAGGGTAGTCTATAGTCTCTACACCTAGGCCTCTACATCTATAGCCTGAGTCATGAGCTCCTATACCTAGCCCTGCACCTCAATCAAGCATCACTCCCTGTCAGCCACCTTCACCTCTAGAGTGGTGATGGTAGTGTCTCTCTCAAGCTACTGTGTGTGAAACTACTTGATTTGACTCTATAAGTCAGCCACCTGAGCTAGCAACTATCCCTCTACACTATCAAGAGGGACCTCACCCTCCTCTGGAGCATCCTCCTTAGGGTCGATCTCTAGAATATCCTCAATGGTGGCCTCTGTGCCCCAACCACCCTTTGTACATTGGCACACCCTGCACCCATCAGGATCTACCTCTACCTCTACCTCAGTTGGCTCTCAGCCCAGAGACCCTATCCCATGCCATCTAAATAAGGACCACCACCCATCATAGTCTAGCGTGGTCCCAACTATCTCAACCCCCAACTCCTAGAAGTCATCGGGTGCATCTCCTAGTGGTGGAGGAACTATCAATAGGATATCCCTCTCTAGAGCTAGGTGTCTATACCTTAGTGGCATCTCTAGTATGTCCTGCACCATGCCAAACTATCACAAGATACGAGAGAAGAACTGATACTCCTTGACCTTTGGCTTATGCTAGATAAGCCATCTATCTTGGTGGGCCCATCGTAGCCACTCGTCCACCTCAGGCCATGTAGGGAAATCCATGTAGGGGCGCCAGACAATGTCCCCCGACCCAAGTGATGCAAACTAAATAATATAGTGCTCAGTGTTCCCAGCATGAGCCCTACTATGGATACCCTCCTCAACATGAGGCCAGCATGCGATATAACACTGATGCTCGATGTCTATGGCGGTGATGCATAGTGGTAGCTCCATAGGATGCTCGATCTAGATGTGCTGCCACCCCCATATCTATAGCAAAAGACTGTAGTTGATGCCCTTACGGCTACGCTCTATGATCTGGTACAGCTCCCTATAGAGCTAGCATAATAGGGTGCTCCCCCAAGCTAATAGTAGTGGCTCCTCTATCGAGCTCTAAAGCACCCACCAAGTAGTGGCTAACATGTTCCAGGGAATCCTCATGCCCAAGGAGTCTAGAAGGACAATCTGCACAATGAGATGCATGAAGAGGGCCTCTCAAATAGAGAAGACATCATCGCGGTACTAGTCACCGATGTGCACCCCTCTATGGTCAGCATCATCCTGTGCATCGATGCTCTGGTCATCGAAGATGGCATCGAAGACAACATCCTTTGTCATGGAGGTAGAGGAGACGATAGCCTCACCATCGATGGGGATCCTGAAGATCCTATAGACATCCTCTAGAGTGATAGTCATCTCACTGAGAGGAAGGTGGAAGGTGTTGGTCCATGCATTCCAGCACTAGGCCAATGTAGTTAGATAGGCTTGATCTACCCTAATGGTGGGTAGATCCATGATGTAACCAAACTCGATGGCTCGGAACCACTCTCGGTCATCATCCGATAAGGCCTCATGGAGAGTCTTCATAAGGTCAGGCTCCCGTGCTCTAGAAGTTAACTTTTAAAAAGCAAAAAGCATAATGTAAGCTAAATCTAGCTAAGCAGAGCTAAAGAAAATTAAAAATTTCCTAATTAGACAACCTAGAGTAAAAAAAAAAACAGCAATCGCAAACTGCAACTAAAACCTGCGGTCCCCAATTTGCAAATTGGGAACCCAACCGAAACAAAAAGCAAAAACAATGAAATATGGTCCCCAATTTGCAAATTGGGAACCGCAACTGAAACTTGCGGTCCCCAATTTGTAAATTGGGAATCGTAGCTGAAACCTGCGGTTCCCAATTTGCCAACTGGGAACCATAGCTACCAGCTATGGTTTAGGAGTGGCACCCATTTTGGGTACCCTCCTAGACCACTAAGGCATAAAAATTAAACACTAAGCTAACCTAGACTAGTGGGGTTCATTACCAGCAGTTTAGTGAGGTTAATTTTTTGCATTTCTTAGTGTGGTTCATTTTACTAGTATTGAGTGTATGGTCTCAGTTTTGAGTTACCTTGCTCGCACCCTACCCTTGACTAGTAGATGGCTGATCAGGATCCGCCATCGAGGTAGAGGAGTGTAATTGTGATAGAGTTTGGCAGTGTTCCAGATCAAGGAATGTTCTCTCTCTCTTAGAGCTCCCAAATTGCTAGTAGTTGCAAGAAAAATAATGAAAATTTTCAAATGGGAATTCAATTTATAGGTCCTCCTAGTCTCTACGGACCGCAACTAACACCTGCGGTTCCAGAATTAGGGTTTTTTGCCCATAGGTCTGACCCATAGTTCCCAAAATTTGGAAATGTAAACCATAGACCGTACCCACGGTCCGTAGCTAGCAATAAATGCACTCAAAACCCACCGTGGGAAGGTCTAAAAAGACAAATTACTGACTTCCACCGGACAAAAATTCAAAATAAATGATCAAAATTGCAAATTTGGTGATGTTAAAAGCACCAGGATCAATCAAATAAATGCAAAACTAAACAAAAAAAAAAATACAAAATGAAAAACCAAATGCACCTCGTATTCAATGATTTATCCTATAAAATTGGTGGTTGCAATGACTTGCGATCCATGCAATCCGGCAAGATGAGTAAATCACCATAAGGACATTTGGGGTAAACTTGTCATTTCTTTTATGACATCTTTCAACAAATCATCGACAATATGATTCAACACAAGTCTAATTGCATTTGTATTATTTTGATTCCCTAAGACGACTATCGTAGCTTGACTGCTCCATGGGATAGAGATGTGCAAATACTACTAAGAGTTGCAATCATAAGTTGAACTAGGCCTAGCCAAGGCATTAAAAGGCTCAAATCTAAAGTTGTTCAGGATCATTCATTATGGTCAAGCAATTTTGTTGCTTCATACATTGTCATTACCCTCATCGAATCATCGCTTGAGGGGGTAGTCATAATTTCATGTCATAATCAAAATCAACAGAAGATCCTGGAGATCGTAGATCCCTTGATCTTGTCAAAATTGTGCTCGTTCTTGTGAATCATTGCTAACAACTATCATAAGCTTCCCCCTTTTCTTGGGGTAAATAGCAAATATAAAATTTTGTTTGTAGCTCTCATCCTTCGGTTATATAGGCCTAACTCCTATTGTAGCACCAAAGCTACCCAAACGTCTGATGGCGAGTGTAGACTTTTCAAATGTAAGCCTTTCCAAGTTGGAAGCAATGATTCTAGGATGCGCATCCTTTTGTTGGACTTGGGGCATCTAATGTTGATCAGACTAATGATCATCATAGAACCTTTGACATCATTTTAGGATGTCTATTTTTACTTGGCATTGTTCGATCTCACAACGCATCTCAAAAGGGGCATCTATAGACACCTAAAATACGTCATGTCGAGGGCGACTACTCATATGGACATGCTACAAAACCATATGGAGGATCTTGGACAGACTCCAAGATAGAGCAATGGTTCTAACCACTCAATTTAGGAATTTTGGCCTAAGCAGTCTGAACCATAGCCTAGACATGCGGTCTCTAGTCTAAACCATGGTTGACACCTATGGTCTGCAGTCTAGACCACAACTATGACCTGCAGTCTTAACTGAAGTTCATTTAGGCCTTCCATCCGAGCCAAATCAGTTGGAACGGCCGAAAGATCTAGAAGGAGGTAGTTGAAGGATGAAATATTCCAGAGGCTTCCATCCCAACTATCCTAACCACCCTTCTTGGTCTTGGCTTCTCCATGAAGCCACCCCTAGCCCTAGGGGGCATGCTATAAATACCCCCCTCCAAATGGGGAGAGGAGAGATAGATGATTTGTATAGCGAAGTGCTAGTGAATTATCGAGAGAGAGTTAATTGATCAAAAGAGCAACGAAGCCCTATCAAATTGCATACTAAATCTATGCATTTGAGAGCCCCTTTGCTATTCACCTAAAGACCAATTAGCCATGGATGCCCTAGGTGCCTAGGAGATTCAAGAAACACAAATCCAGGCAAACGAAGGCCCTTCATAGTGATTTGACCACCAAATCTATTAGAGGACAACAAAGGTGACCCTTGAACATCAATTTGGATAAGGAGGTCAAGCCCACTACCCCTAATTCTGAGGGTAAACCTATCAGAGGTCAAACCATGGCTATCATCCATGGTTCACAGTGCAGATCGCCCATCATAGCTGTGGTTTGCAATAGGTGACTGATCACCTTACTTGCTTTGCTTTTGACTGCATAGATTAGTTATATTAGTCTTTTCATAGGTTTAATTGCATTTTAGAGAAACTCTGACCGTAGGAATTAGTCGTTTCATGCATTGTATTAAGTAGGATTATATTGGATATTTTATGCACTTTATTGCTCCTAACTTGATATTTGATCCATGCATCATTTGCTTATTCATGTCCTTCATGTTGTAGTATAATTCTTGATCAAATTAGAATAGTTTAAAGTCTTTCTTTATGTTTTCTTGTTTTACTAGTTTAATGGCATTTACATACATATTTCCTTAAAGGGCCTCATCAAGAGAGGCTATCAATATTTTTAATCGTGTGCTATTGTTTCTTGTTCACAAGGAGACAGGTACAAGAGGAGCTTATGTCATAATCCTTCCACATCACGAAGAAGGGGGTTAGCTCCACCCCAAGGCAGTTTATGACTAATCAATAGAGCACTATAAGTGCGCCTACCCTATTGAGGGCATTGGCAATTGTAATATCAGTATCATCGCTCAAGTGACCCTAAGAGGGCATTTTTGTAATCAAAGCTCATTCAAAGATTAATACAAGAAACCTTACTTACATTGTTTTTGTTCAATTTATGTACTTGTGTGAATATTTATGCTTTCATGATGGTATAGATCAATACAGTAGCTAGGTGCACGCTCCGTGGTTAGGTCATAAATATTGAGAAAAAATTTGATAGAATATTTTATTTTTCAAAGTCTTTGAAGTTGTCTACCTTATGACTCCCTAGTTTTGAGTATATGATCAAGTTTGATATGATATTTTCAAATTTCCAAGTTTTGTAGAATATTTTATATCTCACAAGTATTTTGAATATACTGTGGTCTTGATAAAATACTTAGTTTTCTTAGTTTTCTTTGAGTTGAATCCCTTTTGTCTCCCTAATTTTTAACTACAAGACAATCACTTTAATTCTTATTATAGAAAGCTAGAAATTATTTTAACACACTTTCAAATTTTGATAAGGTTATCTATTTTCAAGACTTTTTAAGTTGGATTCCTTATGTCTTGTGAATTTGACAAAGAGACTAATTTCAATGTAGTTTTTCAACTTTCTAATAACTTTATATTTTGCTTCCTATATCCTTTAAGTTTCAATAATATAGTTTCTAAATTTCAATAATCTATGTTGGTGTTGAAATCCTTATAACTCCCTAATTAAAAATTTTGAAAATGTGGATATTTTCAAATTTAATGTTTCAATTTTCTATGTATAATTCCTTATTCCTCAAAATTAAGTTATTTGCAATTTTTTTGTATGATTTAATAAAATAATTCTAAGTACTTTCCAATTAAATATTTCTTGCTTCAAAAAGGCTTTCAAATATTTCAATAAAGCATATAAGGTTATAATATATCAATGAAATTCCTTATACCTCCATTTATTTAATTAATCTCAAGCATAAAATATTAACTAAGTTTAACCTTAGCATTAATATTCCTTATTTCTCCTTTACCTTTATAAAAATGCAAGTTAATTTAAATGCTTTTAGTACCTTCTTGATTATGGTATGCTGTGAATGGGGTTTGCTTCTCCTTGAATTATATATTCTACAACTTGCACTCTGATTAAGGTGTTGTCCACTTCACTATCTTCAATACAATATGACACCTTTCTTACAACATTTAATGCTCATACTTTTAACGCCTTCTAATATATTGAATATCCTCCTAATGCTCGTTGGTTTCACTATACTTCAACTATGTTGTGCACTCTATTCATTTGCATTACATTCTTATTTCATGAATGGCTTGTATGGCTTGTCTCTCATGTAAAGACACTATTTAATTTACCTTGGAGTTACTTTCTACAATGCGACACTTGGCTAAGTATCTCTTTACTCCTCTTGTGTTCTATCCTTCCAAGTGGTGCTTCTATTTAATGCTTCTTTATGTTATTCTAGGTGGTGGTGCCTATCTTGTACATAATACTTATCTATTCCCTTGCTTGATAACTCTTCTTTTCTATGTAGCACTTTCCCTTGCTTGATAACACTCATTTTCTATGTAGCACATTCCCTTGATTGATAACACTCATTTCTTAGTAACATTTTATTATACTTTACACTTTGCACCAAATGATCCTAAATGGTGGTTCTTCCTATTGAGATTTGTGGTTCTTCTATGCTTGGATACTGTTCCATTCACCTTCCAATGCTGGAGCATTCAACTTCATTTTTGTACCTTCATTTTTTGCTTTCCTTCAAGTGACTCTTCGATGGTGCACGTGAAAAATTATTTGGATTCTCCAAATGACACACATTTTCTATGTTCTCCAAAAAAAATCCTTTGTAGCAACACTTCCTCTTAACCTTGGTGGCTCCTCCTTGAACTCGGTGGTTCTTCCTTGAGCAACACTAGTAGCTTCAACCTTTTCTTCAAAAATGTTTGGGGTCCATTCTTTGTGATTGGTTTGCATTCACTTTGCTACACTTCCTTTCAAACTTTCTTGGCTCTATGATTGGTGGTTTCTTCTTTGGTGACTCCAAGATTTTAATTTGTGCCAAAACATTTACCTTTTGGATATTATATTGTATTCAAATTTTGCTATATAATATTGGTTTTTTAGCTATCAAAAAATAGTGAGGAGTTGATGTTTTATCTTTTCTAACTTCTTTATTTTTTGTAGGTTCTAATCCCTTGTGAATGCTATATTCTTTAATATTTGATTATATAAACTTGAGACCTTTTGTTTTGCTACTTTAAAAATCAAATATGGTGTTTTCAAAAAACTTAAATAATACTTGTTTAAATTTTTTTAATAACACCAATTTCCAAACCTTATTTAGGCCTCCTTTGTTGCAAGATTTCTTGGTGATTTTGTTCAACTATTTTTTGTCCTGGATTTATAAATTTTGAAGCTCTTATTTCTACTTAATTGTTGCCTCAAACTTGTTAATTTTACAGCTCTAATTGCTGCCCAAATTTTCTTAATTTGCTACCTTATTTTTCTACCAACTCCTCCTTAAATTTTTTATTCAAGGGCACTTCAAAATATGCCAAACTCTTCTCCAAAATCCAGATTTATGTCACCATAAATTTGCTATCATGTGACTCTTCAACTTTTGCTACAAAAATCAATGATCTCCTTTGCAAATCAGCCTTCAAGCCTTTAATGATAGTGTTCAAATCTCTTAAATTGGTGGTATCTTCTACCTTATTTCTCCTCAGATCTTTGTCAAATTTTGACTACAAATTGACCTATTTATTGATATCCTTCCCAAGAATTTTAATGTCTTTATGTATACAAGAATCCTTTTCAAAATGTGACAAACTTCGTGCCAACTCCTTCTTCCTTTTGGGATTGTTGTTGGATGGAGATAATTGTCCCAAATTATTATTTTTAAGATCTACTCCTTGCAATATTATCCCTTGAGATTTCTTCAAATATTCTCCAAAGACCACTTCTTCAATTTCTTCAATAGGGCTTCTCTAGCCTTCTTCTTTTTCTCCTTCCAACTTTTCTTGAGATCTCTTCTTTTGGGTCTTAAAATTTTACTTCACAAATATTTAATAGGAATTTTTCTAGTCCTTATCTATCTTCAATGTTCAATATTCTATCTTCCAAATATGGAATTTCTTCAATTATACCTCTCTATTGGGTCTCCTCCTCAATTTGTAGTCTTCAATATTCTATCTCCAATGGGGATTTCTTCCTTGAGTCTTCTCTTTATTCAATCTTTAGTAGGACTCCTTTATCCTCTTTCTCTCTTCTCAATATTCAATGTTCAATGATGAATTATTCTCTTGAGTATCTTATTTCTTCAATGTCTATTTTATGCAACAAAAAAATAATCTCTGCACAAGAAAAGCACATAGAATTCTAGGTAATTGAAGATGAAAATTTTCTCTATCCATTGTAGGAACCTTCTCAACTTCTGAGAACTAATTTTTTGAAAAAAAAACTTTAGATAGTAGTAATAAAATCCATGCAAAACTCTAGATCTCTATAATTCAATAAGCATAATTAGTTATCCTTCAATCTAGTCGAAAAAATATCTATGTTGAATCCTAGTCTTCACGAGTTTTCCTGCAACCTTGTGGAAAGACTCTAGCCAAAAAACAATTATTAAAATTTTGAAAATTAAATCTTCCTATCTCCTCTCAATCTCTCTTGTGGCTCTCTATATCCTATCAATCTACCTTATGCTCCCATAACATTGTTAGATTTTGATACTATATATTTAAGGAAATGCAACTACAATGACTAAAATAAGCATGCAATATTAAATATATGATAATGGAAATATACTAAGTAGGAAAAATTTATAATAAAATTTTGTAATAAATCATAAAATTGCCATTAATGAAAGCTCATTAAATTAGGATCTTCATACAAAATATGGAGATCTCAAATACTATATGCTTCATACAAGTTCTACATTGTGTCTAATTTTTATTCTACTCTACTCTCACTTATGCTTTCTTTTCTCTCTCTTCTTATCTACGAAAGGCCTATATAATGAGATGTGTCTCTTGGCCTTTCACCTACCTATGAATCTTCATATTCATATTCTATGACTCATGTACATATGGATTACATGCACATTTACATCATCAAGTACTTTACACATTCTAACACTTGTGCATTTATTACATTGCATAAAGTAAATACTCAAATCCTAATCTAAGACAAAATCCTAATATAAATATGTACCCATGATGGTATATTAGCATGTACCAAATAATTCAATATATTCCAACAAGTTCATTTGGTGTAGATATTTGATGGGAGTTTTCTCATTTTGATTAGTAACCTTGAAGAATAAGGAACACGAGTTTTTATGTTCATTTACTATATTTTGGCAAGTGAGAGATTGTTGTATGTGTGTCAAAAATACTGGATTTGTGTTACACCCCTTAGGCCTATACACCCAAGAAAAATTTTGGTTCCACTTTTTTTGAAAGATGATTTTTTAGCTAATAAAATACCTTTACAAGCACACGATTTTGGAAATTTTCTCATGGTTGGGAGTTGCTATACATGTGTTGAGATGTTATTAGTTGGGTTTTTGTGGGTGGAAAATCCTAAGCATGGGTGGTAAAACCCCAAACATGAACACGAATTCCCTAAACATGGGTAAAAAACCCTAAACATGGGTGGGGAAACCCTAAACATGGGTGGGTAAACCCTAAATATGGTATCTCCATGCGAGTATTTATTTTGATAAATGCATCTCTATAATATGTATGTGTGAAGAACCATGAGAGAAGAAAATCCCTCATATGTAATGTTGAATGTATTGTGAATGAAGTTCTTTCATTTTTTTGTCTATGATCTATGGCATGTCATGTATAAATGTTTACTGGTAAATCATTCTTTTGTTTCTTGTTAGTTGCTTATTGGCTAGACATTATTTTTCTTCATCATATGATTCTATTTCATCCTATATTTGTTTTTGAGTTGTTTGAATACACATTCTACTGTGCCAACACTAATTTTACCTAATTTACCCCTAAAAAACCCTTATCAAGAAAAGAATCTCTTTATTATCCCTCTAAATTGAGCTCTCCTATTTTGAAACTCTATTTACTAATATATCTGCTAAAGAATTCCCTTCATAGAATGTATGTTAAATCCTAGTATCCTCAAACCCACTTAGTAGATCTAGAATCTCTTCTATCATATATATCACCTACTAGTTGGACTTATTCTTGTCATTGAGCCAATTCACTAGCACATATAAATCACACTCTAATTATAACTTGATTATGCTCATTTTCCTTGTAAACTTAAATTTGATGACCAGTCCCTTCAATTTTACCATAATACTAGCAGCCTTGTTGAAATGATCTATAAACTTCACTTTTATTTTTTCTATATTATCTCTCACCTCTCTTTATCCTCCTATTGGGACAATATTCTCTTTGTAATCCCTATTAGTATTCAATTTATGCTACCCTTTCCTTGGATATTTCTATATTATCTATTGTCTATCTACTTTCTATTATCCACTTCTTATGGTAGAAGGTAGATAAATGCATTATCTTTCTTGGGTCTTGTGCTCCTAAGTATGCACTACGTTCAATGATGAGCCTATGCTTAAAGTGGATTGAAAGGTGATGCTAATTTTAATCAACTGGATCTCCATAAAAGACATCTAGGTTATAAAGAGTTAGCAAACCTCTTAAATTCCCCTTGATTAGATCTTCCAAGAAGTTGTTTCTTCTTTAGATCTTCTTGCCTACTTTTTCTAACTTGTTCCCCCCTAATTTTATCTCATTTAATAAGACTATATCAATACACAAAATACCAATATAGGATTTTAGTAGTCTATGTTTGGATGGGGTATTTAGACCCCTGATATTCTAGGATAATAATTTTATTTTTACCTTAAGGAAGGGGTTTGGGTAACTCTATGAAGACATCAACAAGACAAATTTATTTACCATATACCACTTATCTTTTTGCTTCATTAGTTTGCAAAGTATTTCCTAAGGGTTTCCATCTTCATTGTCCATAGACCCTTGTGTTAGCTTGTCTATGACTGCTCCTTACCCCTCTCTACAAAGGCTGAACCTATTTTTACTTACATTCTATCTATTTCCCCTTTTGTTTTGGTTTCTTATATTTCTTAAAGGACGTTTCTTGGGCCTCCTTATCCTATGTGATTTTATATTGTTAAAAAATTCATCGTTACATTTCTTTTTCATTTTCCATGTCTTCCTTAGAATCTTATATCTTTGGAACCATATCCTTCTCTTATACTATTTCAAAGTATTTTCTTCTGATTTTTTTGGTTTTAGTACTATTTATTATATTTTCTTTTGTAGGTTTGGCTCCATGAAAAATGAATCCTTACTATGATTTCTTTATTGTTCCCTGAAGGTCTTCTTTTAGTGGGCAAAGGCTTGCTAAGTGCTTGAATGTATGGTAGAGATGACATTGAAAGGTATGTTTTTATAGTCAACCACCTAATGGTTCTTACCCAAGTATGAAACCAAATATATAATTTTTATAAGTTTTCTAGTAGGTATATCCTCATACAAATTTAAGCAAAATTAACTTGAGATTTATTTGCAGTTGCAAGGACCACCAAGATGAATTCCCTAAAAATATTTTTTATATTTTCAAAGATCTACTCTACCTAAAATTCCATTGTAAGATTGAATATATTTACCCATATCAAGACTTTTATAAAAACTTCTATATGAGGGTTAAACCCTAATGAACAACAACACATGTATAAACTAACATTACCTAGAAACTAGGGCCCTCCTATGTTGACCCAATTGTATACTTTATCTTAGGTGAAGGTTACCAAGAAGAAACCCTTTGGCATCAAAGTGATTGAAGCTTCCCCTTTCAAAGTCCATTTATTTCTAATCCTTCCCTTCAAAGCTTCTAGACCCAAGCACACACCCATAAATTTGTATACCAAGTTGTTTACAAATCCAATATGTTACCTTTTGTAATGGTATTATTAATTGGAATGAAGGGAATACCATACTATAATGGAAAGGTCTTATTTATTAGATTTATAACAAAAATCCTTAGCCCATGGTTGAGGCTAGCTTTATACCTAGCCTTTTCCTTTAAGGGAAACTATAAACAAGGGTTTAGTTTTTTCCTTCTACCCTCTTGACATGCCTACACTTCCATATTGGGCCCTATGTTAGGACTTGTGATGTTCCCTGGACCTATCCTTGGTTTTGAACCTATTTTTGGATCCATACATGTACCATCTATTGATCCTACTTCTTCCTTAGATCTTATTATTGCTCTCACTATAATTTATTTCCTTGCATTTCAACCAAAATTTTAGTGATGCCATGGAATAAAAAAGGTAACTAGCTATAGTTATGTCATTGACCCCTAAATTTAGTCGATGAGAATGCAAAATAGTTAAAATATAATTGAAAAACTAGTTACTAATATTGAATTTAATTATTAAATATCATTCAAATAAAATAACACAGTCGATATGCCAAGCACGATTAATATGCAAATGTAATAAGATATGAGAATACATAATGAAATATACAATCAGGGTTATGCGTAAGGGATAAGTACCCAAAAGTATTTATAAAAATTTGGCGAATTGGTTTCAATGTCCAGGCGAATAGTGTCCAAACACGTATAGAAGGTTCACTATTATTAGGGGCAATATTGGAAATTTAAACTTGAAATGGTCAAATAATTATAAAATTGGGGCCAATCTACCCCCAAAAAAATTGCATCCAAAAACATTTGGCTAATGTATCCTGGTCAAGGGCCCCAAAGATTAGCCAATTCCAAATTTTGAAAATCCTAAGTTAGCCAATTTTGTGAAAATAGCCACTATGCATAACCCTGTATACAATACATGGTAGAAGTAGGTAGCTTTTAAATAATCTAAATGACATACTTAAAATAAAAACACATAAGAAGTATTAAAAACTATTAGATGACATTAGCTTAACTCAAATTTTATGGAGGAGATTCAAGTTCAAATCTTGCGAAACAACATATACATAATATACATCTTATCAAGAAATCCATTTTAATTCCATGAAACTGATTAAAAATAATAAAGTAGTACCTTTATAGGTTAAATTCTATGTTAAATATTCTAAAGTAATGTCATACACATCTTATGTACCTTTTACATTCTTTTCCAAATGACTTTGTAATAAGCAAAACTCTAAGATTTTCCATTTGAAAGAGTACATTTAAAACTAAAGCTAAATATAATTATTAGTTTAGTGAAGAGTTGAAAAATGTTAAGTTGTATGTAATGTACCTAGTTTTGTGTTCATTGAGATACCAATTTGCAAAATTATTTACACTGAGGCACCTACAATTATACGTGACAATAGAGTTTAGTTTATGTGTGTTTAAGGGAGAAAAACCCTTCTAATCTCATTTATACTTATTCTATTGCTTATGTTTTTCTTCATTTTTTACATTTTTGTCAAAATGTAACTAACGAAACTTGGTGCATTGAAATTCCATTTATTTAAATGTAATAGTTTTACTAATAATATCAATTATATGTTGATTTATTAATTTTAATTAAAATATTACATTGCACCTCCTTTCTTAATTTTCTTTGAGTTTAATCTCTTTTGCCTCCCTAATGTTCAACTACAAGACAAGCACTTTAATTCTATAGAAAGTTAGAAATAATTTTAATGCACTTTCAATTTTGATAAGGTTCTATATTTTCAAGACCTTTTAAGTTGGATTCCTTATGTCTCGTGAATTTGAGCAAGAGACTAATTTCAATGCATTTTTTCAACTTTCTAATAACTTTATGTTTTTCTTCCTATATCATTTAAGTTTCAATAATATAGTTTCTAAATTTCAATAATCTATGTTGGTTTTTAACTCCTTATAACTCCCTAATTAGAAATTTAGAAAATGTGGATATTTTCAAATTTAATGTTTCAATTTTCTATGTAGAATTCCCTATTCCTCCAAATAAAGGTATTTGCAAATATTTCTTATGCTTGAATAAAGTAATTATAAATAATTTCCACTTAAATATTTCTTGCTTCAAAAAGGCTTTCAAATATTTCAATAACGCATCTAAGGTTATAATATATCAATGCAATTCCTTATATCTCCATTTACTTAATAAATCTCAAGAATAAAATATTAACTAAGTTTAACCTT
This sequence comes from Wollemia nobilis, assembly GCA_028583015.1. Classification (NCBI taxonomy): domain Eukaryota; kingdom Viridiplantae; phylum Streptophyta; class Pinopsida; order Araucariales; family Araucariaceae; genus Wollemia; species Wollemia nobilis. The sequence continues at coordinate 12,000,526 of JAQPPZ010015032.1, forward strand.
AGCATTAATATTCCCTATTTCTCCTTTACCTTTATAAAAATGCAAGTTAATTTAAATGCTTTTAGTACCTTCTTTATTATGGTATGTTGTGAATGAGGTTTGCTTCTCCTTGAATTCTCTATTCTACAACTTGCACTTTGATTAAGGTGTTGTCCACTTCAATATCTTCAATGCAATATGACACATTTCTTACAATATTTAATGCTCTTCCTTTTAGTGCCTTCTAAGACATTGAATATCCTCCTAATGATCGTTGGTTTCACTATCCTTCAACTATGTTGTGCACTCTATTCACTTGCCTTACATTCTTATTTCATGAATGGCTTGTATGACTTGTCTCTCATGCAAAGAAACTGTTTCATTTCCCTTGGAGTTACTTTCTACAATGTGACACTTGGCTAAGTATCTCTTTACTCCTCTTGTATTCTATCCTTCCAAGTGGTGCTTCTCTTCTATGTAACCTTTATTCCATTTATTGGTAATGCTTCTTTATGTTCTTCTAGGTGGTGGTGCCTCTCTTCTACATAATATTTATCTATGTCCTTGCTTGATAAATCTCTAAGTTTATAAGTAGCACTTTCCATTGCTTGATAACACTCATTTTCTACGTAGCACTTTCCATTGCTTGATAACACTCCTTGCTTAAAAACATTATTTTTGAAGAACATGGACTTATACTGAGAGGGGGGGGTGAACAGTATAAGACTTAACCAATTAATAATTTTAACTTTAGATAGCGGTGGCATCAACACAACATTAATCAAGACAGAAAGCATCACACATTGAAGACCCATTTTTAACGTGGTTCACCCAAAATGGTTGGGCTACGTCCACAAAAACTTTTCTCTAAAAGTTATCTCAAAGTTCTTTGGGAATCCTTCCCAATTACAATGTTTATGAGCCTCGGCCCAAAGGAGATACCTTCCCCTCTGCTCTGTAAATGATCCCTCAGAAGATCAGCTGCCTCTACCTCTTGCCATCACGTGGAACTCCTTTCCACCGAAGACCTCCTATCCTCAATGCTTAGCCTAAGAGACCTCTGCCTTCTATGATCACGTCCATAGTAGCTCAACAACTTGTACCAAACATAGTCAATCGGTCTAGTACAAGTCTTCCTCTATCTATCGGATCTGTCCAACTCTTGAACAAATCAATCCTCTGCATACAAGCCTTCTCAAAGACTTGCCAACTATCCTCAGGTTCTTCTCATAGAACCAATGCACCTCTATCCTCAAGTTCTCTGATAGAACTATCAAACTCAGCTCACAAGTCCTCTGCTAGGACCTATCCAAATCTGCTCACAAGTCCCCATCGAAACCTATCCAAAACTGCTCACAAGTCCCCACGAACCTATCCAAAACTACTCACAAGTCCCCATTGGAACCTATCCAAAAACTCAACAAGCTCACCAAGAAAAACTTTCTTAGTAGGAAATCACAAAGTGAATTGTTAGAGACCCAATGTGATTTGTCAAACTCATAGAAGCATAAAGAGAATTGTTAGAGACTCAATATGTTCTATACTCAAATCCCAATCTCAAAACTCAACTCAAATCAACTCAGCTCAATCTCAATCTCAAATCTGAAAACTCAACTCAATATCTGAAATGGATAGGATAGAATGTTTTCTTTCAAGAACATGAAACCCCAACAATTGCCAACTATGCAAAGAATCACATAACAATGATACTCATGTTCTTTTCACCATCAATTAGGGTTTCAACAACAATGCTCATCAAACAAGGTTTAGTCAACCAACACCATTCAACTCAACATCAACCTTGAAGCATTCAACCAATCATCACAAGAAAAGGAAACAAGTAGAAATCCTTTTCCCTCCAAAGATATTTGAACAAAAATAGCCACCAACACAATATCACCAAATGCAAAGAATAACTTGCTCAAATCAACTCAATGGAGTAAGCCCAATATCATGAATCAAGTAAAGCAATAACTTGATCAAACAACCTCTATGGAAGCAACTCAACCATCAAACTCAAAACAGCCAACCAAGGGTTCCACCAACTCAATGCAAGTAGCTAGACTCACAAATATAAACCCTAGTGCACAAAGCTTCCACTATCTCAAACCAAAAATTATGCATTCACCAAAAACTCTCCTTAAGGATAACAATGCATAAGTAGTCTTCAACAAACCAGAAAATAGGATTTACACCTAGCCAAAGGATACCTAGTAGAATACCTTTTCACTCCAACCTTATTTCAGAAAACATACACCAATCATACTCATAAGAAGAATGTGCCCATACCTTATTGGAGTAGAAGATAATTGAACCTTCAAGCTGTCACCACACACAACTCTCAAACTTATAAATCGTTGTCCAAGAAACTCCGAATTTCATGGCATAAAGACGTTTTAATAAAAACGTGTGTTACTCTAGCAAAGCACCCCCGCGAGACTCGAAACGGTGACCTCCGCCAATGCAGCGCCCAACAGCAGCCTTCGCTGCCACTAGCCCATGCGGGCTACGAAGTTCACAAGTGAACTTCCCTCCACTTCACCCTAAAAAAAACTCCCGAAGACTTTTCAACCGCACGTGCTTCTAAGTCTTCCTTCGATCGCAGCGAATACAGAGCACAAACACCGCAAATTGCATTCGGGAATTTCGAATTAATTAGCCTTCCAACCTTAGGAGTTGGAGAATAAATAGTCTCTTCGAAGACACCTTGACGTCGAGGAAAATAAAGACCATTTCGAAATTAATCAAAAGTCTTTTCAAAAAGGGTTTAAAAACCCTTAAATAATTTTAATAAATTAAGAATAAAAAAGGTTTAAAAACCTTTAAGTATTTTTAATAAATTAAAAATAATTTCTCCCTTAATTAATTAAATAATTAATTAATTAAAACCTTGAAGGGTTTTAAATAATAATTAAATAAATAATAAAGAGAACCTCCATTGGTTTTAATAAAAACCATTTAACTTGGTTTTAATAAAAACCGGTTTGGTTTTAATGAAAAACCCTTGCCAATGGAATCTCTCTGGATTCTCTTAAAAATATTCTCTTGGAATCTTCCACCTTTGAAGCCAACACATCCTCTTAACATTAATGCCATTTCCTTTTGACATCAATGACAACTCATAGACAAGAAGCTAGGATCTCAAACCCAAAATTGCCAACAATCTCCCCCTTTGTCATTGATGGCAAACCATGCTTCTCAACAACACAGAAACTCAACATAAACAGCTCCCCCTGTCTTGAGGCTTTCCTCTTCACTTTGAAGCTCTCCCCCTTACTCATATCTCTCCCCCTTTGTCATCAATGGCAAAGGGTCACCTTTGGGGCTCGGGACTAAGAATGAGCCTCTTAGCTTAGTCCCTCCCCCACCTCTGATGAGGTGATTAATTCTGGGGTGGGAGTACAACTCCCAATTTCTCCCTTAGATACTCAAACGTATCTCTTGGAAGAGGTTTGGTGAAGATATCTGCAATCTGCTCTTTAGTAGACACATACTCTACCTTGAACTGCTTGTCTTGCACTTTCTCCCTTAGAAAGTGATACTTGATGGAAATATGCTTTGTCCTTGAGTGCATTACCGGATTTTTGGAAATACTTATGGCACTTGTATTATCACAAAGTATGGAGATGGGTTGTTCATGCTTGACTTTGAAATCCTCCAAGGTGGTTTTCATCCATAAAACCTATGTACACCCAGCCACTTGCTGCTATGTATTCAGCCTCTGCTGTAGATAAGGAAAGCGAAGGTTGTTTCTTACTTAGCCAAGAAACCAAACTCTTTCCCAGAAAGAATGCTCCACCACTAGTGCTTTTCCTGTCATCAATACTGCCTGCCCAATCTGCATCTGTATAAGTTGTGAGGGTGAAATCATCACCTTTGGGATACCAAAGCCCAAAGTCCATAGTGCCCTTTAGATATCTGAATATCCTCTTAACTGCTATAACATGAGAATATTTTGGAGCTGCCTGAAATCTTGCTACTAACCCAACTGCCTGCATGATATCTGGTCTAGTAGCTGTAATATATAATAAACTGCCAATCATAGATCTGTACAACCTACGATCTGCCGTTGGAGATTCATCATCTTTACTCATCTTGCACCACTGTAATCATTGGAGTACACCTTTGGTTTGCTGTCCATCATCCCAAATTTCTTCAACATTTCTTTGATATACTTTCCTTGAGAGAGAAATATACCATCCTTTGATTGAGCAATCTGAAGACCTAAAAAGAATGACAGCTCTCCAATCATAGACATCTCAAATTCCTTACTGCATGGTGTTAGCAAAAACTTTGCACATCTGAGTATTATTTCCCCCAAAAATAATATCATCAACATAGACAACCATAATCAACATATCATCATTTTCATTCTTAATATACAAATTGCTATCTGCCACGCCTTTCCTGAAGCCTTGCTCATGAAGATACCTGTCAAGTCTTGAGTACCAAGCCCTAGGTGCTTGCTTTAACCCATACAAGGCCTTTTTTAGTTTACACACATAGTCGACTGTTCGAGAGAGACACTCCTTCTAGCTATTCTATGTAGACTTCTTCTACCAACACCCCATTTAGAAAAGCTGACTTTACATCCATTTGATATACCTTGAATGATTTGAAGCTTGAAAGGGCCAAAAATATTACGATAGCTTCAAGGCGAGCAACGAGAGCAAACGTCTCTTCGAAATCAACACCTTCTACTTGAGCATAACCTTTGCGAGACTAACCTAGCTTTGTTTCGACAATCTTTCCATCCTCATTGAGTTTATTTCTGAATATCCATTTTGTGCCAATGACATTCTTGTCCTTAGGTCTTGGAACCAATTCCCAAGTTTCACTTTTCTCTATTTGATTTAGCTCTTCATCCATTGCTTTTACCCAAAACTTATCTGCACATGCTTCACTGAAATCTTTTGGCTCAATCCGAGATAATAATGAAACATTTGTAGAATCATGTGAAGGAATGACTCTTCTTCTTGTTTGCCTGCTATTTGGATCACCAATGATCAAATCTTTGGGATGATGTTTCTGAACATATCGTGAAGGAGTTTTGGGAAGTAGTTGTCTTTCCTCTTCTTCATCTGAAACCTCTCTGAATTCTTCTTGACAAATTTCATCACTGAGTTCCTTGAGTGGTTCTCTTATCCCTGTCTTTTCATCAAGCTGTTACATTTATGCTCTCTACAAGTGTATGAGTTCTTTTGTTGAAGCATCTGTAGGCCTTGCTTCTGTTGGAATATCCAAGAAAGATTCCCTCATCACACCTAGGATCAAACTTACCCAAATTCTGATCTTCCCTTCGGATGAAGCACTTACTCCCAAACACTTTGAAGTATTTTACTGTAGTTGGTCTTCCTTTCCACAACTCATAAGGAGTTTTATGATGATTGACTCTAAGTTGGGCCCTGGTGATAATGTAGACTATCATGCTGACTGCCTCTTTCCAAAAACCATCTAAAAGTTTTGACTCATTTAACATAGCTCTAGCCATATTTTCAATAGTTCTATTTTTCCTTTCAACTACTCCATTTTGTTGAGGAGTTCTTGCTTTTGAATATTCTCTTTTGATTCCTTGTTGCTCATAGTATTCCACAAATTCATTTGAAGTGAACTCTCCTCCTCTATCTGATCTTAAGCATTTGATTCTCTTGTCTAGTCTCATTTTCAATCATTTCTTTGAAAGCTTTAAATTTTTCAAAAGCTTTCTTTGAGAAAAGTAACCCAAGTCATTCTAGAATAATCATCTATAAACAACATGAAGTAGCTTTCTCCATGAATGCTTTGAGTTCTAGTAGGGCCACATAAATCAGTATGAATAAGATCCAATGGTTTTGAAGAAGTATACCCTTTTGATTTGAAACTGGTTATGGTCTATTTTCCATGTTGACAAGGACCGCAAATGATGTTATGGGGCCTTTTTATTTTGGGCAAGTCTCTAACTGCTTCCTTGTTACTAATATTGACAAGATTATCAAAGCTCAAATGCCCCAATATTTTATGCCATAACCAACTCTCATCTTCTTGAGTTAGAAAACACTTTTCCTTTTTTATCTCACTTAGCATGTAAAGATTGTTTGGAGTCCTTGTAGCACTAGCAATGAGTTTTCCATTTTTTTCTTTACTTATCTCACATCTATCCGAAAAGAAAGATACTATGTGCCCTTGATCACAAAGTTGACTCACACTTAGAAGATTATGTCTTAGGCCTTCTACATAAAGCACATTTTCTGTTTTGGATTTCCCATCCAAACTAAGAGTCCCTTTACCATAGATTTTAGCTGACCTGTTATCTCCAAAACTGACTGTTCCTCTGTTTGTTTCTTTTAAGACCAAAAACTTTTCCTTTTCACCAGTCATATGTTTTGAACAACCACTATCAAGATACCATTTTTCTACTTTGTCTTGAGCATGAAAAGCGGTTTGAACTATCATTGACTTAGATTTGATCTCATTTCTCTTTTTAGTGAACTCAAGGCTAGATCTATCCAAGCTGCACATCCTTGCTATATGCCCAAAATTCTTGCACTTGTAACACATGACATTTTTATTCATAAGAGGTGCAAAAGAGTTAACATTTTCCTTACTATGGCTATTCAAAGACTTATTGCAATGCATAGCTTTGTGACCAAATTTCTTGCAGGAAAAACAATAGCCATGGAAAGTATTATGTAACCTATTTTGATGCCTTGGATGATTGTTCTTCTTGTGACCAATTGGAATCCACCGCTCTTCAGGATGAAGATTGATCTTGCTCGAAGACCCTATTTCATGAATGGTGATACAATCCTTCTTTTGCTTTTCACACGGAGTATTCTATCTGAGAGCCAACTATTCCAACTTCACTCTAAGAGACATAACCTCTTCTTCTAGTTTCTCGCAATCAGCTTCCTTTCCTTTGAGAGCCTCTGTTAGAACCTGTTCAACCTTCTTCCCTTCTTCAGCTAGAATTTTGAAGTCTATAACACTTTGAGACAATTATGATCTTGCTATCTCTTCTTCATGACATTGATGCTTGAGAACAGAATTCTCTTCCCTAAATTTCTCAAGCTTTCTTAAAGCCAAGAAGAATTCACCTTTGAGATCGAACTCAACCTCTTCATCTCTTTCTAAATCTGTATGTTCCTATGATAGATCCTTCTCCAAGCTATTAGGCTCTTTCTGGAGAGACCGACTCTGATACCAATTGAAGAACATGGACTTATACTGAGAAGGGGGTGAACAGTATAAGACTTAACCAATTAATAATTTTAACTTTAGATAGCAGTGGCATCAACACAACATTAATCAAGACAGAAAGCATCACACATTGAAGACCCATTTTTAACGTGGTTCACCCAAAATGGTTGGGCTACGTCCACAAAAACTTTTCTCTAAAAGTTATCTCAAAGTTCTTTGGGAATCCTTCCCAATTACAATGTTTATGAGCCTCGGCCCAAAGGAGATACCTTCCCCTCTGCTCTAGAAATGATCCCTCAGAAGATCAACTGCCTCTACCTCTTGCCAGCACGTGGAACTCCTTTCCACCGAAGACCTCCTATCCTCAATGCTTAGCCTAAGAGACCTCTGCCTTCTATGATCACGTCCACAGTAGCTCAGCAACTTGTACCAAACACAGTCAGTCGGTCTAGTACAAGTCTTCCTCTATCTATCAGATCTATCCAACTCTTGAACAAATCAATCCTCTGCATACAAGCCTTCTCAAAGACTTGCCAACTATCCTCAGGTTCTTCTCATAGAACCAATGCACCTCTATCCTCAAGTTCTCTGATAGAACTATCAAACTCAGCTCACAAGTCCTCTGCTAGGACCTGTCCAAATCTGCTCACAAGTCCCCACCGAAACCTATCCAAAAACTGCTCACAAGTCCCCATCGAAACCTATCCAAAACTGCTCACAAGTCCCCACTGGAACCTATCCAAAAACTCAACAAGCTCACCAAGAAAAACTTTCTTAGTAGGAAATCACAAAGTGAATTGTTAGAGACCCAATGTGATTTGTCAAACTCATAGAAGCATAAAGAGAATTTTTAGAGACTCAATATGTTCTATACTCAAATCCCAATCTCAAAACTCAACTCAAATCAACTCAGCTCAATCTCAATCTCAAATCTAAAAACTCAACTCAATATCTGAAATGGATAGGATAGAATGTTTTCTTTCAAGAACATGAAACCCCAACAATTGCCAACTATGCAAAGAATCACATAACAATGATACTCATGTTCTTTTCACCATCAATTAGGGTTTCAACAACAATGCTCATCAAACAAGGTTTAGTCAACCAACACCATTCAACTCAACATCAACCTTGAAGCATTCAACCAATCATCACAAGAAAAGGAAACAAGTAGAAATCCTTTTCCCTCCAAAGATATTTGAACAAAAATAGCCACCAACACAATATCACCAAATGCAAAGAATAACTTGCTCAAATCAACTCAATGGAGTAAGCCCAATATCATGAATCAAGTAAAGCAATAACTTGATCAAACAACCTCTATGGAAGCAACTCAACCATCAAACTCAAAACAGCCAACCAAGGGTTCCACCAACTCAATGCAAGTAGCTAGACTCACAAATATAAACCCTAGTGCACAAAGCTTCCACTATCTCAAACCAAAAATTATGCATTCACCAAAAACTCTCCTTAAGGATAACAATGCATAAGTAGTCTTCAACAAACCAGAAAATAGGATTTACACCTAGCCAAAGGATACCTAGTAGAATACCTTTTCACTCCAACCTTATTTCAGAAAACATACACCAATCATACTCATAAGAAGAATGTGCCCATACCTTATTGGAGTAGAAGATAATTGAACCTTCAAGTTGTCACCACACACAACTCTCAAACTTATAAATCGCTGTCCAAGAAACTCCGAATTTCGTGGCATAAAGACGTTTTAATAAAAACGTGTGTTACTCTAGCAAAGCACCCCCGCGAGACTCGAAACGGTGACCTCCGCCAATGCAGCGCCCAACAGCAGCCTTCGCTGCCACTAGCCCACGTGGGCTACGAAGTTCACAAGTGAACTTCCCTCCACTTCACCCTCGAAAAAAAACTCCCGAAGACTTTTCAACCGCACGTGCTTCTAAGTCTTCCTTCGATCGCAACGAATACAGAGCACAAACACCGCAAATTGCATTCGAGGAATTTCGAATTAATTAGCCTTCCAACCTTAGGAGTTGGAGAATAAATAGTCTCTTCGAAGACACCTTGACGTCGGCGAAAATAAAGACCATTTCGAAATTAATCAAAAGTCTTTTCAAAAAGGGTTTAAAAACCCTTAAATAATTTTAATAAATTAAGAATAAAAAAAGGTTTAAAAACCTTTAAGTATTTTTAATAAATTAAAAATAATTTCTCCCTTAATTAATTAAATAATTAATTAATTAAAACCTTGAAGGGTTTTAAATAATAATTAAATAAATAATAAAGAGAACCTCCATTGGTTTTAATAAAAACCATTTAACTTGGTTTTAATAAAAACCGGTTTGGTTTTAATGAAAAACCCTTGCCAATGGAATCTCTCCGGATTCTCTTAAAAATATTCTCTTGGAATCTTCCACCTTTGAAGCCAACACATCCTCTTAACATTAATGCCATTTCCTTTTGACATCAATGACAACTCATAGACAAGAAGCTAGGATCTCAAACCCAAAATTGCCAACAATTTTCTCCTTTACAATTGCCACCAAATTCTCCTAATATTTATAACAATAAATGGTGTTAGGCTTTCTATCAATCACTCCTTGTTTTTAGTATTCTCAAATCCTTGGTAATGTTGTTTGCTTTTGGCTTTGGTAGCTTCTTTATTTTGGTGCTCAGATTCTACTCTCCAATGTTACACATTTCCTTGAGTAACACTTTCTTCTATGGTGCTCTATCTTCCTATTTTAACAATTATGGTGGTTCTTCTCCATAATGGTGGCCCCTTATTTAAGATGGTGGTGCTTCCTCTTGAGATTGGTGGTTCTTCTATTCTTGGCTACTGGTCCATTCACCTTCCAATGTTGGGGCACTCAAATTCACTTTTGTACCTTCATTTTTTATTTTCCTTCAAGTGATTCTTCGATGGGGCAAGTAAAAAAAATGTTTGGATTCCCCAAATGACACATAATTTCTATGTTCTCCAAAAAAAATCCTTTGTAGCAATGCTTCCTCTTAACCTTGATGGCTCCTCCTTGAAATCAATGGTTCTTCCTTGAGTAACACTAGTAGCTTCAACTTGTCATTCAACAATGTTTGGGATCCCTTGTTTGTGATTAGTTTACTTTCAATTTGTTGCACTTTATTTCAAACTTTCTTGGCTCTTTGCTTGGTGGTTTCTTCTTTGGTGACTCCAAGATTTTAATTTGTGCCAAAACATTTACCTTTTGGATAGTATATTGTATTAAAATTTTGCTAAATAATATTGGATTTTTGGCTATCAAAAAATGAGGAGTTGATATTTTATCTTTTCTAACTTTTCCTTTCTGTCTTGCAGGTTCTGATCCCTTGTGAATGCTATCTTATTTGATATTTGAATATATAAACTTGAGACCTTTCCTTTTGCTACTTTAAAACTCAAATATGGTGTTTTAAAAAAGCCTAAAATAATACTTGTTTAAAAAAATTTAATAATACCAATTTCTAAACCTGTATACCAAGCTTTCTTGGTGATTTGGTTCACCTATTTTTTGCCCCGAATTTGTAAATTTTGTAGCTCTCCTTTCTGATGCACCTTGTCGGAGCCATAACTTGTGAACCGTACGCCCGTTGGCCTTGAAATTTAACAGGTGGTTCTGCGTGCGTGTTCTGCATCAAGTGAATCTTTGATTGGCCTGACTCTCCAAAAAACATGTTTTCGGGACCTAACTCCTCCATCTAGTTTCCCAAAATTAGCTTTTAGAATAGGTTCCCGGGTTTTTTGGGTTTTTTTGCATGTTAGAGTTTTATTATCTTTTGTTATACCTTAAGTTGAGACCTATTATTTTAAATTAAGGTTCGTTATTGTAAGAGGGATGTGTGCACCAAATTTGGGTGCAATCCGACTCATTTCTATTTTTAGTAGTTTTTAGAAAAAAGATCTATTTTTAGCAGTTTTTAGAAAAAAGATGTTTTAGGGTTTCTTTAGGGTTTCTTTGGTTTTCGGTTGCTATATGATGGATTGTAATATTTTGGAGAAGGGGTGTGAATTCAGGAATGAGAAGAATATCGATTTGCAGGTTTCTTCCATTATATTGCATTTGTGTTATGTGATTGGAGTCCATTTTGTTGGTCTCTTGTAGCTGAGTTTACACCAATTGGTATCAGAGCGGGTGTGATCTCGCTAGTGAAGGGAAGATGCCACCTAGAAGATATGCCCAGATGAATAGGAAGATCAAGGATCTGAATGCAGAAATAGCATGGCTGACTGGTGTGATTGATCGCATGGGAGAGAGACATCCCAGGGCACGTGCAGATCAAGGATCTGATGATGAAAACGTACCTGAGGAACGTGGATCTGAGGTCCACGCAGAAGCAGAACTAGAGGGCCCAGAGGAAGAAGGGCATGGTTTTGAAAATCGGTTGATACGAGCTCTAGAGGGGCTTAAGGGGAATCGATATGGGATCAAGATCGAGGTTCTCGAGTATGCTTGTGGGTTGAAACCAGAGGAGTTGATCGATTGGATCAATAGCCTAGAAAAATATTTTGAATGGAGTAACCTTGCTGAAGAGAAGAAGGTTAAGCTCGCATGCACAAAGTTGAAGGGACATGCATTGATTTGGTGGGATCATTTACAGACTACACGATAGAGGAATGGAAAGGAAAATATCAGGGATTGGATAAATATGAAGAAGAAGTTATAGGAAAAATTTATACCTGTTGACTACTCCCAAACCCTATTTCATAGATTTCAGAATCTCCGACAGAAGGATCAAAGCATTGAGGACTATACTAATGAATTCTACAAGCTATCCATTCGAGTGGAGCACAATGAGATGGAGGACCAAAGGGCTGCCAGGTATGTAAATGGCCTAAGTTTTGTTGTCCAAGATGAGATGAGCATGCATCACACTCTTACAGTGGAGGATGCATATCAAATGGCCCTCAAGGCAGAGGAGAAATTGAAAAGGGTTAATAGAAGAGGCAAGAAGGGATTCACACCCTCTTTAGGTCGGGGTCGAAGTGGATCTAATTTTCTCAAGGGAGAATCCTCAATACCTGCTAAACAAGAAGAAGATGGGCAGAATCTGAGAGGAAGAGGATACCAACGAGGTAGAGGTTACGGTGGTGGATGAAATGGGAATGATCCAAGAAGGTCGTATACCTATTATGGATGTGGTGAGGAGGGGCACAGAGCATTTGAGTGTCCCCAACGTGATGTCCAAGAAAGGGGTCAAGGAGGACAAGGAAGGGTCAATCTGGTTGAGATGGAAGAGCAGGATGAGGATGAAGTTGTTGTTGACATGGGGGAAGCACTTATGATAAGGAGGATGCTGATTGTTCCTAAGAAAGAGAAGGTGTAGAGCAAAGCGAAGGGGCAGACCATAGATGGTGATGATTCTGGGCTGTGAACGAACATCTTTCGAACAAGGTGTACATCAGGAGGGAAGGTATGTAACATTGTCATTGATGGTGGTAGCTGTGAGAATATGGTGTCAAATGTCATGGTTGATAAAATGAACCTGGAATGCAAAAAGCATCCTTATCCATATCGCATCTCATGGGTTAAGAAGGGGAATGAGGTAACAATAGATCAGAGGTGTTTAATTAAATTTTCAATTGGGAGCACTTACAAGGATGAAGTGTGGTGTGATGTGATCCCGATGGATGCATGTCACATTCTGTTGGGAAGACCTTGGCAGTACGATAGGGATACTAACCATAATGGGAGAAATAATACTTACACATTCTGGAAGGATGGTGTAAAGGTAGTTCTTGTACCTCTAAAGGAGGATGGGCCGAGTGAGAGCTTGTTGATGATGAAGGAGTTTCTTGCAGAGATCAAGGATGCTAGCTTTTGTTATGCCTTAACAGCTAGGAAGCTAGAAATAGAGGAAGTGGTTATGCCTACAACAACTAAGTTGCTAAGTGAATATAAATATGTCACACCAAAGGAGTTACCGGATGGGCTACCACCAAAGAGGGATATCCAACATCACATGGATTTGATTCCAGGATCAACGCTCCCAAATCAGGCAGCTTATCGGTTGAACCCAACACAGAATGTAGAGTTGAGTAGGCAAGTGACAGAGTTGATAAAGAAGGGATTAGTTAGGGAGAGTATGAGTCCATGTGCGACTCCAGCATTGCTGACACCAAAGAAATATGGTGACTGGTGGATGTGTGTGGATAGTAGAGCCATAAACAAGATCACAATAAAATATCGGTATCCTATGTCGAGAGTGGATGACATGATGGATGGATTGGCTGGAGCTAAATACTTTAGTAAAATTGATCTATGGAGTGGCTACTACCAGATCAGAATTAGAGAAGGGGATGAATGGAAGACAACTTTTAAGACAAAATATGGGTTGTACGAGTGGATGGTGATGCCATTTGGGTTGTCTAATGCACCCAGTACATTTATGCGGTTGATGAACAGAGTACTACGGGAATATAATGGTAAGTTTGTGGTTGTGTATTTTGATGATATTTTGATTTATAGTAAAAGTGAAGAGGAGCATTTGTTACACCTGAAATTAGTGTTAGACGTGCTCCGAAAGGAGAAATTGTATGTCAACCTGAAGAAATGTAGATTTCTTCAGGATAGTTTAGTGTTTTTAGGATTTGTAATCTCAAGAGATGGCATGAGGATGGATGACGAGAAAGTGAAGGTGATTCTGGAATGGCCTCTTCCATGAACTATAATAGAAGTAAGGAGCTTTCATGGCCTAGCTACCTTTTATAGAAAGTTCATCAGGAACTTCAGTAGTATAGCTGCCCCTATAACCGAGTGCACGAAGGGGAAAGAGTTTGTATGGACTATGGCAGCAACAAAGAGTTTTGAACTCTTGAAGAAGAAGGTGTCGGAAGACCCTGTTCTAGTGTTACCATATTTTAGTAAGGTGTTTGAGGTTGATTGTGATGCCTCATTTGTTGGAATTGGTGGTGTCTTAAGTCAAGAGGGCCGACCTATAGCATTTTTAGTGAGAAGCTGAATGATGCAAGAAAGAATTATTCTACATATGATGTGGAATTTTATGCAATTGTGCAAGCATTGCAACATTGGAGGCACTACTTACTCTCAAAGGAGTTTGTGTTGTTTACTGATCATGAAGCATTGAGGTATGTCAACTCTCAAAAAAGTTAAATAGTAGGCATGCCAAATGGGTTTCATTTTTGCAACAGTATACATTTGTCCTGAAGCACAAGTCGGGAAAACAAAATAAGGTTGTTGATGCATTGAGTAGGAGAGTCGTGTTGTTGACCACTATGGAGAATGAAGTGGTAGGATTTGAGGGGATTAAATATCTGTATGAATCTGATGCAGATTTTGGGAATATTGTGCAACAGTGTAAAAGTGCGATAGAGGGTGAGTCCCATACTATTTTTGAAGAGTATTTTTTATAGAATGGTTACTTGTTTAAGGGTAATCGATTATGCATTCCCAATGGCTCTATGAGAGAGAACATCTTGAGGGAATTACATAGTGGGGGTTTGGATGGTCATTTTGGAGTAGCCAAAACTACCACTCTTGTAGAGGAGAAGTACTATTGGCCAAAAATGAAGAGAGACATAATCAGGTTTGTCTCTAGATGCAGAGTATGTCAAATGGCTAAGGGCCATGCACAAAATACAAGGTTGTATATGCCATTGCCAGTTCCTACAGGACCATGGACCGATCTGAGTATGGATTTCGTGTTGGGGTTGCCCAAGACACAGAGGGGTAAGGATTCAGTTTTTGTTGTGGTAGACAAATTTTCAAAAATGGTGCATTTCATTGCTTTCCAGAAAACTAATGATGCAACTAGGATTGTAGTCTTATTCTTTGATGAGATTGTGCGGTTGCATGGTGTTCCAAAGACTATTACTTTTGATCGGGATACTAAGTTCTTGAGTCACTTTTGGAGGACATTGTGGAAAAATTTGAACACCAGGCTGTAGTTCAGTAGTGCTTACCACCCACAGACCGATGGGAAAATAGAGGTAGTGAACAGAAGCTTGGGAAACCTCTTACGGTGCATAGTTGGAGAAAAACCAAAACAATGGGATTTAGCCTTGTCACAAGCCGAATTTGCATACAACAGTTCAGTGAACAGGTCGACAAGTAAATCTCCTTTTCAAATTATTTATGGTCAAAATCCTAGAGGTGTATTAGATTTGGTTGAGTTACCAATTGGAGAGCAAGTTAGTGATGATGTAGAAGCATTTGCTGAGCATATCCAAAAAGTGCAAGAGTCAGTGAGGGAAAAATTGCAGAGTAGTAATGCTCACTACAAAGAGTCTGTTGATGCACACAGAAGGGTGAAAGTGTTTGAAGAGGGTGATATGGTCATGGTTCATCTTAGGAAGGAAATATTTCCTAAGGGGACGTATAACAAACTAAAACTTAAGAAAATTGGGCCATGCAAGATTTTGAAGAAGATCAATGATAATGCCTATAAAGTGGAGCTGCCCGATGAATTTGATATTTCACCTATTTTTAATGTTTTTGATTTATTTTAGTATCCTGGTACTATCGAGGATGGTGAATTATAGGAGACAGTAAATTGGGCATGACAGATGCCTAAGAAGAAAAAATATAGAGTTGCACAGGTGCTCGATAAGAAGGTGATCACCACCAGACATGGGAGCTACAACAGATACCTGGTTCAGTGGGAAGGATTACCACAGTCAGATAACACTTGGGTTTTAGAGTCAGAGCTAAAGAAAATTGATAACCAGAAGCTACAGGATTTCAATTCAGATGAACTCGCAGGAGCTGAGTTCTTTTTCACCAGAGGAGAATGATGCACCTTGTCGGAGCCATAACTTGTGAACCGTACGCCCGTTGGCCTTGAAATTTAACAGGTGGTTCTGCATGCATGTTCTGCATCAGGAAAATCTTTTATTGGCCTGAATCTCCAAAAAACATGTTTTTGGGACCTAACTCCTCCATCTAGTTTCCCAAAATTAGCTTTTAGAATAGGTTCCTAGGTTTTTTGGGTTTTTTTGCATGTTAGAGTTTTATTATCTTTTGTTATACCTTAAGTTGAGACCTATTATTTTAAATTAAGGTTCATTATTGTAAGAGGGATGTGTGCACCGAATTTGGGCGCAATCCGACTCATTTCTATTTTTAGCAGTTTTTAGAAAAAAGATCTATTTTTAGCAGTTTTTAGAAAAAAGACGTTTTTAGGGTTTCTTTGGTTTTTGGTTGCTATATGATGGATTGTAATATTTTGGAGAAGGGGTGTGAATTCAGGAATGAGAAGAATATCGATTTGCAGGTTTCTTCCATTATATTGCATTTGTGTTATGTGATTGGAGTCCATTTTGTTGGTCTCTTGTAGCTGAGTTTACACCACTTTCTACTTAATTGTTGCCTCAAAATTGTTAATTTTACAACTCTAATTTCTGCCCAGATTTTCTTAATTTGCTACCTTATTTTACTTCCAAATTCTCCTTCAATTTTTTGTTCAAGGGCACTTCAAAATCTGCCAAACTCTTCTCCAAAATGTGACTTTATGTCACCTTTAATTTTCTATCATGCGACTCTTCAACTTATGCTATGAAAATCAACGATTTTCTCCTTTTCAAATCAGCCTTCAAGCCTTTAATGATAGTGATAAAATTTCTTAAATTGGTGGCCTCTTCTACCTTATTTCTCCTCCTTATCTCTGAGTTGAATTTTGACTTCAAATTGGCCTATTTATTGACCTCCTTCTCAAGAATCTAAATGTCTAGAGGTCTAAAATAATCCTTTCCAAAATTTGATAAAATTCTTTCCAAATCCTTCTTCCTTTTGGGCTTGTTTTTGGATGGAGATAATTGTCCCAAATTCTTCTTTTTAGGATCTACTCCTTGTAATATTCTCCCTTGAGCTTTCTTCAAATATTCTCCAATGACCACTTATTCAATTTATTCAATAGGGTTGCTCTAACCTTTTTCTTCTTTATCCTTACAAATTTTCTTGAAATATCTTCTTTTGGGTCTTCAAATTTTGCAACTTCTCAAATATTTAATAGGAATTTTCCTAGTCCTTCTCTATCTTCAATATTCAATCTTCTATCTTCCAAATCTGGAAGTTCTTCAATGAGACATCTCTCTTGGATCTTCTCCTCAATCTACAGTATTTAATATTCTATATCCAATGGGGATATTTTCCTTGAGTATCCTCTTTCTTCAATATTCAATAGGACTCCTTTGTCCTCTTTCTCTCTTCTCAATCTTCAATCTTCAATGATGACTTCTATTGAGTCTCTTCTATCTTCAATTTTCTATTTTTATGCAACAAAAAACTAATCCCTACACGAGGAAATCACATAGAATTTTAAGTAATTGAAGATGGTATTTTTTTCTATACATTGTAGGAAGCTTCTCAACTTCTGAGAACTAATTTTTTACAAGAAAAAAATTTAGATAGTAGCAAGCAAATCCATGCAAAACTCTAGATCTCTATAAGTCAATAAGCATCACTAGTTATCCTTAAATCTAGTGGAAAAGAGATCTATGTTGAGTCCTAGTCTTCAAGAGTTTTCCTGCAACCCTGTGGAAATACTCTAGCCAAAAAGCAATTCTTAATTTTTTTAAAATGAGATCTCCCTATCTCCTCTCAATCTCTCTTGTGTCTCTCTCTATATCCTATCAATCTACCTTGAGCTCTAATACCACTATTATCTTTTGATGCTATATTTAAGGAAATTCAACCATAAGGACAAAATAAGCATGCAGTATTAAGTATATTATAATGGAAATATACTAAGCAAGAAAAAATCATAAGAAACTTTTGCAATAACTCATAAAATTACCATTAATGAAATCTCACGTAAATAAGAGAGGAACAACGAGCATAGGACAACTGCAGAGCTAGGGCTTCGACTAGTAGAGTAGCAGAAGGATGAAACCAGTAGTCACCAACAGCCTAATAGTGGAGCACCAGTCTCCAAGTGCACGGAGGGAGGAGATGTCGATGGGTGAGAAGTCATCTATAGGGGATCTCAGGAGTAGCTACGGTTCGTGTCTTGGGCAAAGTGGAGTAATCGAAGGGCACTAGGGATCCAGAGGTGTGAAAGCGTTCAGACCCATTGAAGAAGACCGAGCTGTTGACAGGGTCAGTCAAGGTAAGGACCCACCAGACAAAGGGGGTGGTGGGGCTCAAAAGTCTTATGCCCAGGAAACAGCCTCAGAAACCCTAAACAGGTTTTTTACCAAAGAGTTGTTTCTGGTTGGGGATGAGCTAGACATATTGATGGAAGTTTTTTCAATCTTCATGGAGTTTGAGAAATTTACCCTCATAGGCAAATTCATTGGCAGTCGTCCTAACATGGAAACTATTTGAAAGTGGGCAGCAAGCAAATGGAGGACTTCTGGTCATATGGAGCTGGCGGCCCTATCCCGAGGTTTTTTTGCCATTAGACTGAACAATAAGGAGGATTATTGTAAAATTTTGGCTGGTGGGCCATGTTTTTTGGGCCGTAGAAGTTTATTCCTTAGGAAGTGGGACATGGATTTCAGTCTTGATACCCAGAACATCAACATTACCCAAATATGGGTTAGGCTCCTGAATCTTCCCCTCTTTGGCTGGCATGAAAATTTCATAAGGGGTATTGCGTGCTCCATTGGGGAGTTGGTTCACCATTGACCCACCCACCCGAGCTCAAACAAGGTTTGTCCAAGATCGTTTTTGTGTTCTGGTAGATTTGGAGGTAGAACTCCCAAATTTCATCACTCTTCAGTCTAGAGGTACCTTTCTTCATAAACAAGCTATTGTCTATGAAAATAGACCAGCTTTCTACCCCTAGTGTTGGTCCCAAGGGCACCTCCAATCCCAGTGTCCTCTTCAAAAATTGGGTAAGCAAAAGCATGAAAACAACAACCCCCTGGAGCATGGGGCGAAGCAGTCAAATATTCCATATGTGAAGGGTCATGAATATCCAGGCCCCTCTAGAGTCTACATTGAACTCTTTCAACCTGAAGAGAATCCCACTCTCCAATTGGATCCTGAGCAATTTGAGGTTGATAATCAGCAAGGAGCAGACTCCCACTTGGAAAGTGAATGATGAGCAAGGTGCAACCAAAGTATTGTCATTGTTGTCAACACAGTCAGGTTGATCAGTTGATGGAATGGATAGGAGTTGATTGATGAGCAAGGTGATGGACATGAGTTTATTGATGAGCAAGGTGTAGCAAAAGTATTGTCATTGTTGTCAACACAGACAGATAGATTAGTTGATGCAGATGAAGCAGGATCAGTTGATGTAGTTGAAGCAGTGGATAGGAGTTCAAAGATCAGTCAGATCATGTACAGTGAAATTCCAAGAAAATAGAAGTGACCCAGATCCAAAAAATCCAAGAAAAAGACAAGTAAGAAAACTATCGCGATATCGCAACATGTTTTCTGTTGCGATATCGCGACAGGTTGAGAAGTTAGAAAGCGGAAAGAAAAATGTCGTGATTTCATGACATGTCAAAGGAGAGAGAAGGCGCAAAGAAAATTGTCATGATTTCATGACATGGACGAGGAGAGAGAAGGCGCAAAGAAAATTGTCACAATTTCGTGACATGTCGGAGGAGAGAGAAGGCACAAAGAAAATTGTTGTGATTTCATGACATGAACAAGGAAAGAGAAGGCGCAAGAAAATATGTCGTGATTTCACGACATGTTGCAGGCAAAGAAGCCAAGTGGAAAAACTGTCACGATTTCGCTACATGTTGGAAGCAAAGGAGGCAAGCAAGAAAACTATCGCAATTTCGTGACATGTACAGAGAAAAAGCACCAAGGAACAAGTGTAGCGATTTCACTACATGTTGAAGTTTTGCAGGCCGAAGCAAAGTTGGAAGTGCAAGGAACAGAGGTGTAGCGATTTCGCTACATGTTGGATTTTCGGAGGCCGAAGCAAAAGAAAGTGCAAAGGGAAAAAGGTGTAGCGATTTCGCTACATGTTGGATTTTTGGAGGCCAAAGCAAAAGAAAGTGCAAAGGGAAAAAGGTGTAGCGATTTTGCTACATGTTGGATTTTCAAAGGTCAAAGCAAAAGAAAGTGCAAAGGGAAAAAGGTGTAGTGATTTCGCTACATGTTGGATTTTCGCGAGTGAAAGGCAAAGAAAAGTGCTAAGGAGAAAAAGTGTCACGATTTCATGACAGGGTCAAAGAGGAGTGCAAGGAAGAGAAAGATGTCGCGATTTTGTGACATGTTCCATTTTCGCGAGCGGAAGGAAGAAAAGGCACAAGGAAGAGAGAGATGTCGCGATTTTGCAACATGTTCCATTTTTGCAAGAGAAAGGTAGAAAAGGCACAAGGCAGTGAAGATGTCGTGATTTTGCGACATGTCTAGTTTTTGCTAATGCAAGCCAAGAAGAGTAGCGAGAAGGCAAATGCGTCACGATTTTGTGACATGTCTGG
Organism: Wollemia nobilis; assembly: GCA_028583015.1. Classification (NCBI taxonomy): domain Eukaryota; kingdom Viridiplantae; phylum Streptophyta; class Pinopsida; order Araucariales; family Araucariaceae; genus Wollemia; species Wollemia nobilis. The sequence goes on from JAQPPZ010015032.1 coordinate 12,021,017, forward strand.
TTTTCACTAGTGCAAGCCAAGAAGAGTAGCGAGAAGGCAAATGTGTCACAATTTTGTGACATGTCTGGTTTTCTTGGTTGCAAGCTAAGAAGAGAATAAGGAGGCAAAAAATGTCACAATATCATGACATGTCTTGTTTTCACGGGTAAAAGGCGAAGAAGGGCAGAAAGAGATAGAAGTGTCACAATATCCTGACAAGTCACAACTACACATTGAACAGGCAGTTAACTGAAACAAAATGATAGTTAAAGGGGCAGTTGTAGAAGAAAAACATGCAGCCAATTTTAGAAGAGTCAACTGGAGTAAAAGCGATAGTTACGAGTGCAATTTCAGTTAGAATTCATGCAGCTTTTTAAAGAATAGTCGTAGAAGGAGAAATCGAACAGTCGCATAAATAGAGTCGTAACATGCAACATGTTTGACAAAAGGCCTACTCTATAATTAGACAAAAGCAGTTACATTTAGAAAGTGATACAACTGACAAGTGGTGCATGAGAAATATTAAAAGCAGTTACAGTTGACAAGTGGCGAAAAATATTTTTTTTTAAAGAAACAGTTACGGGTTGCATGCGAATTTATGAAAGCTAAAAATAGAGACTTTCATGCTATAAAAACAGGTTTGTGTGAAGAATATTATTGCCGCTATTATTATGAAAAGTGCTATCGTAAGAGCTGTAAAAGAGTGTATGCTTCCTTGAGATTGATTTGAGTTAAGATAGACCAGTGAGGGTCTTGTAATACAGAAGGCATTTTTATGTCAATCAAAATTTAAAATAGAAATCCAAGTTGGTGCTTGGAATCAGGGGTTGGTGCTCCTTCCAGTTGGTGCTGGTAAATTAATTGTAAAGTTGGTGCTTTGCAATGGCTGGATTTGGATGGGAGTCCAAACAGTCTAGTTTGAGGAGTAGCCAAAACTGGTGAACCTCGTTACATCTTGTGTTATGTGATGCTCTCTTGTGATACTTGCTATTTCTGGTTTTAAGCTTTCCTTGCTTTGGCTTTAAGAGTTAAAGTTTTAAGTTTTAAATAACTACACTAATTCACCCCCCCTCTCAGTGCCATTATAAGACTAACAATTGGTATCAGAGCCAGGTTCCCAGTTTTTGACTAAATCAGTCAGGGTTGATCTTTGATTAGCACACAATGGCTAAAAGGAACAGATCCTCCTCCAAAAAGTCATCTCAGCCAGTTTCAGTTCTTATGGGAGAGAAAACTGAACTAGAGAAGGTAGAAGAAGTGAACACTGAAGAAGAACAGGAATATGATGAAAACCTTGAGGCTGAGGCTGAAGTAAATCTACGAGGTGAGTTGATTACTGCACTTGAAGAGTTGGGTTTAGAAAGGAAAAAGAACAAAAGATTGTCCAAGAAGTTAGAAGAATATGGGGATGAGATTGAAGATCTCTTCCTACAAGTTCAAAAGGCCAAGAAATCAAAAGAAGCCTTAAAGACACATCTAGATGTTGTATGCAGCACAAGTAAAGAGTAATCTAACAAAGTTATTGTTGATCTTAAGCTGCAGGTAGAACAATACAAAAGGATTGAAGATATTCTCAAGTCTCAAATCAATGAGAAAGAGACTGTTTGTTGCCAACAAGAAGAAGATATTGTTTCATTGAAGAAACAACTAGAAGAGGCCAATGTAAATCTCAAATTTGAGAAGAGCACAGAGTTGCTAAATACAATGATAAAGCAACAAAGAAGCACCACAGCTAAGTTTGGTCTTGGATATGAAGCTGAACAACCTTCATCTTCCAAAAATGCAGAGAAGAAGAAGCACACTGCTGAAGTATCAAAGCGAGAAAAGTTTGAAGTTGAACAACCCTCATCTTCCAAAAATGTAGAGAAGAAGAAGCACACTGCTGAAGGATCAAAGCAAGAAAAGTCTGAAGCTGAACAACCCTCATCTTCCAAATATGCAGAGAAGAAGAAGTTCAAGGTTGAAGCTAAATCTTCAAAAGGAAGAAAGCATCAAAGAAGATCTACAACAAAGCAACCACAACAAAAGAGGTTCTCTCACTCTCACTCTTTTAATAATAATGCTTTTAATGGCTATTGTTCTAAATGCAACTGCTATGGTCATAAGGCATTTTATTATGGACAGAATAATAGATCAAAGAGTTATGCTGATAAAAACACATTTGCTTTCTTGAGTGAACACCCTGTGCAATGTTTTAAATGTAATGGCCATGGGCACATAGCAAGGTTTTGTCCAAGCATTTCTGTATCCAATCTAAGGCCAGACCATAGATTTCATCAGACACACAGAATGCAATACAGACAGGAAATAAAACATGTGAAATGTTTTAAATGTAATGGTCAAGGGCACATAGCAAGGTTCTGTCCAAGCACTTATGTATCTAATCTAAGGCAAAACCCTAGATTTCATCAGATGCAAAGAATGCAATATAGACAGAGAATAAATCATGTGCATAGAAGAAAGGAAAATAATCATACTTCAAGAATGCACAAGAGACAACCCTGCAAGAGAAATGTTCAAGTTCATGAACAGGGGCAAAATAGGGATGTAGTTGAAAAACTCAAGCCCAAGTTCAGGAAAGTCTGGAGAAATACAGAAGAAAGGAATTCGTGTCTCCTTGGACGGAAGGAGATTACTCCTCTTCTACATTAAGCAGCTCCAGGTGGCACATCCTCAGGGGGAGCAATCTTAAAATATTATTTTAATGCTCCTATGTATTTGGCCGGTTTTCTGAGGATGAAAGGTAAGCAGTCGGGTTATTGTTGTATAGCAGTTAAAGTGTGTTGTCAGTTCATGTAGTTGTTTTTGGAGGTGTCGTGAAGTGTGCTATTTAATTTGAAGAGTTGTCACAATTGGTAGTGTTGAGATATGTCACTGTTGTACTGTTGATAATTCTTCCACCACTGTTCATAGCTACGGATCATAACAGTTCAAATTTTTTTTTTAATGAAAGAATGTGTGTTTGCCCTAGCTGCATATACATGTTTTGAGCAGTGTGTATTTGTTTTACACTTTGAGGTAAATATTGTTAGATATTTCTTATCGCCTTGGTAATATTATTTAATTCACAGATAGTTCGGTTTAACTGTTGATAAAATTTCAATCCGAGGTTAAGAAGTTGAGGTTGAGTAAGGGGTTCTATGGTTGGCCATAAAGTGTTTGTCAAAATGTCTTCTCCTGATTTGCATAGTTAAAAGTAAAGTGTGATCTGCAGTATCTGTAGAAAACTCAGATCAGGTTTTAAATATAAAAAGGAATCTGGTTGTGCTGCAGTACATTTTTTAATGCTTGCACTAAAGTTGGCAGTAAATTTGCAGAGTTGGTACAAGTGTGAGTCACTTATCAATTTTGTTGAAAGATGTGAAATCTGCATGTTGAATGGGAAGACTGAAGTAGAGGTTTATAATGAGCAGCCAGATGATTTCCAGCCTAGTGATGAATGGTTGAACTGCTTTCTTAAAGGTTGTTTTGATCAAGTTAATGCTTTACTTGATACATGATTTGGGCTTACTCCATTGAGATTGTTTTGAGCAAGTTATTCTGTGCTTTGGTGTTTTTTTTGGTGGCTGTTTTGTTCAAATACCTTGGAAGGAAAAGGATGTCTATTAGTTTCCTTTTCATGTAGTGATTAGTTGAATACCTCAAGGTTAATATTGTGTTGAGTGAAGAAGCGTTGGGCAGAGGTGCCAAATTTGACCCATGTTGTGGGCAATTTTGTCTTGGTCATGATGCACGAGGATAGCAGCAATGAAAGCGCTTTAGCATTTGTGGTGGTGTTATTCACTTTCCCCAAAGGTTGGAGAACTAAGATTGGCCAAGGTATATCTCTTATTATTTGCTTGGAGTATTTTGAGTTGACTTGGCAAATATAATTGATGGAGGTATAAGGTTAAGTTGTCATATTTTGCTTTGACATTATTTTATTGGCATGTTATGGTGGTTGTGTTTAAATAAGTGGAGCTAAAAGGTGTAGTAAAGGAAGTTTATATTACTGCTCATTTATTTCTATTCTAACCCTAACTTGGTTGGAATTTTGAGAGTTGTGTGTGGTGACAGCTTGAAGGTTCAATTATCTTCTACTCCAATAAGGTATGGGCACATTCTTCTTATGAGTATGATTGGTGTATGTTTTTCTGAAATAAGGTTGGAGTGAAAAGGTATTCTACTAGGTATCCTTTGGCTAGGTGTTAATCCTATTTTCTGGTTTATTGAAGACTACTTATGCATTGTTATCCTTAAGGAGAGTTTTTGGTGAATGCATAATTTTTGGTTTGAGATAGTGGAAGCTTTGTGCACTAGGGTTTATATTTGTGAGTCTAGCTACTTGCATTGAGTTGGTGGAACCCTTGGTTGGTTGTTTTGAGTTTGATAGTTGAGATTGAGATTGGGAATTAAGTATAGAACATATTGAGTCTCTAACAATTCTCTGTATGTTTCTATGAGGTTGATGAATCACATTGGGTCTCTAACAATTCTCTTTGTGGGTTCATGCTAAGCGAGTTTCTCTTGATGAACTTGTGAGCTGATTTGGACAGGTTCTAGTGAGAACTTGTGTGCTGATCTGGACAAGTTCTATGTGAGCTTGTTAAGCAGGTTCTTAGTGAGCCTATGTCAGAGTACAGAGGGTTGAGGCTTAGAAGACATTGTGATCTAAAGTGGTCACATATTCCCAAGATTAGTCTAAGAATTGACTAGCTATCGGAATCAAATTCTCAGGGGGAGCATTTATGTGTTTGTTTATTGTTTTGCTCATATATGTGGTTTTTGCTAACTGTAACAATTTTTGCCTGAGAATGTTGTGCATGGACTCAAGGGGAGTTTTGCAGCCGCCCTTTGGTATTATTGTCAAAGGGGGAGAAGAATTACAGGTAATTGCACTCAATTACGTGTGTTGCCAACAATTCCAAAGGGGGAGATTGATGTGCAAGGTGCAACCAAAGTATTGTCATTGTTGTCAACACAGTCAAGTTGATCAGTTGATGAAATGGATAGGAGTTGATTGATGAGCAATGTGATGGACACGATTTGATTGATGAGCAAGGTGTAGCAAAAGTATTGTCATTGTTGTCAACACAGATAGATAGATCGATTGATGCAGATGAAGCAAGATCAGTTGATGCAGTTGAAGTAGTGGACAGGAGTTCAAAGATCAGTCAGATCATGTACAATGAAATTCTAGGAAAATAGAAGTGACCCAGATCCAAAAAATCAAAGAAAAAGACAAGTAAGAAAACTGTCGCGATATCGCGACAGGTTGAGAAGTTAGAAGGTGCAAAGAAAAATGTCACGATTTCATGACATGTCGGAGGAGAGAGAAGGCACAAAGAAAATTGTCATGATTTTGTGACATGGACAAGGAGAGAGAAGGCACAAAGAAAATTGTCGTGATTTTGCGACATGTCGGAGGAGAGAGAAGGCACAAAGGAAAATTGTCACGATTTCGTGACATGAACGAGGAAAGATAAGGCGCAAGCAAATCTGTCACGATTTCATGACATGTTACAGGCAAAGAAGCCAAGTGGAAAAACTGTCACAATTTCATGACATGTTGGAAGCAAAGGAGGCAAGCAAGAAAACTGTTGTGCTTTCACGACATGTACAGAGAAAAAGTGCCAAGGAACAAAAGTGTAGCGATTTCGCTACATGTTGAAGTTTCATAGGTCGAAGAAAAGTTGGAAGTGTAAGGAACAAAGGTGTAGCGATTTCGCTACATGGTGGATTTTTGGAGGCCGAAGCAAAATAAAGTGCAAAGGGAAAAAGGTGTAGCAATTTTGCTACATGTTGGATTTTTGAAGGCCGAAGCAAAAGAAAGCTCAAAGGGAAAAAGGTGTAGTGATTTCGCTACATGTTGGATTTTCGGAGGCCGAAGCAAAAGAAAGTGCAAAGGGAAAAGGTGTAGCGATTTCGCTACATGTTGGATTTTCGAAGGTCGAAGCAAAAGAAAGTGCAAAGGGAAAAAGGTGTAGCGATTTCGCTACATGTTGGATTTTCGCGGGCGAAAGGCAAAGAAAAGCGCTAAGGAGAAAAAGTGTCACGATTTCGCGACAGGGTCGAAGAGGAGTGCAAGGAAGAGAAAGATGTCACGATTTCACGACATGTTCCATTTTCATGGGCGAAAGGAAGAAAAGGCACAAGGAAGAGAGAGATGTCGTGATTTTGTGACATGTTCTATTTTCGCGAGCGAAAGGCAAAAAAGGCACAAGGTAGCAAAGATGTCACGATTTCATGACATGTCTGGTTTTCGCTAGTGCAAGCCAAGAAGAGTAGCGAGAAGGCGAATGTGTCACGATTTAGTGACATGTCTGGTTTTCGCTAGTGCAAGCCAAGAAGAGTAGCGAGAAGGCGAATGCGTCACGATTTCACGACATGTCTGGTTTTTGCGGTTGCAAGCTAAGAATAGAACAAGGAGGCAAAAAATGTCATGATATCACGACATCTCTTGTTTTCATGGGTAAAATGTGAAGAAGGGCAAAAAGAGACAGAAGTGTCGTGATATCGTGACAAGTTGCAACTGCACGTTGAACAAGCAGTTAAGCGAAACGAACGACGATTAAAGGGGCGATTGTAGAAGAAAAACATGCGACCAATTTTAGAAGAGTCAACTGGAGTAAAAGCGACAGTTATAGGTGCAATTTTAGTTAGAATTCATGCAGCTTTTTAAATAACAGTCGTAGAAGAAGAAATCAAACAGTCACATAAATAGAATCGTAACATGCAACGTGTTTGACAAAAGGCCTACTCTATAATTAGACAAAAGCGGTTACAGTTAGAAAGCGATACAACTGACAAGTGGCGCATGAGAAATATTAAAAGCAGTTACAGTTGACAAGTGGTGAAAGATATTTTTTTTAAAGAAACAGTTATGGGTTGCATGCGAATTTATGAAAGCTAAAAATAGAGACTTTCATCTTTGTAAAAATAGGTCTGTGTGAAGAATATTGCTGCCACTGTTATTGTGAAAAGTTTTGCCATAAGAGCTGTAAAAGAGTGTATGCTTCCTTGATATTGATTTGAGTTAAGATAAACCAGTGAGGTTCTTGTAATGTAGAAGGCATTTTTATGTCAATCAAAATTTAAAATAGAAATCCAAGTTGGTGCTTGGAATCATGGGTTGGTGCTCCTTCCAGTTGGTGCTGGTAAATTAATTGTAAAGTTGGTGCTTTGCAATGGTTGGATTTGGATGGGAGTCCAAACAGTCTAGTTTGAGGAGTAGCCAAAACTGGTGAACCTCGTTACATCTTGTGTTATGTGATGCTCTCTTGTGATACTTGTTGTTTCTGGTTTTAAGCTTTCCTTGCTTTGGCTTTAAGAGTTAAAGTTTTAAGTTTTAAATAGCTGCACTGATTCACCCCCCCTCTTAGTGCCATTGTAAGACTAATAGTGAATCACAGGAAGAGAAGGAATGGACCCCATCCCAAATTTTGACTCAAACTGTTTCTCTGCCCCAAGATATGGGTCATCCCGATTTTAGCCAGTTGCAGACAATGCTAGAAGATTACCTCTTAGGAAGGAGGGGTGAACAATCTAGTCACATTAGACCCTGAAACACGAGGAGCCAAAAGCAAAGTGTGGATTTTGGTAGTGAGAGGAAGTAGGGCTATCCTCCTAACAAATATAGGCGGGACAAAGAGATAGCAAATGACATTGCAAATGGAACCCAACGATTGCTAGTTCTGGATCACTATGGCGCTCAGATGGACGAAGCGCATGCATCAAAACCTCCCCCTAAATAAGGAAGGGGAGGCAAGAAAAACCTCAAACTATCAAGATGAAAGTCCTCTCATGGAATGTGATAGGACTGAACGATGCAGCCAAACGAAGGTTAGTGGCTGATCTCCATAGGAGGACTAATCATTCCATCCTTATTTTGCAAGAGACCAAGGTCGATGCTATCTCCTCTGATAAAGTTGTGAAGGCCATTTAGGCCAAGGAAAATTGTCTGTCTAGCCCTGCAATGGGAACAATGAGAGGATTCATGGTTATGTGGGACCCTTCGAGGCTTGAGGGCAGCCTGCTATCAACTTCCAAAAGAATCATCAATGTACTATTCCAGTCCAAAACCACCAATTTTTCCTGGATTTTGTCCAACGTTTATGCTTCAAATTCTGCCATAGAGAGAGTAGAAATGTGGAAAGCTATCTCTCAGATGAGGGAGAATTTTAGTAATTTTCCTTGGGTTTTAGGGGGTGACTTCAATTGTCCCCTTCATCCTTCAAAAAAAAAGGGAGGATCCGACCACTTTAGCCGTAGCTTGGAGGACTTCAAGGATTTTGTCTCTACTAATGGCTTGCTCGACATCGAACTCAAAGGGGCTTCCTTCACTTAGAGTAATAGAAGTATTAGGAGTGGTTTGATTCAAGTCAAGATTGACAAATTTTTTTTCCCAAGAAGCCATTCCTATCCTTGGTGGGGCTATCCTTTCGGTTCTTCCAAGGATTGGGTTTGACCATAACCCTATTTTCTTGGAGGCTGATGATGGGTCTATTTTTAAAATCCCCTTCAAATTTGAATCCATGTGGATCTCTCACAAGGACTTCAAAGGTTTGGTTTCAGCATGGTGGCAATTGAAGGAAGGAAAGGCTCCTAAGAGGGTGGCTCTAAAGCTTAAAATGGTCAAAGAAAAGCTAAAATTTTGGAATAAAGAGGTTTTTGACAACATTTTTGAGTCCAAAAAATCCATCTCTGAGAACCTAAAGGTTTTGGAGGAAAGGATGGAACTCGAAGGTTACATTGAGGGTCTCATGGAGGAAGAGCGGAGTCTTTTGGTGGACTTTCATTCTTTTCTCGCTAGGGAGGAAACGTTCTGGCACCAGAAATCTCATGACCTTTGGTTGAAGAATGGAGACACCAACATGAGGTTTTTCCATGCATCTACTATGAGGCACAGAGGGGCCAACAAGATCAGAGAAGTGGCTTGTAAGGATGGGTGCATTACCAGGGAGATAGAGGAAATTAGGAGCGAAGCGATTGACTTTTTTCAGGATTTGCTTGGCACTCCTCCGGACAGCAACCTTTAGGTCCAAAAATCTCTGCTCGCCAATTTTTTGACTAAAGTCCCCCATGAGGTAAGCATTAAGCTTCTAGAACCTTTTTCCTCATCCGATATTAAGGAAGCATTGTTCTCCATGCAACCAGATAAGACCCCTGGCCCCGATGGTTTCCCCCCTCGATTCTTCCAAGTCATGTGGGAGGTCGTGGGTCCGGATGTGTACAATGCTATTTGGGTTATTCAAGCTTCCAAATCCATCCACCCAAAACTCAATTCCACATTTCTTGCCCTCATTCCTAAGTCTCCTACCTATAAAAGTTTCTTTGACTATTGGCCCATCAGCTTGTGCAATGTTTTTTACAAGATTCTTACCAAGTCTATAGCCAATAGACTCAAAATAGTCCTCCCCATCTTGATTGATCCTTGTCAGGGAAGCATTGTTAAAGGCAAAAACATTCTTGATGGTGTCATCACTGTCCATGAGACCCTTCATTCCACTTACCGCTCCAAGAATGCTGCTATTTTTCTTAAGCTCGACATGAAAAAAGCCTTTGATCAGGTTGATCAAAATTTTTTGTGTGCAGTCCTCCTCAAGTTCGGCTTTCATCCCCACTAGATTGACCTTGTATATAGTTATATATCCACTCCCTTTTTTTCTATCCTAGTTAATGGGTCCCTAGTTGGGTATTTCCAAAGTGCTAAAATCCTCAGACAGGGCGATCCTTTATCCCCTATCCTTTTCATTCTTCTGGGGGAGGTTCTGAGTTGGTCCATGAAAGAGGCTCTTTGTCAGAACAAGATTTTGGCATTTTATCGATTTCTAGAGTTGATCCTGTCACTCATCAGCAATTTATGGATGACACATTCATCTCCACTAGGGCATCCGTTGCCCAAGACAAATCGCTCAAGCGGATCATGTCCTGTTATGAGCAAGCTACAGGGCAAAAGGTCAATTACATCAAGAGCAAAATCTATTTTATTAACACTCCCCTATGCAAGCAACTTTAGATTGCTAGAATTCTTGAATGCACTATTGATTCCCTGCCTACGTCCTATTTGGGGTTGCCTCTATCTTATAGTGGGTGGGCAAGTGGGGATATGTGGAACATGATTCTTGAGTGCCTTCACAAGAAACTTGGAACTTGGAAGGGCAAACTCCTATCGCAAGCCAAAAAAGCCACCCTTACCAAAGCTTGTCTTCAAGGGATCCCGACCTACTTCATGTCGGTGTTCATGCTTCCGATTGTAGTTCACTCTAAAATTGAGAAGATTCAGAGGACCTTTCTATGGTCTAGCAGCAAAGAGAAATCTAGACTCCCCCTTATTGCCTGGGACAAGGTGTGTTCGAGGATAGACCAAGGCAGTTTGGGGTTGAGAAGATCAAGACTTATGAATTTGGCTCTGATAGCGAAGAATGCTTGGAGGATTCTATCTAGCAACCTGATGGAGTGGGTTAAGCTAGTTAAAAATAAGTATCTTGGCCCCATTTCCTTCTTGGATGCTGAGACATCCTTCGTGGCATCAACCTTTTGGAAATCTATGCTCCAAACCCAAAATTTGATCAGCCTAGGAGCCCAATGGATTTTGGGTGATGGCAACCTCATTTTCTTTTGGAAGGGCAAGTGGGCAACTGAAGAATCCCTTGGGTCGAGGGTGGATCTCACTGGACTGAGAGGTTTGACTGACCCTAACTCCCAACTCAGGGTGGCAGATTTCATAGACCGGAGCACCAATTTTCCTCAGTGGAAGATTCCAATTGTGGAGGGGTTTAATAATGAGGTTACCTTTCTTGCAAATATCCTCCAGTTAGTTTTAATTCCTTCTGCCAGGAGGAATGACAGAATCATCTAGAGTGGTACGGAGGATGGGATTTTTTCTGTTAAATCAGCTTATGAGTTTCTTACCACCAAGACTACTCTAGACTATAGGTGGAATACTGTGTGGAGGAAAGGATTCAACCCTAAAATCAACTTCTTTGCATGGATTACTTTCCACAATAAAGCCTTAACAATTGACAACCTTCACAAGAGATGTTTTGCCTTCCCCAACAGGTGTTACTTGTGTCTTGCAGATTGCGAGACAAAGGATCATTTATTCTTGCATTTCCCGTTTTCCCACTCTGTTCTTAGTATTGTCCTATCCTCCTTCCAAATCCTATGGTGCTCTCCTCATTCCCTCAGAAATGCTTTCCACTAATGGCATAATTATTTCAAGAATCCCAAACTTTGTTTCCTCCTCGAGGCCTCCTTCCATCATTCAATTTAGTAAATTTGGTTAGAGAGGAATGCCAGAATCTTTGGCAGAGCTCCTAGAGGGCCCCCTTCTGTTGGTCAAAGGGCGTTGTCCTACGCCATCAAGAATTCTATTGTTGTTCCCAGTCCCTGTCCCTACCTTCCGAGCGAAGAAGCGATTCTCAAAATGATGAATCTTTGGCCATTTCTAGAGGTTGTTAAAGGGCCCTGTCGAAGGAATATTTTTTGGACCAAACCCCCCATGGGGTGGATTAAATTAAACTTTGATGGAGCGGCTAAGGGGAATCCTGGGCCCATTGGTGCTGGGGGTGTTGTCAGAGATCATGATGGGAATCTTGTGATGGCCTATTGTGAAGATTTGGGCTCCCAAAAAAATCACTATGTCGAATCTCGAGGCGCTCTAAAAGGTATTCGGATACTCTCTGAGGATCCTCGGCCTCTTATTATTGAGGGTGACTCGCTCAACATCGTGAATTACCTTCTTGGCACCAAAAATCCATCTTGGAAAGTCTACAACATCATCCTCGAGGCAAGAACGCTTCTCTCCTATCGTGGTAGGTGGAAAGCAAATCATACTTTGAGAGAAGGTAATCACATGGTTGACCACATGACCCATTCGAGGTGGAAAGGTTTGCCAGAGCAAACATCCATTCATGAAGCTTTCCTTGCGTAATTTTTGGAAATCCCCCTTCGACGAGTTTTGGTGTGGCATAGCAATTTTTTCTACTTAGTTGTCCATGGTGTCTTGTCTGTTTTGCTTTCCTCGTTTCATTTATTCGGGCTCTACTTGGTGTTCCTTTGATTTTGTCCTATTTCTTTTTTGTTGGGTTTCTAGGCCTAAAAGCCCTTTTTACAGTTTCCAAGTCTTTAGCATTAGGATGGCTTTACTTGCAATTAGGCTTATTGTTACAGCCAAGAGGTATGATGCATCATTAGAAATATGGCTAATTTTGTACATAAGGTTTTGGGATCCTCTATAAAAACCCACTATTAATATATTAAAATAATTATCAAAAAAAAAAAAAACTCACGTAAATAGGATCTTCATACAAAATATGGAGATCTTAAATACTAAATGCTTCATACAAGTTCTACATTGTGTCTAACTTTTATTCTACTCTAATCTCACTTATGCTTTCTTTTCTCTCTCTCTTATTATATATCAAAGGCCTATATATAATGAGATGTGTCTCTTGGCATTTCATCTACCTATGACTCTTCATATTCCTATTCTATGACTCATGTACATATGGACTACATGCACATTTACATCATCAAGTACTTTGCACATTATAACACTTACGCATTTATTACATTGCATAAAGTAAATACTCAAATCCTAATCTAAGAAAAACTCCTAATATAAATATGTACCCATGATGGTGTATTAGCATGTACCAAATAATGTAATATATTCCAACAAGTTCATTTGGTGTAGAGATTTGATGGGAGTTCTCTCATTTTGATTAGTAACCTTGAAGAATAAGGAAGAAAATATTTTATGTTCATTTACTATATTTTGGCAAGTGAGAGATTGTTGGATGTGTGTCAAAAATACTGGATTTGTGTTACACCCCTTAGGCCTATACACCCGAGAAAATTTTTGGTTCCACTTTTTTTGAAAGATGATTTTTTAGCTAATAAAATATCTTTACAAGCACACGATTTTAGAAATTTTCTCATGGTTTGGAGTTGCTAGACATGTGTTGATATGTTATTAGTTGGTTTTTTATGGGTGGAAAAATCCTAAGCATGGTTGGGAAAATCCCAAACATGAACAAGAAAACCCTAAACATGGGTTAAAAAACCCTAAATATGGGTGGGAAAACCCTAAATATGGTATCTCCATGCGTGTATTTATTTTTACAAATACATCTCTATAATATGTATGTATGAAGAACCATGAGAGAATAAAATCTCTCATATGGAATGCTGAATGTATTGTGAATGAAGTTCTTTCATTTTTTCATCTATGATCTATGGCATGTCGTGTATAAATGTTTATTGGTAAATAATTATTTTGTTTCTTGTTAGTTGCTTATTGGCTAGACATTATTTTTCTTCATCATATGATTCTATTTCATCCTATATTTGTTGTTGAGTTGTTTGACTACACATTCTACCACACCAATACTAATTTTACCTGATTTACCCCTAAACAACCCTTATAAAGAAAATAATCTCTTTATTCTCCATATAAATTGAGCTCTCCTATTTTGAAACTCTATTTGCTAATATATCTTCTAGAGAATTCCCTTCATAGAATGTATGTTAAATCCTAGTATCCTCAAACCCACTTAGTAGATCTAGAATATCTTCTATCATATCTATCACCTACTAGTAGGACTTATTCTTGTTATTGAGCCAATTCACTAGCATATATAAATCACACTCTACTTCTAACTTGCTTATGCTCATTTTCCTTGTAAACTTAAATTTAATGACTAGTGCCTTCAATTTTGCCATAGTACTAGTAGCCTTGTTGAAGTTATCTATAAACATCACTTTTATTTTTATTTTATTATCTCTCACCTCTCTTTCTCCTCCTATTGGGACAATATTCTATTTGTAATCCCTATTAGTATTCAATTTATGCCACCCTTTCCTTGGATATTTCTATATTATCTATTGTCTATATAATTTCTATTATCCACTTCTTATGGTAGAAGGTAGATAAATGCATTATCTTTATAGGGTATTGTGCTCCTAAGTATGCACTACGTTCACTAATGAGCCTATGCTTAAAGTGTATTGCAAGGTGATGCTAATTTTAATAAACTAGATCTCTATTAAAGATATCTAGGTTATAAAGAGTTAGCAAACCTCTTAAATTACCCTTTATTAGAGCTTCCAAGAAGTTGCTTTTTCTTTAGATCTTCCTGCATACTCTTTATAACTTGTTTTCCCCTAATTTTGTCTCATGTAATAAGACTATATCAATACATAAAATACCAATATAGGATTTTAGTAGTCTATGTTTGGATGGGGTATTTAGACCCTTGATATTCTAGGATAATAATTTTATTTTTACCTTTAGTAAGGGGTTTGGATAACCCTATAAATGCATAAAAAATACAACTTTATTTACCATATACAACTTCTCTTTTTGCTTCCTTAGTTTACAAAGTATTTCCCAAGGGTTTCCCTCTTCATTTTCCATAGCCCCTTGTGTTAGCTTATCTATGACTGCTCTTTACCCCTCTCTATGAAGGCTGAACCTCCTTTCACTTATATTATGCCTCTTTCCCCTTTTGTTTTGGTTTCTTATATTTCTTAAAGGACGTTTCTTGGGATTCTTTATCCTATGTGATTTTATATTGTTAATTTTTTTTATCATTACATTGTTTTTTCCTTCTTCCATGTCTTCCTTAGAATATTATATCTTTGGAACTATATCCTTCTCTTCTACTAATTTCAAAGCATTTTCTTCTAATTGTTTTGGTTCTAGTACTATTTATTATATTTTCTTTTGTAGGTTTGGCTCCATGGAAAATGAATCCCTACTATCATTTCTTTATTGTTCCCTGAAGGTCTTCTTCTAGTGGTTCTTTATATGTTGGTAAAAGGCTTGCTAAGTGCTTGAATGTATGGTAGAGATGATATTGAAAGGTATATTTTTGTAGTCAACCTCCTAATGGTGCTTACCTGAACATGAAACCAAATCTATAATTTTTATAAGGTTTTTTGGTAGGTATATCCTTATACAAATGCAAGTAAAAATAACTTGAGCTTTATTTGTAGTTGCAAAGGCCACCAAGATGAATTCCCCCAAAACATTTTTTATATTTTCAAAGATCTAATCTACCTAAAATTCCATTGTAAGGCTGAATATTTGTACCCATATAAAGAATGTTATAACAAATTCTATATGAGGGTTAAACCCTAAGGAACAACAACACACGTATAAACCAACATTACCTAGAAACTAGGGCCCTCCTATGTTGACCCAATTGTAAACTTTCTTTTAGGTGAAAGTTACCAAGAATAAACCCTTTGGCATCAAAGTGATTGAAGTTTTAGCTTTCAAAGTACATTTATTTCTAATCCTTCTCTTCAAAGCTTCTAGACCCAACCACACACCCATAAATTTGTATACAAAATCGTTTATAAATCCAATATTTTACCTTTTGTAATGGTATTATTAATTAGAATGAAGGGAATTTCATCCTATAATGGAAAGGCCTTATTATTATATTTCTAACAAAAATCCTTAGCCCAGGGTTGAGGCTAGCTTGACACCTAGCCTTTTCCTTTAAAAGAAACTATAAAAAAGGGTTTAGTTTTTACTTCTACCCCTTGACATGCCTACACTTCCATATTGGGCCCTTTTTTAGGCCTTGTGATGTTCCTTAGATCTATCCTTGGTTTTGAACCTATTTTTGGATCCATGCATGTAGCATCTCTTGATCCTACTTCTTCCTTAGATATCACTCTTGCTCTCACCATCATTTACTCCCTTACCTTTCAACCAAAATTTTAGTGATGCCATGGAATAAAAAAGGTAACTAGTTATAGTTAAGTCATTAACCCCAAATTTAGTGGATGATAATGCAAAATAGTAAAAAAATAATAAAAATTCTAGTCACTAAGATTAAAATTAATTATTAAACATCATTCAAATAAAATAGCGCAATTGATATGCCAAGCACAATTAATATGCAAATGTATTAAGATATGAGAATACTTAATGAGATATACAATACATTGTAGAAGTAGGTAGCTTTTAAAAAATTTAAATGACATAATTAAAATAAAAACACTTAAGAATTATTAAAAAAATTAGATGGCATTAGATTAACTCAAATTTTATGGAGGATATTCAAGTTCAAATGTTGTGAAACAATATGTACATAATATACATCTTGTCAATCAATCCATTTTAATCCCATGAAAATGATTAAAAATAATTAAGTAGTACCCTTATAGGTTAAAGTCTATGTTAAATATTCTAAAGTAATTTCAGACACATATTATGTACCTTTTGCATTCTTTTCCAAATAACTTTGTAATAAGCAAAACTCCAAGGTTTTCCATTTGAAAGAGTGCATTTAAAACTAAATCTAAAGACAATTATTAGTTTAGTGAAGAGTTGAAAAATGTTAAGTTGTATATAATGCACCTAGTTTTGTGTTTATTGAAATACCAATTTGCAAAATTATTTACATTGAGGTACCTACAATTATATGAGACAATATATTTTATTTTATGTGTTTTTAAGGGAGAAAAACCCTTCTAATATCATTTATACTTATTCTATTGCTTATGTTTTTCTTCATTTTTCACATTTTGTCAAAATATAACTAATGAAACTTGGTACATTGAAATACCATTTATTTAAATCCTTAACATGAAGAGTATGCAGGCCAGCTGTGCCCCATCATTTCATCCACATGATCTGATTGCTCGAAGCTCTGGCGATTTTGCGGGAAAACCTCTGAACAGGCGTCGGGCGACGCTCGAGGGCTCCTGCCCCGTAAGATCTTACCAGCGACTTCGGGGCTTTGTTTTTGTTCTTCTCTGAGGGTTTGCTCGTTGATTTGGGAGGGCCCGATGGGGTCTCCTCCAGTCCCTCTGGCGGGGAAAATGACTTCATATGCTGAGATGGTGAAAGAAACCCCCTCGACTTCCAATGGTGAAGATCAGAGGAATGCTCTTCAAACACTTCTTAAGAATGCTGGCAACAACCCAAATGCTCGACGCATTAATGGATGCCTCTCGCAATCCACCTCCAGACCTAAGATTGTTATTGAACCCAAGTTGTTCGAGGATACAATCGTTTACCGAGCTAACCATGACCTGATCTGCAAATTCATGGGCATCCGAACTACTTTGAATTTTCTGCACACCTGGGTTCGACAGAACTGGGAGCCACAAGGTGAGTACTCTTTATGGCCAATAAGCAATGGGTATTTTATCATTAGTTTCTCTTCCTTAGCAGATAGAAATAGAGCATTTGAATCAGAAAAGAGAATTCATGGCCTAGCAGGGTTATTTGTTCAACCTTGGAGAGTGGGCTTCGACCCCCGCATTGAACCCACAGCTGTTCCGGTATGGATCCGACTGTACACTCTCCTGATGGAGTTTTGGGGTGAGCAGGTTCTAGAAATAATAGGCAATTCCTTAGGCAGATATATAGGAGTCTCCAAAGATACTATAGAGGGAAATACTGTTGTTTTTGCTAGAATCTGTGTAGAAATGGACATTAGCCAGCCTTTGTCAGCTGAGGTGGAGCTCGAATTGGCAGGAGTTACCTGGATCCAGCAGTTAGACTATGAGGCCTTACCTTTCAGGTGTAGAGTTTGTCACAAGCATGGACATCTGGCAAGGTTCTGTCCTAGCACCTTGAACTCAAATGCGGTAGCTCCAACTGGAATGTCAAGCCACCCTAGAGAGGGCAAGCCCTTCCTTGATAAGGAACCTTCCCTCACTTCTCTAGGGCCTGATGTTTTGAAGGATGGCTTCGAACAGCCAAAACGAAGGAAGAATAAAAATAAAAATGGCAAGGAGCAGATGCAACTCAAGCCAAGCAATCGGTATGAGATTTTTAAGTCACTAGTGGATCTGGAAGATCAAGCCATGGAGGGAGTGGATGGGAATGGTGAGCTTAATAACATTCACTCTCAAGATTCTTCGTCTTCCACTCCTGTAGTTGAACAGGTGACTGCACCCTTTGAGAGCATGCAAGCAGAGAATCCAGGGGCAATGGTAATTCACTCCCCGGCATAGCCCGCTATCAAAGATGTCACTATGGGGAATGCAGATAGAAACAAAGAGAGACCAGCTTTAGGGATCACTCAGGTGGAGAAGAGATCTAAAAACAACAACTCTCAAGGAGCGGGAAGGAAATCCAACAAGGAATTACTCACAGCACAAGGAGATAAACTGATCAATGGAGGATCGGTCAGGTCCATTGATTCTTACTGCTCCCAAGGTTTTCAATGAATTTACAATCTTGGAATGTTAGGGGTTTAAACAGTAGAACCCATCAATCTGCTATTCAAAGACTCTTAGGGAAGTATAAAACAAATTTTTTTCTTATCTAGGAGACAAAAATGTCGCTTGACTTGATGAGTAAAACTATTAGTCAGATTTGGAGGGGAGCTGGGTATATGGATGTGGCCGCTCAAGGTGCCTCAGGGGGGATTGTCACTCTTTGGAACCATCTGGAGTGGACTGCTTTAGAACATATAGCCTGGAGGGGTGTTCTCACATCTCACTTTAGGAATAATGTCACAGCGGAGCAAGTTTTAATTACAAATTTCTATGGGGCTCAAAGCCTTGACTGCCAGAGACTCCAATGGAAAGCTATTCATAATATGAGGTCTTCTAGACCAGACTGCAACTGGATTATTGTTGGAGATTTCAATGCCAAATTATCTGTCCGGGATCAGGAAGGTGGATCTCCTATTTTGGACCCGAGGGACAGGCTTCTGATTGCCCAAGTCCAGGCTCTACACCTAGTGGATATCCAAGGCCCTGGCACCTTTTTCACTTGGACTAACAAGAGGAGGGAACCACACTATAGGAAGGTAAAGTTGGACCGCTTTTTGGTCTCTGAGGAGACATTTTTTAAGTGGAATGTTAAATTCCAGATTTTGGATGGCCCTATTTCTGATCATTCTCCCATCCTGTTGGAGGGTGGGACTCTGACAGGGTAGTTTCGCAAACCGTTTAGATTTGAAAATTTTTGGCTACAAAAGGGGGATCTTCATGAGAAAATCTCACAATGGTGGGAAGAAGGTCGTCCACTTTTTGGAACAGCTATGTTTAAACTCCACAAATAGCTTCATTTTGTCAAAAGTAAATTAAAACAGTGGAGGCACGCCAATAAGTCGGATTTCCAACTGCAAAGAGCCCCCTTGATGGCCCGTTGGGAGGAGGTGCAGAAACAATTCAGGGAAGGATTAATTACTGAACAGCTTAAATCTGAATATGATGCCTTACGCAAAGCTGTTGAGGACATTGACAACCAAGAGGAAATTTACTAGAAACAGTGGGCTAGAAATTCTTGGTTGTTATAAGGAGATAGAAATACAATTTTTTTCCATCGATCAACTTGTGCACGAAGACATATGAATAACATGACAGTTCTACTTGATGAAAATGGACAAGTCTTCGATACTCTTCCTGGTATGCACTCCCACTCTGTGGATTATTTCTTTAAGCTCTTTGCAGAAAATAGGGAGCAATATGTGGGGGCTCAAAATGAAGTTCTTGATGTTATTCCCCATCTTGTCACTCATGATGAGAATCAGGCTCTCCTTAGACCTATTGATAGAGACGAATTGAAGCATGTTGTCTTTGGGATGAGCACAAGAAAATCTCCTGGTCCTGACGGCTTTCCTATTGAGTTTTTCCAGGCCTTCTGGGACACCTTGGAAGAAGATGTTTTGGCTGTTACAAAGGAATCCAGAACCAATAAGAGAATGCTTAAGGCCCTAAATCATACCTTCATCACTTTAATTCCTAAGGGGGAGGAAGGGGTCCATATCTCTGATTTCAGGCCTATTTCTTTATGTAATGTGATTTACAAAATTATCACAAAGATAATAGTTGAACGCCTTAAACCTATTCTTCATAATATCATTTCTCCTGAGCAAGGGGGATTTGTGGAGGGTAGACAGATTTTGGATGGAGTTGTTCTTGCTCAGGAGGCTATTCACTCAATGCAAAATTTTGGCAACAAAGGAATGTTCATCAAACTGGATATGTCTAAGGCCTATGATAGAGTGGAGTGGGGCTTCCTGTCAAGGATGTTGGCTGCCTTTGGTTTTTCCCAGGACTGGATAGACTGGGTTATGAGCTGTGTTTCCATGCCTTCTTATTCTATTCTAATTAAGGGACTTCCCTCTCCCCCTTTCGGAGCCTCCTATGGTCTCCGACAAGGGGACCCCTGCTCTCCCTATTTATTCCTTATTTTGGCTAAAGGATTAGGTAGACTCTTCACCAGAAGAAGACTTCAAGGCCAATTAACTGGTATTAAGGTTGGTGCTGAAGTTCTGACTCATTTACAATTTGTGGATGATACTGGCCTGGTTGGAGTGGATAGTCTCAGGGAAGCCAGGGGAATCAGAGATTCTCTTAATGTTTACCTCCGGGCCTCCAATCAAGTCATCAATGTCAGAAAATCCAAAGTGGTCTTCTTCAACCTGGACCAGAGGCTTCAAGATAGAATTATAGAGATTTTGGGCTTCACTAAAACATCTCTTCCTATAGTCTACTTGGGGGTTCCTCTTCACTTCAAGAAACTGAAAATTGATATTTGGAAAACTCTTTTGGATGGCATCAAAGATAGAATGAATCATTGGTCTCATAAATGGTTAAGTTATGGTGGCCGATTAACCTTTTTACAGTCAGTTATTCAAGCCATGCCAATTTATAAATTCTCTATTCTGGCTGCCCCTCCTTCTATTTGGAATGAGTTGGATAAGATGGCCAGAAGATTCCTATGGGAAGGAGCAAATGGTGAGAGGAAATGGGCCTTGGTAGGCTGGGATAAAGTTACACAGCCAAAAGAAAAAGGAGGACTGGGTTTGAGAAGCTCTAAACTTAACAACATAGTCCTAGCAGGCAAATTGTATTGGAGATGGATCTCCCAGCCAACATCCTTATTCAGTAGAATCTTAACCAGCAAATATCTTGGCCATGTTCATCCTTCTGAAGTGAGCCGCTTCCCTCTGGATGGCAATGGATCCCTAGTTTGGCAAGCTCTCAAGTTGGGTTCTCAAGTTATTAAAGACCACTTGTTATGGAAAGTGGGAAGAGGGGAGAAGGCTCATTTCTGGACTGACTCATTGGATCAGTATCCTCCCATCATTGTTGAATATCCCGAACTGCTTCCAATCAAAATAGCCATAGAATCCTAGGGCTGGGTCACTATTGAGAATTATTTTAACACTAGCCAATTGGGTGCTTATAAATTTAAGAAGTTCAAGCGGTTGGAGGAATGGCCGGTTACTATCCCTCCGGCGCTAGCTACCATTCTGACCAATATCTTGATAGCTCGGTTCCTCATGGGAAGAGATGAAGAATATGAGCTAGCTTGGGGCCATGGGCACCTGGGGGTGTATACAGTGAAGGCTGGATATGATCAGGTCCTCCCAGAACCTCCCCCGCATTCATTTCCGATCCAAAATTGGAAGAAGATTTGGAATTCTAAGTGCTGGCCGAAAGTAAATTTCTTTGCCTGGCAGTTTATGCACAATGGCATTCTCACCTTTGAGGCTCTCAAAAATAGAGGAATCATTGGCCCTTCTTAATGTATTTTATGTCATCAAAATGAGGATACTGCGGATCACTTAATGTTTGAGTGCTCTTTCACGGGTCAGATTTGGAATAGGTGGTTTTCCCAGTTTAAACTCCAGAACAATGATGCTTTGACTCGAAACAATATCTAGCAAAGATGGAAGAAAGGTAGATTTAAATCTAAAGCACTCCGTTTGGGTTGGGATCTTGGGCTTCCCTTCATCTGGTGGCAAGTGTGGCTGGAAAGAAACGCCCCAATATTTAGAGAGACCTTTTCCTCACTTGATGGTATATGGCAGGTTATTTGGAGCAAAGTCACTGAGACGGTTGCTATTCATGCTGCGGAGGAATTTTTGGCTGAGCTGGGTCCTCAGGATGAGGGAGTTGTTGTTCCAATTAGAAAGAACATAGCCAGGTGGAAACCCCCCCCAGCAGGTTGGGTTAAAATTAACACAGATGGAGCTACTAAGGGCAATTCGGGCAATGTTGGAATCAGTGTTGTGTGTCATGACCATACTGGAGCTGTGCTTTACTGAGAACTTCAAGGTCTGGGAAGAGCCACTAATAATGAAGCCGAAGCCTATGCTATCAAGACTGCTTCCATCTGGGCTATTAATCAAGGATACAGAAGGATAATCCTTGAGACAGACTCTCAAATCCTGGTTGGCGCTCTTGACTGTTTGAGGAACTTTGCTCTGAAAGCTTGGAAGATTCAGATTTTAGTCACCCAAATCAAAGACCTTTGGAAGGAATTTGAAGATGTGATCCCTATCCATGTGAGTCGTGACTTAAACTCAGTGGCCGACTTCCTTGCAAAGCTAGGTTCGAAAAAGGGGGTTGGCGTTCAGATACACAATGACATGCCTATTGAAAATGCTGAGATTTGACAGGGACTTGAAAAATTTCTGCATCAATGAGAAAATTCAGTGCTAAGGGAGATCCCCGTCGCATTTTCACGACCTTCAATGCTGACTTGGCCCTTGGCAGGAAACTGTCGCGATTTTGCGACAGTTTTTGCCGCCACAGTTTTTGGAAATTTCTCGTCGCGATTTCGTGACGCTTTGAATGCAGGGACAACAAGCAGGGCAACAGTCACGATTTCGCGACGGTTTTTGAGTTTTGGAGACAAACGGATAAACCGTCGCGATATCGCGACAATTTTTGTTGCCACGACCTTTGGAAGCCTCATGTCACGATTTTGCGATGCTATGAGTATAGGGGCAACAAGAAGGATAATTGTCACGATTTCACGACGATTTTTGTGCTTCGGAGACCTTTTGAAAAACCGTCGTGATATCGCGACAAGTTTGGTCGCCGAGGGCTTGGGTTAATTTCCATCGCAATTTCGTGACGCTTCGAGCGCAGGGGCACCAAGAAGGACAACAGTCGCGATTTCACGACGGTTTTTGTGTTTTGGAGACACGGGGGGAAACTGTCGTGATATCGTGATAAGTTTTGTCGCCTCGACCTTTGGAAGGTTCTCGTCGTGATTTCGCAACGTTTGGAGCGCAGGGGCGTTAAGGAGGAGATTTGTCGCGATATCGCGACGGTTTTTGTGTTTCGGAGTCAAGGGAAAAATTCGTCGCGATATCACGACGCTTTTGAGGACTGGATGCAAAATGACTTTCTTATCGCGATTTCGTGACACTTCTGGCGTAAAGGCGGTAATTGTAATTTGCGTCGCGATATCACGACATTTTGGGTGATCAGGGGTTGTTGGCTTGGATTGTCACGATTTCGCGACCTGTTGTTTGGTTGAGGCGTTGGTTGGCTTGTCAGTCGCGAAATCACGACATGTCGCAATTTCGCGACATGTCACGATTTCGCGACATGTCACGATTTCGCGACCGGTTGTTTGGTTGTGGTATTGGCGGGCTTGTCAGTCGCAATTTCGCGCCCGGTTTTCTTCTTGTCGCGATTTCGTGACATGTCACGATTTCGCGACCGGTTGTTTGGTTGTGGCATTGGCGGGCTTGTCGGTCGCGATTTCGTGCCCGATTTTCTTCTTGTGCCTTTTGTTTGGAAGTGCTGCCTTTTTGGCCTTTGTGTTGGCTTCCCGCTTCCTGGTTCTTGCTTGGGATGTTCTCGCTCCCTCTTGTAAATACTCTTTGTGTTAATATAAGTTTTTCAATTTCATCAAAAAAAAAAAAAAACATGAAGAGTATGCAAAATTTTTACTAATAGTATCAATTAAATTTAAAAAAATTGCATTGCACCTCCTTTATAAATATAAAAATGATGTTTAAATTATTTGTATTTTAATTATAATAAATTACTTGTTTTATAATTTCAACTTGAAAATGGATCTCTTAAACATTTTATTTATATACAAGAATATCATAAAAGAATTTATATACAAGAATATTTTATTTATATAAAAGAATATACCTTTTCTTTTTTAACAACTAGTGACAAGGTCAAGTTGTATTGCCTTCGATTGTAGCATCAAATCACGGTGCTACCACCCTAACCTCTATCTTGTCTCGGTAAACATGACCCGAAGTGAGGGAGACCCCCAATGACTTAGAGTTGGTACTACCATCATCAAGCTGACACACACTCAGTGGACTTAGGTCAGACTACTACCTATGCTCAAATTGGGCATACCCTGAGGTTTGAACCTAGATCTCCTCTTAGTAAGTGCCCAACATCTTATCAATCCACCTAACCATGGGGGACTACTCAGTCCCACTTATATGAACTTATTTAGACACAAGAATTATGGAGGGTAAAATTTACTTACCACTTACATTGAGATTAGAAAATTTTAAACATTCCCATTTGGCTGCGATTTTACACATTCCCCCTCAATGCAATTTTTGTAATACTTTAGAAACTCTTATTCACTTGTTTTAGTTTTGTGGCATGGCTAAATAGTTTTGGGATGTCTTCTACTCTTTTCTTTTTCCATCTTTCACTAGATATTGGAAGCTTTCTCTGCTTGGTTTTTCTCAAGCTGGATCATTGCCCTAAATTTTGGGATGTTTGTAGACTCATCCTTCTCAAACACATTTGAAAGTGCAGATCCAAAAATGTGTTTACTGGATCTACTCCTCCATGGGATATAGTTTTACTAGACTTGACCTTTGATATTTTGTTACATATGTGACGCATTCATTCCCAAGTCTATGGACCTTTCAGCACACCTCAGATGTTATTGATAGACTTCATCAACTTTCTCGTATGATTTAGGATCTTCAAAAGGTCCAATTAAAAACGAAGAAAAATACAGTTAACAATAATAAGCAGGTTCAGGTTTTGATTACTTCTTTTTCTTCTTTGAAGACTTCAGAAGATATCATGGAAGACATGCCCATATTTTTTTCATATAACAGACTCTCCCATAAATGATTGCTGATATGTGGTATATTACAATAAGATATAACTATAGTCTTTTTTTTGTTGATATTAGCTTCTATTCTTATGTATATTAAGTTATGGACGCTTTGATCCACTCTTAGCTTCTATTCTTATGTATATTAAGTTATGGATGCTTTGATCCACTCTTAACTTTTATTCCTATGTATATTAAGTTATGGATGCTTTAATCTACCTCATTTTATTTTTTAACTCATAAATAATATTAACACCAAAATATTGTAATGTTGAATTAATATAATCTGACCATTCTTAAAAAAAGGAAACTCTAGCTTCCTACGTTAGTTCTAGATACTTGACTTTTTTGTTATGATTACTTCGAATTGTTCAACCACCTTAATTGAGTGAGAAGTAATCGTATCACGAAGTGGAACGTGCCGCGTTAACAACTTCGCACCAAACAACAATAGACAGATGGAAAGGATTCTTTAATTGCAAAACTAATATAAAAATGGCGTCGAAAACAGGAAAATGCAAATGCCACCTTTGCTCGAAATGGTGTCAAAAACAGGAAAATGCAACTGCAACCTTCGTTCTAGAGACGAAGCGTGCAGGCATGGACATATAGCCTTAGGTGAAGTTGTTATAACCAACGGCAAACCTTCCCCTTGGCTGGCCTGTTCGAACTTTCCTTTTCTGCTGTCCCTTTAAAACGCCGGATCCGTCCCAATATCCAAACGTAGTAAATCCTTTGTTTATGTGGCGAGAGCCATGGCAACAGGTCAAAGCTTAGGAGAAGAAACGCAGATTCCAATTTCAGTGTACGTGGCAGCAATGGTCATGGCATTGCTGGCGTTGGAAGCTTCGGCTCAGGCACCCACCAGTTGTACGAATACATTCGCAAGCATATCGCCATGCATAGGATTCATCACAGGCGGAAGCGGAAACAGTCCAACCTCGGATTGCTGCAACGCGCTGGCGGGAGCGGCGGTTAACACGGCGGAGTGTCTTTGCCAACTTTTGGGCACCAACAGTCCGCTGGGATTTCCCATCAATCAAACCCGTGTTCTCGTCCTCCCTGGGGCCTGCAATATGAACATTCCCCCTCTCGACAAGTGCACTGGTAAACATCTCTTAATTTATCTGATGCTAATAGGTAGTAGGTTTAGATACATAAGTGTTTTAGACGATTTGTGGATTGGTAAGTTGATTTTTTTGCAAGGGTTAGTGGATTGGTAAGTGTTTGGGCAGACACCTATTAAGAAGATACTTAGGTTTAAATATTCAGGTTGTCTGATCCCCTTCGAAACAAGTAGGTTCAAATATCAAAGGTAGATAATAATTTGATTTGAGTCCGTAGTCCCTTTCACATCCAATTTAAAGAAATAAGTTTAATAAAAACAATAAAAAAAACATTTAGTTGGTAGCTTAGTTGGCTTCTAGTATTATAACTGATTAGTTGCTGGCTTAGTTGGCCTCTAGTATTATAACTCACTCATTTGTTGTGATGTTTTTTTATACATGTTGATAATAAAATATTTTTATGTTTTTTTATATGTTAATAATAAAATATTTCCATATTAATTTTTTAATGCATTTTATGTAAGTTAATAATAAATGATTTGAGAGGCTTATAGACCCACCACTGTCAGGGGTTGCATGCTAAGAGATATGAGGCTTGAGTAGTCGCTAGAGATATAAGGCTTGAGTAGTCGCTATTAACATTTAATTGCCAGATAGTTGGTTCTTACTTGGTGCTCTTATTTTTTATACCTGGTTTTCAGATCTGGTACTTTATTTTTTTATACATGGTTCTTATTTTTTTTATACATGGTTTTCATATGTGCATAGGCTAATTGTTCCTCTTACTGTATAAAGCTAATTTTGGTATCTCTGCAAGGAAGTTGGACCTCTTGTTTTCTGAGCTTGGGCGATGGGGAGTACGAAACATAAGTTTTCTTATTTTTTTTCTGTATGTCTTGTGTCATGGCGTTTTGCAGATGCAGGAACTCCACTTACCCCCTCAACGGGTTCTCCTCCTCCTCTCGGTATTTATATCTTGCATAATTTTGCTTTCTTTTATCACCACTTTCTGTTCTAATCCTTTATAGGCCGATAATGTTTAACTGTTTGTTGTAGCAGGTTCAAATCCTGCAACGCCTTCAGTTCCGCCTGCGGAGTCGCCAACGGATGCTTCAAAGGATGAGAAGCCCTCCCCTACTGATAACCGCAACTCCACTGGTAACGGTCATACCGATTTAATCAACCGCAGTGGAAGTCGCTCAGTCTTTGCAGCTTCATCGATAGATCTTCTGGCAGGACTTTCTCTACTCACCATTGTTTTTACGTGTAAAATTTCCTTGGCACTGTGAATAACTGGAACTGGGTTTATAATAATCAATGGCGTAGTCAGGCAGAGTGGATGTTTGCGCCAGGGAAACGCTTGGGTTTGATCGTGTTAAATGCAATTCGATCTTTGTCATATAAATAATTTTTAATATTAAATGCAATGAACTTTTGTCGTACGGAAGCCCTGGTAAAAAAAATTTGTTATTGGTATTAATATTTAAGCAGAATGAAATTCTATGGAAGAACAGATTATTGAGAAGTTTTGTCAAGATATTATATAGTGGTATGGTTTTTGGTTTTTATTTATGAGATTCAAGTTCAAATTATTTGATGTGAGATAGGTCACCCTGTTGGTAGCGGTTACCAAGTTTCCCTATTAAAAAATGTCATTGAAAACTAACAATTTATAAAAAGAAAAGCATAACAACCAATTGGTTAGTAGTCAAGAGGGCCAACTAATGTATACAACTTTCATTGGTTACTAATCAAGAGGGCCAATCAAGTGTATACAACACTCATGTTGCGTTTTTATTTATGAGATCCAGGTTCAAATTATTTGGTATGAGATAGGTCACCCTATTGGTAGCGGTTACCAAGTTTCCCTATTAAAAAATGTCATTGAAAACTAACAATTTATAAAAAGAGAAGCATAACAACCAATTGGTTAGTAATCAAGAGGGCCAACTAATGTATACAACTTTCATTGGTTACTAATCAAGAGGGCCAATCAAGTGTATACAACACTCATGTTGCATTCATTCCATGTTAACATTATAAGGAATTTCATGTAATAGTCACCTAAGACTTGTATCTTTAAGTTTATTATAACATTGACAACAAATTTAGTAAGTGGTGAAACACATAAACCATTCATTTAAAATAAAAAAGATAAATTAAAATTTTATTAATTTTTTAAATATTACTAATAAATTTTAAAATACAAACATAAAATAATATTAATTAATTGAAGCATTTGTTCAGAATCTATCATTACCACTTGTATGCTTTAACGTTAGATTTTACACTGCAAAATAAATGAGAAGATAAGATGATTATTTTTTAAGAAAAGCAAATAAAAAAATTTCTTTATTCATTGTGTATTACTTAAAGAGTAATATTATTATGTCATAATTTAAGGAGTAATAATATTGTTGTGAATGATTTGATAATGTTTTTAAAATATATTTTATGAGTATATTTTTTTATTATATAAGTATTTTTAGAGCCTATTATAATATATAAAAACTGTTTGCAAAACTAAAACTATTAAATAGTATATAATTTTATCTAAAAATGTTAATTAAGTTATATGATTTTTTGTACGTCAAAATTATCTTAAATTACCTCATTTTATCCGTACTTGCCGAAACCCATCACAAAATATTCAAGTACGAAAATAATTGAGATTAATTTTCCCACAAACAAACTTTTTCTTATTAAACGTTAAATTGACAAGACCAGATACATGGTGCAATATTTTGTGGATTGTGAGTGCTACTTTGCACACATCTTAAGTTTATTGTTGTATTAATAAAAAGTTTGATAAGTGATGGGACACATAAACCATTAATTCAAAATGAAAAAGATAAATTATAATTTAATTAATTTTTTTAATTTTACTATTAAAAAATTTAAAAAATAAAATTAAAGTAAGTTTTAAGTTTTAAAATATAAAAATGAAATAATATTAATTAATTAACTGTTCAGAATCTATCATTACAACTACTTTTATATTTTTATGTTAGATTTTAAATGCAAAAAAGTGAGAGATTGGACGATTTCTTTAAGAAAAATAAATAAAAACTTTTCTTTGACGATTATGTATGACTTAAGAAGTAATAATATTATTGTGAATGACTTAAAGGTTGATAATTTTTTTTAACGTGTCTTACGAGTATATAATTCTTTATTATATAAGCACTTTTAAGTTCTATTATATTGAGACTGTTTGCAAAATCAAGATTAAAAAAAAGTGTATAATTCTATCTAAGAATGTTAATCAAGTTATATGATTTCAAATATAAGAATGGATACCTCTGTGAGTCCCTTAAAGCTCTTTGGTACAGGGTGGTTGTAGGAATGATGAAATATTTTATTTTGTATGGGAAAACTAGCATAGTTGGAAGCTTTCATTTTGTATTTATGGACCACATGCAAAGGAGGAAATTGATAAATATGTTTGCTTTTTTTCCTGCTTCTATTGAGAAGATGGTGGAGCAAGTGAAACATGGTAAAAACATTTACTCCCTTTCCCAAGGTTTGTTGAAATTGTTGTATGAGCATGTAATCAAGCATGAGAATAAAGTGGGAAGATTGAGCCTTGGGAAAATTTTGGCTAATCTAGTTATAAAGGATCCCTCTATTAGCACTGACAGTAAAGGGTTCATGTTATTATCCTCGAAGTCCTTGGATGATTCCATCGAGATCCCTAATGTCATGACAATGATGGGTGGAGGTAAGGACAACTCTTCTAAAAGCCTTAAGATGAAGGTTGAAGGCTAAAAAACTCCCATGGGATCTACTTCTATTGCTAGGCACTCAAAATGCTTGAAGACCAAAAGAGTTAAAAAATAAATGGAAAGTAATGTCTCCTTGAGTCAAAGAATTTTGAAGAGTCTAGAAATAGAAGGCTAGGCTTGAACCTGACAATCCTTTAGGGAAAGGAGATGAATTGTTGAATTTTTGTGATCCTTTGAAGACTCCTACAAAGGCATGGAAAACTACTAATGATGTTCTTGGCTATCTCACCAAATCGATTAAAATGTTTGCCACTTACATGTAGGAAGTTTCTTGGATGTTAAATTTTTTCAAAGAAAACCATCCCAATTTTGAGGAGTAGGTGCTTTTGACTGCTTTGTGGATTTTTAGTTCTATTGGACCTTTCAGTTGTTTCTTTTGGCTATTCCTCTTTGTGTTTTTAGGGGGCTAGGCCCTTTCTATTCTATTGGTTTATTTGTTGTCCATTGTTTGGCCTATTCAATTTTTCCTTTATGTTTTTATGTAAAAGGTTTGGGGACTCTTTCATAACCCCTTGTTTCCATATTATCAAAAAAAATTATATGATTTCAAAATTAACCATAAATTCTTTAATGTTTGTACATCAAATTTCCCTAAATTACCTCATTTAACCCAATACTCATTGATATCCATCACAAAATTATTCAAGCACTAAATATTATAACATACAAGATTGAGATTAATATTCCCACAAACAACATTTTTCTTCACAAATACTAAATTATTGAATGCTAAATTGATAAGACCAAATACATGGTGCAATATTTTGTGGGTTCTAAGCACCTCATGGGTGCCACTTTACACACATCCTACGATCATTTTGTGAATGCAATTAAGCATATATTTTTCATTACATTAAACCTAGGATGTTATGTATGGTTGTTTCTACCAATTTCCCATTATCATATCATTGTCTATGTTCCTTCCTCTCAAATTTTCCATGGTAAGTTGATGCAAGTACCTATAAACATGTAATTAGATAACATAATTTATAACTTATTGGTCATCATTGATCAAATATTTTCTCTATGTTTTTTAGGATAATATCATCATTTTAATAATTATATCCTCTAGTATTTTTCTATGATCATCCATGTCCTCTTTCAAATATCAAAAGGTTGCTGTTAACTCTTCCAAACCCAACCTACTCTTTCATTATTAATAAGATTATGCTCTAACTATTGTATTTATTTATATTATTCCATACACACCCTATAAGTATTGATAACTCTTGTTGAAATTATTGAATGAGAGCTAACCTCAATTAGGGACCATACCCTAGTTTCTAATTAAAAGGGTATTATAGCAATGATAACCTAAAGGGATGTCATAAACACTCTCTTTGGACTTCATAAAAAATTTGACCTATATCTCGTACAAATTTAAATCCCCTTTAACATTTCCATAGTCATTCCACATATTAAATCCATTAATTTTGACCTTATAATATCCTCCTTGTTGTCTTTGAGTTTTCAAATATTCCTTGATTCATATTTGTACTCTATATTTTCCAAGCTTTCGCAATTGGGACCCAACAACTTTGTTCCTTCTTCTCCAAGATTAAATACAACCCCTTTTCAATTCATTAAATTTTCTTTCCAATTAGTCACTACATTTACAAGATGCCACAACCATAATGTAACGACTCTCCTCACACAATATTTGATTATGGATTGATTAATGAATAAGAATTAACCTTTATCCTTTAGAGTATGGTATTACTGATGTCCTTAATGTGTGCAGGATTAGGTATGTGCATTGATGGACAAGTTTCTCAATGGGAAAAGATAAAAAGAGAAGTGATGATTCAACTCAAGAGTACATAGAAGTCCCACATTTGCATTTCATGTAGGATTGCATGAATGATTTGTTTGTTGAGTATTTATGTTTGCTCCAATTTGAAATATTTTGTTGTTTTGTGAAAGTGATGCATTCATAAATTTTTGGTTGGAAATGAAAGTGCCATGAAGCATGGAAGCCTACCTTTACCACATAAGTGGAAATTAGTGATTGATGTATGTTATTATTAAACTTGTTGTTATTTGATTGAGAATGAAAGAAAGAAATAAAAGATATATAAATACTATAAAAGAACTTGCATAAGTCATTTTTAATATTATATATATTCATGTAAATATGAATATATGTATGAAAATAGGCATACTTTATTAAGTAGTGAAATCAAAGCATAACATAAAGTTAATAATCTCCATCGTCCACGAACTGGCAGATTGTGGGGAGAAATGGTGGTAGAAAAAATTATGATAGCAATGATTGCTGAAATGTTTTCATGATCCAAAAACATCGGTAAGGGTGGTTAAGAGAAAATAGAAGGGTAATGTCAAAATTAAGATATAAAAAAAAAATGAGGAAACGGATGTGAGAAGAATTAGAGCTTTTTGGTTTTGCAAACGAATTCTTTTTTTCATGTTTAATAGAAAGACGTGGTTGAATCTAGCTTTGAAACTTTGCTAGAGGTGTGTATCCTAGAATTTATATTCTTAATCACTAAATGTGTTAATGCAGTGCGAGTGATTGAATTTCATGAAAGTTGATGGGCTTCTGCATCCTTGATATTGGTTTATTAAGACTTAGTTATATAAAAAAATAATCCTATATGAATTGCACCATTTCTTGTGACACTTTCTATTCTAAATCTAGTGTACTAGATTGTATAGTCGCATGAGAATGGGCATTGTATGTATTTGTTGGAAACCAAAATTGATTATATGTCAAAGAATGAATTTTGGATAAGTTTGCTTTGAGATGAACTGATGATGAATGGAAATTCTTTGCATATATGACAATGTATTTGTGTTTGGGTAAGGTAAAATGAATTTTAAAGGAAATTAGTTTATGGGTATAGTTGGAATTGCCAAAGGAATCTATTCACGTAAGTAAGTTTGCATGTGCTTGTAAGTCACTTGTTGGCTTCCATATGGATTGAATTTTTCATGTGTTTGTAAATTAATTGCTAGTTTGCACATGGTATGCTGTGTGTGTTATTAGAAAATGAAAATATGAAACACAATCCATGATAGAAAATTCTGATTATATTATGTAAACTCCTTCATGGTGAATTCGGTTGATAACGTTTAGTTGTTTAATTTCTTGGGAAAGGATTGCATGTTAAATGTTGGGAATTGGCAAAGGAATACACTGTTTGTTTTTCGTACCCTATGTAGAATGGGAATTGATAGGGAAACCATCATTTTGCTTTTACATTAGGTATATTATAAGAGCCATTTCTAATCCCTAAGGGGACGCTAGATCAAACTTTGAGTTTAATATGGTGAGTGGAAGGAGTTTGGAAAGCATATTATATTGTTAACTTACTCCAAATATTGGTAAATAAGGAAACCCTGGGTTTTTTCTTCCATTGCAAGCAAGAGTGGTGAAACTTTCTTGTTACAGTAGTGGTGTGGTTGTGTGTAGAAGGAAGTCTTATAATGTTGGACCATTGGCTCCTGTTTGAGAATAATGTCATTTCTTGTATATGATTATTATAGAAATTGATGTCTTATGAGCCTAGGTTGGGTAGTATTAATGTCATGAAGATTAAATGTAACTGTTATACAACTTTTATGACTGTGTAAAGCCTTATAGAGTATTTGCACTTATGAAAATAAGATAATCTTGATTATATTAGTGAATGATACATTATATGTGTAATAGATATTATTTTTTTGTAGTAAAGAAATTTCAAAACTGCATTTATGGTTATCCTTGAAACTATTCATCTATTTCTAGAGCAATGTTAGTAAAACTTTTTGGGTATTCAAGGTGGTGTATGCTTGTATGTTTTGGAATTTCAATGTAAGACTTGGAATTTACTTTGGAAACATTGTATGATAATTGTTGGTTCATATTTCAACCTAGTGTGCATAATATTAATTACTATGTGTGGTAATTGGCCTAAAGCGTGTTTTGTTAGAGTTGGAATAGTTGAATAGAAAACTAGAATTTGAGACAAGTCAAATGTTTTCAAAACCAGCAAGACCACTGAACTAAATGATAATCTTGCTATGAAATATATATAGTTTAAGCAATATTTTAAATTAGCATTTTAAGATTACATTGAAAATGTACTTGTGCCCTACTTTAAAATAATGCATGGGTTGTGTAGAGGGGAAAAACTACCCTACTACGTATAGTTCCCAAAAGTTGGATCTACGAGAGAGAGAGAGAGAGAGAGAGAGCAGTTCCCAAAAGTTGGATCTGCAAGAGAGAGAGAGAGAGAGAGAGAGAGAGAACCTCTGGGGTGAACCACGAGGGTATGTTGTTCTCTACACTCGATGCTAGGAAGGGGAAGGGTTCATAAAGAACGGTTTAAGGACTCACTCCAAGTACTCTAGTTTTCAAGAATATTTGATATATTTGATTCAATACAAACACCTAGATTTGGCCTTTCTAGTTCTATGCTATAAAAATAGAAAGGATAATGCAGAAATACATAATGTAGGAAAATAAGAGCTAACTCTAAAATGATTCTTCCTTTGAATGCTTTTCTAACTTAGGGTTCTAAACAAATAAAGTTTAAGCAAGGGTTCAAGAAGAGATGCACAAACATAATTAACTCTAAGTGCATACTATATGTTGTTTATATTTCGAATGCCTAGAAATTAATTATATATATTTCTATAAAATCAGATCTAGGATTTAAAAAAAAATAAAAAACACTCAAAAAACAACCTAAAGAATAATCAAAACACTTAACTTGTCCGGTGATTTATCCTTACCTTTATCCCTTTATTCAATGCTATCAACAATTCATGTTCCTATAAGATAACTTGATAAATACTTGAAAAATATGATTAGTGTTAGGGGGCCTGCTTAGGCTATTGTAAAATAGTTCTTAGAGGTGCATCAGTCAAGCCCCCTAGGTTCTTTCAGCTAACCTTTGATAAATAGAAGTGAAAATTGATCTTTGGAAGAAATAAAACATATGAAAGTACAATAGAATAGTATGACAAAAATGCAAAATAGAATGTGGCACTATGTTCTATATGCAATCTAGAATGTAAATATGATGTTTGGAACATTAGTTTACCTCCACAAATAGTCTAGGTGAAATCATACCTCGTAACAGATGATCGAGATATCACATCAGCGAAATTGCACCCCGTAGAGGCTCGAGCATGATTTCGTAGAAGTAAGGCAAAAAATATCAACTCAATATGAAATAACTAATGCGTGATACACAAAATAGAAACATGCATGTAGAAGAGTAAAATCACCTCGTAGAGAGTGAGGAATCAAGCAGAAGGGTTGAGACCTCCCAAATAGTTGATCTCTCCATAGGGCTTCAACACAAATCCACCAAAGCGAGCAACAATAATCAACAATCCAATGCAACAGAAAACAAAGATTCAATAGATCACATTTCACACTTGAGAGTTAGCTTGCTTGTAGGAGAAGAAGAATAAGACCTCAAGAGAATATAAATTTAATCAAATAATTGTTATGAACTTGCTTGGTGAGAAACTTGCTTGATGAAAAACTTGATTGAGATGGAAACTTGATTGGGGAAAATAAGATTTCAAAACCTTCTTATATAGTGGATTTGAAAGAGGAATGGGCAAAAAAAAGTAACCAAAACTGACCTTAAAAATATCAACTTTGAAAATTAGGGTTTTCTTAAGAGAAAACCCTAAAATGCAAAATCACGCCCCATAAAAATGGATCGCGACTTCACACTAGCTAGACCCATGCGATTTTAATGCATTTTGACGGGTCAAATGGAGTCAAAATGGGTCATATCATATACTGTTGGAAAGCTCTTTTTGAGCTCAATAAAATAGTATAGAATTTAGGAAGAATAAAAAATATTTTTTAGGGGAAAATTGGCTCAAATATGACCCCACATTTTCAAAGAGAAAACAAGGGATCTAGGGAAAATTACTCACCTTAGTGGGTCAATTTTCCGTGTCTATAATTTTACCCCTCTTTGATGCATTTAAGGCCAAGTAAATGCATAAAATAAAGATATATAATCCTATGTGTGAGAAGACAACAAAAATAGGAAAGGAGTGGCCAGGTTTGGACAAAGGGGTGGTGCAAAAGGGGTATCACGAAGGACACTCTAGAATTTTGTATACATTGTGAGACATTACTATAATTAATGGCTCTATGGCTAGGGTGCCTCCTCGAGTTTTGAAAGGAAATGAAATTACTTAAGAAACTAAAAAAATAAAAATAAAGAAAAATAGAAACACAGAAACATGGAGAACAAAGCAAAGATTACTGGGTACAACATGAATCTAATGCAACTAACATAAAATGCATGGATGAATAGAAGAAAGGGAAATAAAGAAGAAGGGAAGAGGAGAGAACAATATGAACAAGAATCCAAAGGTCAACCATAGAAAATGAGAGAAAATGATCAAATAACCCTGAATGAAAGGTGTTATACCCAAAGGAATGGTCCAGGTGTGGAGTGAAAATATGTTATAGGTGTAGTACTCGCTAATATGGATAGATGGGAAAAAATATGGAGTGTAACCCACTATGGGTGATTGCTCAAATAATCAAATGATGGAGTGTAATCCACTATGGATGATTGATCGCTAGTGACTATTGTGGGATGATTACCCACTAGGATGTATGTCGAGGCCTATTAAAAAGGCCAAGGAGCTTATCCTGTAATGGGGTGTTGAGTCCGTTGAGTCAAAAGAAGTGTAACCCAATATGGGTGATATGTTATTGTTGATGTGAATGATGTATTAGCAAGTACTATCCGATAGGTGTGTGTAAGAATATGTATAGACCAATCCATATGAGCATAACACAAAGTGAGTGTGTGCATGTGCTAGAAGAAAAGAGAGGAAGAAAATGAGGAACAAAGAACTTTGCATGTGTACCCCTAGATTGAAGTTTCAGGTAGTAAAAAGTCAAGGAGAATGTTCAAACAAAGGATAGAAGAAGATATATCCTTATCTGAACAAAGAAGATAAAGGAAAAATAATAATCATGCAAAATACAAGGATAGACCAATAGAGGATTGCATTCCTTGAATTTGGATAAAAAAAGATGAGCGTTGTAAAACTTTCAAAGTAAAGGGACACAATAAGAAGAGAGAAGAGAAGAAAAGAACAAAGGAACGAGAAGAGAAGAAGGTATGAAAATGCATGGACCCTAGATTGAGGTTTCTCTAGGCATCAAAACCCTAGTGTGAGTGCAATGCATGTGAGCTACGATATAACTAGGTATCATCACATGTCATTATCATGAATTCTTGAAAATCTATATGATCAAGCAGTCATGAATAGACAACCATGAAATTATGACAAAAAAAATATAAGAAGAACAAAATATCAGGAAACGATGCAAAATATGATATACAATCATGCAGTATGAGTAGACAATAAAATGCAATATGAACCTATGCTAAATGTATGCCTAATTAATGATTCATTTTATTTTAGTAGAAGGTTTCTTATACTAGGAGTTTCTTACATCAAGGTCTTCCCCTTGGTCATAGGTTACAATATATGGGGGTTGCTAATCCTGTTTGTGCTTTTTGTAGCGGTCCTGAAAATTTTGCTCATGTGTTTTGGGCTTGTCAAACAGCCAAAAATGCTTGGGATTGGGTTCTTTCTTTTTTCAATTCCTTTTTACTGGAGCAATGTTCTTGGGTTAATGCACTACTTGGGGATCCCCTAAATTTTTCTCTTCCCCTAAATGAAGTTTGGCATATTTTTTGTCTTAATATTTTATACCATCTCTAGAAAACAAGAAACAATATTATCTTTGGGAGACAGGAGGCTTCTACCTCTTTCTCTATTGCTGCTCGATATGCTCTCTTCTATGATTTTTGGTTACAGATCCTTACTCAGGTGGAGAAAGTTCAGGTGGAGCTGCAATATCTTAGATCACTTCCGGATCATTGGGCTAATGTACCTTGCTCTGTTAGCCGGCTTCCTTTTGATAAACATGTGTCCAGAACTCGTGGATTCTCTCACACAGGCTCACCTTAAACTCATTCTCACAGTGGTTGCAGAGATCATTTATCTGCTCCAACTTCTTAGCATCATTGGTCTCCACTGCAGTCCAATTTCGCACCTCTAGTGGATGGGATGTTCGCTTGATTCCAATTGCACCAGTGGCTGCATACACTTGTCTCTGTTTTGTCTTCTTTTCTTTACTCAGTTCTGATGTAATATTGGCTTTTTGAGTTGATCCATGTGATCCTGTAATTTTTTGGGTGTGTGCCACGGGGTGTGTTAATTCCACCCAACCTTTTTGTATGAAAGTGATTATTTCCAATTAATATAAGGTCCTTTCATTCAAAAAAAAAAAAAAAAAAAAAAATTAATAATTTCATATTGAGATTTGAAAGGCTTATAGACCCACCACTTGTCAGGGGTTGCATTCTAAGAGATATAAGGCTTCAATAGTGGCTATTAACATTAAATTACCAGATAGTTGGTTCTTACTGGTGCTCTCATTTTTTTTTATACCTGGTTTTCATATCTGGTACTTGGTGCTCTTTTTTTTATACCTGGTTTTCATATGTGCATAGGCTAATTGACCCGCTAATATTTGTATGTATGCAAGGAAGTTGGACCTATTGTTTTCTAAACTTGGTTTTTGCACGTTTCAGAGCTTGGGCGATGGGGAGTACGAATCATTAGTTTTCTTATTTTTTCTGTATGTCTTGTGTCATGGAATTTTACAGATGCAGGAACTCCACTTCCTCACTCAACTGGTTCTCCTCCTCCTCTTGGTATTTATATCTTGCATAATTTTGCTTTATTTTATCATCACTTTCCTGTTCTAATCCTTTATAAGCCGATAATGTTTAACTATTTATTTTAGCAGGTTCAAATCCTGCAACGCCTTCAGTTTCGCCTGCGGAGTCGCCAACGGATGCGTCAAAGGATGAGAAGCCCGCCCCTACTGATAACAACTCCACTGGTAAGGTCATACCGATTTAATCAATTGTAGTGCAAGTCGCTTAGTCTTTGCAGCATCATTGATAGATCTTCTGGGAGGACTTTCTCTACTCACCATTGTTTTTACGTGTAAAATTTCCTTGGCACTGTGAATACCTGGAACTGGGTTTATAATAATCAATGACGTAGTCCGGTAGGCTCCAGGGAAACTCATGGGTTTGGTTGTGTTAAACGCCATCTCCAGGGAAACGCATGGGTTTGGTCGTGTTAAATGCCATCTTTGTCATATAAATAATATTTAATATTAAATGTAATGAAATTTTGTCGTACGGAAGCCCTGATCTCTAACCTTGCTATCCATTGGTTAAAAAGATTGGTTATTGGTATTATTATTTAAGCAAAATGAAATTCTAATTTTGTTGAGAGATCATACAGGTATGTTTTTGGATTTTTATTATGAGATAAGATTTTTTCAACAACCCACATTTTATCTTAAAATTTTAATCCTAAAAAGATAGGCCTCCTAGTAGTTGTTGCCTACAAGGTTCCCGTGACTTTGTCTTTCTTTAAAGGACTAAAGTTTATAAAGGTTTACTTATGAAAAAATGTTATTGAAAACTAACCATTTATAGAAAGAGAAGCATAACAATGAATTGGTTATTAATCAAGAAGGCCAACTATTTCAATTTATAAAAAGAGAAACATAACAATGAATTGGCTAGTAATCAAGAGGGCCAACTATGTGTTGCACTCATTCCATGTTAACAGGATAAGGAATTTCATGTAATAGCGACCCCATATTTGTATATTTAAGTTTAAATTTATTGTTGCATTGAGTTTGGCTAAGTGGTGGAACACATAAACCATTCATTTAAAATGAAAAAAATAAATTAAAATTTAATTAATTTTTAAAATTTTGTTGTTATAAAATTAAATCTAAAGTAAGTTTTAAAGTTTTAAAATACAGGTATAAAATAATATTAATTAGTTCAAGTAATTGTTCAGAATTTATCATTATAACTTATATGCTTTAATGTTAGATTTTACAATGAAAAAATGAAAGATAAGATGATTTTTTTAAGAAAAATAAATTAAAAAAAATTGTTTGTTAATTATGTATGATTTAAGAAGTAATAATATTATTATGTCATAACTTAAGGAGTAATAATATTATTGTGAATGGAATAGCTACATTTTTTTTGGCTTGATAGGGTTGTTATATTACTTGATAGGATTTTTACATTGCGCAACATGTTTCTACAGTGTTTGACAAGGTTTCTATATTGTGCAACAGGGTTGCTACAGTGTGTGACAGGGTTTTCATAGTGCTTGATAGGGTTGCTACAGTGCTTGAGGGTTGCTATAGTGCACAACAAGGTTTCTACAATGCGCAACAGGGTTTCTACAATGTGCAACAGGGTTTCTATAGTGTGCAATAGGGTTGCTACAATGTGTGATAGGGTTGCTACAATGCGCACAATAGGGTTGCTACAGTGAGTGACAGGGTTGCTATAGTGCTTGACAGGGTTGCTACAGTGCTTGACAAGGTTGCTATAGTGCGCAACAAGGTTTCTACAATGCACAACATTGCTCTTTTTTTGTGCTTAAAAAGTGCCTACATTAGGCTAATAACCTTTTGTAGGATGGGGTGCAAGTCCTAATCACTTAATTGGAGGAAGTACTTGGTCTTATATTTTTCCTGAAACTCGTTATGAGGAGTACCCCAAGAACCCCGGAGTAACTGGTTTGAGTGTGTCGCAAGTGAAAAGGGTCAACAAACCCACACCCTATCGGTATTTTTTCCCTTAAGAGTGTATACAAGGAGTTGTCATTTAGAGGTAAACCCATGGCTGGTTTCTTAGAAATATTTCGTAGTGGAAAGGTGATGGAAATTAGATATCGATACTTGATTAGACAACCCTTGTGGATAGTGATATTTTCTTTAAGCCTCTAGGAAGCCACAATTTGGGGCCCAATTCTTCTTCTTTCTTCTCTACAGGTCTTTGGAAGAATGGAGGAAACGTCTGAGGAGACTAGCAATAAAGAAACAGATCAAGGAGGAACATATCCTCCAGAACTAGAAGAGTATCATTCATGGGAAAAAGTATTTATGGGAATTAATAACTTAGAGAGGGAGAGCTTTGAATTACATCCAATAGAAGAGGAGAAAATTCCAATGATGAGGATCCCACAACCTATCTTTCAAGGAATATCAAAAGAAAGAGAAAACACTTTGGTTGGCAAATTTATAGGTATTTAATCAAATTTGGATACAATTAGAAGTTGGGAAGATTAAAAATGGAAAGTGAAAGGAAGACTAGAAATTGTGGCATTGACCAGTAATATTTAACTTTAATTGTTAAGAAGATATGAGTTCAGCTCTATTGAAAGGGCATGGTTTTTTGGTCAAAAAGGCCTTTATTTGAGAAATTGGACTCTAGAATTTAACCTAGATACAAAAATATATATTTGGATCCTCTTTGGGTCTGATTACCTGGACTTCCAATGACTTGTTGGGATGAAAACATTTTTGAGGAATAGCCAAATCAATGAAAAAATTGATAACTTTTGATCCAACGACAAGGGAAAAAACAAGGATGGTTTTGCTCGCTTTTACGTGAATGAAGATCTCACAATACCCTTACATGCAAAAATCAAATTAATCTAAGATGGAGGATTTTTGGCAAAAGAAATATATTATGAGTCCTCAATTCCAAATTTTTATGGTTGTAAGAAGGCAGGACACTTACAAGAAAAATACCCGAAAAGAAAAGAGTTAAAGAAGGGAAATGCTCAAATCTGGAAGAGAAAAGAGTTTCAATCAAAAGAAAAATCAACTCTATTCGAGAAAGGAGAATCTTCTAAGATAAAATCACATAATTAAAATAAGTTTGTAGTTCTAGAGGAAATAAATGAGGAGGAAAAACAAAAAGAAATAGAGGATGAAGGAAATATGGCCCATCAACAACTAGACCAAAATCAATTGGTTGTTGAAGAAAGAGCTCCAAAACAAAACACTCCCAATCAAGTAGTCCATAATCCAGGAGAGGAGATAAATTTATACCAAGAAGGAGAAGAGGAGGAAGTGGTAAGTGAGACTCAATGGGGTGGTGGAGAGGAAGAGGTTTTACCCAATGAACAAGAAGGGGAATCAGAAGATATTTGGTCTTCTACTGAAGAAGAAGAAGGCTTTCGATAGGTAGTGAATACAAAGAAAATTAAGAAGAGCAAAAGAGGGGCCAAGAAACAACAAATTCAATATTCATCAAAGCAACATAATAGGGAGGAAATTTTTTTTATGCAAATAATTAGAAGCACTAAGAAATCAACAAATTTGAGGAGTGGAAAAAAAAGAGGAAGACCCAGAAGTGTAGAGGTGAGGAGTAGGAAAGGAACCCAAGAAGCACTTGATGGAACACAACAAACATTGTAGTTGAGTGGAGGGAAAGTACTACAATCTCCTAGAAGATGAATATTATATCATAGAATATTCAGGGATTAAACACCCCATAAAAGAAAAGGGTAATGAAGGAATATAGAAAGAAGATTAGAGCTGATATTTTCCTTGTGCAAGAAACCAAAGTAGGTACCAATAATTAAAAAAAAACTATCTAGAATAAATCTTAAGGGGTTTGTAGAGCAGCTCAAGGAGCGTCAGGGGGGTTGTGGATGCTCTAGGATCCAAGAATAGTAGAAGGAAATTTAATCCAAGAAGAATATAGGTTTCTCTCAGTCCTATTTACATGTAAGAAGTCATTTTTTTCTTGATTGGTCACAAATGTGTATGCTCATAATCTGGATATAGATAGGAGGTTATGGATAGACCTTGATTCCTTAGGTACTATGATGGATGTACCTTGGATAATTTTGGGATATTTTAACTCTACTATTTTTTCAGGGGAGAAACAAGGAGGGTCTAACATTTTATCTGACAACATGGAGGAGTTTGGTGAGTTTATAGCTTCCTTAGGGTTGATGGACATAGAATTTCAAGGATACAAATATACCTGGTCCAATAGAAGAATCATAGCAATATTGTTTCAATCAAGAATAGATAGAGCCCTAGATTCAGTAAGTTGAATCTCAAATTCTCATGGTTATAGCTCAAAGACTTTACCAAGAGTAGCATAAGATCATAGCCCTCTTTTGCTAGAATTTATAGAGGAAAGGAAATCAAAAGGATTTACTTTTAGATTTGAGGCTATGCAGTTTAGTCATCAGGATATAGAAGGTTTTTATTAAGGAATGGTGGGCATAAAATATGTATGGCACAAAGATGTTTCAGGGATCTAAGAAACTCAAAATCATAAAATAAAATTTGAAGAAATGGAACAGAGAAGAATTTGGTAATTTTTTTCAAAGAAAGTGATCCATTATGAAAGAGTTATATGAAATTGAAAAGAAATAATAGAATGGGGGAAGATCAAAGGAATTAAAAATTATAGAGAAAGGTAGTTTGGCTGAATTTCATAATCTACTTGCTAGGGAGGAGACCTTCTGGCGGAAAAAATAAAGATCTTTATGGTTGAAGTATAGATATAGAAATACAAAGTTTTTTCATATGTCCACATTGAAATATAGGAGTGCAAATTGTATCAAGGAAATAATTTTGGAGATAAGTGAAGTTTTGAAGAAAGAAGAGGAGATTGCAGTGGCAAAAATAATTTTTTTTCTAAAATTTATTTTCCAAATATAGAGAGGAAGATATAGATGATACAAAAAATCTCTTATTGAATATCCCTACCTTTATTTTTGAAGAAATGAATGCTAGGCTATTGATCCCTTTTTTATATGAAGAGATCAAGAATACTATATTTTGTATGGATAAGGACAAGGCACTAGGACCAGATGGATTCCCAATAGGCTTCTTTCATAAATATTGGCATATAATGGGTAAAGATATTTCAGATGCATTAAGGGAATTTCAATTCTCTAATTCTCTACTCCAAGAATAGAATTAGAGAATTTGAAAGCACGAGGATACGGAAACAAAAAGGAATATGCCACAAGAAAGAACAAGAAAGAACATATGCAAATTGACACAAGATAAAAGCAATACGAAATATGGTAATCTCTTTATTGATACGCTTTGTAAATTGTGTTACAATACGTCTCCTTCCTTTTTAGGGGATAGGAGCGTCAAATGTGTTTCTCGTCACAACATCCATGGCTAACAATCCTTCTTCCGCGTGCCCACATGTAAGATGGGCGGACCAAAACGTCGCCGCCACTTGTGTATGTGATTCTTTGCTCTTTCCTGCTCCTCTGCTATCGGAAACCTGCGTTCAAAGAAACAGAAAATATTAGTAGCACCTGCGGACAAAATGAAACATGTATTTCCCAAGGCCTACTGTCAGTGTATGCATGAAAATATTAAAACGACTATCAAATGACCTCGGATTGACCTGAAATTTTGATAGAAGCATAAAAATATTATCAGAAGACCACTGCAAAAAGAACAGTCTAGAAATTCCTCACAGATTTGTATTCGCTCCAGGGTGGGACGAATAGGCCTGCAAGAATTTGTCAGAAAGCACCCTGTTCAATGTCCTGCTTAGGAAGCTCCAAATGACCTGCAAAGTTGGGGTTAGCTAATTGGGGGTGTTTTGGGAAGACCCAGATGGTCAGATTTCTCCAATTTTGCCTCTAGGACCCAGATTTTGCTGGTGCCATCTGCAAGTTAGTGAAGGCGGGAAATAACAATAACCTGGTCAAAATTGCTCAGAATGAAATGAAATTTGAACTGTAACCTATTTAACCTATCTAGAATCAAATGCAAAAGAAAAACCAGAGAAATCTATCACAGATTTCTAATCATCCTGGGGTGGGGCGAATAGGACTGTGACAGTTTGGGGAGCGCCCGGGGGCAGGACGCCCACCGTTTGAGGCACTGTTTCGGCACCAATCCACTTGGGATGGGTCCAAAACTGGTTATGGGGTGTTGTCGACAAATTTTGTGGATAGTTGTGGCCAAAAATCAGGTTTTGGGTCCGGATTCGCGCTTCCAATAGTCACCCAATAACCTCCCTTTCGAATGAGAGATTAAGGATGTAAAAGCACAAATCGCAAGTAGGTATGTAAATTGGCAGCACTTCGTTGCTCAAATGCTCCTTC
The DNA here is from genome assembly GCA_028583015.1 of Wollemia nobilis. Lineage (NCBI taxonomy): Eukaryota > Viridiplantae > Streptophyta > Pinopsida > Araucariales > Araucariaceae > Wollemia > Wollemia nobilis. The sequence continues at coordinate 12,065,674 of JAQPPZ010015032.1, forward strand.
TCTGTATATCTTTTGGGTGAGAAAACTCACCAATTTATAGACCTTAGGGTCTCCTTGTTTGAATTGCGCATGCGAGGGCGCCACTTGAGTTAATTGTCCTATTTTCAGAGAAAAGCTAACTCCCTGATTAAAAATCTCCTTGCATGAGGTCTCTAAAATAAAGACATTCATGACTGAAGTCTCTCTTCTTGAATAAAAGCTATTCCTCGCAATTGCATGGCCTGAAGCCTCAGTTAACTGGCGGAGTTACCGAGGTTTGACTTTTTGCCAGTCAAACTTGCTATTCGCCTCACCCTAGGGCGAATGCTGTATTCGTCCTAGGGTGGGACGAATGCCAGTTTGTATTCGTCCCTGGGTGGGACGAGTAGAGAGCAAGGTGCCAAAAAGGTGCCAAATTGACCTCTGACCTCTAAAACTGCTTTTGGAAGTGGTTAGGACCATTGTTTAACCTCTGGGGGCTGCCCTAGGGGCTGTGTGTGTCAATGCGATCAGCGCTTGTTGTCACATAATCGGATTGGTGTTGTTTTGGTGTCTACAGATGCCCCTTTTTGGGAAGCGTTGTGCAAGGCACAAGCAAAAAAAAAAAAGAAAACCAAAGCACTAAAGAGTTTGGGTTTCCAAAACCTAACCAAATTTTGATGCCCCAAGTATGGAAAGGGAATGATTCTTGAATCCTTGCTTTCCGACGAGAGACAAGGAAACTAAATCAAGTGTTAACCAATTGTTCGGTGGAGGTGTTACTTGAACAGCTAGGAGTCACCAAGGAGAAGGAAAGGGGCAACCCTTTTGTCTATGGGGGACCTTGAGTTCATGATTACTATGAATGCCAAGTGTTTGATCAGCTTGTGATAATTGTTTTTTTTTTCCCCCCCGCAGGGGGGGGTTTTTTTTTTCATCAATGATTCCTTTGAATGCGTGTCATTTCCATGATTGGGTATATTGTTGTTGATTGGCGACTAAGTGTGACTACCCCCTCAAGCGACGAATCGATGAGGGAATGACCGACATGAGAAAAGCGATGAGTCGCTTGACCCAAGATGACTTAGGTAAGGGTGCCTTCAGTTGTTTACCATTGAATGCGAAAGCGGTTTTCGAACATTCGACCTATTTTTGGTGGGTTTTAACCCTTTTTGTGACGCATTTTGGAGCTGAAATTGACAAAAATCCGTCCTCCCGTGGAGCGGTCCGGCTATGGTAGCCTTCTTAGGGAGTAGGATAGTGACAATTTGTAACCCCAATGTCTATTTTGGATGCCAAGAATGTCAGGCGCAAAAGCGCCTTCGTTCGGCAATGTTATTGCTATTTTTGGATGGGTTTTGACCCGTTTTGGTGACGCCATTTGGGGATGAAATTCTCGAAAATCCGTCTTCCCGTGGAGCGGTCCGGCTATGGTAGCCTTCTTAGGGAGTAGGATAGTGAGGATTTGTGACCCCGACATCTGTTTTGCATGCCCGGAATGTCAAGTGCAAAAGCACTCTCATCGGACACTTGATTTTAGGGCTTGTTTTGGTGCATTTTTGTGCATTTTTCATGGTTTGTTTTTATGTACATGTTTTTACATTGATGTATGCATATGCTATTATGAATGCGATGTTTCTAATTTGTATGATGTATGCATATGGAATGAATGAAATGAGTTGTTGATAACTTGTCGATGGCACCATAGACTGTGCAAGATTTGACTGACTTGTTGTACTAATGGGATGACTTTGTGGAATGACTTTGCATGTGAAAACTTTGTTTTTGTATTTTGCATATTTTTTGATGGTGATGTACGGAATGAAATGTGCCAGTTGTTTTAAAATGTAGTTAAGCTTTTCTGAGATTCAGATATTTTAACTAACTAGCCAAGACTGTACATTTATCTCGCAAGACTTTTGAACAAGGTATAAATCCGACTTGAATTTAACCAAGTTATTTCACATCCCTGTGTGTGCAATTGAGTTCGTTTATGTGGTATTTGTCAGGATACCGCTAGTGCCAGATAGGCTATCAACCAAACCTGTACTGAGGATCACCTAATTAGCTCCACTAACTCCATTGTTGTATTTAGCAAGATTAATCCACGGGACAATCTAAGGTACCATAAGCTAGCTCATCCACATGCAAACATTGGTCTACGCACATGCAAAGCTAATGTGACAGACATATCGTCATGCGGGTAGGATACCACCATTGCCAGGTAGGCTATCCACCAAACCCGTAATGAGGATCACCTAGATGGTTTTTCGAATGCTGAGAATTCCAGAGATTCAAGTTCAAGTTGTGTGTTTGCTCAATGGTTTGGGATACTTGCTCGTCTATATAGTGATGAAAATCACTATTTATTTTTCTCTTTGTTTTTCTTTTTGAGCAAGGATTTTGAATAGTGGTGATAACCACTGTTATTTGATTTTGTATTTTGAGCTTTGTAAGGTTGAGCTTGTGAATGGCCTTGATCCTGTTGGCCTTGGGGATGACTACCCATCCTGTTCGGGGACGTGTAGTACGAATCCTTACGACTTTGGGAACCAAGGGGATGATGGAGATTATGAAGTAAGGGCATTGATATTTTAGGCCTTGGGGATGACTACCCATCCTAGTCAGGGACGTGTAGTACGAATCCTTACAACTTTGAGACCAAAGGTGAGTGGAGATGGTTGTGATGATGGTTTGTTGGAATTTTGTTTTTGAATGGCGTTGATCCTTTTAGGTCTTGGGGATGACTACCCATCCTTGGCAGGGACGTGTAGTACGAATCCTTACAACTTTGGGGACCAACTATGATTGGGATTTGTGGGAGTGGTGAAAACCACTATTTATTATGGGGAATGGATAGGGAAGAGCTCGTCCTTTTGTCAATTCTCAGCATTCTGGAACCATTCGCACAGGGGGATGAACAGGCTAATCTTTCACCTATGGTACCCTAGACTGCTTTGTAGGTTTCTCTTACGTTCACACAACTTAGGAATTATTTTATGTGTTTTAATTTGTGTTGGGATGCTACGTAACAAGGCGTGATCCAAGTAAAACTTTCCCGTGTAAAATCTGTTTAACTATGTACAGTTTTTGGCTAGAAATTTAAAGACAACTGAATGACAAAAACCCTATATACATTAGGAGACAACTGACTATGCTAAAAATGGTGATGGTGTTATTCTGGATGTATGCATTTATGAAAATGGATTTGATGTGGAAAATGAGGGAATTTGCCAAGTAATGACAGTCTATGGTGCTTTTGACTTGTATGACCTAGCAAATATGCAATGTATGGATGCGATGCCTAATGCAACCTATATTTTTGTATTTTGATTTTTATGAGTATGCATGGAATTGAAATGCAATTTTTTTGTTATTTTTTATTTTTATGAGTATGCATGGAATTGAAACAATGCAATTTTTTTTTTTTGATGATTTTATTGTTTTTGTTTGTTTTTGAATATTTATTTTGACCAAGCAGTTATGGTAACCCTTGGAGCTTTTGGTTTGACCAAGAGATTACGAAAATCCTTGGAGCTTTTGGTTTGACCAAGAGATTACGAAAATCCTTGGAGCTTTTGGTTTGACCAAGAGATTACAGAAATCCTTGGAGCTTTTGGTTTGACCAAGAGATTACAAAAATCCTTGGAGCTTTTGGTTTGACCAAGAGATTATGAAAATCCTTGGAGCTTTTGGTTTGACCAAGAGATTACTAAAATCCTTGGAGCTTTTTAGTTTGACCAAAGGGTTTATAGACACCTTTGGGGCATTTTGGGTTTGACCAAGCGATTATGGTCTTAGATTTTGGGCATGTCTTTTTAGGACCATGCAAAAACCTCCTTCTTCTCTTTGAGAAGGGCAATGTAGTCGGCTTGCTCTTCGGGGGATAAACTTACCCCTGACTTGATGATTTGCAAATTCATTGGATCTGAGCCGATGTCTACGTCAGTCATCTCCTCGATCGACATGTGGGATCCGTCCTCCAACTGGTGTGGAGTTGGGATCAAATGGATATCATTTGCTGAATTTAGATCATCGTTTGGAACGTCAAGTTCCTCTTCAACATGGAAGACATCCTGAGTCTATCCTGGGGTGAAATGGAACATTCCTCCACAAGGCCAGTACTCTGATGGGGATGGTGGTGTGTCAGCGTGATCCCAGTCGATAGCATCTAGATCTAGATACAATGACCGTGTCGGGTCGGTTGGATCATGGATGGGGGCGGTTAGGTCAATGGAGATCATGTTGATGAAATGATTGTGGTCTCCATTACCGTGGGTGTTATAACTCGGACATCCTAGACAATCTGTGTGCTCTGGATCTGGCTCTATGGGCACTGGCACAAATGGATCAGCCCTATGCGCGGAGACGAAGATAGGGTCCGCCCTAGGCACTGATGGTTTGATAGGGTCTCCAGGTGGAAGATGCTCTCTATGTACCTAGAGTGGCGGGTGCAGTAATTGCTATAACTGCATCGGGTTGAGATGCCACCTATGTCTTGGACCTATGTGTAAGTGTTCAAACATGTCATCTATGTCCAAAGGGTATCGTTGTTGCATTTGTCGCATGTGGTTGAGATAGGCCATCTCAGTTTCATCTTTCGAATCACTGTCGGAGATCCAAAAGCCTTCGTTAGCTCCAATAGTTGCTTGCGACATATGAGGCTCATCTTGTTCGAGCAAATTGATGTGGTCCCATCGAGGTTGTTCCGCTCTCTATGGGGGGACCTGATTCTCTTGAAGTGGCATGTGCTCAAATGGAGCAGCCAATGGGAACATTGTCAGGAAGCTTTCCTGATCATCATTCATGGGATATACTTGCGAATGATTGCTATCAGACTCGAAAGGATCCCAAGGGGCTACCTCGTACTCCGACTCATCCTCGGAAGACCCTTCTTGGTCTTGTCCATATCCCTCTTGTGGGTGAGTCCTTGAATTTTCTCCTTGTTCGGCCGAAGGGAAAGGGTTGTTATGGTCAACAAGGTTGGTTGTTAGCAATGGGAGATAATCTCCCAATGTATAGTTTGTGTTAGGATTGGCATATGGACCTGATGCCAACCCATCCTTGTTGCCTATCCCTAGGCCTTGCATGTTTTCCACCAAGATGTCTAGGGGCAAGGGGTGGTTGAACCCTACTCCCGACTTGTCATACGGCATTTGATATCTCGGTTGGCAAAGAACACGCACTCCTTGCTCATACCTACCCAACCCATATCCATGCCAATTGCATTGGCCTAGATATCTTAAAGCAAAATCAGGGTTGGATAGATAGTTGACATCCTCAACAAAGGGCTCTTCGTCTTCATCTTCTTGCATACAAATCTCAACGCCATTATCCAGGCCCCCATAAACAAAGTTTGTCTGATTGGGTGGGTAGCCTAAAGGAACCACTGAGCCGATGGGGAGTCGAGGCCTCCCCATGTCTTGCATGGACTCGAGTGTGGGCGTTGCTATAATGTTCCTCACTAGATACTCCCCCAGGCCCGTGCTTGGCCATTTCAACGGTGACCGTTGGTGGTTGAGGGGAAGCGAATGGGAGTCCTTCCTGAGTCCACTCCATGTGGGGTGAACTAGGCGTCTCGACTTCCATTCTACTAGGCATCTCTTCTATCGAGATGGTTGAGACTAGAGGTGGTTCTTCTTCTAAGGGTTTCTTTCCCTTGTCCTTGGATGTGGCCACCGTAGGTGGCATCATTGTGGAAGGACTGGCGAAAGAAGATGGACCCGACTGAGGACTCGATGGATTAATCACTGGAGATGCCTACGGAATCGGACCCTGTTGAGATGGATTCAACTAAAAATCCAAATGTGTTGATGGAAGGGTCGATTGCGGCATGAATTGCACTGTATTGCAGTATTTGAAAGGCTCCAAGTCCGTCGGGACTACATGCACCTGTCCTTAAAATGTATACTTTAGGCACTGATGAGCTATTGAAGGGACACACTTCATGTCCCGAATCCAAGGCCGGCCCAACAGGATATTATAAGCCATCTCGCCTTCCAAGATATGGCACAATGTATGAATGGTCTTTTGTCCCACTTGGATAGGTAGGACAATTGTGCCAACTATCGAGCAGATTGCATCGTTGAATGCTCGCAGTGTGTAAGTGGAAGCCACGATATGAGATGCTGGCAACTTCAAATGCTTCAAGGCTGTTGTAGTGATGATATTACTGGATGAGCCAGTGTCCACCAACACTCTCTTATACGGAATCCCGTTGACCCATGCGATAACGTGCAGGGGTGGATCCGCCACATCACCAGTCACTATTTTCAATTCATCTTCTCTAAAGGTGATGACTGGTTCTGTACATTGTTTTACATGCCCCACAAAATTGTTGAACGAGTTCGCTTCATGGGGCTGCAGCTCGATTGCTTTTAAAATCTCCATTAGAGCCTCCCGATGGGGCATTGATTGTTGAATTAGCTCATATATGGAGAGCCTAGCCGATGTGGTCCTTAGACTTTGGGTAAGTCTAGTTCGAATCGTGGCCACTGGTCTAGGCGGGGGAAGTTGCGTAGGGTGTTGTTGAGCTTGTGACGTTGATGGAACCTCTCTTGTGGCTGTCGTGGGAGCAGCTCCTGGGTACTTCTTGTTCCTAGTCACTATGCTTATCATCCCCACATATCCCTGCATAGGGCAATTCTGTTGCACCTCATTGACTTGAAGGGGTTTTGTCGGTGCCTCATGGGCAGGCAAGGGGTCTCTGAATACTCCCATATGTTGGTTGTTTGGCGCTACGGGGTTGTCCACCGCCAATGTCTTGTTGTCAATGAGATCTTGTACCAAACCTTTGAACTTCCAGCATGCATTAAGATCATGTCCTTTACGCCTGTGGAACCTACAATACAAGTCTTCTCTATACCCTTTAGGCTTCGGTGCATTGGGATCTATAGTTTGAATCTCTGGAAGGTTGATCAAATTTGCCACTGACAAGCGGTCAAACAAAGAGTCCCTGGACTCTATGTAAGGAGTAAATTGTCGCCTAGGGCGATGCTGCTGATTTTGCTCCTGCCTTTGGTTTTCTCTCTCATAGTTGTTGGGAGGCACCGCCTGATAATTAGCCTTTTGAGGCTGTGTTGCTTGTGCAGGCTTAGGGACATTGATGGCAACCTGATTAACCATAGCAGGTTTTGGTTGCGTGGTCCCTGGTTTAGTATTCTTTGTCCATTCTTTCTTCTTAGGTTTGGCAATCTCGCCATCCTGTATCTTAATCTCCTCAATAACTCTAGCTTGCACCAGAGCTTCCTCTAAACTGGCATATTGCTGCAGCTGCAATAGCACGGAGATTGATCTCAAACAACTTTTTGAGAACATTTGGGTCAGATCTGACATGGGAGGGAGGTAAGGCAGCTTCGAAAGCAACGTCCTCCATCGGTTCCCATATGCCACCATGGTCTCTTCCTCATACTGCTTGAGGCTAGCTAGGTCACTCAATGATGCCTTTTTCTTAGTGTTGAAGGTGAAGCATTCGAGGAACGCGTCCACTAGCTGATCCAAATTACTGATGCTATGTTTTGGTAATTGGGTGAACCAATCCGAGGCAGGGCCTACGAATGTGGTTATAAATGTTCTCAACAACAAAGCATCATTGTCCTGAATACCAAAGCATTGGCTCAAGAATCTAGTCACATGCTCTTGGGCATCCTCCTCCCCTCTAAAGAGTGCCAACTGGGGCAGCTTAAAGTGTTTCGGGTATGGAGGTGCCGGCACTGACGGATGCACAGGATGACTATGGAGTTGGCGTAAAGTGGGCTTTTGGGGCCCAGAAGTCTTGATCTCCATAGACTCTAAGCGCTCTAACAACGCTTTATATGCATCAGAGGATTTAATTTCTTCCTCCTTAGTTTGCTCCCATTGTGGGTTGCGGGGAACTTGAGGCCTATTGAGAAGTAGCTGGGTAGCACCCCCTCTGCCTTGATAGAGCATTTCAGCCCGCTCTTCTTCTTGTTCATATTCCTCATAAGCTTCCTGAGGAGTGGCTGGCCGAGTCCTATGCACATGGGTAGGTGCCCGCGGAGGGTGCCCATCATTATTTCGAGGAGTGGCCTCCCGCTCAGGTCTAGGAGGTCTCGGAGGCAATACTTGATAAGGTCGCATGGACCTCTCTCGTACCAAAGGGTTATGCCTCTCATACACTTCTACTTTATGCGCGTGAGGGTTTGGAACCTTCGCAGGCACATTGTTATGAAGCAATTCGGTTATTTGATGTTGAATGCGCTCTTTGTTAAGCCGACAAAGATGCTCTAACTATTCTTGATCTTGCCTAAGCTGCATGATTTGTGCTTGGCGGGTGGCATGTTTGGCAAATGCCAAGTCACTTTGTTCCATCGTCTCTTGTTTAGGAAGCCTAGATGCCTCTCCTATATGTCTACCTCGGTCATGGTGATCCGAGACCTCTATGGGCTGCTTTCCTCTATCGAGGTTAGCTGCATTAACTTGAGGCTGTAGCCTCGATGGGTGATCTTGATACATGGCAGGCATGGAGGTACATCGCTCCCGCACTATGTACTACTCTTGAGGAACGTGGTAATCTTCCTCGTCCTCTCTTTCATATGCATAAAAGGTGCGGGCAGAATTGTCTTGCCCTGTCTGGAAAGCTTGATACTCTGGACACTGTCTAGTGTTTCTAACAATAATGCGAGGTAGAGGAGGGATGACGAAATCCTGTGGCCCCTCCATCTGGACCCTCTGTTGCTCTAGCACTTCATCACTAGGCCACCCATAACGGGCTTCTAAGGGAGGTCTCCTATCTACATTAAGTGCTACATGTAGGTTCTCTTCTTGGAAGGACCTATGCTGAGTGGGGGTGCCCCTCAAAGAGGTGCCTCTATAGTCTTGTTCTGTTATGGCATGATGTGGACTCTCTTGTGTGTCAGGCCGCCAAGGCGGGATGACCAGGTCCTCAAGACTATATCGGAGGTGACTTGTCCCCCTTGGTGCACTTTCTGCAGCGCTTGCCCGTGATTGGGCTCGGCTACGAGTGAACACCATGGTGATGTGCTCCTAAAGATGAGTAGATTTTTATCTCTTTTAGGATTTTTTATGCTACACTTAAACAGAAAGGAAACACACAATCAATGCAGTGGTTATCTCGTTTAAAGATTTAAAAGTGTGCCCTAAAATCTGGTTTTAGTGTGTTTTGATGTTGTTTTGAAAGCTTTTTGAAAGAACATTTAAATGCAAAAATGAGGGCTCTTATGACTCCCAAAAAATGGTCGCCCCTTCGATATACCATTGCCAGACCGATATACCAACCTCTCTATATACCCGCCCTTACGTGAGGGAAACTATTGGTACGTGAGAGCAGATGGTACGTGGAACATAGGCGGTACTGAAGGGGGATCACTCTATTTATGACACCTACCATAGAAGACTTATCCTCATGCATTGGGAATCACCCCCACTACACTTGGTCAGCTTTCATCAGGATTTACGTCTAGCAACAATCGCGATCGGGGTAATGGATGCAATATCTCAAGCCAAAGTGATGATGGAATCCACCTTTGGTCTTGCTCAAGGGTTGGGGTTTTACGACCAACTCCTTGTTGTTTCTAGTTACCACGTGGTGTGTGGGGTTCCTTTTAAGTTGCATAAATGAAGCACGCAAGCATTCAAACTCTCCTATGCAAGCAAATAACCAGAGAACATAAAGCAAAGAATTGACAAAAGGTGTTTAAGACCTCTACCTCTTCTCTGCCCAAGTCGGATGTCTCTGAATTTCTGCTCTGAAATAGTCTAGTGTTGGAAAACTTGGTACCTGTAAGCAAAAGAACAAGCAACTTTAATCAGAAATTTAATCTTAAAAATCAAGGGACAGAGGTCCCACCATGATCGCCACTGAAAGCACGAGGATACGAAAACAAAAAGGAATATGCCACAAGAAAAGAACAAGAAAGAACATATACAAATTGACACAAGATAAAAGCAATATGAAATATGGTAATCTCTTTATTGATACACTTTTTAAATTGTGTTACAATACGTCTCCTTCCTTTTTAGGGGATAGGAGAGTCAAATGTGTTTCTCGTCACAACATCCATGGATAACAATCCTTCTTCCGCGTGCCCACATGTAAGATGGGCGGACCAAAATGTCACCACCACTTGTGTATGTGATTATTTGCTCTTTCCTGCTCCTCTACTGTTAGAAACCTACGTTCAAAGAAACAGAAAATATTAGTAGCACCTGCAGATAAAATGAAACATGTATTTCCCAAGGCCTACTGTCAGTGTATGCATGAAAATAATAAAATGACTATCAAATGACCTCTGATTGACCTAAAATTTTGATAGAAGCATAAATATATTATCAGAAGACCATTGCAAAAAGAACAGTCTAGAAATTCCTCACAGATTTGTATTCGCTCCAGGGTGGGACGAATAGGCCTACAAGAATTTGTCAGAAAGCACCCTATTCAATGTCCTACTTAGGAAGCTCCAAAAGACCTAAAAAGTTGGGGTTAGCTAATTGGGGGTGTTTTGGGAAGACCCAGATGGTCATATTTCTCCAATTTTGCCTCTAGGACCCAGATTTTGTTGGTGCCATCTGCAAGTTAGTGAAGGCGGGAAATAACAAAAACCTGGTCAAAATTGCTCAGAATGAAATGAAATTTGAACTGTAACCTATTTAACATATCTAGAATCAAATGCAAAAGAAAAACTAGAGAAATCTATCACATATTTCTAATCATCCCGGGGTGGGGCGAATAGGACTGTGATAGTTTGGGGAGCGCCCGGGGCCAGGACGCCCACCGTTTGAGGCACTATTTTGGCACCAATCCACTTGGGATGGGTCCAAAACTGGTTATGGGGTGTTGTCGACAAATTTTGTGGATATTTGTGGCCAAAAATCGGGTTTTGGGTCCGGATTCGTGCTTCCAATAGTCACCCAATAACCTCCCTTTCGAATGAGAGATTAAGGATGTAAAAGCACAAATCGCAAGTAGGTATGTAAATTGGCAGCACTTCGTTGCTCAAATGCTCCTTCTCTGTATATCTTTTGGGTGAGAAAACTCACCAATTTATAGACCTTAGGGTCTCCTTGTTTGAATTGCGCATGCGAGGGCGCCACTTGAGTTGTTGTCCTATTTTCAGAGAAAAGCTAACTCCCTGATTAAAAATCTCCTTGCATGAGGTCTCTAAAATAAAGACATTCATGACTGAAGTCTCTCTTCTTGAATAAAAGCTATTCCTCACAATTGCATGGCCTGAAGCCTCAGTTAACTGGCGGAGTTACCGAGGTTTGAATTTTTGCCAGTCAAACTTGCTATTCGCCTCACCCTGGGGCGAATTATGCTATTCGTCCCTGGGTGGGACGAATGCCAGTTTGTATTCGTCCCTGGGTGGGACGAGCAGAGAGAAAGGTGCCAAAAAGGTGCCAAATTGACCTTTGACCTCTAAAACTGCTTTTGGAAGTGGTTAGGACCACTTTTTAACCTCTGGGGGCTGCCCTAGGGGTTGTGTGTGTCAATGCGATCAGCGCTTGTTGTCACATAATCGGATTGGTGCTGTTTTGGTGTCTACAGTTTTAATACCAAAGAAATATGGTGCATCATATCTAAAGTATTTCAGACCCATAAGCTTATCCAACACTCTCTACAAAATGCTCACTAAAATTTTGTCTTATAGAATCAAAAGTTTGCTACCTTTTCTAATCTCTTCACTTCAAGGAGGGTTCGTTCAAGGAAGACAAATATTAGATGGAATCATCACTGTTCATGAGACAATTCATTCAATTGAGAAGAGAGGAGATCTAGACATGTTTCTTATATTAGATATGCATATAGCCTATGATAGAGTCTCATGGAATTTTCTTGATAAGGTTATGCACAAGTTTTATTTTAGTGGCCAATGGAGAAAATGGGTTAATATCTGTATTTCTTTAGCTAAATTTTTAGTCATTATAAATGGAAAACATTGTGGTTTCTTTGGGAGTCAAAGGGCTATAATACAAGGGGACCCTCTATCCACCTACCTTTTTATTTTAATGGTTGAAGCATTAGGAAGATCAATGCAAGCATCCACAACTAAAGGTAGAATCAAAGGTATCAAACTAGCAAGGAGTTCAAAACCAGTTTCATGTCAGCAGTTTGTGGATGATACTTTCATTATGGAAGAAGCTACATGTAGAGAGGCAAGGGAAATCAAATATTATCTCCATAATTAAATGGCATCAAACCAATTGATAAACTTCATCAAAATAAATATTTATTTTGTGAACACAAAGAGATGGTTACAATTGAGGATTGCAAAAAAAATTGGTTGTAATATTGCTAATATTCCATCCATTTACCTTGGTATACCACTTTTTTAGGGCACATGAAGGAGGAAATATGGTCTCCAGTTTTGGATAGGATTCAAATCAAGTTGGTTGGGTGGAAAGGCAACCTCCTTAGCCAAGCAGGAAAAATACAACTACTTCAAGCAATATTATAGAGCATGTCAATTTATTATATGTCTCTATTTAAAATGTCCTCCAAGGTTAGAAGGAGGATGGAGAAGATATTTAAAAGATTTCTACTGGGACTGAATACAAGAAAAGACTTCCTTTAGTGGCTTGGGATAGAGTTTGCACTTCGAAGAAACTTGGTGGGTTAGGCCTAGAAATTTTACAGATCTTTAACAAAGACTTAATCTCAAAAATTGCATGGAGACTTTGCATAGAAGGAAGTTTGTTGTGGCAAAATATTATGAAAGTGAAGAACTTAGAAAATCACATTCCCTTTTTTAGAAGTGCAATTTCTCCTAGAGGATTAGTCATATTAAATGTAGTGCTAAAAACGAGAAGCTTTTTAAGGAGATATATAAGATGGCAAGTAGGATAAGGGAAGGAATTTTTTTTTGGGAAGATTCTTGCATCCTTTAGGAGCCTTTAATAAATAAATAGGATTTTCAAGAGTTGTGGGTTCCATTGGTAGCTAAATATGGAAAAAACTTCAAGGATTACATAGAATATCCTCATGGTAGAAAGAAATGGAAACATCTTTCTTTAGATATAGATGAAGTTCATATTCAGTAGGGTCTCCTTAATTTAAATAAGTTGATTAGGAGCTTCCACATATCCAAAATAAACAAGGAGGATTCTTTACTATGTAAACATTCTCTGAAAGGAATCTTCTCAGTCAAATTAGCTTATGAAGCTCACATTCCCCCTAGACGAGGAGATTATCCAGTGAAGAAGGTTTGATCCCCTGATTTTATGCTGAAGACTGCTTGCTTTCTTTGGTTATGCCTTAAGAATAAAATTTTAACTATAGATAATTTATGCAAAAGAGGGTTCTGAATGATAAATATATGTTCTTTATGCCAGAAGGATGTTGAGTCATTAGAAAACTTATTCAACCATTGTGAGGGTTCAAATAAAGTTTTCTATTTTATAATGAACTCTCTTTCAGTCAAGTGGAGCATGCCACAATACTTTAGAGATTTTTTTAACCAATGGAGATATCCCTTTGTAAGTGAGATCTTGACAAGATTATGGAGTCTAATTCTCCCTCACTATATATGGGGCATATGGTGGGAAAGGAATAAACACATCTAGGAATGAGAGGAAGGATGAAGTATATATATTCAAAAAAATCAAGGCTGCTATTGAAGAAAATTTATCCATTCTTCCAGAGGTTAAAGGGTATGATAAAAGATAATAAATAATGATTGTTGAAGGGTGGAAGGTAAAACAATCCAAACCATTCATAATGGACTCAACCAAAAAAGGAATTAACACAAGATGGATGAAACCAAGACAAGGTTGAATGATACTTAAATTTGATGGGGCAGTCAAAGGAAATCCAAGAAGAGCAGTAGGGGGTGGAGTGATTAGAAATAATAAAGGTCAAATTTTATGGGCTTATGCAGAGGATAATGGATTTCATACCAACCATATGGTAGAAGCCAAAGCTCATTTTTAGGAGTTCAATAGTTATATGATAGAGGTTATAGAAAAGTTATGGTCCAAGGGGACTCTCTAAACATTATTAGAGATTTGAAATCAGGAGAAACAAAGAATAGGTTTATACTTAACATTATAAAGGACACTTCAAGGATCCTAAAAGAGATTAGTTATGTGGTAATTGATCATATCTATAGAGAAGTGTTGCATTGGAAGTTGAAGGTCAGCCTGTTAGATTGAATAATATCAAATTTTGATTGAAGTGGGTTGTCAATTTCTATCAAGGTCATTGAGCTAAAAGACAATGCTTAATCTGAGTCTAGTCTATCTGGGTAGTATCTTTGTAATTCATTTTTTTGTTAGTGTATCTTTAGCATCATTCATTCCTAGGAGGAAAGGTGTGTGATTTTTGCTAGGATATATTTTGTTGGCCTGTGGTTTTTATTTTTCAATATAATCAGGCCTCTCTTGTAAAAGGGTTAGGGCCCCTTTCAAAATCCTATTTTTTAACCTAATATCACCAAAAAATATTATTGTGAATGATTTAAGGATTGATAATGTTTTTTTAATGTATCTTATGAGCTTAGTTATTAAATTCGACAAATTTTTTGAATGAAGTTCGAAATTCGTCGAATTTAAAATTTTAACGAATATATATTCGACGAATAAACTTTAAATTCGTCGTAGCAAAAAATTATGTGGGAACGCAAAAGAAAAAAGGCCCACATGATTTTGCACTGGAGTTTTGTTTGGGAGGGTTTATGGAAAGTTTACAAGAAAAAATAATTTTATTAAAATTTAAAACCATTAAAAATTATGTAAACTATGTAATATTTATAGATGTAAAAGTAATTTAAATTAATCAATCTATGGGCATAAATAATAAGGTTAGTCCATTCAATACTTCAACATTAAATTGTGTGGAGAAGATATATCCAATTTTATTATTTTTAATGATTTAGTAAATCAAACAATTTAAGGACAAATACTCAATTTTTAAAATTTATTATTGTTATTTTTATTTCTAGTTATTGTGTTTTATAATTTTTAATTATTTAGTAAATCAAACAATTTAAGGACAAATACTTAATTTAAAAAAAAAATATATTGTTATTTTTATTTCTATTATGGAGCTAAATTAAAAAAAAATGTTTTATATCTTATTAAAAAATATTATGTGTTTATATATGCACATTTATATATCGAATTTGATGTCAAATTTTATTTCGAATTTTTAAACATGATGATTTTTTTTGAACTAAGAGTCGAACTCGAATTAGAACTTGAACTTGATAACTAAGCTTATGAGTATATTTTTTATTATAAGATATATTACATATATAGGAATGTTAATTAAGTTATATGATTTCAAAAAATAACTATAAACCTTTTAAGGTTTGTACACCAAATTGCCTTAAATTACCTCATTTAAATACTTATTGACACCCATCACAAAATTATTCAAGTACTAAATATTAAAACGTACACGATTGAGATTAATCTTTTCTCAAACAAACTTTTTCTTCACAAATACTAACTTATTGAATGTACAAACCCTTTATAACCGACGGCACCCATCTCACGTTGGGTTACCGTTAACGAGACGATGGGTTTGTTGGAAGCAGACATTGATGGTTTGAACCCTGTGCTGGTAGTTACTAAAAATTGTGGTTGTAACCAATTCACCTATGTAACAAAAAAAAACTTATTGAATGTTAAATTGACAAGACCAAATACATGGTGCAATATTTTATGGGTTTTAGGCACCTCATGAGTGCTACTTTGCACACATCCTAAGTTCATTGTCGCATTGACAAAGAGTTTGGCAAGTGGTGGGACACATAAGCCATTAATTCAAAATGAAAAAGATAAATTATAATTAAATAATTTTTTTTAATTTTACTATTAAAAATTAAATCTAAAGTAAGTTAAGTTTTAAAATACAAACAAGAAATAATATTAATTAGTTAATTTTTTAAAATATTACAACCACTTTTATGTTTTTATGTTATATATTGAATGCAAAAGGTGAGAGATAGGATGATTTTTTTAGGAAAAACAAATAAATAAATTTCTTTGATGATTATTTATGACTTAAGGAGTAATAATATTATTGTGAATGACTTAAGGGTTTATAATATTTTTTTAATGTATCTTATGAGTATATATATTTTTATTATATAAGCACTTTTAGGCTCTCTTACATATATAGGAACTGTTTGCAAAACCAAGACTAAAAAAAAATGTATAAGTCCATATAAGAATGTTAATCAAGTTATATGATTTTAAAGATAAGCACGAGTCAAATCTAAGAATGTATACCTCTATGAGTCCCTCAAAGCTCCTTGGAAAAGAGTGGCCCTAGCGATGATTGAATATTTTATTATGGATGTGAAAACTAGCATTGTTGGGAGCTTTCATTTTGCATTTTTGAACCACATGCAAAGAAGAAAATTGATGAATGTGCCTACTTTTTTGTTTGTGGAGAAAGTGAAGCCTGGTAAAATATCTTATCCCATTCACCAAGGTTTGCTGAAGTTGTTGTATGAGCATGTAACCAAGCATGGGAATAAATTGGGAAGATTAAGCCTTGGGAAGAATGTGTTTGAGCCAGTTAGCAAGTCCCTCTATTAACACTGATAATAAAGGTTTCATGTCCTCATCCTCAAAGTCCTTGGATGATTCCACTAAGATTCCCAATGTCATGACAATTATGGGTGGAGGCAATGACAACTCTCCTAAAAGCCTAAAGATGAAGGTTGAGGGCCAAAAGACTTCCATGGGATCTTCTTATGTTGCTAAGCACTCAAAATGCTTGAAGACCAAAAGAGTTAAAAAATAAATGGAAAGTAGTGTCATATTTGACTTAGAGACTTCTAGAGAGTTTGGTAAAAGAAGGCTAGGCTTGAACCCAACAGTCCTTTAGGGAAAGGAGATGAACTGTTGAAGGCTCGTGATCCTTTGAAGACTCCTACGAAGGCGTGAAAAACTACTAATGATATTCTTGGCTCTCTCACCAGATCCATTACAATATTTTCCATTTACATGGAGGAATTTTCTTGGATGTTAAATTTCCTCAATGGCAACCATCCCAATTTTGAGTAGTAGGTGCTTTTAGCTGCTTAATGGATTTTCAGTTCTATTGTACCTTTCAACTATTTCTTTTGGCTCTTCCTCTTTGTATTTTTTTGGGGCTAGGCCCTTTCTATCCTATTGGTTTGCTTGTTGGTCATTGCTTGAACTTATTGATACCCATAAAAAAAAAGTACTAAATATTAAAACATATAGGATTTAGATTAATCTTCCCACAAACAAATTTTTTCTTCACAAATACTAACTTATTGAATGTTAAATTGACAAGACCAAATACATGGTGTAATATTTTATCAGTTCTAGGAACGTCATGAGTGCCACTTTACACACATTATAAGATCATTTTATGAATGCAATTAAGCATGTATTTTTCATTACATTAAACCTAATATGTTACTTATGGTTGTTTCAACCAATAGCTATGTTCCTTCCTCTCAATATTTCCATGGTGATTTTATGCATATACCTATAAACATGTAATTAGATATAATAATTTATAACTTATTGACCATCATTGAACAATTTTTTTTTCTATTTTTGTTAGGATCATATCATTATTTTAATAATTATATCCTCTAGTATTTTGCTATGGTCCTCTATACCCTCTTTACACCATATAAGTATTGATCAATCTTGTTGAAAGTATTGGATGAGAGCTAACCTCCATTAGGGACCATACCCTAGTTTCTAATTAAAAGGGTATTATAGCAATGATGACCTAAAGGGATCTCATAAACACTCTCTTTGGACTTCATACAAAATTTGAATTATATCTCATACAAATTTAAATCCCCTTTAACATTTACATAGTCATTCCACATATTAAATCCATTTATTTTGACCTTATAATATCCTAACTATTGCCTTTAATTTTTTAAATATTCCTCGATTCATCTTTGTACTCTATCTTTTCCAAGGTTTCCCAATAGGGACACAACAACTTTATTCCTTCTTCTCCAAGATTAAATATAATTCTTTTTCAATTCATAATTACAATTTCTTTCCAATTAGACACTACATTTACAATATGCCACAACCATAATTTATCTCTTTTTCATGTATTTAAATTCTTTTAACATATCACAATTGGACTCATGGTATAATGAATATTGCACTTGCATCCAATATCAAAAGTGGCTCAAGGTGACTAATAAATTTTTTATTTTTATGTCTTTCAAATGTAATAATATATTTTGCAAATTGGTATTCTTATATATAGTGACTTGTATGTATCACTATTTATAGACCAATACTAAAACATGGTGATGAATAAAAGGGTCTTAACACCTTTTGTTAGTCCTTCAAGTTGGACATAGTATCTATGTGAATCAAATATTGAACTAGATCATATGAAAGCTACATAAAATATTCTTCATGACTTCAAAATTCCTTGGATAAAGTAATATAGAACTTGATCATCTAATACCTTAAAATGAGTGATGTTGATGTGGCACTTTCCTAGGCTATTAGACATTCTTACTATCTCAAATATCCTTGAAACTATATAATTTTTATAATTATATGGATATTTCATGATATGTATGAACTTCACTAAGATTCCCATTAAAATTGTAAAGTATGATGTCAGTTGGTAAAAAGTCATTAATATGTCAATTGCCCATTTTTTTCCTTTAATTTTTAATCGACCTCTAAAATATTTTATATTATTTTTCATAAATACCAAGGTTAACATTATTGGGGAATTTGTCCAACCAACTCCAATGTATTTCATAATAATGACTATAGTGGTTGAATACCCTCATTGCCTTCACCTTGACATCATGTCCTTATCTTTGTTAGTAATGTATCCAATGTTTGATCCTCTTTTGTAATAAGTAAATAACCACTAGTACAAGGTCCAAGTGATTCCTCCACTTATTTTTGAAGCTAATTTTGACATACACAACCTATTGATAATAATTTATAATTGCAGAGACCGACGGAGGCAGGAATGGAGCAAAGCGGGAGCGGAGGTAGGTGCAATTTCTGCAAACATGATTCTCATTCTGCTGGAGGTGGGAAACAGGGTTTCCAAACCCCTGGAAGCTGTGAGGCTCAAGGAGGGAACAAGCAAGGTTCTGAAGCAACTGAGGAAGAGCAGGTGGACAGTGACAAGGACACTGAGGGTTTTAAAAAATTAGAGGGACACGAACCCCCTGATATTATTTTTGATAAGAAGGCCCACATCAAGAATTCTGAGGGCAATAAGTCTTTTGCACAGGCCCTTAAAGGTGGCAATAGGGTTTCCTTACATTCCTTACCACCTCTCACTCGCAATGGGCAGAAGGTATCCGTGCCTGAAAGCGTAATGGCAAACTTTATATCGATGGAAAATTTTTCTCTGGTAGGCAAATTCATAGGGGGCAGGTTGGATATTGAAATGATTCGACGATGGGCATCCTTGAAGTGGAATACTTCTGGACACATGGAGATTATTGCATTATCAAGGGGGTTTTTTGCGGTACGCCTTAACAATAGTGAAGATGCTAGTCGTATTCTAACGGGAGGACCTTGGTTCTTGGGCCGAAGAAGTCTTTTTCTTAGGAGATGGGCTGAGGATTTTGACCCGAGAAAAGCGAGCATAAACTTTGCCCCCATTTGGGTCCGTCTCCCAAATCTCCCGTTTCATTTGTGGCATGAGTATTTTCTTCAGGGTATTGCCAAGACCATAGGGGATTTGGTGGCCATTGACAATCCAACCCTTGCACACACCAAAATGATGCATGCTAGGATTTGTGTAAATGCAAACCTAGAATCCGAGCTTCCTACTCATGTGGAGTTAGAATATGGAAATAAAACAAGATTACGGGTCATCGAATATGAAAATAGACCGGCATTTTGCTTTGACTGTAATATTCAAGGCCATCTCAAAGGACAATGCTCTTTTTTGAGAAGCCGACAAACCCTTCCTAGGAATAATGATTCCAAGCGGTAGTCTTTCAGAAATAATGGCAAATACACAGGGATGTACAGGGTTAAAGATCCAAATGTTGAAAAGGCAAATGGAGAATGAGGCTGAGCTTCACATGGACGATGGTAAGGACAAGCAAATTGCTACATCACAAACTGACCAAAAAAAGGTATGCTCTCCTTTCGAAAATCTAAATAAATTTAACATTTTGGCTGAAAACAAAATAATTACAGAGGAAAATCAGAATGAAGGGTCTAATGTTGACGATATAATTCTTGGTCTCCCTGCTTACCTTGACTCCCCAACCAAATCTGGACCTTCCAATCCTCCTCCTGTTGGTCATAAAGAATGCCCTAATGATGAGTCTTTTTACGTCCAGAAAGAGAAAAAGTGCTTTCAGAGTTAATCAACCCTTCCAAGCGACATTTTTCACCTTTGTCTTTGTCCCAATCCAGAGAAGGGGTTTCCAGCACTGTTATCCAACAGGTTACCCAAACCAAATTTAGCCCGAAACAGACTAGAAGCTCAATGAAGTCCCCCTTGATTGACTATGGAGGTGAGAAAAAAATGGAAGAAATTCAAATGCCCAGCAATGGAAAGAAGAGGTCCAAGATGAGATAGCTAATGGAATTCAAACTACTCTATTTCCATCAATTGGAAATCTTCCCTTTGAAGAGAACAAAATTCTTAAGCCCCCTCAAGTCCAAGGCAGGGGAAGAGGAAAAAACTTTAAAAGTTCCAAATGAAGATCATATCCTGGAATGTAAGGGGGCTCAATGGCCTTCCTAAACAGTGGTTAGTCAAATATTTAAGAAGAGATTTTTATCCCACTATTCTTATTTTGCAAGAAACTAAAGTCGATGAAGTTTTGTCTAGAAAAATTGCCCTCAATATCTGGAAAAAGGGAGAAGCAATTTTTTGCAAAGCCAATGGAACCTCAGGTGGTCTTCTTTGTATCTGGAATCCGGGGAAGGTGGAATGCAAGGTTATTCAATTAGGGGAAAGGGTAATGAGCATTATTTTTAAGGATAAGGTTAGTGACCTTTCTTGGATATTAACAAATGTGTACGCCCCTAATTCTATATCTGGGAGAGCTGATTTATGGAATTTACTCAGTCATTTCAAGGAATATTTTCATGATATCCCATGGATAGTGGCGGGGGACTTTAATACCCCTATTTACGCCTCTGATAAAAAAGGGGGAGTAGGAATTCCAGCAAGAAGTATGGAGGACTTTCAAGATTTCATCAACAACAACAATTTATTGGATGTCAAATTAAAAAATTCTAAATTTACTTGGAGCAATAGGAGGTCTGGAAATCAACTTATAATGGAAAATCTTGATAGGTTTTTTTTTTCACAAGAAGCAATACAATCTTTTGGGGATGCAAATCTGTTGTCCTTGCCTCGCATTGGGTCTGACCACAACCCGATTTTACTTGAAATTGAAGAGACTCCAAAATTCAAAAGGCCTTTTAGGTTTGAATCTATGTGGATGCACCACCCTAATCTCAGAGACAGAATTTCTCAGTGGTGGCAACATTCTTGTCAGGGCAGGCCTTCATTTAGATTAGCACAGAAACTTAAAGTGGTGAAAGAAAATCTAAGGATCTAGAATAAAGAAATTTTTGGAAACATTTTTGAAAACAAGAAAGTCATCTCTGAAAGGTTATCAACCATTGAGAAAAAACTTGAAGAGGGATTGCCAGACCCTTCCCTACGAGCGAGATGAAAAGAAAGCCCTTCGTTGAGTACCATAATGTTTTAGCTCGCGAGGAGACTTTTTGGCGGCAAAAGTCTAGAGCTACCCGGCTAAAAGAAGGTGATGCCAACACAAGATTTTTTCATGCATCTACCTTAAGGAACAGAAGCCACAATAGAATTAAAGAACTTGTTAGAGATGATGGATCATCCCTTTCTAGTCCTAATGAGATCAGAAATGAAGCAGTTTCCTATTTTTAGAATCTTTTAGGAGAACATTTCAGTTCTGCCTTAGCTTCATAATCAATGCTTTACCATATTCCTCATTTAATTTTTGATGACTTGAATGGGGAGTTAATTAAGCCTTTCACGGATGAAGAAATCAAAGAGGCCCTCTTCTCAATGAACCCTGATAAAGCTCCAGGTCCAGACGGGTTTTCACCTCGTTTTTTTCAGGCTTTTTGGGATATTTTAGGTTTTGATGTATGTGCTACTATCAAGGAATTTCAGTCCACAAAGCATATTCCGAGAAGTTTTAACTCCACTTTTATTGCTTTAATCCCAAAGATTCCTACTCCTAGATCTATGATGGACTTTAGAACTATTAGCCTTTGTAATGTTGTTTATAAAATTTTGACCAAGGCGATTGCAAATAGAATGAGGAAGATCCTTCCTATGTTTATTGATGTTTGTCAAGGAAGTTCAGTCCCTGGAAGGTCCATCCTTGATGGTGTCATAACGAGTTCATGAAGCCCTCCATTCGGTAGTCCGGACTAAAAAACCCGCTTTTGCTCTCAAGCTGGATATGAACAAGGCTTATGACCGCATAAACTGGAGTTTTGTTTTTGCCATTCTTCAGAAATTTGGTTTTCATCATGAATGGATCAAGCTCTTGGAAGGATGTTTTATGAAACCTTGGTTTTCAGTCCTTGTTAATGGTGCTCCTGCTGGATACTTTCAAAGTAAAATGGGTCTAAGGCAAGGTGATCCTATCTCTCCCATGCTATTTATCATTTTTGTTGAAGCCCTTGTGAGGACAATCAAAGCTGCCTGTAATATTGGTCTTATTTCAAGAATTAAAGCATCATCACAAACACAGGCAGTTACACATGAACAGTTTGTGGATGATACTTTGTTGTTAACTCTTGCATCAGTTTTTGAGGCTAAGGTCATAAAACATATTCTAGAGCTATATGAGGATGCTGCGGGGCAAAAGGTAAATTTTTCAAAGAGTAAAATTTATTTCTTTAACACTCCCATTCAGAGGCAGATTAATATTGCTAGGATTCTTGGATGCTCAGTGTCTACTCTTCCATCCACATACTTAGGCCTTCCTTTATTTACAAGCAGAGCCTACGATTCCATGTGGACTAATGTAATTGAAAGAATTCGGAGGAAGCTGGCTGGATGGAAAGGGAATTTGTTATCTCAAGTCGGCAAGGCGCTTCTCACCGAGTTTTCCATTCAAACCATCCCTGTCTACTTTCTCTCTATTTTTAAAGCTCCTACAAGTGTCTACACTAAAATTGAACGAGATCCGGAAGAGGTTCCTATGGACTGGTTCTCGAATCTAAGCGACGCTTTCACTTGGTGTCCTGGGATAGGGTTTGCAAACCAAGGGAGTTTGGAGGTATTGGGCTAAGGAGAATACAACATTTAAACATGGCCCGCCTGGCCAAACAAGCATGGCGTCTTCTGACAAATGCAAATGCAGAATGTATTACTATAATCAGAAGAAAGTATTTGCAAGAAACTAAATTTTTAAGTTATTCCTTTCCTCCCAGGGGATCAATTTTTTGGAAATCAATCCTTCAAACTAAAAACTTGCTAAGCAAAGGGCTACATTGGAAACCGGGAAATGGAAGAAACATTGATTTCTCGGACCACAAATGGTTAAAGGACTATCCCCTCTCTGCAGACCCCATCCTTTCAACCCTTAGAGCTTGGACAATTGAAGTTTTTGGTACCAAAGTTGTAGATTTTATTACTTTGTCAAACAATAGAAGGGTTTGGAAGCCAATAATGAACAATGATCTACCAAGGGCATCAATAATACTGGAGAATGAATTAAGACAGTCTTTACTCCCTTCTGGCATTCTTGAGGACCAGCTTATCTGGGAAGCTTCAGACAATGGGGAATTTTCTGTCAAGACCGCTTATCTGATGCTTATTGATAATGATGAACCTACTTTCCCTCACTTGGAAGTTTGGCCCAAAAGCATTGTTCGGAAGGTTGGGTTTTTTGCATGGCTGGCCATCCAAAATAAGATCCTCACCATGGATAACTTAATAAAAAGAGGTGTGACTATTGTTAATAGGTGTTATCTTTGTATGTTTGAGTGGGAGTCTATTGATCATTTGTTTATGTATTGTAATTTTTCTGTCTCAATCTTGTTAGGTCTGTTACAAGTGTTTCATATTTATTGGGTCCATCCTCAGTCCATCTTTGACTTATTTTTCCAGTGGCCTTCTCCCTTTTTGAATAGGTGTCTTAGGTATATGTGGAAGATCTGCCTTCATCACTACTTGTGGCAGATATGGTTGGAAAGGAATCGTCGGGCCTTCTTGGATAAGGTTTCTCAGTCATCCTCTGTCTCGTCAAAAATTTTAGTATATGCTAATGAGAATGCTTGTTTAGTGCCTGCAGCATCTAGACCTCCAAATCCTTTTTAATCTTCATTAGGCCATTCATTAAACTTACCTCTCACTGATGGCCTCAATCATCCTCAAGTCTGTCCTAGAACCATGATCTCATGGACCCCACCCCCCCTAGGGTGGATTAAGTTAAATTTTGATGGGGCATCTAGGGGCAACCCAGGTGAAGCAAGGGCTGGTGGCTTACTTAGAGACCACAAGGGTGAGGTTCTTGTAGCTTTTGCTGAACATCTTGGAGCTCAAACTAACA
This sequence comes from Wollemia nobilis, assembly GCA_028583015.1. Taxonomy (NCBI): domain Eukaryota; kingdom Viridiplantae; phylum Streptophyta; class Pinopsida; order Araucariales; family Araucariaceae; genus Wollemia; species Wollemia nobilis. The sequence goes on from JAQPPZ010015032.1 coordinate 12,090,132, forward strand.
ATGTGGCTGAAGCGAGGGTAGTTTAGAGGAGCCTCAAGGTGGCAGAGAATTATCCAGGGAAACTGTTGGTGGAAGGTGATTCTCTTATTATTATAAATCTTCTAAAGAACACTAAGAGAGCTCCTTGGAGATTTGATGACTACATCCACGAAGCAAGGGCTCTAATTCATGATCGACCTGAGGCCATAATTTTGCATACCTTCCGGGAAGCAAACATGGCAGTTGATAGGCTGGCAAATGAAGGCATTGTAGCAGCAAATTTGATCACGTGGACTGAAAATCTTCCTCATGGAGTCTCAATGGTGATAGATAATGAAAAATTTTAGATTGGAAGGCTCAAAGTGGATTTTGTCTTTGTTAGTTCTATTTTGCGTCTTTCTTTTCTGATGGCCATAATATTAGGCTTCCATAGTTTAGTTTGGCTGTATTCTGTTGGAAGAGTAGGTCTTGGCCCTTTTTGTTGTCAGTTTAAACTTTCAGGGCTTGGCCTTTGTCCAGTTGGTCAGTGGACCCTATTTTGTAAAATGGTTTTGGGTCAACCAGTTAAAACCCGGTGTTAATCATAAATATTCTCTTACTTACCAAAAAAAAATAATTTATAATTGCATGTTGAGAATATGTCCTTGTATTGTGCATGCATCAAGAACCATATTGCTAATTTCATTGCATTTATGTTATCAATAAAAATTAAATTGCAAGTTCACTTGAGAAACCCATTATAATTTTTCAATGTAACATATGTTTATTTTTTCAAATTCACTATATAATTTATTAGAACCAAGTAATTTATCTTTAAGGATGGTATTTTTTTTGTTTGTGCTACCATGGGAATTATCTCTTTTATTTTTGTCAACACTAGTATTTAAATATATAATACTAATAATTTTTATGTTGGAAAATAATATAAATTTGAAAAGTAGACTATCTTGAGAAATCATTTTACTATTTTATTTACAAGAATGTGATAGATGGTAAAGGTTTCATATTATTTATACTATGAATCCAATTGCAAAAATGGAGTAACCAATATTACAATATTGTGCCAACCTATTAGCCACGCAATCTATGTTTGGAAAAAAACTAGAAGAGGGTAATATATAGGTTTTCTTTAAGCAGTCTCAATTTTCTAAATGATATTATGAAATACTTTCATTGTAACTTATTAGCAAAAAATTGTGCATATATTTAAAATTAATATTACATGTTTTTATAAAATATAGATTATAATAGTTTTATTGGTTATGTGAGATTAAAGTAGACCCTATTTGTATTAAATCATGACTATGTTAAACCGATATTTTAATAAACCATGTAGTGGTATTGAAATTGATAATTATACTTAGAAAAGTATTACAATTTGCAATTATGTGTACATCCCTTGGAAAGATTTTAAGCCCAGCTATCTATATTGGAAGCCTACATTTTTAACCATTCAATATCATGAAATCTATGTTTGGAAAAAAACTAGAAGAGGGTAATATATAGGTTTTATTTAAGAAATCTCAATTTTCTAAATGATATTATGAAATACTTTCATTGTAACTTATTAGCAACAAATTGTGCATATATTTAAAATTAATATTACATGTTTTTATAAAATATATATTATAATAGTTTCATTGGTTATGTGAGGTTAAAGTAGACCCTATTTGTATTAAATCATGACTATGTTAAACCAATATTTTAATAAACCATGTAGTAGTATTGAAATTTATAATTATACTTAGAAAATTATTACAATTTACAATTATGTGTATATCCCTTGGAAATATTTTAAGCCCAACTGTCTATATTGGAAGCCTACATTCTTAACCATTCAAGATCATGATATTTGATAACATCTGATTAGTTGTACATGGTTGAAATGACATAAGTCTTTTATGTACTATATCTATTTAAATAGTGTATAATTATACCTACTTCAATATTTGAACCTTAAATCTCTTGCATGAAGCAACTGAGTCTTAATAATTAGACAATCAAGTTGTACACATGTTAAGATTTACCCATTGGATTTAAACCTTGATTATGGTGTGAAACTCTTCATCCCACCATTTCCTCTAAATCTCATGGGTTACACATTATGAACTGTAGTGTATAATATACTAAGGCTCCATTATATGAATTATAGTGAATAATGTACTAAGGCTACATTATATGAATTGCAATGAATAATACACTAAGTTATTTAATTTGAGCCACATTATACATTTCCTTTGTATAAAACATGACAATTGTTGATGCTCATTTATATAATTTAGATTGAACACATTGTTATATTTTAATTCTTTATAAAATAAGGTTTTATTATATAGGTAATTATGTCAAGAGTATCAACATTTGATCCTTTTAATTGGATTAAATATATAATTCATAATTCATAAAAGAGCACAAATACATATGATTTAATAAGAATTAAAATATTTTTAAGGTGGGTAATGCAATAACTAATATTAAAGTTATAAATTTTTAACTATATTTTTTTCTTATTTTGTGGTCTCTTAATTTTATTTTCATTTCCATTCCATTACAAATTTATATAGACCGTAAAGATAAGCTAAAATGTTACTTAAATTACATGACCATTAAAATCTACATAAAGATTCAATGCAGTGTAAAAATCAATGTGACTTTTTGTAATAAGGGAACAAGCCTCACCCTTTGTTGTTCCATTTACTTGTGGAAATTCAAAAAATAAAATATTATTATGAGGAAAATCTAGGGATAATGGAAGGAAAGACATATTTTAAAGCCTTAATTAGAAGTAAGGATGTCCTAGTTAGAAATATACAAATCCTAATTAGAGAAAATAATCCTATTGAGTGTATGGAAATTCCTATCCAAACAACATATGTTTAAGTATAAGTGATTATTAACGATGATATGATTGAGAATGACATAACGGTTCATAAAAGTAGAGAGTTAATATGTAAGTTCCATGGTTATTAGCTAATGTTTTTAGATATTAAATATTGGATAAGTGAAAGTGGGGACTGAATTCAAATTACTTTGTACTTTTCTATAAAAAATATTTTTCCTTGCTTATCTTCTCAAGTTTATAGGTGGTGGCCCATAATTTAGGGGAAGAGATGCCCTATTTTTAATACCATGAAATGATAATTTTTCTATGAAGATAGAAACCATTATAATTATTCTAGTGTGGGTTTGGATTTTTGGACTTCTAAATAAAATTATCAATCATAAGTCTTTGAAAATAATCTAGGGAAGTTCATTTAGGAGGGACCAACTAGTAACAAGCAAAACCATGCTATTTATAGTTTGATATATAGTTACATGGATATTTTAGAACTTTTTTTATGAACCATTAATATTAAATTTAAATAAATAAAATGGGATCAACATGTGCACTGTGAAACTATTACATTTCATTATCACAAATGTTATTAGGCTAGACACATGGTAAGAGACTACATCATAAATACAATAAAGAAAGAGGAAATTTTTTGGTCATGAAATAAACTTAAATATAAAGTAAAGAGATAGGTCTTCTTTTTGTTTGAAGAGGTCATGTTTAGGTAAATCATATTTATTTTTCTCAAGTAGTATAAATTTCTCCCATTCCAATAAAAATTAAAGTAGTGTAGAGTTTATCTTGCACTTTAAGGTTCCAAGATAGCATAAAAGAAAGGATTGTGGATAATATCCATGGAATTTTTTTTTTTTTTAGGGTAGAATAAAGGAGAATTTTTTTAGGCTATCCCTTGCACTCAAAATTTTTGAGGGAAACATAAATCTAGAGATGATAAGTCTCATTACAAATAACATCAAAAAGTTAAATAAATTGACAACTATGAAAGCATTTATGAGAATGAAAAAGGAAAAGAAGACCCTCAAAATAATAAGAAGAAAAATAAACTCAGAGGGATATCTATTTGGAATACTATAAATAAATTTGACAACTTTGCTATGAGATAAAAAATGCTAGAAGAAAAATGTAATTGGGTTGCTAGGTTTTCTGAAGGAAAGAGAAAATATCAAAGTTTGGGATATAAATGTATATGATCCAACAATAGTTAGTCCTCATGAAATATATTAGAAGGACATCAATTTATTTATGTTTTTTATTAGGGTAGAAGAAAAGGTTTTGAAAGGTTCCCTAAACATTTTAACAAAATTTTATAAGAAGATAAACCTAGATGCTTCTAAGAGAAACATAAACATTACAAACAAGCATCCTTCCTTCCATACATTAATAAAACATCTTGCATCAAATAAAATCTATCACTTATTGAACACAATAAAAACTGCATTAGTTTGAAGCAACATAGGAACAAACTTCCTTTTCTTGTCTTGAGTTTTGATCCCACTATATGCACACCTAATTGAGCTTTATGGGTAACATGCTCTACATCAATTTCAATAACTTGTTATCCTAAAAAAAGTGAAGACAAGTTCCCCATAACCAAATCCAACCAACAACTAGATAGGGGTTGTTCTCCCAAGCCACCATGGGAATTACTACCAAGTCATTCTAGACACCACCATAAGCATCAAATCTCAGTTTCATGGCAACTTTATTTTGGATAGATTCTAGTAGATAGTGAACCTTGAAGTCTTGGTAATATATTTCCATATAGTCAAAGTATCTAACCCATAGGAGACATTCCCAATGCAAAACATAGAGTAAAATACCATTAGTGAAACACACGGGTTTCATACCGACCAAAAAAAGGATCATGAGTTGCAATATAGATAACACAAACATGCACATATGGATAATATTTATGGAAAAAAATTCTATGAATCTTCCCTATCGACCTTCTATCCTTAGAACAACAACATACATTAGACACTAACACAGTCCAACTGGGGTGGAATACCCAGGTCAAAAAAACTTGGGGAAGGTACTCACATGAACACAACATATTCAAACCAAATATTTTGAAAGAAAATGTTAACAAAAATGAGGCCTAAATGACCATGATGCCAAACACAAAAAAAATTATTTGAAAAGAGTGATACAAACAGTGTTAGAGTAAATCACTATATAAAATATAGAAAAGCAATTATAGTGTTTCAAACTTTAACAATAGAATTAACAAAATAAGACAAACACACAGTAGAAGAGACAACGATTTTAACATGGTTCACCCAATGTGGGTTACATCCATCGATAATTTTTAGTCCTTCTTTATCAATCCAAGCAATAGAGGGTTACAACCTACAACAAACATCTGCTGTAATTTCCTCTCTATATTTATAAGGAATCAACACAGTAATTTTCATTGTATACTCTATTTTTCCTCACAACTATATATAAGAAAAAAAATAATAATAATTGCTTTTCTTAATACATTCCAAGATTAACACTGAGTTCCCAACACCTAATTTTGGGATAAAAACAAAAAAACTTTCCCTGGATGTCCTGTTGTAAATCCGGAAACTTTCTCTAGTAGACTAACAGACTATAAATCTGGAAACTTTCCCTACCCATCTTGCAGTAAATCTAGAAACTTTCTTTGTTTAGACTCCTCATAATTAGGCTCCATTCCTAACAATCTCCCACTTGGAGACTAATTCCATTGCACCATACTACAACCAAGGACTAAAAAATTCTCATCATGGCCTCTTATTCCTTAAGGCCAACTGAAGTTGAGCAAAAGCTCAACTTTTCTCTTGACACCACTTTTGTAAGCATATTAACATGATTTTGTGATGTGCGAACTTTCCCTAATTTCAAAGATCCATATTCCACTACTGATCTAATGAAATGATACCTGAGTTTGATGTGTTTAGTTTTTGAATGGAATGTCGAATTCTTCACAAGGTGTATAGCACTCTGGCTATCACTCCACAACCTATTATCCTCTTGCTTCTTCCCAGTTCTTCCATTAGTCTTTTCAACTAAACCATCTCTTTGCTTGCTTCTGTAGCAGCAACATATTCAGCTTCAGTGGTTGAAAGGGCAACTATGTGTTGGAGTTTAGAAATCCAACTAACCGCTCCTCCTCCTATAGTAAATATGTAGCTAGTAGTGCTCCTTCCACCATCAATATCACCTGCCATATCAGAATCTACAAAACCTTTCAAGCATATATTAGAGCCTCCAAAATTCAAAGAATAATTTGAAGTTCCTCTCAAGTACCTGAGTATCCATTTTATCGCTTGCCAATGTCCTTTTCCCGGATTACTCATAAATCTACTCACTACTCCCACTGCGTGGGCAATGTCTGTTCTTGTACAAACCATTGCATACATCAAGATTCCAACCGATGATGAATAGGTAACCTTAGCCATATGCTCTTGTTACTTTTGTGTCTTGGGACACAAATCTTTGGTGAGTTTGAAATGTTTTGCCAATGGAGTAGCAACAGACTTTTCATTGTTCATGTTGAATCTCTTAAGAACTTTTTCAATGTATTTTGCTTGTGATAATTTCAGAGTGTGACTCTCCTTATCTCTTGTTATCCTCATACCAAGGATTTTTTTGGCTTCTCCCAGATCCTTCATGGCAAAGGATTTAGCCAACTTCTTCTTGAGCATGTTTATATCTTGCATATTTGTTCCTGCAACTAACATGTCATCCACATACAATAGCAAAATAACATAGTTACCATTTCTAGTTTGCTTAAAATATACACAGTGATCACTTTGACATCTTCCAAACCTTTGATTAGCCATGAATTTATCAAATTTTAAATACCACTGTCTAGGAGCTTGTTTTAACCCATACAAGATCTTTTTCAGTTTACATACCCAATCCTCTTTACCTTTCACCTAAAAACCTTCTGGTTGGTGCATATAAATTTCCTCCTCCAAATCACCATGAAGAAATGTTGTCTTCACATCCAATTGCTCTAGATACAAATTTTCTATAGCTATAAGACTCAAAATAGCTCTAATAGAGGTCATTTTTACAACTGGAGAAAAAATCTCATCAAAATCAATACATTTTTTCTGAGCGAAACCCTTGACCACTAGTCTTTCTTTGTATCTCTTATGTCCTTCATTCTCCTCTTTAATCCTGTACACCCATTTATTGGTCAAAGATCTTTTACCTTTGGGTATCTCAACCAAATCCCAAGTTTGGTTGTGGAATGTAGATTCCATTTCTTCATTCATTGCAAGCTCCCACTTATTCCTGGTATCCATTTGTAATGCTTCCTGAAAACATTCTGGCTCACCAACATCAGTATACAAAACATAATCAAAGAAATGTTGAGGAATTTTACTTATCCTGGTAGATCGTCTAACAACACTTTCTGGAGATTGAGGTGCTTGTTGCTGCTACTGTGCATTTTGATCTTCTACCACTTTTGGAGTTACATTTTCTATGTGTCCATCAAGGTCTATGTATTCAATAATTTCATCTTTCTATTTCTTTCCCTGCAATCGATCTTTATACAAATTTTTTTCATTAAATATGACATCCCTACTTCTAATGACTTTTCGGTTATCACAATCCCATAATCTGTAACCCAAGCCATCAATATCGTAACCAATAAAATAGCACTTTTGGGCCTTAGCATCTAACTTATTTATGTTCTCTTTGTCTATATGCATAAAAGCCTCACATCAAACTACCTTAAGGAAAGAATAATTTACTAGTTTACCTGTGCAAAGATCTTTTAGAATTCCCCCATCCAAGGCACTAGACAGTCCTCTATTAATCAGATATACTGCAGTATCAACAGCATGAGCCCATAAAAATAATGGTAAGCCTGCATGTATTCTCATGCTCCTAGCACGCTCCATGATGGTTCTATTCATTCTTTCTACAACCCTGTTTTCTTGAGGTGTTCTTGGAACTACCTTGATTCTTCTAATTCCATTTTTAGAACAAAACACATCAAATTCTCTACTACAATAGTCTCCACCATTATCCGACTTTAGACACTTTAACCTTTTTCCAGTTTCATTTTCAATTAATGCTTTCCAATTCTTGAAGGTATTAAAAACATCACTTTTATTCTTAATGCAATATATCCATGTTTTCCTTGTTGCATCATCAATAAAAAGTACATAGTAAGAGGAAGCTCCAAGAGAAGTTACCTGATATGGGCCCCAAACATCTGAGTGCACAAGCTCCAATTTCTCTTTCTTCCTTTCCTTGCCATCCTTGAGAAATCTAACTCTATTTGCTTTACCATAAACACAATCCTCACATAATTCCAAATCAATCTCTTTTAACTTAGGCAATAACTTTCTTGAATGTAAAATTTCCATACCTTTTCCACTCATATGGCCAATTCTTTGGTGCCACAAAGATGCACTTTCACATGTAGAAACTAAATTCATGGAGCAGTGAGAAAAATTAGTAAGTAAATAAAGAGTACCCACCAATTTACCTCTAGCTACTATCAATGAACCTTTAGTAACTTTCCAAGCATTTTCTCCGAGTGCAACCATGTATCCTTCACAATCAAGCTTACTTGCTGATATAATATTTCTTTTTAAATATGGTATGTGTCTCACCTCTTTAAGAGCCCATTGACATCCATTTGGGGATTTAATCAAAATCTTTCCAATACTCACTATTTTACATGGTTGGTCATTTCCCAACAGAACCTGTCCATAATCTCTAGAAACATAATCTATGAAGTATTCCTTATGTGAGGTAGCATGGAATGAAGCACCACTATCAATTACCCAATAATCACTATTTCTATCAAGAGATAAGATTAAAGCATCTTGTAGAATTTGTCCAAGTAATATTGGCTTCTGAAGTTTTACCATTATTATCATTACCTTCATTTCCATCACCCTTTCTTTGCCAAGAGTCCTTCTTGAGATGACCCTTTTTGCCACAGTGCCAACACTGTAGCTTTCCTTTTCCACGTGATTTGGATCTACCTTTGGATTTTCCACGATGTGAACTCTTGCATCTTTATCTTCCTCTTCCTCTTTTCTCAATAGTTAAGGTAGTGCTAGATGATTCTCCAGTGGTTTTTCTTCTCATGTCCTCACTGAGTATCACACCAACCACATCATCAAATTCTAATTTATTTGAACTCGAAGCAGAGTTACTTACCGCCACTACCAAACTATTCCAACTTTCCAGAAGATAGCATAATATTAATAAGGCCCTAAGCTCATCATCAAAATCCAATCCTACTGAATGCAATTGATTAGTGACAGTATTAAATTCATTTAAATGATAATGCACAGATCCTCCTTCACTCATTTTCATGTTAAATAACCTTTTCATTAATAATACCTTATTTTATGCTGATGGTTTCTCATACATCTTGGCCAACTTATCCATGACTCCCTTGGAAGTCTTTTCATCAATGATGTTGAAGGTTATGGTGGCTCCCAAGTACAGCCTCATAGTACCCAATGTGTTTCTATCAAGGAGACTCCACTCCTCATCAGACATAGTTGAAGGTCTCTCTGTTTCCCCCTCAAGAGGTAAGTAAAGATCCTTCTGGTACAAGTAATCCTCCATCTACATCTTCCAGAATTGAAAGTTTTGGCCATTGAATTTTTGAACTCTAAACCTCCCTTCTTCTGCCATTGCTCCCACTTGATCCAAAAATTCTCCTTCTGTCAAGTGCACCCAACAAAACAACCGCTCTGATACCACTTGTTAGAGTAAATCACTATATAAAATATAGAAAAGCAATTATATTGTTTCAAACTTTTAACAACAGAATTAACAAAATAAGACAAACACACAGTAGAAGAGACAACGATTTTAATGTGGTTCACCCAATGTGGGTTACATACATCGAGAATTTTCAGTATTTCTTTCTCAATCCAAGCAATAGAGGGTTACAACCTACAGCAAACATCTACTGTAATTTCCTCTCTATATTTACAAGGAATCAGCACAGTAATTTTCATTGTATACTCTATTTTTCATCACAACTATATATAAGAAAAAAAAGAAAAAAAAAATGCTTTTCTTAATACATTCCAAGATTAACACAGAGTTCCCAGCACCTAATTTTGGGATAAAAACAAAAAAACTTTCCCTAGTTTTCTTGTTGTAAATCCAAAAAACTTCTCTAGTAGACTAACAGAATGTAAATCTAGAAACTTTCCCTGTCCGTCCTGCAATAAATCCAAAAACTTTCTCTGTTTAGCCTCCTCATAATTAGGCTCCATTCCTAACAAACAGGATCTAGCATCAATAGAGTTCCTCATTTTAAAACCATGCAAAATTAATGGGCACTTATGTTAGAAGAGTTGTGCCATATTCTATTTTCAAAATTTCCCTCAAACATTGATTCACAAGACCGATCTTCCATATTAATACTCCCAAGATCTCACCACATCCTTCTATGAAATTGTAGACACCTAAAATGTGTCATGCCGAGGTGACTACTCATATGGGACATGCTAGAAGACCATATGGAAGACCTTGGATAGATTCCAATGTATAGTAGTGGTTTTTACCACTCATTTGGGCACCTTTGTCTAGTTAGTGCTAGTCGTTGTTGACACCCACGGTTAGTAGTGCTGCCCACACCTATTAGCCATGGTTAGGACTCAAAATTAGTTGGCCTTCATTTTACCAAAAATTGGTTGCAATGGCCAATTGGTTGCGGATTAGAGTGGTTTGAGTGAGGAAGGTTCTGGATCCTTCCATCCAACAAGCTCAACCACCCAATATTGATCTAGGATTCCTCATGAAGCCACCCCTAGCCCTTGGTAATTGCTATATAATACCATTCTAAATTGGGGAAAAGAGAGAGATAAATATAATCAATTGAGTAGTGAAGCCCTGTCGAATTGCATATTCATTCACATGCATTTATAGGAACACTTTTGCTACCCAATTGGAGATCACATTGCCATGGAGATCCTATGAGGATGGAAGATCCAAGAAATGGTAATCCATGCACTCACTAAGCAATTCAACCACAAAATATATTAGAGGATACATAGGCAACCCTTGACCATAAATTTGGCAAGGAGAATCAGAGAATTGGCCCTGATTTGGAGGGTAAACTTACTTCAGGCTCAGCCATGGTTGTCAGCCATGGTGAACAGTGCCCACCGCTTGAAGGACTCGTGGTCAGTAGGTGATCCCTGATTTCCTTATGCTTTGTAGTATGTTTAACTAGGTTAGATTAATCTTGTTGTAGGTTTAATTCAGTATTCTAGAGATATTTTATCGATAGATTAGGAGTTAATTACAATTTCCCTTCATTATTGTAGTGTAGGTATAACAAATATTTGTCATGCTTTCATGTCTTCAATTGGTTAATTAGGAGCTTAGATAGATTTATCTTGGTTTATTTTATGTTTCTAATGATATATCATCATGATATAGAATAATTTACATGCTTTGAATCACTTTCTTGATTTCTTGATTATCATGTTAGCTTTTATACAAGCACCTTTTAAAAGCCTTATCAAGAGAGGCCTCCTTTGCTATTAATGTTTCTTGTTGTTTATTACACGTAGGACTAACAAGTTTTTGGGATGCAAGGTAACAAATACCTCTAATCGTGGAGAAGAGGGTCATCGACACCCTAAAGCAGTTTGTGTCATCCTGAAAGGCACTTGGAAATCACACCTACCCTTGAGAGGGAAACAATACATTCCTATTGTAACAATTGTATCAAAGTGATTATCCCTAAGAGGGATGTACTTGTAATTTGAATTTGGATTTGAATATAATGGAATAAAGTGTGTTTCTCATTGTTAATTTGTTGTTATTTTCTCATTCTTATATGCATTTTGTGTATCCTTCAATTCTTGCAATAGGAACCGATAGATGTGAGCCTTTTTGGATAGTACAAAAGGCGATCATGGCGGGACTTGACATTTCATACCTCAAATATCTGACTTCTATTGTTTTTTTATAGCAGGTGCTCACCGTGGTTGACAACCGCAGTTAAAATTTATCACCACGGTTGACATCGACGGGCAATAGTGGTCACCGCACCATAGAGCCATAGTTAGAATCAGATAAATTAGACTACAGGGAGAAAACCCTAATCTAATGAGGATGTAAGGTAGGTCCCACTATCATTATGTTTTTCTCTATTCTGTCTGTGTTTTTCTAGAATGTGCAAAATGCTAGCATAATTAGGGAAGGCAATGAAATAATGTTAAATGCACTGAGTCCTTAGGTCTTTATTAGGATCTACTAGTCGTTGCTAGTAATAGTGGACCTCTGAGTGCAGTCCACCCTAATATCTAGTGATCTAGACCCCTCTTATATGTTAGTTTTTCTTTCTTGAGGCCCGATCAATAGTTGTACCATTGTTAGTATACATTTTCAAGATATCACGTAAAACTAATTATGCATGCTTTCTTAAGATGAAATGTTCTTTTTTTGTATTGCATATAGAAAGAATCATTTGAATGTTGTATTATGCATCTTTATTTTCATGCAAATTAAAAGGAACCACACACACCACGTTTCACAGTAAATGCTAGTGAGTTGGGAGTCACATCCAACCACTAGTAGGGTTTCAATGACGGTGGAGGTGATTTCCATCCATTGGTCCAAATCCCTCGTACCTTCTTGTTACTAGACCAATACTAGATCCAAGAACCATATGTAGCCCAAAAAAATTGCATGTACTTCTCTTCGGAGGGTATAATGTTGATTGGGTGAGATTGGGTGAGGATCTAGGAGGACCTATGCTCCCTACCCGGGTGTGGACCTCATCACCACATTTTTGGGGGATTACGTGGCCTATATTTCATCACCATTTTATCGATATGTGAGCATATAGGTGAAAGCCATTAAAATTTTGAGAAAATCATCAACGTATTGTAAAACACGACAAGAGTTAATTTACTGATACAACAAAGTGAAAACACATCAAATAGTTTAGGACTCATTTTAAAACTGTAAAAGGAGATAATCATCATTGTATTCTTTGTGTGCTAATAAAATTTAAATCTAGACATAGGATACATAATGGTGCAAACACAAAGAGGCCGATCCGGGCATAGAATCGAGATCGAAGCCCAAGCTCCACCTAGTACACAACATGATGTGGAATACCCTCAATAACTTAATCCTCCTAGATGTTGTTCAATGAGTATTAGAGGGGATAATTCCACATGAAGGGATTCTATTGATAATACCCCAATTAGAGGAAGTATTAGACATCCCTCTAGATACAGATCAGAACATGGTACTTCCTAGTATGGGGGTTTCGCACCTGGTATCATCTACTGTGACCATATTTCATGGGAATCCATAGTCTTAGCTAAAGAATATGTCATCAAGGGATCTATTTTGGTACCCATTTCACCTGTATTTAAGGGAGGCTCACGACCTCCATCGTCAGAGTGTAGACATATCAAATATTTGCCCATTCAGGGGTAAATAGAGAGGGATACTTCTGAGAATAGACCTACATAGACTCCCTATAGGGGTGAACATTCTAATTTCACCATAGATATATCCAAAGTGGGAGTAAATGGCACACCACCTCATGAGTCATGGCATAGCAAATAGTTGGATGGTCTAGACAAAGTCCTAGGGCATCTAGGATATAAGCCTACGCTTGCACCCTCTTGACCAATGAGTGAGTGTAGCACAAGCACCATTAGGACCGCCTGAGAACATGGAGAGTGCTCCAAGTATTCTTGATACATGTGTTCTCTTGCATTGCATGCAGGAAATGAGTATAGGAGATAACCTGACATGAATATCATCTTTATAGACCAAGGTAGGATTGTGGCAAATCAGTCCATTGGAGGACATACCCTTAAAGTCACTTGAACAGAGCACACCCATCAGATGCCTCACATAGCTGCTCATGTTGATAGAGCTCATAGACTGATGTAAGAGTAGAGACGATAGATTCTCCAATATCAATTGGAGGATGTTCATCAAGAAAAAGAGTGCCTCAAAAATAAGAATTATTAGAGGCAGAGGTTCATATGATAGAAATTATATGAATAGCACATGCATGAATAATGCATCCTCGATCAAAAGGAATATGTGTAGAGAGATGATCAATTTTCTAGTACTAATTTACCTCATCGAAGTGAGATCAAGGAGCGTATCGATAGACGAGTGGCTTCACAACCTGAGTTACACCCTGAGAACATAGACACACATACTCTCCATATGGCTCAACACAGAGATCGACGTCCAATTTTTGAACATGAGAATAGGCAGTATGAGAATGAAGTGGGAGAGGAATTGGAACAAGAATACCATAAAATCTCCCAATTCGAGGAGGAGGGTGAGCCTAGTCTCCCACCTCGACCGAGGAAGAATCTACCTCTGAGGGTGCCTCCAAGGAAATCTCGAGAAGAGGAGTTTCTTTTCTCACAAACCTATAAGACCTTAGTAGAGAAGGTCTAAGCCATAGAGAATCAAGGAACGAATTATCAGAAGCCTACCTTGAAAAAATTCACAATAAACCTCTATGCATGTCAGTGCCTATTACAGCATATCATGAGCATTTCAATATTCCTAGGCTAGAAAATTTTTAAGGAGAGGAAGACGCACAAGAGCACGTGACTAGATTTCTATATATGTGCTTTCATATTTATAGCAATGATACCTTACTCCTGCACACCTTCATAAAAACCCTCTTAGGCCCAGCTCGAGAGTGGTTCAACCAATTAAAGAGGTACAACATTACTAGTTTTAAAAAACTAGCTGATGCATTTCTTGAACGCTTCTCCTTCGGTGTCAAGAAGAAGGTAAACTTATTCGACCTACCCACTCTAATGCAACATGACTATGATCCAATGATGGATTATGGAAAATTATGGAGGAAAATTATGGCAAAGCTACCATTATCCATCCCATCCTCTAAATTAACATGAATGTTCATGAAGAGTTGTGCCAAACACATTTTGTTATTGCTACAACTGTAGCAATACCAGACATTCGAAGAGGCTTTGGCACAATCCAAGGTGATAGAGGACATCAAGTTACAAGAGGGTAACTTGAAGCTCAGGAATAAGGAGGAACACAAGAAAATCACTGAGAGACAACAAGCCAAGCTGGCCCATGTTAATCAGATGGTGTTGAAGCTTCAAAAAGGGGATAAGGGGCAGCAACAATGAAACTATCAAGCCCAACCTCCTCCTACATAATATGAGTAGCGCAACAACAATTATAAGGGTAAAATAAGGAACAATGCCCACCTCACATATTCACTCAGTTATCAAAGTCCTTGGCTTTGATTTTTCATCAGTTATGCAAGGCAAAGGCTATAAAATTACCCGAAGTCAAGTTAATGGACCCTAATTAGCCTAAGCCTAAGGGCTACAAGGATGATCAATATTGCATCTTTCACCAATCAAAAGGCCACGACATCGAGGTATGTTGGTCTTTCAAAAATCTTGTGTAAAATATGATCAAAAGAGATATGCTTATTGTCGAAAACCTACAAGTGCCTGATAATAAAAATATGGGGATTTACAAAAATCCTCTACCAAATCATGAGGTGCCAAAGAATAATGTTGGCCAATTCAACCAAGTATGCATCGAACCACCAACCTAGGGGTTCATCGAAATGGTCAATATTTTCATAAGAAATGCGAGGTATGAATGACTAAATCAACCTCAAGTGCCTATTGGAGTCCAAGATGCACCTCCTCCAAGGACATACCAGCATGTGCCTAGCCCACCAACTAGATCGATGGTGATCATTAGGAGTAGATTGGTCCAAAACCTATAGATAACTCTAGTAAATTTGTCAATTTATGAGCTAATTATGTAGTCTCCTAAGCATAGGGAGATGGTCATGGACATCGTAAGGTCCATATAAGTGGAGCCTCAGGATCCCAAAGCATTTACACACTTCATGGAGCATGTGTAACAGTGTCAGGAATCAATCATTCAATTTCATGACCATGAAATCAAGATGGTTTCCACTGTTATAGCAGACCCGACACTACATATCATCATGTGTGTGAATCACAAATCGTTCAAGCAGGTTTTGATTGACACGGGGTCACAATTCAATATCATAACTAGCAAGGTGTTAACTCACTTGAAGTTACCCAAGACGCATATCATCCCTTTTACCTTCACGTTGAGAGGGTTCAATGATGCCTTATGCTCAACGGTCGGTACTATAGTCCTACTTATCCAAGTGGGGCTGAAAACCATCCTGATGATGTGTCATGTAATTAAAGGTTCTATGCAATATAATATACTTCTAGGGAGGTCTTGGGTTAGAGAAATGTGTTGTGTCCCTTATATACTCCATCAATGTATCAAAAACATTGATGAGGGACAGTTTCACGTGGTTCCTTCGGATGAAGAACCCTTTAAATACATGAATCTAGAATATTTTCCAAGGGAATTTGTGCTCCCCTCAATGCACTTGGATGTGTGACTAGTGTCGTAAATCAAAGAGCCAGGAGGTAAAATCAAATAAGTGTGTGCTAGACCTCTAACATCCGCATCTCAACGATCAGAGCACATGACAACTACTTCTATTAGACTGATTGTGTCTACGATATAGCGATATGATGGGAATTTGAAAGAAAATATGGGCAAAAAGAAGAGAAAGCAAATGTCCAAGCCAATCATCATTGAAGCACCTACTCCCATGGAAGTAGAGGAAATTCAAGGGGGAGTCAAAGAGGCACTTTAGCTTGCTTCACCTACATCTTTAGTAGGGTCATCTTCATCACAGGTGATTATCCATTTGGTTAATCCTGGATTAGAGGAATATATTATGTAGAATGTGACATTCACACTAATTATCGAGACTACATAGGACATGGGCCAAACACAAGTCCATCACCTTCCCATAGGGATGATGGAACCATTATGGGTACCACCTAACCAAACCAACTTCATATATGGAGGGCTAGACCAGTTTGCATCTCCCATGCCTATGGATGAGGACGATGATGAACCATTCGCCATCAATGTTCATTATCTTTCTAGCCCATACTACACCATGTGATACTTTGAGAATTACCATTGGTATGGTTATGGTCTCAGACTATTCGAGTAGGGGCGTAAGAAGCCTATAGAACCATAGTATCAGTTACCCATTGATAGGTTCAAGTTGGGATTTTACAACAGATGACAGGATGAAATCCTCATTGTATCTTTAGACCATCTGTACCTCAGTTTGGGGGGTGAATTTGACTTCAATATGTATCACCCTAATCCTTCTACATTTTAGAGGGATAACCGGTTAGTGACTTATGTCATTGTAGATCCACCCAAGAGATATCATGACAACATCTTGGTGGAGACCGACCCAAAACCCATTCCAAGAGCTAACTTGGAAAATCAAAGTCATGGAGCTACCGACGATATTTGTATGCATTTCCAGAATCTAGACACAACTATAGGTATCAAATCAAAAGTTCCTTATGAGGACATTCATGCAGTATCCATCATCAAAAGTTATGGGTCAGACTATGATTCTGTATGACACCTAGTTACACTAAAAAAACAAGCAATCTGAGGATGAAAGCGAGTTGACCTATTTGAGCCCTACATTATTGCATCATATTTTACATCTAGAATCAGTGAACAAGAGTGAAGAGCCTCTCAATAACAATGATGACTATCAAGATATAGCCTACATGAGGACTTATTTAGAGCATCAGTTGATTCTAGTAGGTAGCGGTGGACGCCTGTATTATGATAACGATGACGAAGATGAGATAAATAGAGGCTATTTAGGACCTCCCTACTTGCATCATCATAATGCACCTTACACTATTGAGGATATATGCAGGGAGATCAATCTCCATCCTCACCTTAGAGGGAGACCGTTGAGTCATAATGTGATTTATCATATGGTGTTTCATGATATGCCAACATACATGGAGATCCTTGAGCCCAATGATCCCATAAGATATTCTATTCATAGACCAGATCCAAAGATCCCCATAACCCTAAAACCACATATCAAGGATGGAAGTTTTGCTAATTTTGAGTCACTTGCACGTGGTCTAGGAGACATGATCCATTCCATCAACATGATCTCCATTGATTTGACCACTCCACTCCACAATATAGTCGATCCATCTGAACCTTTGCCTCTAAATGTATATTATATTGATTAGGATTGCACTAATTCACCACTAGAGCCTAAATATTTCTTACCTAATAAATAAGTGCTACAACATTTCTATTTTATGCCAGGCTATGCACATGATGTCTATCATGCTGAGGATGCTTCTAAAGAGGAACCTATAAACCCAACAGATGACATCCACTTGATCCCCACTCCTCATCAGCTTGAGAAGGGATCCCATATGTCAGTAGAGGAAACCTTCAAAGTGGATATCGATAATGATCCCATCAATCCAAGGAAGGTTAAATTTGAGAAGACTTTAAAACCTTATGAACGTGCCAACCTCATCCCTCTACTGAGAGAGAGACCTGATCTCTTTGCTTGGACTTACAAAGACATGCTAGATCTAGATCCAAAATTGGTTACTCATAACCTTTCATTAGATC
Source organism: Wollemia nobilis (assembly GCA_028583015.1). Classification (NCBI taxonomy): domain Eukaryota; kingdom Viridiplantae; phylum Streptophyta; class Pinopsida; order Araucariales; family Araucariaceae; genus Wollemia; species Wollemia nobilis. The sequence goes on from JAQPPZ010015032.1 coordinate 12,108,472, forward strand.
TATCAAAGAAGCTAGTCAAGCAAAAACTCAAGAATATGCATCTAACAGTAGCCTTAATGGTTAAGGACGAGTTGCAAAAGTTGTTGGACGTAGAGTTTGTTATCTCCATCAACTATCCAAAATGGGTATCCAATATGGTGCTTGTAGGAAAACCTAATGGAAGGATCCGTATTTGTACAGATTTTAGAGATCTAAATATGGAAACAACAAAGGATTCATTTCCATTATCGAATATCAATGCTCTTGTAAATACCACTATAGGTCATGAAATGCTCTCCTTAATGGATGGTTTTTTTGGTTACAATAAAATTTGGATTAAGCTCAAATACCACCATAAAACTGTGTTTATAATGCCATGGGGGACATTTTGCTATAAATTTATGACATTCAGCCTTAAGAATGTTGGTTCCACATATCAGCGGGCTATGACATATATTTTTTATGACCATATGCATAAGATACTATAGGATTACATTGATGACTTGTGGGCAAAGTCATTATTGCGTTCTGAGCATGTGGAGGTCCTGAAGAAGGTATTTGATCACCTAATAGAGCATAATGTCAGGTTGAATCCTAAGAAGCGCATATTTGGTGTAACTTTAGGATAGCCCTTAGGATTCATCATTTCAAAATGAGACATCGAAGTTGACCCAGCAAAGGTCAAGGCTATTTTAGAAATGTGTCCCCCCACAAACATCAAAGAATTAAGAAGCCTACAGGGCAAAGTAGCATCCATAAAGTGATTTATCGCATAGTTATCGGATAAATATCAACCCATGAATCAACTGCTACACAAGGTTATCCCATTCAATTGGGACAAGTACTATCAAGCAACCTTTGCTAATATTAAGCAATACCTGGAAATGTCGTCAGTGCTAGCTCTACCAAGGCTAGATGTGCCATTTTTGCCATATATCAGCAACTAAATTTGCATTGGGAACCATGTTAGCCCAAAAGAATGTGCAAGCCAAAGAGCAGTTCATATATTACATTATACGAACCTTGGTGAGTTATGATCTAGGATATGCATATGTGGAAAAGTCATGTTTAGCAGTAGTGTTCGATACAAAGAAATTGTGACACTATATGTTGAGTCATATGACATAAGTTATATCCAAACAAAATCCTTTGTAGTATATGATGAGCAAGACATATCATAATACACGTACTGCAAAGTGGATCATGTTGCTGACAGAATTTGATTGGAATTCATAAGCCAAAAGTTCATTAAGGGACAAGTCATAGTAGATCAAATGGCTGAAGTGCCTCTCAAAAATAGTAGACCCCTCACCATAGAGCTTCCTGATGATGCAGTATTTGCCTTATCAGAAGAACCCAAACCCAAGGTTATGCATAAGAGGTAGGACTCGAAAGGTACTTATAAAAAATGGTGAAACTACTTTGAAACGACGACGAAACCTATCGAACTGCATGTATGATGGCATGGCGAATGAATTTAATTTCTCTAAAAAATGGACAAAAAAGAGAAAATATCAAAGTTTTGTCGGACCAGACCAAAAAAATGTCAGCTACGTTTAAAATCGTAGTAAAATCTTGGATGCAAATTTTGGCCCGATCATGGAACGGATGCATAATATGGTCTGACCTCGGGCCAAAAGTATTATATGGTCCGGTCTCTAACCAGATGCATAATATAGTCCGACCTCAAATGGGTTGCATAATATGAAACTGTCTCAATCTGAGTGCATAATAAGTACCGATCTCGGACTAGATGCATTTTTTATGATTGACAACGTTCAAAATTTTGGTATTCGAGTAAGAGATATGATATGGAATCTAGTAAATATAAGGATTGTAGCACGACGCACGTTATCACTATTGGCGTTGTTAGGGAAAAACCCATGCAATATTGGCAAAGTTGATCCCACATAACTATCTATCCCACATAACTATTTATCCCACATGATTAAGTGCACACTTCTTTCAAAGCTCAAATAAGAAACTTCCTTATTTACTAAATTAGGCGAAGATTTAAGATAATAATGGTGGCCCCTTTCTAATGGTTGTAGTAGGCAAGAAATCAACTACACTCATCAGGAAGAAGACCAACGCGTCTTATCTTGGATCTTCATTTTTTACGATCATGGGTCGGATGCATACCATTTTTGGGGTAATGACCAGATGCATTTTATGATCTGAAAGGATAACATGATAACGTGTTCCATGAAAACCGGGTGGATATTTTGTGTTGGTTCATATGATATGTTTTAGGAAATGGTCGGATGTATATTATGATCCGTGAAATGATCAGGTGCATAATATACTTCGACAGAAACCCAAAACATAATATGCATCCGAGCACTACCCAAAACATATTATGCATTAGGGCTAACACTGGATTATATTATGCATCTGGTCATTTCCCTAGATGCATATTATGATCCGAGAAATAATCGAATGCATAATATGCTCTGGTAGAAACCCGGATCATAAAATGCATCCGATCGTTACCCGGAACATCTTATGTATCTGAGATAATGCCAGATTATATTATGTATCTAGTCATAGCTCAAATGTATACTTCGTCCCGGATGACATCATTCGTAGCAAGCTATTGCCCAGATGAATACTTTATTTTGGATATCGTTCGAAAGCATAATAATGATTTCGATCGGTTGCACGTTAGGTCTTGGTTTCAGAACTAATTCATATTATGTTTTGGTCTCGGCCAAGGTGCATTTTATGTTTTGGTCTTGAACCGAGTGCATATTATAGCCCGATCTCGAACTGACTGCATAATATTTTTTTTCCTTGAACCAGATGCATAATATATACCAGCCTCAGACCATATGCATAGTTTGGTCTAAATACCCCCCATACTGCCACGTGTATAATATTGCATGTCTTGTTCTCCATGTCCAATACAATGTTGCCATGTGTTAAATATATTTCAAGTCTAGAAAAGGGCATCAACAGTTATTTTCTTATTTTTTTTCTATGACTACTACAACCAGAGCTAACCTTTTTGATCGACCTTTTAGTTTTGATTCCCAATCCTTTTTCTTCCACTTCTAACTACTTCCAATGGATACCCCTTCCATAATCGCAAAAAAATTCAAGAATTTTATGTGCACTTTGATATCAGATCTCATAACAACGCCAGGGATGAAATTTTAGTGGCTCCATAATGTAGGTTTATCAACCCTCATTTCCATGCCACATTTTAGAACAGACAAAGGGCTCCTGCAACATATTATCTCTGGTTATGACCACGATAGGGGTACTATAAGCATTAAACTACAAACTAGAAATGTTGTTTTTAGCATCACCCCTACAGATATTCATAGATTGATAGGTCTTCCATTCATTAGTTTTAATAAAGTGTCACCGAGGTCACAACTTTCTCTAGATGATAAAGCACACCTCGATAACAAGTACGATCTTTCATCAAAATATTTGGCAAGTATAAATCTTGTTAATTTTATTTTATTAATTTTGAATGTTTTAACTTTGTAAATTGACATCGATTTTTTTTATGCAGCTTCTAACGCCAAAACAAAAAGATTTTTAATGATTAACGATGTTTACCATAAAAATTTGAAGGCCATTATCAAGTTTTTTCTAGGCCAAGATTATTCTATTGGGAAGACCGAAAATTCTATTTTGGACGCTGTATTTATAGACACCTTGTTGTGGCTGCTCCACAACACACCCCAAAATTGGGGACCCACCTTTTTTACATGCTTTCCAAGAAAACTGCAGTGGCCCAGATGCTAAAGATCAAAGAAAAACAACAAAAAATGAAAAACGTCGCGATATCGCGACATGTTGCTCTGTCGTGGCCAAAAATGAAAAAACGTCGCGATATCGCGACATGTTGCTCTGTCGTGGCCAAAAATGAAAAAACATCGCGATATCGCGACATGTTGCTCTGTCATGGTCAAAATGAAAAAAAATGTCACGATATCGTGACATGTCTTTTTCGGTTTAAAATAGCAAAAGTACAACAAAAATAAAAATGTCACGATATCGTGACATGTCAATTTTCAGGCTCGACAAGAAAGTAAAGAACGAAAGAGCGTCATGATATCGCGACATGTCGCATTTTCATGGCTAAGAGCAACAGAATGCAACATGAAAAGAAAATGTCACGATATCGCGACATGTCATGAAATCACGGTTCACAGAGGAGAGAGAAAGACAAAGTGAAAAATGTCACGATATCGTGACATGTCATGAAATCCGGTTCATAGAGGAGAGAGAAGCAAAGTGAAAAATGTCATGATATCGTGACATGTCATGAAATCACGGTCAAAATAGTCAAACAGAGCAAGATGTCAAAGTTGTCACGATGTCGCGACATGTTTTTTTCGTGATCTGAAGACGAGATGAAGGGCAAACAAGAAAAATGTCACGATATCGTGACATGTCGGAGTTTCATGACCTGAAGCAACCAAAGTGGATGTAGAAGAAAAGTGTCATGATTTCATGACAGAAAGCAAGAAGATGATGCAGAATGAAAGGGTGTCACGATTTCGTGACATGTCACGTTTTCACGGACAAGTGCAGCGGGATAGAGCAAAAAGAAAACGTCACGATTCAATGATCACCAAAGAGAAAAACGTCATGATTTCATGACAAGTTGCATCTGCACAGCCCGAAAGAGAAAACGTCACGATTTCATGACAGGTTGCATCCTGGCCCGAAGAGAAAAATGTCATGATATCATGACATGTCTCATTTTTGCGATGCATGAAGACGAACAAGGCTATTGACAGAAAAATGTCGCGATATCGCGACATGTCTCATTTTCGCGATACAGGTAGAGGAGCAAAGTTGCATACATAAAAACGTCGCGATATCGCGACATGCTATTTTTTGTCGCGATTTACAGGGGGCCATTACAGAACATGTAGGGAAGTGTTGAACATGTGGCACAGAGGCGTAGAGGCTATGATAACGCTTCAGGATCGACGATTACAGTTAGCAGAGTAGACCAAACATTTCAAACCCGAGCAAGAAGCCAAAACAACAAAGAGGCGGGAAGATGAAAAGAAGCGATCTGGGAAATGAAATGAAGCGTCACAGAGTGAAACAGAGAGCCATACCAGAAATTTTAAAAGTAGAAGCCAATGACAGATACAGGGTCAAAAACCGCTATGAGCAGAGTTGCAGAGCTGAAGGTGATAGGCCATTCTGGGCCTGCTTTTGGAGCGTTTTCCTCCACTTTGTTCTGGTTTTGATAAACTGGAAGCTTCTGTTGTTGTAAACTGACATATTTTTAATACAAAAATTACAGAGAGTTGCATCTCATTGGCAAGAAAGAAGGAGTTATTCTCTGCATGCAAGATTGAATGTTTATCTTTCCCCTTTTCGGTTTTAGGCTTATAGATGGAGTTTAATGCAAGTTGTCTTGGTTGCTTCATGCGAATGTCTAAATCTGGAAATCGTAGTTAAAACCCTAGAAACCAGCACTTAGCTTATCTGGATTGTGCATGTTTGCAGGTTCAATAGGTTAGGTTGTATGCAGAAAACCTCATTATCTTCGGTTTTGTCGAATAGGATTGCCGCATTCTGAATGTATTTTAGTTCCATTCTCTTTGCATTTTATTTTCACTTCTTTATTTTTCTGCATTTTTATTTCACAAGAAATTTAATTTTATTTTAATTACAGTCATTCAAATAAACAATTGAAAATCTACCAAAATCTGAAAACAAAATAGTTTTATCATTAATATTGATTCACATCGAATTCATTCGGATCAAATGAACAATCATTGAAGTGTCAAATAAAATAAACCAGTTGTGCCCCTTGTTTACAGTTACTTGCAATCACTAAGGTATTCCAAGCATTCAAATTGAACAATATTATTTGTGCAAAATGCTAACATAGCGGAGACCTTGGAGAAGTTACTTGTTTAATTTCTTTGCAAGAGGGGATTTGGAACCCAAATCCTATTGGAGAGTGTGTTTTCACAATCGGGTGAAAATACCACTCAACAGATTGGCGCTAGAAGGAGGGCTTGAACTGGTTTACTGTATTCGATTTTGTTAAGAAATTCATATACATCGTTCTAACGCTGTTTGATTGTTCATACAGAAATAATGTGTTTTGATTTAATGTTATTCTTTCAATCTCAGTAACGGTTATAACTGCAGCGTTTTTGTTGTGTTGCAGATTCTCTTGGAGGTACCAGGAGTTTCGTCAGGCAAGCTGGACCCACCGCGTCGGATCGCAACTAGGTCCAGAACAACTGGGGAAACCATATTTCATGACCTTACACTCACTTGTAAGACTCCAAGAAATAAAACCAAGCAAGCTGTGAACCCATCAGACAGCCTTGTCACAGAAGACCTCTTTGTTTCAGAAGCACCGAGCGGACCTACACCGGTGGTATCAATTGCCACCAGTGTACCTATTGTCAGTACCATTTCCACCGCGCTTGTAGGGTTATCCTCATCAATCTTAAATCAGATGGCCCAACCTCCGGTAGCTCCTTGGTACGGAGCTAATAATATTCCTTTGAATATTGCAGGGGATATCCATGAAATCCCTAAGAACATAGAAATATTCTTGCCCAAATATAAACCAGATGGCCCAAGGACCGTAGAGGAGCATATCCAGGCCTATAGGGATGTTCTGATAAGATTGCAAGTTCAACATGAAGATGTGGCTTGCAGACTTTTTCCCATGAGCCTAGACCCAATGGCCTATGAATGGTATATTTGCCTACCTACTGGCTCGATCACTTCATGGACACAAATGGAGAACGCCTTTGTCAATCAGTTTAGGTCACCTTTGGATCCCGCAACCATCTACAATCAATTCATTACTTGCAAAAGGGGCCAAGGTGAGCCAATCAGAACCTTTAATCAGAGATTCCAAAAATGCTATAACAGAGCAGTTCGACATTTTGCCATAGATCCCGCAGTGGCCTTGCAAATATATTTTGGGGCATTGGATCCCATGACAGCAATGTTTGCAAGACGAAATCCTCAAGTCACCACGCTCGCCTTAGCATACAACGAAGCTATGACCATCGAGCAACAAATGACGCCACAAGGTTATGGGTTTCCCCAAATGCCTATGATGGGGCAATGTGGTATATATGGCCAAGCTACTATGACCAACCAAATCATGGCACCACAAATGCCAAACATGAATGCTTTCCCATATCAGCAACCATATCCACCAGCACCTGCCTATGCACCCATTCCGATCCAACCGATCACATCCATTCCACCCGTTCCTGCATTTTTGCAGAATAATCAACCGACCATGCAAGGAGCCAGCCCAATTAATTCTCAGGCTATAGTTCCTTTCCCAAATCCAATGTCGATACAAAGTGTGAATCCATATACGAATCAAGTTCCTCAAAACCCGACGCAAATGTTAAATCAAGATCTCACCAATTACGCAAACCCCACGGGAACTAACAACAATGTAGCTCCACCGAAAGAGATTTATTCGGAGGTTGAAGAGCTCAAGAAGATAGTTCACAAGCTGAGTAATGACATGGTTCACAAACAGAAGTATGAGTCCCATGCCCCTCACCCAAGTCAAAATTTTAACAATAGAGGGAGACATTGGAACACGAAGCCAAACAATGGAGGCGTACCTGCCCCTATTGCCAATCAACTAGATACTTCTATAGGACCCAGTCAATCCAGTTCCCTTCTGAATATTTCCGATTTTGCATGGGAAAAGGGGTGCAGATTGCACAATACAAAGGAGCACAATGAGAGGAATTGTCCTGAAATCGCAAGATACACTCATTGTCTCCAAGCCCAAGTAGATGACCTGGAACTTGTGCCAAATGATGGTCCACCCCAACATCAAGATGACAACATTATGGTGGTGGAAACTTTATACCGTCAAGAAGGTGAGAGTGAGGAAGAGGAAGATGAAATTTTGGAACAGGAGGTGCAAGATTTTCGAGAGTTTAGAAAGGGGAATCACGGATATCATTTGAGAAGTAAATTCAAAGCCCCTAAAACATCATCAACTCCACCCAACAACTCTATCCTTCCTTCGGATACTAAGGCGGATAATAATCCTCCTCCTCCACTTAGAAGAGAAACGTCTAATGACACGCAAAAGATAGTTAAACTTGAGAGGTCAACATATGACATAGTGGAGGATTTAAGGAAATCTAAGTCGAGCCTTTCATTTTTAGAGGCGGCCAGGTTGCCTGGCCAAAAAGAAGCATTGATAAAGGCTCTGGACTCACCTAATCAAGTATGGAAGGGAAAGGAAGTTGAGTCTCATTTGATTTTACGAAAGGAGAGACGGGATGTCCCGCCATTTTTATTGACTTTGAGAATTGCTGGTAAGAATTTGCATAATTTTTTGGTAGACACGGGTGCCACGAGCAATCTCATGCCTTCAGAGATATGTCAAATGCTAGGCCTATAGCCTGTTTCATCCAAATGCAAGGTTTTGCAATTGGACCGATCTGAGGTAAATGTGGTAGGGACCCTATATGATGTCAAAATTCAACTAAATTCTGAACCCAGGGTCCAACAAGTGGTCGACATTCTGGTTGTTAATATCCCAAGTAGATATGGAATGCTACTTGCAAGGGATTGGATGAAAACTTTGAATGGCTATTTTTCAACCGATTGCTCACATATGTGGCTACCCTGGAAAGGAATCGCGAATCAAATCAGAGTAGAAAATGAACCGAGGCTTAAGGAAATCATAACAGAATTTAATAAGCCAAATGAAGTTCAGTTTTCTGAACCAGAGTTGGGGGTTTATGCATTTGATGTTGAAGAAGCTACCGAAGAGCCTAAAAGGGAAACATTTCATGGTAGCTCTCTTGAGGGAAATAATTTCATATGGTTGCTTAGGTTTGATGGATCCAAATCCAAACAGGGAGCAGGAGCCGGAGTCGAGCTCACTTGCCCGGGAAGTAAACCATTATTGGCTGCTTATAGACTGCAATTTCCTTGCACGAACAACATGGCAGAATATGAAGCACTGATTTTTGGTTTACAACTGGCGTTGAGCAAAAAGGTTAAATGCTTGAAAGTATTGGGAGATTCTGAACTGGTAGTCAAACAGATTAAAGGACAATATACATGCCACGATAAGAGACTGAGCCTTTATAGAACTAGGGTAATGGACCTCATTGAGGAATTCGACGCTTTCAATATAGCCCTTATTTCTAGAAAAGGAAATCGCATAGCAGATTCTCTTGCAGTCGCCGTAGGCATGTTAAATCCAGTTGATATAAAAAGGTGTAAAAAGTTCTCCATCGAATTAGTTCCTTGTCCATCGATACCTGATAATGTCAAGAATTTCCAAGTTTTTGAAAATGACAGACACATATTCAAATTTGTCACGAACTCAGGTATTTTTGAAAACCAGGTGATTGATGAGGAGCAAAGATGGCAAGAAGAAGCAGAAAACGAAAGTGAAACTACATGTCAATCCAACAAAATACCTAAAGACATAGTTTCATTGGAGAAAATGTTCGATATGGGATACAAGGCCAGAAAAGAAAAAAGGTTCCACTCCCCAAAGATGCATGTGATCTAATTAATCTAGGGAGTGCAGACAATCCACGGGAAGTGTACATCGCAAAGGCATGTACAAGTGAAGAAAGAGAAAATATAATACATGCACTAAAACACTACGTGGATTGCATTGCTTGGAATTATAACGAATTGAAAACATACAACCAAAACGTCATTACACATACCATCCCTCTAAAGCCGGACTCCAAGCCTTTCAGACAAAGACAACGAGTTGTTAACCCGCTATTGGAGCCCTTAATAGAAAAGGAGGTCAAGAGATTATTGGAAGCAAAGATTATTTTTCCTGTTAGGCACTCAACCTGGGTTGCTAACCTCGTTCCAAGTAAGAAAGAAGAGCGGAGAGATTAGGCTATGTATAGATTTTTGAAATCTTAACAAGGCCTCTCAAAAGGATAACTATCCATTGCCATCCATTGATGAAATTTTACAAACAAGTGAATGGATCTGAAATGATGTCTTTTCTTGATGGATATTCTGGATATAACCAAATTCTTATTCATCCCAATGACAGGATGAAAACAGCCTTCACAACCAAATGGGGGACATTTGCCTACGGAAGAATGTCGTTTGGACTGTTAAATGCTGGTGCAACATTTCAACGCGCCATGGACTATGCATTCAAAGGGCTTATAGGCAAGTGTATCATTGTGTATGTGGATGATATTCCAATATTTTCAAAGAAAAGAGAAGACCATGTCAAGGATTTGAAAAAGGTTCTTCAAAGATGCAGAGAGCATGGAATTTCTTTAAATCCCAAAAAATGCATCTTTGGAGTAACAGAAGGAAGACTACTTGGTCACATCATTTCAAAAGAAGGTATATCCATTGACCCGGAAAGGATAGAAGCTATCCAAAACTTGCCTCTCCCGGGTAGTAAAAAGGAGTTGAGATCTTTCTTCGGGCAAATTAATTTTGTGAGGAAGTTTATTTCAAGCTTCACTGAGATAGCCAAACCGTTGAACAAGATGCTCAAGAAGGATGTAGATGTCAGATGGAACGAGGAAAGTAGGGTGGCCTTTCAAAACATTAAGGATGCCATTTCCAGAGCCCCTGCCCTCATAAGTCCAAACTATGCTAAACCTTTCTATATTTATGCTTTCGCATCGGAACACTCTTTTGCGAGTGTCTTGACCCAGAAAGGTGAGGATAGCGTAGAAAATCCCATAGCATTTTTAAGTGCTCCTTTAAAAGATGCTCAATTGAGGTATTCTATCCTCGATAAGCAGATGTACGCACTCTTTAAAACGGTAAAAAAATTTTGACATTACATTGTGCACAACAGAGTTTTTGCCATTGTGCTTGACCCTGCTATCAAAACTATGTTTTTACAGAACGAGCTAGGTGAGAAAAGAGGTAAATGGATTTCTACTATCCAAGAATTTGATCTTGAAATCCAACCCATGAAACTAGTTCGAGGACAGGGACTTGTGAAGACGATTGCTGAGAATAATCCGCAAACGACATGCCAATATTCAAATGCAGAATACATTTCTAAAGATGACTGGTATGTTGACATTGTACATTTTCTATTAAATGGTAAGTGCCCATCCAATTTGAATTCCACTCAAAGAAGGGCTTTAAGACTTAAATCTGTTAATTATCTGATTAGATCTGGTGTTCTTTACAGAAAAAACCACGAGGGGATTTACTTGAGATGCCTGAATAAAGAAGAAGTTGCCAAGGTTCTGCAAGAATTTCATGGGAAATATGGAACTGGCCATGGTGCGGCAAATGCTACAGCGCATCAAATCCTGAGAGCAGGATACTATTGGCCTCACATTTTTAAAGATGCACACGCTCATGTACGATCTTGCCACATTTGTCAAGTAGCTGCCAACAGAGAAAGAAACGCAGCCATGCCATTACAACCTGTAGTTCAGATGAGACCATTCGCACAATGGGGATTAGATTTCATTGGGGTTATTAACCCAAATTCTTTAGATTCCCATAAATTCATACTAACAGCTACAGATTATTGTACAAGGTGGACAGAAGCAGTTCCTACAAAACATGCCACTACAGATGTTGTAATAAAATTCCTTGAGGATCACATCATAACAAGATTCGGAATGCCCGATTCTATCGTTAGTGATAATGGTAAAGCTTTTGTCTCTACTCAATTTGCAAATTGGGCATATGACAATAGGGTAAATTTAAAATTTGCATCTAACTATTACCCGCAAGGAAATGGTTTGGCAGAATCCTCAAACAAAAATTTGTTGAATATCATTAAGAAATTACTGGAAGAGAACCCTCGAGATTGGCACAGCCAGTTAAAGTTTGCTCTTTGGGCAGATAGGACCAGAATAAAAGACTCAATAGGAAATACACCCTATCATTTGGTCTATGGACAAGACCCAATCTTTCCTGCAAACTTGAAGCTGCAAACCCTGCATTTCATGCAAGAATACTTGGGAACAGATAACCACACTGAAGCCAGACTAAGTCATTTATTGCACCTCGATGAAAAAAGGGAGGAAGCCATGATTCACATGAGTAAACACCAAGAGGTTGTTAAAATATGGTTTGACAGAAGAGCTAAAATTAAGTCCTTCAGAATTTCGGATTTGGTCCTACTATGGGATAAAAGACATGAAGAAAAGGGGAATCATCAAAAATTTGATTGTCTTTGGTTAGGCCCTTATCAAGTTTCGAAAATCCTAGGGAAAAATACCTTCAGATTAAGAGCTTTAGACGGGAAGGATCTGACGTTACCAGTTAATGGGCATGTTTTAAAGCACTATTTTAGCCCTTAAGTCGTAGGAGATTGGTATTATATTTTTCGGTTTTGGTATGGATTTTCAAATTTTGTTTTTTTTTTAGGATTGCTAGTTTAGTTAGGATTTAAGTTGAGTGTTTGATTTCATTTGACATGTTTGGTTTGTTTATAAAAAAAAAAATGATGAAAAAATTGTTTTTGAGATGTTAACTTATGCTTTAGATCAGGGAAATATGAAACATTGGAATTGTGTGGTAGAAAGCTCCGCAAGAAACACAAATAGTTTAAATAATATCGTTTGAAACTTGTGATGCATGAAGTAGTCGGTTTTACAGATTATGGCAATACTCCATCTACAATTCAAAAGGCAATGCATTCATATTACATCCCACTTTGCATATACATGCCATCTTAGTTGCATATGCATGTCAGATACAAATCATTAAAGCATGTCAAATCCTCTTAGGGTTATTCTATAACATAAAAAAAAAAAAAAAATCCTAAGGTTGGGAACTGATGCCCGAACTATCTTAAACCAAGCACATTCTATGCACATTAAAAAAGATCTTGAGCAAAATGATCAAAACCGTACTTGGAAGAAAGGTCAGGCGAAAGGAGCATTCCGTGTCTATCCTATCATGCAACATAATCCTTAAAACAATGGTTTTTACCACTTCCATCAAGCTTAAAGTCTAAAACCAGAGTAGTAAGGATAGGATTAAATCCTCATCGAACTTAGGTTGAGGATCCAATTCCCCAAAGCTCTGATTTGACCTACATGGAGTAGTAAGGATAGGGCATAATTCTCATCTCGCTTAGGTTGAGAATCCGATTCCCCAAAGCTTCATTTTTTTTCCCATTTCATCATAAGTATTGGATTGGAAGGATCGTACTACATATCCTCTACAAAGGATGGGTAGTCATCCCAAAGGTCCAAAAGTAAAATTAATTTTGCCCATTTCATCTTAATATTGGATTGGAAGGATCGTACTACATGTCCCTCGCAAGGATGGGTAGTCATCCCAAAGATCCAAGAAAATAAAAAATAAATAAAAATGATTGAATGAAGCCAAATAATTGATTATGGAGTTAATATTCATCGGGGCTATAGACGCCTAGCTGGCAGTGGAGTATGCTCATGCGTGGCAACATGTCTTGTCTAAAAGCAAGACCACTGACTGCTCAAACGGATAGACTAGCCTCGACAATTTCATCCATAACTAGTTAAATCATTTTGTTCAAAGTGAGGTAATGAATTCCAGATCAGAGTAGTAAGGATAGGGTTAAATTCCCATCTCGCTTAGGTTGGGAATCCGATTCCCCAAAACTATGATTTCACTTTCACTTGCACATGGGTTCAAGATAGTAGTGACTCATAACCAACTTTGGGATCTAATAAATCAATTCATTATACATATAGTTGATCCTAAGAGGGTTTGATAATTTTAAATGTTTGTATATGATATTAAAAGGTTTAAAGCTTTTATAAAGCAGATAGTTATATCTCTAGCCCATTTATTAGGCTGCTCAAATCTTTCACAACCTCACATATGCATTCATGTAAAACTGACAATGGAATGTGGATCAATTTCAAACGATAGAAAATGGAACACATTGCACACACCGAGCTGATACTTAATGATTCTGATGATTCATGTATTTCTGATCTATTGGCATTTGTTTATATTTCTTATGTGCTAACGCCTGTTTTCAAGTTTGTATACTTCCAGGTTAGGTTCTCACCAAAATGCTCAGGAGCATTTGACAGCAGAGTCGCCATTTGTTGTGGCTGCTCCACAACACACCCCAAAATTGGGGACCCACCTTTTTTACATGCTTTCCAAGAAGACTACAGTGGCCCAGATGCTAAAGATCAAAGAAAAAATAGCAAAATGAAAAGATGTCACGATATCGCGACATGTTGCTCCGTCGCGGCCAAAAATGAAAAAATGTCGCGATATCGCGACATGTTGCTCCATCGCGGCCAAAATGAAAAATGTCGCGATATCGCGACATGTTGCTCTATCGCGGCCAAAATGAAAAATGTCGCGATATCACGACATGTCACTTCCTCGAAGAAAAAAAAAATGTCACGATATCGCGACATGTCACTTTTGCTCAGACAAAGAATAAGTAAAAATTGTCGCGATATCGCGACATGTCGAATTTCATGCTAAGAGCAAAACAGTGAAAGAAAATGTCACGATATCCTGACATGTCATGAATCACGTCAGGGAGGAAGAAGAAAAATGTCACGATATCGCGACATGTCATGAAATCACGGTTCACAAAGGAGAGAGAAAGACAAAGTGAAAAATGTCGCGATATCGCGACATGTCATGAAATCACGGTTCATAGAGGAGAGAGAAAGACAAAGTGAAAAATGTCACGATATCGCGACATGTCATGAAATCGTGATCAAAACAATCAAACAGAGCAAGATGTCAAAGTTGTCGCGATATCGCGACATGTGTTTTCACGATCTGAAGATGAGATGAAGGGCAAACAAGAAAAATGTCGCGATATCGTGACATGTCAGAGTTTCACGACCTAGAGCAACCAAAGTGGATGTAGAAGAAAAGTGTCACGATTTCACGACAGAAAGCAAGAAGATGATGCAGAATGAAAAGGTGTCACGATTTCGTGACATGTCACGTTTTTGCGACAAGTGCAACGGGATAGAGCAAAAGAAAAACGTCACGATTTCATGACAGGTCATCCCAAAAGAAAACATCACGATTTCTACATGTTTACCAAAGAGAAAAATGTCACGATTTCACGACAGGTTGCATCTGCGCCCAAAGAGAAAAATGTCGTGATATCATGACATGTCTCATTTTCACGATGCATGAAGACGAACAAGGCTACTGACAAAAAATGTCACGATATCGCGACATGTCTCATTTTCGCGATACAAGTAGAGGAGCAAAGTTGCATACATAAAAATGTCGCGATATCGCGACATGCTATTTTTTGTCATGATTTATAGGGGGCCATTACAGAACATGTAGGGAAGCGTTGAACACGTGGCACAGAGGCGTAGAGGCTATGATAACGCTTCAGGATCGACGGTTACAGTTAGCAGAGTAGACCAAGCGTTTCACACCCGAGCAAGAAGCCAAAACAACAAAGAGGCGGGAAGACGAAACGAAGGGGACCTGGGAGATGAAACGAAGCGTCACAGAGTGAAATAGAGGGCCATACCAGAAAGCTTAAAAGTAGAAGCCAATGACAGATACAGGGGTCGAAAACCGCTGCGAGCAGAGTTGCAGAGCTGAAGGTGATAGGCCATTCTGGGCCTGCTTAGGAGCGTTTTCCTTCATTTGTTCTGGTTTTGATAAACTGGAAGCTTTTGTTGTTGTAAACTGACATATTTTTAATACAAAAATTACAGAGAGTTGCATCTCATTGGCAAGAAAGAAGGAGTTATTCTCTGCATGCAAGATTGAATGTTTATCTTTCCCCTTTTCGATTTTTAGGCTTATAGATGGAGTTTAATGCAAGTTGTCTTGGTTGCTTCATGCGAATGTCTAAATCTGGAAACCGTAGTTAAAACCCTAGAAACCAGCACTTAGCTTATCTGGATTGTGCATGTTTGCAGGTTCAATAGGTTAGGTTGTATGCAAAAAACCTCATATCTTCGGTTTTGTCGAATAGGATTGCCGCATTCTGAATGTATTTTAGTTCCATTCTCTTTGCATTTTATTTTCACTTCTTTATTTTTCTGCATTTTTATTTCACAGGAAATTTAATTTTATTTTAATTACAGTCATTCAAATAAACAATTGAAAATCTACCAAAATCTGAAAACAAAATAGTTTTATCATTAATATTGATTCACATCGAATTCATTCGGATCAAACGAACAATCATTGAAGTGTCAAATAAAATAAACCAGTTGTGCCCCTTGTTTACAGTTACTTGCAATCACTAAGGTATTCCAAGCATTCAAATTGAACAATATTATTTGTGCAAAATGCTAACATAGCGGAGACCTTGGAGAAGTTACTTGTTTAATTTCTTTGCAAGAGGGGATTTGGAACCCAAATCCTATTGGAGAGTGTGTTTTCACAATCGGGTGAAAATACCACTCAACACACCTAAAATGCGTCATGTCGAGGGTGACTACTCACATGGACATGCTACAAGACCATATGGAATATCTTGGACAGGCTTCAAGATAGATCAGTGGTTCTAACCACTCAATTTAGGCACTTTGTCCTAATCAGTCTAAACCGCATCCTAGACCTATGGTCTCTAATCTAAACCATGGTTAACACCTACGATCTGTAGTCTGGACCACAACTGTGACCTGCGGTCTTACCTGAAGTTTAGTTAGGCCTTCCATCTGATCCAAATCAGTTGGAATGGCAAAAATATCTAGAAGAAGGTAGTTGAAGGATGAAAGATTCTAGAGGCTTCCATCCCAACTGTCCTAACCATCCTTCTTGGTCTTGGCTTCTCCATGAAGCCACCCCTAGACCCAGGGGCATGCTATAAATACCCCCTCCAAATGGGGAGAAAAATAGAAGCAAGCATTAGAGATTTGAGCAGCGAAGCCCTGGAAAATTGTACACTCAAACTGAGTATGCTAAGAGATAGAGCTATTGCACTTAATCCTTTACCCTTTTGCCACCATTCATGATGAATTGCATTATGTATGCCCTAGGTGCCTAAGAGGATCAAGAAATGCAAATCCAAATTACATTAAGGCCCTTCACATCGAATTGACTACCAAATTTGTCTAAGGATAGCGAAGGTGGTCCTTGAACATCAATTTGGACAAGGATATTGAGCCCACTGCCCCTAATTTTGAGGGTAAACTTATTAGAGGTCAAACCGTGGCTGTCAGCCATGGTTCACAGTGCAGACCGCTCACCAGAGCTGCTATTTGTAATAGGTAACAAATCACCTTACTCTTTTCATTTATGTCTAGTTAAATAGATTAGATTAATCATTTCTTAGGTTTAATTACAATTTAGAATAATTCTGACCGTACGAATTAGCTTAGAATAGATAGTTTATTTTTTGCATTAATTAGGAGATTTTGGATCTTTTATGCACCTCTATGCTTCTATTTTGTTATCTGATCCATGCATTATTTGTCTAATGATTTCTTTACATGTTATATTACAATTTCCTCATTTCTTGCATAGATTAATAGTTTTAAATGCTTTCTTGATTTCATGCTATTCTTTATGCAAGATTCCTTCAAAAGCCTCATCAAGAGAGGCCTCCTTTATTACTAATTGCTTCTCGTTGTTTATTGATCTTAGGGAACAAGATTTGAAGGAGAGATAAAGCATCCAATTCCTTCCTCAACATGAAGAAGAGGGTCATCAACACCCTAGAGCAGTTCGTGTCACCCTGAGGGGTATTTTGATCACACCTACCCTTGATAGGGATTAGACACTATTGTAATTTATGTATCAAATGGGTATCCCTAAGAGGGACGAATCTGTAATTTGAATCCATTGAAATTAATAAAGGATTCCTTGTATTCATGTTATTTCTTGTTATCAATTTATGCATGCCTATTTGTGTATATTTCTTCAATTGCAATAGTTATATCGGTGTGAGCCTTTTTGGTGGTTACAGAAGGCGATCACAGCAAAACTCTGCATTTGTAGCTCATGAGTGCTAACATTTTTGAGTTTGTTTATCTCAGGTGCTAACTGTAGCTCCACATTTGTAGCCCATGAGTGCTGACATTTTTGAGTTTGTTTATCTTAGGTGCTAACCGTAGCTAATAGCTACGGTTATTTTTTGGCTTGTGGCTGTCATCTGTGGTTCACACTGCAACCCACAGACCAGAGCTATGGTTTATAGCAAAACTAGTAGACAATAGAGAAACCACTTGGCATCAAATTAGGAGCTGAGGTAGGCTCTATTTCCATTATTTTTTCTATATTTTCTTCTTTGTATTTTTATAGTAAGTGGAAAAACAATGGCAAATTAAGTACATTAAAGGAAAAGGATGAATGAATAAGTCCTAATTTTCTTTCACATTATTTACATTAGAAAAGTGCTACTAAGAATAGTGGACCTCTGATTGCAGTTTGCCCTAGAATACAATGACCTTGATAAAAATTGTGTAGTTGTTTGCATGCTTGAGGCCCAATTAGAGGCCATGTCATCGTATTGCATTTTCATAACATCATGTAGGGCATGGCATGCATACCTTTTTGAATTTGAAACATTTATTCTTATGCATATCATGTAGGAATGATCATATGAATGATTTTTTATGTATTTGTCTTTATGTAAAGTAAAATGAACCACACACACCAAATTTTATTTTATATATCAGTGGCATTGGGCTCTCACATCCAACCCACTTGATTGAGATCAATAGTGGATGTCATTACCACTTGGTTGGATCATTTGAAATTGTATTATCGAGACCCACTCGTTGCCAATGCTGACCCATGAACTGTCCTATCCATATAAAATATCACGTACTCATCTTCAAAAGAGTGTATCGCTACATACAGTGTGTTGGGTGAGGGTTGGTAGTACCTATGCTACTTCGTTGAGTATGGAATTCATTCTCATATTCGGCTCGTGAAAGTATATAGGTGAAAGCCAATTAAACTAAGAATAAAATCCAATAATTTTGTAAAACACATGAGAGTTGCTCATACTGATACAACACATTTTGAAATAACATCAAACAATTTAGGGCACATTTAAAATTTAAAAATAAGATAAGCATTAGTGTATACCTTGTTTGATAATAAAATATACATCTAGATGTTAGGTACACTATGGTGGATACATGGGGTGGTCGACAAAGGCACAAGCCTAAAGCCAATGACCAAGCCCCAACCGATTCACAAATACATGTGTCTAGTCCTCAACCACATGAGCAAACCGAATGACGTTCAATGAGCATTAGAGGAGAAAACTCGACATGAGGGGATCCCATTGAGCATACCCCTGATAGACTAGCATCAGTGCATTCTGTTAGACATAGATTAGAGCATGGGGCTTCTCAGCCTGAGGGTGCTCCACTCGGAAGCCATTATCGAGATCATAGTGCATGCACGTCCATGGGATCAATCGAAGAGTATGTCATGCAGGGGACCAGATTGGTACCCATCCACACTAATTATATAGGGTGTACTATACCCCCACCTTCTGAGTATAGAAGGAATAGAGATCCACCCATTCAGGGGTAAGCATACGGGCTCCATACTGAGTACGAGTCTACCCATACTCCCATGCATACTATAGCACACAAGATCACCATCGATATGTCGAAGGTTGGAGCTAATGAAACACCACCCCATGAGAGTTGGAGGTCTAGATAGCTAGATGGTCTAGATAGTGTGTTAGAGCAGCTAGGCTACAAGCCTTCGGCTTTGCCCACTTGTGCTTTGAGTGAGCATAGCAGGAGCACTGTTAGAACTACTAGAGAGAATGGAGAGGCTTATAAGCACCCTCATGTATAGCGTCCACCATACATACATGGTGGCATGTAGCATAGGACACAACATGATGCCGATGTTGTCTTCATAGACAGAGGTAAAAGCACAACACATTAGTTCAATGGGTAAAGAACCCATAAGTTCGATCGTATAGAGCAAGTATATCAAAGTCCTCCAATGGATGACTAGGTCAAAAGATCATATCGACTAGCCTCTGAATAGAAATTCCAACTCCTCCAATATCAATTGGAGGATGCTCACCTAGAGAGGCATCACATTGAATATGAAGATATTCAAGCATAGAGACTCATTAGACAGAGGCTGCATGAGTAGCACTTGCACAAGGAGTGCATCCTCATCCAGAAGGAGTGTGTAGATCAGGAAGATAGGTTAGCTAGGGCTAGCCTATATTCTTAGGACAAGCATAGAGAGCAGGTGCACAGGAAGGCTTTTTTGCAATTCGACATGCACCATGAGCGCATAAGCATTCACACTCATATCACTACCCATCATAGAGAGCAACCACCCTCGATCGACAATTAGAGGCAACAACATTAGGAGTAACAAGAGGGGAATAAATGCAACCAAGAATATCCCAAGAGTTCATTATTTGAGGAGGAGGAAGAGAAACACCCTCCACCTCAACAAAAGAGGAGTGTACCTCATAAAATTCCTCAGTGCCATCTTAGGGAGGAGGACTTTCTGTCTTCTGAGGCTTACAAAGCTTTGGCTGAAAAGGTCAAAGCAATTGAGAAACAAGGCATGACTATCCAAAAGCCAACACTGAGGAAAATTCACAATGAACCTTTAGATCCCTTGGTGCCTACGCCTCCATACACTAAGCATTTTGAGATGCCCAGGTTAGAAAAATTCAAGGGTGATGAAGAGGCATAAGAACATGTCACGAGCTTTCTAGATGATTGCTTTCAGATAGAAAACAATGATTCACTGTTGTTGCGTGTGTTTTTCATGACACTCTCTGGGCTAGCCCAAGAGTGGTTTAATCAGATAAATAAACACAACATAACAAATTTTGAGTAATTAGCTTATGCCTTTCTTGAACGCTATTCCTTTGACGTCAAGAAATAGGCCAACCTTTTAGATTTGGTTGTGCTATCTCAGCGTGACAACAAGCCAATAGAATAGTATGGGAAGAGGTGGAGGAGATTAATGGAAAAGTTGCCATTCTCGATTCTTGCCACATAATTAACATGAATGTTTATAAATATTTGTGCCAAGCACATATCGCTACTGTTGCAGCTGTAGCAGTATGCCACATTCGAAGAAGATTTTGTGTAAGCCAAGGTAATTGAGGACATTAAGTTGTAGGAGGGCAACTTGAAGCTCAAAATTAGGAAAGAGGGATATATGAAGAGTACCTCAAAGGAATAGGGCAAGCAGGCCCATGTGAATCAGGTGGTAGTAAATCTCCAAAATGAGGATAAGGGGTAAAATAAATAGAATTATCAATCCCATCCTCCTCCTGTGCAATACGACTAGAGCAAGAATAACTACAAGGGCAAGAACAAGGAGCAATACCCGCCTTGCATATTCATGATGTTGATAGAATCATTGACACCAATTTTTTGTATGCTATGCGAGGCCAAGGCAATAATATTACCCGAATTCAATATGGTTGATCCTAATTAGCCCAAGCCCAAATATTATTAGGAAGATCTATTTTGCATATTTCATAGAGCAAAAGGCCACGACATCGAGGTATGCTGGTATTTCAAACATATTATGCAAAATATGATAGAAAGAGAAGATCTTGTGGTACCAAGAAATCCCCAGGAACGGGACAACCAAAACATGGGGATTTTTAAAAATCCATTACCAAACCATGAGGCACCCCGTAACCATGCTGGTCACGTCAATCAAGTGTGACTCGAACCACCTACCCAGGGGTTCGTCAACATGGTCAATGTTGTTACCAAACATGGGAGGTATGAACGACTGAATAAACCTCCTGCTCCCATTCAGATACAAGCCACACCCCAATAGTGGTAGGCACAAAATATTCCAAGCCAACCAATGAGACCGGTGGTGACCATTAGGAGTAGGCTGGTTCAAAACCTGCAGAAGACTCCTATGAATCTGTCGATATATGAGCTTATACAGCAGTCCCCTAATAGGGAGACTCTTATGGACATTATGAGGTCCATTGAGGTACATTCCCAGGATGCACAAGCATTCACAAACTTCGTGGGGCACATACAACAATGCCAAGAACCAATGATCCAATTCTACGATCATGAAGTGAAAATGGTTTTTGCAAGCATGGTTGACCCTCCACTACATATCATTGCATGTGTTAACCACATGTCGTTCAAAAGGGTCTTGATTGACACTGGTTCATCAATCAATATAATCACAACTAAGACACTACACCATTTGAAATTGCCTAAATCACTCATCGTACCAACCACCTTTATATTGATAGTGTTTAATGACGCACTATGCTCTATAGTTGGCACGATTGTCCTACCTATTCAGGTGGGACTAAAGACCATTCTTGTAATGTGTCACATGATAGAGGGTGCCTTGCAGTATAGCATCCTGCTAGGGAGACCTTGGATTCATGAAATGCATTTTTTTCCTTTGATATTGCATCAGTGTGTCAAGTATATACATGAGGGACAAGTTTACGTGGTTTCATCAGATGAAGAACCATTCAAGTTTGTGAACTTAGAAAATTTTCCAAGGGGTTTCATACTCCTGTCAACGCACTTGGACATACGGCCCACGTCATTGGTAAGGGTTCCAAGAGGTAAATAGGAGGTGCATGTTCAACCATCGATATCTATATCAAATAGATCTAAACATACCACTGTAACTTCTCTGAGATCAAGTGCATCAGCAATGCGTCAGGACGATGAGAAATTAAAGATAAAATTGGGTAGGAAAGAAGCAAATAACATGCTTGAACTAGTCACTGCTGAGGCTACCACTCCCATGGAGGTGGAGGAAGCCCAAGATCAAGTCAAGGAGGCACCTCAACCTACTTCCCTAGCATCATCAGCAGGATAATCCATACCGTGGGTGACTTTTCACCTAACCAATACAGGTTTGGGTGAGTATCTTGTGCAAAATGTGACCTTTGGTCCTATTTTAGAGAGTGCACAAGAAATGGGTCAACTGATAGCCCATAGATACCCAGTTGGATCCGTAGTGTCATTGGGTGAGCCACCCAACCAAAAAAAACTTCATATATGTTGGGTTGGATCAAGTTCCAATGCGAGCACCCATGGAGGTGGATGATGATGAATAGTTCATGGTGAATGTTTGGTACTTGTCCAACCTGAAGTACACCATACACATTTTTGAGCTCTATCATTGGCATGGATACTACCTTGGTATTTTTGAACAAGGACGAAGAACCCCTCTTGAACCATGTTAGTAGTTGGCAACTGATAGGTTTGGATTGGGATTATAGATTTAGGGACATGATGATTTACTCACTGTATCATTGGATTGTTTGTACCTGAGTGTAGGGGATGACGTGGATTTTAATCTATATCATCCTAACATGTCTAGTCTTTGAGGCAACAACCTAATGGTGGTAGTTATCACCATTGAGAGACTAGAGCTTTAACATGAAGAGTTCTTAGAGCAAAACCCCAGAGGACACCTGGGTCATCGAAACCGTAGCACGACTGATGATATTGGGATGCAGGGGTGTAACCCCACCATTCTAGGTGATATCGAGTTATGAGATCTGTGTAGTGAATATGGAGAGGAGTCCACCTTTGAAATAAGTGGACCAAATTATGATGTAGATGGCGAGTCCTCAAATAATGATCAATACAAAGAGGAAATTGACCGAGCCTTCATGGTTCTGGTATTTCTACACCATTTGCTGCCTAGAGAGTAATTAGATGAGATAAAAGAGCATTTAATGGTCGATAGTGATTATGAAGATGAGATAGAGTATGCCTACTTAATGCCTCATCTAGCTAATCTCCCAATATTCATGGACACGATAGAGTGGCCTGCTCATAGTAGCAATCATAGCGATGAGGTTGAGATGACCGATCCGAGGCTAGTATATCCACTACATCTATTACATACAGAGTTGGAGTATGTTATAGAAGAAGTGCCTCTTAAAACTGATTGCTTTGAAGAGGAAGCAGAGCCAATTTTTGCACCAGTGTCATATATATGATCATTTTATCTAGTTTATCTAGATAGTGATGATAGCGATTGCAGAATCAGATACATGGGACCACATCTGGCAGAGCGCCCCTTGCATATGGGGGGAATTGAAGGATTATATTTGTACAATGATGATGAGGATTCATTGGATATGGCATATTTTGGGCCTCATCACCTACGTAATCGAAATCCAACTCAAGGTTTGCCACCTGTTATAGCTGCGGGTTTACGTCGAGAGATTAATCTCCAGTGCCACCTCAGGGAAAGAATAAATCTACAAGAGGAATATGAAAGACTTTTTCCCCATCCACCTAATTATGTTGAGCTACTTGAGCTAATAGATCCCATTTGTAGTCAGTTTATAGAGAGGATCCAGTTGTTTAGGCATCCCACAGGGAGGACCTATTCGTACCCATACCATCTGAGCCAGATCTTGGGTACAGAAGCTACACAAATGATGTAGATTTTAGTCTATGTGGTCCTAGAGATCAATTCCATTCCATCAACATGGTCTCCATTGATTTGACCACTTCGCTCCACAATATAGCAGATCCATCCAAACCATTGCATCTGAAAATGGATGCTATCGATTGGGATCATGCTAATTTGCCAGTAGAGCCTGAAGACTTCTTCCCAAATGAAGAGATGCTAAAACCATTTCATTTTGTACCAGGCTATGCTTATGATGTCTATCACATTGAACATACTTCCAATTAAGAACATATAAATCCAGTTGATGACATCCATTTGATCCCTAAGCCTCATCATCTTGAGGAGGGATCCCATATGTCAGTAGAGGAAACCTTCAAAGTGGATATCGGTAACGACCCCACCAATCTAGTGAAGATTAAATTTGGAATGAGTCTCACTCTAGATGAGAATGCTAGCATAATCCCTCTACTGAAAGAGAGACCTGACCTTTTTTCTTGGACATACAAATATATGCCCAGTCTAGAACTAAATTTGGTTACTCATAACCTTTCACTCGACCCATCCAAGAAGCCCATCAAGTAGAAGCTCAGAAAGGTGCATCCAATAGTAGCCTTAATGGTGAAAGATGAATTGCAAAAATTATTGGATGTAGAATTTACCATTTCCATAGACTATCCAAAATGGGTATCCAATATGGTGCCTGTAGGAAAACTAGATGGAAGAATTCGTATTTGTATGGATTTTAGAGATCTCAACAAGGAAAAACCCAAAGATTCATTTTTGTTGCCCACTATCAATGCTCTAGTAGACTCTACTACCGGTCACGAAATGCTCTCCTAAATGGATGGTTTTTTTGTTACAATTAAATTCTTATTAAGCCCTAAGACCAGCATAAAACCACATTTATAATGCCATAGGGAACATTTTGCTACAAATTTATGCCATTTGGTCTCAAAAATGCTGGTGCTACATACCAGTGGGCCATGACATATATTTTTCATGACTATATGCACAAAATTCTGGAAGATTATATCTATGATTTACTAGCCAAGTAATTACTACGAGAAAAGCATGTAGAGGTCTTGATAAAATTCTTCGATTGCCTAATAGAGCACAATGTCAGGCTGAATCCTAAGAAGTGCGTATATGGTGTAACTTCTAGAAAATTGCTAGGGTTCATTGTCTCCAAGAGAGGCATCGAAGTAGACCAAGCAAAGGTCAAGGTCATTTTGGAAATACGTCCTCCCACCAATATTAAGGAATTAAGGAGCCTTAAAGGTAAGGTATCCTCAATAAAGTGATTTATCGCCCAACTATCGGATAAATGTCGACCCATGAATCAATTTCTACATAAGGGTATCCCATTCAACCGGGACAAGGACTACAAGGTAGCCTTCGCTGAGATAAAGTAATACCTAGCGATGTTGCCAGTATTAGCTCCACCAAGGCTAGAAGAGCCTTTTCTACTATATATATCGGAAATAAACTTTGCGTTAGGGACCATGTTGGCCCAAAAGAATGTACAAAGCAAAGAGCAATCCATATATTACATTAGTCGAACCTTAGTGAGTTATGAGCTAGGATATGCATATGTGGAAAAACTATGTTTAGCAGTAGTGTTTGCTACCAATAAATTGTGGCACTACATGTTAATTCACACGACATATGTGATATCAAAACAAAATCCTTTGTAGTATATGATGAGCAAGACATCATAATACACATACTGCAAAGTGGATCATGCTATTGACAGAATTCGATCTGGAATTCATAAGACAAAATTCTATTAAGGGACAAGTCATATCAGATCAGTTAGTTGAGGCACCACTATCTAATAGTAGGCCTCTAACAATCAAGCTTTCGGATGATG
The DNA here is from genome assembly GCA_028583015.1 of Wollemia nobilis. Taxonomy (NCBI): domain Eukaryota; kingdom Viridiplantae; phylum Streptophyta; class Pinopsida; order Araucariales; family Araucariaceae; genus Wollemia; species Wollemia nobilis. Next base: position 12,134,582 of record JAQPPZ010015032.1, read on the forward strand.
CAGTATTTGTAGTATCTGAAGCTCCCAAACTCGAAGGACCAGAGAAAAATATTTATATGACTATGTTCTTTGATAGTTCAAAGTGCGAGCAAGGAGCTAGCGTAGAGATAGTGTTTTTCACACCGCAAGGATCTCCAATGCCCTTTTCATTCAAATTAGACTTCCATGCACCAAAAATAATGCTAAATATGAAGCCCTACTTTTGGGTCTCCATAAGACCATCACAGTGAATATCAAGAGACTAAACATATTTGGTGATTACTTGCTCATAATTAACCAAGTGAAGGGATTATTTTAGTGTTGATGTCCGGTACTAAAATCCTACAAAGATCTTATTGCCACATATCTGGCTAAACTGGAATGGTACGACATCGAGATAGTCCCTCGATCGTTAAATAGGTTCATAGACACCATGGCATCTTTGGGATCCTTCATCCCTTAGAATCTATTTGTTGACTTCTCTACCATCCATGTCAAGACGCTCTCACATCCTGTAGTAGAGTGTGCAACCTTTAATAACAAAGAATCAGTCAACATGATTAGTGTGGAACCAAAATCTGATTGGTTCTGCAAATCTGAAGACTTTCTCAAGAAAGCACCCTGGGGGTCTTTAACCTCCCAGAGCCCTGTGGTGAGTGGCACCACCATTCACCACCAGGTTGTTTCCCAGTCTACATTTGCAAAAGTAAATATGTAGGGGGTATAGGTTGTCTTAGCAGTCGAAGCTGAGGCTCATCAGAATTGGATGTCATAGATCCAAGACTTCCTAAGACTTGGTTTTGTCCCTGAGGGACTATCGCGTGCCACAAGATGCATGTTTAAACAAAGAGAAACTAAATATGTCTTGGTAGGAGATATTTTGTACTACCAAAGTTACAATGGAGTCTTACTTCATTGTCTTGATCCCCAAGAGTCATCTTGGGCAATTTTAGAAGCTCATGATAGTATGTGCGGTGGTCATTTCAACAGCATGGCCATCTTCAAGCGCATCCTTTGAATGGGTTATTATTGGCCCACTATGGAGAAGGATTACAATGTATATGTCAGTAAATATGTCAAATGTCAACATCATATTTATGCACCTACCATCACAGGCCTTACAGCCCATCCAAGCGACTTTGTCATTTTCTCGGTGGGGGTTTGATCTAATTGGCAAGATCGCTTCTCTGTCATCAAGCCAACATACATTCATTATTATGGCTACTGAGTATTTTACAAAGTGGGTGGGATCCATTCTCTTAACAATGAGCACTAGAGATCGCATAGCAGATTTCATAATGGAGCACATCATAAGTTGTTTTGGGATACCATCCAAAATTGTTTCGGATAATGGAACTTCTTTTAAGAATAAAATTGTGTGAGATTTAACATCTAAGTACTGCATCAAAAATAGTTTTGCAACTCCATACTATCCGTAGGCAAATGGGCAAGTTGAGGCCTCAAAAAATATTGTGGTAGCCATCTTGAAAAAGAAAGTGTAGGAACACCACAAGGATTGGCATATATAGTTGACCCTTGCATTATGGGCTTATAGTACTAGCATTCAAACTCCCACTAGGGTGACTCCATTTTCACTAGTATATGGCGCTACGGCCATTATGCCCTTAGAGTTGGAAATTCCAATGTTGTGCATCACATTGAAATATTTCATCGATGACGACATCGCACGACAAGCTCGAATAGACCAATTAATTCTACTAGATGAACATTGTGTGAATGCCCTAAGCATCTCTACGTCTATCAAGAGCATTTGAAATGAGCTTACAATATCAAAGTCCAACATAAAGACTTTGAAGTTGGGGATCTTGTGTTAAAAGAAAACCAAAATAACTCAAATTTGTTGCCTGATATGTAAGACAAATTTATGGCTAATTGGCTAGGACCCTATATCATATTTGAAAATATTGGTCTAGGTACCTATCGCTTGACATCGCTAGGGGGTTTTGAAGAGCTTGAAACTCTCAACATCATCCATATTAAGGCATTCTATGCTTAGAGAGTGTAGTAGAAAAAGCTCCAAAGGCATCTATAAGCCCTTTGGTCAGTCAAAAGGCACCAAGGATTTCTAAAAATTGCTTGGTCAACCCAAAGGCTCCGAGGGTTGCTTAAAGCCACTCGATCATCCCAAAAAGGCACCAAGGATTTCTAAAAATCACTTGGTCAACCCAAAGGCTTCGAGGGTTGCTTAAATCCACTCGATCATCCCAAAAATGCACCAAGGATTTCTAAAAATTGCTTGGTCAACCCAAAGGCTTCGAGTTCCTATAACTACTCGGTCATCCCAAAATGCTCCAAGCTCTCATTCGAGTGATTTGGCCATGTTAGAAAAAGCTCCAAATGCATCTGTAAGCTCTTTGGTCAATCAAAAGGCACCAAGGATTTCTAAAAATTATTTGGTCAACCCAAAGGCTCTAAGGGTTACTTAAAGCAACTCGGTCATCCCAAAAGGCACAAAGTATTTCTAAAAATTGCTTGTTCAACCCAAAGGCTCCAAGAGTTCCTATAGCTTCTCAGTCATCCTAAAATGCTCCATGCCCTCTTGTTGAGAGTTTGGTCAACTAAAGGGCTCCAAAGTCATCTGTAAGACCTTTGGTCAATCCAAAAAGCTTCAAGGATTTCTAAAAATTGCTTGGTCAACCCTAAAAAGGACCAAAGACATATATACTCATCGTTTGGTGAAATATGAAACCTCAAAAATGCATAAAAATTTGAAAATATATAAAATTCCAAAAAAAAATTGGTAAAGCATAAAATCCAAAAACATTTGCTTTTGCAGTTTGCATTTTCATACATGCATTCACATCATCATATTGCATTTAGTCATTTTTCATTCATTGCATTCCATAGTAGAGTGTAATATGGCTATCAAAATCTTACAAACGGTCGCACATTTGTCTTTCAATCATGCACCCTTGCATTTATCATAATCCATTGCATTCATACACAATACCTGTTGTAGAGAATTATGTATGTATATTAAGTTTTCCATTTATTCAAACATACCTAGTGGATTCTTTATATATTGTAGAAAGCTTACTTTGCTATTATATATGAGGTCATTAGTTGGGATAGTGCTTCAAAATACCAGGATCCCATCACTAAGAAAAACAATATAAAATCCTGCTAAGACAAGAGATGATGAAAGCTATGAAAGCAGTCTTAGGTATCTAGAGAGATGGGTTTCATGACCTTCTTATCTTGCAAATAGGTTGGTCTAGAGTGGTGAAATTTGGAAAAATGACAAGAATTTCCCCTATAAATCCCAAAGTTACAAAGTTTAAATCCCAATTTACAAAGTGTAAATTTCAAAATACAAAGTTCAAATCAAATGTAAAGTGACATAGTGAATCAAAAGCACTATAAAAATACCTTGCTCAAATAAAATGGTAACATGTGGACTAACAGTGATTTTTATCACTACATATGATCAAGTAAGAAGGGTGTGAACTTGAATCCTTGGATTTTCCACCTTTTGAAAGCCATAGAGTGATCCCCGATTGCAGCAATAAGTTGGAAGAGTCCCACCTGCAATCGGACGGGTAGTTCTATTGGGTAATCCCAAAATGTAGCAATGGGTTGAAAGAGTCCTACCTACATTTTGAGGGGCAGCCCTAATCAATTTGCAAGATGAGCTAGCTCTAGGTACCTAGGATTATCTAGTTGTATAAGTCTAATCAAAGCTAAAACAAGGATGGTACGATCATATGAGGAACGCTATCTCACATATGGGTTGAAAGAGTCCTGACTAAAATACGGGGTATGCTTATGGTCTATCTAAAAATACTCACATGAACACATAGGGATAATGAATAGTTGGGTCTGTCATGGCAAAAGCCTTGTCCAATAAATGCCTTGTACAGTTAGTATGTGATTTTTGGAGAAGTCTACTAGGGTGTTTGAGTCTCATTGAAAACCTCAAAAAGTTCTCTAATAGCAAAAAAACAAAGTGTGTAGGTCCTCGACCTTACACCCAAAATAAATATGGCATATCAAAAATGATGTCTGCATCTAGCAGATCCTAGATCTAGTTTACTCCTCCTATACCAGAGCTCTCATTGCCTCCCTCAGCACTATGCTCTGGAGCCTGCTCTCCTGTCTACTTTGGCACCCAGGGTGGGTCCTACTGTGGATCCTACCTACCTCCAAATCCAAAGGTGCCCAGCACATGAGAAACTGGTAACTATAGTAGGCTAGTCCTCTAACTGATGGACCCTAAAGTATATCCTACATCTCTAGGCCTAGAAAGCGATGTCACACCATGTGAGGTAGAGGATTTGTGTGTCCTCTCAGTCCTATGATTCATATGACTCAAGCTCACCATAGACTGTCCAGAGATCCTAGACCTGATCTGTTGAGACTCTGAAGTGAAAGGATCCTTAGGAACCTGTAGCCCGTGCATCTCAATATAGTTGTCTAGCTAATCAATGTGAGCGAGCTGAGATGCATGCATCTCATTGGTCCTCATGACCATGATGTGAAATCACTCTACCTTAGCCATCAGATCTTGAACACCTGATAGCTCTATTATTGGTGCTATCGAAGACCCCATAGTAACCTGAGGAGGTGGCATAGCCCCCTTGATACCCGAAAGAGACCCTTCTTTGCCTCTGCTACAATCCACTATACCTAGGCTAACTCCAGTGTAGTTTGTAGTCTTTGAACCTGGGCCTCTACATTTGTGGCCCATGTAGTAAGATCCTATATCTGACCCTGCACCTCAGTAAGCCACATATCCCTATCAACTACTCTCACCTTTAGAGTGGCGATAGTAGTATCTTGCTTTAGCTACTATGCATGGAATCATTTGAGATGACTCTACAAGTCAACCACCTAATCTAAGAGTAGACCCTCTACACTGTTGGGAGGGACCTCACCCTCCTCTGGAGCCTCCTCTATGGCGGCCACTATGCCCTAGTTTCCCTTTATCTATTGGTGCATCCTGCACCTATCGGGATTCACCTCTACCTCTGCTTGATCTGGATATCAACCCAAAGGCCCTATGTTGTACCATATGAACATGGACCACCTTCCATAATACTCTAGAGTGGTCTGAGTAGTCTTGACTCCAATCTCCTGGTTGTCATCAACAACATCTCCTAGAGGCTCAGGAATGATCCACTATAGATCATGCTCCATGACCGATCGTCGGTATCTAAGAGGGATATATGGAATATCCTGCACAAGCTCAAACTATTGTAGGACCCAAGAGTAGAACTGGTACTCTTGAATCTTGGCCTTATGGATGATCAACCATATATTGTGGCATGCCTATCTTAGCCATTTGACCTTCTCTGGCCACGTTGGGAAATCCATATAGGGTCACCACTGAACATTGTTTGGGCCAAGTGCCACGAACTGAGTGATATAATGTTGGACATCACCAAAATGGATCCTACTATGGATACCCTACTCCTCATGAGGCTATAAGGTGACATAACATTGATGATCGTTAGAAATAGCAATGATCCATAGTGGAAGATCTGTAGGACACTCGATCCAGATGTGCTACCACCCCTAGATTTGTAATAGAAGACTGTAGTTGAGGCCCTTATGGCTAATTTTAGTAATTTTGTATAGCTCCCTATAGAGCTGGTATAGTAGGGTGCTCCCCCAAGCTAGAAGTAAAGGCTCCTCTATAGAGCTCTATAGCATCCTCCAGGTGGTGGACAAGAGGTTCCAAGGAATCCTCACGCCTAAGGAGTCTAGAAGAACAATCTATACTATGAGGTGCATGAAGATGGCTTCTCATGTAGAGAAGACATCCTCGTGGTACCACTCGCCAATGTGCCCCCGTCAATTGCATCCTAATCATCCTCGCTATAGTCACCAAAGATAGAATAAAAAATAGCCTTCTTTACCCTAGATGTAGAGGAGATGATGGCCTCACCATCAACGAGGATCCTAAAGATCTTGTAGACGTCCTCTAAAGTAATATTCATTTCACCTATCGACGGGTGAAATGTGTTGGTCCACGCATTCTAGCATTGGGCCAACATAGTCAGGTAGGATTGATCTACCCTAATAGTGGATAGATCCATGATGTATTCAAACCTGAAAGCTCAAAACCAATCTTGATCGTCATCAAATAAAGCCTTATAGAGAGTCTTTAGAATATATGGCTCTCAGGATCTAGAAGTCAATCTCTGGAATAAAAAGCATAATTTAAGATAAAATATAGCTAACTAGAGCTAAAAACAATGCTAAAAATGACATAAAAAAAACAACAAACTGCAACTAAAACTTGTGATCCCCAATTTGCAAATTGGAAACTATAGCTAAAACCTGTGGTCCCCAATTTTCCAATTAGGAACCATAGCTAAAACCTGCAGTCCCCAATTTTCCAATTGGGAACCACAACTACCAGCTGTGGTTTAGGAGTGGCACCCATTTCGGGTACCCTCCTAGACCATTAAGACATCAAATTAAATTCCTAAAGCTAGCCTAGCCTAGTGGGGTTCATTACCAATAGTTTAGTGAGGTTCATTATCCAAATTACTTAATGTGGTTCATTTTACTGGTATTGAGTGTGTGGTCTCAGTTTCGAGTTACATTACCTGCACCCTGGCCCCGACTAGTAGATGGTTGATCATGATCCACCATCGAGGTAGAGGAGTGTAATCACGGTATACTGTGGTAGCATTTTGGATCAGAAAAGGTTTTCTCACTCTTAGAGCTCTCAAATTTCTAATGCTTGATAAAAAATAATGAAAATTTTCAAATGGGAGTTCAATTTATAGGTTTTCCTAGTCTCGGTGAACCGGAGCTGACATCTGCAGTTTTAGAACTAGGGCTTTCCACCCATAGTTTTGACCCACGGTTCCCAAAATTTGGAAATGTAAATCATAGACCATACTTGCAGTCTATAACTATCATTAAATGCACTCAAAACCCACCGTGGGAAGGTCTAAAAGAGCAAATTAATGACTTCCATCGGATAAAAATTCAAAATCAATGATTAAAATTGCAAATTTGGTGATGTTAAAAGCACCAGGACCAATAAAATACATGCAAAATTAAAATTAAAAAATCAAATAATTAAAAACCAAATGTGCCTCGTATTCAGTGATTTATCCTATACACTTGGTGATTATAGCGATTTGTGATCCATGCAATCCCAAAAGATGAGTAAATCACCATAAGGACATTTGGGGTAAAATTATCATCTATTTTATGAGATCTTTTCGTAAATCATCTAAAAATATGATTCAACATAAGTCTAATTGCATTTGTATCATTTTGATTCCTTAAGATGACTATTGTAGCCTGACTGCTCCATGGGATAGAAATGTGCCAATAATACTGAGTTGCAATCATAAGCTGAACTAGGCCTAGCCAAGGCATTAAAAGGCTCAAATCTTAATTTATCCAGGATCATTCATTATAGTCAAGCGATTTCATTGCTTCATACATTATCATTACCCTCATCGACTTGTCGCTTGAGGGGGTAGTCATAATTTGATAATCATAATCAAATTCAGTAGAAGATCCTTGAGATCGTTGATCCCCTGATCTTGTCAAAATTGTTATTTGTTCTTGCGAATAATTGTCAACAACTATCATAAGCTTCCCCCTTTAATGGGGTAAATAGAAAATATGATAATTAGTTTGTAACTCTCATCCTTAAAATTTATGGGTCAAAAGATACATATACTTGGCATTGATGCTATCCGAACATCTAATGATGAGGGCAGACTTGTCAAAATGTAAGCCTTTCACAATTTGGAAGTAATGATTCCAAGATGCGTGTCCTTTTGCTGGACCTGGGGCATCTAATGTTGATCTGACTAATGATCATCATAGAACCTTAGACATCATTTTAGGATGTATATTTTTTCTCAGCATTGTTTAATCTCACAACACATCTCAAAAGGGGCATCTATAGACACCTAAAATGCTTCATGTCGAGGGCAACTACTCATATGGACATGCTACAAGACCATATGGAGGATATTGGATAGACTCCAAGATAGAGAAATGGTTCTAACCACTCAATTTAGGTACTTTGGCCTAATCAGTTCGAACCATAGCCCAAACCTGTGGTCTCCAGTCTAAACCATGGTTGACACCTGCGATGTTAACTGAAGTTTAGTTAGGCCTTCCATCCGAGCCAAATCGGTTAGAATGGCCAAAATATGTAGAAGAAGGCAATTGAAGGATAGAATATTCCAGAGGATTCCATCCCAACTATCCTAACCACCCTTCTTGGTCTTGGATTCTCCATGAAGCCACCCCTAGCCCTAGGGGCATGCTATAAATACCCCCTCCAAATGGGAAGAAAAAGAGAAGCAAGCATTGGATATTTGAGCAGCAAAGCCCTGGCAAATTGTACACTCAAAATGAGTATGCTAAGAGATAGAGCTATTGCACTTAATCCTCGATGCCACCATTCATGATGAATTACATTATGGATGCCCTATGTGCCTAAGAGGATCAAAAAATGCAAATCCAAGTAAATGAAGGCCCTTCACATTGAATTGACCACAAAATCATTTTGAAGACTAGGAAGGTGACCCTTGAACATCAATTTGGACAAGGAGATTGAGCCCACTACCCCTAATTTTGAGGGTAAACTTATTAGAGGTCAAAATGTGGCTGTCAGTCATGGTTCACAATGTAGATCACTCACCAAAGCTGTGGTTTGCAATAGGTGACAGATCACCTTACTCTTTTTATTTTTGTTTGGTTAAATAGGTTAGATTAATCATTTATTAGGTTTAATTATAGTTTAGAAGAATTCTAACCATAGGAATTAGCTTAGAATAGATAGTTTATGTTTTGCATTAATTAGGAGATTTTAGATCTTTTATGCACCTCTATGCTTCTATTTTGTTATCTGATCCATGCATTATTTGTCTAATGATTTCTTTACATGCTATATTACAATTTCCTCATTTCTTGCATAGATTGATAGTTTTAAATGCTTTCTTGATTTCATGCTATTCTTTATGCAAGATTCCTCCAAAAGCATCATCAAGAGACGCCTACTTTGTTACTAATTTCTTCTTTTCATTTCTTGATTGCAGGGCACAGGATTTAAAGGAGAGATAAAGCATCCAATTCCTTCCTCAACACGAAGAAGAGGGTCATCGACATCCTAGAGTATTTCATGTCACCCTGAGGGGCATTTTGATCACACCTACCCTTGATAGCGATTAGACACTATTGTAATTGATGTATCAAATGGGTATCCCTAAGAGGGACGAATATGTAATTTGACTCCATTGAAATTAATAAAGGATTCCTTGTATTCATGTTATTTCTTGTTATCAATTTATGCATGCCTATTTTTGTATCTTTCTTCAATTGTAATAGTTAGATCGGGTGTGAGCATTTTTGCTGGTTACAGTATTATATTGTTAAGTCTGAATAGAATCACAAGTTCGATTGGTATACCTATATTTCAAATCAATTTATTATTGAGTTGCATGCGGTCCAACTTGCAACCACCAAGACTCAGACCCCCAAGACTCAGCCCATTGTGGGCACTATAAATTATCTTTTATCTTTATATTTTGAGTCTTTTCATAATTTATCAACTACTCCTGTACCAACTGTTATGCATTCAAAACTACACTCTATTGCCATGACACCAGAGAAATTGAGGGTAATAACTACATCATTGTATTTGACATACTATTTTATATTTTACCACATTCTCTTTTTTAATTTTTTTTCATCTATATGCAAGTGAAGGTAGAAATTTCAAGGACTAAATAGATTGTTGCCAATAGGGGTCATAGGCTGAAGCAAACAGGTGATTCTAAAGATACGGGCTCTGAAGCAACACCTATTACTATGGAGAGGTCAAACAAACATGCAAGGCAAGCAACTACTCTTGGGGTTTCTCGTACACCTAGGTATGCACAAAATGTGCAAGCCGAATCTAGTGTGGCCAACCCCTCCCCCAATGTAGGACAATTGCAATACATTTCATTAGGTAAATCTATGATTCTATGTGTAGTTAATCAAAATTTAGATTTTTTTTAATTTTAAACAGAATTGTAACAAAATATTTTTGACTATTTTTAGATGATTCTCACATGTTCAAGTAGTAACAACACAATTTAGAGTACATATGCCCCCACCACCTCCACAAGAATCACACTCACAGGTTACACACAATCAGCAACAGGAAAAGTCACATCCTCAGCCTATGCAAGGGCAAGTCTGTTTTGGAAAACATTTGTTTTCATAGAGATCACAAGCCACTTCATGAAGTTCTAGGCATGGGATTTCACACCCATAGAGATCACACATGCCAACAGAAAGTCATGGGCATGGATGGTCTCAATTTACATTTTCTTCAAATACACAGGCACCTGAATGTTCTAGACAAGGATTGGATAATATTCCACTTGATCAGGATTACATGTTTCAGGGCAACATTGAAGGCTTCAGGGCAACAAATGTGCTTAAATATCTAGCACGAGAAGAATAAGTCCCTGCAGCTCAGCAGACATCAGAACCAACCACCCAAGGAGACAACCCTCATCCTTAAGGTCCTCAAACTGAGGATGATGTCAATTTTAATGAAAATATTTCATTGGCAGCAAGTACTGAGTCAACAATTTAGGATTTTATTTTGAAATATTTGCAGGAGTTGAAAGAATGGGAATATCGGGCAAAGGTCCTTATTAGGGAAATTAATGCTCGATATAAAAATTATGAAAAAAGGAATTCTATTTATTCTTTAGTCAAATATGAACCTGAAAAGCTTGATGGCTTGCTAAAATAGGCTACTTCAGGAATTGTTAAATCTAATTTTATTTATGATGATGATGTCTTAAATGTTGTTGTTGGTAGATTGGAGAATGTTAATGTTGAAGCCCAAGCATTTTACAACTTATGGGCTTCTGATAAGGACAGGGTTGCAGTTGCTAAGGCTGCAAAAGAATTGGCTGAGGTAAAAATTTTATATATATTCCTATTTTCTATTGCATTTAAATTTTTATATTTCTTGAAAAATTGTAATAATTTCAATATATCCCTTTTGAATTAAGTTTTCAATTTGTTTTGTAGTCAAATTTTGAAAACTTGAAAACATAGGTTAAGAGCATGGATGTCAATATTCTTACAACAAAATCATGTTTGATGAAATCAATGGAAATGAAAAAGAAAATGCAGGCAAAGGTTTTAGAAAACAATCGTTTAAAAAAATACATCAGAGAGAAGCTGCATGAAGATCCGAAAAAGGTGCTTGAGAAAATGAAAGAAACGCTTCCAACAATACTTGAAGATCCAAACAAAGAAGAAGTTGCATGTGTGTCAAGTATTGTGAAAGTACGTGACAACCTTGTTAGAGTTGGAGCACTTCCAGAAGAGAGTGTCACAGAAGCTGATAAAGGAAAGAGTGTCACAGAAGCTGATAAAGGAAAAGAAACGACAACTCCAAACACTAGTGAAGCATCCAAGCACCAATCAAAAGATTGAAATTTGAAAATGTTGACAATGTTTTAAAAATACTGAAATATGTAATTTCTATTTGAAATTGGTATGTAATATTTGAGACTTGAGTTTGAAAATATTTTCAAAAGACTGGAATATTTATTTTCGGTTTGAAAATGTTATGTAGTATTTGAGTTAGAAAATGGTATGTAATATTTGGGTTTAAAGTGTTTGAAAGATGTAACATATGTCTTTTTGAAATAGTTAATTTGTAGTTATGATGCACATAATTTGGGTTTGAAAATGTTATGTAATATTTGAGTTTGAAAATGTTATCTAATATTTGGGAATTTCTGTTTGAAATTGGTATGTAATATTTGAGATTTGAGTTGGAAAATGTTTTAAAAAAGATTGCAATATATTAATTTATGTTTGAAAATGTTATGTTATATTTGTGTTTACAAATGTTTGAATGATGTAATATGTTTCTTTTTGAACTAGTTAATATGAAATATTCTATTTGAAAATGTCATGTAATTTCTGTTTGATAATGTTTTAAAAAGATTGTAATATCTAATTTCGGTTTGAAAGTGTAATGTAATATTTGAGTTTGAAAATGTTATGTAATATTTGGGTTTCAAAATGTTTGAATGATGTAATATAAATCTTTTTGAACTAGTTAATATGATTTTTTGTTTGAAAATGTTTTAAAAAGACTGCAATATCTTATTTCGGTTTGAAAAAGTTATGATGCACATAATTTGGGTTTGAAAAAGGCTGCAATATCTAATATCTAATTTGTAGAAATTATGCACATAATTTGGGTTTGAAAATGTTATGTAATATTTGAGTTTGAAAATGTTATGTATTATTCGTGTTTATCATTGTCAATGAAATGAGAGTTGAGACACTAAGACCCAAACATACAATTTTACAATCTACAAAAATGATATAAGCCATGTAATTTTAAAACAATAATGTGATTTAAAAAACAATTCATTGAAATAATATAAATCTGGAACAATATTCAGAAATTTGCTATCAAACCAATTTGTGTTTATCATTGTCAATGAAATGAGAGTTGAGACACTAAGACCCAAACATACAATTTTACAATCTACAAAAATGATATAAGCCATGTAATTTTTAAACAATATTGTGATTTAAAAAAATAATTCATTGAAATAATATAAATCTGGAACAATATTCAAAAATCTGCTATCAAATCAATTCGTGTTTATCATTGTCAATGAAATGAGAGTTGAGACACTAAGACCCAAACATACAATTTTACAATCTATAAAAATGAAATAAGCCATGTAATTTTAAAACAATAATATGATTTAAAACAACAATTCATTGAAATCATATAAATCTGGAACAATATTGAGAAATTTGCTATCAAATCAGTTCGTGTTTATTATTGTCAATGAAATCATGGAAAATTATCACTATGGAAGCTGAAACATATCAGCTTGTCCAGAATCATTATGAAGCATAGCAAAAATCTGTGTCTCCACCATCTGATCACTGAAAGCATCATCATCATCATTATCAATCGTATTCAACGTTCCTCTTCTGTCTACCAAGGAACTCTAGTATTCCAATGCCCTGTCATACAAAAATGTATCCAACTGATATGAGGACACATAAATTCTTAAACAATTTTCTAAATTCTTGTCGAGTCTATTGCGGATTTTAGATTTAACAAAAGCAAGTGCATTAAAAACTCTTTCATCTTCGACTGACCCCAAAATCATTGTTTCACATAATTCATATAAATGAAAGTATTCACTTATAGTATCTTTTAAGACTGTGCTTGGATACAATTTTTACCACAAACGTGCAGTGGAACCAATCTCATGGACACTTGTCATATGTGATGTTTGCAAAACCATTGTTCTTCCAAAATGTGATGATTGTTCTTTCAAAAGTTCACTGTTGAGTATACCATTAATTTCAACACCATTGACTTCCACACTCTTACTAAAATGGTCAATGAGATTACCCATATATTTAATAAACAACTCATTTGTAGAACTGTATTCAGTACAAGGTCCCCAAAACATGGGGTTAACCACACCCATGGACTCAAGCAACTCATCTCTCTTAAACCATTCTCTTATCTCACCTGTCAAAGTTTTTGCTATATTTGACAAATTACTCTTTGTTTTTTGTATTACAACATGAAATCTATTATGTGTTACAAGAACTTCTTCAAAATCTTCCACAACAATACTTGATTGCCTTTCAAAACAATAAACAGGTATCATATTTTCATGAACATTAATACAGATATGATCATTGATGTCAAACTTCAAGAAGATTTTTGGATTGTTCATGTTTATCAATGTATTCCAACTATCAAATACAGGTTCTGTAAAATCTGCATTAGACACATATAATGTATCAAGAAGCATGCATATTTGTTTTCTCATCCTCATAAAATCAATGATATAGATGGATCTCTCTTGTGCAAGATTAATTAATCTGTTCATTTCTTTTAACATTGGAAGAATACCACATAATGTCAAAAGTGTTTCCAAGTCAGTCAAACGGAACAACATATCTTTTGCCTTATCAACTATTATGCGATTTGCATGCATAAACCCTGTCAGTGATTGATATTCTGCCAAAACTCTCTGAGCAGGTTGATACAGTGAAATCCATCTTGTATCCACATATTTTAACAATTTTTTCCCTTCTGTAACTCCTAGTGCAAATTGCTGAAACTCTGCAAATCTTTTCGGACTTAATGAGAAATAAGAATGAATATCATGAACAAGGTTTTCAACTTTAGCAACATTTGAAAATGTGCTCACAATTTTATATGCAATATTTACTCTATGAGCCATACAGTGAATGGGGATCATATATGGGGCAACTGTGGTTTGGAGTCGAACACACAGACCAGACCCGTGACCTTGCATAATAGCAGCTCCATCAGCTCCAACACAAATTAACTTTGTTGCAATGTCTATATCATTCATTCCCGCAATATTCTTTAAACTTTTAACAACATTATAAATATTTTTTGCATTTGAACTTTCCAACATCTTATGTATTCCCAACAAAATAGGCCTTCTAACATGATTTTGAAATGTGTACACATGCATGCAAATCCAAGAAGTGTTATCCACAGATGTTACCTCATCAATAGAAAGTGAAATGAATTTGGCAAGTTTTACTTGCTCCCTTAGGTCTTCTTTCTCAACCAAAGATAAACATTTTGCCATTTCCCAACCACTTCGGTCTGACCAATGAGAACTAGGAAGGTTTTGCACATTAAAAAGGCATAATAGCTGCTTATAATCAATAAAATTGGACATTGGTCTACCTTTCTTGAGAATATTGTAAACAATGGCAAACTGCTTACTTTTTGAAGCAAAAATAGTCTTTTGTAATTTGTGAAATTGGGCTCCAATTGTTCCACCTTTCTCAACAAGAGATTGTTGTTGCTTTAAGTGATTGTCATATTCTATAGCATATCTTAAATGCATACATTTTGATGCATCCTTCCACTTAACTTCTTTACTAACTTCACCATTACTTTTTATAACTTTTACATAACATTTGCCAACATGTTTTTCAATTGTATCAATCTTGTTTTGAAGCCTATGATCCTTACCAAGTCTCCAACTGCAAATTTTGCATCTACATTATTTTTCATCAATTTGGTTATCCTCAGTCATCATAGGCTCAAGCTAGGGAAATATTTCTACCCATTATTTCCTAAATCCCCTTCCAAGTATCCAGAGAGATGCTTTTCTTTTTTTGGAATTTTTGGTTGAAGATTCAATTGATGCTTGTAATGATTTTGATTTATCACTTTCATTTTCAATTGTGATGTCATTTTATGTGTTGTCATCAGGTGTTTGTTGGATGTCATTTCTAAGGGGATTTTCAATGAAAGTCATCTCTTCTTGGGGAATATCTTCAAGTGGAGGCATATCAGGATCGATAGGGTATTCTGCATAGTAGCATACCATAATATTTTTTATCACTATTGGATGAAAAAATTTACAAAAAAATATACAAATCATCAATCAAGCACATACTGGGAAGTAAAAAATCATTTGTACCTTGAATTTGCACAGATGTCATTGGCTCGTCACATTTCGAAGTTTGGCTAAAATATTTGAGGATACTCTTTTCAAGAGAAGATTTGGTGCCCTTCTTTCCATCACTGGGTGACATTTTACTAGTGACAAAAAAAAAGTTAAAGAGGGTGTATTTTCTGGAGGCCTTGAGATATTATTGTAAATAGAATAAACAATGTTTGGGTGGTAAATTATACATACTTTTTTCCAGCCATTCTTTATTGTGATTTTATCAGTTTATGCCACTAGTTATTATTTTGGTCAAAGCACTCTAACAGAGAAAAAGAGCATCAATATGTCAATAGAGAACCAAAGCATTTACTTATGTATAATCTTAGCAAGAAAAAAATATCTTAATTAAAACTAAGAATCAAAGAGTTTTAAAACATTCAGAACATGGCAAAATAGAGAAAAACAAGGGAACAGACTCAACAGAGCAATGACATTCAAAACCTAGAAAAATAACAAGCAAAACATGGCAATATAAAGAAAAGTAGAGAAGTGACAGAGAACCTGGTGCTAAAAGATATTCTATCTGTATGCAGAGATACTGGTTTCGATCGAATGTAGGCAAAGATCTTGGTAAACATAGTTTTGCCCGGTTGCACGAAAGTCTTTGGATTTAGGAATGGATCCGTTTGGTTGCACAAAAGTCTCCAAATTCAAAAATTGTCTGTCCAGTTGCATGAAAGTCTTTAGATTCAAAAATGGCCCGATCGGTTGCACGGTAGTATCTGAAAGCATAAAATATCCATCCGGTTGCATGGGTGTATCCGAAAGCATAAAAGGATCCATCCGGGTGCACGATAGTTTTTGAAAGCAGAAAAGGATCTGCCTGGGTGCATGGTAGTATCTAAAAGCTGGGAAAGCGTCATTCGGTTTCATGCCAGGTCACAGACACAAAAAGTATCTGGCCAGTTGCACAACAGGTATCAAGCGTAGAAATGGATCTTTCTGGATGCACGACAATTTTTTGCTACGAAGATATTTTGACTGGTTATGCGATATTCTGGTTTCTTATGGTCGGTTGCAGAATTAGTTTTGTCTAGTTGCAGAATAGGACATTGTTCCGTTTAGTTGTTGAATTTGTTTTGGCCGATAGCAGAAAAGGTTTTGATGTTGTGAAGAATTGTGTAGGTATTTTCCCTGGGGTGTTAATTATATATAGAGGTATACTTGGCAAGTTTTGTAGGATAATTTAGAAATTCTAAAATTTTAGGGCAAAAAGGGTACTTTATTTAGGCGGGATTACTTGCGATTTTTTTAAAATATTCGTGATACTCTCATCAAAGGATGGCTAACCGACACCAAAAATTTATTTTTTCCCAAAAATTTTGGCTACATGGCCGACGTCCGGGCCTCAAAAATTTTATGAATTTGAATTTTTGAAAATGGGTTTTTTCGCCCCAATGGCGAAGTTTCGCCGCTATGCATAACCCCTGCCTGAACCCAAGGAACCAGATAACAAATTTGATATGACCCTATTCTTTGATGGTTCAAAGTGTGAGCAAGGGGGTGGTGCAAGAATAGTGTTTTTCACATGACAAGGAGCTCCAATATCCTTGTCGTTCAACTTAGACTTTTCTTGCACTAACAATAATGTTGAATACAAAGACCTAATTTTGGGTCTCCAAATAGTCATCGCCATGAAGATAAAAATGCTAAATATATTTAGCGATTCCCTTCTCATTATGAACTAATTTAAGGGATTATTTCAATATAGAGTTTCGGTATTGAAAGCTTACAAGGATCTTGTTGTTATTTATCTAGCTCGACTGGAATGGTATGAAATCGAGGCAATCCCTCATTTGTCTAATAGATTTGTAGACACAATGACATCTTCAAGATATCTAATCCCTCAAAATCCATCTATCAATTTCACTACCATCCATCTAAAATGTTGTCACACTCTACTGTGTAGCATGAAGTATTGGATAAAAAAGAGTCAATCAACATGATTCATGTATAATCAAATCATGAGTGGTTCTACCGAGATAGAGACTTTCTCAAGAGAGTGTCCTAGGGGTCTTTGATCTCACAGGATCTTATGGGGAGTTGTATTATGATTCACTACAAGGTTTTTTCTAGTTTTCATTTGCCAATGTAAAATCGTAGGGGGAACATGTCTTGTCATTCAAATTTGAAGCTTATCACAACTGGATGTCACAGATACATGACTTCCTTAGACTTGGTGTGATCCCTCAGGGATTATCGCATGCTAAAAAATGCAAATTCAAATAGAAATCAATAAAGTATGTCTTGTTAGCAGACATCCTATACTGTAGAAGCTATGATGGAGTGCTCCTTCATTGTCTTGAGTCCTAAGAGTCATCTTGGGCAATTTTGCAAGCTCATGATGGTACGTGCGGTGGCCATTTTCGTGGTATGGCTATCATCAAGTGCATCCTTTGCAAGGGTTATTATTGGCCCACTATGGAGAAGGATTGAAATGTGTATGTCAAAAAATGTGTTAAATGTCAGTATTATGCTAATATTACACACTTGCCATCACAAGACTTATAGCCCATTCAAGTGGCTTTGCCATTTGATGAGTGGGGATTTGATCTCATTGGTAATATCTCTCCTTTGTCATCGGGTTGGAAAACTTTTATTATCATGGCTAATGAGTATTTTACTAAGTAGGTGGAATCCATTCCCTTAACAATGACAACTGGAGCATGTATTGCTGATTTTATACTCACCAATATCATAAGTCATTTTTGGATACCATGGAAGATAGTTTTGGATAATGGAACGCCATTTAAGAATAAAACTATGAGAGATTTGATGTCTAAGTATAGAATCAAACATAGTTTTGTAACTCCATATTATTTGTAAGCAAACAAAAAGTTGAAGCTTCAAATAACATAGTGGTATCCATCTTGAAAAATGTGGTACAAGAGCACCAAAAATATTGGCACATCCAACTTCCTCTTGCATTATGGGCATACAATACTAGTGTTCAAACACCCATTGAGGTAACTTCATTTTTACTGGTATATAGCACTGAGGCCATTATGCCCTTAGAGTTGGAAATTCCAATTTTGTGCATCGCATTGAAAGAGTTCATTGATGATGACACCACACAGTAAGCTTGCCTAGATCAATTGATGCTACTTGATGAACATCATATGAATGCCCTCGAGCACCTCCATGTTTATAAAGAGTTCTTAAAATAAGCTTACAATAGCAAATTCCATTTGAGAGACCTTGAGGTTGGTGATCTTGTGCTGAAAGAGAACCAACAAAACTTAAATTTACCATAACAAATGTGAGACAAATTCATTGTTAACTGGTTAGGTCCTTATATGATCTCAAAGAATATTGGACTTGGGACATATTACTTGACATCGCTTTGTGGAGTTGAAGAGCCTGAACCTCTCAATATCGTTCATATTAAAGCATTTTATATCTAAATCTCCAAAAGGCTCCAAAGGCATCTGTAAACCCTTTGGTCATTTAGAAAAGGCTCCAAGGATTTCTCAAAACTGCTTGGTCAACCCCTAAAGGCTCCAAGGGTTTCTCAAAATTGCTTGGTCAATCCCAAAAGGCTCCAAGGGTTTCTCAAAACCACTTGGTCAATCCCAAAATGCTCCAAGGGTTTCTCAAAACCACTTGGTCAATCCCAAAAGGCTCCAAGGGTTTTTGGTCAATCCCAAAAGGCTCCAAGGGTTTCTCAAAATTGCTTGGTCAATCCCAAAAGGCTCCAAGGGTTTCTCAAAATTGTTTGGTCAATCCCAAAAGTCTCCAAGGGTTTCTCAAAACCACTTGGTCAATCCCAAAAGGCTCCAAGGGTTTCTCAAAACCACTTGGTCAATCCCAAAAGGCTCCAAGGGTTTCTCAAAACCGCTTGGTCAATCCCAAAAGGACCCAAAGGTACCTGTAATCCCTCTGGTCATCCCATTCAAAAGGATTTGAAGGCGTTTGTAAGATCTTTGGTCAAACCAAATTTTAAAATCTATAAAAAATTGGAAAAACATCAAAAATAAAAAACATTTACATTTCATTTGCATCATTGCATTACATTTTGCATCATGCATCTCATTTTCCACATGCATTTCACCTTTGCATTGCATTAGGCATATTCATCCATCGCACTTGCATTGGAATAAATTATGTTTACAATCTTACAAATGATACCACATTTGTGTTTTAATCATGCATCTATGCACTATATTTTTCATCCATTTATCACCCTTGTGAGTAATTGTATTTTTCAACACAACCTCAATTGTTGCTATGAAGAATATACTAGGGTTTTCCAATCATTCAACCATACCTAGAGGTCTTCTCAAGAGTTGATAGAAATCTTGCTTTGCTTTTGTAGTTGAGGTCTAGTTTGTATAGCCCTTAGAATATCATAATTCTATCACTAATAAATAAATTAAATAATCCTAATAAATACTATGGGAAGATGAAAGCTACGAAGCAGGACTACGCATCCTGAGGCAAAAATTTTATTCTTGCTTATCCCTCTGTGCGGACGGTACGAGAAATGTTGGCAATTATCAAAAGGACAAGTTTATTCCCTACCTAGAATCCATTGCTTATGTTAAAATGAGCAATATCCCAGATCAATCCTCCATATTGATACCCTAGATCGATATCATCCCAGATTGATATCCCATATTGATATCATAAGATCGATATCCCAAAAATATTTCCCTAAAGTAAAATCCCCAAACAAAGTTTATGAAGCAAATTATCAAATGTAAATCCCAAAAAGTCAAGTCAAATGAAGATAAAATTGTACAAAGAAATTCAAATCAGTATCAAATACCTTGCTCAAGAAAAAGAAAGAAAGAAAAAGAAAGAAAAGAAAAATAAATAATAAAGAAAAAGAAAAAAAGAAATCAAAAGAAATAAAAAGAAAATAAAAGAAAAAGAGTGTATATACAAAATAAGCAGTGATCTTTGTCACTACATATGAGCAAGTATCTCGAAAAATTGAATAAAAGAAGGAAGCAAACTTGAATCCCTATAATTTCTAGCACTATTGTGATGTGGAAAGAAACTAAGCTATGTTTACATTAATTGTACAGGGCTTAAATAAGCCAAAATATAAAAAATAATCCAAGGATTATGGGATAAGAACCTGCCGACAATCACACTTGGACAATAACCAACATGTCGACAAGAGATGTCAGCAACAAATATCGACAACAACTATTAGGAATAATAATAAAATTAAACTAAATATTAAACCTATAGTATATGCCTAAATCAAGCCTCATCACTCGTCCCAACACAAGAAGCATTGGACTCCACTGCTTTTAACAAAGAGGGAAAATATTGGGACAAATGGTGAGCAAAAATCTAGTGAGCTTGATGAGGAAATTGACCACGACGGACCACCAGATATGAAGTAGAAGTACCCTGGCGAGTTTTTTGAGTCTTCATATCAAAGAGTGTATTGACGGTAAGCGTAAGCTGTGCATCAAGAAACACATTAATAGGATGACTGATATCTGGAATGGATTCCAAGGTGTAATTATAGTATGGCTTGAGAAGATCAACATTGACATCATGAAATCTAAGATGAGCCAGAAGATCCAGGTGAAATGCATTCTCTAAAATTTGTTGAATAATGGTATAAGGGCCATAGCATAGATTCTTTATTTTTCTATGTACCTTATCCACAAAACATCGTTGATCGAGATAAAACCATAATTTATCACCAACCTAAAAATGATGAGTACGATGGTGATCCATTTGTTGTCATTGCTTCTGTTGAGTCTTCTAAATAATTTGAACCACTTCGAACTAAAGGCTTTGCGAGTGTTGTACAAAATATTTGACCTTGTCCTAATCCTTAATATGCAGATTAGCTGGTGCAGGCAAGGGAAAATGCAACTCATAAGGAGCCAACGATTGAAATTCAAAGCAAACCTCAAAAGGAGAGTGCCCAGTAGAACTCTAAATGACCCTATTGTATGCGTTCTCAATGTGAGTGAGGCTTAAATCCAACCTAGATGGAGTGGAATTATGGTATATCCTCAAAATATGCACAAGCAATTGACTACCTTTGTCTGCCCATTGGACTGTGGATGATAAGTAGTAGAGAAGTTAAGTGAAAATCCTAAGATATTCCAAAGGGATATCCAAAAGTGACCCACAAATCATGATTCCCTATAAAATACAATGCTATTAGGAAGACCAAACAAGCACCACACGGTCTCAAAGAAAATCTAGGCCAGATCTTGAGGAGTACTCATCTTACGACATGGAATGAATTTGGCCATCTTGTTGAATCTATCGCAATGACGAAGAAACAATCATTATGCCTCACTGTCATTGGAAAACCGCTCAATAGATCCATGGAAATTCCCTCCCAAGGAAGAGAAGGAATGGTTAAAGGCATGCTCATGCCCAATTTTCTATTTTTAGATTTAGAATGGTTGCAAACGACACACTGTCACAAAAAGTGAAGGACATCTCTCTGCATGTGGAGCCAAAAGAAAAATCTTTGAGATGATGTAGATTTTTATGCTTGCCAAAGTATCCTCCAAATTATAAAACATTCCATCCTGAATGTGAAATTCTAGAAGGCCTCTCAAGTTGGAATATGAAGGATGAGAAAGTTATCAGAAAATTGTGGCAAAATTAGGATTCAATAGATACTGTGAAGGCCAAGTCTGAAAACCAATATGAGACATAGTCACAACAGTCAAGGCATGGGTTGATGGAGGTCGACTAAGACAATATGCCACTGCATTGTTCTACCCTTTCCTGTACTTAATCACTAAGTGAAACTACTACAAATAATATTCCCACTTCATATGTCAAGCCTCTTCAATTTTAGACTAATATTGAAGAAACTTAAGGGGCATATGGTCTGTGTGAACCATTGTCTCTTTACCCAAAATATAATGTCTCCAATATTTGATGGCATGCACCAATGCATACATATCTTTATCATAATTGGAATAATTTTTCTTGGCCTTTGAAAAAGTTTTAGAATTATATGCCACTGGATGTCCATTCTATTTAAGCACGACTCCAAGTGCATATTGTGAAGCATCTATCTCAATCTCAAAAGGTTGTACAAGATCTGGCAACACAAGGATAGATGCACTACACAAATTTAATTTCAAAGTGTGAAAGGCCTCTTGTTGTTCCTGTGTCCACTGAAACTGAATCTTGAATTTTTTTAAATGGTGTAAAGGAGCAGCAATGGTGGAATAACCCACAATGAACTTGCAATAGAAATTAGGAAGTCCAAGAAAACTTCTCAACTCCATGAGAGAAGTAGGATTTGGCCATTTGACAATGACTTCAATCTTAAAAGGATTCACTTGAACTCCCTCTTCACTAATTACAAAGACCAGATAGGCAATGGAAGTTTACCCAAAAGAACACTTGGGAATATTGGCATACAATTGGTTCTTCTGAAGAGTTTGAAAAACATATTCCAAATGCTCAAGATGACTTTTCCAAGTTGGGTAGAAAACAAGGATGTCATATAAATAAATGATTACAAATTTATCCAAACAATCATAGAAAACTTCATTCATTAGCCGCATGAATGTGGTTGGAGCATTTGTAAGACCAAAGGGCATGACAAGCCACTCAAAGAGCCCCATATTAGTTTTGAATGCAGTCTTCCAGGTATCCTCTGCCTCAATTCTTACTTGATGATAACCACTTTTGAGATCTATCTTGGAAAATAATTTAACTCCTTGGATTTGATCCAAGAGATCGTCAATTCGTGGAAGTGGATATCAATTTTTTATGGTGATCTTATTCAATGCTCTAAAATAAATGCATAGTCTCCAAGTACCATCTTTCTTAAATACAAGAAAAATAGGTGAAGCACAAGGAGAAGTGCTAGGTTTAACAAAACCTTTTTCTAACAAATCATGAATTTATTTTTTAATTTCTTCCATTTGCACTATTGATTGTCTATACATTGGAGCATTAGGAAGTGAAGCAGCAGGAACAATTTCAATGTTGTGATTAATTATTCTTTGAGGTGGAAGACTGGTAGGTTCTTGAAACACACTTGAATATGATTGTAACAAAGAACTAAATGAAGCATGAATACATTTTTTTTTCTTAGGTGTATGATTATGTTCATTATGTGGTCTGATGAATATGAGTGCTAGTTCCCTTTCTTGATTTACAACCTTGCATGTTTGTCTACAACTGAGCATCAAATTTTGTGGAGTTTGTTGAGTGCTTCTGATTATATAGGCCTTATCATATTTGTGCAAGGTATATGTGTTTTTAAACTCATCATGAATATACCGCCTATCATATTGATAGGGTCTCCCAAGCAATAAACCATAATAGTCCATTGGAGTGACATCACACACAATGGTGTCCACAAAAGAGGGACTAAAAGCAAAATTCACAGTGCATGTGTGTGTGATTTCTGATGAAATCCCATTATCCTTCCACCCTAATGGATACATATGAGGATGAGGATTCATTGGAAGCTTTAGTTTATCAGCAATGGACCTCACAATTAAATTCTTCTACAAGCCGCTATTGATGATATAATCAACTACAAAGGAATCATTGAGGTGAACCATGGTCATAAACAAGTTCTCACGATCCCCTTTTGAAGTGTTCATGAGGGTTAATTTGTTCAACCCAGCCAATTCCTTATATATCTTTCTTTCCCTTGTAGCCTCAATGGGACCTTCTTGAGGTTCCTCATGTGAAGGATTTACAACTAGGGACTTATTTTTCAAATTATTCAACTTAAAACATTGATTTTTTGATGACCCTTCTTCTTACAATAAGTACATTCCATAGGAGTTTTGGAATATTTTTTAGAACAAGAAGAGGAAGAGGAAGAAGTAGAAGTGGGAGAAGGAGAAGAGGGAGAATAATAATAAGACTTAGCCACCTTGGATTGCTATTGTTAAGCCTTCGGATTTCCTCTCAACGATGAAGAGTGAGTCCCACGCGATGACTCTCGCAATTCCTCCTCCGCAAGAATGACTTGATTGAAAGCCATATCAATGCTTAAAATTGTCTTGTATTTCAACTTGCGATAAAGCGACTCTTGCAATCCACTTTTGAATTTTGTGACAAGTTGAACAACAAAATCCTACACTTAATTCAAAATTCTCAATTTGTTAAATTGCAACACATAATCATGAACACTCATATTAGCAGTTTGTCGAAGACGTAGCCATTTGATTTCAAGGTCTTCGACATAATTTGAAGGGTAAAAACTACTCTTCAAAACATGTTGCAATTCATCCCATGTATCAATGGGATTTTATGTCCTCTGACGATCAGTGACAAGGATCTTAGCAAGGAACGACAATTTAAGTTTTGCAAACACAACTTTTTGGGCCTTTTCTAGTTTGGTGTACTCGAACCAACTATCCATGTTTAAGATCCAATTGATGAGAACTTCAGGATCCCATGAACCATTGTAAATGGGAACATCACAATGGGGTTGGATATCTTGAGTGGTGAATTTATCGGCTAAAGCACTCGCAAGTTGAGTGAGTTGGGCCATTTTGTCGGCCAATTCAGCAGCCATTTGACCTCGAGTCCGTGCCAATAAGAAATTATAATATGGAGTGAAAAATATAAAATAACTACAATATTTTCAAAGAAAATTTTGACAATTTACAATAAGAGGCAAAATAGTATATTGCCAAAATAAAACCCCTAATATATTGCCAACAAAATCCCTAGTATATTACAATTTTTTTTATTATTATGTGGTGGTTGTGGTAACAATTTGCCTATGTGATTTGTAAAAATAAAGTGGCAAAAGGAAACGGGAGCCTTCGAATATTAAGATCCCATAAAATATTAACCATAAATGTTCCAATAGAAATGCCTTACCATAAAATTAATTTGTGCACAAACGGCATGAAGCATTTGTCATTTGTCATGTGTGACCTATCTGTCGCAAGGTCAATGCAACACAAGAAGGTCCAATGCACAACCCAGTGTAAACTGGATTATCCTCCAACTGTTGGCTGCCTCCTAATAAAGTCTCTAATGACTTTATCCTGCCAACATTGAATGCGCTATACCTTCAACATTGAATGTGCCATGTCCTTCCAACACACGGCTGTATCATCAACACTATTGTGCCACATTTGAATAGCTCCTCGGGTGTATGAACCAATTTTTAGAGGAAGGATTAATGATGTCTGATTCATCGCACCTCAGTTTGTACTAGAATAGGTATTAGCTGATATAAATAGCAGAAGATAGTCGACGCAAGAGAAATAAGTTGAACTAAATTGCATGGAATGCGAATGGAACAGGATCAAGTATTCGCAATATGTATGGCAGGTTTATGAACATGCAAATGCCAAACATATCCTGACATTTGGTGTGCAACCAAGTGAAAAAAATATCTTAGACATGTCAATTGAATGGTGTGTGCTCTATTCATTTTTGGTAACAAAAATTGCCTAGGGCGCGGATAGAAAAACGTACTTAAATATGGGATCAACTGAGTGAGAGATGTCACTTTTCAACAAAGTGACACCAGTAGATTTTAATGTCACTGTAGACATAGCAGATCAGCTAGAACTAAAGGGCATGAGCATGGAATACACACATGTCACATGTTCAGGTCCTCTAACATTCACTAGCAATGCTGAAACAAAACAACAACACACTTTTAGCATGAAAGATAACAACAACATCGAGGTAAAGCTCTGGTTGATGTGTCATATTTGATCTAGAAGCAACTAATTAGTGGCATATGCAACTCACGATAGGTGGTTGAAGTGCCATGTACAATAGAAATAATCTATGTAGAAGAAGTTCTACAATAGTCAACAAAAACTAGTAGTAATTGATGTTTGGGGTACGAAATACATTAGATTCAATCTGACGCTATTCCAATTGCCATCAACATAAATTTTACAATAGGATTGAAGAGCTTCAAAATGCAGGATGATGTTGATCGGATAACCCAAATCAACCATCACGAGGTCAAAAATCATCCAAAACCTCCATAATTTCTTGCTCTAATACCAAATCTAATGTGGAAAGAAATGAAGCTATGTTTACATTAATTGTATAGGGCTTAAATAATCCAAAATATAAACAATAATCCAAGGATTATGGGACTAGAACCTTTCAAAAATCACACTTGGACAATAACAAACATGCTGGTAAGAGATGTCGACAACAAATATCGGTAGCAACTATTAGAAATAATAATACAATTAAACTAAAAATTAAACCTATAGTATATGCCTAAATCAAGCCTCATCATATTATACCTTACACATGACGATATGTCCGACACAATAGCATCTTGCTTTTGTTTAGACTAATGTTTGAATGTGGACAAGCTAGCTTTAGGTGTCCTGTATCGCCTAGTGGTCTAGTCCAACTAAAATCTAAACCTAGGATTGGATAAACATTTACGGACCCACAATCTTAGCAATGGGCTATAAGAAACTATGCCTGACATCGAGGTATCCTTATGCCTTATCTTAATATACTCATGTGCACACATAGGGATAATGAACAGTTAGGGCCTATCCTAGAGAAAGCCTTATATTTTGGAAGTCTAGTATGGTTAGTATAAAACTTTTGATTAGTCAACTAGGGTGTTTGAGTCTCATGGTAATCCTTAAAAATTCCCAAATAACAACCAATTTGCAATGCAATCATCAAAACTTCAATTTCTTTTGTGAGATTTTATTTATTAGAACTATGTTTAATATATGTTAGATACCGGATGGATGTCATAAATTATGTTTAGATGGCCACTGACTATGTTATCCATATTCTTTTAATTTATAAAATCTTATGAAAAAAACAATAAATAATTGCATCTCACATATGGGTGTACTAACTTTCACAAAGAGATAAAGCAACTACAATCCATGATTGTTATACATTATGTGGTTTCATCCATTATATTGATTAAAAATCATATTGTATACATTATGTTTTAAGTGATTAAATCATACATGTCCATTTTATAAACACATTATCAAGGAAACAAAGAAATACATGCAGTACATAATGAAATAAATTATGTCATAACAGTATAAACTAAATATATACAAATGAAGTAAAGTATACATGCATGTAACATCAAAATGTGACATCCATAATGCATCCATTATAAGTAGTACATCTACATACATAACTCATAATATTTAATCATCTATCGCATAGCTATATAGTGCATGTAACCCATACATCACATCATAAAGCATCTAATCAATAACGCATTGCATCCATGTGCATAACATAAACATAAAATACCAAAAATAAAGTACACATGCAATGAGATGAAATGGCATATATATATATATATATATATGTATGTGTGTGTGTGTGTGTGTATCAAATGTACATCATAGTGGGGTACAATAAAAATTCCTGTAGGCTACATATGTGTAGGTCCTCGAACTTACACTCAAAAATGGTAAAATGACATCTCTAAAGATTTGTACTAGATAGGGTCTGTGCCCCTAGTCTATGAGGCACTATCATCGCTTTTGCCATCCCTTTGGCTCCTTCATGAGCTAGTACCATGAGTCCTGTCAGACCTACATATCCTATGGTTAGAGCTAGCTAATTATTGCCCTATCCCCCTAGTCCTGGTCTGGTGTGACCCTATGGTAGTGGTCCTCTCTGGTACCTAATTAGGATGGTGAGGGATCTCCCCTCACCACCCTAAGTAGATCTCACTCTAGGTTCACTACACTCAGTTGTACCTATGACATTTTATGCTCGCTTGAGCTACCTAATCTGAGTATCTATTGTGGTCACCTCTTCCTAGAGAGCTATCCTCTCCTCCTTGTATATGTACCACTACCTCTAAACATGAGCTAGCTTCACCTCTAGAGTGGTGATAGAAGTATCCCTATGTAGGATCTGGGTGCATAGTCTCCCCACTTGGATCTAGAGGTAGGCAATCTATTCTCTCAACTGCCCTACCTCGCTATCTAAAGTTTCCTCATCCTCCTTATAGGCCTCATCCTCTACCTCTACCTATGGGCCCTCCTCTATAGCGATCCCTGTGCCCCATGCACCCTCTATCTACTAGTGGATCCTTCATCCATGAGGATCCACCTCTGCATCCTTTGCACCCTCGACCATGAATCCATTAGCTAGTCAACCCAGTGGACCCTCTCCATGCCACTAGAATTCTAACCACCAACCATCGTAGTCTATAATAGTGCCTGCATCTGCCAAGCTCAACTCTTGAAAATCATTATTGTAATCCCCAATGGAGTCATCTGGAGCTAATTCAAGCCCCTATCTAGGACCAAGAATCTATAGATGGTAGGCATATCTAGGACATCCTGTTGGATCCCATACTGCCTTAGGATGTGAGAATAGAACTGGTACTCACATATGTCAATCTTTCGACCAATGGTCCACCTATCTCTATGTAGCTTGTGTAGGTATATGTCTGCCTCTATCCAGGCTAGACAATCCATGTAGGGTCACCATCGTATCTACTCGAGATGAAGCTATGAAAAGTGACCAATGTAATGATCTAGATCTCCTGCATGAGACTTACTTCTAAAGCCCTACTACTCCCAGGGCCAGCAAGCTATGTAGAATTATTGCTTGGTAGGAATGGTAGTGATCTCCAAGGGCAAGTCGATAGGGCTCTCTATCAAAATGTGCTACCAACCCTAAAACTGTAGAAGGATGCTACAGCTGATGCCCACCCTACTATGGCGTATAATCTGATACAACACATGGTAGAGTTGTGCTAGTAGAGTTCTTCCCCATGCAATAATGAGAGGCCACTCGGTTGAACTCATCATCACCCCTCTAGTCCTAGCCAAGAGGTTCCATGGGAACCTCACACCTGAAGAGTCTAGGAGGACTATCTAAATGATTAGGTGCATAAACATAGCCTCCTATTGTGAGAATAAGTTGGCCTAGAACCACTCCTAGATGTGGATACTTCCATGGTCGATGTGACCCTATGCATCGTGGCTTCGTTGACCAACTATAGCATCAAAAACATCCTTCCTCGTCATGGTAGGAGAGGAGGTGATGGCCTCACCATTGATAGGGATGCGAAAGATGTGGTGGACATCCTCTAGAGTCACTGTTATTTCACCCATCAGTAGGTAAAATGTGTTGGTCTACGCATCCCAATGATGGGCCAAAGCAGTCAGGTAGGACTGGTCAACTCTGACCATGGGGAGGTCCAAGACATAATCAAACCCCATCATAGAGAACAAACCCCACTTCATTTCAGTAAGAGTGCAGTGCAGGTTGCGAAGGAGATTGGTCTCCCTCACTCTATTAGTGAAGGCCCGAGTGATAGCAATAAAGTAAAAGCAAAAAACAATTAAAAACAACTAAAAAATGATAAACAAATCATAAAATATCATAAAAAAGTAAAAACATGCAAAAAAGATCCAAAATTTCAAAAAAAAATAAAAAAGAACTTCAAAAATGTATTAAATGGCATTAATTGCAAATACATCATAAAAAATCAAAATTTGGATAAATTTCCTAAATTTTACGCATCATGGGTCCTAACCGCGGTCGAAACAACAATCAAAAATATGATTTTTGGGATTTAAATTCCGCTACGACTGATAGTCGCAGCCCCCAATATGCCAATTGGGAGTTGCAGCTGCCACCCATGGCTAAGGAGTGAGACCTTTTTTGGACTTGTACTCCCCAAAAATAAACCCAAAATTAAAACCCACCCTCTAAACTAACATATGCTAAACCTAGCTAGGGTGAGGTTCGTTACTAGAAGTTTAATGTGGTTCATTTACCCATTACTTAGTGTATCGCCCAAATTTTTTGTACCCTTACCTTCAGGCTAAACGATCCATGCCTGGAAGGGGGATGCAATAAGGATGGGACAATACCTCGGATGAAGAGGCCCTTTGAAGGTCGCACCTCTCGGGGGAGGGGTATAAGGGTGAATTTTTGATGGATGGTGGGGTTCACCAAGAAAATTTGAGTGGTAGTTTCCACGCCTAGGTTGAGAATGGGTTTGATGTGTTCATTTTATGTTCAATAATTTAGATTCCTAGGTTGGCCAAAATGAATCTAAGCTATTCTATATGAAATTTCTGGTTTATATGAAGACAACAAACATAAATGAATCCTAAATACATAAAATATCTAAAATGGAGAAGAGTGCACCTGATTTTTGATGTCTAATGAAGATTTTGAAGCTTGTAGGAGTCCAGATCATCTTGGATATGACAGGATCATCTGTAATTGTACAAAATCATCCAGATCATAGGAGATCATCTGAGATCAGCCAAGATCGTCAATGACCTAACAATTCATTAGACGAATTTGTCAGAAACCTGCAATCATGAAAACAGACACCAAAAACCAAAAATACAATTGCAAGAATGATACAAAATAATAGAAATAAGAATATAAATGTTTAAATGATAAATCCATATATCAAATCAAATGGGATGCAATGTTTTAATAATTTATTTTGAATTTTATCATGCAAATATTCTAAATGGGGTGAACTCCAAGATGAAGAACAAAAGTGAATTAATCTAATGCATAATTAAATAAGAAAAAGAGATAGAGAATGCAAACTCAGGGATCTGATTGCCCCCAATCTGAACTGCAGTCAAAATCATCTGCAATCGTATGAGATCATCGCCAATCTTGACAAGGTCATCCAAAATTATGGTTGAATCGCCTACGACGATCCGAGCTTCCTTCGACTAAAACACAGTGATACCCTACAATAAAACTTGAAAACACAAGTGCAAATGATGGGGAATAGGATGTTCTAACACAAAAAAAAATAAAGTTACAAGGAAAATGATCAGCCAGGGGGATAAACTGGAAAAATCCCAAGTTTATATAGGATTAGGGGGAGGTTAGGAGGTTTGGGATCATCCCAATCTGGGAGATCTCCAACGTAGGAATATCTAACCGCACAGACATGCTTCTGCCTGAGTTGGAGAGGTTGTTGAAACAGAAGCTAATTATGAAAATTTAGTTTTGGGATGAAATCATTTGGACATTCTGTTCTAGACGAATTCATCCAATTTGGGATGATATCATTAGATCGACGATGATATCATCGAACGGTCAAAAAAATTCTAAAAATGGAATGAAAAATGAGGTGAGCGATTAACGGATGGTTTCGGGGTTAAAATTCAATTTTTTTATCTTTTACTGATGGTTTAACTGCGCCAATTTTAGGGTGCTACATTTTTCCCCCTCTTTAGCATATTTTTGGAAGAAAATGCATTAAATACGAGTTTTTCATGCTTTACAAGAAAGCAAAAATTTATTCCATTTTTTAGACGACGATTCTAGGTTGAATCGTACAACTATTTTCTATGGTGCCCCCTATGAGTTTTTACCCAAATCGAACGTTTGAGGTAAAAGTGCGAAAAAGCAAAAATTAAAAAAATGTTGTTTTTAAATAAAAATAAGAAAAATAGGGTAAAACCCTAATTCATTTTTACTGTTCACTTTCGCTATTTTAGAGCTCTACAGGCGAAATGGTGGAAACGACACATAGATCGATAGAGGTCCGATGCGGGTTGTAGGTAAGGATCTAAACCTAGTGTATTGTGTTTTTAGCTTGATTTGTTTAATTTTTTACTTGAATTTTAATTTTTTTGGGCATCACGACCATTTTAGGCCATCGATGATATCGAGACGAAATCGTCCCAATTTCGTCGAAATCGTCCCTATATCATCGATTTCGTTTGAGGACAAAATCAAAAAAATAGGGGCGATCCCATCCAATAAGGGGTGATCCCCAAATTGAAGAATCGGAGATGATTTCATCCTACTAAGGATGATTTAACTAAATTTGGTACGATATCGTCCAATAATGGGTGATATCATTTTTTTATGAGATGAAATTGAGTTTAATTGATTTTAATGATTATGTATTAATGATTTTTGTTGTTTTATTGTTTATTTTATAGAGGGGATTGCTAAAGAGTCAAGAGTGGAAATACAAGGGTCTCAAGGATGACTTAGCCATGCTCGATCAGGCTGAGCGAGACAGACTAGAAAAGGTCAGACTGCAGCATGTGGTAGAGATGCCACAAATTCCTATAGACATGGGGCTACTGACAGCCCTAGCAGAGAGATGGTATCCAAAGTCATTCTACTTTTGACTATCAACAGGGGAGATGACTCCCACTCTAGAGGATGTATGGAGGATCTTGATTATCCCCATACATGGGCGGTTCATGACTCCTTCGGCCAATCAGGGCCACACCATGATGAGATTGTGTAGTGACCCAAGATTCACCCTAAAGAAGGGCGGAGTGAACATAGAGGATTTAAGGCAAATGCCTAGGGCATCTCGATTGACCTGGGTTTTGGCAAGGGTGGTGGGTGGCCTTCTTCTATGCCACCAGAACGGATGTAGGTTATCATGGCTCCTCTCATATGTGGTCTACAACATGAGAGACCACAGATATAGGTTTGATTAGGATATCTTTGTATTATACCACTTGTATAGGATCCTTTACAGGGTCATATACAAGGGAGGTTGATTTTTGGTTCTAACATCACTGCTATAGGTTTGGTTCTAGGAGCACATTGCAGTGTAGAGGCTGGTAGGGCTTCCACTAATAGGATTTTATCAAGAAAGACCCTGGGTTTTCTATTGGTGGATCTAGATAGGGTCACAGCAATGGATAGATCTGTTGATGTCTCGAAGGTTGCTAGATGACCTCACCCCAGATCAGATCACCTAGAGACCATGGAGAGAGCATCCAGGGTGGGTAGAGGATAGACAGGAGTTGGCTCACATCAGGCGAGTCATCTGGTTGAGGACAGAGCGAGAGAGGTAGAGCTCCATCGCTATGATCGAGTTTTGAGGTAGTTCGATCTATAGTAGGGGATCCCTTCTCTTAGGGATTATGAGTACTCCCAAACTATGTGGTATAATACCACATTGAGTGGGGCTCCCAACATGCAATGATTCTAGAGTTAAGAAATTGATGATGCCCCCATTCAGCTAGTGGATAGGGACAATGCGAGGGTAGCAGACGGGTATGATTCTTGGTATGCAGGCATTCACCCTCCTTGAATGATGAGGGCATAGGGTCCGATGCACGCTGTAGTGCAATGGATAGAGAGGCAGTGCCATGCTTCCATCGATGCAACGAGGGGTCATGGAGGGAGGGATCAGTGATAGCCTCCTTAGGGGGAGGGATCAGTGATAGCCTCCTTAGGAGAGACACTAGAGAGTACCATAGGGTCTAGAGAGATAGCAGTAGTCGAAGAGGAGGGAGAGACTCCCTTCTTAGCAGAGTGATAGGCCACCATCATCCGATAAGGGCAAGAGTGTTGAGGTGGGGGAGAGCAACAATATGGTGGCTCTTCGGGTGGAGAATTCTTGCCTACAAGCTCAGATGCAGACTCTTCAGGATGAGGTGACATGGCTTAGGGCTCAGAGCAGAGGGGTGATCATTCTAGAGCTGGCTTGAGCTATTGCATAGACCACGTTCTACCAAGGGTTGTACCATCATGTGGTTCTAGAGGAGCAAAGGATACCATTGCTAGCCAATATTATAGAGCTGATCAAGATGGGGTCATCGAGGACAATATCACGATCGACATCGAGGACCCATGATATAGCACAAACTTCGATGGGACCACCTCCTCCACCTCAGGGTGGGAGAGGAGATGAGGCTAAGAGCTCGAGGGCTTCTCGAGACTAGTTGCTCATTGTACATAGACCATATATTTTTGAGAGGATTGAGTATGCCAGGGTATAGATTGTGGCATACCAATCTATTTTGATATGATGTATAGACTTCTTGATATATATATATATATATGTTCTTTTTGTGATATGACTTGTGCATATGTTTTATGATGATTTAATATTTGTTGTTTGACTATTCATGTAATTATGTCATTGAAAATATTATAATTTTATGTCATGCTATAAAATTAAATGAAATAATCTGATGTAAACAAATTGGTTGTTGTGGTATGATTTGATGAAAAATAAAGTGACTTCTAAAAATAATTTCAAAGGACATTGTCACTGTTACATGACCATTTCATGGAGTCGTCGTTCACTAGGTCATCAAGCTAATCCCGGTATGAGAGAAATATTGCTAAAGTAAAAGGGTGCTTAAGAGACTTTCTTAAGACTTTATGTTGTGATGATGAAAAATGATGATGGTGATGATTTGTTTTCAGATTTCCATGAAAATATTATGCATAAAATATTAAAAATATGATTTTTTCTAGGCATAAAATTCCTAAGTGTAATAGAAATTTGAACAATTGCCTAGGAATTATACCATCGTCGTAAAACTGAATGTTGACATAATGAAATGAAATAGAAAAGTTTTCATTCTTTTAAAGCACAATTGTGTAACATAATGATTTAAGCCATATGCTTTTATGGATTAAATAAATGGGAGATAAAATTAGAACGATGGTTTGCGCTAGGCATAGAATTTTAGGTATAGACTTATACCGTCATCGCGAAATCCAAAGAAGAAATTGATGTAATAATTTTATTGCATAGTTGATTTTTGATTTTGAGATAAAAAATATAAAAATGAGGACTTGCACTAGGCATAAATTCCAATTTAGGTTTAGGAACTATACCATCGTTGCGAAATTCGAAAATATATAAATGTGACTTTATTGCTAGAATTTTGAACATGCTTTGAGAGAAATTTTTTATTTTTGAAAAAATGTATTTAATTGTTTTTACACTAAGTCAATATTCTCAAGTAAGAAAATCAAATTATTCCATAAGATTTGCATAAATATTTTAAATTATCTCAAAGACAAAATTTAGATTTATAAGGAACCCCATCTGCATATGTGAGTTCATTGCCGATCTTGATATAATGATACAAAATCTCTCAAACACAAATGTGTGTGCAATTGTATTGTTCATTTACCAATTTTGAGCAAGATAATTTAATACAAGTAATTTTAATTAACCAAATGAGTGTTCGTTGACCATGATTTATATGCATGTAACCGTACCAGACTACTATGTAAGTTGGGTCATCAAGAGCTAGCTGATCCATGAGCGGACATAGGTCTGTACAAAAGAAGGTTGCTAATGTGACAAACATATCACCACACTAGGATTTACCCAAGGCCAAGCAGGTTGGGCACAAACCACCTATTATGGGGTTTACCTCACAGTTTTTGAATAATTGAGAATTCCACGGATTCAAGCTCATTCACCCTTCTTTTCTTTCAAAGGGTAGGGGAAGGGATTTATTGCTTTTTGCTTTTTCTTTTCTTTTTCTCTTTTTTTTTTGTATTTTTGCTTCACACTGAGATAATGTTGAAATATTGTTGAGGTGGTACAAAATGATACTAAAACAATGCTTATTTTTCTCATGATTTTTCTTGACTTTCCTTTTTTTTTTTCTTCTTTCTATACTAGGGATACTTGCTCGGATTGGTTGTAGAGCAAGGGATTTTTATTATGGGTAGGGGTGAGCTTGTCCTTTTGTCAATTCTCAAAGATTCTAGACCATGTGCATGATAGGATAGCAGGGGAGACTTTTCACTCAAGAGACCACTTCTACTGTGTAGCATCACTTTGAATTTGCAATGAAATCATTTTAATTTGAAAAGGTGTACTTGGTTCAAGTAAATAACAAGATCAGTTCTCTATGCTCAAAACTTTATTTAATTCAACTATGGACTTCGATATAAGAGAGATTAATAATCATACCAAATAATATCAAGATATTTATTCTTGTGAGTGTGAAGGTGTGGGATTCCAAATAAATGCTAATTTATCCAAAATAACTGAAAATATAACTGCAATACTTCAAGAATTGATAGGTGCAAAAATAGAAGATGTTTTTGAGGATTTTGATGATTTTGATTTTTTTTATATTTTGATTTTAATTTATGAATTAATATAATACATAATATTACTATTTTTGAAATTTTTATATGAATTACTAAAATAAGACAATATGTATAATATATACAGTGATGAAATTACCAGATTTATGCATAATAATGCTTAAGATGTATAATTTTCACAGGTTCTTTAATATATTTACCATCTAAGGTAGCTAATCTGTATACTCCCGATCCAAATTTAGCAATGATAATATATGGCCCAAGCCAATTAGGCTCAAATTTACCTTTAAGGTCTTTAGTTGCATTAGTATTTTTTTTATTTTCTTTTAAGACAAGGTCACCGATCTCAAAGGATCAATTATGAACTTTCTTGAGATATGCTTGTTTGAGCTTGTTCTGGTAGGCACAAAGATGCTCCAAAGCATTAATGCACTTCTCATCTAGGATTTCTAGCTGACTAAATCTACCAGCATGATATTCATCTCCTACTTTAGTATCTTGAAGTAGTAGAGCCAAAGAAGGAACTTCTAGTTCAAAGGGAAAAACAACTTCAGTGCCATAAACCAAAACAAAAGGTGAAGTGCCCGTGGGAGTACAAATGCTAGTTTGATAAGCCCACAAAGCAGGATATAATTGAATGTGCCAATCATGGCCAGATTTATTGACCAATATTTTGAGGATTTTAATTAATGTTTTATTAGATGCTTCGCTTGGCCATTACCCCGAGGATAATAGGGAGTGGACCAACGATGTTGAATTTTATATTTTTGACATAGTTTCTTTACATATTTATTTTTAAAACAAGTTCCATTATCCGAGATGAGATTTGCAAGAATTTTGAACCTACAAATAATTTGATTAAAAATAAATTTGGAAACTTGAGTTCTAGTGCAAGAAGCTAAGGGCATAGCTTCAACCCACTTTGTAAAATACTCGATGGAAGTTATGATGAATTTATGTCCATCAGATGACACAAGATTGATTTTTTCGATGATGTCTAAGCCCCATTTTGAAAAGGGCCAAGGAGATGAAATAGCCTACAGTTCTTGTGCAGGCACATGGACAAGGTCAGCATGTTTCTGGCCCTTGTCACAATGGTGCACGTAATCATGTGCATCATTCTCCATGGTAGGCCAAAAATATCCTATCCTAAGGAACTTCTTAGCAATGGCACTACCACTAAAGTGTCCCCCATAAGATCCATCTTGGGCTTCACTCAAAGCTAATCTAGACTCTTCTAGATTCAAACATCTCAGTAGGATACCTTCAAAATATCTCCTATATAAGGTATTGCCAATTATGACGAAGCGACTTTCTCGTCTACGTAATAACTGACGTTGGTTTCTATTAAAACCTTTAGGGAAGGTCCCATTTTGAATAAAATTGAGGATATCAATGTACCAAAGTTTAGGAGTAGTTTCATTGATTAGAAACATGTCCAAAGGTTCCAAGCATGATTTAATTGAAGCGAGTTCTTGGAGTTGATGAATAATGATGGTAGCATATTCATCATCTAACTCCAAGGGTAAAAGATATGTAGCTGCGGCAATGGCGTTAGCCGCACGATTGCTAGTTCTAGGAATAGATTCCAAGGTAATTTGATCAAATAAATATATTAATTATAATACATATGCTTTATATGGGTGCAATTTATCATCTCTAGTCTGATAAACATCGTTAATTTGATTTAAAACAAGTTGAGAATCATTGAAAACTAATAGATTTTTAATTTTTAGTGCCAGGGTTGCTCGTAATCCAAGGATGAGAGCCTCATATTCAGTAGTGTTATTAGTATAGGAAAACATTAATTTAAAGGATAGAGGTATGATATGTTTCTATGGAGATATCAAAATAATACCTGCACCAGCCCCACTCATGCATCGAGCTCTGTCAAAGTATAAGTACCATTGCTTTGAATAATCTACCTCTAGTTTAAGGCATTCATCAGGAAACTCAATGATGAGGGGATGGGTGGATTCTAAGGGTGCAACAGCTAATTGATCTGTTATGATTTTACCCTTAACAGACTTTTGTCCTATAAACGTGAGTTCAAACTTGCTTAGCACAAGAACCCATTTTTTTGTGTGACCAGATAAATAAGGTCAACTCATGAGATACCGCAAGGGATCGGATTTAGCAATAACGTATGTTTTCTAACTAAGCATATAATGGCATAGTTTTTGTGTAGAAAATACGACTGCTAGACATAACTTCTCTAATGTTGTGTAGTGGGTTTCATAACTAATTAATGTTCTGCTAATGTAATAATTAGCACGCTCTCTTTTCTCATCATCAAGTTGAGCTAACATAGCTCCTGAAGCAAAATCTGAAGTAGAAATATACAAGATAAATGGGCGATCAGGTTTAGGTGGCGAAAGTATAGGTGGGTTAAGAAGATATTGTTTGAGGAGATCAAATGCTTCCTGACATTTGTCGTCCCAATGGAAAGAGACATCCTTCTTAAGAATCTTAAGAAAGGGTCCAGTTTTATCTGCCAGTTTATCGATGAAGTGATGGATAGCTTGAATCTTACCTTGTAGACTCCGTAATTCAGATATATTTGTAGGTGTGGGCATATCAGTGATAGCCGTAATCTTGAGAGGGTCAATTTCGATGCCACATAAAGAAACTATAACCCCTAATAATTTACCTGACTTAACTCCAAATATATATTTGGTTGGATTCAATCAGATAAAATATTCCCTTAATCGATCAAATACTTTTCTCAAGTCATCTAAATGGTCATCTTCTTCAGTAGAACGAGCTATAATGTCATCTACATAATCATGTAGTATATCATGCATCATATCATGAAAGTTATAAGTCATGGCTCTTTGATAGGTTGCACCTGCATTCTTCAACCCGAATGGCATCACTTTCTAACAGAAATTCCCCCAAGGGGTAATAAAGGTTGTTTTAGCCTGATCTTCAGGTGTTATCCTGATCTAATTATAACTAGAAAATCCATCCATTAAGGATATCATCCCACTCCTAGCAATAAAATAAATGATCTGATCCATATTGGGAAGGGTAAAATCATCTTTAGGGCATGCAGCATTAATATCTCTAAAGTTTGTACAAACCCTAACCTTAGTAGTTTCTTTCTTAGTTACTGGAACTACATTCGAGATCCATTCAGCATAATCAATGGCTTGTATAAAAATAACATTCGAGAGTTTTTCTAACTCCCCTTTGACTAGTAAGGCCACTTTAGGATGCATTTTTCTAAGCTTCTATTTAACAGGTTTAGCATCCGGGTGCACTACTAGGTGATGCATGACTACAAAAGTGTCTAATCCTGGAATATCTTCATATGTCCAAGCAAAGACATCTTCATATTCTTTAAGAAATGCAATGTATTTATCCTATTTTTATTGACTCAATTCTGATCCAATGTTGATTATGTGGGGGTTATCCTTGGTTCCAATGTTAATTTTTATGACATTTTCTACTTCCATGTGTAGATCTCTCTCAAAATTAGGTGGGGCGGGTGAAACGTCCAATTCTTGTAATTATTCCAAGGTTAGCTTGGATAATTCATCTTGAGGAGTCATGGCCTCAAGCTGGGCTATACTAGGTATAGAGCCATCAAAATAAAATCCATTATGTAATAATTCCTCAATGGAGACATCATGAAATATATCTCCCTCCAACTCATCTTTGGATTCAACGATCATCTCAGGATAAGCTATAGATAGCATATTACATGTGAATGTCTTATTTATTAATTGCAAGGCATCGCATGCATCTAAATAATCTTTGTAACATATAAGTTGGTCATCATCCTCAAATGGAAATGGCTAACCCTTACTAGGAAATAGGCCCACACCACATCGGGCGGGCCATGCTTCTACCTCAAAAGGTTTTTTCATACCATTCTGGAAAGGTCCCAAACATTTCCCTTTATATCCCAATTTAAGCATTATAGGTTTGGCTTTAATATACTCATTAGTAAAATAACATTGAGCATATCCATCATAATGAGTTCTAATGTTTCTGGGTATTCTACCCTAGTCATATCCCTTATAAATAAAGGCATAGCTCCCGACTTGGTAAATACTTCCCATAGGTTGTGGGAGGCCCAAGGTACGAGGAGATGGCAACAAATTATTTAAAATAAGGGAATATTGCATAGAAGCATTCGTTTCTTTTGATATAAGGATTTTAGATAGATCGGGTAAGAGCTCGTCAGTGAGAGCATAAGAGGTAGAAGGAATATTCCCTACATATTCTGATGCAAAAAATATAAATTTGGTGGATGTAGACGATGTAGAGGAATCAATAGATGGGTCTATTAAAGGTATGGAAGTTATAGGAGTAGAACAAGAGACATTTTTTGTGGTATTAGGATCTTTCTTAGGTCCTAATACGGTTTTTTCAGAAGATGGTTGAGCTATATGTGGAGGTGCAACTGATGGAGAAGAAGTAGATGACGTTGTGGGTGTGATTTTTGCACGTTTAGATGGATAATGAGAATTAGGATGTGTGGATGACAGAGCAGGGAAAAATTGAACTCCAATAGGTTCTGCCAAAGCACACATATCAAAGGGTCTTGGATCACCATGAATGGTAACCAACTGATTCTTAAATTCAAACTTAACACATTGATGTAAGGTTGAGGGAACAACTCACATTGCATTGATCCAAGGATGACCCAAGAGTATATTGTATGATGCAGGGCAATGTACAATGAACACAGTCATATCCAAGGTTCTTGGACCAACCTGTAATGGAATGGTAATAAATCCACATGTTTCTTATGTTTCGTCATTGAAATATTTTATGATAATATCAGTTCTTTTCATTTCATCACTTCTAAACCCAAATCTTTGGTAGAAGTCAAAATTGCAGATATTTAAAGATGAACCATTATCAATCAAAACTCGTTTGACTGCTACATCTCCAATTAAAGTAGTAATATACAAGGGGTTATCATTATGTAAACTATGTTGAGGTATGTCTCTATCCCGGAAGTCAATACAATCAACTTCACAAGTTATTATAGTATTGGCCATGGCTTCAGGTTGAATATTTGGTGGTACCATCATCTGGTTTAATGTGAGCATTAATTCATCTCTATGTGTAGGAGAAGATCATAAAAGGTCCAAGAGGGAAATTCTAGCTGTAATATTTGATAATTGTTCGTTAATATTATAAGGAGGTGTAGGTTGAACATTAGGTGAATGATTCCCTTTATTAGGAACCTTCAAAACAAATGGAGTTGATCCACCATTCTG
Organism: Wollemia nobilis; assembly: GCA_028583015.1. NCBI lineage: Eukaryota > Viridiplantae > Streptophyta > Pinopsida > Araucariales > Araucariaceae > Wollemia > Wollemia nobilis. The sequence continues at coordinate 12,176,064 of JAQPPZ010015032.1, forward strand.
ATTTCTAGATCATGATCAGGTAAATGCCCACTAATAGTTCCTATATATCGGGCAGGAGGAGGGACATTATGATGTTCAATTTGATTAGCCACCTCCTTACCATGTTTTGGTAAGGGATGTTGAAATATTTCTAATGATTGATTGGCATTATGATTCTGGTTTTGTGGGGTGTTATTTTGAACATTATTAGGAGGATTTTGCTTAGGTTTAAAGGCTTGCACCTCCATCTCATTGTTATCAATCAAGTCCTATATTTTATGTTTTAATCTTTTACAAGAGTTGGTAGTGTGTCCAGGTCCTCTATGGAAGTCATAGTGTAAATCTGCTCTGTATCCGCGTATATTTGGATCAGGTTCTTGGATATTTGGTAATTGAATCAAACCTCATTCTAATAATTGCGGTAGAATAGTTGATAAAGGTTGATTTAACCTAGTAAATTCTCGAGGAATTCTATCAAGAGGTTTCAGTACAAAATTCTCTATTGTCTTTGCAGCATTAACATTAGCAATATTTTTGCTATCGGTGACTCCATCACCCACAACTTGTTTATTCTTATATTGATTTTTGGATGTTTTCTCATTGTATTTCTTTTTAAGTTGGCCTCTCCTAATGAGAGCATCTTCCACTCTTTGGGATAATTCTATAGCCTGATCGAAGGTGGTCAAGGTAGAAGTTGATAATTCGTAAGATAGTTGCTCTTGCAAATTATTAATAAAGATGTCCAACATCTCCCTATAAGGTAACACAAAGTGCAATTTTTCTATCAACTGTCTCCACCTAGCTAGGAAATCAATAAAGCATTCATCTTTGTCCTGTTTTAAGTTATACAAATATTTAATGGTCACATGTCTTTCGATGTAGGCACTAAATTGAAGAAGAAAATACTCGGAAGTTTCTTCGAAATTCCTCAAAGAATTAGTAGTTAATTGATAATACCACTCTAATGCCATTCCTCCCAAGATTTTCGGGAACATTTTTAGTAATAACAAGTCATCATGTGCTATATCATGACATGTTATCCTGAACATACGAAGATGCTCTATGGGATCTTCGGTTCCTTTATATATGGGAAGAACAGGCATAGGAAAATGTTTAGCATACGGCTATGCTACGACTATAGGATCTAAAGGCTAACTACACATATCTCGATAGTTGTTTACTTTCTTGAGATTGATATCATGGATATTATATGTGGAAGAACCATCCCTTTTGGTTAACTCTTTGATCTTATTGGAGCTATAGTTTCTAATCATAGAAGTGTGAAAATACTTTGTATTAGAGTCACCTCCTTTTAGCCAATGAAACTGGGACTTCTATCTCCATAAGGTTTCTTCTCTTGCTAGGATGTTATGATAATCTAACAACATCTTTTATTCATACCTAGTGTTGATGTCAATGCTTCCTTGTTGGATTTGGTTATCAACCCTTTGGAGTCTTTCTTTTATTACCTATTTGTTTTCAAATATGTTGCCAAAAATCTCTCTATTCCATGATTTAAGATTAGATTTTATGGCTTAAAGCTTATTGGTAACTTGATAAATTGGATTTCCAGGATGGGGTAGGATCCACCACTCAAAGATGTGATTCCTTGGGTTAGGATGTTGATTCCACATGGCTTCAAAGTGGAAGAGGATATTGAATAGGGATGGACGGGAAACTTCAAAGACTAGGGGATTATGGTTTGACCTGATTTTGGGTAGAGTATCGAGGGTGGAATATTTAAACAAGGGAACAAATTCATGGGAAATGAGGAATCTATCAAGCCTCAATTGTATGTTCATAGTTCCAATCCTTCTGTTTCTCTAGGTGTACCTAGATCCTTTGAGGTTGATATCCATGAGCTCATTGGAGTCAATAAATTCATTGAAGTCCTCATAATTTCTTAGGGAAATGGAAGTACCCCCCTCTTATCCGATGGGTAGAGGGGTGAGTTAAAGTCCCCAACCAAGATCCAGGGTTGATTAGAAAAAATGCTTCTCATCTAACTGAGGGTGTTCCAAAGGTTGGTCCTTCTAGGGGTGATTTGGGAGCATAGATATTTGAAAGAACCCAACTTAACCTGGTGTATTTACAATAGAAAAGTATATTCATAACTCTATCAAAAATGGATAGAAGCCTTCCTTCCATTACTATGATATACCAGAGGCATAGGAGAGCCCCATAAGATCCTTGGAATGGACTAGCTATAAAATCCACATTCTTCCAAATATATTTTTCTACTTTTTTGGAATTATTTTCTTCCAATTTGGTTTCTTGGATGATCAAGATAGTGGGTTTAATTTCCTTTCTCATAATAACGACTAGAATTTGTTTCATAGGGCTATTAAGACCTCTCACATTCCATGAGAGGACTTTAATTTTTGAATCTTGGAGTTGGTTCTTTTCCTACCTCTACCTTGGTGTGAGGTGGGTTTGGTTCTCTTAATTTATTCCTTGAACTATTCTTGTAGAGGCTAGAAGAGAGTAGTTTGCGTATCATTGGTGATCTCATCATAAACCTCTTTCTTTGTTTGTTTGTTGAAGGACGGATGTCCTATTTTCTTATCACTGCCCATATCAATGGTGGCCTTTTTGGTGCTTTGAGTGTGAAGAGGGTGAATGGATTCCTAGGTGTGAGAGATAGGAGAATGGGTGAAGGAAATCTTTGTAGAGCTAAGAGGATCGGGGGAATAAACTCCTTTGAGCTTGGAAGGGCTATGGAGGATTAGGTATTTATGTGGGCTAACGACCCTAGATGGGGAAAAAGGCTTTAGGGTGATCTTTTATGGGGATGGAAAGTGAGAGAGACAGGGAGAGGCTAACAGCTTGGTCAGGATTAAGGAAAGAAAGGAAGTGGAAAGCGGTTTAGAGGGTTTGGAGGAGCTACGAGAAGTGGGTGGGTTTGGGTTTTAAGTGGAGGGTTATTAAAGGTGGTAGAAATGGGGAGATGGAGAAGGGTATGGGTGAGAGGAGGAGGAGGGGAGGAAGGTCTAGAATTGGAAGAGGAAGGCAAAAAAAAGGACAAGGTGGTAACCAACTAGGAGGGGGAAAGCCAAGCTTGGATTTAGGGTCATGGTCAAATGGATCTAGATCAGCTTCAAGCAATTCAGAAAGAAGACCAAAGCATATGGGAAAGGCAAATAGGGAATATACCTGATCCTTGGAGGAGGTTTGGGACTGGGACAATACCTTCTTGCCTTTCTCCTAAGCAAGGGATCCTATAGGATGACTATTGGTAGTAGCCGATCTCTAAGAGGTTTTTGTAGCTTGTTGATTGTTCTTAAAATTATTATTGGTAGCGACAAGCCTTTGAGAGGTTCTAGCATCTTGTTGGTTGTGTCTGGCAAGAGTTGGATTTTTCTTTTCACCAAGGTTGGTGTGAATGGTTTAGATGTTGTAGCAAATTGTTTCTTTGAATATCATATCCTATTTTGTTTATGATACTTTTTATTTGGCATGAATATTAAATCAATATTATCATGCTATGAAAAGACTTGTAGATGGTTTCCTACAAAAATCTAGGATTGTTTTTATTAACAATGCCCTTAGTTTCAATATTGGAGAGGTAAGTTATTCAACCATGGATGGAAGGATAAAAACCATAAAGACTACCTTACAATCTATGCATATTTGTATGAAGTAAATTTTAATATTTCTATCATGTATAGAATTTGAATTTGATAAAATTTTAAGATATTTTCTTTTGAAATGATATAAAAAAATAGGATTTCCTTTTTGTAATTTAAATAGAATTTACATAGGAAATAATGCTAAAGGGTTAAGTTTAAAAAATTATAATCCTATGATTTTAGAATTAGGAGCAAAATGTAGTTGAGGATTATTTAAAAATCAAGAAAAGAGTTGGGTAAAATATTACTTCAACAATATATAGGTTTTGTTGATGTAGTATAATTGTTTAAAAAATCAACCCCATATAAAGGCTTTACAACATGATATTTCATATTAGTTAATTTGTAATGATCAAGAAACATATTAGATGGTTAGAAAATTATGGTTATCCTATAATATTTTTGTTTGATTCTTGGTTAAGTCTTATCCTCTTATCTCTAATTTAAAATGGCAACTACTAGATTGAGTATGTTTAACTTGTAAAGGATAAAAAGTAAAAAATAATTTGAACATGAGCAACAACTCTAGATCATGGATTTCATTAGAAATTTATTTTAAGGAGAGGACCTCAAATATATACTGGATAAGCTTTAAAGGATGTTCAAGAGTTGCATTAATCTATCTTTACATGGAAGGATGGTGTGGTTTGAAATATATCAAAATATGGTAGATACTTGGTTGTGGTGGGATATAAGGCTTTACAACAATCAAAATTTTCTACTCCTAAAGATTTTACTTGGAATAATGTTTTTACACTTAAGGCCTTCCATAAGGAATTAACATTCCTTTGGTTAGTAGTCTAAATAAATATTATTCTAGCTAGGAGTTTGCAAAGAAGAGGATTTAATGGACCTTTCAGGTGTGTTTTGTGTAAGAAAGATAAAGAAATGCCAAATAATTTACTTCTTCATGTTTTTTTATTTACACCATTTAGGGATATGTTCTTTTAAAAATAATAATATTTGGGGTAGCTCCATAAATATTGAAAGAGTTGATAAAATATTAGATTAATTGTTTCATGAAATCGAAGACACTGTGTGAATTCTATGGAGGATTGGTACTTCTTTTACTTGTTTAAATTTATGGCTTCAAGGGAATAGTTAAATTTTTAAAAGTAATTCTTAGATTCATGCCCAAGTTTAGAATCACATTGTTGCCTCTCTTGTATAATGTTTACAAGCATAGTTTTTATCATGAGAAATTTCAAGTGTGGAAAAATATATGCTAGGATATTGGTTATAGGATTTAAACATACATGGAACTATGAAAATGGAGTTAACATAAAGGATTTGTGTTTATATATGAAAAAATAATATGTATAGAAATTGGGTTCATCAAGATTATTTTTAATGTTGCTTCCAAAGGAAATTCAAGAATAGAAGACAAAAGTGGTATTTTTTAAATAATGAACTCAAAATTCTCCTTACTTAAAATCATATAAAACTTCAATTGATAACTATATAGAGGCTAGGATAGTTCTTACAAGGTCAAATGTACCATTAAAAATTATGTCAGTATATTTCAATTGAGGGGGATTCACATTACATTATTAATGCTCTTAAAAAAGTGGATGTGGGAATTGGATCAAAAATTACATGATATTTTATGTTCATCAACTATTATGAGAGGTAGTATGATGGAAATGTTAGCATATATAGTTAAGGAAACCAATTAGTAGTTAATTTAGATAATCATGATATTGATCCTCATTTTGGTGAAATTAAAATCTTAGAAGGTAACTAATTGAGTGCAATTTTATCTCTTAATAAAAATATTATCAAGGAATTAAATGTATAAAAATAGATCTTTGGAAAAAATGAATAATATTTTTGATAAAAGAGAAAGCTAGATAAGCTTTAATTGACATAAAAATAAATGTAATGTATTTTTATTTTGATCAGAGTGACACCAATAGAAGCAACACATAACTTATCATGAAATAAATATAAAGTGCGTTATAAGAGCCATGTGCATTTTTTTTAATACATAATATATGTATTGTAAGTGTATTCTAATATAAAGTTATAGCCTTTACATTTTATTTTCTTTTCTAGTACAATTACAAACTTTCATAAAATATATTTTAGGATAAACTATATAATTGTAGATGGAATGTAAGGATGAATATAGTAAAAATCTAGTGAAAAATAATAAATGAGGTAAAATGATATTATACATTTAATCATGTGGGCTATATCATACATAGAGACTTAATAAGAAAATAATAATTAAATATTCATAATATGTGGTGGATACACTCGAATTAATATGTTGTATATATATTATAATGAATAATTATTGATGATCTATGCTAAGGTGAGTATCCAATTTATATATAATGTAGGTGCCCTTATGTATATACACAATGAGTCACAACAAGTCCTCCACTAAGAATTATTTTCCCTCAAATAATAGGAAGGGAAGCATGAGTGATAAGGAAGGAGTGTGATTCCCATGGAGCTTCTTCTTCAAAAATGCATTTCCACTTAGTAATGTTTCTTTAAAAAAAATTGTTGAGTAATGATGAGTACCATTAGGAGTATCAAGAAGCTCATATTTCTAAACTTACTACTCTTGATGAGAGGTGTCTACATGCTATTGATCATAATAGAGCCTATAAAAATAATTTTGACAGGTAGTATAATAAGAAACTCTATAAGTATGATTTAAAAATTGAGGACCTTGTCCTCAAGCTTGATAATGTGTATAAGAAGTGCATGGACAAGTTTGTATAGAAATAGATTAGATCATATAATGTCAAATAGTTTCTTGGGTTTGAGTTAATGCAATTGCAAATAATGGATGGAGTTAAGTTGGATGAACCTATAAATTCCATGCATGTTAAATGCTTTTATGCATAGCCTATTCTGACCTATTTGTATGGTTTTATATTTTCTTGGTTTGCTTGTTAGTCTTAGTGTCTTGTTTTTGAATTTTACTATGTTAACTATCTATTTATGTGTTTTAGTCCTATACATTATTTGGTTTAACACATCTTCAATAAATTTATCTTATCTCTTCTTATCATGACCATGACTACCCCTTAAAGCAGTTATCTCAGTTGTCTAGCTTTAGCTTTTGATTTTGTGTTTTGCTTAGATGTGAACACCCATTAAAGTGATGATCCCAGTCACTTTGACTATTCAAATTTGATTTTTCCTTGTTTTGATTTTTTTGCTACTTCATCTTCTTGTTGCTTGGTTTTTTCCATCCATTTTAACTTGCATATTGTTTACCTTCCTTCTTCATGGTGTCCCTCTTACCAATAAAGGAAATTATAATGTCAGCAAAGTCTTTCTTATATCATTACCCTACTTTAAATTCCATAATGAAAACTACATTAGTTCAACCCATGACATATCCTATATGGTATGCACTTATAACACCAAGTAAACATTACTTTAATATTTCCATTCAATAAAACAACACAAAGAATGTCTAATCAATCAATTATTTGGTGTATCACTATGGTGGCAAGTGTGCCTTGTTAAAAAATGCACTAGTGGTGAACCCCATTATAGTAGGGGTATTCTAACTTTCCATTCCATGGAATCTCCCTCATTTAGGATGAGTTGTAGCATGTACCTAAACTATATTTGATCACTTTTATCATTTTGGCATCTCACTATAGTTCCATTCATTCCTTATTAAACAATACTCTTGACCATATAATATAATAGAAAAACTCATTGCAATATGGGTATGGTAACTTTCCCTTCTATATGATATCTCTCCTAGGGTGAGCCACTCAATTATTTATCTTATCATTTTTTTCTCCCTTTATCATGGTGGACATGCCTTACCAAGAAACACATTCATCATCGCTGATAGGGTGTGAGTTGGCTTTAAGGACATATACTTACCTATAATTTGTGGCATACGTTGGCATCCCCCAGACAATCCATAGTAATGAGTGGGCATGATTGATTACTACAGTCTCCATTTATACCTATCTTATAGTTTATTTTAGTATTGGGATCAAGTACATATGTCTATACATGGTGTGGATTAGTTTCTCCCAATCTACCCCACTACAATGACCAGAGTGTTTGTTGGTACTTGGAATTTGATGGATACTACATGTAATATACCTACTTTAGTTGCATGTATGAATGGCCCACCACCCCATGCATGGCTAATCCTAGAGGGAGGCAATATATAAATTTTGACATATCATATACTACATAAATTTTGAGTGTGTTATAATTTATTTAACACAATGCCATATGCTACACAAATATTAAGTAAATACCACGGAAAGCAGTAAATAAATCATAATTTTTTGCATAGAATTTTTATAGGGATAGCAAAAGGAAAATGCTTCTAGGGTTTTGGCATGATTTGGACTCATTGATGCACTTTTTTTTGGCTTATTTTATACATAACTAGTTTTTTTAATGCTTTGGAAAGTTTTATAGGTAAAGTCATTTCCAATCACATGGGGCAAGCAAAAACCAAATTCTTTTGTCCAAATTTTTTTAGGGGCATGTACAGGTAAGTATCATATATGTTTTCCTCTACTCACATTTTTTATTTTGTGTTTACATATTTTCTACCATTTATTTCAAAAAATTTACTTTTTGCATAAATAGTAGAATAAAAAATTACAAAGATGTTTTCTTCTATAGAATGGAATTTTTATTTTTATTGCTTCAACTATTGCATATTACTCTTTTTTCTAAGTACTCATCATTGGCTATCCTTTATGGTGTCACCTATGGTCCTTAGAGAGGGGTAATATGCATTAGTAAAAAAGAGCACTAGCAATTGACTTTATAGGTGATGGAGAGTCTCATACTTCTATTTATGGGATAGGGGTGGACTAACTTTATTAATATTTGGATAGGAAAACAATGATCCATGATTCTAGCATATTTTTACACCTAGGTTTTGAACTATGCATCATTTGGATTGACAGTTATGATTGTATTACTCTAAATAAGTAGAAAATTAGTCATTAGCTCCAAAGAGAAAGTTATATACTATAAATACCCCCTACACCTCATCATTTTTCTCACCATACATTCAATTACAATTTTATTATCATACATTTACAAAATCACTACAAAGTATTTATGTTCTTGCTAACTCTACTTTCAATATCTTTTATATAGTTATGTTCATTCAATTACAATTTTATTATCATACATTTACAAAATCACTACAAAGTATTTATGTTCTTGCTAACTCTACTTTCAATCTCTTTTACTCTCTCTCTCTCTCTCTCTCTCTCTCTCTCTCTCTCTCTCTCTCTCTCTCTCTCTCTCATGTTTTATCATGATTTGCAACCTAATGTCACTAATTGCCATTTGAGGATCGATTTTCAAGGTAAGTTAAACCCTCTACAAATATCCTAGGTATTATCATGTTGCAAGTAGGATAGTATAGGAATGCAATTATTTATTTTTTGAATACTATGGCCCTTGATGACCTAGGTGTCAAGTAATTATTTTCACTATATTAGGATTAGCCCTAGATTACTAGCATTTTGTGGATGATTTTAGTGATGTTATTATTGAATGCTTTATCTTATTCATGCTTGAATTTGAATAGTTTTTTATATTTACTATTAATTTACTACTTTGGTGTCTAGTTTAAGCATTTTATTTTATTTGGTATTAATCTGATTAAGTATATTATATATTCCCTTTTTCTATAAACAATGCATTAAAAAATCTCTCTAGATCTATAATTTATACCAAAAATTCGTTCATTTGACTCCTTTTCTACCCCTTTGAAGTTGTCATATTCCTTCTAGAAAATATGCAAGCCACTAATATACTTACCATTTGGCCCAAATTTCCATTGGTAAATTCAAAATTTTTAGTAGGCTTTGCCTTCATACAAAAATGTCTTTGAGCAAAAAGAACTTTTGTTCAAAGACTCTTTCATGTGAAAGCCTCACTATCCAAAACACCTAAATCCTTCCTGCCTCCTACCTTACTCGTTTTAATAGTACTAAAGTTAGAATTAATAATTTTCTTAATATATAATCAAATTAAAATGTATGATAAACATGATAATAAACCACCCCTTCACAACACCTTTATTAACAATAAATATTAAAATTATAATTTATATATTTTAATATAACTAAATTAAAATATATCATAAATATGATAACTTATTTAATTATCACATGTATGTGAAAATAATGCAAATAATCTAATCATATTTTAATGAATCGTCCTTTAATAATAAAAACTCATTTGCTTTTGATTTCAAACATGGGTGTTGTGTTAAAAAAATGCCATTGTACTATATTTGTATGGATGAATGTGATAGTCAACTAGCTTATAGTATAAGAATAAATAAACAAACACATGATCCTAATAGAAAATATTAAATTTATTAATATGGTCACACTTCAAATAGAGAAAATATGTAAACTTTTAAAAATGGTGATGACAAGCTCTCTTAATTTGGGTTGAAGAGTGACCACTCTAGTTAAATGTGAGTTAGTGGAATTTTAAAATGATGATACCTATTGCCTACTATAAACAAAAATATTATTGAAATATGTATAATTTGATCCTATTTAGGACAAGCCCAAATGTGTGATGCAGTGATTATGAGTGCCACTTATATAGCCCGTGAGCATGTGATTATGTAATCCTATAGGTGTTCCTTAATTATGTAAGCTTATGGGCCCTTTTCATATTTTACCCTTACCAATATTTGTTAATCCACATTTTTACCTCACTTAAAGGGTAATTTTTTATTATTATATTGTAAGGTTAACCTCAAGGTGAAGTCAATATCAGCCTAAGGTTAACCTGTCATTGAGGTTTTGGTATTACTATAAATAATCCTCAACTAGAATCCATTTATATCACAACTATGAATAAAACATGATTTATTGGGGTGCCCATAGGCACCCACATTGTACTTTTTCTTGTCATATCCCTTTGTTTCTTCATATCATTTATTACTATCTTCTAATCATATTATCTTCTTTTCAACATATGATTGTGGTGAATGAATATTTTGGAATGGTTTTGAAAAATATTATAAATTTAAACATGGTATTATAGTGGGTTTTGAATTTGCTTTGATCATTCAATAGAAAATACTTCTTTATGGTGTTCTTCATATCACAAGCACTTCTTTTTTCAAGTTAAAAAGCTAAAATTTAAATTTTTTTTTTTTTTTTTAACTTTTGATGTAATCTCTCTTATGCACTCCATGCATATCTCATGGTAGATGATGTCACCCATTTGTGAATACCAACACAATAAATGCACAGTGGAATGGATGATACAACAACAAGACCATGTGCATAAAACAAAGAAGAAACATGTTTGATCTACTACCAATTTTTATCTCTCTTTTCATTGAGTCTTATACCCTCAACAATTCCAAAGGAAGTGGCATGTTGGTTTGGACATTCTATTGAAAATGGGAAGTCATCAATTCAAAATATGACCATTTATTTTGATGCTAAAGGTAAAAAACCATGTTTTATGGAGGCTTCTCAGATCTCATCTCATCTACTTATCATGGTGCAATGATTGAACACCTTGTTTACTATAGATAGCTTGGTGGATAGAATCTCATCAATATTATTCTTGGCCATCCCTCTTCTAGAAATTTTGAAGACATATGGGCTAAATAAAAGGCCTGCACCTTTTAAGCTCCAACCCGCTATGTAGCACAGTGGTTGGGTGGTTGTCTTGTGGTAAGGTGGTTCTATGTTCAAAGCTTGTTGTTGATAATTATTTTTTTGTTGCTTTAGGCAAGTGGTGTCTTTAATACTACACTTGCTTCCTTGTTGCTTCAACATGCATGCATAGAACATTGGTTGGTGTATTTACCTATACATAAGGTGTCTTGAATTTGATCCTTATCGACCTAAAACCAACTTAAACTTTTGTATATGCAAGTCTCATTATCCAATCATATCAAGTCAAGTATAAAAATTAGATTTATTGATAAAATAACATAGAATCTAGTCAAGTGAAGCCAAGTGGCAATTCTTTATTTGGTAATTTTTTTAAGTTTTGATATTTAAATTTTCCTTTAATTTGAGTTCTAATTTAACTAAATCTTCAAGAGGCCATAAATTTTGCATGTAAAATTATTTAAAATCCATTGTTTTACTAGATTACATTATTGTTTTAGCTATACACAATGGTAACATCAATTTATAGGCTAGCTACAAATCTGTTTAGGATTTTTGTGCAAAGTATATCTCTGAGGTATGTTACTTGTCTAAAAGAGAAAAATTATAGCCCTTGATATTTTTAAATAGAAGTATTAATTAGAAGTAATGATATCTAGTTCATCTTCAATAATTATTCAAAATAAAGGCTCACTAATCATGAACTTAGTTATAAAAAGGAGGAAGCTCTTGGACTATTTTTCATGTTAGTGGAACTAGATGTAATTTTCCACATTAGAGAGAATTCTAATCCTATTGACGTATGGAATACTTTAAAAGATATCTATGGAAAATTAAGTGATAGTGAAGTTAAAAAAATAGAGATAAAACTTTCCCTTTCAAAATTTTAGTTTTTATTACTATCAAAGACTATATCTCTCACTTCTCTCTAGAAGTTGATCTAGCTATGGCATGAGGTAAGGTAAAGAGTGATAAATGTCAAATTCTAACATTTATCCTCTTTTTCATACAATTGACTTGGTTCTTTATGTGAATTCTATGACTATCAAATAACCATAATCCATCTCTATTGAAGGTATTTTCAAGCTTCTAATCCATTATGAAGTGGCAATAAATAATTATGGAGCTATTTTTCATACACTATTAGGAACCTTCACATAAAAATAATCATAATCGAAGTAGCAATGCAAGAATTAATGGAAATGCTCACAAGCTAACCAACCATGAAAATAAAAATAATAGAAGTGCACACAAAAATAATTAAATTGAAATAACAAAAAAATAATATTGATCAAGCAAAAAAGATATCATAGGCCTCTTTTTTGAGGGGAGAACTCCTTGGAAGTAGATCTCTGATAAAAAATTAGAAAAATATGATATATCTTCTAATCCACACTCATGTACTTATATATGTTTATTTATCCTAACCTTAATGCTTAAGTTTTAGACCACATAAAATATGGGACCTAAGCTACTAACTCCTACTTATACTAAAAGTAAAGGTTACATCATAATGGGCCCATGTCGTTAGGCATCCATGGTGCAAACATACACCAACACTAAAAAAGTATATTATTGTATCAAGATAGCATCCTAACATGTCCTTCCCATTTAAGAATATTTATTATCAAATATTGAAGTGAGAAAAATGATCCTAAAGTTGAAGTAACTCCCAAGTAGCATCTTTTGGCTATAGTCCACTCCACTATACTAGGATATCGGTGAGAGTGTAGTTGTGAAGTGTGCATGTATGTTGATCCAAAATACTCTCAAGTTCTAAGATGATCAATATTTTCTCATTCGATTTGGGTAGTGTAGACTGGACCTATACATGATTTCAAAGTACCTTTAGAGATGAGATATGAAAAACTAGATGTAATGCAGAAGAAGGCAACAATTCTAACTTGTAGGACATGAGGCCAACTTGTTGGAGTACTTTATACACTCCATATTATTTTAGTGTTATATTTTGATTACTATATATTTTCAATGATGACTTATTTTAGGGATAAAGTATTAGTAAAACCATGTCCTTGATGTTCAAATTATACTCAAAATGATGTTGATTTTCTTGTTGTCACAAACAATTCTACACCCTAACCAATTTATCTTTGATATTTTGGAGTAGTTATGCACACTTCATGAGAGTAGAATCATTTACTTGAACAAAAAATTTACCCATAATTTATGATAGGAGTGATAGTGATGGTTATCCATAAACTACTTCATAGGATGTCATCATAGTGTAGGAGTGATAGGAAGTATTATACCACCACTCAGCCAAAGGAATCCATTTGACCCAATAAGTTAATTTCTTTTATGCAAAGCAATGTAGATAAGCCTCCAAGCACTTGTTAATAATTTTAGCTTTTCCATAACTTTGTTTATGGTATGCCAGGTTCATCTTGAGTTGCATCCCATATAGCTTGAAAAATTCCTACTAGAAATGACTAGTGAATGTTGGATCACAATCAAATATGATGGATTGAGGTATGCCAAAAAAGCAAAAAATAAATTTAAGAAATATTTGGGTAATAGTTGAGGCCTTATAAGCAAGGTAGAGAAAAAAATTGAACATACTTAGATGACCCATAACCATGAGAATTATTTTTTTCCTCTATACTTGAAGGGCCAAAAACCTTAAATTGCTATTGGATTTGAGGAGTATAAATAATACAAGAGGTAGGTGACACACGTCACCAAGCTAAACCTGGAAATGACACATGGCATGGACACATGTCATGGGTAAAGCAAAAAAATATTATAATATAAAGTACACATTATAATTCTAACATTCCCCCTTAATGTGTACTTTCCTAAATATAGAAGTCAACATTAGGTACATTCCCCCTTAATTTTGACTTCCATTACAACATAGATAGAGCATTTTGTTGAACTTGGAGAATTTTTCAAGTGCAAGTAACTTTGTGAAGATGTCAACCACCTGATCTTGAGTAGGTATGCACTCCATTTGTATGATTTTATCTTGTACCATTTGTATGTTGAAGTGATGATGGATATCAATGTGCTTTGTTCAGGAATGGAAGACTAGATTCTTGGTCATCTTAATTGTACTTCGATTATCACAATATATGTGTGTTGAACCATATATGAGTATCCCAATATCATTAAATAGTTGCCTTAACCAAATTGCTTTCTTAGTTACCTCAATTGCTGCCATATACTCTGCTTCTATTGAAGACAAGGAAATTGTATGTTGTTTCTTAGTGCTTTATAAGATGGTACTTTGAACCAACTGAAAGCAGTAACCAATAGTTGATCTTCTAGTCTTATGACAACTAGCCCAATCTAAATTTGTATGCCCAATAAATGAAAATTCATCACATGTTGTATACATAAGACCATGATGGGGATATCTTTGAGGAATCTAAAAATCCTCTTAGCTGCTATCCAATGAATCTTCTTGGAATCCTGCATGAATCTAGAAATAGGGACCATTGAAAAGGTGATATTTGGTCTAGTTGAAGTTAAGTAGATCAAAATTCTAACTAGTTTCCTATAAAGGGTGTCATAAATCCTTTGTTCATAATCATTATTGATCAATTTCAACTGGATTTCCATGAGAGTGGGGGATGGTTTACACTCTTCCATGCAAAATTATTTACAAATTGGAAATGAAGTACCAAAAACCTTAATTCGCTATTGATGTTTTGTTTGCTCTAATACCAAATGAAGGACCAAAAGACTCAATTTTTTATTGTATTTAAGACGTATAAATAATACAAGAGGTAGGTGACACACATCACCAAGCTAAACCTATAAATGACACATGGTATGGACACATGTCATGGGTAAAGCAAAAAATATTATAATATAAAGTACACATTATAATTCTAACAATACTTTGGGATACCTTTAAAAAAATCCATAGAAATATTTTCTAAATGGTCCTCAAAATGGAAGAGGTTGGATTGTGCCTAGGGTGTGAATAGTTTTTCCCTTAATGTGTTGACAAGTGTCACATTCTACAATAAAGGTATACATATATATTGTTTAATGCCTACCCAAAAAAGTGTGTTTAGCCCATTCATACATTTTTAAGAAGCCTAATTATCATGTAGTTGGAGAAGCATGCATTTACTATAATATGGACTTATGGAGTGGTGCAGTTTAAGGGAGAATGAGGTGACCCAAGTATTGTAGATATTTTCCATATCATAAATATCTTGGGTGAGAGTTGAAAGTAGTTTAAAGTTATTGAATTATTGACTGCAAGGTGGAATCATTGGTCACTTCTCATTGAAGTTGATGTATCCATTAAGGAAGTGGAGTAGAGATGGTACATAGCATACATTGATTCTTGTATTGGTGATATAGTACATCAACAACTATATTTTTCCTTTTCCTTCTTATAAATTATCTTATAATCATACCCCAATAGATTGGTAACCTATTTTTGTTGATTGGGCATAGATACACACTGCTCAAGAAAGCACTTAAGCCTATGGTGGTATGTTTTGATGTAAAATTACCACCCAATAATATAAGGTATCCATTGGTTTAAAACATGTAGGATTGCCATCATCTCCTTATCATAAGTTGAATTTCCCAAGTTTTTACCCAATAGTGCCTTGTGAAGGCCAGTGGTCTCTCTTCCTATATAATCATTACACTAATTCTACTTCCTAAGACATCACTTTCAACCATAAATGGCCTAGAGAAATTAGGTATAGCAAGGATAAAAGTAGAGAGTATAGCTTACTTAAGTAGTAGAAATGCATGTTTAATAGGTTCTAACCATAGAAATTAGTTCTACAAAATAATAATCAAACTTCCTATAATCATAGATATTTTTTTGGTAATATCCAATGAGACCTGGGGAATCCCAAAGATTTTTGAGAGTCTAATATTTGGGCCAATCCTAGCCTAGCCAATCCTATGACCTTTAAATTTATCCTATACAAGCCTAGTCAATCCTATGATTGTCATCATGTTTTCTAGCTTGAATATTTTTACCTCAACACAAATATCTTCCTTTAATCCACTAATGAAATAAATTTGGAAAAACTCAACACTCAATCCCCTAGTGTGAATTGCTAGCTTTTAAAATTATATTTGGTAATAATGGATAAATTTTAGTTGTATAAACTTGATTAGGGCTCCTATAAAATCTTCATACTCATTAGGTCCAAAATGGGTGAGTAATTCATGCTCAAATTTAAGCCATGTGAGCCTTGAGTTCATATTTTCTAACCATTGGTACCACTACACTACTTCCTCTTCTAGTTTGAAGGATTGAATTGCAAGCGTCTAATTATGAGGAGTGGAATGAAGGGATAAATTTTATTTGTATTGATACAACCAACTAGTTGGATCATCACCATTAAAATTTGGAAAGTCCATCTTGGGTATTCTTTGATTTGTACTTAGAGACAAGGTGTTTCATTCTCCTCCTTCAAAACTAGCACCTTGACTTCTTGATGATTGTCCTACTAGAGCCATTTTTCCATTTATGCCTATTTAATAAAATTTTAGGTCATAAATTTTATCCAATTTTTCTAATTTGGATAATGTCTAAAGAGTTTTTTACTAAGAAGCTTCAATTAGTTTCACTTTTTTTACCAATCACTCTAGCTCTTGAGTACCCATAGTACCATTAGCCATTTTAATAACTTTAAGATCTCCAATAAAATTATATTGGAGGTATATCTCAAAATTATTGGCTCAAAGAGAGGATTGCAATGGACTATACTACAAAATGACAAGTTTTAGAAGGTAGGGTTTCAAAAGTGGGTTATTGGAGTTAGGTCTCAAAATGATTAGGTTGTAGAGGAGATTGCAATGGGCTCTTTCATAAAATAGAAAACTAATAGCAATGGGTTATTAGAGTTTCTTTTTGCTTGTTGGTAGACTACTAACAATTAGTTGCTCCTCTAATAGGCTACTAACAACTAACTACTCAAACTATATATTCTCTACACTATGCCATTGGATATTCTTTGCACTATTAGACTATATTTTTTGCACTATCAAACTGGGTATTCTATACATTTTTAGACTGGATATTCTCTACAATTTTAGACTGGGTATTCTCTACACTATCAAACTATGACTAAAGGAGATTCTTCTATACTATGTTCAGATTTGATTTTTTTTTTAAATGGGAAAGAATTGAAATAATATTTTAATAGGGATAACTTAAGTCAGAGTGTTTCTAATTTCATGGGTTATCTAATATACACTCTCATTCATGATTAGTGGTTGGCCTAATATTTTAGAGCTCTAACTATGGAGTATTCTACCATAACTAAAGTTGAACTATCCATTTTTAAGGGTACTATGATAGTAATTTCCTAGAGATAACCTCTAACCAATGCATCACAAAACTCAAATGATTGATATCTTCCTATGGGTTAAATTTTTTTCTATTCCTAGGAGGTCTCCCTATACACCTGAGTGTGTATGGTAGCTTGCAACCATATACGAGTGTTGTCTAAGGGTTGGGTATTGGAGTTTTAACAATCCTCATTTCATTAGATGATTTAAGGGCTATCTAGCTTAGCCAATAATGAAATATCCTCCATGATATTTTAAAATCCCTAGCATAGGGTTTCTAATCTACTCCACTAAAAACATGACAATTTTATATTTTTTGAAAAGATATTTTAATAGAAAATGATTAGAATGAAAAAATATAGAATAGAAATATGGATATAAGGATAAGAACTACTATTGTTGCTACAAAATATGACCCTAGAAATATCTATAATACCACTTATTAGAAATATTTATATAAAAATAAGCATAATTGAAGTAGTAGTGCATGAACTAATAAAAATCCTCATAGACTAAATGACCATGCAAATTAAAATAATAGAAATGCGCATGCAAATAGATGTATGAAAAATAAAGAACTTATATTTATCAAGAAAATTTGATATTATAGGCCTCTTCAAGGGGAAACCTAATTGAAGTATATCTCCAATACAAATTGAGAAAAATATGAGATGCCTTCTACTCCAAACCCATGTTCCTATATAGACTCTTATTTATCCTTAACCCTAATATTCATGGGTTAGACCACATAAAAGAGAATATGTTAGCTACTAAATCATACTTATAATAAAATTAAATGTTATATCATAATGGGACCATGCTACTAGGTGTCCATGGTGCAAACATATACCAACACTAGAAATGCATAGTTATGTTATGATACAGTCCTAACATATATAGTCTCACCAAAAAGACTTCAAGTCAATTGAATTTAAGGCTCAAGTGCCTAAGGGGAAGTCTAAGGTTTTAAAGAAGTCAAAAATTTGTATCTATTGTAAAAGGAAAGGACACTTCATCAAGAATCGCATTACAAGACTAAAGAATATTGCAACAATTTTCTTGAGGGGTGGTAACCAAATTTATAATGACGAAGTTGAGGATGGAAAGAACAACCGAGGCCCACTAGAGCATACATTATAGGGGGTATTTTACCTCTAATGTATTCTCTCATTATCTCTCTCATTTTGGATTATGGGGATGTTAAAATCTATGTAATATAATCTTGTTTAGGCCAAGGTCAAATGTGTGATGAGTTGCTTAAGAGTGTCATTTATGTAGCTTATGAACATGTGATTATGAAATCCTATGAGCATTCCTTTTTTATGTAATCCTATGGGTATTTTCATATAATCCTATAGGCCCCTTTCATAATTCACCCTTAATGATATTGGTTAATCAACCTTTTGGGATAACCTCACTTAAAGGGTAATTTATTATTATTTTACTATAAGGTTAACCTCAAGGTTAAGTGAATGTTGGCTTGAGGTTAACCTCTCATTGAGGTTTTTGTATCACTATAAATACCCCTCAATGAGGATCCATGTATATCATAAGTGTGAATAAAATATGATATATTAAGGTGCCATCGTCACCCATATTATACTTCTTGTCATCTCTTTTTTTTTCTATTCATTGCTATCTTAGAATAACATTATCTCCTTTTTGGCATATGATTGGGATGAATGAGTGTTTTGGAATGGTTTTGAAAATATTGCAGATTCGAAGAAATATTTCATACATGAATTCAATCAAATAATTTTAAAAAATTGAGGCATCAAAATTTGTGAAAAGTAATTTATTTCCTAATCCAATATAGGGAAATTTTGTAGATCTAATTTATGTCTTGGATATTACACGCTTCCTTGGTTGTCTAGGCAATGAAATCAACTATAGTGATCAAGATCTAATCCATATATAGGTAGTTTTAGGAATTTAAATTTTCAAATTTTTATTAGAAAATGAATTTAGACCAATAAAATTAGAATTTTTTCCCTTTAAACTACTTAATAAGAAATTAACACTCATCTATTGAAAAACTAAAACAATGGGGCATTTATAGTTTGAATTTGGACTAATCATGTATATATATATATATATATATATATATATATATATATATATATATATATATATATATATATATATAATATTAAACTATTGAGAGTTATGGGTTTGTATCATTTTTTTGCATCTCATTAATCTATTTTTATGTTCTAGAAAAGATCATGCTCTAAAATATGGCATTAAATTCCTCTATTTTTACATTCTAAGATAACATTAAAATGATGAGTAGTTGATTTGTATCCATAATTTTATGAAATTCATGAAGCACTTTAGTATTAGGATTATCCATGAAGTCATTCAACCTCTAAGATTATACATCACCCTCTATCATATTATATTTACATAGTCATTTCTAAGTTCAAGTAGTAGAGGATTATGAAAAACTCCCTTCCTTATGTTTCTATTTTTCAACTTCCTTAAGTTGTTTTTGTACGTAGGTTTTGGGATCTCCTACTAAACACCCCCCCCCCCCTTGTTTTTGAATGAAAATTTAATTTATCAAAAAAAAAAGTAGTAGAGGATTATTTGACTCATTAGTAGGTGGTTTTGTAGTTTTTGAGAGAAATTTAATTGAGTAAGAAAAATATAACATGTGAGACAAAATAACATAGGAGTTAAAGTCAATCTAAGATGAATTATCAAGGGTATATCTATGTTTTTATCCATATAATCATGTTAAATCAATAAATTTGATCCCACATTATAATGCATAAAGGCATTTTATAGGATAAAAAGCATGTTTCATAGTTTGGATCTTGTACCTTCTACAGTTCACCTAATCTTGCATGTGTCTTATGTGAATAAAGTGATAAATCAACATGTTTCAACCCAAATAAAGTTATTAAAATTTACAAGGAGTATATTATTTTGGTTCTAATGAAGGTCATTGAAGTCATGTCAAATATCTACTAAAATGTATAATATTTGATCAAAATGAATAATATTCCATTAGAAGAAGCCACATAAAAAGTTGAATTTATGTGTAGAGGCATTAATGAGTTAAAATCATTATGGATTGAAGCATATATAAAACAATCATGTTTATATTTTACAAAGCTATATTTTATTGTCAATATTTATGTCTTCTTTGAAATAGCAAAGATTCCCATCACTAGTCTTTGGTATGATCTTTCCATCCTACTTGATAACCAGTGGATAACCATATAAGAACACATGTATAAAATTATTTAAAATAAATAGGGTGGATGTATTGGGGTATGCCACAAATGGTGTGAAGGATCAAATTCTCATCATCTGCGTTTGAAAAAATAGTAGTTACACTTTATTGTTTATGAATTTCAAGGCATAAATATGTGGTGAGAGATATCCCCCCAATTTACTTCATATCATAAAAAGGTATATGGGGCTCACATAGGATCCTTAGTCACTCCTCATGAGGTATATTTAAGTTGAATAAAAATAATTTGTATTTTCCCCATAAGGTTTTCTTTATGGCTATGTATACAAATATGAGACATTAAATTCAAAATAGAAAGAGATAAAAAAATATGAAGGGATTTTTTTTTTAAATTTAGTACTAGAAACTTAGATATTCTATAAAAAAATAGATACCTGGTGAGACTACAAATCAATTGATATTAAAATGCCCATGCTTTTAGTTTATTTTTCATTTATTTTGTGTTTATATATAATGTTAAAATTTTATGAGACATATTAAGATATTAATATGATATTTTTTTCATGCCCTCATGTCTATGAAGCATAATTTTGTGTATACATATTCTTATTTTATTTATATATTATTTCATCCACTATGTGAATTAAAATGGGTTAAACTATCCTCTTATCTTATTAAAACGATATTTGTTATTCAATAGATTTAGGCTATATAATAGGATTGCATTTGATCCCTTGGGCTTAACTTATGATAAAAAACATAGAAGGTTTGTTTATTATTAGAAAAATACAAGATGAATTCTTGCAAGAACTCCATATCCCCTAGGAAGATTCTCACATATTTTCTTATATTAGTAAGTCTCAACCACTTCTAAATTCATATCTTTATATCAATCAATTTATTTTTATTTTTCTAAACTATTTTTGACACTTAATATAAATGACCATGCATATTATTCCCGTCTATGTCAATAAATAGTCATATCAAGTGTAAATACATAATTAAAAGGAAATTTAAGCATCGATGCATTCCGAATCATTCATTGGCATCATGAAGTTGGATAATGTATTATACAAACTAAAATATAATATTAACCATTCATATGTCCCCAAGTTTATTTGGAATATCAATTGCTACATTTCTTCATCCTTTTAGATGATAAGCATTCTTAAAATTTAGCTTAGTGAAGCATATTGTATGTTACAAAAACCTATATACATCTAAGTATGTTATAGAATTGGTTCATAAAATTATAAGCAACATCTCATGGTAACAATTTAACACATTTAAATGAACATTTCATGAATACTAATATATAAAATATACATGTATATGTGAAATCATTTATAAAGTATGGATGGTTTATCTCTTAAATTTATGTTTATTGGCTTAATGAATACATGAAAGTATAAAAAAAATGTATACATCATGGCCATGTTTGGGGAGAATTCTATAATATTACTTATGTATAAAATACAAGTATATACATACATCATCTAAATTCTAGTCCAACTAGGTATGTGGAGAGAGCTCAAAAGAAATCTACATAGTGTATAAAGATAGTATTTATAAATTAATCTAACATATGGAACTATAAATAAAATTTAATGAAATTAATTTGAAAATGAAGTAAGATGTACTATTAATGTTGATAAGGATAATTATATGGTCGGCTCCTACTATTATGTGTCAATCTTCTATATCCTCATCTATTTACACGCATAAAACTAATTATCTCAACTAAACAATATACTAGCAAACAAATATTAAAATGATTTACATATGTAAATGTAATTTTAAAATATTACTAAAGTTGATGAGTATAGTGGGAAAAGGAGGCTATGTCATATCCCTAATCTCTATTCTCTTATCCACTTATATTCATTGAATTTAATTAATTAAATAATCTAAATAAAATAAGAAATTAAAATTCAACACGTATAACTCTCAATGCTAATATAATTTGTACTTGCATCATATATTCAAAGGTTGGGTCTACCTTAAGGAACATCGTGTATGGTCTCCCATAGGATTGAAAAATATACTCAATTATGGCATCAAAGAAAACTAGTTCTTCGTCCATTAAAGCACACATATTAGGAGACTAATGAGTGGATAATTCATGACCTACCTTAGATACCTACTATTAGGATACGACATCCAATGCACATGTAAGAAACAATGTCAATGGGTGTTAAGCTCCACCTAATCCTAATATCTCCAAAAGCTATACATGTAAAGAATATAATTTAATGTAAAAGTTACATATGTGTAGTATTAATTTATTTTTTAAAATAAACTTATAAAGATCAAATACATAATTAAAAATTGAGCATAAGTTGAATATCACATACTCCAATGTTAATATGGAACTGCACATCAATGTCATATGGACTAAAGTCATAGAATTATGTGTCATTATGTTATGGGTGAAACTTTTCTTGCATGTAGAGGTATAAGGAATAAACACCGATCTCATTGCTTATAGATTTCCTATAGGATGTACTGATAGGGTCCACCTCGATCATGTTAGTCTTGTGTATTATGTATATAGGAGGTGGTGTAGGATAATAAGGGACACAGTAGTAGCATGATGCTCCTCTACAATATTGACACTAACCTTCATCTCAAATAGAATATCAATTTCTTCCTCTATATTACATGCATGGTCAATGACTATTTGAACATTGACATCCCTCTCCTCATCATGAGTATGTTTAATTATTTAAACATTTACACCCCCTTTTCCATCATGAGCATGGTAAAAAATTTGAACATCGATATTCCCTCATGTCAACCACTAGTCTACTCATCCATATGAGTGTTTGTGTGATCATGGGAAGCTTGACGATGGGATGATGACTCTCTAACCTGATTGATCCATATTAAAGAATTACAAATTAATATGCCCCTCTAATAATCATGTGGTCAACTAGAACACCTCATATAGAATATTAATAAGAAGTGGATGATGAGAAGAATATCTAAGACTCATGTAACCATAGATGGCCTGATCTAACTAGGATAAGTCCTAGAGGGATATTATGATTTAAACAATATGATTAAAAGTTGTGAATAAAACTTATTGATCATCTCCTCTACTTTTGCATACCCAACTAGTTTAGGGACACTACTCCTAATATTTAGGTAATCATGAAGAATACCTAAACCATACCCTCCATAATCAACATCAAGGTAAAATATCATAGGATCTCATTATTAATGGATAGTTTTCCTTGTGTATAAATAAATCATAGATAAATTATGGAATCCTTCTATGAGTATACACACTTGTCACTTTAAATGACAAATTCTCCTCCTTTGTATATAATATGACCAATCCTCTAGAAAAAAGGATATGATAACTTCTCATCAATATCCTCAAAAGTTATGTCACCTCACTCGTTATCCCTCACTACCTTTTAATGATAGAGTATATGTTTAGTTGTAAAGGGTTAAATTAAATTATTATTTACACAAATTTTAATTCTACCATTACAAATTAAAATTAGCCATTTAAAAGGGTTTCTTGTGTTTTCTATTGCTCAACTCATTTTAAATATATTTCCTTGCAATGCACTATAATGGTCTATGACCTCTAGCATTGTGGATATTAAAAATTTCTTTTAATTTAGTAAATAAGCAACCATATAACTATAATGGATGTGATTATATCAATTATAAATTTATAAGTTAGTAAAAATATTACTTTTATAGTAATGATGATTAGATTATAAAAATTGCTAAGGTTTATTTCATATGAATGATATAATAATATGAGTTATCACAATACTATTATATAGTTTGTTAAAATCTTATGTAAGCATTTAAATATTTTTTAAATAATAAACCTTTTAACTTATAGGTTACACTTATTATATATTTTAAACAATATAACATAAATAAAATTTATTTAATCATATATAATCAACTAAAAATGAATAAAATCTACTTTCTTGACCCTTATCCCTAAGGTTGCAAGAGCTAGTTCTTTCTCGCGGTTCTGGCCTATTAGTATTTGTAATATTTTGTACAAAATTCTCTCTAAAAATTTGGAAAATAGATTTAAGATGGTGCTCCCACTTATAATAAGCCCTCAATAGGGAGGTTTTGTCAAAGGGAGATAGATTTTAGATGGTATAATTACTATTCATGAAATTATCCACTCTATAGATAAAAGTGGGGAGGAGGGGATGCTTATTAAATTGGATATGAATAAGTCTTACAATAGAGTTTCATGGGAATTCCTTACCAGAGTTTTGAGGAGTTTTGGTTTCCATAAAGATTGGATTAATCTTCTATCTGGTTGTTTCACCTCTGCCATGTTTTCTATTATAGTTAATGGTTCGGGTGTTGGTTTATTTAAAAATAAGAGAAGCCTTCGGATAGGGGATCCTTTATCTCCTTATATTTTCATTATTCTGGCTAAAGCCCTAGGAATTTCTACCTCAAGAGTTGTGATGGAAAGAAATATTGATGGTGTTAGGTGTACTTCCACTATTAATCTTATTTCCCACTAGTAGTTCATTGATGATACCATCATTACCTCTAGGTCTTCAATCCTACAAGCCAAAGAGCTTAAAACCATTCTAGAAAATTTTTAATTTGTTATTGTTTAGAAAGTAAATTTTTCCAAAAGCAAAATCTACTTCCTTAACACCTTGATCTTAAGACAAAAAAGAATAGCAAAAAACATTATTGTGGAATTGGGGTTCTTCCTTCATCTTATCTTGGGATGCCACTCTTTAAAAGGAGATTAACGAAGGAGATGTTGAACCTAGTGGTGGAATAATTTGCTAGAAAACTTTTAGGTTTTAAATGAGTCCTTCTTAGTTACGCAGGGAAATCCTAGTTAGTAAAATTATCCCTTTAGAGTATCTAGATGTGCTTTATGTCCTTGTTTAATATGCTTGCCAAAATATATAATATAATTGAAAAAATTCGAAGGAATTTTTTATGGTCCAATTTTGAGGACAAGAGGAGAATCCCGCTAGTTACTTGGGATCATATTTTCTAAAAGGAGGCTAGAGGACTTAATATTAGAAATCTAAGGAAAATGAACAAAGACCTAATGGGAAATATTGGCTAGAAATTAGCTAAGTTGGAGAAGGTGGGTTGGGTAAATAGTCTTCAAGCTAAATATCTAAGAGACAATGATTGCTTCTTAGAAGAAAAGGAATTTTCAATGGGGTCAAATTTAGCGAATAGCCTCCAAATAGTTAAATCCTTTTTAAATTAGAGAATAAGGTGGAAAATTGAGAATGGTAGGAAGGTGCTTTTCTAGAAAGAACCCTAGCTAAAGAGTATCCCTCTCGGGGAGGACCAAGAGTTTAGTTACCTCTATTTGGTCCCCTTGTCTAGGATTTCTTAATGAGAAGGTAAGGTAGTACTAGGTGGAGTTATATCCCTATGGAAGGTATGGATATTAAAAATATTTAGTCTATCAAGAAATTAAATAGAATGTTGCAATTTTATACTTTGATTATTCATGATGCTCAAGACTTGATGTGGTCGAATTTCTCTAGCCAAAGCCTTTATACTGTTAATACAGGGTACTACTTGCTTGAAGGAGAATAAAGAGGTTGGCTCCTCATCTCTAAGGTTTGGATTAAGGACCTAACTCCAAAAATTTCCTTCTTTTTCTGGTTTGTTGTCCAAAATAAAATCTTAACTTTAGATAATTTAGTGAAAAGAGGTTTCCAATTTTCTAATGAATGCATTTTGTGTGAAAATATAAGGGAGGATGTTAACCACCTATGCCTTTATTGTACCTTTGCTTAGGAAGTTATTTTGATTATCATAAATAAATTTTAACTTTTATGAGATTTTCCCTAACTGTCTTTCAAACCTTTGCCTTCAATGGAGCTCCTCATTCAAGAGTAAAAGGTTGAATACTTTATGGAAAATTAGTCTCATCCATTCCCTCTTGGGGATTTGGAAATAACAAAAAAATTGCATATTTAAAGGCAAGAAGAAATATAGTCTCACTACGGCCAATATAATTATATACCTTATATTAGAAAATGCTAAGTTGGTTGATTGGAAAGCAACCTGGAAATCATATCAGGAGATTTTAGCAGTTGCAGGTTGGGATCTTCAACCTGTATCAATTTTGACCAATCCCCCTATAGTAGTTTTAGACAATAAACTAAATTGAAACTCCCTTTCGTAATATGGCTAAAATTAAAATTTTATGGAGTGGTAAAATAAAATCCAGAGCCAGCTACGACCAGGGCTATAACCAAAGATGAGAATGGGAAGTTAGTCAAGGCTTTTTTTGAAGCTTTAGGGGACCAATCCAACTATTTTACGAAGGCCTAGGATTTATTCATAAGAATAAATCAATTAGTGGATCTTAAAATCAAGAAAGTTATCATTGAAGGAGACTCCTTAAATCTTGTCAAAATAATGAAGTGTGATTTAGAAGTAAGCTAGAGCTTATCCAGAATGGTAGACAAAATATGGTAAAAGTTAAACCTTTTGGAGGTAGTGGAGTTTGGTCATATATTTAGAGAAGGAATCAAGGGAGAAGATTGCATGGTGAATGTGGAAATGTTGTCAGAGGGGTTCAATGTTTGGGATAGAGATTTCCCCCTCCAAATCCTAGCAATTATTGATAATGAGAAACAAAATGGTGAGTCTATTTGAATATGGTATTGTGGGTAACCTTTGCATTTTCCTGGATAATTTTGCAAGCTTTATCCAAGGGGGGTTGAAAGGGTGTCTAAGGAGGAACACTTTAGGGGATGGAAAATAGAGGGGTAATTTTGGGAATATGAGCAAGGTCTATTGTCATTGATGTCAAGAGTCAGTTTCAGTGAGCGGTGCAAAAGGAAAAATGTCAAGAGTCAGTTTTAGTAAGCAGTGCAAGAGAAAGATTGTTTCTAGGCCTAAGGAAAATAATATTATAATATCTCTTATTATAATATTCAAGGTGGTCAAATAAGGTCTAAAGGAGAAATAGGAAGGCCCAAGAAAAATAATATTATAATATTTTATTATAATATTAAATGTCTAATGTTAAGACCTAAAGTTGTTAAATTAATTATAAATTAATTAAAACAATTTTATTATAAATTAATTTATAATTAAATTTAATTAACCCTAAAGTTATTAAATCAATTATAAATTAATTATAATAATTTCATTATAAATTAATTTATAACTTAATTTAATTAACCCTAAGGTTAGGTTTATAAGGGCAAAGGTTTAATTAACATCGACATCATATGTTTTTCCCCCTCCACCGATGTCCAAAGGGAGATGGCACAATGGTATAAATACCATGTGCATTGGTTGACTAAGCCCTCACCTTCATTTGATTCACATTGTGAGTGCCTACAAATTTCTACGATCTACGTGCAAGTAAAAGAAAAAAATTTATTTTATTCGATGACCAATGAAGGGATAAAGGAAGGGAGGCTTAAAGCCTCATTGCCAACCTGGTGGTTGGTCTAGTGACAAGCAGCTGTGCATTGAGACATTGAAAGGCAAGAGGTCCCACGATCAAATTTCGATGGCAATGCTTTACAGCGGTCATGTCGTTTTTGTTTTGTGCATCCAACATAGGCTACAAAGTGCACAAGGCACTCTGCCTACCAAGCTGGGTGCCTAGCTCACACGACAGTTGGGCCCTGGCTAGGGCGCTGGTGGTAGTGCAGCGAGGGATCGAATCCTGCCAAGGGTAAAAGAGGTATTTAATATTTTTAATTGAAATTTGATCCTAAGGTTTTATGTGGCATGAATTTTTTTGTTATGAGGGAGATATAAGGTTTATAAAAATTAAATATTATATTGTGATTTTGATGATTAGAATTTGGAAGGAGTAATAAGGTGGATAAAGAAAATTAATTGTTGAAGTGAGTTGTTTAATTTTTGCTAATCATTTTTAAGTGTGGATATTATAAGGTGTAATTGAGATTTTATATTTTGTATGGTGAAATATTTTGAGGGAATATTTGAATAAAATTTTGAGAATTTTTTTGCTACCTAACTTGTGATATTTACAAAAAGGGTGATTGTGATTGAGACTGGTTTTGAGGTCAATTTTTCATCAAACAAAAGGTATGGGCATATCATCCTTGTGAGTGAAATATTGTTGGGTTGGATGTTGTGAATGCTAAGTTGGAGTGAAAAGGTTTGTTTTATAAGCATTTGTTGAGTAAGTTTTCATGTGCATGATGGGTGAATATTTGTGAGAATATTTGAGTGAGAAATTGAGAACTATATTGAACAAGGTTTTATGAAAGATCATGAGTATTATTGTTATGTGAAATTGTTTGATAAGCATTATTGGAAATATTTGAGTAAGCTTTCATATGCTTGAATAGGGTTTTGTGAAAGACCATGAGTATCATTGTTATGTGAGTTTAGAATCATCTTTAGTCAAGGTTGAGTTCCATAGTGTAAGTTGATGAAAGCATTGTGAAACACTTTGTTAGGATTTGTAAGCAAGTTATGTTTCATTGAGTGATTGGTTGAGTGGAGTTTTTTGAGCTTAGTTGATTGGAAGTGTTGAAGTGATAGTTCAATTTCTATGAAAAAAATTGTTCTTTATTCTAAATTGATTTGAAGGAGAGTTTGAGAGTGACTAAGTGTTGTGTAAGTGTGAAATATATTGAGTCTCTAACCATTCTCCATATGTTTATGTGGTTAAAAAAGAGAGTTTGAAATTGATTAAGTATTGTTGTGAGTGTGAAACATATTGAGTCTCTAACCATTATCTACATGCTTTTGTAAGATTAAAACAAGATTCTATGTGAAACTTGTTTGTCTGATTGAAGACGTTTTCTATGATAGATTTAGTTGAGTTGAACAAGCTTTTGTGAAAGCTAGTGGACATATTTGAGTAAGTCCTAGAGTGGACTTCAGGATAGAATTAAGCAAGATTTTATGAGAGATTGTGAGCTTATTTGAGTAAGTCCTAGAGTGGACTTAAGGACTAAGTTTAGTGTGAGATTTTTTAAAATATTACAATGCAGAATTGAGAAAGTTCTAGTGAGGACTTGTTGAGCAAATTTGAGGTAAATCTTGGTGAAGACTTGTTAAGCAGATTGAGCAAGTTCTACTGAGAACTTGTTGAGCAAATTTGAGATAAGTATTGATGAAGACTTGAGAGCAGTTTGAGCAAGTTCTAGAGAGGACTTGTGGACATATTTGAGGTAAGTCTTTGAGAAGACTTGTGAGAAGAGTTGATTGATTGATTTTTTTAATATTTTTGTTAAGGCTTGGAGAAAATATCGCAGAGTTGATTAGTGATTGGATCAAGCTTTGTGTTAAGGCTTGATGACAAATTTAAGGATAAAATTTGGTGCATATTTAAGGACAGGTTTGTGCCTGATTCAATACAAATATTGAGTAGATTTGTGTTAGACCGAAGGACTGTGTTCAATGTAGATTTGAGACAGATGTTGAGTAGATTTATGCTAGACCTAAGGACTATGTTTAGTGCAAATTTGAGATAGAGATTGAGCATATTTCTGCTAGATTGAAGGATTGTGTTTAGTACAAATTTGAGACAAAGCTGAGATCAAGCTTTGGAGGTGATAGAGCAGAGGATAGTAGTCTCCAATAGATAGAGATCCATTAGCCATGGCAATAAGAACAAAGATATTTTGAGTGAGGACAAGAGTCTTTAGTGGAGAGAGATCCACAAGCCAGTGTAGTGGAGGTAGTAGTATTCTAGAGGATCACTAGCCAGAGTAGAGGAGAAGGAGTTCTCCTATAAATAGAGATCCACAAACCAAATGAGGATATTGGTGTCTCCTATGGATAAATATCCATAAAATTGATTATGGTATTGGTTTCTCATTTGGACAGAGGTCCATAAACATTGTAATAGGGAAGGATTCCTAGGATATTTTTTGAGAAAATATTAGTGGAAGTTTTTCTCCATGGAGTAGCCCACATTGGGTGAACCATGTTAAATTGGTGTCTCTATTGTGTGTGGTGATTTGTAAATTACTTTGATTACTGATGTTGATATTACCATTGATATATTGTATAATATTATTTGGAAAAGAAAAATAAAAAGTGGTCTTATACTGTTCACCCCCCTCTCAGTATAAGCTTGTGTTCTTCAGGTAATTTTTTTAATAATTTGAAGAGTTCATGTAGAGGAAAAGGTCATGGGGGACTGTTATTCATGAGGATATCTAGGAAAAGATACCCAATATTCAAAACTCAAGAAATTTATGGAAATAAAGAAAATCTTCGTCTCTCTTCTCCCATCCCATGCATTTTTATGATTTTATTTTTATCTCTAATAATTGTGGGTTGAGTTTTAGGGTACATTGGAAATGCTAGTTTGAGGAGGATGGGATTCGTAAGGTCATCCAACTCCCAAGAGGGTGGAGATATGATGGGTAATATTTTTCCCTGGGATTTCCTCCAGATGGGTCACATGTAGAAGGGGATGAAGATTTTACAAGTTCACATGAACTATTAGACTATATTTTTTGCACTATCAAACTGGGTATTCTATACATTTTTAGACTAGATATTCTCTACAATTTTAGACTGGGTATTCTCTACACTATCAAACTATGACTAAAGGAGCTTCTTCTATACTATGTTCAAATTTGAGTTTTTAAATGGGAAAGAATTGAAATAATATTTTAATAGGGATAACTTAAGTCTGAGTGTTTCTAATTTCATGGGTTATCTAATATACACTCTCATTCATGATTAGTGGTTGGCCTAATATTTTAGAGCTCTAAATATGGAGGATTCCACCATAACTATAATTGAACTATCCATTTTTAAGGGTACTATGACAGTAATTTCCTAGAGCTAACCTCCTCAACCTCCTCAATGCCTCATGTTGCTTCGTGTTTTGTTTTGCTCCTTGATTTTATTGTTTTGTTGTTGCTTATTTTTAGGATCAGTTCTAAGGTTGACTTTTCGTTGTTTATTTTGCTATGTGTATTGTAATGGGATATTGCTTTTCTTTATGAAATTTTAATGTTTCTTCTATAAATATTTGTACAAGGTTCAAAAACCCTTTCAAACTTTTTTTTACTCTAATAAAAAAAATTAAAAATAAATAAATAAATTTATTTAAAAAATATATATTTATTCAACTTACTCCAAATAATCAATCTTTTAACCCATACAATATAAAACGTATAGTTAGTTTCACCCTCAAATAACTAACTTAAAACTAAACATATATTAAATTAGTAAAATTATTGTATTTGTGAAAAATATAATTAAAAACAGTAAACCGTTTAATTTAATAGTTCACATATAAGTGTAATGCTATCCAAACAAGCAACAGTTTTCAATAGAAAGATTTATGCACGTTATTTTATGAAAAAATATATCTGCTTCAACGTCTTTCGTTGTTTAACTTGTATTAGAGACTTGAGTTTGCTCCTTCACCAACCCACGTCATTATAAGTTTACGAAAACGGAGTCCACTACATCTATCCTCATGCGTGCATGGATTACTGAGTCCTTAGGTGGGGTTGTTGTAACTACATTAACAAACTGTTTAATACTTTTTTTACTAGGTTTACAAACTTTTATTTATTAAATAAGATAATAAGTTTAAAGATGTAAATTTTTGTTTGATTCGATTTATGTGAAATGTTGATACTCCTCACCTCTATTAGACAACGCAACCTATGTGGGGTAGTTGGCCACCAGATAGATTCCGTTCACGTATACTCAAAATTTCGAAATTTTAATGTGTTTTGGAAACCATTATCTACCTCCTTTTAAAAGTCCTTGCATCCCAAACCCAAATATATACATCATATTTTCCAAGAAGTTTAACAGAAATGGGCATGGCGTCTCCAATTTTAATAGCAGTGATGGCGCTGTTGGCGTTGGAAGCTTCGGCTCAGATACCCGCCAGTTGTTCGAATACAATCGCGGTGGTGTATGAATGCATAGGCTTCATAACGAGCAGCAGCAATGGAGGGAATTCAAGCCCGGATTGCTGTGACAAGCTGGCAGAAGCGGCGGCCAGCGCTGCCGTGTGCCTCTGCCAGGTTTTCGGCACCAACAGTCCGCTCGGATTTCCTCTCAATGAAACCCAATATCTTGTTCTCCCGGGGACCTGCAATGTCAAAATTCCCCCTCTCGACCAATGCACTGGTAACCTCCATGGTTCTTTAATCAACATATAGAAACCATGGAGATTTCATTTATAGCTCAAAAAACGAAAGATAGAAATGCAAATACAAAAGTGGGATTGAATTACATTGCTAACACAACTTTTCTGATAATTTTGTTGTTGATGTTTTGTAGAGGCAGGAACTCCGTTCTCTTCTTCTGGTATTTATTTGTGATTCAATTTTGCTTCCTTAATGTTGTGTCATGCAGCTTCTGTTTCATCTTATGCCCATGCAACTGTTTTTTTATTGTATCAGGTTCGAATCCTTCCAAGACTGCGATGGCTCCAGTTCCATCGGCGGAGTCACCGACAGATGCCTCCAAGGATGTGAAACCCCGTTCTACCTCCGATGGTAAACGAAACACCGGCATAGGCGACCCAAGTGGAGGTCCTCCCATGGTGGCAGCATCACTCATGGGAATTGTGGCTGGACTGTCTATGCTCACAGTTATTTTCACAAGTCAGTCTTGCTACTTTTGAAAAACATTAATTGAGACTATTCTCATGTATAAGGGGGTTGTCGAGAGAGCTCTGAGTTGGGCATCATAAGTTTGCCCTAACGAGACTGAGCAGTAACATATGTAATGAATAACTGCACTGTGTGAGTCGATCCATTATTAATGAATCGACTGAAATCTGTATGACAGTGATACAGAATAAAAACAATATTGATAAATAAGAAAAGAGCATACAGTCTAGATGATAGCTCAATGTTCCAGATTTCACCGTTCGGTAGAGCTAGACCAACCAGTTTCTATCATTCTTCGCTTTGGGTAATACTATAATTTACACTCTAATTGAAGCAGGTGATAATTTAGGTGACAATTAACCTATCATGTACCTCCTATCATGGACCAAAGATGTAATTTATTACTTAATGCCTATCATGTACCAAAGATGTGATTTTTAAGTATTAACCAAAACCGGTGACAAAGGAAAACTAGTAAGCTGGATCATTACTAATTCAAACATGAGTTGGTGCGCTAAAGAATGAATACGGCATGTGAGATAGTTAGCTTGAAAGAGTAGTCATAATTGTGAGATTGCATTCAGGGTCACAAACATAGTTAAGGGGAGGCATGTGTGGTAGACTCTTTGAAATCCCACTTACCCTTCTTTTCCTTTTATCTCTTTAAAAGGAAATTTTTTTATTAATTTCAAGTGACTTAAAGCAAAATGATGTCCATTACATTTATAATTTGAAGATAATTTATTATCAAAATGTTTTTGTTTTTGTTTTTATTTTTATTTTTTTATAAATATAAAAATTATAATTGTTTTTGTTTTTATTTTTATAAATATAAATATAAAGATAATAATTAATTTTAAAAAGTGTTTGTTTATAAGTGAGTTATTAGGTTTGAGATCTGATTTCAGTTGTTATGCTTTTGCTTTTAATAGGCTACTCATTTTATTTGGATTAATGAGTCTATTGATTTTGGTAGGTAACCCTTAACTCTTCTAAGTAAATGGTTTATCAGTTTAACCCACCTATCCTCTTGGGAGCTTGTGTGTCATTACTAATGTCTTACAACTTGATTTGACCCTTTTTGGTCGCTTTCTATATTATGCTTTATCTCATGGAGCACGTTTTGTCTTCTACGATGATATGAGCTATTTTCCTTTTTGGTCGCTTTCTACATTATGCTTTACATCATGGAGCACTTTCTGTCTTCTATGATGATACGAGCTATTTTCCATTTGTCGAAACTTTTTCTTGTCTTCCCGCATTGGAACTTTATAACTTTTTGAGGTCGAGTTGGATTCTTTGTCGAAAGTATTTTAGGGAAGTCTTCTCTTTTGCTCCCTTGTTAGACCTTTTTAATGTTTTGTTGTTTACCATTTTCTTACGTCTCATATTTCGCTTCTTGGCAATTTTCTCTTCTTTTCTCCTTTGAAACTTTAAAAACTTTCAAACTTCAGAAGTTGTTTCTCCTTTTTGCGCCTATTAGTATTCTTTTATGCTTTTTTCCTTTTAGATATTTTGGTTGTATAGGTTCTCAAAACTTTTGCCTTCCTTGGTTAGAGCTATTGTAAAATTCTACCAATATTTTGATTGGGGCTTTTTACTTGTATTAGTTCATTCTTTCCCTGAATTATGCTAGCTCTACTTCTTGTTTCATTCTTCTTTCAAGAATTTGCCTAAGGTAAAAATATTTAAGTGTAGTGAAGACTCACTACAGTACCCTAGGATGAATATAGAAATTAATTGAAATTAGTGATGGATTTTTATAAAAGGGTAATATTGTTAAAAGAAAGGATTTTCCCTATTTCAAGTCATTATACTATTTTGTATCAAATTATGATATAGAATTATTGCTAAATGTTTTTTCACTTCTTCCTATTTATACATATTTGACCATTGAAATCTTCTTGGAGAGATCACAAGTTGTCATAAGCACTCTCATTGATGAGATTTCCATATAAACCAATTGGTGTAGGATATTTTAAATAAGATCAATACATATTAATTATGTTTCTAACTTTGAATTTTGTTATAACTTGAGCAAGAGCTTTTAGTAAAAATAAGCAAGAGATCCAACTATTAATAGAGAACATTGATGTCATATGCTTTTGTGAAAAGTGTGACATGTTTATAAGAAAACAGACACTCTTGATGGAATGGATAAAACTAATGAATTAAATTAATGGTGTAATTAGATCTTCTAGTATTAATGAGGATTTATAATCAATTTCAATATGATATATGAATGATTTCTATCTTATGGTTTGGAATATCACAACCCAAATTATTTAGCTCTGAATAAATTATTATTCTTTTAAATTAGATGACATGGCACCTACGAATCAATATTGTTGTTTAATTTTATTAAATGATTTTATGTTTAAAATCCAACAAGGTTAACTATACTCGACTAATTTCACTTTCACTACTACAATTTTTATGAGGTCACCCTCTAGGAGCAAAATGAGGGAGGATATAACCAAGGAGAAGGTGATATATACACACTCTATTAGATAAATCATCATTACATTAATAGCTTGGGGAGATGTATACACACCCTACTAGATAAATCATCATTACATTAAAAAACTGTATGATTCCTCAATCGACCAAGGCTACTATTTTAATAAAGCATCTAAATATTAGTGAAATTAAAAGAGCCAACGTGTTTGAGATTTCATTCTTCCACATTCAGTGAATTTTAATGTGCAATTTGGTGATGAGTGTTGTTTATGATATTACTTTAATTCTTATCAATTTGGGGCAACATTCAATGGCTATATGTGTTAGAGAAAATAAACTAGTGTTCCGTATAAGGTCGCCTAAGGTTTCCTAAATTTCCACGCTTGCATAAAGTAAAATCAAGCACACTTGCATAAACTAAAGTACGCTTGCAAAATTAACATACTTTGCTTGAATGGAAAATAACTTGTAAATGAAAGTGCATCATAAATGGAAAATAACATATAAATGAAAGCACATCTATAAATATTAATTCTAATTCAATAGTTGCATAATAATAAAATGTATATCATTGTTTTGTATTGACACACAATTAAAATTAAAAATTATTTATACTAATACATACTTGCAATAATGCTTAACTAATCCCTTCCACTATCTTAGCAAAGTGGGTGCTTGCTCTAAAGTCTAGCATGAGGAGGAGAAAATACTAAAGAAAAACTTGTCCTAAATGATGACATAAATAAATAAAATATAGAGATCTACTTTTATTAAGGATGCATAAAATATTATAACTTTTAATTCATGTATTCTCTAACCATATTAAATCTAGCTTACATTTATTGATATATAATCCCCTAACTAGAAATGTTATTCACCACGAATTTTTTTTTCAATCAAGAGTCCAAAATAGTTGATGGATTTACAAAATCCAAGATAACTATGTATTACTATTAATTGAATAAATTAAAATAAACTTTAGGGAGGTGTTGAATTTTCTATGAAGCGTGAAAAGGAATGGACTATGAATCCATTAGATATGAAAAGTATTTACCAAGTCAACAATAACAAAAAAATTTCAAGTATATTATTTTTTCAGCTTGGCATAACTACTCTAGAAAATTTCTATGCTCTTTTCTCCATCATATCTAGTGCACATCTATTTTCATTGTATGCATGCACTCAACAACAATTATAGTATATGTGTGCATAGTAGACATTTTTTATGCATAGGTATTCTAGGAATATTTATATCACATGCATGTATAGTGCAAGTAATTTCAGTGCATAGGTATTTTGGGATATTTTTGGTGCATGCACATAGGAAGTGTTTTTGGCACATGCTTTTAGAAAATGCTTCCTTTAAATCTAGGGTACTCTATTCAAGGCCAAGTTATCACAACATTAAAAAACCTACAAGTCATCAAGTACCTAACCATTTCCTAAGTGGCATCAATATACAATTAGACTCTTAAGAACACATAAAATCATTCTAAATAATTCAGTAATGTATTTCATTAATTACTAATTTTAGAAATAATATTAATACAAATTACATATTAGTCTATTACCAACTGCACTATATGTTATATCCATCTTAAGAGTGACAAAAAGGTGTTACTTGTTCATAAAAATAAGGTATTTTCAAGCCTCATAACTCCTCCCAGCTTATCTATATGTATGTCCTCATGCATTTCCTTGTTCCAATTGAAAATTGATATCAAGTTCTTTATCTAAATCCACCTATAAATTTTATAATTAGTCGTGGAACCCTTGAAAATGTTTGAGTCTGGTGAACCATGCTCTAAATTTATCTTCATTATGGATTTTAACATAGTCAAATTGAGGTAGGGTCAGTGATAGTGGGTGGTCTAAACCAAATCCTCATATAATTATGTTTGAGCACTAAAATAACATTAATTATCACCAATGTTTTTTTTTGGGATCAATTTAAATTACATTGGGAAATTGCCTCTCTTGTTTTGAGTTAAACAGGTAACTCATCATGTCTATGTCAACATGCTAACTTATCCCTATCCATATCCCTATTGTAGAAGTCTCCAATTTCACATAAGTATTGATTCATTTGAATCCCATATTGTCCTCTCAAATGTGTATCCCCCATTAAAGTATAATGTTGATGAATAAGGACAATTGGGTTAGGTTGCTCAAACCATAGTAACAACCTTGTTTTTTTTCTTTGGTTCTATATTTCGACATACTATCATGCATGTGGATTTGATTATAGAGAGTGGAGGTAAAATCTTGTAATTATACATCTATGACATAAATATGAGGAAGAAACTACAGATCCTCAAGCAGTGTATACTTATGTAGATAAAACTCAAACAATCAATATTTTTGTTCTATAGGACTACACAGAAAAATATCAAGAATTTTGCAATAAAATTCAATTTATAATTAAGGCCATAACTAATGCTCATTACCTACCAACAATAGAATTGCTCCTATAGGAATAAAATTTAGTCTCTAGAGGGTTCTCTACATTCAAAAACGTGTTTTGATATGTAGCAAGAATCATATAGTTTACTTTGAAGGTTAGCCAATTATTTTTCTCGTCTCTCTTTTTCTCCTCAAGGATTTTGAGGATCTTGACCCTCTCATCTAGGTAATGGTATTGCCTCATCCATGTTTCAAGTGTGAAATTATGGTTATGTAGTGTTACCATCCCTAGAGATACAATTACAACTAGCCTTGGTTCTCTTAGGGATTAATTTGTATCTTCTTCTCAATATATTCTAGCTCCAATTCAACTAAATTTGTACTACCCTTTTGATTGATACTTTTGGCTCTAGTTCTCTATCTAGTTGGTCTTATGGCTAAACTATAAATGATCATATTTTCTCTAATGTAATAGGTAGTGCAATAAGTACTACTCTTTTGATTGATATTGTTGGCTCTAGTGCAAAAGATGATCATTGCTCTAGATCCATTTTTGCTTCCTGCTATTTTGGTACTTTTTTGGTGCCTTTTCCTATTCATATCATATTGTTCCTTGTTTAGGCATCATTTCTTGTTTTGGAATTACCCCTTGTTATGGCACCATTCCCAATATTGCTTCATTTTCCTATTTTGATGCTATTTTTGGCATCATTCCTAGTACTTCTCCACTTGGATCCTATGTAGATTCTAGTCCAAACCTCAACTCATTATTAATATCTAGGCTTTATAATTCATCGGGTTGGATGCTCAAATACCTTCATTTTGTTAGTTATCACAAAATAAAAGTAATGTACTAGTCCTTATCTTATAGTAGCCTTTTTATTGCATCCAATTATTCTTGTTGACTTTGGACCAATGCTCTAGATCACACCAGATTTAAGTGGCCAATGACATCAATTTATTTTCCCATTTCCTCTATATCTTGTCAGGTTTTAAGACTCTAACTAGTTATTAGTAGCTATAATATTTTAAACTAGAGTCCCTCATGATTGCTTCTCATTACTATCTATTACTATCAATTTCCTTTTTCTTTTTTTCTTTGATATTTTGGCATAGGATTTGGGATAGTTGCTTCACATGACACTAGAGACTTAATGCCTACTTATATTCTTTCCTCTAGTCTTGATATGTCTAGGACTGGCTCTAGAGTAAGGCTTTCTAAAAGCAATTTCCATTTTTTTTCCCCATCAACACCAAACATTTCTAGTGTAATATCTCTTGTGGTTGTTTATTTTTGTTTTGGATTTTTTTGGCTAGAACTAATAGATTTTAATTGTTGTACATGTG
This sequence comes from Wollemia nobilis, assembly GCA_028583015.1. Classification (NCBI taxonomy): domain Eukaryota; kingdom Viridiplantae; phylum Streptophyta; class Pinopsida; order Araucariales; family Araucariaceae; genus Wollemia; species Wollemia nobilis. The sequence goes on from JAQPPZ010015032.1 coordinate 12,215,593, forward strand.
TTGATAATTCCTCTTCATTGTTTTTTATAATTACTTCCTTTATTTTCCCCCTTTTCCTACTCTAGAATATTTTGGTGCATGGTTTTTTATCCTTGTTGAATTATTTGGAGAGTAGATGTTGTTCTTTGAAAATCTAGGGTGGCACTAGATATTACTAGTGTTGGTTCTAATGAGTTGGAATTTGTTTGGATTTCTAAAGTTATAGCCTATTACACTTCCTACTTGCATTGTGTTACAAACATTGAATTGACCTATTGAGTATCCCTATAACTTCTTGAGGTTGCACTTCTAGAACACCTACTACTACTACTACTAAGAGTTGTACTAGTTGAAGAAATGTGAGCCACTAGTCAAGGTGGTATTATGTGGTAACTCTAATGGAGGAATTTTTTCCACCTTCTCTCATCCCTGCCATATTGGTTGAAGTGATATTTTCATAATATTTAAATTAATCCATGGTACTTCAGGGACCTAGTGTCTTCCTATACTTTTATCACCCTAACATGTAGAGCAAAGTGAAGATACAATGACAAATTCACCCTCAAATTTGGTTTTTGCTCTCCATGTCTTGGGCATTTAAAAATATTCATATGGGGCCTTAAAAGAACTAAAGTATTATCAATCATAAATTATAAACCTCATGACCCAAAGGACCATGGTATCCTAGGTTGGTGTTAGGCTTGACCTATTAATTTATTTTCACTGTGTTTTTCATTTCATAAGTCAACTCCAAATAATTTCCTTCCCTAATAATTTTAAATAATTCTATGAGGGGTGTTCTTGTTCTAGAAACATCTTCTTTAGACAGAATGCCAAAAATTTCACTTAGAATTTCAGGTGTTACCTTGATATGGGTGCCTCTAATGGCTACAATAGAGTCTCAAAGCTTCTACACAAACTCTTTAACAAAGGTCTCTTTGTCTCATTCGATTCTACCCGATGAAAAATATCTATAATTTTGATGTTCTGGGTAAGATCAAAAGCATTGTTTAGCTTATATTTTCTCTTATACCTACCAGTTGTAGTAGAGATAATTTAAGTTGTAGTATTTTCAAATAGGAAAGAAATGCATGCACTTTCTATTTCATCATGATAGTTTTTTAAATATTTTATATTATCTATAAATAGAGCATGACAAACATGCTCTTTTTTGGTGTTGGAAAAAGCAACACAAAATGTTGTTGTTTGTATGGTTTAGGATTTAATTAGTGCATGATGTAAAAGTATTACCTTGGACATCTCAATTGAAAGAGGTGGCACTAACCCCAATGTAGTAAGTATTTAATTTTTATCTTTTCAATTGTGTCCTTTCCAAGATATAATACTAGAATGGATCATTGTCATATTTCATACTTGTTGTAGTCTATTTTGTCATCAAGCCAATGCTCCAACTATGATCATTATCCTAAGAAATTTAAAGGTGAGAACCTGCTAATCACAACCCAAAATAAACATTTTAAGAACCAAATTGCTTTGAATCAACCTCCAAAAAATACTAGTACACATTGTCAACTTAATAGGTGTTGACTTTTTTTAGCTCAAAATAGTAAAATATTAAGGGTAAGGATAAAAGGGTTAGAAATGTATAAATCAAATGTGGATAGGTAAAGCTAACAATATAGATCTCCATAAAGCATCTTCTAGTAAATTACATTTCAAAAGAAGTATTTAAGACTAACATCATTCAGAACTCTCCAACATTTTGTATTAATGGCCTTTGACACACTTAAAGAATTATTCCAAACATCTAAAGCATTAATTATCCAAATTAGAAAAATAAGATCAATGCCTTGACTAAAAAAATAGAATTCCCATAAGCATGTGTGTAAGAATAAATTATTTCAATTTACTCTAAGTCAGCTATCCAAATTAATAGAATAGACTAACCATAGCAGCAAGAGTAGAAATAACTTTACAGGATTATGACCAGCCAATCAACACAAATGTAAGTTCAAGGTAAACATCCCTTGTAATTATTCATTCATTAATTACAGAAAATATACATAGTAGTGCAAGCAAAAACTCCAGAGATGACATTTTGAAAGGAGGTCACTGCCTTTATTTATAGTTTTACAATGATAATCCTTCTAAGAATTACAATGAGTTTGATATTTCTTAATTTTCTTGGCAACTTGTCATCCATGGTGCCATCCAGCTGCATATTATTGATCTATTATAACCAACTTCGGATCAGATTCATCTCCACCATTGATGATTCTTAGATCTCTATTTCATCCATTGATTTGCAACTGTATCTAGTTGATCAGAATATTTTGGAAGCTTCTAGAATGTGAATGGTGATTCAGCTTCCATGGTACCTTATTCATCTCTCCCCTATCTTTTGCAACAAGCAAACGTGTAAAAACATGCCAAAAAATCTGAATACAAGGAAAGACTAACAACTACCATTGATCTGCCAATAAACAACTATTATTGATTATCATGCAACTGCTCTTCACCTGAATCCTTTATGTTAGCTTGAGATTAATCTTCCTCACTCTTGACCATGGAAACAAAAAATCATGTGAAATCAGGATTTCACTCATGTTCTTGTAGCTTGTTGGGCTTAGCAAATTTCTGACTAGTGGGTCCCATCATCTTTCTTGCATGCTAAAACAATTATCTACAATCTACTCTTGCTCTTTCAATCATATTTCTTGAGCATATTTCTGATTTGCACGATAGTAGCAAAGGAGACAAGAAATCATATGTTTTGCTACTCGATCTCTTGGTCAAATTTCTCCCTAAAAATACCCTTTTTAGTGATTTTCCTTTTGCAAGCCTTTTTTAGCTCTTTTTGGATTTGCATGCATATTACAAAGGCGTTAGCAAATTTCGCATGGATGTTTTTCTCACGAATTCTTATTTTCTAGTGTTTTTTAGATTTTAACCTTTTCTAGAACTTTTTTATTTGTGTGCGACCAACAAAGGAAGCAAAGAATCGTGCAATTTAAAAAGAAGACAAGCAACTACATCTCTTCAACTTTTCTCATGCTTTTGCTTTTTCTCACGCTTTAGTATTTTGTTGCACTTTTATGTTTGTGTGCGTATTACAAAGGTGTTGGAGAATCACGTATAGCATCCTTTTCTCCATTTTCGGCCATTTCTCATGCTTTTGCATTTTCTTATGCTTTTGGAAAAATTAAAAGATTTATGCTTACTTTCTCCATACTCAGTCAATTTTTACAAAATTTAGCTAAGTTGAGATGTAGGTAATTTTGGCCTACATTATTGGAACCTCCTGGGAAATCTTGCTCGTAATATTTTAGAACTCAGAGCCTTATCCATTGGGTTCATGGAGTCTAGAAAAATAAAATGATGAAAGATCATAAAAATAGAAAGAAATTGTTAGAAAGAGTGAGATGGGATGAATGGCTTGAAGAATAACATGAAAAACTGAAGGGATGGAAAAAAATATGAAATGATGGAATGGATGGAAGTGACAAATCAGGATGTAAAAATATGGAAGGACTAGAATCTAGCTATTTTCTTCAAAACAAGGTCTCAAAGTATTATTTCCATGTGGTTGTCACCCTCTTATTTATTTGTATATAACCAGAGGATGATTGTTCACATAAAGATAAGATAAGAGGTATAAATCCAAGCTTTGATCATAGGGGCTTTCTCTTTCGGTCTTTGGCTTTATCATTCGCCTATCACAATATTATGACTCAAATATTGCCTCTTCATGACTATCAACCTCTTAATAAAAGATAAAATATTCAAAGGCTTACGATCCCTGAAGAAACCATTTATGAAGCAAAATATGATTGACTTGCACCAAAGAGGACTTCACTTATAGGTGGCCTTCACCTTCTCATAGCTCCATATGCATGAGGCATTTTTCAAGTTCATGTTTTCTTTGTTTCTCTGACTTTTCAGACTACAAAACTCCACAAGACTTGTGTTTTCCAATGGTCTCTTTCATTAGACTTGTTGCTCTTCTTGCTCTTCATATTCAACATCTTCTTCATCAACATGCATTACCTCTATATCAGAATTTTTAGGGTAAATATCTTGAACTTCTTCCTCTACTTATTCCTCTTTCACTTGTACCTCAATTTGGTCTTCCTTTGTGATTTGTGTAGCAAAAAAAAATGAATACTGATGAGGCCGAGAAATACCTCATTTTTGCACTATGGTTAACATATAAAAACTGCCATATTATTAAATATACAAAGTTAAATTGCCAATAGTTAATTAGAATATATTAATTATTAATTGTTTACATGGTTTTATGTTACAAATATTATACCCTTGTTTTGACTATTTTAAGTATTTTACTTATAAAAGGTAAAAAATGAGTATCATGTCAATTATGATGTCATACTGTAGTAAAATTGCATTATGATGGTATGGATAGATTCCTCTCATCGATAACTACAACTTTGCTTTTTGAAGCAATTCAATCCGAGTTGTAGATAAAACGTTATGAAGGTTATATCATTATGGAGCTGTTAACAGGTGTAAATCTGCGTTAAGGGGCATATTGGTGGATATACTATGAATTATCCAAAGCAATTTAAGGAACCAAATTCATACCAATTATATTTCATAGTGTAGAGAACACATGAACAAAATTTTAAGTCATATGCATAAATAATATGGAAGTTATGGGGCCCACAAAATGATAGTTTCACACTTTTTGACAGCTAGAAATTCTGATAAAAATTTGTGTTAGAGGCCAACTTGACAATGATGCTGGGAGATATTCCTGAGGATTTAAAAGTTGAAAATTTAACCATATTTAATTCATACATCCAAGAACAAGTGGGTAAAATTTGGTGTACATTGGAGTTACGAGGCAAAAGTTATAAGCACTCCAAAATAGTAGTTGGGCATGTTTTGACTATTGTAAAAAAACAAGTGACAGTCCATACAAATTCCAGCCACCTATCACTATGAAGGAAGGCATGGAATTTTTCAACTAAATATGAGGTAAAATCTTGGAAATAGTTGAGGGAGGCTAGGAGTGACTCTTTCTCCACTTGAAAACACTTCCACATGATCCAAATAGGAGCAACCAGTCAAAAATATTGAATTGCAGGAAATCTGGAAATAGTCATACAAATTCCAACCAACTATCAATAAATAGCATGGCTTGGAATTTGTCAATTCCAGCATGTAAAATCTATAGAATTGGTCTTCTAAGGACTTAGGAAGACTACCTAACTGGTCAAACTCACTTTTCTATGCATCTAGTGTACGGATAAGGGTCAAAATGGTTAAACTGCCAGATATTCCGGAGTAGCTCTGGAATGAGTAGAACATGACCAGTTTTGATCAAAACTATAAAAAAAAAGGTCAGAAAGGTGGCAAATGGCGAGATGAGGATGGATCCAGTTGTATGAGTTTTCTCACCCCTTCCAACACATTTCTCCCAATGGATGATACACAACAAGAAAAATTGATATGTTGTAGCATAACAATTTGCTGCATTTTAGAAATACTTCTTCAAAACAGTTGCTAAATCCCTAAAAAACAACAACAGAACGGATTGGCATATGTAATAGAATGTTATAAATAATAGGCTCCCATGTTGGTTGATTCAAGTAGAGAATAAGGATAGGACTTGTGGTAATAAAGTAGATCTGTGGCAAATTACAGTTTTTAGCAGGTTTTCCTACAAATATTGTAATGTTGCTTGAGACTAAATAAAGTACAAGATTTCTCGTTCATCTTTTGTCCCATTAAATGTCTGAGTTTTTAAGTAGTTAAGAGAGAGTTTTTCTACCTTCTTCTAGAATAGGGGAGCAAGGGCCACTTCCAGGTTTAGAAGAAAGCTTATTGGTGACAGGTTTTTTTGCAACTTTTGCTACATCAGATTAGCAGAGACTTGTCATATTTTATTTTTTGTTCATTAGCTAATAGTGCATAGAGATTTGTGATTTGGACCTAGGTTAATGAGAGTGAGTGTTAATTGATTCATCAATTTGTAGCATTGTTGAATTTCCCCTGTTTCCAGCATATTATTTCTCGCTTTAATCCATTCTGTTGATCAGTTATTAGCCTATGTGTTTCATTTTCTGCTATTTCATCTTCTTGTTATTATTTTCATTTTGTAAGACTAAAATAGGTGATATTTATGCAAATTTAGTTAGATTTCAGTTCCCTGCAACTACCTTTTCTTGTCATTTATATTCTGCAACAGTAAATAGGTTTCATTCTGCAAAAGTAATTAGGTTTTATTTTTGTTTGCAATCTTTCTATTCTTGTAATTTTGATTCTGCAAGAGTTATTAGAATTCAATTTCAGTTTATAGTATTAAAGTGACACCAAAACCCCCAAGGTTAACTTATCCCGTCAATAAAGCCTATTTTTTGAATGAGCTAATTTTCAAGATGCCTATATCTGGATTGACAATTATAATGATTAAATGGTGTGATTGATGACACTCATCAAATACCAAACACACGAAATGAAAAGAAGAGATTATAATATAATGAATGATATTTTCTTTGTATTGATATAGGGAATCTCGAATATCCCAATTTACAATGTCTTACCTTAATATTTTAGGGAAGATATTACAATGCTTTCTTTTTAAACTACAATGCTTTGAATGGTGGTCTTCCAACTCTCTAATAAATTACTAGGTGTTCTTTGCTCCTCTGTTACAACTCCAAAGGTGAGTGGGCTTTAGTATCCTAGAAGTAGGGTCACTCTTAGCTTTAATAGCTATTCCAATACTTGTTTCCTACAAACATGAAAGGTAAAAAAGGGTTATTAGCACCTGCAAACATAATCGAAAGCAAATACAAATGAAACCCTTGAAGCACTGGTTATAGAAACCAAAAGTGCAATGCAAAAAACATCAAAAGTAAACCTAAATGCCTTGTCAAATTCTAGCTTACTGATATTTGTTATAGCTTCGATGTGTTCTAAGAAACTATGGGCATGTGGGTGTGGTTGTCCAACTGTGGGATGGCGGTTGTGACTGTGTAACCGTAGGAGGGTGGTTGAGGTTGGATGGTAGAAAATTCCAAAATGAAACTTTGGGGCTTCGAGTCCTCAATATCCTTGGAATGTGTGCAAGCTTCTATCATGATTCTAGAATCCTAACAGTATGTTCTTCCATCCCCTTTCTATTAATGGATGAAGGTGCCTTTATAGGGCCCTTGGGATTTTGTAGGGAAAGGGAGGTGGCAAGCTTGGGTTGCCAAGTGACAAGCCAAGGCTACCATATGGAAAGGGCAGTTATAGTGAGTCACCTAGGGTGTCCCACTTAAATGGGGTTATGTGGCTGGTGGGTAAGTGCAAGTGGAGTGATGTGTAGGGGATGTCTCATGTGATGGGACAATAGTGAAATGAGTGTATGAGAGTTGGCAAGGGGTGGTGGTTATGTGGTCAGGACACATGTCTAGTGAGTAGGTAGGGTATCCTAGGCAGATTTTCTAGATTTAGAAAATCTAGAAAATACTTTTAATGTGCAAATTTTTATGCCTAAGTTTGGACTTAGGCATATATTATGTAGGATTGTGATGTGCAATGTGGGATGGAATGTGCAAGGATTAATATGCCTAATTTTAGACTTAGGCATATATTTTATTATGTGGTAAAGTGCAAATGCCTAGGTTTTGGTGTCTATAGATACCCCTTTTGTATCGTGTTGTGTAAAACACAATGTTGTGTAAAAACAAGAGACATCTGTCCTTATTGGATGGATAAATGGACTCAAATTTTCTCGATGCACAAGAATGAATAACTTGAAAATTTTGATTTTTTTTGTGTATCCCCTAAATTGGCGAATGGGTAAAGAGTGAAACCCATAATTTAACTGACCAAATTTTGATGATTAAAAGGGGTGGATGTGATGGATGCAAATGTGTGAAATTGAAGATGAATTTGATAGTTTGAGTTTTGGGTGGTTTTACGATGTTGTATATTTACCTTTAGTTTCAATGAGGTGCAAAATGATGTGGTAAAAGAACCAACCATTGTTGGATTTTGGGTCTCCATGTTACTGTATCAATTCCTACCAAATGATATGGTGTTAGGAACCAAGCACTCTGGGAGCTTAGACACCTTAGTGATTTGCAATCATTACCAAATTATGATTTGATTGTTTTCTGCTTTTGTAACCCAATGGAAAGGGTTTAAGGATAACCTTTGTTTGAACACAGTCCCACTCAAATATTGAGGGCCTCAACTGATTTAATTTCACATGTGATGATGTTGAATTATTTTGAACAAGTGTCCTTATGGTGAGCTACTCATCCTACCGAATTGCATGGATAACCGATCGTTGCAACCGTTAGGTGTCTAGAGTAACTCACTAGATACAAGGGTCACTTTAAATGATTATTATGGTTGAAAATGATGATTTGATTCATATGTAGGGATTTGAGAGGGTTATATATATATATATATATATATATATATATATATATATATATATATATATATATATATTTCAATCATGTGGTCGCATTTGGTTGCACCTGACAACTATGCATCTACGGTTGGCACTGCCAAACACAGGTGCATGGTTGCGTGCACTCTCCAAATGGGGACATGCGGTTGACTCCAAAAAATGAAGCTATAAATATGTTTTGTTGGGTGATTTGAATTTATTTGTGCATTTGAAGTTTTTTTGAGTGGTTGAGTTCGTTGAGTGATGGAGACTACTGGTGAGGCTAGCAGAGCGGTTGGAGGTACGGAGGCCAGCATCTTGGTTGGAGGAAAAATTGGTGTGTATGTGGTGGAGGTAGGATCTGAGGCCCTTCCCTTTATTTCAATTTTGTTTTGTTTTGTTTGTTTGTTTTTTGTTTGTTTTTTATATATCTAAGAAGGGATGGTAAAAAAAAATTAAAATTAAAAGAATATATGAAAATGTTTTGTGTTTTTGTTTGTTTTTGTATGAGAAAATGCATGAAAAATGTTTTTTTGGTGTTTTTGAAATGAAAATAATGCATGAAAATGTTTTTGTGTTTTATGAAATGAAAAGGATGCAAAATATTTTGTGTTTTTATGTTTTTGAAATCAAAGGAATGCAATATATGTATATACATATGTATATATGTATATATATATGTATATACATATGTATATATGTATATATATATGTATATACATATGTATATATGTATATATATATGTATATACATATGTATATATGTATCTATATATGTATATACATATGTCTATATGTATATATATATATATATATATATACATATGGCTATATGTATATATATATATATATATACATATGTCTATATATATACATATATATGTATATATATATATATATATATATATTTTAAATGGGAATAATGTAAAATATTTTTTTTTTAATTATGTATGCACTGATTTGGATTTTGTTTGTGCTTTTTGCAGGTGAAATTTATTGAGGCTCAACATTGATGGCCTTGTATTATATCTCGAGTGCAGAAGGCACTAACTGATGATGGCTGGAAATGGTTAGAGGGGGTGAGGTTGGATGGTTGAGGATGGATGGAGGTTGTTAGGGTGGATGATGAGTTCTTGTCTACTTTGGTGGAGAGGTGGGACCATGACAAGGAATCTTACCATTACCCTAGAGGATGTTTACCGCATCTTTCATGTTCCTATCAAGGGTTCACCAGTCTAGGTTGGCCACGATAAGATTCATGAGTTGAGACCCATTTATTATGATTATTGGGATGTAGATGATAGTAAGGGTGGTATCTAGTATATCCAACTATATAAGGATGAGAAGTTATGAACGCTTCCTACATTTGTGATATATCTTAGGCAACATGTTGTTGCCTAATAGCATGGGTTCTAGGTTCCCTTGGAATTAGGTGGGGCTTGTGCTTGATTTGATTAGCAAGCCTTGGGTTTATGCTTGGGCTCCCGCCCTACTTTACCAGTTGTATGTGGAGTTATATGAGGTGAAGATTTGAGAGCGAAAGGGACTCAGCTGCAGTTTGTTTTTTCAGCTTTGGGATTGGAAGCATATTAGGATTACTAGGCCATAGGGTCTATCTTGCGAGTGGGATCACTTGTTGCCTTGTGCTCTTCGTTGGTGTACCAGCGATGAGGCTTTACTGAGTCATCCTAGTCATAATGGCCAAGATTATTGGGATATACTTGTTGCTTTTACTAGTGGTGACATCATTTGGTAACCATGGCAAGGGCCCACTTGAGATAGTGATGCGGCACAACTATAGCTATTTAGGCAAGACAAGTGCCTGGTTGACTGGTATGGGTGAGAGATAGAGTTCATCCAGTTCTTCTGAGTGTTGCGATAGTTTTATCTGGTCCAGTAAGTCCTTAATGCTTCAATTTTGTATAGGCATCGGGGTGATGAGCTTAGTCTCCTTGTTACTCCTAAATTTTGAATAATTAATTATGATCATTATGATGAGGCTATGGATATTACAAATATAGATGATGTTGGGACTACAACTAAGTATGATGCCTAGTTTGCATCATAGCCTCCATGGGCATTGAGTCAGGTTGTTGACGATATGGTAAGTGATGATGAGTGAGATGCTAGCAAGCAGTATCATCTATGACAAAAGTACCATTGAGGTAGTGGTAGTGGGGGGTGAGATGGGGTAGATGTTTAACCTATAGACATAGGGGTCAAGTTTTATGGGGGTGGATATGGGGATAGAGGTGATGATGGTGGTGGTGATGGAGGGTAGGTTCTATCTCCATGATGCACTGAGGAGGATTAGGGGGTCTTTCAGGATGAGTAGGATAGCTTGGGCTATACTATAGCGGCTCATGATGTAGATATCATGAGGTTACAGAGTGTGTTGGTGGCTCGTGATGCAAATATCATGATGTTACAGAGTGTGTTGGTGGCTCGGGATACCGATATAGCTTAGCTTCAAAGTGAGGTGGAGACGTTACAGAGTGCACCTAGTGGAGGTAGAGATAGCTTTGAGGTTGTGGTTCTTCATGCCAAGTTAGCAGAGCAAGAGGTGCATCAGAACTAGGATATGGTTGTTTTTTTATCACATCTTAGGTACATCCATATTTTGTAGGATAGGCTTGCTCAGCACCACATTCCTCTACTAGTGTAGCCTTCTTCATTAGCTTCTAGCTCTAGCATATGGGGTGATTCTAGGCCTAGTGGTTCACGTTCTTAGGCTTCTAGTTTCCATGGTCCCTCAGGTTCACAGGGATTAGCTTATGGTCCTCCTAGGGGTCATGGTGGTGGTATCTAGGAGTGCTTATTACCTCTTTTTGTATTTTCTATTTTTGCTTAGGAGCCTTAGTCAGGACTATGCATAGTGGCGAATATTTGTAATTTGGGTAAATATTAGGATTTCCAAAATTAGAAATTGGCAAATATGAGGACCCTCAACATCGGCCAATTCGCCTAAAATTTTCAAGATCAATTTTTTCTTAGGATCAATTCGCCACAATATATATCCAAACATAAGCATATTTGTACTCGTTGGAAATCTCTTTTCAAGCCTGATCTAATGGTGGTGTTTTTATGAAGTTATAAAGTGATTTAATAGGTCAAAATATACCCTAAATATGACCTTACTTTTTAGAGATTCAAATATCCTCAAATTTTGGTGTGAAGATGATTGATTTGATTTGCTTAGGATTCGCCTTGATTTCAATTAGGATTCACCATTTTTTTACAAGTACATTTTGGGTCCAACCCCTTATGCATAACCCTAGCCTTAGTGCTCTGATGTATACAACCTTTTAGGCAATTTTTGTACTATACGATTCATATATATACATATACATGACTTTTATTGTGATTATTTGTATTGCACATTTGTTTTATTGTATGTATGGATGCATATGGATTTATGTAGCGATTGAGTGAAATGACTGGTGAATGTTATGTTCTAATGATCATTTGTGTATGTTTAAAAAAAAAATTTGATCAACTTTATCTTCGTTGTTTAATTAGGGGTAGTAACATTTGGTATTTATACATGCAATATTTTATGAGATGTAAAAACGGAAATGATATGGAATGGTTTGGATAGAGGATCTAGAGTCGTTTTACAAAGACTCAAACATTCTAGTGATCTCAAGCAATATTATCTATGTATCTTACAAATCTTCATGATGCTAAGGTTGTCCTAGTATTTTAAAAAATTTCAAGGACCAATTGTGTGTGCAAATTAATATAATTTCTCATTATGAGCTAGGTCAAACTAATCAATAGTAACTTATACCGATAAGCTAGCTCACCCGTGAGCATCCATAGGTCTATACAAAATAAGGTCGCTAATGTGACAGACGTGGCACCACACATAAGGATACCTCATTTCTAGTTGGATTTCATTCAACCCAAATTTGTAATGAGGATCACCCCACGGTTTTTGAAACACTAATAATTCTAGGGATTCAAGCTCCTTTCCCTTATTTTATTACATTGGATTTTGGGGATTTTATTTTTGATTTTGCTCATTTTTGTGTTGGAGCAAAGTGGATTTTTATTGCTTTTTGGATACTTGCTCATTTTGAGGAAGAGCAAGGGAATTTTATTGCTTTTGGGATACTTGCTCATTTTGAGGAGGAGCAAGGGATATTTTTCTCTTTTTTTTTAAAGGGGTTCTTTTGGGATACTTGCTCATTTTGAGGAGGAGCAAGTGATTTTTTTTAAAGAATTAAGGGGTAGCTTGTCCTTTTGTCAACTCTTAGCTTTCTAGACCATGCACATAAATGGATGAACAAGGGCAAATTATGACTTCATCATTCCTAGGCTTCATTATGTTTTAACATGTTTTGATGTGCGTGATCCAAGGGGAAACTTGATTGACCAAGAAAAACATGTTGCATGTAAATATTATTTGTCTTTCCATGGGGATTTCTCAAAACACTAGGAGTGGTTGAGTGACTGAAACACCTAGATTTTGCTTTTCGAATCATGTGTAGTGTGAGAATTTTGTGATACTTTCGCGTACATAAAATAGTTAGTGACCACTTAATAATTATTTCTAATGATTATAAGATATCTATCCTACTTCATGTGAACCGCTTAATCATAAAAATATCGTAAGGAAATATTTAAATTATTGCAATTGGTGGATTTTTTAGCTAAGGCAATAATACATAGGAGACTAGCAATTTTTCTAACTAAACAAATGATTTGTAACATGATGAATGGTATAAATAAATGTAAATGTATGAAATGCATTTATAAATGTAGGTGGAATGCATGGATGGATGTATGAGATGCAATATATATATAGATATATATATTAGCCATGTATATGTACATATATATAATCTTCACTATGCATAGAATGCCTTTAGGTGTATAATATTTAATGGCTTAGGTTCCAATATTCCCTCTAAATTTACAAGTCTATATGTTCTTGGACCCAACTTTTGCTTGATAATGTATGGACCTAACCAATTAACCACAAACTTATCTCTCAAGTGTGACAATGCATTAGTGTTCTATTGATTCTCTTTAAGCATGATATATCCTAATTGGAATTCGTAAGGATGGACTTTTGCATTATAAGCATGTTTGATGTGATCTTGATATAATCACAAATGTTCGAAGGCATTGATTCATCTTTCATCTAGGAGTATAATTTTATCAAGATATGCTTGTCTAGTTGTGTTGTCATCCATGAATTCTTGTAATGCAATTCGTAAAGAAGGGATCTGGAGCTCAAGAGGCATGATTGCTTTAGCTCCATAGACCAATGAAAATGGAGTTACCCTTGTTGGTATTTGTATGCTTGTTCGATAATCCCATAATGCTAAGGAGATTTGAGTATGCCAATATCTATGGTTCTCTTTGACAAGTTTCTTGAGAATGGCTATCAAGGTCTTATTGGTTGCTTTAGCTTATCCATTTGCTTATGGATAATAAGGAGTCAAGAAATTGTGTTGGATATTGGATTTGTTGCATAATTCTTGAACATCCTTGTTTTTGAAAGACTTGTCATTATCAAAAATGATCTTTGATGGAATCCCAAAATGATATATAATATGCTAGAGTATGAACTCTACAATTTGAGGTCTAATCATAGTGGTCAGTGGGATTGCTTCGACCCATTTGGTGAAGTATTATGTGGTGGTTATGATGAAATTGTGTTGTCCTAAAGAGGTAGGTGAAATTTTTCCAATAAAATTGAGGCTCCATTGTGAAAAATGGAAAAGTATTTGAATTGGATGTAATGCTTGTGATGGTACATGAGTCAATTGGCATGTTGTTGATATTTTTGACATTTCTTCACATACTGCTAACAATCATTTTCCATGGTGGGTCAATAATAACCCATGCATAAAATGTTCTTTGTAATGGCCATCCCACTAAAGTGGCCACCAAAAGTACTATCATGAACTTTTGTTATGGATATTTGTGCCTCTATGGGATCTAGACATCATAGTCACGTCTATACAATATATCCCTAAGAAAGTGTAACGAGCTACTTTTTGTTTGAACATTATTTTTGTAGTTCGTTTCAAATCTAATGGGAGGATCCCAAACTTGAGAAAGTCCTTTATTTGATCAAGTTAAGACTCATATGGTTTTGCATGAATGAAACAAACATCTTTTTACCTTTAGATTCTGCTTGTGAGATTGTGGATTTGGACATTGTTGTGATGATAAGTGGATGGACTTATCTATTTTTGCTCTTAAGAATCAATGATCCTAAATAAGCCATCGCATCCACAAATCTATTAGTCGAATGAGGTAAGTTGTCAATCTCGTACCATTCAAACTTTACTAGCAATTTCATTGCTATTTCATGGTATTGTTTCAATACTGGCTCTCTACATTGGTAAGTTCCTTTCACTTGGAAAATGATAAGTGAATCACCAAAAATGTTTATACGCTTAATACCCATAGCCAATTTTGATTGAAGACCCAATATTAAGGCTTTGTATCTTGTGTTGTTATTTGTGCATGGAAAATCAAGTTTGAATGATAAAGGAATGGGTATTCCTTCAGGTGTATAAAATATGACTCCAGCACCTTGTCCTTTTTCAAGCTTTGACCCATAAAAGAAGAGAGTTATGTCAACATCATCCTTAGGAGGGACAAGTTCTTCTTGTTCAGTAATGGAAAATACTGAATCATATGAAAGATCGATAAAAATGGGTTGATCATTTGGAAGTGGAGCTTCTACGAGTTTATTGGCTATCACCTGACCATTGATGGATTTTTGACTAATAAATTCAAGATCGAATTTTTTTAAGAGCATTATCCATTTTGTTGTTCGGGTGTTGTTGTATGTGTGAGTCATTATATAACGCAAAGGATTTTCTCTATCTATGAAATAGGTAGTGTTACTTACCATATAATGTCTAAGTTTCTTAGTGGTAAAAACCACTGCTAAGCACAAATTCTCGAAATAAGCATATCTTGTTTCATAACTCACCAAAGTTTGACTAATTTATATATTGTTTGCTCTCTTTGATTTTTCATTATTTTTTGCAAGCATTGTCCCTAATGCAAAATTTGTAGCAGAAATGTAAATATGAAAAGGGACTCCTGGACAAGGCGGTGTTAGCATTGGTGGTGAAGCCAAATATTTCTTGATGTCATCAAAAACCTCTTGATATTATTTTATCCAAGAAAAGGTAACCCCCTTTTGTAGCAAGTGATTTAATGGACTGCATTTGTTTAAGAGTTGTGTAATGAATTGACGGATGGATTTAATTTTTCCTTGCAAACTGTGCAACTCTTTAATATTTTTTGGAGGGGACATTTTTACAATGTCCTTGACCTTATTGGGGTTCACTTAGATGCCTCACTTGGATATAATGAATCCTAGAATTTTACTTGATGTGGCTCCGAATACACACTTCTTAGGGTTTAACCTCACATTATGTTCAAGTAATCGATCAAAGACCTTTTCTAGTCCTTCGATGTGCTCAAGACGTGTTTTAGATTTAGTGATTAAATCATCCACATAATCTTCAATGATTTTGTGCATATAGTCATGGAATATATATGTCATATCATGTTGGTAATAGCTCCTACATTTTTTAGATCGAATGATATCACCTTGTAACATAAAATACCTCAAGGTGTGGTGAATGTTGTTTTGTGTTGGTCATCAATATTGATTTGAATTTGGTTGTATCCTAAAAAATTATCCATTAGGGAAAGCATTTCATGGCCAACACAATATTATACTATTTGATCGATGTTTGGAAGTGGCAAATCATCCTTGGGACATGATTTGTTTAAGTCTCAAAAATATATGCATACATGTATCCCCCTATTCGACTTACGAATAGGTACCATGTTTGAGAGCCATTCGGGATAATCAATGGGTTGTATGAAATCCACATCTAATAATTTGTGTAGCTCTTCTTTGACAATAAGTGTTATGGTAGGATGAATTTTCCTTAATTTTTATTTGAATGGCTTAGCTTTAGGAGCTAAGGTGAGGTTATGGACCACCAAGTTGGGGTCAAGGCCAAAAATATCTTTGTAGGACCACACAAAGGTCTCCTTCTTCCTTGTCAATATGTCTAGGATGTGCTCTTTCTCTTTGGCTATTTTTACAATTTGGGGATTATCCGCATTTTGAATTATGTTCACATCAATTTCTTCTTTGATAAGCATGTGTGAACCTTAATCTAGCTTATGTGGAGTAGGAATGATATGAATGTCATCCTCCACATTTTTGAAGGACTCGTGCGAGGTTTCTTCTACTTCGGTTTGAAAAATAAAAGGTGAAGGTGAATATTGCTAAGGAATATAAGCATTGGAAGCTCTTAGCAATTCTTTAAATAAGATAAAATTGACTATGGGTGGTGGGGATGAAATCATGTTCATGTCGATAAGGCTAGCATAGATTAGAATCGACTTCACTAAATCATATGGATTGCAGAGTGGGGTGAACAAGTCAACATAAATCATGTTAACTTGGTGTACATGAAGTGGCTATGATTTGGATAGTGAAATTCTTGCTCACTCTATCTAGGTAGAAACTAACCTATGGCAGGTGAATTATAATTTTGCAAATGCAACTAAGGTGGTGGTGGTGGATCTAGTTTAGTTCACTCTTGTAGAAGATATAAGTGAAATATGGGTTGATGGATAGAAAATATTTTAATATAGTACTCATATCTCTCAATGGATGCTATAAAGGGGGCATATTATTGGGGACCATAAAAAATATGATTGATCATGTCCATGTTTGGTCCCATTTTCCTCAAGATCATCATCAAAAATGTAATTGATCATGACTATGTGTGGTCTGATTTTTGGAAGGGCGCCATAATTATCATTGAAAATATAATTGATCATAACCATGTGTTGTCTTATTTCTAGAAATACCTCATATAAATAAGGTATAAAATTAGGGTCTAAATACTCATCATCACTATCATCATTGTATTCACTCTCTTCATCCTCCTCTTAGGATTCTAGGGTGAGCTACTAAAATGTAAGCTCAAAGGAGGAGTTTGAGGATGATGGCATGTATTCTAAGCCAGAGCAATCATGCACTTCTCGATAGTGGGTGTAGCACCCCAAAATTGGCATAGTAAACCTTAGCAAATAATTAAAATTACTTTAGTAATAATTCAAAATTCAATTTTAACCCCGAACCGCCTGTTAAACAGCTTTCCTCATTTTCTATGTCATTTTTAGGATTTTTTGTGGTCGTTGGACGATATCGTCTCCGATCAGACGATATCGCCTCAGATCGAACGATTTCGTCTGGAGCAGAACGTCTAGACGATCTCTTCCCAAACTGATTTGTGCATAATTAGCTTCTATTTCAACGACGTCTCTAAGTTGGGCAGAAGCGTGTCTACGCTGTTAGAGACCTCCCCCATTGGAGATCTTCCAGATTAGGATGATCTCCAACCTCCTAACCTCCCTCCTAAGCCTACTTAAACCTTAGGACCCCCCTTGACATTCCCCTGGCTAAATTTTCCTGTAAATTGACCTTTGCACACATTAGAATACCCTGGATTACCATCTGCATTTGTGCTTTCCAAATTTTCTTGCAGGGACCTCATTGATTTTCAGCCGGAGCAAGCTCATATTGTCGTAGACGATCCTGTACAATCTTGGATGATCCTGTCAAAATTCGAGACGATTTTTACTGCAGTCTGCATTGGGGGCAATCAGTGCCCAGAGTTTGCATTTTTCCTATACTTTACTACTATTTTATTCTGCATTTAGTCAGTTTTATTATTATTTCTTGTTATTCTGCATCTTGGTGTTCACCCATGTAGTTTAATTGCATAATAAAATCATGATTAGCTATTAAAGCATCGTAATTTACTTGCATTTCCATTTAGGATTATCTTATTAACATCCTTATTATTATTTCACATCATTTTCCTTTATCAGTATAGCTGCATTTTTTGTATTTTGTGTCTATTTTTTTGATTGCAGGTCTCTAAAAAATTCGTCAGATCTCAGACGATCCTGTTAGATCGGAGACGATCCTGTCAAATTCAAGACGATCTTGACTACTTCAAAAATCAGAACCTCCATCAGACATCCAGAATCAGGTATGACTTTTCTCATCTAGCATATTCTCTATGTTTTCTATTTAAACCTAGGATTTGAATGTTTAAAGATAAAATTGAACACATTAAACACATTCCCAACCTAGGCGTGGAGACTGCCACTAAACGTTTCCTGGTGAACCCCACCATCCGTCAAAAAATCACCTTAATACACCTCCCCCGAGATGCGGGACCTTTAAAGGGCCTCTCAGTCTGAGGTATTGTCCCATCCTTCCCGCATCCCCCTTCGGGTGCGGATCCTTTAGCCTGAAGGTAAGGGTGCGGAAAATTTGGAACGATACATTTTGGTGAACCCGACATGAAACTAAAACCTTTTGAAAACAAAAACAAAAACAAAAACATAGATGCATTTAAAATCATTAGAAAACTACTAAGTTGCATATCATGTCTAGATGGTAGCTCCTAAGAAAAGACTAGTTGTCACTATAAATGTTGAAAACCAATTAGCAGCCATAGAAGTTAATTTTGTGCTTAGTGTGCCTGAAACAGATAGAAACCAACTTTTGTGGAAAGAACTTGATAGGAGGCTAGGTAACATTTCATCTAGATCAACCGAACTTAGACAAATCAAGAGGTTTTCCCTAGATAGGATCCTGGATCCTCATCAACTCATTTTTTATCATGAACTTCAAAGAGCCTACCATAGGTGGTTAGCTTATAGGAGAGCTCTTGTGTCTTCAGAATTGTTCACCTTCGAGGAATACCTCAAGAATGCAGCTATTATACACCAATTCCTAGGTCATGTAGAAGATCAAGAGGTCGTTCTTACAGATAGGGAAAGGTGGAGGAGAGTTCCTTGGGTTGTGTTATATCGAGAGT
Source organism: Wollemia nobilis (assembly GCA_028583015.1). Taxonomy (NCBI): domain Eukaryota; kingdom Viridiplantae; phylum Streptophyta; class Pinopsida; order Araucariales; family Araucariaceae; genus Wollemia; species Wollemia nobilis. The sequence continues at coordinate 12,234,847 of JAQPPZ010015032.1, forward strand.
ATTTCCACGAACTTTATTTCTACCAACCAGAATCTGAGACAGATAATATCACTATAGCACTTTTTGTCAAATTCTTGAAAGAAAAATTTCAATTTGAAGGACACTTCATGACTCCTGAAGAACTTGAGCCCATTAATGATATTTATAATTTTTTTATAGAAAACTAGATCATTGCTTTCATTATTATTATTTCTTGCATTTATTGTGTTGTTTGTTATCTTTATAATATTGTTACAAAAACAAAAAAATAGAAAAAACAAGAAAAACCAAAATATAACAAAACTAAAACATTTTATTTTAAATACTATAGTAGGTATATAATTAAAATATATACCTCTTAATCTTGTTGCACATATATATATATATATATACAAGTATATATATATTTGCTAAAATCTAAATTTAAGCACAATGCCTAGACTTAGGAATGGTAAACAAACTGAAGAAGAAGAAGAAGATTGGTTAGGAGACAAAACAAAAAACCCAAATGTCCTTCCTGAGGATTCAATTTTGGAAGGAGAAACTCTAGAACAGCCAGAAGATTAGCTTATTGTAGATGAACAAGAAGAAAATCTTAAAGAGGAAGGATCCTCATCCCCTAGAATGGATCCAGATGGAACTATTGCTTTTGATAACTTAGATCATTTCTGAAATTTTTCAATAATAACATTGGTGCTCTTAATATGGCAGTTCGTATTGATAGAGGACAAATTAGTGACACTCAAGCAGCCATGGAAGATATGTTTAACATACACACTAATCCCTTGTCCTTTTTTGATCAAGAAAGTGATAAGGCTGGACCATCCAATAGAGATATGGTCACTATGATTTAGAACATGCAACAACAACAGGTTACCCAACCCCCTAAGGAACCTGTTATTGAGCCTAAAATCATTCCCACACAAAAGAAACCTTCATTCACTGCTTTATTTTGCCAAACTATTGATCAATATGCTTCAAATCGACAAAAACCTAAAATGAAGCCAAACACCAATTTTCAACAATTTGGGATACAACATAATACAACTTCAAAACTTCTTCATAACACCCTTCCTACCAACAATTTACACAATAGCAATATAGCATCTAATCTTCATGTCCCTCCATCATATGCTCACAAATCCCATATTAATACCCTACCAAACCAATATGGTGGGCAACCAGTAATCTGGAAGCCATGGTGAAACAGTTAGCTTCACGATCCCTACCGTCCCTCGTACAATTATCGAGAGATGTGTAGTCAGCCTTTGGATCGCATAGTTGTAGCACAACCATACCCTAAACACTTTCCCATGCTTGTCCTGCCTATATATAAAGGAACTGAAGATCCCATAGAGCATCTTCGCATGTTTAGGATAGCATGTCATGATATATCACATGATGACTTGTTATTACTAAAAATGTTCCCAAAAATTTTAGGAGGAATGGCATTAGAGTGGTACTATCAATTGCCCACTCATTCTTTGAGAAATTTTGAAGAAACAACTAAATCTTTTGTCCATCAATTTAGTGCCTACATCGAGAGGTATGTCACCATTAAATATTTATATAACTTAAAACAAGACAAAGATGAATTTTTTGCTAATTTCTTAGCTAGATGGAGGCAGTTGACAAGAAAACTACACTTTGTGTTACCTTATGGGGAAATGCTGGATATTTTTATCAATAATTTACAAGAACAAATATCCTATGAGTTATCAACTGCTACCTTGACCACCTTCGATCAAGCTATAGACTTAGCTCGAAGTTTGGAAGATGCTCTCATTAGGAGAGGCCAGCTTCGAAAGAAAGATGATGAGAAAACATCCAAAAATCAGTATAAAAATAAACAAGTTGTAGGTGACGGAGTCACTGACAGTAGAAACATTGCTAATGTTAATACTACAAAGACAATAGAAAAATTTATATTGAAACCTCCTGATAAACCTCCTCAAGAATTTACTAGACTCAATCAACCATTATCAACTATTCTACCCCAATTAATCGAAAGAGGTTTGATTCAATTACCAGCTATCCGAGAACCTGATCCAACTATACCCGGATACAGAGATGATTTACATTGTGATTTTCATAGAGGACCTGGACACTCAACAAACTCTTGTAAAATATTGAAACATAAAATACAAGATCTGATTGATAATAATGAAATGGAGGTGCAAGCCTTCCAACCTAAAAAAAATGCTCCTAATAATGCTCAAAATACCATTCCCCAAAATTAGAATCAAAATGCTAATCAATCATTGGATATATTTCAACATCCTTTACCAAAACATGGTAAAGAAGTGGCCAATCAAATTGAGCATCATAATGTCCCTCCTCCTACCCAATATGTAGGAACTATTAGCGGACATTTACCTAATCATGATTTACAAAAATTTGACACAACTTTATCCATGGTCATGACCAGGCCCCTATATAATACTCAAACTCCGGATCTTAGTGAGGTAGAATCGTATACTGAAAGTGAAATAGACATCACCTCAAATCAATCGAATAGTTTTGAAAATGAATCAGACCCTATTCAACCTATCACATATTTTATGGTTCCAGAAGAACCATTTCCTAGAAGAGTTACTACTCGACCCTCTTCTAATCAGTTCCTTCCTAATGAACAAGCTATAAATGCTCAACCAAGACCAGTTCAGCATCCTCAATATAACATTGTAGGTACCATCGGAGCCATTACCAGACAACAGGCTCAAAATTCTCAACAGGATCAAACTCAGAATGATGGATCAGCTCCATTTATTTTGAAAAATCCCAATAAAAGGAATCATATGTCTAATGTTCAACCAAAACCTCCTTACAATATTAATGAACAATTATCCAATACTCCAGCCAGAATTTCCCTTTTGGACTTGTTAAGATCTTCTCCTACCCATAGGGATGAATTAATGCTTACATTAATCCAAATGATGGTACCTCAAAATATTCAACTTGAAGCCATGTCCAATACTATCATCACTCGAGAAGTCGATTGTATTGACTTTCAATATAAAGATATACCACAACACAGTCTACATAAGGATAACCCCTTATATATTACTGCCCTAATTGGAGATGTAGCTGTTAAACGAGTCTTGATTGATAATGGTTAATCTCTAAACATATGCACTTTTGACTTTTACCAAATATTTGGGTTTAGAAGTGATGAAATGAAAAGAACGGATATGATTATCAAAGCCTTCAATGACGAGACACAAGAAATGTGTGGAGTCATTACTATACCCTTGCAAGTTGGTCCTAGAATCCTAGATACAACCGTGTTTATTGTACATTGCCCTGCATCGTACAATATACTTCTGGGTCACCCTTGGATCAATGTGATGTGGGCTGTCCCATCAACTTTACACCAATGTGTTAAATTTGAATTTAAAAATCAGTTGGTCACTATGCATGGTGATCCTAAACCCTTTGATATGTGTGCCTTGGCAGAACCTGTTGGATTTTAGTTTTACCCTGCTCTATCATCCACACATCCTAATTCTTATTTTTCATCTAAAAGTGTGAAACACACACCTACAAATTCATCTATTTCTCCTCCATTAATTTCATCCCCATGTATGGCTCAACAATCTTCTGAACAAACCACACTAGAACCTCAAAAAGATCTTAGATCTACAACCAATCCTTCATGTTCCATCCCTATAATTTCAAAACCTATAGACCCATTTATTAACACCTCCACATTATCTACATATATCATACCTTCCACATCTAAAGATATAGGGAATGATCCTTCTACATCTTATGCTCTTTCTGATGAGCTTTTACCGGATTTATCTAAAATTTTAATATCAGAAAAAACATATGCTTCTATGCAAGATTCACTTCTTTTAAATAATTTATCGCCATCTCCTTGTATTTTGGGCCTCCCACAACCTATGGGAAGTACTTACCAAGTCGGGAGTTGTGCTTTTATTTATAAAGGATATGATTGGGGAAGAATACCCTGAAACATCAAGACGCATTGTGATGGATATGCTTGATGCTATTTTGCTAATGAATATATTAAAGCTAAACCTATAATGCTTAAAATGGGATATAAAGGGAAAGTCTTGGGACCTTTCCAAAATGGTATGAAAGAACCTATCGAGGTAGAACCATGGCCCGCCCGATGTGGTGTGGTCCTGTTTCTTAGTAAGGGTCAACCCTTCCCTTTTGAAGGTGATGATCAACTCATATGTTATCAAGATTATCTAGATAAACAAGATTCTTTGTGTCCAAAGAATAATCCCTTTACATGTAATATTCTATCCATAGCTTACCTTGAATTGATTGTTGAATCCGATGATGAGTTGGAAGGAGATATTTTCCATGATGTCTCCATTGAAGAGTTGTTACACAATGGTTTTTATTTTGATGGTTCTATACCTACTATAGCCCAACTTGAGGCCACGACTCCTCAAGATGAATTCTCCAAGTTAACCTTAAAATAATTACAAGAATTGGGCATCTCACCCGCCCCACCTAATTTTGAAAGAGATCTACACATGGAAGTAGAAAACGTCATTAAAGTTAACATTGGAACTAAGGATAATCCTCACATAATCAATATTGGATCAGAATTAAGTCAAGAAAAATAAGATGAATACATTGCATTCCTTAAAGCATATGAAGATGTCTTTGCTTGGACATATGAAGATATGCCAGGTTTAGACCCTTTTGTAGTCATGCATCATCTAGTAGTCCATCCGGATGCTAAACCTGTTAAACAAAAACTTAGAAAAATGCATCCCAAAGTGGCCTTGCTAGTCAAAGGGGAGTTAGAAAAACTCCTAAATGTTGTTTTTATACAAGCTATTGATTATGCTGAATGGATCTCAAATGTAGTTCCAGTCACCAAGAAATAAGCTACCAAAGTTAGGGTTTGCATAGACTTTAGATATATTAACGTTGCATGCCCTAAAGATGATTTTCCTCTTCCAAACATGGATCAAATCATTGATTTTACTGTCGGAAGTGGAATGATGTCCCTAATGGATGGATTTTCCAGCTATAATTAGATCAGGATAGCTCCTGAAGATCAGGCTAAAATAGCCTTTATTACCCCTTGGGGTACCTTTTGTTGGAAAGTGATGCCATTTGGTTTAAAGAATGTCGGCGCAACATATCAACGAGCCATGACTTATATCTTTCATGATATGATGCATGATATCCTACATGATTACGTAGATGACATTATAGCTCACTCTATTAAAGAAGATGATCATTTAGATGATTTGAGAAAAGTATTTAATCGGTTAAAAGAATATCTTATTCGATTAAATCCAGCCAAATGCATATTCAGAGTCAAGTCCGGTAAACTATTAAGGGTTTTAGTTTCTTTACGTGGTATCGAAATTGACCCTTTCAAGATTGCGGCTATCACTGATATGCCCGCACCTACCAATATATCTAAGTTACGAAGTTTACAAGGTAAGCTTCAAGCCATCCATCGCTTCATCGATAAGCTGGCAAACAAAACCAGTCCCTTTCTTAAGCTCCTTAAGAAGGATGTCCCTTTTAATTGGGACGACGAATGTAAGGAAGCTTTTGAACTTCTCAAAAAATATCTCCTTAATCCACCTGTGCTTTCACCGCATAGATCTGATCACCCATTTCTCCTATATATTTCAGCTTTAGATTTTGCTTTAGGATCTATGCTAGCTCAACTTGATGATGAGAAAAGAGAGCGTGCTAATTATCATATTAGCCAAACTTTAATCAGTTATGAAACCCGCTACACAGCATTAGAAAAACTATGTCTAGCAGTCATATTTTCTATGTAGAAATTACGCCATTATATGCTCAGTCAAAAAACATATGTAATTGCTAAATATGATCCCTTGCGATATCTTATGAGTCGACCTTATTTATCAAGTCGTACAGCAAAGTGGGTTCTTGCTCTAAGCGATTTTGAACTCACATTCATAGGACAGAAGTCTGTTAAGGGTCAAATCATCGCAGATCAATTAGCTGCTGCACCCTTAGAGTCTACTCATCCCCTCATCATTGAGTTTCTTGATGAATGCCTTCAATTAGAGGTAGACCATATTGAACAATGGTCCTTATACTTGGATGGAGCCCGATGCATGAGTGGGGCTAGTGGGGGTATGATTTTAATATCTTCGCAAAAACATCTTATACCTTTGTCCTTTAAGTTAACATTTGCTTGCACCAATAATACTGTTGAATATGAGGCTCTAATCCTTGGATTACGAGCTACCTTGGCGCTAAAAATCAAACATCTACTAGTTTTCGGTGACTCCCAACTTGACATAAATCAAATCAATGAAGTTTATCAGACCAGAGATGATAAATTACGCCCATATAAAGCATATATTTTATATTTAATATCTCTATTTGATCAAGTTACCTTGGAAGCTATTCCTCGAACTAGCAACCGTGTAGCTGATGCTATGGCTGCAGTTGCATCTCTTTTGCCCTTGGAGTTAGATGACGAATATGCCACCATCATTATTCATCGACTCCAGGAACCCGCTTCAAATAAGTCATGTTTAGAACCTTTGGATGTGTTTCTAATTAATGAAACTACTCCTAAACCTTGGTATATGGATATATTTGATTTTCTTCTACATGGGACTTTCCCTGCCAATTCTAATAGAAACCAGCGTCGGTTATTACATAGACGAGCAAGTCGATTTGTAATAATTGGCAATACTTTATATAGGAGATCTTTTGGAGGTATCCTATTGATATATTTGAATCTAGAAGAATCCAAATCAGCTTTGAGTGAAGCCCATGATGGATCTTATGGAGGACACTTCAGTGGTAGTGTCATTGCTAAAAAGCTCCTTAGGATAGGATACTTTTGGCCTACCATGGAAAATGATGCACATGATTATGTGTGCCATTACGGAAAGTTCCAGAAACATGCTGACCTTGTCCATGCACCTGCACAAGAGCTACAGGCTATTTCATCTCCTTAGCCCTTTTCAAAATGGGGCTTAGACATTATTGGCAAAATTAATCCTGTGTCATATGATGGACACAAATTCATCATAACCACCACCAAGTATTTCACGAAGTGGGTTGAAGCTATGCCTTTAGCTTCCTGCACTGGAACACAAGTCTCTAAATTTATTTTTAATCAAATCATTTGTAGGTTCGGAATTCTTGCAAATCTCATCTCAAACAATGGAACTTGTTTCAAAAATAAATATGTTAAGAAATTATGCCAAAAATATAAGATTCAACATCGTTGGTCCACTCCCTATTATCCTCAGGGTAATGGCCAAGCAGAAGCATCTAACAAAACCTTAATCAAAATTCTTAAAATATTGGTCAATAAATCTGGTCACGACTGGCACATTCAATTATATCCAGCTTTGTGGACCTATCGAACTAGTGTTCGAACTCCCACTGGAACTTCACCTTTTGTCTTGGTTTATGGTGCTGAAGTTGTTTTTTCCTTTGAATTAGAAGTTCCTTCTTTGGCTCTACTACTTCAAGATATCGAAGTAGGAGATGAATATCGAGCTGGCAGACTCAGTCAGCTAGAACTCCTAGATGAAAAGCACATCAATGCTTTGGAGCATCTTCGTGCCTACCAAAACAAGCTTAAAAGATCATATGCCAAGAAAGTTTGTCATTGATCCTTTGAGGTCGACGACCTTGTTTTAAAAGAAAATCAAAAAAATACTAATGCAACTAAAGATCTTAAATGTAAATTTGAGCCCAACTGGCTTGGACCATATATTATCACTGCTAAATTTGAATCGGGCGCATACAAATTAGCTACCTTAGATGGTAAAGATTTAAAAGAACCTATGAATATTATGCATCTTAAGCGATATTACGCATAAAATTTAGTCATTTCATTTGTACATATTTTGCATGTTGTCTCATTTTAAATATATATATATATAACTGTTTAAACAAAAACAAACAAAAATAAAAGTAAAAACAGCAATATTATTGACTCTTTCGAAACCAACAAAAAAAAAAATAAAGAAGAAAGAGAGAGTCAAAATTATCAAACTCCTCAAAAATATTTGTTGTATATATTTCTTCTTAAAGTATTGCAGTTATATTTTCTTATTATCTTGGATAAATTAGCATTTATTTGGAATCCCTCACTTTTGCAAACACAAAAATAAATATCTTGATTTTATCTGGCATGATTACTAATCTCTCTTATATCAAAGTTCACAAAATTTAATTAAATAAAGTTTTGAGCACAGATAATTGATTTTGTTATTTACTTAAACCAAGCATATTCTTTCACAATAAAATGATTACATTTGTAATTTCCATGCTATGCTACATAATAGAAGTGGTTTCTTGAGCGAAAAGTTTCCCCTGCTATCCTATCATGCACATGGTCTAGAATCTTTGAGAATTGACAAAAAGACAAGCTCACCCCTACCCGGAATAAAAATCCCTTGCTCTACAGCTAATCCGAGCATGTATCCCTAGCATAGGAAGCAAAAGAAAAAGAAAAATCAAACAAAATTATGAGCAAAAGAAGCATTATTCCAGTATCATTTTGTACTATCTCAGCACTATTTCAACATTATCTCAAATACAAAAGCAAAATACAAAAAAAAAAAAAAAAAAGAAGCAAAAGAAACAAGCAAAAGCAAAAGCAATAAAATCCCTTTCCCTACCCATTGAAAATAAAAGAAGGGTTGATGAGCTTGAATCCCTGGAATTCTCAATTATTCAAAAATTGTGAGGTAAGCCCCATAACAGGTGGTTTGTGCCCAACCCGCTTGGCCTTGGGTAACTCCTAGCATGGTGATATGTCTATCACATTAGCGACCTTCTTTTGTACAGACCTCTATCAGCTTATGGATTAGCTAGCTCTTGATAACCCGACTTACATAGTAGTCTGGTATGGTTATATGCTTCTAAATCATGGTTAATGAACACTTATTTGGTTAATTCAAATCACTTGTATCAAATTATCTTTCTCAAAACTGGTAAATGAACAATGCAATTGCACACACATTTGTATTTGAGATATTTTGTGTATCATTATGATAAATCAAGATCGGAAATGAACTCACATATGCACATGGGATTCCTTATAAATCTAACTGTTTTCTTTAAGATACTTTGAAATATTTTTGCAAATTGTTTGGAATAATTTCATTTTCTTATTTGAGAACAGTTGTTTAGTATAAAGACAACTACATACATTTTCAAAAAAATCAAAATTTCTTTCAAAACATACACTCAAATCATATATATATTATCGACTTTCGCGACGATGGTATAGTTCCAAAACTTAAATTGGAATTTTATGCCTAGCGCAAGTCCTCATCTTCATATTATCTCGTTTATTTTCAAAAATTAAAAAATCAACAATGCAATAAAACTATCAATTTCTTCTTTGGATTTCGCGATGATGGTATAAGTCTATACCTAAATATTCTATGCCTAGCGCAAACCATTGTACTAGTTTTATTTCCCATTTATTTAAATTCATCAAAACATGGGACTTAAATCATTATGTTACACAATTATGCTTTAGCAACAACGCACATTGTTTCTATTTCATGTCATTATGTCAACTTTAATTTTGCAATGATGGTATAATTCCTAGGGAATTATTCAAAATTTTTATCACACTTAGGAATTTATGCCTAGAAAAAATCATCTTTAATATATTTCATGCATAATATTTTCATAGAAATCTGAAAACAAATCACCATCATCATCATCATTTGCATCATCACAACAAAGTCTTAAGACAGTCTCTTAAGCACTCTTTTTCTTTTAAACAATATTTCTATACTAGGATTAGCTTGACGACCGAGTGAGCGGTGACTCCATGAAATGGTCTATAATAGCGACAATGTCCTTTGAAATTATTGTTAAAAGTCCCCTTTTATTTTATCAAATTATCACACCACAACCACCAATTGTTTACATCAGATTATTTCATTTAAAATTTTAAAAGCATGACATTCAAACCATAATATTTCCAAATGACATAATCACATGAATCATCAAATCAATCACATCAAAACATTAAAGCATCATACAAACACATAAGACAAGTCATATGATCAAAAATATATATATATATATATATATATATATATATATCTCAACAATATATGTACATCATATCAAAACTAGATTGGTATGCCACAATCTACATCTTGGAATACTCAATCCTCTCACTCATATATTCAATCTATGTAGTGCAGTAGCCTAGCCTCAAGAACCCCTCGAGCTCTCAGCCTCATCTCCTCCCCTGCCCTGAGGTGGATGAGGTGGCCCCATCGCAATATGTGTGGTACTGCGAGTCCTAGTCGTCAATCGAGATGAAGTCCTCGATGACCCAACCCTGATCGAATTTGCAATGTCGACTGACAGTTGTACCCTTTGGCCCTCTGGCACCAACTGGAAGTAGATACCCTAATAGAACACGGTCTGAGCAATCGACCGTGCCAGCTCCTAAGTGCTCGCTCCTTCAATCCATTCTCTGAGGTGTGCAACCTCATCTTTGAGTTATGTAGCCTCAGCTCGGTGGCGTGTAGCCTCATCCTCTAAAGTCTGCACCTACACCTGGAGACATACAATATCTGCCCAGAGAGTAGCCATCTCACTACTCTCTCTTGTGTCCACACCCTTGCCCTTATCGGGCGATGGTGGCCTCTCTCTCCATGGAGAAGGGGGTATATCCTCCCTCCTATCTTGCTGTCGTGGCCTCTGCTAAGCCTGTGGCCTCCTCTGCTCTCTCCTTCCATGACCCTGTGCCACCTCAATGGCCGCCTAGCGTTGCCTCCCCATTCGATGCACAACTACGTGAATCGGACCCTGAGCCCTCGTCATCCAAGGAGGGCATATGCCTGTGTACTAGGCATCGTAGCCGTCGGTTACCCCAACGTCGTCCCCATCCACTGGCTGGATTGGGGCGTCATTTGCATCTTGACTCTAGAAGCACTGCATATCTGGAGCCTCGCTAAATGTAGTGTTATCTCGAACGGTCTGAGAAAACTCGTAGTCTCTGAGAGATGGGATCCCATGTTGTAGACCAAACTGCCTCAAAACTCGGTTGTAGCGGTGGAGCTCCACCTCTCCCCTCTCCATCCTCAACCAACAGGTTCACCTAATGTGAGCCAGCTCCTGTTCGTCCTCGGCCCACACTGGATGATCTCTCCAAGGCCTCCAGGTGATCTGGTCGGAGACAAGGTCATCAAGTAGTCTCCAATACATTGGTAGATCTATCCGCCACTGTGACTATCTCTGGAGCCACTAGTAGAAAGCTCGGGGCCTCTCCCCATCAATCCCTGTCATTGGTAGCCCTACTGGCCTCCACACCACGATGTGCTCCCAGCACCAAACCTACAGTAGTGATGTCATGACCAGACATCGATCGCCCTTGTATACGACCCCATGCAGGATCCTATACAATCGGCATAGTACAAAGCTCCCCCAACCAAACCTGTACTCGTGGTCTCTCATGTCACAGACCACATCTGTCAGTAGCCATGGTACTCTGCATCCACTCTGATGGCATAGCATCAGACCACCTACCACCCCAGCTAAAACCTGTGTCAATTTAGATGCCTTAGGCATCTAGCGTAGCGACTTGATGTTCACTCCACTCTTCTCCAGGGTGAAGCTCGGATCTCCGCATAGTCGCATCATCGCGTGGCCCTGATTGGTTGTGGGAGTTATTAGCCATCCTTGTATGGGGATCCTCAAAATCCTCCATACATCCTCTAATGTGGGAGTCATCTCCCCTGTCGATAATCAAAAATAGGAAGAACCCGGATACCACCTCTCTACTAGGGCTATCAATAGCCCCATATCTATAGAAACCTGTGGCATATCTGCCACATGCTGCAAGCCGACTTGAGCCAACTGATCTCACTCTGCCTGAGATAGAGCGGCCAAGTCATCCCTCAACCTGTCATATTTCCATTCTCTACTCTTTAGTAATCCTCTCTGCAACATAAACAACAAAACAATAAAAATCATTAATAAAACAGTGATTAAAAATACAAGTAAAACAAGTTCAATTTCATATAAATGATGATATCGTCCACTCTTTGGACGATATCATCCAAAATTTGAACAAATTCATCTTTTATTTCGCAAGCCGAAATCGTCCCTTATTTGAAAAAATTGTCCCCATTTCGTCGATTTTGCCCTTGGATGAAATCGGCGATATCGAGACAATTTCGTCCCGACGACGTCGACGGCCCAAAAAATGGCCGCGATGCTCAAAAATCATTTAAAATTAATCTAAAAAGCATAGAAAATCAAAATTAAAGCATTCTAAACTAAGTTTAGACTCTTACCCGTAGCCCGCGCTAGACCTCTGTCGATCTGTGTGTTGTCTCGACCATTTTGTTTGCAGAGCTCCAAAAACCAAAAAATAAAAATGAACAGTAACAATGAATTAGGGTTTTTCCCTATTTTTCTTAATTTTATTCAAACACAATTAACAGCATTTTAAAATTTTGTTTTTCCATGTTTTTACCTCAAACGTTCGATTTGAGTAAAAACACGGAGGGGGCACCATAGTAAGCTGTTGTACGATTTGACCTAGAATCGTCACCTAAAAATGGGAGTAAATTTTTGCTTTCTTGTAAATCGAGAAGAACTCATCTTTAACGCATTTTCCTTGAAAAATTTGCTAAAGAGGGGGCAAAATGTAGCACCCCAAAATTGGCGCAGTAAACCTTAGCAAATAATTAAAATTACTTTAGTAATAATTCAAAATTCAATTTTAACCCCGAACCGCCCGTTAACCGCCTATTAAATAGCTTTCCCTATTTTTTGTGCCATTTTTAAGATTTGTTGTGACCGTTGGATGATATCGTCTCCAATTAGACGATATCGCCTCAGATCAGACGATTTTGTCTGGAGCAGAACGTCTAGACGATCTCGTCCCAAACTGATTTGTGCATAATTAGCTTATGTTTCAACAACATCTCTAAGTTGGGCAGAAGCATGTCTGTGCCGTTAGAGACCTCCTTCGTTGGAGATCTTCCATATTAGGATGATCTCCAACCTCCTAACCTCCCACCTAAGCCTACTTAAACCTTAGGACCCACCTTGACATTCCCTTGGCTAAATTTTCCTGTAACTTGACCTTTGCGAGCATTAGAATACCCTGGATTACCATCTACGTTTGTGCTTTCCAAATTTTCTTGTAGGGACCTCATTGATTTTCAGCCGGAGCAAGCTCAGATCGTCGCAGACGATCCTATACAATCTTGGATGATCTCGTCAAAATTCGAGACGATTTCGACTACAGTCTGCATTGGGGGCAATCAGTGCCCAGAGTTTGTGTTTTTCCTATACTTTATTGCTATTTTATTCTGCATTTAGTCAGTTTTATTATTATTTCTTGTTATTCTGCATCTTGGTGTTCACCCATGTAGTTTAATTGCATAATAAAATCATGATTAGCTATTAAAGCATCGTAATTTACTTGCATTTCTATTCGGGATTATCTTATTAACATCCTTATTATTATTTCACATCATTTTCCTTTATCAGTATAGCTGCATTTTCTGTATTCTGTGTTTATTTCTCTGATTGTAGGTCTCTGATGAATTTGTCAGATCTCAGACGATCCTATCAGATCAGAGACGATCCTGTCAAATTCAAGACGATCTTGACTACTTCAAAAATCAGAACCTCCATCAGACATCCGAAATCAGGTATAGCTTTTCTCATCTAGCATATTCTCTATGTTTTCTATTTAAATTTCTTTCTATATTCATTTAATTTGCATTTTCATAATAGAACAACTTAGATTCATTTGGCCAAACCTAGGATTTGAATTTTTAAAGATAAAATTGAACACATTAAACACATTCCCAACCTAGGTGTGGAGACTGCCACTAAATGTTTCCTGGTGAACCCCACCATCCGTCGAAAAATCACCTTAATACACCTCCCTCAAGATGCGGGACATTTAAAGGGCCTCTCAGTCCGAGGTATTGTCCCATCCTTCCCGCATCCCCCTTCCGGGCACGGATCCTTTAGCCTAAAGGTAAGGGTGTGGAAATTTTGGAACGATACATTGGGGCTCAATGATATTATGTGGGTCTTGTTCATGTCATCCAAGACCAAATACCTACCAGTTAACCTGACAAAAATATCACATGGGGAAATCTAGGTTGGACAAATATTCTAAGCTAGCACAAAATTCTTGCATGGGTTCTTCATTAGGAGGAGGTGGATTGGACGAAGAATCCACTCCCCTATATACAAATTTTATTATGTTTGGCTCACAACCCATTCTATATACTACACCTATGACCAAAAGTGGGTCGCATGGGAGACCATAATCTCTAGCACACTGCATATGTGGTGTTATTGTGATACTCTCAACTATGTACTTGCCAATACTCAGATTGGTGAGATGGATTGCAACTTGATTTGGCTAGGATGTGTATGACTCGGATGTCGATGTGGAAGCTTCAATGGTGGCTTGTGTTTTAGATGGAGGAGATGGTTCATTTGATAATGGTTCCTCTCAAATAGGTGAACCTATTTATGATATAATGGGTAGTGGGGTTTGATATGGATTTAATTAAATGGATTGGCTAGAAGTGGCTAGATTGGGTTGTGATGAAAATATGAAGGGTGTTTACAAAGTGGGAGGTGTAGCTAATGAAGATGATGATTTATTGGTGGGATGATCAGGTGTCATGAAAAAATGGAATGAAGTGGATGAGGGTTGGCTTGGGTTGGTGGTTTGAGATGCAAATGTATGATCAACTATCGGCAAAGCCTCTGATATGGGTGCTTTGTATGAAGTGTTGCTACTTGGGGTGGTTCGAATGATGAGGGATTGAATGGAAAGATGGATGGATGGAAGGGTGGCTCATATGTATTGGATATCAAGTTGCAATACTTGAATGGCTCGGTGTCAGCTGGAATGCAATGTACTTTTACCTCATGCACATATTTCAAATATTGGTGTAATATCGAGGAAACACACTTTATTTTCCCAATTTAGGTATGTCTAGAAAGTATGTTATACTGCATGGATCCTTCCAAGATATGGAAGAGCACATGGATTATTTTGACCCCCACTATCACAAGTAGAACTACATTTTCTATAGTGGAGCACAAAGTATCATTGAATGCCTATAGGGTGAAGGTGGATGTGGTGATGTGTGATGGTGGTATATTGAGATATTTTATGGCTAGGGTGGTGATGATATTGATAGAGGAACCGGTATTGATGAGCACCCTTTTAAGGGTTTTCAATCAATATGAGCTACAATATGCAACAAAGGATTGGGTAACTCTGATGACATGCTCTTTTCTTCAAAATTATAGAACACAATTGAAGGTTACATACAATTTTGAACACTTCCCATAAAAGTGATGAAGGCGTTGGGATATTCTACTTTATATTCGATGGATTTTAAAATTTCCATCAATGCCTCACAATGTGGGGGAGTTTTTTGTATGAGCTCATATATTGACACTTGGTTGATGTCATCATTAAGCTTTGTGTCAACCGGATTCTCAGTGTGATTATTGGTCTATGTGGATGACTTAGAATATGAATGGGTGGAGATGGAATGGTGGGGTTTAGTTTTATGGGCACATTCGATTGTGTTATAGGATCTGGTACTACTTGAGTTGGCTCATTTTCCTATGTGTGATTTTCTCTTCTTTGCCCTCGGGTGACTACTTGAATAGCCCCCACAAAACCTTGGTATAATTGTGATACATGATTGACTTTATTAGGAGGAATTATAGAATTTTATGCTCTCATTGTTTTTTAATTTGCCTCATGATGAGGTAATGATGTTTTATATATTCCAAGGTTTTGGTTTTGTTGGGCTAAGGGGTTATCAATCTTGATTTTTCCTTTCTCAAGTAAATCTTACACAATATTTTTGAATGCATAACAAGTCTCGATGTCATGACCTTTCTATCAATGATAGGTGCAATACAGATGCTCCTTATAGCTCTTAGGTTTTTGCTTATTTGGATCTTCAAGCTTCATTTTTTGCAATGTGAAATCCTATGCATCATACAAATTTTATAATATGGATGAATATAGTTGTGTAGTGGTCAATTGTATTGACGTTTATGATTATCTATAGGTTGTTATTGGATTTGTAGTTGTTGTGGGGGTGGAACCACCTAATAAATCTATTATTGTGGTTGTTGTTGTTGTTGTAGGGGTGGTTGTACTTGCACTTGAGCTTGTTGGATTTGTTGCAAATGTTGGCTGAAGACTACTTGATTAACCTAGATGGTATTGAATTGACCATGGTTATTTCCCTCTTGACCTTTTTTTTGACATTCTTTCTTTTTTGGTTTTAACTCATCCTCTTGGATTTTAATTTCTTCTAGCACTCTATATTGGGTGAGTGCTTCTTCGAATGTTCTATATTGTTGTATTTGTAGTAATAAGGAGATTGGTTTGGAACAACTCCTTGTGAACATTCGGGTTAATTCCTCCATGGGGAGGGAGAATGACAAATTGGTAATGACTACCCTCTAGCGGTTACCAAATTCATACACTGATTCATCATCATATTGTCATAAATTGAGCAAATCGATCAATGTTGTCTTCTTTATAACATTAAGAGAAAACCGTTCCAATAATTGGTCCACTAGTTGTTCAAAAGTATAGATATTTTGATGCAAGAGATGGTTATACCAATCTAGAGTGTCCCCTCCAAATTTTTGAGGAAATATGCAGAGCATAAGTGCATCATTATTTTGAATTCGAATACATGCATTGATGAATCCTCTCACATGCTCTCGAGGGTCCTCATCCCATTTAAATTTATCAAACTTCGGTATTTGAAAATATATCGAGTAACACGGTGATGGTACCAAAGCATGAATGGGATTATTTATGAGCTACCTTAGAGTAGGTTTATGGTATTGCATACCTAGTGTTTGCATGGCTAGGCTATCAATCTGACTCTACAAAAACTGAAACTTAGGATCTTCTAGCAAAAGGTTAAAACCCTGATTGGTTTGCTACTACTAAAAATTATGGGTATTGTTAGTTGGGATTTTATGATGGATGTTAGTATGGAATGGATTATGAAAGGCTTACTGGTAATGGTTTTGATAATGATGAGTGGATGGAGTTATGATAGTATGCTAACCTGAAGAGCTAGCATACATTTGATGAAGTGAATGGGTAGGTATGGTTGTGGTTGGGGGTCATGACACCCAAAATGGATCTTGAGTGAAGAAGGTGTTTTGATAAGATGTTGATGAGATGTACCTATCTCCTACACACATGAAAGGCAAACAAGGGTTAGTAGCAACTGCAACTATAATAAAAATCAAATACAAATGAAACCCTTAAAACACTGGTTATAGAAACCAAAAGTATAATGCTAAAAATATCAAAAGCAAACCTAGATGCCTTGCCAAATTCTAGCTTACCAATCTCTACTGTTAATAGCTCTGATGTGTTTTGAGTAACCGTGGGTGCACAGGTGTGGTTGTCCAACCACGATAGGGTGGTTAGGTAACCATGAAATGGTGGTTATGACTGTGTAATCATAGGAGGGTGGTTGAGGTTGGATGGTAGAAACTTCCAAAATGGCACTCTAGGCTTCAAGTCCTTTATCTCCTCAGGATACGTGCAAGATTCTATTATGATTTTAGTAGCCTGAAGGTATGTTCTTCCAATACCTTTATGTTGATGTATGAAGGTACCTTTATATGCCACTTAGGATTTTGGAGGAAAAGGGAGGTGGCAAGCCTAGATTTCCAAGTGGTAAGCTAGGGTTTCCAAATGGAAAGGGTAGTTATAGTGAGTCACCTAGGGTGTCTCACTTAACTAGGGTGATGTGGCTAATGGGTAAGTGCAAGTGGAGTGATGTGTGGGGGATAACCCATGTGAAGGGACAAGGGTGAAATGGATGTGTGAGATGTGGAAAGGGGTTGTGGTGATGTGGCCAGGACACATTTCTAGTGAGTAGGCAAGGCATCCTAGGCAAATTTTTGAGATTTAGAAAATCTAGAAAATACTTTTAATGTGTAAATTTTTATGCCTAAGTTGGGACTTAGGCATATATTATGTAGGATTGTGATGTGAAATATGGTATGGAATGTGCAAGGATTAATATGCCTAATTTTAGACTTAGGCATATATTTTATTATGTGATAAAGTGCAAATGTGTAGATTTTGGTATCTACAATTTGATCTCCTCCTTCGGATTCATCTTCCTCTATCTCTTCTACACTAATATCTACTTCACTAATATCTTATTCATTGAGTAATTGGAAAATATTACTCAGTGTATTTGAAGCTTCTTCCCAAACTTTCTATGGGATCCTTGGAAGTTATAAGATATTCTGATGAATCTGTTGCAAACTTGCTAACCTCTCATATGACGGTATTCTTGCACATTCATAGGATGGGGCTACCTTATGATGAATTTATTCTTGCACATTATTGAGGGTATTCTTGTCATTCACCACTTTATTAGTCACTTAATCTAAGAAAATAAAGACCAGTATAGCCTCTAAACTCTTTGTCTTGATATCTAACCAGATTTCTTTCTTGATTCGTCTCACATGGCCCTTCAAGAACCCAATGGGTCTAGCTTTTTATATCAATAATTGTTGTTGCAAGTGGTTATTCTAGTCAATTAGAGCCCTTACTTGAGTTTGAATGATGTCATACTAATATTTATAGTTGGCAATTTCCTGGTACTTGTCTTACCACTTCACCTCATCTCTAAGCATTTTGACCAGGTTTTCATGATCTTTGAGTAAAGATTCTAGCTCTTTTATATTTCTTTTCAGCTCTTCATTCTCTTCCCTTCAAATGCTACCTTACAAGAATATTGTATTCATATGAGCTTTTTCAATTACAATCTCATCAATTGTAGGTAATTGCATGATGTCCACCATCTTCTCTGTCACCTCATAGTCATCTATAGTCATCTCCTTCCTAGGCTTGTTCACCTTGAGGGTGACAGTGAGCTTCATTCTCTTTTTAGAAATAGGATCTACAATACCAGTATTCCTCTTGTGAGTTATCTCTTTTGAAGGTTTTACAAAATTTTCATTCCATAAAGTTGCTACATTAAAATATATCTTGTTATACTTTGGTACTAGACCATGGTGGGGTTAGTGGATTTGGTGGTTGTGGTGACCAAGGATGACACAAGGGTAAGATAAGTATGGGTAGAAGCTAAAATAGTGGAATCTTGGCAAAAATAGGTAGACACTATAGCTTCGATTGATGATGGGGTTGGAAGTGGTGTGGAAATTTGTGGTCCTAATACTATTGTAGTTGATTTTACCCATATCATAGGGAGTTTTTGTAGTGGGGAAGGTGAAAGTTGAGCATCAATGGAAATGGACTAAGATTGAATGATCAAAGGTGGAATGGATGTGAGAATTTGATATGATATGTATGGGAAGACTTCTTCTTGAAATTGTTTCTCAGAATGGGAGGGGAGTGTCTCTTGGGAACTTAGAGGAGCAAGAGTAGAAGAAGAGGGAAAAGAATCTATACCTGAGTTCCCTCAATGGATATTGATGTGTAGCTTGATTTGGGCTTGATTGTTCTCTTTGTGTAAATTGTGATAGCTTCAATGTTTGTGAAACCTGTTATGCTTCCTCTCCCTCTTTTCTTTCTTCCCCTGTTCATTCCAAAATACTAGAGGAGGTTGCCAATGGTTGGGACTTGAAAGAATCAACCATTTATTTTTCTCTTTGAGCTCGTTCCTAAGGTTCTATTTATGATTTCTCTAGTTGAATTTGTTGTTGGGGGGAGTATGGCGTGAAAATATCACTTCAAAGGTATAGGTCATAACCTATTTAGGCCTGAATATTGGTTCTATATCCTTTGATAGATGCCCCTAGGGCTAGCCTTTTTTGCCTCTATTCAACCTGAATTATCTCTGCATGGCCTATCTCATTTGGGCCTAAACCTCCTCCTTCATAACCCTATCTTTGCATTAGATGAGCACCTAGCCTATATGTCTGTAACTATTATGTTGAAGGATGAAAAGCAACTTGTTTACCTTTTCCCTTCGGGATAGTTGTTGTGGTTTTCTTTCTATGAGGAGGAGAGGATGGTGGAGTTCTAATGGTGACTGGTTTTAGTTTTTATCTCCCAGATTGTCTATCATTTTTTGCTCCTCCCTGGTCCATAGGCTTCCTAGAACTTAATGCCAAAAAATTTCTAGTACCTTGCCATGTTGCAAAATATTGATCATATTTCTTGTCAAACCATTTATCATTCTTAGTGGGATACTTGGATTTTATTGAATTTGTTTCTACCCGCATTCTCCAAAATTCAAAAAAAATTGCAGGATTCCATTGTTCTTTCTTAATTATTTCTTTGACATCATCTTCCACATATATATGTGCTCGATTCTTGTCTAGATCATAATCAATGACATGATCATAGAAAACTCTCTAGGTGGTAATAATTCCATGTGTTGAACATCCCATTCTAATTCAAACTTTTAATCATTATTTTTTAACTTCTTGTAGTGAGGCCGAAGAGTCCTCTTGAATCTTGGATTCCTAGCTTTAGGGTCATTCACCCTTTCTGTAAACTTATTTTTTGGGTCATATCTCCATATGTGAGGGAGTCCTACTAACCCTAATTCTCGCATATATTTTTTAAGGCTCTTATACTACTATTTCTTATTTATGATGATATCTCCCATTTTAATAGGATAGGTGCAGGTGGCATTCCTTCCCTTTCCCATTCCAAATATCATATTGATATAATATTTCTAGTGGTAATATTCTAGAGCAAATATTCTATCAGTGACATAATGAGGCAAGATATAAGGTTTCTCATTAAAACCATACAAGCAGATAATTGTCCCTTTTGCCAGTATATACCAGTCACCTTCTTCCTCCCCTTCTTTTATTAATGTATCTTCTAGAAATTTGAGCACTCTGGGCATTTGTCCTTTAATCAAATTTAGTGTAGGTCCTAGGAATTTTCTATTAAAATTGTAGTAATATTTTGTCTTGCTAAGCACACTCATCTAAGAATAGACGATGAGGGAAGTTCTATTAGCTCTGTTACGATTGTGGTCTTCACTGGTATAAATGGAAACTTCAAGTAATGAAAATAAATAAAGAACCATGCAACATGAGAAAAATATCTAAAAGGTATCCCTTATTTGTTGTATTTTAGTCTTATTAGAAGTTCATGAATCTTGCTAACCAATTATTGAGGCCAATAAAATAATATTGGGTAGTTGCTCATCTAGGCAAGGTCGTAATTCTTGGGGTAAGATATGTAGTGGGTGGTAGTTATTAGCCAATTGGATACATTTTTGTCAGAGGGTAAACTAGTTACTACAACCAACATTGAGTAAAGTTTGGGGTCCTTGAACTCATCTATCTTAATTGGGGTTGATGGTGCCACTCAATTTTCTTTTTAATTGACCTGCTACCCAACCCAAGAAATTTCTTTCCCCTTCGGCATGTTTGCTTAGAGAGTAATACTTCACTTATTTTTTTGTAGATAATATTTACACTTTTCTACCTGGTTTCACTCTCGAGGTGAAAGTGTTGTTAAAATATTCATGCTTTATATGCATCAAGGTCTTCCCCTCGATGCTTTGTAGTATCTAATGCTTAGGGTTATAATTTTTTGCTATTATCTTTATTAACTCAGGGTATGGATGCACAGAATCACACATGTGAAAGGATAATAGAGAACTAACCATGATTGCATTCAGGCTTGATGTTGATGTACTAGTGGAGACTCTCTTTACCACCTTTATCCTCATCTATGCTTTTTCTTTGTGGGTGGTGATAATATATTTAATTCTACTTGCAACATCATGTAAGTAGTTATCCACTTTGCTCTCCATGATGACTTTCCTCTGAGTTGAAGATAATGAAACCATTGTTGACTGTGAGTGGATTACTCTTACTTGGTAAGAAAATTATGCTCTATTTTAATCCTTAGAAGCTCTACTCTTTCCTCTACACTCTATAGCTTTCCAAGTTTGAAGTATGTGGTAAGAGTGATATATGCTCTATGATGTTGAACATATAGTTTCTCTAGTGTGTGTGTTTTTAATGCAGTGGTTACAATGTTCATTTGCATGCAAAACCAATTGGCATTACATCGATGCCCATATTTGTTCATAATTGGCTTAACTCATGGTTGGTAGCACAAATCTGACACATGTAACACCCCTCTTATCTTAATTTGAAATTATGCATTGTTCTTCATTTTAAAGAGGGAGCTTCATGTTAAGTGAAATATTTGTCAAGCACATTTTTCCTTTTTTGTGCAATTGTGCCCCTTTTTCTAACTTGCGAGCGATATGGTGCCAATATAAGATGTGTCATAGTGATTACTTTGCAAACGAATTTGGAATCATATTTATGAGGAGACGCGCCACAAAAGCACATTTTTGTATTTTATATTTCTTGACATTAATACAAAGTGCAAAAATATTTAAAAATATATATTTACATCATATGATACATATAGTACAAGGTAAATAATTCTTTACTTGAGATATAATTTGAGTTGGTATCTATTTACTAGAATTGGAAGCAAATTTCCATCTTGGTCTTGGAGTTGGAAGGCATTCTTCTATTTGATTGTTTCAATTTGAAAGGACCTTCCCATAATATGTCAAACTTTTCATGTTTACCTAGATTGGCCTTCTTTGCATTTCAAAATTGAGTCACCGACTCTAAAATTCCTAAAGGTGGATTTTTTGTTGAACCAAACCTTTATTTGTGACATATGCTTTTAGAACCTTTTATAGAATTCCTCTTTACGTTCCTCTAAATGTAGTAACTGAACCAGCCTTTCATTTACTGAGCCTCCTTTATTATAATTATCATCACCAACATATTTTAAGGTAGGTATTTCTAAATGAATAGGAAGCACTTTTTCTTTCCCATATACTAGAGCATAAGGGGATGTGCCTATGGATTTTTCATAGTGATTCTATCTACCCATAAGACCTGATTCATTAGTAAATGCCAGGATCATTTATTTTCTTTAAGAGATCTTTTAATCATCTTAAGGAGTTTTTTCTTGCTTGATTCTGCTAGGTCATTCCCTTGTGGGTAGTAATTAGAAGATTTTTTAGATAAATGCCATATCTACTATAAAAATAATATACCTGGCTCCTATGAAATTTGGACCATTATCACTTACTAAAGACTTTGGGATGTCAAACTTGGTGATCAAAGTTTTAAGGAATTCAAGGACTACACCTTGATCACATTATAGGGATTGCCTCAACCCATATAGTAGAATAATTAGTGATTTTTAGAATATATTTGTGGCTTGCTGAAGCATTAGGATTGATTTCTCCCACAAAATCTAGCCCCCACTACTGAAATGGTTGCTCCACTTGGACTGACTACAGAGGCATTACATTGTTTTTGTTCCTACCAGTTCTAGAATTTTTCACATGACCTAGCAATTTTTAAGGCATTAGCAAATATGGTAGACCAAAAATAACCTACCCTTATAATTTTAAGTGTGGTAGATCTGCCTAAATAATGACCTCTAGATAATCCACCATGGAACTCTCTTAAGATACTTTGCTTTTGATATTCTCTTACACATCTTAAGAGAATACCATCTAGGATTTTTCTATAAAGCTCCCTATATAGCACCATATAGTGTAAGGCTTGGAGCTTAGACCTTATTTATGAAGCATTGATATTTGGATGGTAAACCCTTGTCTAGAAGTAGTTTGTGAGCTAATCTATCCAATCTACTTCCTTTGGGATAGTGTCATCTCTTTGTTCTAACTCTTCAATTTGGCACACTATCTCTTCTCTTGAATTAGCTTTAGTTTCTAGTTCTTGACACAATGCTCTTAATTTTATCAACTTAGTTGGATGGATTTCTATGTCAAATTCCTAGATATTTGTGATCTATCCTGCTCTCTTTTTACCCAACTCTCCTTGCAAGATGAAGGTTCTAACATCAGGGTGGACTACATATACCAGTGTTCTTCTTCAAGCTAGGTACTACCTAAATTTCTTCCAAGATTTTATGACTGCAAAAACTTGTATTTCTATGAAATTATATTTTATTTGATATTCATGAATTGTTTAACTCCAAAATAATATGGGGTGTTCTTTGTTTTGATCATCCTTTTTATTTAGCACAGTAGCATAACTCTCTTTAAACCTATAAGCATATAATATGAAATCCTTATCGAAATCTAGGTTAGCTAGTATTGGACCTATAGAAATAGCTTGCTTGATTAATTCAAATGCTTGCTTCCTTTTGTCAATCTACTTGAAATCAACATTCATCTTGAGTAATTCTAATATTGGCTTGACAATCCGAGCAAAACCAAAGATGAATTTTCTCACAAAATTAATTTATCCAAAGAAATACTAAAGAGCCTTCTTGTTCATTGAAAGATGCAGTTCCAATATTACTTTTATTTTGTCTAGATCGATGGATATTTCTTGTTCTTACATTACATGACCCAATAATTTCCTTGAAGAACACAGGATTATATTGAGAGGGGAGGTGAACAGTATAAGATCAACTTTTACTTTTCTTTACCAAATAATATTATCCAATATTATCAATGGTAATATTAATAACAGTAATCAAAGCAATGAAAAAATCATCACACACATGAGAGACACAAATTGAACATGGTTCACCCACTATGGGTTATGTCCACAGAGAAAATGTTTCTTCTAAATTTTTTTAACAAATCTCTTGGAAATCAATTCCCTATTATAATTCTTATGGACCTCTATCCAAAGGAGATATAAATCCCCTATATTCTAATTTGTGTATCTCTCTCCACAGGTGAACTCTATCCCCTTACTATGATTCATGGATCTCTCTCCACAGGAGAACTCTATCCCCTTGCTCCGGTTCATGAATCTCTCTCCATAGAAGAAATATTTGCCCTTTGTTTAGGTTCATGTATCTCTATCTACTAGAGAACTCTATCCCCTCTACTCTAGTTTGTGAATCTCTTTTCATAGGAGAACTTTATCCCCTCTGCTTTGGGTGGTGAACTTCTAGAAGACTTCTATCCCCACTACTCTAGCTTGTGGACCTCTCTCTATAGGATACCTTTATCCCCACTGTACTTTCTAATGGACCACTATCCACTGGAGACCTCAGTTATCTCTGCTCTTGTCACCTCCAAATTCTTCTGTCAACTCTATCTCAAATCTGCACCAAATCCTATCACAAGTCTAGCACAAATATGCTCTAACTCTGCTCACAAATCTATTTCAATGTTATCTCAAGTCTTCACAAGACTTGCTCAAATATACCTCAAAGGTGCTCTAAGTCTTCTCACAAGACTTGCTCAAATCTGCCTCAAATCTTCTCCAAGTCTTCTCACAAGACTTGCTCAAATATCCCTCCAAGCCTTCTCAAAATACTTGCTCAAATCTGCATTCAAGCCTTCTCAAAAGACTTGCTCAAATATGCCTTCAAGCCTTCTCAAAATACTTGCTCAAATATACCTTCAAGCCTTCTCAAAAGACTTTCTCAAATCTACCTTCAAGCCTTCTCAAAAGACTTGCTCAAATCTACCTTCAATGCTACTCACAAAACCTGCTCAAATATTTCCAAATATTGCATACAAACACAACTTAAATCTCTTTCAAAAAAACTTTCTTCAAACATACAAAATCTACTTAGAATTTTTTTAACCTCTAGAACATATAGATAATGATATGCTCTATCAAAAACTCAATATGTTCTTCACACTCACAAATATTGTACTCAACTAATCCAATCTCTATCTCTTGCAAAATCCCTTTCAAATCAAATCAAAATAGTGTATAACTTATTTCACAAAACTGGTCTATCTTTCTTGCAAATTTTCTCTCAAAGATCAATCACACCCATGCACAATTTTCCCTCATAAAATTTATCTCAAATATTTTCACAATTGCTTTCAATATCTCTCAAACCAATGTTCAAAAGGTTTCACAATGATGCAAAAACTTATCTTCAAATCTAGCACAAGTAGTTCACAATCTCTAGCACAAATATCTCAATCTCTTTCAACAATAGAAGCACAATCTTGTTCTCAAACTCTATTTCAAATGTTTCCAAAACCATTCAACAATGAAGTACAAACCCTAACTCAAATATTTCCAACAATGCATACCAAACAACCCTTTTATCTCCACCTTATGTTTCAAAAATATTTACTCAACAAAACACCTTAAATAAGGAATGATGTTCCCATACCTCTTAATTTGCTCTTATGGAGATATGCCTTCAAAAACTTGTCTCACAAACAACTGATTTTGTAGTTCCACTTCAAGGGTTGGATAGCAAAATACTTTCTCAAACCATCCTCATGAACTTGATATTCTCACAATGACACTGAGAGGGGGGGTGAATCAGTGTAGCTAAAAATTGTGATCTACAATTCTTAAAACTGAAGCAAAGAGAACTAAAAATAGATAAAGCAGTAAACACAAGAGAGCACACCACAACACATAATGTAACGAGGTTCACCAATTTGGCTACTCCTCAAGAATGACTGCTTGGACTACGATCCAAATCCAGCATTTGCAAAACACCAATTTTATAATTTGTTTACCAACACCCACTGGAAGGAGCACCAACCCCTGATTTATCTACACCTATAGAAAGGAGCACCAACCCCTATCCAAGCACCAACTTGAATCACAAAAAAGTTATATCAATGACATACAAATGCCTTCACTTTTACAAGACCCTGACTGGTCTCCAATTTAAAACACAATAATTACTCGCTGCTCAGCTTGTTTCTCTCTTACAGCACTCTTTTCACCCTCTTACGGCAGCACTTTCACAATTATAGCAGTAGCAATATTCTTCACGTAGACCTATTTTTATAGCATGAAAGTCTCTATTTTTAGCTTTCATAAATTCGCATGCAACCCGTGACTGTTCTTTTTAATTTTTACTTCTGCCACTTGTCAACTGTAACTTCTTCTTTGTGTAACTCCTTTTGTAATTAGAGAGTGTGCATTTACATTACATGCAACATATATCTCTAGTATGACTGTTCATCTTCTTGAACATGACTGTTCATCTTTATTTCTGTGCATGCATGTATTTTACGATTCTATAAATATGACTGTTTGATTTCTCCTTCTATGATTGTTATTAAAAAGCTGCATGAATTCTATCAATCAATCCATCTGTAACTGTTGCATTTACTCCAGTTGACTCTTCTAAAAATGGCTGCATGTTTTTCTTCTACAACTGCCCCTTTAACTGTCATTCTGTTCCAGTTAACTGCTTATGGCGACCTATCATGAAATCATGACACTTCTGTCTCTTTCTGCCCTTCTTGGCTTGAACACGCAAAAAACCAGCATGTCATGAAATTGTGACATTCTCGGCCTCCTTGTTCCCCTTCTGTATTGCCACTGTGAAAACTGAACATGTCACGAAATCGTGACATCTACGCTGCCTTGTGCCTTTTCTGCCTTCTACCCGCGAAAACAAAACATGTCATGAAATCGCGACATCTTCACTGCCTTGTGCCTTTTTTGCCTTCTGATCGCAAAAACAGAACATGTCACGAAATCGCGACATCTTCGCTGCCTTGTGCCTTTTCTACCTTTCGCTCACGAAAATTGAACATGTCGCGAAATCGCAACATCTTCGCTGCCTTGTGCCTTTTCTACCTTCTGATCGCAAAAACGAAACATTTCACGAAATCGTGACACTTTCGCTGCCTTGAGCCTTTTCTATCTTTGGCCAGCGAAAATGAAACATGTCACAAAATCATGACATCTTTCTCTTCCTTGCACTTCTCTTCAACCTTGTCATGAAATCGTGACACTTTCACTGCCTTGTGCCTTTTTTGTCTTTGGCCAGCAAAAATGGAAGATGTCGTGAAATCGTGACATCTTTCTCTTCCTTGCACTTCTCTTCGACCCTGTCATGAAATCACGACATCTTCTCTCCTTGGCACTTTCTCTTCGATCCTATCACGAAATCATGACATCTTCTCTCCTTGGCACTTTCTCTTCGATCTTGTCACGAAATCGCAACATCTTCTCTCCTTGGCACTTTCTCTTTGATCCTATCGTGAAATCACGACATCTTCTCTCCTTGGCACTTTCTCTTTGATCCTGTCATGAAATCGTGACATCTTCTCTCCTTGGCACTTTCTCTTCGATCCTGTCACGAAATCGCGACATCTTCTCTCCTTGGCACTTCTCCTTGCAACTTGTTGCGAAATCGTGACACTTTTTCTTCTTAGCGCTTTTCTTCCCGTCGAGTCACGAAAACCCGACATGTCGCGAAATCACGACACTTTTTCTCCTTGGCGCTTCTTCTCCGAACATGTCGTGAAATCGTGACAGTTTTTCTTACAAGCGTTTCTTCTCTGAACATATCGTGAAAACATGATAGTTTTTCTACTTGCTTTCTTTTCTGCCAATATGTCGCGAAATCATGACAACTTTCTCACTTGCCTTCTTTGCTTCCAACATGTCGCGAAATCACGACAGTTTTTCCACTTGGCTTCTTTGCCTACAACATGTCGCGAAATCACGACAGTTTTTCCACTTGGCTTCTTTGCCTGCAACATGTCACGAAATCACGATAGTTTTGCTTGCGCCTTCTCTCTCCTCGTCCATGTCGTGAAATCGTGACAATTTTTCTTGCACCTTCTCTCTCCTCGTCTATGTCGTGAAATCACGACAATTTTTCTTGCACCTTCTCTCTCCTTTGACATGTCGCGAAATCGCGATAGTTTTGCTTGTGCCTTCTCTCTCCTCGTCCATGTCACGAAATCGCGACAATTTTTCTTACACCTTCTCTCTCCTCATCCATGTCACGAAATCGCAACAATTTTTCTTGCACCTTCTCTCTCCTCCGATATGTCACGAAATCACGACGTTTTTCTTTCTGCCTTCTAACTTCTCAACCTGTCGCGATATCGCAACAGAAAACATGTCACGATATCGCGACAGTTTTCTTACTTGTCTTTTTCTTTGATTTTTTGGATCTGGGTCACTTCTATTTTCTTGGAATTTCACTGTACATGATCTGACTGATCTCTGAACTCCTGTCCACTGCTTCAACTGCATCAACTGATCCTGCTTCAACTGCATCAACTAATCTATCTATCTGTGTTGACAACAATGACAATACTTTTGCTGCACCTTGCTCAACAGAACTTCCTTCTCAAATATATGCTCAATGAAATCTAAAATTGATGTTCAATAATTCTTCTCTTGTTCTCAAAATATAGGGCATTAATAATTATCAAAGACCTTCAAACTCACTTTCACCATACAAACATTACAATAAAATATCAAACCATTATAACACCTTATTACTCCTATTCTTGCATGCAAAACATATTTTTCATTTATCCACTTTGAAAAAATAAACTATATAAAGCACTCTTAAAATTTTATTAAATTACACCCTTATAACTCCCTAAATGCAAATTCAAACTTTATAAACTTAACCCTTATGACTCCCTAATAGTAAAAATCATGCATCATTAATTTCAACCCTTATGGCACTCTTAATCAACACCTAACCCTTATGACTCCCTAAAATAAAAAATCAAACTTTATAAATAAAAAATTCCCTTACTAACTTACTACCGTAGGAATTCGAACGTTAGAAATTTCTACACAACATCACAACTTGGGGGTGTTCAAGGTATCACACCTTCTCCAAATCAAACAAACAAGCACACAACTTGGGGGTATTCAAGGTATCACACCTTCCCCCAATCAAACAAAAAACCACACAACTTGGGGGTGCTCAAGGTATCACACCTTCCCCACCAATTCAACAAACAACTCAATCACTCAATCACATCACATCATCAATAAGTCAATTGCTAGGTTCAAAAGGTTGCATCCTTTTATCAAAGGTTGAGCCCTTTGCCTCGCATATGCACATCAAAGTCAAAAAGCTCCAAAGGGCCTAACCCCTTTGGTCACATTTCAATTCAAAAGGCTCCAAAGGAACCAAACTCCTTTGGTCACAATAACATTACACCATCAACAAGTCAAAAACTCCTATATCTGATAGGGTAAAAATAGAATCAATCATACACTTGTCAAAAACCACTTCATTTTTTGGGGCACAAACAAAATCAATCATTTGTATTTTCACAAACCCCTTTTCTGTTGGGGAAAAAACAAACTCAATCACTTACACTTTCACAAAACCCCTTCATCTGTTGGGGCAAAAATAGACTCAATCACTTGCATATCCACAAACCCCTTCATCTTTTGGGGCAAAAATAGACTCAATCATTTACATTTTCACAAAACCCCTTCATATGTTGGGGCAAAAATAGAATCAATCACTTACATTTTCACAAACCCCTTTTCTGTTAAGGCAAAAATAGAATCATTCATCACACATGTCAAAAACCCCTTTTTTGTTGGGGTAAAAACAAAATAACTCACTCGCATTTTCAAAAACCCCTTTTCTGTTGGGGCAAAAACAAAATCAATCATTGCACTTTTCATAGTCATTGCATTTTCCATGTCAAAAACCCCTTCATCTGTTGGGGCAAAAACAAACTCAATCACTTGTATTTTCACAAAATCCCTTCATCTGTTGGGGCAAAAACAAACTCAATCACTTGCATTTTCAAAACCCCTTCATATGCTAGGGCAAAAATAGAATCAATCATTGCACTTTTCACAGTCATTGCATTTTCCCATGTCAAAACCCCCTTCATATATTGGGGTAAAAATAGAATCATCCCTTGTATTATCTATACATATGCATTCAACTTCATCAATTTCATTCATCATTACACCTTCATTCAATATTTGCCAAGTATAGTTGCAAGTACATGTGAACCTTGTATTTAGTGGTTTATCATAGTCACCTAGCAATTGCAACGACTGGTTATCCATGCAATTCGATAGGATGGTTATATCACCATAAGAACACTTACATCTTCACAAGCCCCTTCATTTGTTGGGGAAAAAATAGACTCAATCATTTGTATTTTCACAAAACCCCTTCATCTGTTAGGGCAAAAATAAAATTAATCATTACACTTTTCACACTCATTGCATTTTCTCATGTCAAAAACCCCTTCATATGTTGGGAAAAAAATAGAATCATTCCTTGCATTATTCATACACCAACATTTAACATTATCAATTTCATGCATCATTACACCTTCATTCAACATTTTTCAAGTACATTCGCAAGTACAAGTGAACCTTGTATTTAGTGGTTTATCTTAATCACCTGGTGATTGCAGTGATTGGTTATCCATGCAATTCGATAGGATGGATAGATCACCATAAGGACACTTACATTTTCACAAACCCCTTTTTTGTTAGGGCAAAAATAGAATCAATCATCTACATTTTCATAAACCCCTTCATATGTTAGGGCAAAAATAGAATCAATCATACACATGTCAAAAACCTCTTCATCTAGGAACAAAAATAGACTCAATCACTTACATTTTCACAAACCCCTTTTCTATTGAGGCAAAAACATAATTAATCATTGCACTTTTCATAGTCATTGCATTTTCCCATGTCAAAAACCCCTTCATCTGTTGGGGCAAAAATAGAATCATTCCTTGCATTATCCATACATCTGCATTCAACATCATCAATTTCATTCATCATTACACCTTCATTCAACATTTTTCAAGTACATTTGCAAGTACATTTGAACCTCGTATTTAGTGATTTATCATAATCACCTAGTGATTGCAGCGACTGGTTATTCATGCAATTCGATAGGATGGGTAAATCACCATAAGGACACTTATATTTTCATAAACCCCTTCTTTGTTGGAACAAAAACAAAATCAATTATCTGCATTTTAAAAAACCCCTTTTCTGTTAGGGCAGAAACATAATTAATCATTGCACTTTTCATAGTCATTGCATTTTTCCATGTCAAAAACCCCTTCATCTGTTGGGGCAAAAACATAATCATTCATTGCATTATCCATACATCCGCATTCAACATCATCCATTTCATTCATCATTACACCTTCATTCAACATTTGCATTTCAACACCATCAAATCCATCAACAATTACATTTACATTCAACATTTTCCAAGTTCACCTACAATTTCAAGTGAACCTCATATCTAGTGGTCTATTCTATCTCCTTGGTGATTGCAATGATTGGTTGTCCATGCAATTCGGTAAGATGTATAAATAACCATAAGGATACTTTACCATATTCATCATCCAATATCTTCTTTTTCAAAAATAAAATTACTTTTGGTCCCTCATATTTTGAGTGATACTATGCCAAGACCAATTTTCTCAACAACTGTCATTGATGCCTTTTTCCATGGGGTTTCCAACATGGATAACCTTCATCATTTCCTTTACAATTACATCAGTCTCCTAGGATGTAGGTCGGTAAAATTTATTGAGCAACCGTTTAGCAATTTCGTGTGGGAATTATGCTATAATTATGAGTAGCCCCGAGGATAGACTATTTTCTTTTTTTTACATTTGCATCTTTGCATTTCAATGATGCCAAAATGCACTTTCTTCAACAGCATGGAATCACCCCAAACTTGGGGTAACCAAATTTATTTCTGATTTCCCACAATGGGATACATCTTACATGATCATGGCATCTACACTTGGCAAAAACTCTCTTTCTCTATTGAGGAAAAAATGACATCAATTTACATCATTCATATCATCTGCATTTACATCATTCATCCACATTTACACCATACATTTGCACTTACACCATTCAATTACATTTTTCACCGCACAATTCTATCAATTGGCTTGTGAGTCTCATTCTTCACTCATTCGCCAATTGAGGGGGTAAGCTACACATACAAATTCTTTGTCTTCAAAATCATTTTGACTCCAATGAAAGAAAGTTGCTTCTTTATCAGGCCAAACTAGGTGTCTCGTATTTTTTCACCGCATTGTATTTCACATAACGCACTCCAAAAAGGGACATTTGTAAACACCAAAATCTAGCCACTTGTCATCCATCCGTGTCCCAATCACAGCCATCCATAATATATATATATATATATATATATATATATATATATATATATATATATATATATATATATATATATATATATATATATATATATATATATATATATGTGTGTGTGTGTATATATATATATATATATATATATATATGTATTTATATGAATTAATCCTAGCCCTCCACCACATTTTAATCTCAGCCATCCATCCACCTTAATCCATGCCACTTACCTAGATTTAATCTCCACCCTTCTTCATGTTTTAATATTGGTCGCCCATTTTGTGTTGTTGAAACCCTAACATGTTCAAGGGTAGATTATAAAAAGTGATTCATTTTTATGAATCAAGGCCCCAAATTTGAATGTGGTCATGAAACCCTAGCCCTTTTGCATCCTTATTCCCCCTCACTCGTTGCCATTCATATCACCTATTTCTATTTTTGCCCATCCCGTGCAAACCAGATTTGGTTTTGTCTCACCTCCATCAACCCTCGAATGCCCTCTAGAGTCCATAGAATGCCTCTAGGTATTTTTGGAACTCTTTGGTGCATCCGTAGCCTTCTCAGAATGTCCTTGGTCATTTCTCGTAGTATATCTACAGTCCTCCAACCCTCGAGCGTCGATTAGGCGTCCTCGCGACCATCATCAACAGAAGCAGAGACAAAAATTAGAATGTTGACAAGGTAAGAAATTTCTTTGCATTTATTTTTATATTCCTCCACTTTTTTTTCAATATTATATTCAACATCTAGGATTTTAGTTGATTTATCTTTTTGAGGGCCTCACACTATGGAGCCCTCATGGGTGCTTCTAATCTCTTTTATTGTTTTTTTATTTGCAGGTGTAGGGATCATATTTTTAGAAGCTGTTGAAGCTAGGGTGGCCCTTTTAGGATACACAAACCCACCCACAACCTCATTTGGATCGAAGACAAGCACGAAGATACCAACAGTGTATTGACCTAGGGTTATAGAGAACCCTAGTATTTGTAAAATTTGTATCACCAAAAGCATTGTAAAACCTCATATTGGGGCACATTGATTGTATAATTTTGAGATCCGCCCTCATTAATAAAAGCTTATTCATATTGTGCAATCCTGTGTTATTACTGTGTTTTTATTACTGTATTTATTGTATTGGTGTTGCTTGATTTTGGTTTACATACTTGTATCCCAACTTCTTTACAAAAATACTCTAAAGTTTTTAAATGTTCTTTTGAACTTTCAAATGTCTTAATGAGATCACCCACATAAAGTAAAAGTTTTACTACATAAACTTTTTTTATTTTTTATTTTATTTAGTTAGTGTGAGAATACCCTAAGACCAACACTTAGGGTTGAGCATTCTCATCCCAACCATGACCCCTCATAAGGTTGAGAGCTAAAATTATCAATAGAGAATTAACACATAGCCCCACACACATGGTTTTAACCTTTAACCTCTTGAAGAAGAACCAAACCCCGAACCGACCCAAGTCATGTTTGAACCTTGGACCCACATCAGGTTTAAACCTTGGACCTCCCAAAAAAGAGCCAAACTTTGAACTGTCGCACTATTCCACCCGAGACACTTTCGTTACATAATTAACCAGTTATATTTCTCTCCTCTCATCCTTCTACCATTCCTCCAATTTATCAATATAAATTCACATTATAATAAATATTCCTATAATATTACATTTAAGTTTCTAATTTATTAATATAAACTCGTATTATAAGTAAACACTCTCATAATAAGATATTTAAATTTCAACCCAGGTGTTGTAGGTGAGTTGGAGAGGAGAGGGCAATCCTCCAAGTGAGGTGCCAGGTTCAAATCTCCACCCTACCAAAAAGTTGAATTGGGTACCCAAAATCCAATTGATAATGTTGGTGCGGGCAGGGCTGGGTGTGACTCCCGGGTGATTTTGACGGTGTAGAACCCCCTGTTCGTGGTCTCTCAGACCAAGGCGGCTTCGCAAGAGGTTTTTTGCTTTTATAAAAAAAAAGATATTTAACTAAAAATAAAAATAAAAATAAAACTCAGACCAAGGCGGCCTCGCAAGGGGTTTGACAGTAACTAATTCTATTATATATAAAAATAAAAGTAGAGAACTAAAAATAAAACTCAATCCAACCATTTTACCTATTTTAATATTTCTTTCAACTTAATACAAATATGGGAGACCCCTATTGGCTTGATTGAGATGATTCATTCAATTAACATGGTATTCAATTTCCCTTATGCACATTTATTATAATAAAATTTGATAAATAATAAACTAATTTTTTATTTTTTGGTTAAATATATAGCTAGTTTAATATATCAAAATTTCATGTGACGTTCTAAAGGCAAATATGTTAATGAATCCAACAACAAAAAGTAAAGATGCTGGAGAATCCAACAACAAAAATACAACGGACCCTAAAACACGTCAAGTCTAACAACTATCCACCATCAAATCATTTCAATTCCTTTCGTTAAGTAGTGTAACCTTCTCCTACCGCTGCACTAAATTTATTTTATTAAAGAAATATTCGCAAACTACATTTAGAATAGCAATGTAAGCTTGGGGTAGAAAGGATTTTTCAGGGTTAGCTTCTCCAAATTCACACATGCAAGAGAATAACCCTCGAAATAGGCAGAAATTAATTCAATGATGGCCATAAAAAATCTCCCATTGTTTGAAGGTGCTCACAAAAAAAGTGTAGAGTAGAGAATTTTGACATGGTCAGTCAAGTTTACTTCTCATTTTTTTCATTCACGAAGGCGACATTCAACCGAACACAAGAGTAAAACATGGAATTCTATACATTGTATTATTCTCCCTATTGTTAGGGTTACTAATTTTCTCCATGAGTAAAACCATATTTTATTTATCCATTTTCTTCCATCCATGTCCCACACATTACTCATTTTAAATGAATGTTGAATTACTTTAAATTCCATCCTTTCCAACCTCAAAACTTAATCGTTGGAAATATCTGTCTTGTGTTCCATCAATTTCATTTTTCCACAGTTTCATCCTTCTACTTTATCATGTTTAGATCCTAAGATACTTATATTCTTACTCCATATAATGATTCTCATACCAACCAATGCATCATGCTTACATAATATCATCTATAACCTTTCACATGTCACCTAAATGATATATGTGGATTTATTTTCATGAGTTGTTTGCTACTGATATGGGAAACACACTCGAGAACAAACACAAGAATGAGCACGAATAAAAACTGATTTGCATTGCACACCAAAAACATATTTATAGGCATGTCTACCTTTACAAAGTGGAATTAAATGCACCAATCCATGTGCATATTAAATGTTGTTCAACATGATCCATGTGAATAGGGATAATATGGAATATTAATCCCTATCATTCCTCCCCACCCTAGAAGCATTGGCCTCCAATGCATCTAAAATAGAGGGAAAATCTTGAGCTAGTTGTGCTGAAGTGATCCACTTAGCCTGGTGAGGAAGCTCTCCGCATCGTGCAACCAGATATGAAGTAGAAGAACCCTGGCGAGTGTGGCGAGTCCTGGTGTCGAACAGACGGTCCTCCTCCAATGGAAGTTGGAAATCTGGAACAACATCTGAAGGATGACTAATGGTCAACGGGCTCTCTAGTGTGGACTCATGATATGGATGGAGTAGATCAACATTGACAACATCATGAATACCGAGGTGTGCTGGAAGATCCAACCTGAATGCATTCTTGAGTAGCTATTTAATTATTGTGTAAGGCCCATAGCGGAGAGGTTTGATCTTAATGTGTGCCTTCTCTAGAAATCTCTTTCGATCAAGGTACAACCAAAATCGATCACCTATATAGGAGTGTGGAATACGGTGGTGATCCATAGCCTGTTTCTACTACTCATGTGTCTATTGTAGGATGTGTACAACCTTGGACTGTAGCTGCTATAGATGCTAGATGAAGGACTATGCTTTATCTTGTTATTTTTGCATGTGGATGGTGATTGGATATGGAAGAGCCAAGGGTAACTCATATGGAGCAACAGGTTGAAACCCTAGACATACCTCAAAAGGACTATGACCAGTGGACGTATGAACTACTCTATTATATGCATGCTCAATATGAGTTAGACTGAGATCCCACTTGGTTGGTGATACATGGTGGTAGACTCAAAGACTCTGGACAAGTGTACGATTGATGACTTCTGTTTGACCATCATATTGAGGATGGAATGCTGTGGAAAAATTAAGGGACACACCTAATAGTTTCCACAAAGACCTCTAGAAATGATCGATAAAACGAGAATCATGATCAGACATAATACTTGTGGGAAGACCAAAATATCGCCAGATGACATCAAAGAATAGTTTGGCTAAGTCTACAACATAACTGATTTTTCAACATGGAATGAACTTAGCCATCTTACTGAAACGATCGACTATGACAAAGACACAATCATGTTGATGGATAGTCATGGGAAAACCACTGACAAGATCCATAGATATACTTTCCCAAGGATGAGAGGCAATGGGTAAAGGTATACTAAGACCAAGCCTACGGTTGGATGACTTAGACCGACTACATGGAACACATTGTTTTAAATATTTGAGAACATCTCACTGCATGTGTGGCCAATAGAAGAATCATTGCAGATGGTGAAGGGTCTTATGTTTACCGAAATGCCCACCATATAGTGTGGAATGAGCCTCTCTTGGAAGGGATGGTCTGCTCAAACTAGGGACACAAAGTTTATCTAGACGGTAAAGCAACCCCTCCTTGAGATGGAAATCTTGAAAAGGACTTAAATTGGAGGAGGATGGATGCTGTAATTTGTGATAAACTATGGCAAATTCAGGATCATTAGGGTACTCAGTAGGCCAATATTGGAAGGCTAAATGTGAGGTTATGACCATGGTTAAGGCTATGGCATATGGGGGATGAATCAGACAATGGACAACAGAATTCTGACTACCCTTCTTATATTTGATGACTAAATGAAATTGTTGTAAATAGGAGGTCCATTTCAGGTGGTGTGCTTCTTGGATTTTTGTTTGGGATTGAAGAAACTGTAGTGGTAAATGATCTGTGTGGACAATAGTTTCTTTACCAAGAAGGTAGTGATGCCAATATTTTATAGCTTGGACTAAGGCGTATAACTCTTTATCATAAGTGGAGTAGTTCTGTTTAGTTGTAGAAAATGACTCATAATGATAATCAATCGGATGACCATTTTTTTTAGGAAAACACCTAGAGCAAATTGAGAGGCATCAGTTTCTATTTCAAATGGCTTTCGAAGGTCAAGAATGGCCAGGACAGGGGTAGAGTAAAGTTTATCTTTGAGAGTGACAAAGGTGTTGTTGTGGGTATCTATCCAACTAAACACATATTTGGCTTTAGTCAAGGAATGCAATGGGGCAACAATTGTGGAGTAGCTTGGAATGAATTTTTGGTAGAAGTTTGCAAGACCAAGAAAATTTCGTAGTTCAATGATATTTGTAGGAGTAGGCCATTTGATCAGGACTTTGACCTTTGTAGGATCAACTTGAATACCTTCGGTATCAGTGATAAAACCAAGGTATGAAATGGATGTTTTGCTAAAAGAGCACTTGTGCAAGCTAGAAAACAACTGGTTCTTTTGAAGTATAGCGAGGACATACTCTAGATGTTGTAAGTGGGCTGGCCATGTTTTGGAAAATATCAAAATATCATCCAAATAAATAATGACATATTCATCTAATAATTCCCTAAACACTTCATTCATGAGTCTCATAAATGTAGTTGGAGCATTGGTGAGTCCAAAAGGTATAACCAACCATTCAAATAACCCCATCTTAGTCTTGATTGTTTTCCAAGTATCCTCGGCTTGTATTTGCACCTGATAGTATCCACTTTTAAGATCAAGTTTGTTGAAGAATTTGGCACCTTGTAGTTGATCTAACAGGTCATCAATTCTTGGAAGGGGGTACCTATTTTTTATAGTTATTTTATTCAATGCCCTGAAATCTATACAAAAATGCCAAGTGCCATCTTTTTTTAGAACAAGTAAAATTGGTGAGGCACAAGGAGAAGTGTTGTGCTTTATGAAACCCTTATCCAATAATTCCTGCAATTGTTTTTTTATTTCATCATATTGTATAATGGATTGTCTGTACATTGGAACATTTGGAAGAGGTGCTATTGGAATGATCTCAATGGCATGATTAATTGCTCTTTTAGGTGGTAAAGAAGTGGGTTCTTGGAACACACTTTCATATTTCTGCAGTATTCTTTTTACTTGGGAATTATTGACTTGAGAAGTAATGGTGTGTTTCTGCCCTTTATATTTTGCTTGTTGTTCTTTTGGATGAATAAAAATAAGTGCAAGTGCTTGAGCATTATTACTGGATTTTATGGCTTGGCAGAAAGTAAGCAAAATATTGTGTGATTGCTTTGCAGAGATTGGAGTGCTTTTAATGAGAAAATATTTTTGATCTTTTTGTAGTGTATATGTATTTTTATATGCATCATATGTTGCTCTCCTATCATATTGGTAAGGTTTGCCGAGAAGTAATCCACAACAATCCATCAGTGTGACATCACATGTTACTGAATCTCAAAATTTAGGACCAAATGCAAAAGCCAGAGTGCACGTGTGTTATTTTGGATGTGTTTGTGTTGTCCTTCCACCCAAGAGAGTATGGATGAGGATGTTTTGAAGTAGGGAGCTTAATCTTGTCGAAAATGGACTACGCAATCAGGTTCTTCTACGAGCCATTATCGATTATACAATCTACTACAAAGTTATGGAGTAAGTGAGCTCTAGTGACAAACAGATGGTCACGGTCACCAGCTCGGGAATGGTGATTCATGAGTGTTACATTATTGAGTTGCCCTCTCAACTCTTCATAAATTTCCTCTTCACCAGTAGTCTCGATGGGGTTATCACAAGTCCCCTCATCGAACTATACAAAAATATTCTTCTTCTTTTGTAATTGTGGGCATTGAGTTTTGTCATGGCCTTGCCTCTTACAATAGTTACAAAATTTATTCTTATGAGAAAATGAAGAAGAATAATAAGAAGAAGAATTTTTAGAATAAGGGGATACATAAGAAGTGGGAGTAACAGAAGAAGAAACATTAGGAGATCTCTTTCTATCAAACTAGTTCTTGTACCCCTCCTCTGTTGATGCACCCAAGTAGCGAGGCTCCCGATGTTGTGCGATGAACTTGTCTTCGGCTAAAATGGTATGTTTGAAAACATCATCCAATGTAATGCAAATAGTGTATTTGACTTCTCTGTAAAAGTGGGCTAGAAGACCACTTTTAAACTTTGCAATCAAGACCACATCAGAATCTGAGATCCCAAGTAATACTCGAAGGCGATTGAAGTGATGGATAAAATCCTGCATGGATTCCTTCTTTCCTTGATGGAGGAGTAGCCATTGATTCAGTAAGTCGTCCTCATAAATTGATGGATAAAAATAAGCTTTTAAAATTTGTACCATCTCCTCCCATGTACCAATTTTTTGATTGGCTATGAGGACTTTGGCTATGTTAGAAATTTTGCACTTTGCAATTGGAACTTTCTGTGTATCCGACGTCTGGTTGTACTCGAACCAAGTCTCCATGTCAAGGATCCAACTATGGAGGACATCAGGATCTCGTGAGCCTTCAAATAATTTGACATCACACTTTGGGTGGGAAGAATTGGAAGAATTTTGTATGTTGTTCAATATGGCAGCCATTGATACCATTTGTTCCTGCTGTGCTACCAATTGTTCCTGCTGAGCTGCTCGTTGTTCATCATGAGAAGTTGTGAGTTCGGCCAACTTTTCAACAATGGCCATGTTTGTCGACATAGGTCTGCTAGGGGTGGCCAGAGATTTACTTGGCGCCAGTTCACTAATCAAATTTGAAAGACAATAAAATTGTGTTGCAAATGACTACAAAAATTTTGTTCAACTTTTTGTAATGGGCCCTCCCCTCCTATGGGTTGGATTTAAGGACTGCAATTAATGAGGAAATTTATTAACCGCTATTAAGGATTAGAAATTAATGCATTTGACCACATCAATATGCCTAAAAAACTCACAACAACTCCCCAATAGTTAGGAAATGGACAACTCCCCAACGACTATCAACTGGCGAGACAATGACTGAGGGGTAGCACCACAACTCCCCAACAGTTAGCAAATGGACAGCTCCCCAATGACTAGCAACTGACGATACAAGGATCAAGGGACAGTAACTGGTGGAACAGCGACCAAGGAGCAATTGGGTGACACAACTGGCGAGATGACCGAGGG
This sequence comes from Wollemia nobilis, assembly GCA_028583015.1. NCBI lineage: Eukaryota > Viridiplantae > Streptophyta > Pinopsida > Araucariales > Araucariaceae > Wollemia > Wollemia nobilis. The sequence goes on from JAQPPZ010015032.1 coordinate 12,275,978, forward strand.
CATACGGGTGACACAACTGGCAGGATGACCGAGGGCATATGGGCGACATAACTACCATGATAGCGAAGGGCTACCTCAATGACAGGGAAGATAGCAGTGCGGACGAATTAGACAACATGACTCGCAACTAGACGATAAAGAGGACACGACAAACCTAGGAAGACTAGCGACTGACGACAACGAGGACAACAACATATTAGGGTTAGATGGCAAGCGATATAGGAGGGGAGGGTAGCCAACGTAAGTTGGCTACTCTCTAATGTGCACTGTGGGGATGAAATAAGGAAAATCCCCGCACGCAAATAATGTGGGATAAACCCACAATAATGATTACCATCGGAGAACCTTACACCGCAAAATGTATCACCTGAAAAATATCATCGAATAATATTGTGCCCGTTGCAAAACGTGTTCGTCGTAAAAAAAATATCGCCAAAAATTTTAATTAAAGTTTGAAAACTTTTGGGAAGGCATACCAGAGTTATTTTCTCTCGCTAAAAACTTAGGTTTTCTGCAACGACGATCTGTTGCTGCTGAACGATCGTTGAAGGCATATTGTAGGTTTAGAAATAGTGCAATCTCTGCTCTCAAATGTAGATGGAGGTGCTAAGTAGTGCAAGGACCTCGATTTCTCTTTGTTGCACCGCACACCAAGATTATTTGTGGCACCAGAGTTGTCGCACACAACTTACACCCAACACCATGGAATACCAGCAATGTAATCGCTCATGTCGTAGTTGTCCTCCAACTAGTGCAGATCTGCTTTGTGGGAAGGTAAATACCTTAGTCCTATGTTTCCTTCATTTTGTGTATCGAAGAAGACCATCGAGCAGGCTGGAGAAAAACAAAGTCACCCACAGATGTCGAAGATGAATGTAATGAAACGAGGCTTCAAATAGATGCAATTGTTTGTGTTAAATTGTCAATGAATGACAGATCCAAACCTAAGGATTTGGATCAAAAGTTGAGGGTTGGTGTATCATGAACCCTGACTAGCTGAAGGTGACTGTCTAGAGAGCCTTCAGGAGAGTTTTTTCGACAGAGGAGTGCTCCAAAACATGTGCTGAAAAGAAAGAGTGTTTCTCCCAAGCCAGATCTGTTGGAGGTTTTCTCATTCCCCTTGTGAACCAGCCTGGCCTAAGGGAAGAGGATACTTGCAAATCCAACACTCAGCTCTGATACTAGTGATATAGGAAACACACTCGATAAAAAATGCAAGAATGAGCATGAATAAAAACGGATTTGCATTGCACACCAAAAACATATTTATAGGGATGTCTACCTTTACAAAGCAGAATTAAATGCACCAATCCATGTGCATATAAAATATTGTTCAACATGATCCGTGTGAATAGAGATAATATGAAATATTAATCCCTATCAGCTACCTATATCTCAAATACTCTTCGTTTATGGCACCTCAAAAACATGTGCACTATTTTCACTGTCCCTCTATCCTAGAGGCGTCAAATCCATATCAAACATTATGTTTGTTATCACATGTTAGAAACCTTATATACACACTTTACAATTATACTCTTTTATAGTAGCAATGACCTCCCTAAATTTTTCCTTCCACTACTTGCACTCTTTCCTCATCCATTACCTCTACTAAATCTAATCAGAAACCAATATATTTTTAGAGCTTTATCTTTTTAAAAACAATAATAATAATATGCAAAAACCTAATATGTGTGAAACCAATATCTTTTTAGAGCTTTATATTTTTAAAAACAACAATAATAATATACAAAAACTTAATATGTATGAGTGATAGGTGTTTAATCAAAAGTGAATTATTCACATTTAGAACTTCATTTTTTAGAAACAATAATGTATGGATGGTAGGTGTTTGACCTCACTTGTCTTGACCTTACTATAAACTAAGGTCTATGATAACACTAATGCACTCAAAAGATCATCTCTATACCCACTTTCTTTTCACTATAAATACCTGCAACTACTAATCTACCATGCGTCCATAACAACCTTTTTCTTACACAATCTACCACATTTTGATAAACACTTTGAAATAAATAGAAATGTTATTATCACTTTTTTATATTTAATATTAAATATTTTTAAAGTTAATATAAAAGTAATAAAATGTATAAAATATAAGTGGTACAACATGTACTATTAAAAAGTATAAAATAAGGGGATGGAGGTCTAAGGTTCAAATCTCAGGCTTTATCGGATTGAACGTTTGTCTTTTTCCTAGTGCTTTCAACGGCGTAAAAGGTTTAAAATGATTGTGGCATGGTGGTTATAGGGGCGGACTGTGCGAAGATCTGTGTGGTGGCTTCTAAGACGGACAATGCAAAATATTGTGGCGGCCATAAAAGCTAAACAACCTGCCCGAATTCGTGATGGCTATCGATTCCACCATGTTAATATATAAAAATATATATATATATATATATATATATATATATATATATATATGAAATAAACATAAAAACTTATAAGGTTAGGAGGTTCAAGATTCAAATAGCTATCATGTTGATAAGCGTAGCTTTTGACCTTATGAGGGGTTATAGTTGAGAAGGAGCTGCTTAGCCTTATGTATCGGCGGATGTGTGTTAATCTCCTATTGATAAGCGTAGCTTTTGACCTTATGAAAGGTCATAGGTGAGAAGGAGCTGCTTAGCCTTATGTATAGATCGTTTTATCACACTACCGAATCAAAATTTATACACGATTAGTAATGTTAATAACTTTTTAATTCATGATTAATAATAAAATAATTTGTTTTAAAAAAATGGTTTTACTAACAAAGTTTTGTCATTGTTGCTGCATGGAACAAAGACTATTCCGTGCCATGCTACCGCAAAGTGTGGGGGCCATTGTGGTGAATGAGAGGGTAGCCCTAAAATATGGTAATCACCAAAATGAAAAACGGTACGTTGGAAAAACTTTTAAACATATGATGGAAACAATGCAACGAATAATCATGATCTGTCCGACTGTGGAACAATGAGGGAAATAAAATAAAGTTCTCTCATTAAAAAGAATTATTCTCTCGTTAAAAAAAAAAAAAAAAGTTTTATTTCTCAGTGAAAAAAAAATTAAGTTTTATTTTTCAGTGAACAGTTAAATTTTTATTATTCATTTATACAATTGATAAATAATAGTTTACGGTTTATATGGTTTACATCATAGTGTGGGTGAGTATGTGAGGAGTGTATATATGGCTGTGTGTTTGGCCTTTATTCATAAGTTCAGCTCCCACCTGTATGAGAGGTTATGGTTGAGATGAGGATGTGTTTAGACTCTATTGATAAGCTCAGCTCTCATCCTTACGAGAAGTTATGGTTAAGATGGAGATATCACCTAACATTGAATGATAAATTGTACAAATTTCTCAAGCTAATTTAATTAAAAAATTAATAAAAAATATTATTTTTAAAAATATAATTAAATAAAATTATTACCGAAGAATTGAGAATATAACTTTATTATAATTTTAAAAGAAAATAAAAGGGATAGGTTGGTTGGAGTTTGTTGATTTTGTCTTTACTTAGAGGGTTAGGGTTATACTAGTGGTGTCGGAGTTTTAATGAAGAGTAATATTTTATATTTAACTATTACTTTTTCCCTATGCAACAAAAAAATAATAATATAAATTTATTAATAATAAAAATTATATATTTATCAAGGTGTTGCAGAGGTGTTGCAGGTGAGTTGGAGAGGAGAGGGCAATCCTCCAAGGGAGGTTCCAGGTTCGAATCTCCACCCTACCCAAAAGTTCAAAATCCAACTGATAATGTTGGTGTGGGCAGGATCGGGCGCGACTCCCGAGTGACTTTGACGGTGTAGAATCCCCTGGTTGTGGTCTCTCAGACCAAGACAGCCCAGCAAGGGATTTTTCGCTTAAAAAAAAAGTGTTCCACAAAATTAAAAATAGTATAATATTTTATAATTTAAAAATAATTGTTTAACAAAGTCAAAAAGCTCAACATCCTCTCATCGTCTTTTGTAGTGTGTTTTTTTATTGTTAAAAGGCTTCACATTCCATGATAAAATATGTTTGGTCTCCACTATTCCTATTGTGCAAAAGACACATATTTGTTGTGGCCATGCCTCCTCTCGAGGCATTGTCTATCTAGTTTTGCATTTGAGATGGTAAGAATTAGATCTTTGTTGGGTTATAAGTATTTTTCCTTTTATTTGATTTTTTTCATCTATATACTTCATTTGGTTGTGTTCACAATTTGAGTTGAACTTGTTATGTATAACTTTTTCCTTTTTAAATTTTCAACCCACATAACAAATCTAAATTTTTCCCTCACATACTATTTAATTTTTTTGTAGAAGTTTAATGCCTCATGAAATTTAATGCACCAATTTTTGTTTTGATGAACACACACCCATCCCCTCACACACTCACTCATGCCACGGTTTGAACCTTGGACCTAATGCTCCAATTTTTCATCTATTTGTTGTTTTGTTTCATCCATGTGTCTTTTCTTCTATTTAGTGTTTCTTTGATACCTGTTTTGGCAACTTGATATCTTTTATTCTTTCTAATTTCTTTAGGGACCCCAATAGTCTTACTATAGCTTATGCTTCTAGTGGAAAAGTCCCTCTTTTGGCAAGTAAAATCTTATATGAGAATGATACTTAAATTCTAAAATTATTTGTAATCAATTACTTTTGAATTCTTTTTATTTGTCTCTATTTAAAATTTGATGTATTGCTAACCCACATCTCACACTTATATAGCACCACTTGAATATTTAATGGCCAAAAAAGACTATAATAGTTTTCCAATCCTACAAATTTACCTTTTTGGACCTCAACAATCAATTTTTTTTTATTTGAATTTGAACTTCAACGAAAAAGCACAAAAGTGATTAACAATAAGTAAAGTGCTCTTCATCCCGCTTGTATTCTTTTCATTTTGGATATTCCTCAATTGAGTTTGCTTTGAAAATCAAACCCAAGGTATTTTTATTCTATTACTACCTCTAAAGGGTCCCAACTTTTTAACAAAAAAACGCTTGTATTCTTTTAATCTTGGATATTCCTCAATTGAGTTTGCTTTGAAAATCAAACCCAAAGTATTTTTATTCTATTACTACCTCTAAAAGGTTGATTTTGCTCTCTCTAAGTAGAGAAGACCATAATTTTAGTCTTGTTAGTTTTTACTTATATCCCAACTTATTTACAAAAATGCTCTAACATTTTTAAATGTTATTTTAAACTTTTAAATTTCTTGACGAGATCAACTACATAAAGTAAAAGTTTCACTACATAATTAATCAACTGTATTCCCTCTATTATCCTTTCTACTATTCCTTCAATTTATCAATATAAATTCACATTAAAATAAACATTCTTATAATAATACATTTAAATTTCTAATTTATCATTATAAACTTATATTATAATAAACATTCCCATAATAAAATACTTAAATTGCATGCAACTAATTCTATTATATATAAAACTAAAAAAAAAATTCTTTCCAACCCTTTTTTATTGAAAAATGTTATTATAGACCACCTTTCAAATAAAAATTCAGTTGCCCTAGTGGCTAAAAAAGGTGGTTGTCTCTTAAGTGATCTTGTGTTCAAATCCCTTGAAAGTGGTTATTGATGTAATTTGTAAACATTCTCTTCAAAAAAAAAAAAAAAATCAAGGAGTCCTATAGACTTAGGTGATTCATTCAATTAACATGGCATTCAATTTCCCTTGGACACATTTATTATAATAAATTTTGATAAATAAATATATATATATATTTTTATCTATATATAAGTAATTTAGTTTGTACTAAACTTTAAATTTTTAAAATATAAAAAAAAATTGTATAATTTAATGTAATTAATTAATATAATGTATATTATATTATTATAAAAAACCTTTCAAAAATTCGACTTTCAGGAAAAAAAAAAACAACGGACCCTGAAACACGTCAAGTCTAACAACTGCCCGCCATCGAATTTTGACCTGATCAGTCGTTCTTCTGTTTGAGGTTTACTTCTTGTTTTTATCAATCCTTCCACATTCGACCAACACAACAATAAAACGTAGAATTCTATACATTGCATTATTCTCCCTCTTTTTTGCCTCTCTATTTTTCTCCAAGGAATTTAAATAAATTAAGTCCGCTTCGCGCGATTCAAAATGAATAAGGGAGCTTCGCAAATGTTTAAAGCAACACGGGAGCTTCGTTGAATTGACCAGCGAAGTGGATGCTTCGCTATTTTTATCCACCTAAAAACCTAAAATGTTTCGGAAGATTGAACGGCGAAGTGGATGCTTCGCTATTTTTATCCACCTAAAATGCTTCGGAAGATTGGACAGCGAAGTGGCTGCTTCGCTGGAATTATTTTCGAAGTGACAATTGAGAAGCTTAGACGAGTTTTGGAGAGGAGTAGGAGCTTGGGAAGATAATGTCGAAGCGCAGAATTGAACAGGTATTTACTGGAAAAACTTCTTCGGGCGAAATGGCATCCAACTGCCACTTCGGGGCAGTAAAGTCCCGAAGTTTCGAAATGTCGCTTTGACACAACTAACAAGTATCCAAACTTGCACTTAGGAGGGTTTGATCCGATTTGCCACTTCTGGGCAAATACTTCTTGATGTTTGTCTTTAGATGAACAATCCTTCGAGGCTGAGAACAAAAATAGGGAAACGCAAAACAGTAGGACAAATATTATATATATATATATATATATATATATATAACCGGGTTACAAAGCTTCTTTCTGTGAAGCGAGTACAAACTTCTGCAAGTTAAAATTGTAGGATAAACATGAGAAAGTTTTCGTGGAGGTTGTTGCTCCCTTCTTCGGTTGTCTGCGGCTGTTGATTTCTCTCTTCTGCTACTCTGCGCTCGAAACCCTAACTGCTGCGGCTTTCTCTCAACTCCTCCAACTCCACAAAATGACAACAGGTCCGGTATTTATAGATGAAGATGAGGACAAGGGCGGGAAGAAAATTCACCAATCGACTGACAAAACATAAATGTCGAAGAGGGTTTATGTCCAATCGTCGAGCAACCCCAACTACCCGCATGTGCGATGTTAGACCCTCGATTCTCGCGCCTGATTACTGCTTCGCCAATTTGATGAGCGAGCAATCGGATTAAAATTACTTCGCAGTGAAGCATCTTCAGGGGGCATGTTTATATTACTTCGGAGCGAAGCACTTATTCGGGAGGCGTGAAATATGGTTTAATATTTCTAACACCCTCCTTTAAACCAGATTTCATAAAAGCTTTGATGCCCAACATTTCCCACAGCCTGGCGAAGTCCTCCTCCTTCAAAGGTTTTGTGAAGATGTCAGCTACCTGCTCCTTGGACCTGCAAAACTGCAACTGTACTTCGTCGAATTTCACCAACTCCCTAATGAAATGATATCGGATATCTATGTGCTTCGTCCGACCATGGAATACAGGGTCCATCGAGAGGGCGATGGCAGAACTATTGTCACAAAATATTGTTGTTGCTGCTTCCGACGGATGATGTAGTTCACTCAAAACTCTTCTCAACCAGACTGCCTGGCAAGTGGCTGAGGTGGCAGCAACATACTCTGCCTCTGCTATAGATAAAGCAACAATTGGCTGCTTCTTTGAGGACCAAGAAACAACATCGGATCCAAAGTGAAAGGCATATCCAGAGGTGCTCTTTCGGTCATCTATGCTGCCAGCCCAATCACTATCCATGTAGCCAATCAGTTCAAGTCAGTCTTGTCTGGCATAGTGGAGTTCGTGGTTTCTTGTGCCATTGGCATATCGTAAAATTCTCTTGTCTGCTTGCCAGTGAGTGTCTTTGGGTGACTCCATAAACCTATTTATTAAACTCACGGTAAACATTAAATCTAGCCTGGTTGCGGTCAAGTACATCAGGCTTCCAACTAACATTTTATAGAGAGTTTGATCAACGCTTCTGTTGTTGTCAATATTGCTCAACTTCAAGCCAGTGGCAACCGGTGCGATGGCATGTTTGTTGTCCTCCATCTTGAAATGCTTTAGGACATCCTTAGCATACTTGCCCTGAGAGATGAAGATGCCATCTGCTGATTGGTCAACTTCAATACCAAGAAAAAATTTCATCCCCATGTTTGTCATTTCAAACTCTTTCTTCATTGTTGTTCTAAACTTCTCAAATAGGTTGCTGCTATTGCCAGTATATATCAGATCATCTGCGTACAAGCAGACGATTATCGTCTCCTCTGCTTCATTTGTTTTCAGATACAAGGTATGCTCATATGGGCATTTAATGAACCCATTATCCTGAAAGTAGCTATCAATTCGACTGTACCATGCCCGGGGTGCTTGCTTCAATCCATACAGGGCCTTCTTCAGCTTCAGAACCTTGCCTTTTTGCCCTTGCATTTCATAACCGGGTGGCTGGTCTATGTAGACCTCTTCTTCCAACACTCCATTCAGGAAAGCAGACTTGACATCCATCTGGTACACACTCTAGCCTTTTTGAGCTGCCAATGCCATAATCATTCTGACTGTGTCAAGTCTGGCAACAGGTGTACACCTCATGATAGTCAATGTCAGACTTCTACTTGTAGCCTTTTGCCACTAATTTGGCCTTTTCTGTCAACTTCTCCTTGGGCATTGAACTTCGTTTTATACACCCACTTGACCCCAATGGTCTTTTTCCCTGCTAGAAGATCAACCATCTGCCATGTCTCATTCTTCTCAATGGTTGCTATCTCCTCATCCATCGCATTCACCCATTTACTATTCTGACTTGCTTCTTCAAATGAAACTAGATCACACTCAGTAAATAAAGCAAAGTCAGAATATTCTTCATCTATCTGATTACGGGTTACCTCATAAATATCTTATAAGCTCTGAGTCTTCGCAGGTGTCCTCAAGTTTGGAATTATGCTTGCAAGTGGAGGTGACCGGGATGATGAGGATGTGTTGCTGCTGGCACCACTGTTGCTACTTGAAGGTACAAGGGGCTGCACTCTATCTTCCTCCAAGTTTACAGGTTCAATAATTACTGGTTCAAGCTAACCAGTCTTTGACTTCCAATTCCAGGCTTCATCCTCCAAGAACTTCACATCACGACTGATGAAAAGTTTTTTTGTTATAGGATTGTACAGTCTGTATGCCTTCGCTTGTTCACTGTACCCTGTGAAAATGCATTTTTCAGCTTTGTCATCCAACTTCTGTCTTTTCTCATCTAGAACATGTGCATATGCAATGCACCCGAAAACTCACAAATGAGCCACACTTGGCTTCAGATTGCTCCAGGCTTCCTCCGAAATTTTATCCTTCACACTCTTGGTGGGACATCGGTTTAGCAGATAAACTGCACATGACACAACTTCTGCCCATAACTCATGTGGCAGACTTTTCGTCCTCAACATGCTCCATGCCATCTCCATGATAGTTATGTTCTTCCTCTCAGCTACACTGTTCTGTTGCAGTGTGTATTTAGAAGTCAACTGCTTTCGAATTCCATGCTGCTTACAAAAGTTGTGGAATTCTTTGGATATGTATTCACCTCCATCGTCTGTCTTGAGAGTTTCACGTAATACCCGCTTTGTTTCTCAACCAGAGCATTGAACTCCTTAAACTTTGCAAATGCTTCTGACTTTAGCTTGATGGGATAAATCCAGTGTTCCACGGGGACGTGTCCCCCCCTAGGGGACTCGTCCCCCCATTTCCTGCGTCCCCCAGCATAGGGGGACGGCAAGGGGGACGTTTCTCCCCGTCCCCATTTTTGGGGGATGGCTGGGAAACGTCCTTGGGACGACTGAGGCCTATGGCCTCCCATCCCCGAGACGTCCCCTTTTTTGGGGCGTCCCCGGGGACGGCCAGCCGTCCCCCACAGCTAGGTGTCCTCACCAAAAAAAAAAAAAAAATTAATAAAAAAAAAGGTAAGGGGTCATTGCTTTTATCCCCTCTTGAAACTATTAGTGAAATACATAAATTTAAGTACATGCAACTTTACCCTAATTGTGGATGTTTCCAGTAAATCACTTTTTGGGGCCAATTATATGGTAAGTTGTTATTTTCAATTTCACCATTTGGCTTTATGTAGTAGATTGAACTATTTGTATCAAACGATCAGTTGCTTTTAAGTATGAAAATATTTAAGACGTTCCTCAGAAGTATTCATATGCTAAAATTCAGCATATTACCCATTGTTATTGTTTAAAGTGGATTATGGGAAAATCAATAATTATAAGAGATTAATTCAGCTTGGTACACTGCCTAGTGCTTATTGTAGGCCCATCAAGAACTAGCAGAGATTAATTCAGCATTATACATCACCAACTTTGCGATTAGTCCCTCAAACAATGGGAGGGGTGAGACAGTCTTTGTTTGAACATTGGTGGCTGAAAAAGTGATGACTGTTATTACTTAAAATGATGATTGTTTGAACATTGTTTGCACTTGATATCCTTGGCTGAACCTTCAAGTTATAGTTGTTGAACTTGAAACAATTAAATGGATGCACTTAGTAACTAATATGAATATCCTAATACCACTTATGTGTTAGTAACTAATATGAATATGAATGGCTGCGCTTACATAATTGATTACTAATATGAAATATCATTTTTGTTGGGTGTAGAATTTTGAATGTGTAGATTATTCTAAATTTCTAAAAAATTTCAATTTTTATAGTATTATACCAGTCGTCCCCCCAATCGTCCCGAGCCGTCCCCTAAAATCGGCCTGCCGTCCCCTGCCGTCACCGAAAACCCGTCCCCCCATCCCCCCGTCCCCCCGTCCCCCAGGCTCGTGGAACCTTGGATAAATCCAGGTCTTCCGGCTGAAGTCATCAATGAAAGTCAAGAAATATTTGTTGTCGGCATATGAGCTGGTTTGCATGGGACCACAAATGTCAGAGTGCACCAGCTCCAATGGTTGTGATGCTCTCCAAGACTGTCCTACAGGGAATGCATCCTCGTGCTGCTTACCGACTAGGCAACCTTCACAAACTTGGTTCGGTTGCTCAATAAGGGGTAAACCCTTCACCATTTGCTTCTTGTGCAGCAAATTCAGGCCATTGAAACTCAAGTGACCGAATCTGAGATGCCATATCTAGGTAGCATCCTTCACAACTACACTTAGATACATTAATGATTCATTCTGAATCTGTAGCGAAAACATTTTGTTTTTTGTCATAGACATAGTTGCGATTTGCCCATGCACTTTGTCTCTGATGGTACATACACCGTCTTTGAACTGCATAGTGTGTCCCTTCTGCACAAGTTGTCCAACACTCAACAAGTGCTTCAAACCAGGTACATAATACACGTCACAAATTTGTTTTCTTTCATCGTATCGGGTGCGAATGAGGATCTTTCCTTTCCCCATCATGGGAACCTTGTTGTTGTTCCCCATATTGACTTTAGACTGGACTGTTTCATCCAGTTTTGAGAACATCTCCCTGTTTCCAGTCATGTGGTTGTTGCACCCACTATCAAGATACCAAATATTTTTTCTGCTCTCCTCCTCAATACTGCAAGTCAACAGCACATTTCCTCCTACCGCATTTCTGGCTTCATCTGTATAATGGGCCTGCTGCTGATTCTTGTTGGCCATCCTCTTTCTGCACTGTGAGATATAATGGTCAAACTTTTTGCAGTAATATCATTGGACCTTAGATTTGTCTTTCTTTTGATAAGATCCACTTTGCTAATTTTTACCAGTGCCTCTTCCTCCTTGCTGATGGAAGTTGCAATTGGCCTCCCTCACTAGGGTTTGACCTCCCTCCTTGCTTGTTACCTCTTCCACACCTGCCTCTGCCTCTTCCACCTTGAGAACTAGAGGCGCCATGGTGGGGGTATTGTCTGCCACTGTCTCGAAATGAGACTTGCACCTTGAAGGCTTGCTCCAAAGAAGACTGAGTTGAGCGGCTCAACCTCTGCTCATGAGTCTGCAGAGAGCCCATTAACTCATCCACCGAGAGGGTTGTCAAATCCCTCGATTCCTCTATTGCAATTACCACAGAGTCAAACTTTGTTGGCAGACTCCGTAGAATTTTCTCCATAATCCTTTGATTTTGCACAATCTCACCATTCAACCGCATCTGGTTGATAACATCTATCGTTCGGGTGAAAAAATTGCTCATAGTTTATGACTCACTCATCTACAGGTTCTTGAACTCCCTCCTGAGCATCTGCAGCTTCACCAACTTCACCTTGTTGGTGCCTTGATAGGAACTGGCCAAAATTTCCTAGGTATGCTTGGCCTTGGTGGCTGATGCAATTCATGGGAAGATGGTCTCCTCGACCGCTTGCATGATGTAGAAGAGGGCCTTCTGGTCCTTCGTGTTCTCTTTCAATAAATCCTTGTCAGCTTGAGAGAGGGTGGCTAGTGCTGCTACATCTGCTGATTTCGGGTACCCGTTCTCAACTAAGTCCCACAACTCCTGAGACCCGAAGAGGATCTTCATCTGGATGCTCCAGTAATCGTAGTTCTTGCCGTTAAATCGCGAGATCTGCAACTACAGGGAATTGTTTTTGGAAGCCATGCTTCAATCTTCCGTGTCACGACACAACTCTGATACCAATTTGAAGGAATTTAAATAAATTAAGTCACAGCGGAGCAAACTTCGCACGATTCAAAATGAATAAGGGAGCTTCGCAAATGTTTAAAGCAACACGAGAGCTTCGCTGAATTGACCAGTGAAGTGGATGCTTCACTATTTTTATCCACCTAAAATGCTTCGGAATATTGGACAACAAAGTGGCTGCTTCACTGGAATTATTTCCGAAGTGACAATTGAGAAGCTTAGACGAGTTTTGGAGAGGAGTAGGAGCTTCGCTGGGTTAACTCCCGAAGCGGCTGCTTCGGGGGAGATAATGCCAAAGCGCAGAATTGAACAGGTATTTACTGGAAAAACTTCTTCGGGCGAAGTGGCATCCAGTAAAGTCCCAAAGTTCTGAAATGTCATTTTGACACAACTAACAAGTATTCAAACTTGCACTTAGGAGGGTTTGATCCTATTTGCCACTTCTGGGCAAATACTTCCTGATGTTTGTCTTTAGATGAACAATCTTTCAAGGCTGAGAACGAAAACAGGCAAACGCAAAACAGTAGGACAAATATTTTATATATATATTAAAATATAATCGGGTTACAAAGCTTTTTTCTGGGAAGCGAGTACAAACTTCTGCAAGTTAAAATTGCAAGATAAACATGAGAAAGTTTTCGTGGAGGCTGCTGCTCCCTTCTTCGGCTGTCTGTGGCTGTTGCTTTCTCTTTTCTGCTATTCTGCGCTCGAAACCCTAACTGCTGCAACTTTCTCTCAACTACTCCAACTCCACAAAATGACAATAGATCTGGTATTTATAGATGAAGATGAGGACAAGGGTGGGAAGAAAATTCACCAATCGACTGACAAAACATAAATGTCGAAGAGAGTTTCTATTCAATCGTCGAGCAACCCCAACTACCCGCATGTGCGATGTCAAACCTTGATTCTCGTGCCTAATTACTGCTTCGCCAATTTGATGAGTGAGCAACCGAATTGAAATTACTTCGCAACGAAGCATCTTTAGAGGCATGTTTATATTACTTCGGAGTGAATCACTTATTCGAAAGGCGTGAAATATGGTTTAATACTTCTAACAATTGTCACTCCAAGAGTAAAACCATCTCTTATTATCCATTTTCTTCCATCCGTATTGTGTTTCTTCATTTTCATCCTTCCACTTTATCATGTTTAGATCCTAAGTTACCAAATATTCTTCCTCCATATAATGATTCTCATACCTACTAATGCATCTGCTTACATAGCATCATCTATAATCCTTCACGTGTCCTTTATTTCCATGAGTTGTTTGCTACCTATTTCCTAAATACTCTTCTCATATGGCACCTAAAAACATGTGTACTATTCTCACCGTCCCTTTTGGACATCTTGATCCTTAAGGCCTTAAAGCCACGTCAAACATTTGTTTGTTTGTTTTCATATGTTGGAGACCTTAACGCCTTACATTTGTTTGTTTGTTTTCATATGTTGAAGACCTTATATACACTTCACAATTTTATTCTTATAGTATAAATGACCACTACTTATATTCTTTTCTCATCAATTATCTTTACTAAATCTAATGAAAAGCCACTATCTTTCGTGGATTCTCTTTGTCAATGCACATCTACAGCTTCATTTTTTAAGAAACAATAATAATGTATAAAAGTTTATTATGTGTGAGTGGTTGAGTTTAATTAAAAGTGGGTTATATATTTAAAACTTCATTTTTAAATAATAATAATCAAAAGTGAATTATCTTGATCTCACTATAAACTAAAATCTATCCAATAATACACTTAAAAAATCTATCTCTATACTTTATTTAAATCACCCTCTTTCTACTATAAATCCTTACAACTATAATCTACCACATGTGCTTAACAACCGTTTTCTAACACAATCAGCTACCACACTTTGACAAACCCTTTGAAATAAATATATTTCTATGTTTTTATTACTCTTTTAAATTTAATTATACCAAAATCATACTCTACAACAATTAAAATTAAAATTGACAAATACCAAAATCATACTCTACAACAATTAAAATTAAAATTGACAAACATGAAACGAGGAATCAACTTTAAAAACATTTAATAATAAGTATAACAAAGTGATAACACCATTTTTATTAGCACGAGGTAAGTTTTTTCAAATCCTCGAGAGAAGATTCGAGGTTCAAGCTTGACGGCTTGGATACAGAAAAACTTTGACTAACATGAGGGGTATATTTGGATGGGATAGACCCCGTGGAACACAAAGTCCTAGTCCCATAAGATATGGGGAACGATTTTCCTTAACATAAGATTTGATCCGCATCAGGTACTTACTAGCAAGTTCTCTCAATCCTTAGAAGGAGTACGGGGTTCAAGTTCGGTAGCCTACGCTGAATATAAAAAAACCCCAACTAGCCTAAGGAGTATACCTAGATGGTACATGCCCCATGGAACAAAAATTTGTGACCCCTAGGAGATACGGGGAAAGATTTTCCTTAACATAAGTTAGGACAACGTAATGGTTTGGACTTTGGCTCTTCTTTAGGAGGTCCAAGGTTCAAACGGTAACGTGGGCGAGTGTGTGAAGGGGTGGGTGTGTGGTGGTTGTGTGTTAAATCCCCTATAGATAAGCATATCTCTTGGCTTTAGGAGGGGTCATGGTTGGAGGAGTCTGCCTCAACCCTTTGGGTTGGTTTTAGAAGTTTCTCACACTAACCAAATAAAGAAAAATATCCCACACTAACCAAATAAAGAAAAATAAAAAATAAAATATTAAAGATAAAACATGTAACATTAAAAAAATACAAAATAAACATAAAAACCTATAATAATTAATTTATATAATATTAAAAAGTATTTAATTTATTATAAGATAAAATTTATACAAAATTAGTTATATTAATCATTTTTAATTCATGAATCCAAAAGGGATAAGTCAATTGAGCTGCGAAGATTTGATTCCTTAATCAATCAAGGTACTATTGACTTCATTTCTATCTTTACCTTACGATCTAAACTTTCAATGACTAATAATATTATTATCCACTTATCCCCAAGGATTAGGTGGATTGGTAAGTGCTATTTGGGCACTTATTAAGAAGAGACATATTCAAATCTTAGGGGAAGCCTGTTGCAAAGGTAGTAGTCTGATCCGAGAACATAAAAACCTATAATAATTAATTTATATAATATTAAAAAATATTTTAATTTATTATAAGATAAAATTTATACAAAATTGGTTATATTAATCATTTTTAATTCATGAATCCAAAAGGAATAGGTCAATTGGGCTGCGAATTTTTTATTCCTTAAACAACAAGGTAATCTATGACTAATAATATTATTATTTATTTATTTATCCTTAAGGACTAGGTGGATTGGTAAGTGCTAGTTTGGTTGGGCACTTACTAAGAAGAGACACATATTCAAACCTTAGGGGAATCCTATTGCAAAGATAGAAGTCTGATCTGAATCCTCTGAGTCCACGTTAAATTGATGATAATGGTACAAATCCCGAGTACTCGGTGGACCATTTACTTCAGGCTATAAAACAACGAGATAGAATAAGTTTAGTGGATGCAGCCCTTATGATTTGAACCATGCGCTTGCCAACTACTAAAAATAGTGTGATTGTAACCAACTCTCCTATCAAACAAATAAATTATTTATTTATATTTTTATTATAAAAATAAAATTTATTTTTAAAAATATATTTTCCGATAAAATTTTGTTGACTTTTCCATGCCATGCCACTACAAACAAAGCAATAAAATTCTAGGCCCTCGCCCATGGTAAAATATTCAACAGTTCTCTACAAAGTGTAGTGGCCATTGTTGTGAATGAGAGAGTAAGCCCTAATATATGGTAATCACCAAAATGAGAAATAGTACTTTGGAAAAACTTCTAAACATATGATGAAAACAATGCAACAAAGAATCATGGAACAGTAAAGGAAATAAAATAAAGTTATCTCGTTAAAAGAATTAAGTTTTGTTTTTCATGGATGATCACTTCAACTTTTTATTATCCATTTATAAAAATAATAAATATTTTTAAAATTAAAAAATGTTGAAATAAATTTATATTTAAATTTTATAAATGGATAGTGCAACGTTTTCGGGTTTTGGCTTTTTTTCAGGAGGTTTAAGGTTCAAACTGCGGCATGGGCGAGTGTGTGAGGGGTGGATGTGTGGTGGTTGTGTGTTAAATTCCTTATTGATAAGCATAGCTCTCGGCTTTACGAAGGGTCATGGTTGAGAGGAGTCTGCTCAACCCTGTGCGTTGGTCGTAGGAATTTTTCACACTAACCAAAATAAAAATAAAAAATATATATTTAAAATAAATAATTTAATTTATTATATATAAATAATTTAATTTATTATGTATAAATTAATAAGATAAAATGTTATTATAAAACATTAAAAACATATTAATGTATATTTTATAAAAATATATCATTTTATTTCAGATTTCACTCTTATTTATTAGCCTTCTTTAATAAAATAAATTTGTCATCTCTTTAGCTTGCTAAAGCATTATTATTTCAAGGAATAGTACTTTATCGTCTCAAGGACCACCATGCAAATCAAAAGAACCAAAATTGAACATTAAACAGTTACCCTGTTGAAAATTGAAAACCATCATATGATAAAATTTGACCACACAACCAATTCGTCATACAATTGCAGGTTGAGATATTATTGTATGATTGCAAGATTAAATCATACAGTAGAACATTTGCAATTTGATTCATATAGTTGTTCAATTGGAAGGGAGTGTGGTTTTTGGCAATCGTATAGTCGCATGTTTGGAGATGCAACCCTATAGGTGTATGATTTGGAGTGTAGCTTGAATCAAACAATTGTATAATTGGTTGAGGGATCATACAATCACACGATTGGATGTGAAATTGTACAGTGGTATGATTGACAAGGTGAGGCATATTTATACAACCAAGTTGTGTACAATTTGTTACTACACCATTTATGAAATCGTACAGTGGTATGATTAGTAGGGTGTAGACATAATTGTACAACAAGGGGATGTACGGTTTGTTATTGCATCATTTGGTATCAAAGCCAGAAGATCTCTAAGGCATGATGTGGGGAAAAGATGGCACAAAGAGGACAAGGTGGATTTGGTAGAGGAACAGGACATGGTTTTGTTGGAAAATGTTATAGATTTAGAGAAGTTGGTGTCACGCCCCACCTTGGAAGAACTCTCTTAAGATGTTATTTATGTATTGATGATTGGTTTCAATACTTGATATGTTTGCAATATGTTTGTTTCTGTTAAGAGAAAATAATGTTGCGTTGCATTACTTGATTGCAGGAACATGTATTCTCATAGGTGAACATTGACCACTAGATATGAGAAAGGAAATTGATGCAGGAGCATCCAACAAAAGACAAAATACAACAAAGTAGAAAAAATGTTACGATATCGCGACATGTTAGCAAAGAAGAAAAGTGTCGCGATATCGCGACATGTCGCATTATCGTGACCAAAAGTCGAGAGAAGGCTCAAGTAGAAAAAGTGTCGCGATATCGCGACATGTCGCAGAATCGCGACCAAAATCCGAGAGAAGGCTCAAGAGAGAAAAGTGTCGCGATATCGCGACATGTCGCAGAATCGCAACCAAAAGCCGAGAGAAGGCTCAAGAGAGAAAAGTGTCGCGATATCGCGACATGTCGCATTATCGTGACCAAAAGTCGAGAGAAGGCTCAAGTAGAAAAAGTGTCGCGATATCGCGACATGTCGTAGAATCGCGACCAAAAGTCGAGAGAAGGCTCAAGTAGAAAAAGTGTTGC
Source organism: Wollemia nobilis (assembly GCA_028583015.1). NCBI lineage: Eukaryota > Viridiplantae > Streptophyta > Pinopsida > Araucariales > Araucariaceae > Wollemia > Wollemia nobilis. Next base: position 12,294,257 of record JAQPPZ010015032.1, read on the forward strand.
GATATCATGACATGTCGTAGAATCGCGACCAAAAGCCGAGAGAAGGCTCAAGAGAGAAAAGTGTCGCGATATCGCGACATGTCGCAGAATCGCGACCAAAAGCCGAGAGAGGGCACAAGAGAGAGAAGTGTCACGATATCGCGACATGTTGCATTTTCGTGACTCAGGAAGGAGAGAGAAGGCATGGAGCAAAAATGTCATGATATCACGACATGTCACGAAATTGCGATCGAAAGAAGACAGGAAAGGCTAGAGAATAAAATGTCACGATTTTGCGACATGTCGCGAAATTGCGATCGAAGGAGTAAAAAGAAAACAAGGAAGGAAATTGTCGCGATATCGTGACATGTCACAATTTCGCAACCCAAAACAGAGAAAGAAAGTAGAGAGCCAAGTTGTTGCGATATCGTGACATGTCACGATTTCGCAACCCGAGAGGCGAGGAGGAGGCAGAAAGGAAAGATGTCACGATTTTGCGACCAAAAAGGAGAAAGAGGAGCCGAAAAGGAAAGATGTCGCGATATCGTGACATGTCACATTATCGCGACCAAAGGACGAGGGAAAGCACAAAGGAGAAAAAGTGTCGTGATATCGCGACATGTCGCATTTTTGCGACCAAAAGGCGAGGGAAGGCGTAGGAGAGAAAAGTGTCACGATATCGCGACATGTCGCATTATCACGACCAAAAGACAAGAGGAGGTGCAGGAGAGAAAAAGTGTCGCGATATCGCGACATGTCGCATTTTCGCGACTCGCCGAGGACAAGAAGGCCAAAAAGCAAAAGTGTCGCGATATCGCGACATGTCGCATTTTCACGACTCGCCAAGGGCAGGAAGGCTGAAAAGCAAAAGTGTCACGATATCGCGACATGTCGCATTTTTGCGACTCAAAAAGAGGCAGGAAGGCAGTGAAGCAAAAATGTCATGATATCGTGACATGTCGCATTTTTGCGACCAAACAAAAGAAAAGAAACGACAGGCGGTTATAGGGGTCGTTACAAAGGAAATTATCGAGCGAGGGGTATACCGAATGCCATCATTGGGTGACAGACGAATAGAGTCTACAGTGGCAGCACTGGACAAGCACGTGGCACCAAGGTGCAGTGAAAGCAGACGAAGACCAAGAGTCGGAATGTTTCGAAAGCCAGAACAACGAAGAGGCACGGGAGATGAAACGAAGGGTCAAAAAAGGGAAACGGAGAGTCACGCCAGAAATTTTAAAAGGGGGAAGCAAAGGCATGCACAAGGGTCGAAAAACAACATAGACATAGTTGCAGTCAAGAAACTGCGGAGACAGAGTTGCAGTTGTGAAGGCAAGAGGGCATTATGGACCTGTGTAGGCTGTTTTTCTTTCAGAGTTGGAAATGCTGTAATAGAATAGAAAAAGATTAAACTACCTTTCTAAATAAAGGAGTTTATTTGGCAGACTCTGCCATTCTTGTAAATTTATCCAAGTTTGTTGAATGAGAATTGAGAATTTGGGCGGAGAGATTTTGGTCCCCCATCAAGTGGTATCAGAGCGAGAGTTCTTGAGTATGTAAACAAATCATCGAAAGTGAGGCAGTTTGCACCAGGATCTGTGGAAGAGCAGGAGTTTATGAGTGTGAGCAGATCACCGAAAGTGAGGCAGTTTGCACCAGGATCTGTGGTTAATATTTGTGAGAAGAGAGAGAGGAGAAGCTATGGTCACAAGGAGAACCTTGTTGAATGAGGAGAAAGGACCAGACCAGAGGAAAAGCCTGTTCCGCACAAGGTGCAAATGTTCAGGTAAGGTCTGTAATATTATCATAGATAATGGTAGCACAGATAATTTGGTTTCAGAAGAAATGGTTGCTAAGTTGAAATTGGAGAAGAGGGCGCACCCACATCCATATCGGATTGCGTGGTTACAGAAAGATCATAGAGCATTAGTCAGTGAGCAGTGTTTAGTTAAATTTCATATTGGAACTTATCAAGATGAGGTTCTGTGTGATGTTTTGCCTATGGATGCTTGCCATTTGTTGTTGGGAAGGCCATGGCAATTTGACAGACGTGCGATGCATGATGGGCATGCGAATACTTACTCTCTGACGAAAGATGGAGTGCGTCACAAGTTGAAGCCATGGAAGGAGATGGATGGAAAGAGTTTGCTGACAACAATGAGAGTGGAAGTTGTGGGATTTGAAGAATTTAAGGGTTTGTACCTTGCAGATCTAGATTTTGCTGAAGCTTGGAAAACTTGTACAGCCCCAGTTAAAAAGCAGGTGACATAATAGTACAGAAGTGAAGGTCACTTCTCCATCCACCCCGGTTGTCTGATGCAGGAGCATCCAACGAAAGGCAAAATACAACAAAGTAGAAAAAGTGTCGCGATATCGCGACATGTCGGCAAAGAAGAAAAGTGTCACGATATCGCGACATGTCGCATTATCACGACCAAAAGCCAAGAGAAGGCTCAAGTAGAAAAAGTGTCACGATATCGCGACATGTCGTAGAATCGCGACCAAAAGCCGAGAGAAGGCTCAAGAGAGAAAAGTGTCACGATATCGCGACATGTCGCAGAATCGCGACCAAAAGCCGAGAGAAGGCTCAAGAGAGAAAAGTGTCGCGATATCATGACATGTCGCATTATCGTGACCAAAAGCCGAGAGAAGGCTCAAGTAGAAAAAGTGTCGCGATATCGCGACATGTCGCAGAATCACGACCAAAGTTGAGAGAAGGCTCAAGTAGAAAAAGTGTCGCGATATCGCGACATGTCGCAGAATCACGACCAAAAGCCAAGAGAAGGCTCAAGAGAGAAAAGTGTCATGATATCGCGACATGTCTTAGAATCGTGACCAAAAGTCGAGAGAGGGTGCAAGAGAGAGAAGTGTCGCGATATCGTGACATGTCGCATTTTCGCGACTCAAGGAGAGAGAAGGCACGGAGCAAAAATGTCACGATATCACGACATGTCGTGAAATCGCGACCGAAAGAAGACAGGAAAGGCCTGAGAAGAAAATGTCACAATTTTGCGACATGTCGCGAAATCGCGACCGAAGGAGCAGAAAGAAAGCAAGGAAGGAAATTGTCACGATATCGCGACATGTCATGATTTCGTGACCCAAAACAGAGAAAGAAAGCAGAGAGCCAAGTTGTCGCGATATCGCGACATGTCGCAATTTCGCGACTCGAGAGGCGAGGAGGAGGCAGAAAGGAAAGATGTCGCGATATCACATGTCACGATTTCGTGACCGAAAAGGAGAAAGAGGAGCCGAAAAGGAAACATGTCGCATTATCGCGACATGTCGCATTATCGCGACTAAAGGACGAGGGAAAGCACAAAGGAGAAAAAGTCTCGTGATATCGCGACATGTCGCATTTTCGCGACCAAAAGGCGAGGGAAGGCGAAGGAGAGAAAAGTGTCACGATATCGCGACATATCGCATTATCGCGACCAAAATACGAGAGGAGGCGCAGGAGAGAAAAAGTGTCGTGATATCGCGACATGTCGCATTTTCACGACTCGCCAAGGACAGGAAGGCCGAAAAGCAAAAGTGTCGCGATATCGCGACATGTCGCATTTTTGCGACTCGCCAAGGGCAGGAAGGCCGAGAAGCAAAAGTGTCGTGATATCACGACATGTCGCATTTTCACGACTCGTAAAGGGCAAGAAGGCCGAAAAGCAAAAGTTTCATGATATCGCGACATGTCACATTTTTGCGACGCGAAAAGGGGCAAGAAGGCAGTGAAGCAAAAATGTCGCGATATCGCGACATGTCACATTTTTGCAACCAAACAAAAGAAAATAAATGACAGGCGGTTATAGGGGCCGGTACAGAGGAAATTATCGAGCGGGGGTATACCGAACGCCATCATTGGGTGACAGGCGGACAGAGTCTACAGTGGTAGCACTGGACAAGCACGTGGCACCAAGGTGCAGTGAAAGCGGACGAAGACCAAGAGTTGAAATGTTTCGAAAGCCAGAACAATGAAGAGGCACGGGAGATGAAACGAAGGGTCAGAAAATGGAAATGAAGAGTCACGCCAAAAAGTTTAAAATGGGGAAGCGAAGGCATGCACAAGGGTCAAAAAACAGCGGAGACAGAGTTGCAGTCGAGAAACTGCGGAGACAGAGTTGCAGCTGTGAAGGCAAGAGGGCATTTTGGACCTGTGTAGGCTGTTTTTCTTCCAAAGTTGGAAATGCTGTAATAGAATAGAAAAATATTAAACTACCTTTCTGAATAAAGGAGTTTATTTGGCAGAGTCTACCATTCTTGTAAATTTATCCAAGTTTGTTGAATGAGAATTGAGAAATTGGGCAGAGAGATTTTGGTCCCCCATCAGAAATGATGATAATGACAACTCAACAGGTAAGTGCTCATGTTCCCATCATTACTAGTCTCCTTCATGATGGATGGTGATAACTAAGAGCATCTTAAAATACCCGCTCACTTAAAAGAAAAATGGTAATGAGGAATATTGATCATGCATCGTTTGCTTGTGTTTGTCATTTGTGTGATATATTTAATTTCACAAGCAATTTTGTAAGAAATTGACATCTTTGAATCTTACCTTGGAAAATGCACATTAAGTAATGAGTTTGCACCCTACAAATTACTTTAGAAATATTTTGAATGCATTTGAAAAATGTCATAAAATTTTATAAGCTTTATTGTGATTTTGTGAAAATATTAAATTGGGCAATTTCTAAAGTAAAGATTTATTTTTCTGAATATGCTTATTTGATCTAATTGCTTCCATCTTAGAAAGGAAATTAGGTGGTTTGTTCTCTTATAAACTTGTCCAATTTTGATTGGACCAAAATAGAAAGAATATTTTTGTTGACCTAAAGGATCATACTTTCCTCCACATGGCTGCCTTAGGATGGCTAAAATGGTAGGTGAGACTCCTCTCTTATCTCTAATAGTCTCAGCCCTATATCACCCATATACCCAATAGTAGTAGTTGCCCTAGAAATGGAGGACACAAGAAAAAAATGAAACACTTTTTCCATTAAAATATTATTTTTTAATAAAAAACATGTACATAAAAAGAATTAATAAAATATTGAAAAACATCTTTCTGGTTTAAAAGACAAAGAGCTATAAATTGCCATAGAAATTGGAAAAAGGGTGAGGCTACTAGGGTTGGAGAAGGCTAGGAGGCGAGAAGGGAGAGGAGCGTAAACACAGAGGAAGCTTTATTTTGCATAAGTCACATGCTGGAACTTTCCACTATGTTGAATTTATTTAGTGGATGCTTGTTTAATTTGAAGTGAGATTTAATCTTTCTAGTTGTATAGGTTCACTTTAATATGTTTTGAAAGTCCCAGATATTTGTTTTTAAATAAGGAACTTAGGACTATGGTTTGGGGTCTCCAATTTGCTTGTTTGAGCAATCTTTGAATGTTTAATTAATTACTTATAAAGATGAAAGTTTAGACCCAGGTAAGTTTGAGAATCAACCCTCCTTAAGTAATGGCTTAATACCCGTTGTAAATCGAGCTTCATGCTCCTGCGTACCTGTAAAAGAGAGACTTTGCTCTTCGTTGTGTGATGTAATGTTTGATATGACTTTAAGACTAGAGACCTCTTGTACCTTTGATGGAGTCTCTTTGCATTTATTTAATTGCGGAGTGGTAGAGTTATACCTCTACTTATGAATATTACATTATTATGTGATTCCTTCGAGTAGTACCCAAACCTTGGTGGTTTAGAAATAAATTGATAGAAGAAATGACCCTCCATTGTTACTAGGATTTGGATGGAACCACTGACGTCTCAACTTTTCCAATCCTCTGCAAGAAAGCATCGTTATGTGGCCATGTTAAACATCGTGTTTACCCCATAGACTATGACTGCCCTGTCAAACCATGGAAGCCTCTCTCTCGGTCTGAAACCACATCTATTTTTTTCACCACCTGTTATGACCTAAAACACTCTCGTGTGATTAAGTTCATCTATTCTGTATTGTCATGGACCGTGTAGGGTCATGGTAACAATACAAATAACTTTGAAAGATTATTGGTCTCCTAAAAATGTCACTAGCCTTTTTCATCTGAAGACTCATGATATGACATATTGCCATATGAAATCGAGTGGTAGAATTTTATAATGATTTTTAAGATCTGTGAGAAATATTGTATGTTTTATATTCATCAGTGTTAAGAACCGTGATTTAGGAGAACTCGGTGGCCATGAAGTGATTTGTTGAAATTTATATTCCATAAAATCTTAGGTAATTCCACCGTGCTTACATTTGAGCAAAAATCCGAAACTTAGGGGTAACAATATTGTTTGGTTATATACGTGATTTATTAATTAGACAATGGACTTCAAAATGGATTACTAATAGATTCCCCTAAATTGGCTCAATGTGGATTAAATGATGAATTTCGGATAAACTTAAAGTTGAAGTTATACTAAAATAGTATGTTTGATTTTTGTCAAATGGTTAGGAAATCTGAATAGAAATTTGACACCCATATAGAGAGTTGGTTTGAAGGAATAAATGGAAATGATTAATACTGTATGCATACTTCTATAAGTAGATTGTAGTATGTTGAATGTCATAAATTTGAATGAAATTAAAATAGAATGAGAATGCATTAGTTTTTATTCTTTATTATAAATTCAAAATAGTATTTTATATTTATAGTGAGATTGGATAATTTTGTTAAATGTGGAAATTGAGCTTTTGGGTAATTTAAATAAAGATTTAAATTCAATTAGATAGATAAATTGAATGAACTCTTAAAGTTATATGTTAATTCTAATGTTTAATGAATAGGAGTAAATAGCAAATTTACCTTAGATTTTATGATGATAATTGTAAATGAATGTAACAAACTAGGAGAATGAAATGTAAACTTTCTTGTTTGAAAGGATGGATTGGTATCCATCCTTGGAAGAGGTATGGGACTCTTCCATATTTTTATTGTGATAATAAAAAATCAATGGTATTTATGATGGATGGGATTAGGAAAATAATCCTTGTAATGAAAAGTATTAATGATGGATGAATTATGAAAATTCATGCTTGGTGATATCTATGTGTAGCACCCTAAAATTGGCACGGTTAAAAACCTTAGTAAAAGATAAAAGATAAAAATTTGAATTTTAACCCCAAAACCGCTCCAAAACCGCCTGCTACCCGTTTCCTCATTTTTCGTGCCATTTTTAGGATTTGTTTTGACCGTTGGATGATATCATCGTAGATTAGACGAGATCATCCTAGATCTGATGAAATCATCATGGACAGAACGTCCAGACGATTTTGTCCCAAAACCAAATTTTCATAATTAGCTTCTATTTCAATAGCCTCTCCAACTTGGGCAGAAGCGTGTCTGCGCAGTTGGAGATTGCCCTGTTGGAGATCTCCCAGATTGGGATGATCCCCAACCTCTTAAACCTCTTCCTAAGCCTATATAAACTAGGATTTTCTAGTTTACCCCCTGACCCTACATGACCCCCTTGATTCTGATTTCCCTGAACCCCTTAGCTGATAGATTTAACTCCTTATTCCCTCGCACTACTGTCTGTGTTCTATATTTTGCATTTTCTTGCAGGAACTCTACTGTTTTGCAGTCGAAGATAGCTCGGATCGATGCAAATGATCTCGGATGATTACGAACGATCTCATACGATTGGAGGCGATCCTGACTGTAGTCCAGATTGGGGGCAATCCGAGTCTAGAGTTTGCATTCCCTTAGCTTTCTCTGCATTTTTCATATTGTATTTCTGCATTGTCTTGAATTATTATGTTTTTTGCATCTTGGAGTTCACCTCATTTAGCATAATCGCATGGTAAGGTTAAAATCAATCATTAAATCTACTGCATTTCCTTATTTGTTATTGGAATCCATTATTTAGGCATGTTTGCTATTATTTCTACCATTGTCCTTTGCTTCTGCACTTGCATATTTGGTATTTCGCATCTATTTCTGTGATTGCAGGTTTTTGACGAATTCGTCTGATGAATTCATCAGATATCAGATGATCTTGTCTGATCTCAGATGATTACGTATGAACTGAGGCGATCTGGACTGCTACAAAACTTAGAATCTTCATCAAACATCCGGAATCAGGTATGACACATTCTAATTAGCATATTCTCTATTATTAGCACTCATTCCTATTTTTTGTATCCATTTAAATTATCATTGGTAGATAGAATAGTTTAGATTCATCTTGGCCAAACCTAGGAGTTGAATGATTGAGTATAAAAATGAACACATCAAACCCACTATCAACCTAGGCATGGAAACCGCCACTCAAAAGTTTCCTGGTGAACCCACCATCCATCAAAAATTCACCCTTATACTCCTCCCCCGAGAGGCGGGACCTTCAAAGGGCCTCTCAGTCCGAGGTATTGTCCCATCCTTCTCGCATCCCCCTTCTGGGCGCGGATCCTATAGCCTGAGGGTAAGGATGCGAAAAATTTGGAGCGATACATTTTGGTGAACCCGACGTGAATAACATAGGCATATTTTTGATTCAAAAATATAAAAAAAAACAAAAATATATATGTATGTATACAAGAAAAACAAAAACAAAATCATCATTTCAAGTTTGTATGTTTTAGATTCAATTCTAAATAGTAGATACTAAATATTACTTTTAGAAGTACTAAAGAAACCATGAGTTTTTACTCAAATCAATATGAGCCCATCAGTAGTGTTGGAAGAATTCAGCCAAATACATTTGTTGATTATGACCAACCTCATCCCTATTCAACACCACCTCCATCACACTTTTCTCATTTTTCATCCATACCCCAACAGGACAATCCCTTTTCCAATCCTCTTCATAACGATATTATCTATTCTCCCATATATCCATATTATGTCTATCAATCCACATACAATCCTCCTCCACCCCTTCAATATTCTTCTTTCAATACAACACATCCATTTCAACAAGAAAATACTTATTCTTCCAATCCTACCATGCACTCACATCATACTTCACAATCTTCCTATCATCATTCTACCCATAACAAAGAAAAGAGAGGTAAAAAACCATTAGGTCCTTTTATGACTGAACTCCTAAGGCACTCATCAAAAACCTCTCGAAAACCTTCATCACGTACATTTACAAAGCTCAATCAACCAATGGATATAATTCTCAAGCATTTACTTGATACAAATAGGATTGAACTCCCTTCCATAAGACAACTTGATGCCACAGCAGATTGGTTTAAACCTGAGCTACATTGTGAATATCATAGAATAGATGGACATATGACACAAAATTGTAAAGATTTAAGATGTGCAATTCAAGATTTGATTGATGAGGGTCTTTTTAATATAAAGGAATTACAATCTATAACTGATTATAAATCTCCAGTAAACAATCAAACTCCTACACAACAAATACCAATAATCAATCAAGACATGGGGATCTCCCAAGAACCCCTATTCAATTATCAACAACAGGAAACCAATCAAATATTGCATGTTAATGTGTCCCATCATGATGATATTACTCATATTGTAATAGAAACTACAAATGAGCAACCTCAAGTTCAATCAACTCAATCTGATATTCAAGAGATGGATTCCTCATTTGACCAACCTTCAAAACTATCTTTGGCTCTAGAGAATGATCCAAAATGGAATGTAAGCATAGAAAGCTCATCTTTAGAATCAAAATCTCAATCTGAAATCCACTTTGATAGCCAACAACAAGTGATTAATCCTCAAGCAAAGATATCCCTTTTAGAAGTATTACAAAGTTCTCATAAGGAAACTTTGTTCAAGATACCTAGCCAACAATTTGTTCCTCATCATATTTTCTCTAAGAACATAATTAATGGTGTAAACCCTCTTGAGGTTAACCATATTTCATTCTATGATGAGGAGATTCCTTCCTCTACTCCACAAGAAGACTCCTATCTTTACATTATAGGATCTAGTAAAGAAACACCTGTCAAAACTATCATGGTAGATAATGGCTCCTCTCTTAATTTATGCACTTATCAATTATTCCAAAAACTCAAATTAAAGGAAGAAGATCTTAATGAATCAAATGTTATTATAAAATATTTTAACAATGAAATTCAAGAAGCTCAAAGTACTATAATTCTTCCTCTTAATATTGGATCCAAGATCCTGGATACTTTGTTTTATGTAGCATATTGCCCTTCACCTTACAACCTACTCCTCAGAAGTCCTTGGATTCATACGATGAGGGTTGTCCCTTCCACTCTTCACCAATGTTTAAAGTTTGAACTTGCAAATAAAATTGTTACCATACATAATGACCCAACACCATTTGAAGAATATTTAACGGTTGAAACATCAAGTTCTATACATTCTCTATTGTCACAATTATCTTCTATCCATCACTTTTCTTCATCCATATATGATCATCCTTGTTTACCAAATAACACCCATGCATATATTTCATATATGCTCCCTCCATCTTATCAAGACTTGGAATATAGTGATAAGAATGAAGAACCTTCTTATCCTTCTGACATTTTATTTTGTAACATGATCAATTTTACACATATAAAAGTAAAATCTTTTGCTACATTATTCTACATTATAACAAAGCTTTTGTTATCGCTACCTTTTATTCATCACCTTTTGTTCTTACCTTCAACACAACCAAATTATCCTTCAAAACCTCCTTTGATTTTGAAGCAACCTTAGACACACTATACTCAAGTAACCTTGTATAGTGTATATAGATCATCTTGTATATACCACCAATTCCATCATCAAAAAAAATAATAATAATAATAATAATAATTTCAAAAAATAATCACATTATGTATCTTCTCAATTCATCAATCAAAATCAAAATATAAAAACATCAAAATCTTCAAAAACATATTTTATTTTCATACCTGTCAATTCTTGAAGTATTGCAGTTATATTTTCAATTATTTTGGATAAATGAGCATTTATTTGGAATCCCACACTTTCACACTCACATGAATAAATATCTTGATTTTATTTGGTATGATTATTAATCTCTCTTATATCAAAGTCCACATTGGCATTAAATAAAATTTTGAGCATAGAGAACTGATCTTGTTATTTACTTGAACCAAGTATATCTTTTCACATTAAAATGATTTCATTGCAAATTCAATATGATGCTACATAGTAGACGTGGTTTCTTGAGCGAAAAGTTTTCCCCTGCTATCCTATCATGCACATGGTCTAGAATCTTTGAGAATTGACAAAAGGACAAGCTCACCCCTACCCAGAATAAAAATCCCTTGCTCTACAGCTAATCTGAGCAAGTATCCCTAGCATAGGAAGAAAAGAAAAATGCAAGAAAAAGAGAAAAAAAAAATGTTATTTTGTATCATCACAACAATATTTCAGCATTATCTCAAAAATCAAGCAAAAATACAAAAAAGAAAAAAAGAGCAAAAGAGAAAAGCAAAAGCAAAATGCAATAAAATCCTTTCCCTACCCCTTGAAAAGAAAAGAAGGGTGAATGAGCTTGAATCCCTGGAATTCTCAATTATTCGAAAACTGTGAGGTAAGCCCCATAACAAGTGGTTTGTGCCCAACCCGCTTGGCCTTGGGTAATTCCTAGCGTGGTGATATGTCTGTCACATTAGCGACCTTCTTTTGTACAGACCTATATCGGCTTATGGATTAGCTAGCTCTTGATAACCTAACTTGCACAGTAGTCTCGGTACGGTTATATGCATATAAATCATGGTTAACGAACATTCATTTGGTTAAAGCAAATTGCTTGTATCAAATTATCTTGCTCAAAATTGGTAAATGAACAATACAATTGCACACACATTTGTATTTGAGATATTTTGTATCATTATGATAAATCAAGATCGGTAATGAACTCACATTTGCACATGAGGATCCCTTATAAACCTACATTTGTTTTTGAGATAATTTAAAATATTTCTGTAATTCTTTTCGGAATAATTTTATCCTCTTATTTCAGAATTTTGTTTTGTATAAAAACAATTATATACATTGTGTCACAAAATTGCAAAACGATTGCAAACAACATGTTCATCATATTATTATTTTATGTCTATCAAAAATCAAAAATAAAAAAATCAATCATGCAATAAAACTAAAATATTTATTTTATCTTTGGATTTCGCGATGATGGTATAAGTCTATACCTATAATTCTATGCCTAGCGCAAACCATTGTTCTAATTTTATTTTCCCATCCATTTTAAAAACACATATGGCTTACATCATTATGTTACACAATTGTGCTTCAAAACGAATGAACACTTATTCTATTTCATGTCATTATGTCAAAACATTCCATCTTGCAACCATGGTATAATTTCTAAGGAATTATTCAAAAATCTATCACACTTAGGAATTTATGCCTAGCAAAAATCACTTTTAAATATATTTCATGCATAATTTTGTGGAAAAAATCTGAAAACAAATTATCACCATCATCATTTTCATCATCACAACACAAAGTCTTAAGACAGTCTCTTAAGCACTCTTTTACTTTTAGCAATATTTCTATACTAGGACTAGCTTGACGACCTAGCGAGCGGCGACTCCATGAAACGGTCTATAACAGCGACAATGTCCTTTGAAATTATTGTTAGAAGTCCCTTTTATTTTTCATCAAAATCACACCAAAACAACCAATTTATGCACATCAGATTATTTCATTTACAAATTTTATGGCATGACATAACATTATAATTTACTTCCAACGACATAATTACATGAATCAACAATTCAAGCATCATAATACAACATATACACAAGTCATATCATCAAAAATACAATCTATATATATCATCAATCAATTATCTACATCATCTGGATTGGTATGCCACAATCAAAACCCTGGCATACTCAATCCCCTCAAAAACAAATATATATATATACATATATAATAAATTTACACTCTACAGTAGCTAGCCTCGAGAAGCCCTCGAGCTCTCAGCCTCATCTCCTCCCCCACCCTGACGTGGAGGAGGTGGTCCCATAGAGGTCCGGGCCATATCTCGGGTCCTCGTCATCGATCGTGAGGATGTCCTCGATGATCCCATCATGATCGGCTCTGCAATGGGGGCTGGCAATGATATCCTTTGTCCCTCTAGGACCGCCTGATAGTACAACCCTTGGTAAAATGCGGTCTGAGCAATAGACCGTGCCAGATCCCGAGTGCTCGCTCCTCCACCTCGAGCTCTGAGCCGTGTAGCCTCATCCTGCAGTGTCTGCACCTGAGCCCGAAGGTGGGCAACCTCAGCCTGGAGAGCCACCGTCTCACTGCTCTCCCCTACCTCAACACCCTTGCCCTTATCAGGCGATGGTGGTCTCTCCCTTGCTGCGAAGGGAGTCTCTCCTCCCTCTACCCTGTCTCCCATGGCCTCTATGGAGCTTGACCCATCCGCTGGCATCTCTCCTATGGGGACCACCGCTGCTCTCTCCCGTCGTGACCCCATGCTGCCTCAATGGTAGCCTGGCGTCACCTCCCCATCCATCGCACAACCGCATGCATCGGACCCTATGCCCTCATCATCCGAGGAGGGTGGATGCCTGTGTACCAAGCATCATAGCCATCCGCAACCCCAGCGTCATCACCATCCACTAGCTGGATGGGGGCATCGTCCGCATCCTGACTCCAGAATCGTTGCATGTCTAGAGCCCCGCTCAGCGTAGTACTATCCCAAATAGTCTGGGAGTACTCGTAATCCCTGAGAGAAGGGATCCCCTACTATAGACCGAACTACCATAGTACCCGATCATAGCGGTGGAGCTCTACCTCTCCTCGCTCCATCCTCAGCCAACAGACTCGCCTGATGCGAGCCAGCTCCTGCCCATCCTCTGCCCACCCAGGGTGCTCTCACCATGGCCTCCAGGTGATCTGGTCTGGGATGAGGTCATCTAGCAACCTCCGAGACATCGACAGATCTATCCGCCACTGTGACCCTCTCTGTAGCCACCAATAGAAAACCCGGGGCCTCTCCCGGTCAACCCCTATCAGTGGGAGCCCTACCGGCCTCCGTACCGCAATGTGCTCCCAGCACCAAACCTGTAGCAACGATGTCAAGACCAGACATCGACCTCCCTTGTATACGACCCCATGCAGGATCCTATACAAGTGGCAGAGTACAAAGCTGCCCCATGCAAATCTGTACCCGTGGTCTCTCATGTCATAGACTATATCTGAGAGGAGCCATGGTAGCCTGCACCCACTCTGGTGGCACAACAGTAAGCCACCTACCACCCCTACCAAAACCCGAGTCAGCCTAGATGCCCCAGGCATCTGCCGTAGAGACTCGATGTTCACCCCGCCCTTCTCCAGGGCGAAGCTCGGGTCTCTAGTCAACCTCATCATCGCCTGGCCTTGATTGGCCGTAGGCATCATGAGCCATCCTTGTATGGGGATCCTCATGATCCTCCATACGTCCTCTAGTGTGGGAGCCATCTCCCCTATCGATAACCAAAAGCAGGATGACCCCGGATACCATCTCTCTGCTAGGGTTGTCAGTAGCCCCATGTCAGTCGATACTTGTGGCATCTCTGCCACATGTTGTAGCCCGACCTGTCCTAGTCGGTCACGCTCTGCCTGGTCAAGCGTGGCTATGTCGTCTCTTAGTCCACCGTATTTCCATTCTCGGCTCTTTAGTAATCCCCTCTGCAAAACAAACAATAACAACAAAATTTATTAATAACCAATCATTAAAATCAAATTAAACACATTTTAAAATCAAGTTAAAGATGTTATCATCCACCATCGGATGATATCGTCCTAAATTGGGAAAAATCATCTCTGATTTCACAAACTTGGGGATCGCCCCTTGTTGAACGGGATCGCCCCTAATTCACTGATTTTGCCCTTGGATGAAATCGACGATCTAGGGACGATTTCGACGAAATAGGGACGATTTCGTCCGGACATCGTCGACGGCCTAAAAATGGCCGCGATGTCCCAAATAATCAAAATTTAAATCCACAAATTGCACAAAGCAAAATCAAAACTAATCTACTAGGCTTAGATCCTTACCCGTAGCCCGCGTCGGACCTCTGTCGCTCTGTGCGCTGTCTCCACCATTTTCTCTCTGCAGAACTTTGGAATAGTAAAGATGAATAGTAAAAATGAATTAGGGTTTTACCCTATTTTCTTAATTTTATTTAAAAAGTCAACATTTTAATTTTTTGCCTTTTCGCGTTTTTACCTCAAACGTTCGATTTGGGTAAAAACATGGAGGGGGCACCATAGTCAGTAGTTGTACGATTCGACCAAGAATCGTCGTCTAAAAAATTGAGTACATTTTTGCTTTCTCGTAAAACGGGAAAAACTCGTCTTTAACGCATTTTCTTCAGAAATTCGCTAAAGAGGGGGCAAAATGTAGCACCCTAAAATTGGCACGGTTAAAAACCTTAGTAAAAGATAAAAGATAAAAATTTGAATTTTAACCCCAAAACCGCTCCAAAACCGCCTGCTACCCGTTTCCTCATTTTCCGTGCCATTTTTAGGATTTGTTTTGACCGTTGGACGATATCGTCGTAGATTAGACGAGATCATCCCAGATCTGATGAAATCATCATGGACAGAACGTCCAGACGATTTTGTCCCAAAACCAAATTTTCATAATTAGCTTCTATTTCAACGACCTCTCCAACTTGGGCGGAAGCGCGTCTGCGCAGTTGGAGATTGCCTTGTTGGAGATCTCCCAGATTGGGATGATCCCCAACCTCTTAAACCTCTTCCTAAGCCTATATAAACTAGGATTTTCTAGTTTACCCCCCCGACCCTACCTGACCCCCTTGATTCTGATTTCCCTGAACCCCTTAGCTGACAGATTTAACTCCTTATTCCCTCGCACTACTGTCTGTGTTCTATATTTTGCATTTTCTTGCAGGAACTCTACTATTTTGCAGTCGAAGATAGCTCGGATCACGCAAATGATCTCGGATTATTACGGACGATCTCGTACGATTGGAGGTGATCCTGACTGTAGTCCATATTGGGGGCAATCCGAGTCTAGAGTTTGCATTCCCTTAGCTTTCTTTGCATTTTTCATATTGTATTTCTGCATTGTCTTGAATTATTATGTTTTTTGCATCTTGGAGTTCACCTCATTTAGCATAATCGCATGGTAAGGTTAAAATCAATCATTAAATCTACTGCATTTCCTTATTTGTTATTGGAATCCATTATTTAGGCATGTTTGTTGTTATTTCTACCATTGTCCTTTGCTTTTGCACTTGCATATTTGGTATTTCACATCTATTTCTGTGATTGCAGGTTTCTGACGAATTTGTCTGATGAATTCATCAGATATCAGATGATCTTGTCTGATCTCAGATGATTACGTACGAACTGAGGTGATCTGGACTGCTACAAAACTCAGAATCTTCATCAAACATCCGAAATCAGGTATGACACATTCTAATTAGCATATTCTCTGTTATTAGCACTCATTCCTATTTTTTGTATCCATTTAAATTATCATTGGTAGATAGAATAGTTTAGATTCATCTTGGCCAAACCTAGGAGTTGAATGATTGAGTATAAAAATGAACACATCAAACCCACTATCAACCTAGGCATGGAAACCGCCACTCAAAAGTTTCCTGGTGAACCCACCATCCATCAAAAATTCACCCTTATACTCCTCCCCCGAGAGGCGGGACCTTCAAAGGGCCTCTCAGTCCGAGGTATTGTCCCATCCTTCTCGCATCCCCCTTCTGGGAGCGGATCCTATAGCCTGAGGGTAAGGATGCAAAAAATTTGGAGCGATACACTATGAAATGAAATATAAAATACAGTGTGACAAATGATTGATGCATGGTTGCATATAAATTAGATAAGCATGGTCTGCTTGATTTGCATTTTTCATATGTGCATCACGAGTTGTCCTGATCCCTTCACTATCATCTCTCACACCGAGGAAGACCAAGGAATCCAGAGAAGACCTGTACAAGACCATTGAAGACTATTGTATTATTCACATAATTAAAGACCATTGTGATTGTAAACAACTAGAATATGTGATGTTTATTCCGCCAAGACTTTGTAATATTTGATGTAATTTTTGTATAAGCTCATGTATAGTAGGAATGAAGGCCTAATAATATAGTCTTCACCTCGAAAAATGATAGGTGCTATATGCTAGCCATTGAAATGGAATTGATGGAATAAATGGAAGTACTTTTGATTATTATTTCTTGCAAATTGTAATGCTTATGGATGATGAATGGAAATACATGTCTTTCTTTAGTTGAATAGTGTATATGAAAACTTATGAGTGACAATTTGTGCCAAACCATTGTATGTAAAATAAACTGAAAGGTTAATAACGAATCAAATAGACAACACACTTTGGAATACAATGAATAAACCTTCCACGCCTTACAAATGAGTAGAGAATATAATGGTGCTTAAGACGGATATCCCAAAGCTTAAGTAAGTTATCACGAGAAATAATGATTAATGGCTACCTCATCATGGAGATGAGGATAATAACAAAGTCCATGAATTGGATGGCCACCAGGGTGGTGTATCATCTAACTTTAATGGCATTCTCCAAATTACTAGTCTTCATGGATAGTATGGAGAGGAGGTGATTCCCTTTGGTGAGGGATAGTTCACCTATTATTATGGTATAACCATTGAAACATCCTCATACCGTTTGGTGATGGTATGATGGATATAGCCATTGAAACATCCTCATACCGTTTGGTGATGGCATGATGGATTTGTAGAAGTTGGTGCTTCTACTCAAGAGTAACTGGGGTTCCAGTGCTTCTTGATATTTTGTTACTCGAACTACTTACTATTCATTTGGGATATCATAGCCTTAGATCATTATTATATTCTTCACTCATTGAAAGGTAAACAAAACATAAAAAAAAATGTTAGTTGGTTAGTAGTAACAATTGGGGTTGTTACAATTGGACATTTGGCATTTGAATCCCCTTAGGTATAACAAACTAGATGGTATGGAAAGAAAGATTTTAATCAAGTTGCACAAGCATATGAATATAGTATTGCTTCACCAAAGCACATGGGGAACCAAAACAAGGGGAATCCCTTATAATGAAAAGGGTATTGTTAAAAACTACTAAGGAAGCACATGAACTTGAGCAAAGGAGTCTATTAAGTATAATTTGCAAATTAGGAGGTAAGTGTTGTAACGGTTAATGTGGATAGTGGAAGCACTAACAACCTAGTGGCAATAAATATGGTAAAGAAACTTGGATTGAAGAGGATGGATCATCTGAACCCATACAAGATTCCATGGTTGCAAAAAAGACATCAAATTTTGGTGAATGAACAATGTATGGTAGACCTATAATTTAGTTCTTACAAGGACAATATACTATGTGATGTTATACTGATGGATGCTTATCATATCTTGTTGGAAAGACCATGATAGTTTGATAAAATGGTATTGTATAAAGGCAGGAAGAACACCTACACTATTGAGAAGGATGACAAGAGGTACATGTTAAGTCCATTAAAGGTAAAGGAAAATAAATGGATAATAGTCCTATAGTGTGCCAAGGTACAAAAAAGCAATCCTTGAAGGGAAAGAAGAAGAAGGAAGCATGTTTTGCTTTCATCATTGAACCCACAAAAAATGGATAGTGGAAAAGATGAATGAAATCCCACATGGTGTGAAGGATTTATTGGGATAATATGCAAATATTCTTTCAAATATGGGTTTCCACCGATAAGGAGCATTGGTCATCATGTATATTCTAGTATCATATCAAGCTTAAATGATAAGCTTACGACAATGGAGAATGAGAAGGAAAGGATAAAGGCAATTAAAAAAAAACATAGGGAAGAGGTAGATAACCCAAGTCACCAGTAGTAAGGGTTATGAGACCAAGTTGAAAGGAGAAGATCTAGTTTTGAAAGAGGTTGTGAAACAAGTAGAGGAAAAGGTGGACACATGTAAGAGGCTAGGTATGGGAAAGAGGTCAATGGTCTAGGTCACCAATAGTAGTGATGGCAAAGAAGATAATGCAATGACTCCTACAATAGATTGGAGGAAAGATAAGGAGAAAGGAAGTGGTATAGAGATAATGGAGGAAGTCGAACATCATCAGGTCATTATTAGCCATAACAAAGGCCATGTTGTCAGATTTGATAGTGAAAATGGTACTTCAGAGTGTGGTGAAGGATATTATGGTGTTGACTAAGATGAAAGTGATGATGAAGTGTTTAGGTGCTTTGAAAGACACATCACAATCATTGGCTCTAATTTGATGAGAAGAATGGGGTACAATGGTGAAGGATTAGAAATATGTGGGAAAGGTATGAAAATAATCATAATACCAAATATAAGACCAAAGAATGAAGGCCTTGGGTATATTTTTAACAAGAAGTAGTGGGACTAAATTTGTGAGAGAAAAGAATAATGCAGGGAATGAAGATTTGAGAATAGGTTATAGTCAAGTGGAAGACTTGGACATGTAGCAACTAGATTTTGGAACCTACATCCTTGTGGGAGTTGTGGAGGATGTAATTAATCCACACATGAGTGTTGACATCGAAGGAAAGTCACCAACAAAGTGCATGTTGATTGTGATTGGATGGATGTGATGCAATTGAACAAGGTGAAAGGAATGCTAAGTGCATTCTATAGGAGGAGATTTAGTTCTCAAAGGAAAGCCAAGACAAGACAATAGAGTTGGCCTTGTAGAGATAGCTAAGCTAAAATGGTAATAACTTGGAAGAACAATTCATGTTCATGAGCTAGACCTCATAGAACATTTTCTCTTACCCTGTGAGTATGATGCAAAAGCATCCAAATGGTTACAAGTAAGGCAACCATCACTCGTATTGAGTGGTAATTTTGCTCAATTGCAAAAAAACACTCATAGTTGGGATTTTGATTAGAAAACCCTTTCTTGCAAAGAAATAGAAATTTCTTCATGGTTTATTTTACTTAGTGTGTGCATGTATGTTTGCAAAGATGTATCAAATAAGTACTAGAATACCTTAGTGATTTGCAGGTAACTGTTAATAAGGGGCCTATGTTGGTATTACTTTATTACATTGTTATTGATTGTTCATGAAACTTAAAAGAAATTAAAATGTGATTGGCCCTCATATGACCACGATGTAAATGCCTTAGTTCCTTTTATCTTGAAGTGTTTTAGGTATATTTTATCTTCTTTTGGTTAAGCAGATTTTAAACAAGTTTTATCTTGCATCATTAAACCCTACTTTGAGCATGAAACAAAAGATTAAAATCTATCTCTAAGTGTGAATCTTAAATGATGATTGGATTCATTTTAGCTTGCTTTGAGCATGAAAAGAAAATAAATTTGAATGACTAACTTTAAAATGTAATGGCCTTGAAATGCCAAATAAATTACCCCTCTTTAATGAAATTGTAATTTTCATAAAAAGGAGTAAATTTGTGCTTTAAAATGAAATGTAAAGCCTAAAATTTGATTTACCTTCAAAATGTGAAATTATGTCAAATTTTGAAATTACAAAATTCCTTATAAAATAGCAACTTTGAATAATTTTTATAATTTCGAAATGGCTTCAAAATGAAATCAAAATTATTTTAAATGTAGCCTTAAAGCTTGTTCTTCACATTTGTGCATTTGTTTTTGGAGTTTTATTTTTTAATTTTATTTGCAAAAATTTAAAAAAAATGAAAAGGGTAAAGGTTAGAAAAATAAAACTAAAAATCTAGAATATGGACCAGAATATGGAAAGTGACCAAAGAGAAACTACAGAACCCTAATCCAGCCTATGCTGCAGAAAATTGTAGATCCTGAATATAAACACAACCGGGTTAGACCTGCATCCACACAATCTAAGATCCGGTTATGGTGAGAATATAAGGAAAAAAACATGCATTAAAAATATTCCAACAATGCTACCGTATTCATGCATAAAACACCATCAAATATTTCTAAAGCATTTGGAGAAAAATCTGCAATACAAGCATTATTTTATTCAAAATCTATCCTTCCTGCATACAAATGTGAAGCCAGAATGTTGGTAGTAGTTTGTGAGCCTTCCAATATTTTCTAGCTCACTTTTTTCCCCAAAACTCCAGCCTCTCCTCTATCCACTGCAGTGAATATTTAAAACTTTCCATCAGACCCTTCTGTTTCACATTCCACCTTTTAGCCCTGTTTGCTTGCGTAACCATCTTCTTTTGGCTTACAAACATCTCATTTGTAACCGCTAAGTCTCATCATTTCCCTCTATTTAAAACGTATTTCAAAATGCTTTTGCCTTCATTAATTTAATGCACTGGTGGGTTTGCCATTTTGTCCCATCTCGACCATGGGCTTTTTCCTTACCTCGCATAGCTTTGTTTTAATTACTTTTAAACTTATCCAATCGTAACATTTTCTTTTTATTTTGGGTGTTGTTACCAGTATTCACACATACCAATGACAAGGCATCCTACATGTGAGCCAACCAATATTATTAATAGTGTCCCCCCCAGTGACGAGACAATATTATCGCTATGTTCTTACTTTTACCACTGGCATGGAATCCGCATTGGTCTCCATATTTGAGGATCAATTTGCACATTCCAATGAACTGATCGAAGGATAAGCTTCCATCTTACCAATCGACCACATGTTGTATGTCAAAGTTTAAAAACATTCTCTACCTAATCGATGTGTCTACCTGTATTCTTCTATCTCAAACTCCACCATTCAGATCGATGCTGCACGAACTGGTCTATCTAACTTCGCTCACTGGTCGAGTCTATCTTTGTAATGATTTTATTTCTTACTATTCTCAATGGATTTATATGATAGAATTAACGACTTGTGAATGATTATAACTATAGCTTCCATAAAATATCGACAATAGCACATTTCGTATAATTCAGGTATCTTCATTGTTCAGTATTATAACAACATTCAGTACCCTCAATTGAAAATGACTCTAAAGTTTCGCTACGGTTTATCGTAGATATTAATGTATGCATGTGTCTTCTTACAAGACGTCATCCGCTCTTTGATAATTTCTATGATTCATCGATAAATTGTCTCTGGCTCACGTCCCAAATTCCTAGCATGAAATCCTCGCTTAACTCCCTAGTTAGTGGTAAACTTCACTTTCCTATGAATGATATCTTTGTTGTCATGGACTTCGATTTACACGCAGACAAATCCTACACTACAAGGCCACTCATGATGGACATTCTGTCCATGAACTGATATAACGAAGAGCACGCTGACCCACTAAAAATCCGTATCTACATCATCATTGGCCTCCAACTCATGAATATTTTACCATTAATCTTGTTCTTAATCCCTGTTACATAGGACATTCAAACCAGTGAAGGGGGAACTGTAATCTCATATCCATATTCAAGCTTCTCGACATTGCTTTGTGCATGCATGGAATGAATAGTAAACCATGTAATTGGTGCCCTATGAATTTCCACTTTGCATCTATCATCGATCCGCATGAATCTGGCTGCCTACCCTCCAAATCATCTCTAGTCTAGTCATTACCAATTCCAGGTCACTCTGCACTAACGAAGGCTAAATATCCATCGTGGTTCATATTGTCTTAAGCATTAAATCCATGTCGCTCTGTCGACATCTTGGTCATGCAGTTTGTGTGGGATGGACCATGTCTCAGAAGACCAATAACATCCATTATAGCTAGCCGCTAGGGTCCTACTCAAAGAAGCACCAAATTCCCATTTACCTTGTGCACCCTTGTTGTATAAGAGTATTTTTTGTCTCATTGACATCTACCTCCATACCCCTTCACTGTCATGCCCACATTTCACATACACATTAAACTGAGTTTAAAAGGATGTTCATCCTCCGTGGAGCCCACTAGTATCCACTCTATCTGTAGCACACCGTGATGTGTGTATAGCCCTTTTTTCCTTTGACATCCATGTCGAGTGTCCATGTCAACCCTACATGGTGATACCAGACTAGCATGGATGCCCACTGTTACATTACTCCTTTGCTGATGTGTGACCACCAACTTTATATATAATTATTTGAATTCTAAATAATTTGGTTGGGACATATGCGATCAATTTGATAAATGTACAAACTCACCCCATGATAATATTGCTTGTTGTACACATATAGTTTCATCATTTCTATGTTATCCTTGATGTCATTGTATCTACACATGCACTGGTCTGGTTCTATGTCTAGATATGAGTCTCGATGGTCCATTACCTCCTTTACTTTCATTCAATAATTGCTTTGTTTACGTAAGAATACCATGAATTCAATATAAACTATTTTACACTATCATCGTAGGTCCCCATCATTCATGCTTTGACCAAATTTGAATTCACATCAATCTACTATTTGTTGCTAAATTTTCCATGTTGTCCATTGGTCACCCCCTCTAGCCATCCGAGTTTTCCACATCCACTATGCTCTTAGTGTCTCATTTTCATCGACGTCGACTATCTATGTTGTGTCATGCTGATCTTATCCATGTCCACTTCAGTTTCTGGTCTTGTGAGGTCTACCCAAGTATGCATACCACACTATCTTTGGTCCTACTATCTATGGAGAGTGTCTGGTGTATGCATTCATCATTATATCTGATGTGGCTGTCCAAAACCTTGCATGTCAGTATATGTCCTCATCCGTAGCTTCCTCTCCATATCACCATCCCAGTGATGTGTTCTTACTGATCCACTGCATTGATAGTCTCGTTGCATCATCTCAGAGTCCACTTCAATAGTTAAATGTTCCAAGTATGTCCAAGCTTCATCCATGTGTCAGTCCAGGTTCATTGTCCTCTTGTTGATAACGTGTATGTCCACAAGATCAAAATCTGCATACATAACACATTAATGAACATCAATTTAAGAGTAATCTATATAAAACATTAAAAATTGAATATTAATCTAAAACCATTACATAACATGAAACACACAGGAAAATTAATTGAACATTTTATTCACTTTTCATTCACACTTTATTAAATCATGTGTATATAATTTTATTTATTTATTTTATTTTTAATTAACATACCCACATGTATATATAATATACATATAAATATTTTAATATTTTATTATATATATATATTATTCACATTTATTTTATTAATGGGTACTAAAACAGATGATCATTTATTTTATTATTATTATTATTTTCTTTATTTTGATTTTATTTACTAATGCATCCCCTTTTATGCAGGACCACTTAAATGGAATCTCATAGCAAGAGCTTTAAAATGACTTTTTGGATATTCAAAACTACTATACCCTTGCAAACTTAAGTAGGTCTCATAGAGATCATGCGGAGACTAAACTATTTACAAAATGTAAATCAAGCCTAAAAGGGACACATTAGACCAAAATAAATACAAACAACAAAATTTAAATGTGGGTCTCCCAATTTGGGGCTAGTTGTGCAATGGCCACAAAAGATGGTGACTTTGATGGGAAATGCTCCTGAGCATTTCAAATGAAGAACCTAGTTATGCAAAAAAATAAACCAAATATCAGAAAGACAAACCATCTAGCAACCTCCAAGAAGGTAGGGTAGATAACTTCAAATAGAAACACATGAATCATTTGCATTTTCTCAATGTGTATGAATGTGATTTCATTTTGCATGCTTGAAAACCATCCGGATTCCATCACCTATTTAGCATTTAGGCTATAGAAATATTGTTCATTATAAATTAATTTAGATAGAGCCCTACTACCAGTCAGGTGTCTATAGTCCCAGTAGAGTTTATCTAAATTACCCCTATGTTTAATTAATGTTTTGCAATACTTTTTTTTGAAAAAACTATCTATAAATAGCCCTACTGCCATTCAGGCATCTATATCCCCGGTAGAGTTTATCCAAACATGGTGACTAATTTTAGCATGTTTTCCTTTGCTTTCTTTTTTTTTATAAGGCCTTGCAAAATTTTATGCACCACATGGGTTAGAGAGTATTTGAAGTTAGAGATGGAGCATATTATATTTTTGCCTTAATTTGTAAACCAAAATGACTTCATCCTTCAATATTTCAAAGCATACCCTTTAATATGATGTGTTCTTGTGTAGCTTTAGAAAAATAATTTAGTATTCCAAAATTCACTATCTTAGTCCCAAGATCTAGGAGTGGTTACTAAACAACTTCATCCCCTTTTCCTTGATCCACATGATAGGAAATTCACCCTTCATGACAAAGGAACACCAAAATGATCAAGTAGCTACCACAAAACATCACCTCAAATAGAGGGACCAACCCAAAACACAAAATTCTCAAACCAAAACTTGGAAATAAAACAACACTCTAACCTAATGCAAACTTGACAAGAAAGTAAACACAAAACTCATCAAGCCAACAAACAAGGACAAAGCACAAAACAACAAAACTAAAACAAAAACAAGAAAACCAAAACTATATACAATAATGTACAAGGGTGATGCAAAAATTTGGACTATCACTTCCCTGGATCCCAAACACGATTAACACACTTTAAAAGACACATATCATGATAAGCATACCAATATCTACAGAAATCCAACCAAAGTAATATTAGACCAAACAATATAAAAACCCTCATTTTACCTCTCTCACCCCACCAATTTGATTTAGTTTTGTTAGCAATCCCATAGTGGGATTTCAAATCATCAAATTGATAAGACAATAATTGATCTTAAATTATTTCTTGTCTATTCCTTAAAATGTAAATTTCACAATTCAAATCATGATGTGGAATTAGGCTTTCCTTTTCAAATATGAGGCTTTACAAATAGGAGCCTATTTCTAAAAATTTTCAAGTCAAGTCATTTTCCGTGTATTTAGTCCAATCATGCTTATGTAACAATTTGCAAGCATCTAGGATATCTATTAAATGAGGATCATTATAGGTTTTTATCCTAGATTCCATTATCAATTGTTGATGAACTTGATTCAACAACTCAAGCACATCTACTTTTGTTTCATTCAACAAAGCATTCTTATTAGAGGTGTGAGTAGAAATCAACTCTAGTTCTTTATTAACCTCCAATGGCATTTCATCATTAATAACATTTGAATCCAATAAATGATTATGCAAACCTTTACCTAGAATTTGGATGGTGGAACACAAAAGGTGAGATTTTACCTTTGATGCATTTTCATTTACCAATACTTGGAGAGGATTTGTAACTTCTTCTTTTTCTCATGATCTCCATCATCGTCATCTTGTAGCCCTTCATTTTCATCAATTACCTATTCATCAAAAACACCAAAATTAGGAACCCAATTAAAAATATGCCCATCCTTTTCAAACCTTAAATCTTGTTGGTCAAGGGATGTGTTAAATAACACATCTCCATGATCAATTACTTGAGTTGTTTCAAATAAAGCAACCTTTTCATTTGGATCATCAATGACATCAAACCCAAACCATTCAGATTCTAGAATGTTCTCTATATGAGGTAACATAGGTATTATAGGATCCTTAGGTGAAACTAGATTTTCAATTTCTTACCCCTAAAATGAGAACAAAGTGAGTGATTCCCCTCTTTCATCCACAACAAATGGATCATAGGAAACATTTATCATTTTATCTTTTTCTCTTTTTGCAAGGTGTTCAATAAACTCATATTCAAAATAATTGAGTCTTGGAACCTTCTCTACTTCTACAAATGGTTCGTCATTTTCTGATTGCACAAGGATTGCAAAATCTTCATGTGATATGGAGGTTTCAATGTCCTGCATATCAAGTGAAATAGACATTTTATTAGTAGGAATGTGAGAAACCAATGACTCCCCATATATTTCCAGATCATTACAATAACTACCTTCCTGAAATATTTGATAAGATTCCATCCGTTCTTTCATTTCATTTTTATATTGTTCAAGAATTGCAAGTTCTTCATGTGAGGTAGCAATTTCAGCATCCTGCATACCCAACAAAGAGAAATTTTCATTAGAGAACATAGGAGTAACAAATGATTCTATATATTTCTTCCAATAATTTTCATCTAGACCCATGAGATGAAATTATATTACATCTTCCTCGTAATATTCAGATTCTTCAAGAAACTCTTCTTCAAATTCTCCTTCAATCATTTTTGTTAACTCAAGGGCTTCTACGATGGAATAATTTCTTGTATTCAGATTTGTGTGATCATTGCAATCCTCATTTTTAAATAATTTCTCCAAGTCATAACTTGAATCACATTGGTTTTCTTGATCATCATAATAATTGTCCTCTAAAAATAAGTGATGAAATTCTATCATGCCTTCTACACAATCTTTAGATTCATCTCTTGACTCCTCCTCAAATTCACCTTCAACCACCTTTAGTGGGTCAAGGGTTTCTTCAATGGGATAAATTCTTGAATTTTTCTTTCTAATATTATTCCAATCCTCCTTTGTGAATAATGACTCTAAACCTTTTATTTCTAAAGGTTCATATGTTTTCAAAATTGAGTCAATCTCTACATCTTGATGGGCTTGTTCACCATAATCCTCATTGGTGGATATTGGTTTTGAAACTTGCACCTCCTCTTGGATGATATCTAGGGTGGTTGTGAAATTTGGACATTCAACTTCATCCCATTGATTGTTCACATTAGACATAATTTGATTCAAGGGTGCTAGATTAGATGGTTGGTATTGGTTGGAATCCATACCTCCTGAAGAATAGTTCATCATGGGAGAAGGTTGTGCATCAACCTAACTCATGGGTGGTATCTGATTTTGAGCCTTAGGGTTAAGTAATGATAATTGATCCACATCATCCCCTTTCGAAGTCCACCATTGTTCTACTATTATTGCATCACTATAGGCTCTAGGCAAGGATGGATCTTTAATAATTTTCCCTAGAAGAGTAGCAATTAAGGGGTCTAAGGCTCCCATGTAAATTTGAATGGCTTCTTCTTTTGAAATGATGTAATGTGTATCCATTTTGATATACAACCTATGGAACCTATCATTGAATTGGCTCATGGATTCATTAGGTTATTTACAAATAGAGACAAACTGATTCTTTATCACATCTGGGTCAACCGGTTTTCCAAAATGGTTGAGAAATGTTTATTCTAGTTGAGCCCAAGAAGTGATAGTACTTGAGGTAAGTGGATGTACCAATAAAATGCAACCTCGTCCAATGGGTATGAAAACAACCTACAAGCAACATCTTGATGCATGATTTTCAAATAAATTAACATGTCCTTGTATCTCTGAATATGTTCCTTGGCTTGATCCACATCATGCTTAAATTGAGGTAAATAATCTTCTACACCTTCTGGGATTTGGTGGGTAGGAATATTTTTAGAACAATAATAACCCTCTATCCAGGATGCCATTCCTGTTGGAGTAAACATTGCCATTAGTGGATCTTAAGGAATATAACTTTAGTACCAATTTTTTTAGTCAAATAAATATATCTTGCAAAGAAGCATGAAATGACTAACAACTTTCAAATGTTTAACATATAGATCAACAAGTTAGCATCAACCAAAAGATATGCATCAATTAAACCATGATATTTAAAGAACATTCCCAAATTTTCCAAAGGTTAGCATTAATGCATGATCAATTGGAGAATGTTTGAATCAATTAAAATGATCACATGTCAATAAAAACTCTTTAGTCAAGACCAATTCCTTCAAATAAACCTTTCAAGTAAACATGAAAAATTTAGCATCTAAGTAACAACAAAGGAAACCAATTCAAGCCCTCCTTCTAGCACCAAAATGTTGAGTGGTAATTTTACCCAATTGCAAAACCACACTCATAGTTAGGATTTTGATTAGAAAATCCTCTCTTGCAAATAAATAGAAATTTCTCCAAGGTTCCTTTTACTTAATGTGTGCATGTATGTTTGCAAAGATGTGTCAAATAAGTGCTAGGAATACCTTAGTTATTTGCAAGTAACTGTTAACAAGGGGCCTATGTTGGTATTACTTTATTATGCTATGCTATTGATTGTTCATGAAAATTAAAAGAAATAAAAATGTGATTGGCCCTCATATGACCATGATGTAAATGCCTTAGTTCCTTTTATCTTGAAGTGTTTTAGGTAGATTTTATCTTCTTTTGGTTAAGCATATTTTAAACAAGTTTTATCTTGCACCATTAAACCCTGCTTTGAGCATGAAACAAAATATTAAAATCTATCCCTAAATGTGAATCTTAAAATATTATTGGATTCATTTTATCTTGCTTTGAGCATGAAAAGAAAATAAATTTGAATGACTAACTTTAAAATATAATGGCCTTGAAATGCCAAATAAATTACCCCTCTTTAATGAAATTGTAATTTTCATAAAGAGGAGTTAATTTATTGCTTTAAAATGAAATGTAAAGCTTAAAATTTGATTTACCTTCAAAATGTGAAATTATGTCAAATTTCGAAATTACAAAATTCCTTATAAAACAACAAATTTGAATAATTTTTATAATTTTGAAATGGCTTCAAAATGAAATCAAAATTATTTTAAATGAAGTGTTAAAGCTTGTTCTTCACATCCATGCATTTGTTTTTGGAGTTTTATTTTTTTATTTTTAATTAAAAAAAATGAAAAAGGAAAAGGTTAGAAAAATAAAACTAAAAATCTAGAATATGGACCAGAATATGGAAAGTGACCAAAGAGAAACTACAGAACCCTAATCCGGCCTACACTACAGAAAATGTTAGATCCTAAATATAAACACAACCGAGTTAGACCTGCATCCACACAATCTAAGATCTGGTTATGGCGAGAGTCTAAGGAAAAAAAAAATGCATTAAAAATATTCCAACAATGCTATTGTATTAACGCATAAAACACCATCAAATATTTCTAATATATTTGGAGAAAATCTACAATATGAGCATTATTTTATTCAAAATTTGTCCTTCCTGCATACAAATGTGAAGCCAGAATATTGGTAAAATTTTTTGAGCCTTCCAATCTCTTCCACCTCACTTTTGTCCCTAAAAATCCAGCCTCTCCTCTGTCCACTGTAGTGAATATTTAAAACTCTCCATCAGACCCTTTCATTTCACATTCCTCCTTTTAAATTTTAGGATGCTTTTTTTGTCTCCCCTTATTCGCTTACGTAACCATCTTCTTTTGGATTACAAACATCTCATTCATAACCTCTAAGTCTCATCATTCCCCTATATTTAAAACATCTTTCAAAATGCTTTTGCCTTCATTCATTTAATGCACTAGTGGGTTTGGTATTGTGTCCCATCTCGACCATGGGCTTTTGCCTTACCCCACGTATCTTTATTTTAATTACTATTAAACTTATCCAATCATCACATCTTATTATTTTTGGTGTTTTCACTAATCTTCACATGTACCTATGACAAGGCATCCTACGTGTGAGCCAACCAATGTCGTGAATAGTTTCCCTCAAGTGACGAGGTAGTACTAGCGCTCTGTTCCTACTTTTGTCGTTGGCATGGAATATGCGTTGGTATCCATATTTGAGGATTGATTCATACATTCCAATGAACTGATAGAATGACAAGCTCCCATCTTGCCAATCGGCCACACGTATGTCAAAGTTTAAACACATTATCTATATAATTACTGTGTATACCTATGTTCTTATGTCTTGGTCTCCATCATTCATATCTATGCTACACGAACTAGTTTGTCTAACTTCACTCACCAGTTGAGTCCATCTTCATAACATTTTTTATTCCTTACTTTTATCGATGTATTTATATGATAAACTTAACGACTTGTGAATGATTATAACTAAAGCTTCCATCAAATCTTGACAATAGCACATTTTGTATAATTTGGGTGTCTTCATTGTTTAGTATTATAACAACATTTGACACCTTCAACTAAAAATGACTCTAAATTTTTGTTACTGTTTATCACAGCTATTAATCTATGCATGTGTCTTCTTACAAGACATCATTCTCTTTCTGATAACTTCTATGGTTCGTCGGTAAATTGTCTCTGGATCACATCCCAAATTCTCAGTGCAAAAACCTTGATTAACTCCATGTTTAGTGGTAAACTTCACTTTTCTATGAATGGTATCTCCGTTGTCATGGCATTCGATTTACATAGAGACAAATCCTGCATTATGGGTCCGCCCATGCTAGATAGTATTTCCATGAAATGATATAACGAAGAGCATGTTGACCCACTAATAGTTCGTGTCTACATCATCATTGGTCTCCAACTCACAATAATATTGTTCCTAATACCCAGTACATAGGACATTCAAACTGGTGAAGGGGGAACTGTAATCTCATATCCATACTCAAGCTTCTTGGCATTGCTTTGTGCATGCATGGAATGAATAGTAAACCATGTAATTGGTTCCCTATGAATGTCCACATTGCATCTACCATAGATCCATGTGAATTTGACCACCTACCATCCCAGTCATCTTTGGTCCAGTCGCTACAAATTATAGGTCACTCTAGATTGACAAAGGCTAAATGTCCACTGTGGTTCATGTTGTCTTAAGCATTAAATCCAGGTCACTCTGTTGATATCCCTATCATGCAGTTTATGTGGGATGGATCACATCTCGGAATACTGACAGCATCCATTATAGGTAGCCATGAGGGTCCTACTCATTTATGCACCAAATGCTCATTTATCCTGCACGCCCTTACTGTATAAGAGTATTTTTCATCGCATCAACGTCTACCTCCATACCCCTTCAATATTGTGTCCATGTTTCACATACACATTAAATTGATTTTAAAAGGATGTCCATCCATCATGGAGCCCACCGGTATCCATGCTATCTATAGCACACCGTGATGTGTGTATAGCCCTTTTATCCTTCGATGTCCATGTTGAGTGTCCATGTCGACACTATATGGTGATACTAGCCCATCATGGTTGCCCACTGTGACATTACTCCTTTGTTGATGCATGACCACCACCATTATATCTAATTCTCTGAATTCTAAATAATCTGATTAGGACATATGTGATCGATTTGATAAACATACAAACTCACCCCATGATAATCTTACTCGCTATACACATATGGTTTCATCATTTCTATGTTGTCCTTGGTATCATCGTATCTACACATGAATTGGTTTGGTTTTGCTTCTAGATCCGATTCTTGATGGTCCATTACCTCCTTCCCTTTCATTCAATGACTACTTTGTTTACGTAATAATATCATGAATTTAGTATAAACCATTTTATGCTATCACCGTAGGTCCCCATCATTCATGCTTTGACCAACTCTAAAATGACATCAATCTACTATATGTTGCTAACATTATCGCGTCGTCCACTGGTTGCCCCCTCTAGCCATATGGGTTTACCACATCCACTACGCTCTCGGTGTCTCATTTTCATCTATGTTGACCATCTATGTTGTGTCATGTTGGTATTATCCATGTCCACTTTAGTATCTGACCTTGTGAGGTCCACCCAGGTATGCGTGCCATAATATCTTCATTCCCTCTATCCATGGGGAGTGTATGGTGTATGCATTCATCGTTATATATGATGTGGCTATCCAAAACCTTGCATGTCAGTACACATCCTCATTCACAGCTTCCTCTCCATGTCAACGTCCTGGTGATGTGTTCTTACTGGTCCATTGCATTGGTAGTCTCCTTGCATCATCTCAGAGTCCGCGTTAGTAGTTGAACGTTCCAAGTCTGTTTAAGCTTTACATATGTGTCGGTCCAGGTTCATTGTCCTCTTTCTGATAACGTGTATGTCCACAGGGTCAAAATATGCGTACATAACACATTAATGAACATCAATTTAAGAGTAATATATATAAAACATTAATAATTGAATATTAATCTAAAACCATTACATAACTTTAAACACACAGGAAAATTAATTGAACATTTTATTCACTTTTCATTCACACTTTATTAAATTATTTATATATATATAATTTTATTTTTATTTTTTATTAACATATCCATATGTATATATAATATACATATAAATATTTCAACAAATTTATTATATATATATTTTATTCACATTTATTTTATTAATGGGTACTAAAACAAATGATCATTTATTTTATTATTTTTCCTTATTTTGATTTTATTTACTAATGTATCCCCTTTTATGCAGGACCACTTAAATGGAATCTCATAGCAAGAGCTCTACAATGACTTTTTGGATATTCAAAACTACTCTACCCTTGCAAACTTAAGTAGGTCTCATAGAGATCATGCGGAGACTAAACTATTTACAAAATGCAAATCAAGCCTAAAAGGGACACATTAGACCAAAACAAATACAAACAACAAAATTTAAAGGTGGGTCCCAAAATTTGGGGCTATTTATGCAATGGCCACAACAACTCATCAAATAAAGGTTACCCAAGTGTATAAAATAAGACTTTATTGGTTGGAAAAGGGGATTGGTATGAGATGCAACGTTTGAGGAGTTAAAGGGGAAGCAAAAGAGTCCAGGAAAAATAGAAAAGACATAGGGACACATAAAATAAATTAAGAGAGATTATATAAAAAGAGAAGAGAGTCTTCATAAAGGTATTAGATATGGCCAATAGAAAAGCCTAAGAGGCTTTATAGGTCAGGGAATGGAGAAGCCAAAGAAAGAGATGTTTGAGATCAATTTGGGAGAGAAGCCTAGGGAGATAACAGGTAAATGAGAAGAGAAGAGGATGTTGGAGGATGATGTGAAGAGGGAAGAAGAAAGGACATGAAGAGAGATCTAGAAGAGGACCTCAAAGACTAATGAAAGGTCATGAAAGAGGGAAGATAGATCTAGAGAAGATATGAAAGAGATAGACAGACCTGTAGGCAAATATGTGAAGAGTCAAAAAGAGAGGCCTGAGGAAGGTCTACAATGGCCTAAAAGAGAGGTCGTAAAGAGATATGTAGATAGAAAGAGAGAGCAATAAGCATAGAATGGATGCCAAGGGTTTTGCAAGTTTGGTTGCAAGCCATTTAATTTATTGGCCATTCACACGATTGAATAATAAAATAAATATATTTTCCATTTCTTATCTTGTACTATGAATGAATGTTGAATATTTGCGACAATAGATTCACAAAGTGGAATTTTTTATGTGTGCAGGTTTAAGATAGCCGAAGAAAGATAAAATAAATTTATTCTCTTTAGCTTGCTAAAGCATTATTGTTCCAAGGAATAGCACTTTACCATCTCAAGGATCACCATGTAAATCAAATGAACCAAAATTAAATATTGAATGATTGCTGAAAATTGAAAACCATCATACAATAAAATTTGGCCACACAACCAATTGGTCATTCAATTGCAGGTTGGAATATCATTGTATGATTGTAAGATTAAATCATACAATAGAACATTTGCAATTTGATTCATACAATTTTTTAATTGGAAGGGAGTGTGGTTTTTGACAATCATATAGTTGTATGTTTGGAAGTGCAACAGGTGTATGATTTGGGGTGTAGATTGAATCAAATAGTTGTACGATTTATTAAGCGATCATACAATCATATAACTGGAAGTGAAATCTTACAATGGTATTATTGATAGGGTGCAGGCATAATCATACAAGAAGATGTATAGCTTGTTATTGTATCATTTGTAAAATCATAGAATGGTACGATTGGTAGGGTGTAGGCACAAACATACAACAAGGGGGTGTATGGTTTGCCACTGCATCGTAATATGAGTGAGATCCATTTACATATCGTATCACTAATTTAAATATATGTGTATATATATAATCATTATTATTATTATTATATTAATACTTCTTATACACATCCGTCTTGGGGGTTGAACCCAGGTCTCATCACCGATAATGCAAGTGGCATCCTTGTTGGTAGACCACACACATGTGGATCATTTTTATTATTTAAGAAATTATAATTAATAACTTTCTTTTCTATTGGTCTTTTCAGCCTTACTACCACAAAAATATCACGTCCCTTAAAAATTAAGCCACAATATTAAGGTCAAAATAATAATAATGAGTATAATTATATATATGAGCAATCTAATATGTATACCAAGGCCAATATAATAATGTAAATAAAATTCACTTATAATATCAAATATGAATGTAAATGGCAAAAATCATTCATGTATTATGCATGAAGAAATCTTACAATATTAATTGCTCAAAATCTATATATAAGATTTACTTTTTTGTATCTTCCTCTTTACAATTGGATAATCAGATGTTCGCATTAAATTTCATGGATATTTGTCTCCATAATATAGACATAGAATATGACTCTTCATTTTCTTAACTATTTCTCTCCATATGAAAACTCACATGAAGTTTGGCTTATCATATTGCCACTTAGTGTACTAGACTCTTCACTTTCTTCTTACATGCATACTTGACTCCATGACACTTGCACAC
Organism: Wollemia nobilis; assembly: GCA_028583015.1. Classification (NCBI taxonomy): domain Eukaryota; kingdom Viridiplantae; phylum Streptophyta; class Pinopsida; order Araucariales; family Araucariaceae; genus Wollemia; species Wollemia nobilis. The sequence continues at coordinate 12,329,415 of JAQPPZ010015032.1, forward strand.
TTCTACATGAATCTTACACTTCTACATGCACTCCTAATACAAAAAAATTATGCACATCCTCACATTACATATTTGTACACTTACATACAAGACACTTGTGCACATTCTCTCAATAGACACTTGCACTCTAACTTACATAACACTTGTGCATTTCCTGTGTATTGCACTCTTACATGACACTTGTGCATTTTTTGCACATTGACACATACATGAAAATGGAAATATAAATATCTAAACTAAATACTCAACCCTAATCTATTACATATTTACATTTGTACCATGGGGGTACATTAACATGTACCAAATAATGTAATATTCCTCAACACCCCCTTGTATTACATTATTTGGTTATTGAAGACTTTAGTATTCAATATTGGTCTTCAATCTTCAATCTTCATGTAACCTTGCATTGATTATGATCTCATGCTTGATATACATCAAGTTCATATTTTTGCTTGAGTTCTACTTTGAGTTATTCATCTTCATTCTTTGGTTCTTTAGAGTTTCAATCTTCTTGAGATTCTTATTTGAATTCAAGTTCATGTGCATGAATAACTTGAACTTTTTCTTGGTCTTTGACCTCTAGATTATATGCTTCATTTGATATATTTTTCTTATAATTTTTATATTTTCCTATGTATTCTAAACATTCACTTAGAGAATCATATAATTTCCTGAATTAGATGAACTTGGAATGTCATTATTGCATGAAGAATGAAATCCTAATTTTAGAGAGGATTCACTTGATTTAATTGTATCAATCTCTACTTTTTTTTTAGAGTCTCAACTAACTTGTTTTGTTTTAAATTTTCATCTTTATGAAGTTCAAGTGAAATAAATACATATATATTATACTACCTATATCAATAGGTATCATAATATCATATTTAGAATTATCAATTGCTTCAATAATTTTTGAGTTTAAGTAGTATTCAAATTGTTAGAAATAGACTATATTACATAATTTGGATCATTTAAATCTCTTGGTACATACTTAGGACATTATATTACTTTAGGGTGAATTTATCTAGTTACTTCATGCAATGTAATAAATGCAAAAGTATCAATGTGCAGGTTGTATATGTGCAAGTTGTCCCTTGCACAACTAGGTAGAGTGTTGGCCAAGGAACATATTTCCTATATAAAGAGCCATAGATATAGAGCAAGATATAGCAATAGGAAGTAGTGTAGAATAGTGTGGTGTGATGTAGTAGATTGTGATGTAATCTGATAGAGTGTAATATGCTCAAAGCCTATTCTTGAGCAGTAGCTTTATTTATGGAGTGTTCATTTCCTCCATAGCTACTTTGTAAACATTTTCATCATTTCTATTTATAGTATATTTTAAGTCATCTTGTAGATTTAATTTATTTCATATTATTCTACATATTGTGATTGCTATATCCCATTACATGCTACATCAAAATCTAACAGTGGAATTAGATCTATGGTAGGTCAATAGGAAAACAACCATTATCATTAACCCTAAGTTTTTATCAACCTGATGCGTCATTGGACAAGTCACTATCAAAAATTCTCAAAAGAGTCTATGTGGTAGAATTAGGGAGAGCCACAAGTAAGGATTGAAAGAAATCTTAGTTTTTGAAATACTGATATTGCATATGGCTAGAGTCTTTCCACAAAGTTACAAGGGAAAACTCGTGAAGACTAGGACTCAACATTTGATCTACTAGTTTGATGAACCAACTAGTGAAACTCATCTAAAATATCTAGAGAAATTTACTCGAAGTTTCTTTTATTGTAGGGAATTAATTCTCATATGATTGGGACACCTCCTATAATAGAAAGCTAGGAGATTTCAAATTTTTTGCCCAAAGGTTGGAGTGCCTTCATAGTGCAGAGATTAGTTGTTGAAAGAGAAGAATATTACAAAAGAGACTTTTGGAGAAGAATCGTGGTGAAGTTGGGAGATAGAATATCTCCATTGCTAGATTGGAAATTTTAAAAAAGGCCATAGAATCCTTGATCCAGAAGAAAAGACCATAGAAAACTTGATCTATAAGAAAACACCACAGAAGCCTTTATATTAAATAAAAGGCCACATAAGCCTTTATATTAAATAAAAGGCCACATAAGCCTTGATACTGAAGAAAAGGATATAGAAGCCTTGAAGAAAATGCCATAGAAGCATTGATACTAAAAAAAGGCCACAAAAGCCTTGATCCTGAAGAATACTTCATAAGAGAGTTTTTTATTCAAAAGTAGATTTTAGTACTAATACTTTGTTGTAGGAACAGGGAGATTTAGTGAGTTGGGAAAACTTCCTACAAGAAATATAGGAAGAGTATCTTCTTCAAAATAAATCCAGCACCTGAAGCAAAAGAGATCAGGAGAAGATCTCATTGATGAACTTCTAGAATTGGAATAAGAAGGACTAGGAGAGTCCTGCTCGAATCTAGAAGCATAAGAATTAGATATGTAGGAGAATATCTCGCCATAAATACTTCCAAAAGCATAAGGTTGAAGATAAGATCTCAAGGAAGACCAGAAGAAGCTGCAATATCAAAGTCCTTGGAGAGGTCTCTACGAGCATCCAATAAAAGGCTTAAAGATCCTTGTTGAAGAAATCATCAATGGAGTTTCAAGGAGAACTCATTGGAGAAATTTACTATTGGAGATAGTGAAAGACTTGGGATAATTATCGCCATCTGACAACATTACCAAGAAGAAGAATTTGGAAAGGATTTCCAAATCTCAGAAGACCTCAAGACATTCAAAATATTGAGAATAATATCCTATTTGAAGTTAGAATTCTATAAAAATCTTTAAGGATGATTCAAAAAAATAAGCCTACCAAATCCAGGAGATTTGGAAATTACCTCTCATAGCAAGAAGGCACCACTTCAGAAACAAATATCTCTTCAAATATACAGCAAAAGGAGGAGACTACAAGAGGATTCGAAATCATATTTTGGTGAAGATAAAGATGTTCAAAGTAGCCTACAGAGAGCTGCAAGATCTTAATCAAGGCAAAAACTTGGTGATCTTAGACACCAAGATCTACATCCTATACAAAAGTGGTGAAAAGGACTTTAAAAAAAAATATAAGAAACTATTGGTGCAAGTAATTTCATTAAAGTGGATTACTTATTATATTTGTTTAAGCACCTTGATTGGATTAAAGTTGTAAAATGGAGAATTGAATTACAGTCTTCAAAAGTGCAAAAAGAAAGGTTTCTTTAAGGTTCATTTGCAGTTTAGGAGTTGATTAGATTTTAAAATTTCAAACTATCTATCAACTACCTATCATATACTTTGGAAAGCAAAAGAAGACTATCTCCTACTACCTTGACTATAAGAAAAGTACAAAATTATTCGTGAAGATTCATTTCAGATTATTCTTGATTAGTTGTAGTAAATTGATTAAGTGCATTATTTTTTATATTTTATTGGAGTGATAAGGTGAAAATTTAGTACATTAAAAGTAAGATATTATTAGATTCATTTGCACTATTATATTGCTCTCAAAATGATTATTGTTTGTGTTCATAATAAGGGCACAAAAATAGAATTTTTCAAAGTGTATAAATACTATTAGTGCACAGAGATCTACAACTTTTAGTGGCTTGAGGAAGCCAAAAAATTAGCTCAATCCTCCAATCCTTTGAGAAGAAAGTAACCACAAAAAGAGCAGCAAAGGAAGCCTTGAACGAGACTTGGTGAGTCTCAAGTTCAAAGCACAAGAAATAGTGCACCAAAATATAACAAAAAGAGAACTTCTATCAAGTGGTTACAAGTTTGAATCCATTTATAAAATATCCAAGAAAAAATAGGAAGGTGTCTAATCAAAGAGACAACCTCAAAACCTCTATATTGCACTCAAAATTTTGCCTCAAAATCTGAAATTCAGATTTGAAAGGAGTGCAAAAGAAGGTGCAAACAAAGACATTTTATAAAAAATACATTACTTTGTGTTGCACTATTCTAATCTGGTTTATACAGGGAGAGATGGTATATTTAAAGGTTCCTCAAAGGCACTACACTTGCTAGAAAAAAAACCAGCCGAAAGTGGCCATATGCTAGCATCAATCCAAGCATAGCTCAAGGATCTACTCAAAGGGCTCATTCTCCTCATATCCTGGACAACCGAACCTGCAAGAGAAAAGTTGCAAAATAAAATGGAGAAACATCATCATTCGAAGAGCAACATCATATACGAAAGGAGGATGTAAACAAGTAATAAAGGAAGGAAAAATCAAAGTACCATTGGAGTATTTCTTACTCCACATCCATTGGAAAAAATCGATGCTCAAAGCCTCCAAGTTGTTGCTCCACATCCCAGCTAAAACCACTATAGGTGAAGGAAAGAAGAGTTGAGGATTTTTAGAGTTAAAAGGATCTCCATAGGGTCCATTTGAACTAGTGGTAGAGACGAAGTCCATGAAGAGAAGAAAGTGACACTTGTCACTCAAGGTAAACCGTAACACTTAAATCAAGTGAGTGCTATCTTCAAGAGAGGAGTTACACGAATAGGCTAGTGAATTGAGTGTATGGAATACACTTGTTGATTGGGATACCAAATGTTTTGCTAAAGAGCATAACATTCATACATTATTTTATGGAAGACAAGCATTTCTTTAACAACAAATTCTCCTCAAGCACTCAAAGGGAAATGGATGTGCCGCTTGGAATTTTAGAAAAGAATATTCTTCATTTTAAGGATGTTAACGATCAAGGACATCAATCAATTTTCATCTCCACATTTACCACTTCGTTGTCTACGCACACAGGGCTAAGTTGTAGCATGTCAAGAAGGTGATAGAGACTTCAATGCTCAAGTCAAGAGAGGTCAAAGGAATAGTTTATACGATGCCATATTTGGAATGCTTTATACAAGGATAAGCTCTAAGTGATTCCATTGAAGGGTACAATCAAAGTATTCAAAGCGTCTACGTAAATATTGTAGCCCTAGCTCATCTAAAAAAAACACCAAATATTGCTTGGTAAAAGGTAAAGTTCATTACCATTCTTATGTGCTTTCTGTCCCTGGGAGTTATAAGTTTAAAATTGAAGGAATTTGACTATATTGAAAGCCATACATTAAAGGGAATATTTTATCAAATAAATATAATATTTTCAATATAAAACCTAGTAGTAATAAGGGTTTCTACTGGAATAAATCTTAAATGTTTGCAAATATTATTGTGGTCTAATTTTTTCAAAAAGTAGGGATTCATAAGGGCTACTACATCAAATTAATTTATTGGAAATTAGATACACATAATTTAATTCCCAAAGGATTATTTAAAATAGAGGCTTATCATAATTTTTATAAAGGTTCGATATTTATCATATTATTATCTCAAGCTTCTCAAAAGGAGACAAAATATCCAACATTATAACCTCTTTAAAATTTTGTAAAAGTTCTTAGTTCAATAGGATCAATAAGGGATAATAAAATTTGATCTTGGTATTTACAAAACTTTACAAAATGAATCAAATATTGAACTATAATTTACAAAAGCACTAAATATTATCCATAAAATACTAGGGAGTCATAAGGTATTCTACAAAACTTGGTAATATCAACATCTATCAAAGAATATCAAGTTACAATATATAAGCTTTCCTCAAAATCTAAAACTCCTTAAGAGTATATACTCATATTACTTAGGAGACATAAGGAAGCTGATGAGGAAATTTAGACCTGGGGACTAATTTCTTTTTAGACCTAGGATATTTTAATTAGGACTTAGTATGCAAAATAATCAACGTGAGTTGTTTGTTTCCTCCGTTGAATGGTCTAGGTCTAGGTGTTTTTCTTTTCGACATTTTAGGGCTTTCATCTTTAGCCTTTCCTTGATTTTGTACATAAATCCTTGGGCAGTTGATGATTTCCAGGATTACGGTTGTATTTTTGGACTTATTTAAAGTCCTATGTTTTCAATAATACGTAGCTTCATTTTATTCCATATCATTGGTATCAGAGCATAGGAATTTTGGAGGTTTTGGGTCATTTCCGACCTCCATAGTTCTACTCTACCACCTGTTCCAGTTGAAGCTCGGGGAAAATTGCAGAATTTTTGCTACCATTCTTGTAGAAAAATTGCTGCCAATTTCCATTTTTGTTGATAAAATTTGCTGACAAATTTTGTTGACAACATTTACAACAATAATTTTTGTTGTCTTCCTGCGTGTTGAAAATAATATTTGCGCAGTTTCTATCTTCAACGACGGCTGCGATTCATTTTCAGTCTTGAGGGCCGCGTACGTCGATGAGTGCAGTTGGCAGCACCTACATTCTGTTGTCAACAACGTCCAAAGTCCTCCACGAGGACATTTGCACACTTTTTGCTGTCTCTGGATGTCCACGTCCTGATCGATCGTGACTTTAGAAGCCCTCCAATTCTATGTTTTCTGTAGACCTCTGGATGTTCTTTTTGTGCACAAGGATTTCTGTGTATCCATTGTTACCTCCCCCATTGATCAACGATTTTTGAGGGCCGATAATCTTATGTACCCTACTACATCGCAAGTCTGCGTGACAGGGCCCATGTGTTATTAAAAACAAAACAACACACCCTCCACCGCTGACCGTTGTTACTATTTCTATATCTGTGTGACGCTATTCCTCTGTGCCAAGAGTGTTTTCTTGCCCCAGCCGCTGGCTGAATCGCTCATGTTTTCAGACTCGATCTGTCCTTGTTTCGTTCAGATCTGAGAGAAGCACAGATTTTCGTCAGCGATTCGGTGCCTATTTGACAAATCCGGCCATGTCGCCTACCGGATCAGCATCCAACTTATCCTTGGCATGATTTCCCTCTTACCAATGTCCCTCTACATATTTTTGGTGGATTGCAGCATTTTGGCGAGGGTTTCAAAATTTGCTGGTACGGCTCGCCATTTTCGACGCCCATAAGAAATTTCTGGGCATCCATTACCTTTCGCGCTGTTGATTGCGATTATTTGGTGGGCCTCATGAATTTCATTGGTGATTTTTTGTCGTCCATGATTCGTGGCGATATTTTTGGCGTCTGGCACGAAATTTCGACAGCAGGTCCGTTCCGCATTTTGTTCTTTGCCCACACGGTTTCTATTTTGACTAGCTGAAGCACAGTTCCCGCACACCGAGCAGCCATGTGTAGCGCATAGTGGATGCTAAAACCAGTCCATTGTGGTATGGATGTGTTATGAATGTAACGACACCTGCAGCCACTTTGGTAATAAAGTTACCATTTTCTTATTTTGGCTTTAAAATCAGTTTGCCTTAGCCAGGAAAAGACAAAACCCAAAATATTATAAAAAAAAGGGTTACTTTTTGTTTTACTATCAAGTCAATTTTGACTTTTCCAACATTGTGCAAATATTTTTTTTGCCCTTCCATGTTGTAAATTTGCAATTTTTGCAAATTAAATTGGGCACATTTTATTTTGCACATTTTGTAACTTTGTCTTTTTGTGACAATTTTTTTTGGCGCTCACTCGGGGTCAAATGGCTTCTGAATTAGCCGACAAATTGGCTCAAGTAACCCAACTTGTCAGCGTTTTGGCTGATAAGGTTACTTCTAATGAAGTGCAACAACAGTGTGAGGTTCCCCTTTACACTGGCTCACGAGATCCAGAGGTCCTCAATAGTTGGATTTTGGACATGGACAGTTGGTTTGAGTATACCAAGATAGCAAAGGATCAGCAAGTTAACTTTGCTAAGTTGAAGCTTTTTGGCATTGCCAAGGTCCTTGTCACTGATCGACTACGGACCCAAAATCCCATTGACACGTGGGATGAATTGCAAAGAGTTTTGAAGAATAATTTTTATCCTTCAAACTATGCCACTGAGCTTGACATCAAGTGGCTTCGTCTTCGACAAACCTCCAATATGAGTGTTCATGACTATATTTTTCAATTTAACAAGTTGCGGATTTTGAATTCTATTCAGGATAATGCGGCACAACTTGTTAACAAATTCAAAAGTGGCTTGCAGGAACCCATTTACAGGAAGATGAAATACAAGTTGATTGTTAACATTGACATGGCTTTCAATCAAGCCCTTCTTGCTGAGGAGGAAATGAGGGAGCAATCGCGTGGGACTCGCTCTTCTACGTCCGGAGGAAATCAGAAGGCTTCTCCTCAACCTTCCAAGGGAGCTAAATCTTCTTCTTCTCCTTCTCCCTCTTCTTCATCTTCCCCTTCTTCTTCTTCACAAAAATCTTCTTCTTCTAAATCACCTTTGATTTGTAATTATTGTAAAAAGCCAGGACATACTCAAAAGAGGTGTTTTAAGTTGCAAAATGTGAAGAAACAATCCCTAGTTGTAAAGCCTTCCAATGAGGACTCACAAGAAAGTCCCATTGAGGCTACAAGGAACGTAAGCCTTATAAGGAATTGGCGGGGTTAAACAAATTGACCCTTATGAATACTTCACAAGGTGATCGCGAGAATTTGTTTGTGACTACGGTCCATCTTAGTGACACCTTTATGGTTGATTGTATAATCGATAGCGGCTCGTAGAAAAATCTAATTGCGAGGTCCGTTGTTGACAAACTGAAGTTATCGATGAATCCCCATCCTCATCCTTATCCTTTGGGATGGAAGGACAATGGGATTACATCCGACATCACACACACTTGCACTGTGAATTTTGCTTTCAGTCCTTCTTTTGTGGACTCGGTTGTGTGCGATGTAACTCCAATGGATTGTTGTGGCTTGTTGCTTGGAAGACCCTATCAATACGATAGGAGGTCTATACATGATGGGTACAAAAACACATACACTTTGCACAAAGACAATAAAACTTTCATAATCAGAAGTACACAACAAACTCCACATAATTTGATGTTGAGTTGTAGACAAGCACGCAAAGCTGTAAATCAAGCAAAGGAATTAGCACTCATCTTCATCAGACCAATTCAAGAAGAAAAGCAAGCACCTAAGCACACTAATAACAGGAGTTCTTCAGTTCATTCAATACTTCAATCATTTTTTGATGTTTTTCAAGAACCCACAAGTCTTCCTCCTGAAAGACAGATTAATCATAGTATTGAGATTGTTCCTGCATCTTCTCTTCCTAATTCTTCAATGTATAGACAATCAATAGTGCAAATGGAAGAAATTAAAAAGCAAATTCAAGCATTGTTGACTAAAGGGTTCATCAAACCCAGTACTTCCCCTTGTGCTTCTCCTATCTTGCTTGTGTTGAAGAAGGATGGCACATGGAGATTATGCATTGATTTCAGGGCACTCAATAAGATTACAATCAAGAATCGTTATCCACTTCCTCGCATTGATGATCTCTTGGACCAATTGCAAGGTGCAAAATTCTTCTCCAAGATTGATCTCAAAAGTGGGTATCATCGGGTGAGAATTCAAGCGAGAAGACACTTGGAAAACAACATTTAAGACCAAAATGGGGCTCTTTGAGTGGCTTGTAATGCCCTTTGGCCTTACAAATGCTCTAGCTACATTCATGCGGGTGATGAATGAAGTATTCAGAGATTGTTTGGATCAATTTGTAATCATCTATTTGGATGACATTCTTATATATTCTTCTACTTGGGAGAATCATTTGGAACACTTGGAAACGGTTCTTCAAACTCTTCGAAAGAACCAATTGTATGCAAATTTTCCTAAGTGTTCCTTTGGGCAAACATTCATTGCCTATCTTGGATTTGTAATTAGTGAAAAAGGTGTGCAAGTAGATCCTTCCAAAGTTGAAGTTATCTTCTCTTGGCCAACTCCTACTTCGATCACGGAGTTAAGGAGTTTTCTTGGACTTGCCAATTTCTATCGCAAGTTCATTGGAGGATATTCTTCTATTGCTGCACCTTTACACTATTTGACGAAGATCAAAGTTCAGTTTCAGTGGACAAAGGATCAACAAAAAGCCTTTGACACATTGAAACAAAAATTGAGTACTGCACCAGTTCTTGTTCTTCCTGATTTGTCTCAACCATTTGAGATAGAAACTGATGCTTCGCAAGTTGCACTTGGAGCTGTGCTCATGCAGAATGGCCATCCAGTGGCCTACCATTCAGAAACATTTTTAGAGGCCAAGAAGAACTATTCTACATATGATAAGGAGTTCTATGCTTTGGTTCAAGCAATCAAGTATTGGAGGCATTATCTCTTGGGAAAAGAAACAATTGTTCATACGGATCACATGCCCCTTAAGTTTCTTCAATCTCAAACAAAAATTGAGGAAACTAGGCACATGAAATGGGCATCGTACTTGCAACAATTCCATTTGGTAATCAAGTACAAGAAAGGACGAAACAATGCGGTGGCTGATTGTTTGAGTCGTCCTCCTTCTACTCTTGTTTTGACAATTGTCACTACTTCTCATCTTGGCTTCCAAACTTGGCCTACACGGTATCCTATGGATCCAGATTTTGGCAAAGTTTTCCACCAACTTTCCAATCCTTCTTCTTCAAATTTGAGAGCTCTTCGGACTTTCATATTCAGGATGGAATGTTGTACAAATTGGACAAACTTTGTGTTCCTCATGGGAACAGGGAGTCTCTTATGAAGGAGGCTCATTCCACACTCTATGGGGGACATTTTGGTAGGCAAAAAACTCTTCATCATCTTCAGCGGTTTTTCTTTTGGCCACACATGCAAAGAGATGTTCTTCGCTTCTTGCGACAATGTGCAGTCTGTAATCGCTCCAAATCAGCCAATAGGACATTGGGAATGAGCATGCCTTTGCCCATTCCTTCTCGTCCATGGGAAAGCATTTCCATGGATCTCTTGAGCGGTTTTCCAATGACAGTACGCAAGCATGATTGTGTCTTTGTTGTGGTGGACAGATTCAGCAAAATGGCCAAATTCATTCCTTGTCGCAAGACAAGTACTGCATAGGATCTTGCCCAACTCTTCTTTGAGGTGGTATGGCGTTCTTTTGGTCTTCCTACCGGCATTGTCTCTGATCGTGACTCACGCTTTGTGGGTCACTTTTGGCGATCACTTTGGAAGATTTTGGGAGTATCTCTTAACTTCTCTATTGCTTATCATCCTCAATCCGATGGGCAGACAGAGGTAGTTAATCGTACTCTCGTGCAGAGTTTGAGGATTTACCATCATTCCACTCCAGCCAAGTGGGACTTAAGCCTCACTCACATTGAGCACGCCTACAACAGGGCCGTCCACAGTTCTATCGGGCACTCTCCATTTGAAGTGTGTTTTGGTTTTCAGCCACTTGCTCCTTATGAGTTACCTTTGTCTTTGCCTTCTTCAGCCACAATGCACATTCAGAAGGAACAAGACAAGGCCAACTCTTTTGTACAGCATTTGCAGAGTCTTCAAGCCAAAGTGGTTCAAATTCTTCAGAAGACTCGGCAAAAGCAGAAACAACAGATGGACAAGCACCGCACTCCTCATTCCTTTCAAGTTGGTGACAAAGTATGGTTTCATCTTGACAAACGACGATTTGCAGATAAGGCACATAGCAAAATCAAGCCTCTTCGTTATGGGCCTTATACTATTCTTCAGCAAATTTCTGAGAATGCCTTTCGCTTGGACCTTCCAGCTCATCTTGGCATTCACGATGTCGTCAATGTTGATCTTCTCAAACCATACTATGATTCCACATTGGAAACAGTTCCAGCCATCATTCATCCAGTTGATGTGGTTCCTGATGCTCAGCTTCCGCTTGACGCCGATACAGTCTTTGATACGAAGACCCGACAAACACGCCAAGGTGCTTCTACTTCATATCTTGTGGCCCGACGAGGCCAATTTCCACATCAGGCTCGTTGGATTTCTGCTCACATTCTGTCCCGGGATTTTCCCTCTTTGTTAAAAGCATTGGAGTCCAATGCTTCTTTTGTTGGGACGAATGATGAGGAATCTTAGACCTAGGGGCTAATTATTTTTAGACCTAGGATATGTTCATTAGGACTTAGTATGCAGAATAATCAACGTGAGTTGTTTCTTTCCTCCGTTGAATGGTCTAGGTCTAGGTGTTTTTCTTTTCGTTATTTTAGGGCTTACATCTTTAGCCTTTCCTTGATTTTGTACGTAAATCCTTGGAGCAGTTCATGATTTCCAGGATTACGGTTTTATTTTTGGACTTATTTAAAGTCCTATGTTTTCAATAATACTTAGCTTCATTTTATTCCATATCGAAGCCTAAAAAAATAAGGATTAATAAAGGTTTCATAAAATCAAGCTTATATTTTTCAATCAGGAATCATATATCCTAATATAGGGAGTCATAAGGTAGACTTCTAAGATTCTTGTAAATTCAAAGAAGAATCTATCATGGATGATATCTTGAGGAGTGCTTTCAATAATGAATAACTACTACACGAAGTGGAATACTACTTCAAAAACTTAATAGATACTTTAAAAGGATACAAGTATCTACCCATTAGTGATAAAGATAAATTTTCCTTGTTTCTTAAAGAAGCTAAAGAAGGTAACTTTACAACATTTATTGGTTATATTCACGATATTCTCTTCACAACATGGTGGAATTCATAGAGATTAGTTATTTTTCACCAGAAGAATGTTTGATGGTGTATCTATCACTAATTGTGTTTGTACTTACTCAACACAAGGAACAAGATAAAGAATAATATTATTGTGATAATAAACTAAGTTGTCATGAAGCAAAAATTCTACCAGTGCCAATGTAGAATCATAAGAGAAGAAGAAGAAGGAAAAGGAAGAAAAGACATGCTAAAAAGAAACATGGCATCATGAATATTGAACCAGTTGAGCATGTACAACAGATAGAAGAACCTCTAGCTACAACTTAATTTGAATCATATGAAGACATATATTATCTACTAAACCTGATCATAGTAAGCAATGAAGGAGAATACAAATTCCATTATTCAATGGAAGAAGATCCACATTGAATATTGAATTCTTCAATATCCAAATAATGTAATATAGAGGGTATTAGAAATAGGCTATATTACATCATTTGGATCATGTAAATGTACCTCTCTTGGTATATACTTAGGAAATTAGACTACTTTAGGGGGAAGTTATCTAGTTACTTCATGCAATGTAATAAATGCACAAGTGTCAATGTGCAAGTTGTACCTTGCACATCTAGGTAGAGTGTTGGCCAAGGAACCTATTTCCTATAAAAAGGGCCATAGACATCAAGAACGATATAGCAATAGGAAGTAGTGTAGAACAATATGGTGTGATGTAGTAGAGTGTGATGTAATGTGATGGAGTGTAATATTCTCAAAGCCCATTCTTGAGCAATAGATTTATTCATGGAGTGTTCATTTCCTCCATAGCTACTTTGTAAACATTTCCATCATTTCTATTTATAGTATATTTTTAGTCATCTCACAGATTTACTTTATTTCATATTATTATACATCTTGTGATTGCTATCTCCCATTACATGTTACATCAAAATCTAACACAAATTTCTTAAAATTATCATATATAACTTCTCTATAGATGAATTGTATTGCCATATCTAGCTTACCCTTAGATATTTTAATCAATTTTCTAATGTTAAATTTTATGACTTCTAATCTTTTCTTTCTGATTATGGAATCCATATTTCCTTCCATAATAGATAATGGTTGCAACTCAAATCCTTTTAAAGTAGGAAACCTTATGTCTCCCAAATTATTAAATTGCAAAAGAAATAAGAAATTTCTAAATTTCTAAATTTATGATGTAAAAATCTTTTTGACTCCCTAATACATTAAATTTGCAAAATTTTAAATTTCAAATTTTCTCAAAATTTTTAATTTCAAATTTTCTCAAAATTTTAAAATTTCAAAAAACTTCAAAAATTTTAAGACTTCAAATATTTATATTCTTCAAATAACTCCAAAGTTAAAAAAAAACAAATCCAAAATAAACTTTGAAGTAGAAACCTTTACTACTCCATACTTTAAAATCTCAAAAAAAAATTAACTACATAGTTCAAACTATAGTTAAAACTTTATAACTCCTTTAATAAGATTATAAAAATTTCTATAAAACCTTATAATTCCTATAAAAATTTATTGTTAAATATAAACCTTATGACTCATTTAATTAAATTATAAAATTAACTTTTACTACTTCTAACTCCAATATAACTTTAATAAAGCATAAAGTTTTTAATATCCATAATAAGGTAATCAAACTTACCTTATTCCTTTAACATCGCCTACAATTGTTACGATCCTATTGATTCCTCATAATTCCTTAGCATATAACTTTTGTAAGCAATTATATAAGCATAATAATTATTAGGGTAATATTAGAAGAATTACATGGAGCATTACACAAGTGTTACATCAATATTTTTTATTATCCATTGGCTTCTCTTCCCTGGACTCTATCACTTGGATTCCTATTTCACATGAAACTATTCTTTTAATGGGATGCTCCATTTTATTTTACCTAACAATGCTTGACGTACTTCTATTTCTTGAAACATTCTTCCTTAGATTTTTCTTTCTTAGAAGACTACTTCTACTCCCTTTATTAGGTTTTTTTAATAGGGTTTTGCTTGTTGTGATTCTAATATGTAATTATTTCTATCCATTACTTTGTGCTTTATGAGCATGTCTCATTCGCTTTATGTTAGGAACCTTCTCACTAAAATAAACACATTCATAAAATATTACAATAAAACATAAATGCATGAGACACAAGATATTGGAATATTAAATATAAGTGTAGAAATGAAACAATCTCACAAATAACATGGAATCGCAAGCCACTTCAAGGTGGCAACCTCCTTCAATGCTTTCATTCAATTATGCCAAAATATAAATTCATTACTACCCCTCACATTTTTAAATATTTTATCTCCCACCTAACTCTTAAGGCTGGATTACATGCAAAATGCCATCCAAGCTAGAATCTCTACCTACAAAATAGTTACATTCTTGATAACAATTACATATAATGGCACCACTTGTCTAGAAACTTCTAGAGCCACAACTATTTCAAAATATTATAAAACATTATCATGGGTGTCCACCAGGTTTACAAAATATTATCATGGGTTTCCCCCACGTTCAGTAAGGGTTATTACATCATAGTATTAGGATGGGGTCCTAACATACCCTTCCCCTTTGGAAATATTTATCCTCAAAGCTTAAGATTAAGAAACTATTACTAAAGATGTTGAATAAGCTCCCATATTGCATCTTCAGATTGTAAGCCATGCCATTGAAGAAGAACATCGATTATGACATGAAAATTAAGGGTATGCGATCTATGGTCTAGAATACATTCAGGTTCAAGAATGATGGAACCTTCATCATCCAACTCTGGAACTGTAAATTGCATCTAGACCTTGTAGCCAACAACCTGCTTGAGTGAAGATACATGAAAGACGAGATGAATTTGTGAGCTAGCTAGAAGGACTAGTTTGTATGCAGTAAATTTAATTCTTTGTAACACCTGATAAGGGTCATAATATTTTATGGTAAGTTTATGACAACCATGAAGCTAGAGGAAGGATTTTTTATATGTCTATAGGAGAATATTTTCCATGTCTCTCACTACAAAGCTACATTTAATATTGTGTTGATCAGCTTGTTGTTTCATATAGTTCTGAGAAAAATCCAAATTGACCTTGAGTTGGAAAAGAATAGAATCATGTTGGTGGAGAGTGGAATTTGCAACTTGAACCTTGCAACTACCTAGAATGTACAAATATGGTGCTAGAGGAGGAAAACCATAGACTACTTCAAAGAGACTCACCTTAGTCGTAGTGTGATAAGTTGTGTTATACCACCATTTGGTCAAAGGCACTTGGTCCATTGTGTAGGATGTTTAGAGGTGAAGCAACGCAAGTATATTTCTAAATATTTATTCACAATTTTAGTTTGGACATCAGTTTGAATATGATAGGAAAAACTCATCTTGAGTTGTGTTCCTTACAACTTGAACAATTCTTGCCAAAAACAACTGGTGAAGGTAGGATCCTATTAGAGATAATGGATTTAGGAATACCATGGAGATGAAATATGGATTCCAAAAATATTTGAGCAAAAATGGAGGGGATGTATGGGTGGGATAGAGAACATAAATGAGCATACTTTATAAGATGATCCACTACCACTAGAATAACCAATTTTCTTCCAAATTTAGTTAATCCTTCAATGAAATCATAAAAATATATGTCCAAACTTGTTGAAGAATCGAAAAGAATTGAAGGGTACTAGGGGAACACACATTTTTACATTTCATACTTTGGTAACGATCACATTTAGCCACAAAAGTGTGAATATCCTTTTTCATTCCCCTTTAGAAGAAGATCCATTCGGTCCTTGTGTAGGATTTGAGAAACCTTGAATAACTAGTTTTTTGGGAAGCATACATCTCTTGTAGTATGAGGTGCTTTATTTATGATTTATGGGACACAAAAAGATAGTTATGATACCATAAATATTGACCATTCCAAGTATATCCAGTGCATGAATAAGGATCTGCTTGAAGTTTGCAGATGAGATTTTGTTAAGATGAGTCCTTGATCAATTCCTCGCAGAGTTGATGAATCCACTAAGGATGTGGTATGGATATAGCATGTAACATTTCATGTTCTTAATGTAGTCAGGATAAGGCACATGCCACCATGTTATCCTTACCATTCTTATATATGGTGTCATAGTCATAACATAACAATTTAGAAACCCATTTTTGTTATTTTGTTGTGGCCACCCTTTGTTCTAAGAAATATTTGAGACTTTGATGATCATTCTAGATGGAAAAATATTATCCAATGAGATATGGGTTCCAATGACTGATCGCATGTAGAATGGCAAGTATTTTCTTCTCGTAAGTAGACTTGCCGAAATTCCTTCCTAAGAATGCTTTACTAGTGAAGGCCAAAGGTCTACCTTCTTGCATTAAAATATCCCCAATACCATTTATAGATGCATAACTTTCAACAACAAAAGGTTTAGAGAAATCAAGCATTTCTAACATAGGAGCAGTATTCATGGCATGCTTCAAATCTACAAAAGTTTTTTTTGCGTGTTCTGTCCATATAAAATAATTCTTCCTCAACATGGCTATCAAAGGAGTCGTTATATTTCCATAATTTTTCACAAATTTTCTATAATATTTAGGGAGTTCTAAAAAACCAGAAAGTCCCTTGAGGGTACAAGGCTTAGGCCAATTATGAACAACCTAAATTTTCTTGGGATTGATATGAATTCCATCCTTAGTGACGATATGACCCAAGTATTCAACCCCTTGTTTGTCAAAAGAACATTTGGACTTCTTTGTGTAGAGTTGATTGTTAGACAAAAGTTTGAGTGCTTGATCTAATTGTTGGACATGCTCTTCCCATGAACAATTGTAAATCAATATATCATCAAAAATGACTAAAATAAATTTATGAAGGAAAGGAAAAAAATTGAGTTTGTCAAACTCTAGAAGGTAGAAAGTGCATTAGTTAACCCAAATGGCATAACCAAGAATCCATAATACCCTTCATGAGTCCTAAAATCTATTTTTGGAATGTTGCCATATTTGATTTGAATTTGATGATACCCTAACCACAAATCCAAATTGGAAAAGTATTGAACCTCATGCAAATCATCGAGTAATTCATCAATCACTAGAATAGGAAATTTATATTTACTATTGATATTATTAAGGTCATGATAATCCACACACAAGAATCAAGTGCCATTATTTTTTTATACTGATAGCAC
This sequence comes from Wollemia nobilis, assembly GCA_028583015.1. NCBI lineage: Eukaryota > Viridiplantae > Streptophyta > Pinopsida > Araucariales > Araucariaceae > Wollemia > Wollemia nobilis. The sequence continues at coordinate 12,347,014 of JAQPPZ010015032.1, forward strand.
CTTATAATAATAAGGACTAACACTAGAATTAATAACCCCAACAACATGAAGCTCTTGAACTATTTTTTTAACTTTAAACTTTTAAGCATATGAATACCTATAAGGATGAACATTTGGGGGAAGACTACCAGGAAAATTTTGAATGGCATGGTCATGAGAGTGATGAGGAGGTAGAATCTTGGGTTCCTCAAAAACTTGAGCATATTTGTTCAATAAACCTTGTAGTTGCACTGAATGGTCCTTTTCCCTTTCCTCGGAAGCATCGATAGCAAAAATTTGTGCCACCACTCCATGAGAGGATTTTTTAATAACTTTTCCATATTATGGGTAGAAATAAACTGAGCCACACCATTTTTCATACCACATAAGATATATTTGGTTCCTACTTGACTAAAATTCATCCACAACTTAGAAAATCCCATATAACTAGACCTAACATCTGCAACCATTGTGCTCCAAAAACTATATCACACCCACCTAATGGGAAGGCAAACATATCTATCTTGAGATTGTATTCCTCAATTTGGAGTTTTACATTATGGCATTTTCCTTTGCATGGTAAGATACCTCCATTAGAAATCATGACTTCAAAGGAATTGCACATAGTAATATAACAATTTCCTTATTTGGCCACATGTGGATCAATAAAGTTATGTGTACTACCAGAGTCAACATGAATGATGACATTTTGCCCCTTGAAATATCCAATTACTTTCATCATTTAGGGAGTTTATGTTCCTACTAAAGCATGTACTGATATTTTAAGTTGGGATTCATTTGGAATTTTGGCTTGTTTTGTGGTTTTTGTCTCTTTGAGATCCTCTTCTTTCTCTAAAGATTCTATGGTTGGTGTCTCATCCATAACCAGTAGATACAAATTTTTTCACACACTTGTGCCCTAGGAAATACTTTTCATCATAATTATAGCAAAGCTCTTGGGCCCTTATAGTCTCCATCTCTTCACGAGTCAATTTTTTTATGGTTGGAAATTTAGTGGTAGGATTTATCATAGGCTTGGACAAAAAAGGTGGTTGATATTGAGGAAATTTATAGGTTGCATCCTTGGGGTCTCAACATTGTGATGTTTGGGGTCTCAACATTTTAACCTTAGCTCGAATGTCATCCTTCAAAGCACTCACAAAACTTTGAAATAATATGACATTTAAACCAGTAGTATGATTGGCCAATTTTTCAAATTGAGTTTGATACTCTCAAATGGTTGAAGTTTGTCTAAGTTTAGAAAGAGCTCCTATAAAATATTCAAACTCACTAGGACCAAAGTGAGTGAGTAGACGTTGCTTAAATTCCTGCTAGGAAGGGTCAATTTCAACCTTCCTAAGCAATTGAAATCAATGTAGGGCATTTGCTTCAAAGTTGAAAGAGGCAATTATCAATCACATGTAGCATGGGATATTATGAAGATTAAAATATTATTGTGCCTTATAGATCACCCCTTAAGATCTTTTCCATCAAATTTTGGGAAGTCTAATTTAGGCAACTCAATCCATTGTTATTTTGTACATTATTATGGTGGTGACTCATACCTATATCCTATTGATCCTGATGACCCAATCTATCATGTGAGAGAAAATTAGTAGAGATACGACTATCCAATTATACCTTTATTTCTTGTTGTGTTTTGGTGATCAAATTCATAGAATCATAGAAATTTTTGAGTCATGTATGTATCTCTTCTAAGCTAATGGTTAATTCAAATTCTAGTTGTTTTCTCAAATGATCCACTTGTTTAGCAATTTGTGCCTCTAATTCTTGTTTTCAAGTACTTTAAACCATGTTCTAAGAGGTATGACGTGTTTTTAGTTCTCACTAAAAATAGAAATTCTATTTCAAGGGTTACTATTTTTAGTAAGGAGCCCAAAAAGTGGTTTGGGTGTTATATATCAAAATTATAAGCTTGAAAATATGGTCACAATGAGTTGTATACCATAACACTAGTTTAGGACACCCAAAAATTTCTTTTTATATATTGTTTTAATTCCAAGGTTGTTGGTTTTGTCGATTTTCCAACTAGAGGCTTGGTTCATTAAATAGGTTTTTTGTCATCCAGACTCTTATAATACTATATACTGTCTATTCTAACTATTGATCAATCCTGACATTGTGTTGTCATCTATCCGATCTTACTCTACTTTGACTACTGATACTATCAACCAATCCTAACACTATGTGGTAGGAACCTTTATTTTGTCTCACATGAATTAATAGTTTTCATTTATTTATTTTCTTATTTGAAGGAATATCATTAGGGGCTAAAGAGTCTTTGTCTCCAAATTTTCTCATGTCAAATATTTGCTTTAAGTACTGAAGAAACTTGGTTCAAAACACACACTTGAAGGCCAGTAACCTACTGATAGACGCATCAAATCCTTATGCTTTGGAAGACTGCCAATACAATCCATCAACAATATCAATAGTGTTCTGTTCAATATGATCTAATTTGTGCTTGATGTCTCTCTTCAATTCGTGCTCTAACTCTAATAAAGGGTAAGTACATTACACCATTGTAGTAAAATGTACTCAGTATCAAAGAGTAATCACCATTGAGAGAATTTAGCTTTACCAAACGAGAAAATTCTCTGTGTTATGATATCTTCTGAAGCTTAAAGTAAAGAGTTAAAATGACAAGGAGACCATGCCCATGAACTATAATTTATGCACCGACAACACTGCGATGTTGAAAGTTTTCTAGTAAGGGATACGTCTTGCCCTTTAATAGACCGCAATTTTATTTTTTATTTTTTTGTACGGAGAAAGCAAAAATAGTTTCACGAACTATATTTGACAATGCAGATTCTGGATAGGTGCAACCCTTTCCTTTCCAGGCATCCTAGTATCTCAAATAAGTATGTTGGAGACAAGTCTCACATTGTTGGAGTGCAAAATTTTTTATGTGCCTTGTATTAAAATAATAATAATATCTGGTTGATCCCATGTAAACTATATTCTAAACTCATGCTATTTGCCATTCTCCTGTTGTGCTTACGAATGGAAAAATAACAAAATTATCTTCCAGTTGGGAAGTATTTAAAATTCTTTAGCAATTCGTTTAAAATAGCCTGTTTCATCAGCATGAATACGCTAAGGTTTTTGTTCAAAAATAGTGCCATATGATATCAGGTCTGGTGAAGTTGGGAAAAAAATTGCCATTAGGATCATAAATATTGTCACATAGCCTAATGTTCATAAGTCTGCACTTCAGGATTGCCTTTGACAAAACCAATTTCTATCGTCATTATTAGAGTTGCTACTTATTGATGGAGGCTTTTGATTTCTAGGAATCTATGATTACTTCTACATTAGTTCATATGTACCCAGGTACAACCATTCAACAACAGACATGACAATACATGGTAGGAACCTAGATTCAGCCAAAAATTGCAGGTAGGAACCTACATTCAATATCTCAGTATCTTGTGGAGATTAAATAATAAAAATTGTAGGTGTACTAGCTATTGGGAAGGGCCTATCTTGATAGCTTCTTTGAACAATGGTGGTGGCCAAGGTGGGGGTATTGTAGATGAAAGACTCATACTGTTCAATACATTTAGTAGATAATCAAAATTTTGGATTTCTTTTATGATGGTTTTATTTTCATGGTTCTTAGCATCATCTATATTAATACCAAATGCACCAAAGTCAGCACAAATTATATCTCCAATTTTAGCAATATAAACATCCAGTGCAAGTTTATGAATCTTACTTTCCGTCTCTATAAAAAAATTTGCATGTTTAGGGTTTCAATTTTTTTTGAAAATTCAATAAGTACTTTTTGAAGTTCTATGGTTTTGGTTTCTTTTGAGAAAAAAAATTTAGGGCTTGAATTATCTTCTTCCTTTGAAAGTGCAATGGGTATTTTTGAAAGTTCTTTGGTTATGGGTTTTCCTCCTCTACCTGAGATTCCATGGCTAGGGTCTCCTCTTGCATTTCCCTTAAATATTGTATAATACGATCAGAATGTTCCATTTGTTTATTTTGTTTTCGTTCAATCATTCTTCTAATTTTTGCAATGTCATTTTTTATTCCTTTGATATTTATGTCCCATATGGTTGGATCCATACGGCTCTTATACCAGATGGTAGGAACCTAGGGTTCCTAGCACATAAAATGATAAATAAATAATAATTAAACCTAAAACTAAAAGAATCACCTTTTGTATTGTCGGGAAGTCCCTTCAATAAATTGTATTATATTTCATATTCATGGATATTGGAATGATAAGTTCTTACAATATTTTATACCCACTCTAGGGTTATAGGTGAAAGGTTGCAATGCTTCCTAACCCTAATCTTATAATAATAATATAATAATTAATTATATTAATTATTATATTATTTATTATTATATTATTTTATTATTATAACTATAGGATATGAAATACATTATTACTATTATTATTATTAATTAATGTTAGGATAGGACCCTAACACTATGCTATCAATTGTTTGATCTAAATTTGTCACAAGTAACTATTATTAACACTCACAACTGACAACCGTATTGATTGTTACTAATCGAATATTCTAACTATTACTAACACTAACCACCCTGTTATTACTATTTTTTACTCTAGTAGTTTCTATCCTAACTGTTATGTTCTTTAATAGTTTTTTTATTTTTCTTGCAGTAATTTTGGAATAGGTATGTCTTATTTGTATGCTCAATTTCTATGGTGGTGTTATGGTTAGAAGTTCAATATTCATAGAATAGGTTTTTTTGTTGTAGGTTTGATATTCAACACAATAAGGTTTTCTAAGCCAGGGTGTATGTACTGCCCATAGGCTCTCTGTTATATTGTAGTTATGAATGATAGTTCTAAAATAAATATTTTATTCCACTACTCAAGGAGCATTCCACGCATATCTGTAAGCACACTACTTGCCTCTTTATCAATACAAGAGGGTGATATTTTTGGATTTTGTGTCCAATGTACTATGGATAATACAAGGCCAAAAATATTCCTAAGGGCTAAAGGTTTCTCTAAATCCTAGGGGGCATCTTAATATACCCAAAGATACATGGGAGCTAAATTCCATATATGGGTGTTGTCTGAGGCCTAGGTATTGGAGCCTGATCTCCCCTCACTTCACTAGACACTTTACAAGAAATATAGCTTAGCCAATAATGATAGCTCCTCCATGATATTTTAAAATCCTCAACACATGGTTTCTTGTAGACTCCCAAATGTGTCAATTTTGTAACTACCTAGACCTATCTTGCAATTAATTCCTCCAAAATCCCTAAATTTCCTCCAAATCCCTTTTGATTCTTCCAAAATACCCAAATTCCCTCCAAATGCATTTCAATTCCTTCAAAATCCTTAAATTTATTCCAAATCCCTTTCAATTTCGCCAAAATCCTTAAATTCCATCCAAATACCTTTCAATTCCTTTAAAATCCCCAAATTTCTTCCAAATCCCTTTTGATTCCTCCAAATCCCCAAATTTCTTCCAAATCTCTTTCATTTCCTCTAAAATCCCTAAATTTCTTCTAAATCACTTTCAATTCCTCTAAAATCCCCAAATTCCCTCCAAATCCCTTTCAATTCCTCTAAAATTCCCAAATTTCTTCCAAATCCCTTTCAATTCTTCCAAAATCACTAAATTTCCTCTAATTTATTTTGAAACCCCTAATTACCCTAAATCCTTTCTAAAATCCCAATTACATCTCTAATCCTTTAAATTCCCCTATCCTCTCTTCAATTCCTCTAATTTTTCTCCATTCCTAAATTTCCCCTCTAATTCCTTAACTCTCTCTCTAATCTCTCTAATTCACTCCAAAATCCCTAATTCTTTCTCTAATTTCTCTTAATTCTTCTAAACCCTCTAACTTTCCCTCTAATTCACCTAATTTCCCTAATTCCTTTCCCAATTTCTCTAATTCATCTAAAATACCCCAATTCCCTTTCTAGCTTCTCTAATTTCTCTAATTTCCCTTTTAATTCATTTAATTTCTCTTATTTCCCCTAACTTTCCTCTACTCCTCTCTAATTTTTTCTAATTTCTCTCTAATCCTTCTAATCTCTCTAACTTACTCTAATTCCTCTTTGATCCCCCTAAATTATTCTAACTTCCTCCAAATCCCTCTAAACCCCTCTAAATTCTTCTAATTCCTCTCTAATCTCTCTAATTTCCTCTAATTCCCTTTGATCCCCCTAAATCCCTCTAACTTCCTCTAATTCCTCTCTGATACCCCTAAATTCTTCTAACTTCCTCTAATTCTCTCTCATCTGCTTTAAATTCTTCTAATTCCTCTTTAATTTCTCTAATGCTCTCAAATTTCCTCTAATTCTCCTCTAATTCCTCTAATCCCCTCTAAATTCTTCTAATTCCTCTCTAATATTTCTAATTTCCCTCTAATCCACCCAAATTCTTCTAACTTCCCTTAATTCCCCTTTGATCCCCCTAAATTCTTCTAACTTCCTCTAAATCCCTCTCACCCCCTTTAAATTCTTCTAATTCCTCTCTAATTTCTCTAATACCCCCTAATTTCCTCTAATTCTCCCCTAATTCCTCTAATCCCCTCTAAATTATTCTAATTCCTCTCTAATCTCTCTAATTTCCTCTAATTCCCCTCTGATCCCCCTAAATTTTTCTAACTTCCTCTAATTCCCTTCTAATATCTCTAAATTATTTTAACTTCATCTAAATCCCTCTCATGCCCTTTAAATTCTTCTAATTCCTCTCTAATTTATCTAATACACCTAATTTCTTCTAATTCTCTCCTAATTTCTCTAATCCCCTCTAAATTCTTCTAATTTCTCTCTAATATTTCTAATTGCCTCTAATTCCCCTTTGATCCCCCTAAATTCTTCTAATTTCCTCTAAATCCCTCTCATCCCCTTTAAATTCTTCTAATTCCTCTCTAATTTCTCTAATACCCCCTAATTTCCTCTAATTCTCCCCTAATTCCTCTAATCCCCTCTAAATTATTCTAAATTCTCTCTAAACCCTTCTAATTTATCCTTAATTTATTTAATCCTCTCTAGATGCTTCTTATTTCCTTTAATCCTTCTTTAATTCCTCTAATTCTTTTAATTCTCCTAATTTTCCAATAAATGCCCCAAATCAGCCTCAAAATTCCCAAAACCCTAATTAACCCTTAATCTCTAATCAACCCCCTTAATAAAAGCCCTAATAACTCCTAAACCCTTAGTCAAACCCCTAATAAGACCCACAATAAATTTTCAAATCCTAAAGCAAATCCCTAAAAATCCTAATCATTCCCCAAAGTCCCCATCAAATCCCCTAATAAATGCCTTCATTTTTCTAAATCTCTCCAAAATACTCCAATTTTTTAATGAATTTAAAATTCCCAAACCCTTGTTCAAACCCCCATGTTAAATGCCCATAATAAATTTTAAAACCTCCCTCAAAATTTTGAATGAATTTAAATTTCCCAAACCCTCATGTTAAATGTCCATAATAAATTCTAAAATATTCCTACATCCATCTTGCACTTTTCTAGGAATTTAAAATTCCCCCAAATCCCTAGACAAGCCTCCTAATGAATATCCATCATAAATTCAAAATCCTCCCCAAATCCACCTTGCACCTTTTTGGGAATTTAAAATTCCTCCACATCATCCTAGGCCTCCTCATCCCCATGCATATTTATGATACTTGGATGGGTGATAACTCTCTCCATCCAAGGTCATTAATGTTGAAGGGTGCACATTCCTCCAAATGGGATTCCTCAAGTTTTCTTGGCCTCCACTCCTACCTCATAGTTGCCACCTCATGCCACCTCACATCCTAGTCACCGCTCCTCACCCGTGCTAAAAATCTATAAATATTCCCCTCATTTCTTCATTTGTAAGAGAAGTTCAAGTACCCTAGCCAAAACTCTGGTAAAATTATCCCACACCCTTTTGCTATCTTGAGTGTGTTCAAACTTCTTAAGGTGATCACCATCCTCTTGAGTGCACAAAAACATACCATAAAATGAAGTCCTCTTGAAGCATCTATCCACATCCATTTTGAAGCTGCTCTCATATCGAAGGTCTATCCTACATAAAACTAGCATCAGAGGCTCTTGGTATCTCATAGAAGATCTACACCAAATTTTAGCACCATCATAGCTATAGAGAGTCAACTGTAGCCCCCTTGGAAGTTATTAGAGCCAACCACAACCCCCCAGGATGTTATAAGAGTCAACTGCAACCCCCTCAACTACAACCCCCTAAGTGATTGCATCTTAAGGCTAGACATAGACATCAAGTCGGGAGCAAGCAAGTAAGCAAGGTAGGAAAATCAAATTTGTGATATTTTGTAACAATTGCATGTGTTTTTTTTCCTTTTATTAAGGTTTTTGAATCCTTTTTGTGCTTGCATCTTCATAGATTTGGGTATAATCAATAAAGGCCCTATTGATGTTACTAGTACTTTATTTTGGGTTGTGTCTAGGTGTGTTGAAGTAGCACTAAGCCTAGGGTGGTCAAGCTAACAGAGCTTCCAAAACCCACCCAACTATTGAGGTGGCATAGGAGATCTTTGTAGCACCATTGTATTCATTGTAAACTCTTGTCAAGAAAGGAAAACCCTCCATTTTGGAGGCCCATATTGTAATAACCCTTAGAGGGTTATGTCTAGTCATAAGGGTTGTTTATATGGTAAATTTCCTATGTTACATCTTTGGAAATTATGGTGAGACCCTTGTCAACCCATGACACACTAGATATTTCTTATTTTGCATAGGCTATAGGAGTAGTTAGCTCTTGTTGCTTTTATCCTAGCATGTCTTGTGTGTTTATTTTAGGGTTTTTATGCTTCTTTGTCTATCTTGCTTTCCTTTCTAATATTATTGCTTTCTATCTATGTCACAGATATCCAATCACATCAAAAATTATTATCACATCATCCAAGTCAAGGTTCATCCTGTCAACCTCCTATCACTTGAATTTAGGTCCAATTGCCACCCCATTAATGGTCAATAGCTACCCTAAAAAGTTAGTAGACGCCCTAGGAATTCAGTAGCCACCCTTGGTAGTTGGCTATCATCCTTTATTATCACTTAGAATCTTAGGTTTTAGTCATCCTATCATAGTAAATTCTAAGGTGTGTATGAATACTTACCACCTTATCGTGCTTCAAATTTGGGTAGTCTAGGTAAGTCACCTTCCCCCTTCATAAAAAATCATCATTTCATCATTAAAATCTTATTTTTATTTTACAAAATTTATTTTCTTGTTAGCTAGGCTTGCAATCACTTGTTAGATAGGTTTATCTTTAGTTTATCATCAATATTGGGGTGTCAAGGTTGGTCACCTTCCCCTCTCTTCCCATCACATCATCATCTCTTTAGCTTTTAGTTTTAGCATCTCTTACAATAACCAAGTCTCTTTATCATCATCTTTTTAGTTAGGTGCCATCATCCACTTCTTAGTTAGGTTTCCTTTCAAATTATCAACAAGCTTGGGGTGTCTAGAGTTGGTCACATTTTCCCCTTCTTTTGCAAACCATCATTATCATTGCTTTTGCTTAGGTTTATTTAATATTTCGTTAGGTAGACTTCTTCCTAAATTGTAAATCAATTTTTTGTTATGTTGTTATTTGGTTATTTTTTTGGGGGTGGAATTATGGCTTTCATTTAAACTTTTCATTCATTTTTTCTCACCATCTCTAACTATTTTGTTTTACACTATTTTTACAAGGAAACTTGGCTAAACTATCCTCTAGGGAGCAAAGAAACATGTACATCTTGCATAAGTAACAAAAACCCCTCATAAATCCAACCGCAAACCCCCTAGTGGATATCAGAGCTAACCATAGTCCCTTGGAGGTTTGGGATCCTGAGGGAGTCTAGAGCATAGAGATAACCAACAACTTGCACCAAATTCATCAATAGCATAGGACCGAAGGCTAGAGGTTTCTATCTCATCTATTCTAGTCTAGATCATCATCATTCCTTCACTTTCTTTGTCATAAGTTATTTTTCATTCCCTAGTCTAGTTGTCTTTCAATCTTGTATCTTAGCACAGTTTCTCATTCCCTTAGCTTAGTTACTTTTACAAATCCTTTTAGCGTAGTAGTATTTCTTTGATTCATTTTGCTAGCTTTGTTTTCCTAGCATAGGTGCTCTTCTATTCCTTAGCTTAGGTGTTCTCCTATTTCTTATCTTAGGTGTTGTACTTTCCTTAGGATAGTTTCCCTATTCTCCATGGCATAGTTCCATTTTCCTCCTTAGAATAGGTGCTTTCAAGTCCCCTAGCATAGTTCTTCTTTCTTAGCATAGTTGGCTTTTCTTTCCTTAGAATAGTTTCTTTTTATCTTCTTCATAATAGTTGTTTTTAATCCTTTCAGTATAGTTGTCCTTTCATCCTCATTATCATAGTTTTTTTTATCTTCTTAGCATAGTTATGTTTTTCATTTCCATGGTATAGCTTATTTTTCATCTTCTTAGTATAGTTATTTTCATCATTTCTAATATAATTGCTTTTATTTCTATAACATAGTTGTCATTTTATTAGAATAGTTGTTTTTATTTCCTAGCATAGATTACCTTCATTTCCTTTGAATAGGTGCTTTTGAGTTCCTTAACATAGTTGTGTTTAGTTGCTTTGTCATAGTAGTTATCATTGCCTTAGCATAAGTTATCTTTAGATTCTTCATCATAGTTGTTTTCATTGTCTTAGCATAGTTGTTTTCATCATAGTTGTTTTTACTTTCTTAGCATAGTTGTTTTCATTGTCTTAGAGTAGTTTTTTTACTTCCTTACCATAAGTTGTTTTTATTGTCTTAGAGTAGTTTTTACTTTCTTAGCACAGTTGTTTTCATTGTCTTAGATTAGTTATTTTAAATTTCTTGGCATAGTTGATTTCATTGTCTTAGAGTAGTTGTTTTTACTTCCTTAGCATAAGTTGTTTTCATTGTCTTAAGTAGTTTTTAATTTCTTAGAATAGTTTTTTCATTGTCTTAGAGTAGTTGTTTTTACTTCCTTAGCATAAGTTATTTTCATTGTCTTAGAGTAGTTGTTTTTAATTTCGTAGCATATTTGTTTTCATTGTCTTAGAGTAGTTGCTTTTACTTCCTTAGCATAGTTGTTTTCATTACCTTAGAGTAGTTTCCTTTCATTCTCTTAGCATAATTTATTTCCCCTAGAATAGTTATTTCTTCCTTGTTTGCACATCATTTTGCCACAAAATTTTATGAGGAAAACCAATCGATGATTTTGGACTTCATACCCAACCATCGGTTCAGCCCTTAGACACCACAGTTTAGATCACATAATTTCCTAGACTTCATCACTAAGAATATGGTTACCCTTCGGACTAGCTTGGGGTAATATGAGGTTAGATGCTCTTTCTCATGGGGCTTAATAATCAGTGGGTACATAGTTGTTAGTTTCTCTCAAGACCATCCAAGGGTGAAGTGGAAGCCTATTTTGCCTATGTAGGTTCTAGACAACACCTCCTCTTTTTGGAGGTTCCTTTTTCTCCTTTAGGTACCTAGAGCCAATCCCACCCTAGGAAGCCTTTTCTAGTCATTTGTGTACCACTTCTCATAGAGGCATGGGCATAAACACACCCTTGTAGTTACCACCCCATATGTCCCTTTAGTAGTCTCTAGGACTTAGATGCATCAAAACATGCAAAACCCAAACCAAAAAATATATAAATAAAAAGAAACACAAAAAAAAAACTAAACCACCAAAACATCCCAAATCCCAATCAAACCATACCAAAAACTTACAAACACAACACCAAAAATCAAAAACACATTCACAAAACATCAACATAATCATTGTTTGTTTGATTGGTTGTTTGTCTTCTTGTTTGTGTAGATAGTGCATTTCTTTTTTGAAAACCATCAAAAACCACCACCAAAACTATCGAAACATTCTAAAATCCATCCCTTTACATTCTATCCCGTATTTAGCTATCTGTGGTATTGACTAGAATCCAAGACAAAGCCAAAACCTAAACCCACACTTCTATGGAGCACCTTGAACAAATCCCTTATCCTTCAACTACTCCCTAACCCATATGGTGGAAGTGTCACATGCATCCCATGGTAGCCTATCCAATGACATATTTCATCACATCCCATATCCACTTGAGCCAAATCCACCTGTACAATATGATCAATGTCTGATGCATCATGCCACTCACACTGCTTTCCCTAAAATCCCTAACCATAATACTTCTCCATATTCTCTCGATCCTAATTTATTCCTCTATGATCATAATATCATATGCCCTTACCAACACCTCATTCCATCATATACTAGTGCCACACATTCTTCCTCATCTCATCCTCCTTTTTCATATTTACCTCATACTTCCTTACCCTTGCTCTGCATTGTTATCTGTGTTATTCCTTCCATATCTCAAGAGTAAACTTATTCTCATAAAGGATCCATTTCTCAAGTAATACCCTATGCCCCATTGACCTTTATCCCTTAGTATCCCTCTTCTACCAATATTGATCTTACCTCAACCATGATAGTTCTTGGGATACCCCTTGAGTTCTTTCCACTTAAAGGATTCCATGTTACCCCTACTTATCATATTATAGGTATTGTGTCGGTGGTCACTCACCCAAATCACTCCTCTTCTTCTCACATCATATCTTCATCACAATATCTCTGCTCCTCTACACCACCCTCTTATACTATACCTGATCCTAATCAACATAATAATTCTCAAATACACATGACCTCTCATCCTACATTTTCTATTCCTCTGACATCCTTTCACTTCCCTACCCAACCATATCATTTTGCAACTCTCAATACAAATCTATCTTTCACAAATCCTCATTCTACCACCATTTCTCTCACTAGGGTAAATGTTGCATACTCTTATATTTATTATTCTCATCCTCCTTCCCCTCCTACTTATTTAGTCCAAGCTTCTTCTTATCCTACTCAATCTCATCCATCTCTTGCTCCTTATTCTAACTATCCCTCCTTGAAGCACATCCCCATCAACAAATCCCAACAACCTTCTCATTCTTTGTACAACATTATTATTCCCCAACCACCACCTCAAGTATCGACTCCTCCACCTCCTCCTAATCATACCCCTCTAATCAAGGCTTATTAAACCAACCTCCTTCATGGACCTCTTACCTAATTATGATGTGCATGCCACCACCTCCTCCAAATTCTTATCAATGGCCACTGACACAACCACAAAATCCTCCACCAAACTAATATCAATCCCCATCGAATCAATATCACCCTCCTAATCAATACCAATCCCCTCTAAATTAGTATCCACCTATGTCAAACCAATATCAATCTATTCCCATCCAATACCATGCACCTTCAACCTCAACCCAACCCACTCCAGATTAAAAAATGCACCATCAACCTCCACCCATTCAACAAAGTCCTCCACCCAATCAATATCAATCCCTTCCAACCCAAAACCAAAATCCACCCACTGACTATCAAACTCCTCCTCAATCACCTCATAAACAATACCAACCACCTCCCACATACCATCAACCCCCAACCTATCAACCACCTCCAACCTCTATGAACGTCCAAAATACATATCATCAATCATATCAACAACCCCTTCTTCTTCCCAAGTTCCCCAAGTATCAACCATCGATCAAAACCCACATCCTTACTATCCTCCTCATCCATACTACCCCTATCCTTATCTTCCCCATGATGTCTCCTATTTTGCCCCATTAATTGAGCCTCCTCAAGCATCTCAAGGCCCATGGGATGAAATTCAATGATTGACTAACCGAGTTAATAGTTTAGAATTATAATCTAGTGGTTCTAGATACCAAAAACCCATTATTAGCTATCTTAGAGCTCAACCCATCCATTTCTCGATTCTCACACCACCATATCCCTACCATTTTGAGATGCCCAAATTTGACAAGTTCAAAGGAAAAGAAAACCCCAAGGAGCATGTGAGTAATTTTTTCAATGCTTGCTATCTAATAAATAAAAATAATCATCTCATGCTCCAAAATTTCTTGCTATCCCTTGGGAGAGGAGCTTTAGATTGGTATAATAGCTTATCCAACATAGCCTTTACACTTTTGAATAATTGGCAAATCTCTTCTTGGAACACTTTGCTATTATCAAGAAGAAAATCACTTTGACCGATCTCTATAACCTTCATCAGTTTGATGATGAGGCTATCTGAATTACCATTCTCTCTCCCTATTATTGAGCTAACATGATTTTTTACTTGAAGCTATGCTAAATACATCTCCTTACTGCTACAACTCCAACAATATCACACCTTCAAGGAAGCTCTAGCTTAGACAAAAATAATTGAAGATATCAAAGTCCAAGAAGGGGAGATCAAACTCAAAAATAAGGAATGGCCAAATAAGAACTCTAAATATAGTAGTAATAACCAATCGAAACCTTCCCAAGTTAATCACATAGTCTTGGGCATGATATCCCTACCTAATGCTCTACCTCAACAATTCACTTACCCATCCCCACAATAACATTTTTTGGATCATTTGATCCCTATTCAACCACACTCTCTCCCTCCTTCCTCTTCCTAACCTTCCACTCATCCCTGACGTCCTCCTTGACCTTGTCATAATTTCACTCCTTATATAATCCCTTGCTTACTATTTTCCAAAAGCTTTTTGAGGCGTAAGTGATCTCCTTGCCAGAAGTCAAACCCAAAGATCCAACCAAACCCAAACCAAAATGGTACAAGGAGTATTATTTTTATGTCTTCCATCACCAAAAGGGCCATGATATTAATGATTGCATATAATTTAAAAGTCTTGTACAAGACATGATAGACAGGGGGATATCACAGTTGACAACTCTCTTGCCCCTCCTAACCAAAACCTTGGTGTATATCAAAACTTGTTTCCATAACATAGGGTAACTAAAAAATGTAATGGTGCCTCAACCTCCACAATCCCTCCCAATCATGTTAATCATGTAAATAATGTCCCACTTTACTAAGGTTTTGTAGGTATGATCAATATTGTTACTAGAAATAAATATTACCTCAATCAAAAACCCCCATAAAATGGTTCTCCAAATGCACCTTCATCATCAACCATGTTGCCTCCGCTAGTGCAAGTCGCATTCCCTCAGCCATGATCGGTCCCATATTTAAAGAGTCGACCAGCACATAGTCTCAAAATGACATCGACAAATATTTTAATCTATGAACTTATTAAATAATCACCCCCACATAGGGGGTCATTAATAGATATCCTTAGGTCCATAGATTTGCAAACTCAATATCCTAATGCCTTTGTTAATTTTGTAGGTAAAATACAAACCTTCATGTCCCCTTATATCACATTCTATGATTATGAAATAAAAACCTTTCTAATTGAGGGACTTTCCACCTCTTCACATTGTGGCTCATGTAGACAACACAACCTTCAAACATGTTTTGGTTGACACGACTCCTCCATCAACATTATCACTTCAACTACCCTCAAACATCTCAAGTTTCACTTTGTGGGGCTTCAATTATGCTTTGTGTTTGACACTTGGTATGGTCATTCTCCCCATACATGTGGGGGTGAAAACCATCCACACCTTATATCACATCCTTGAAGGTGAGATAAATATAGTGTGCTTCTCAAAATACCATGGATAAGGGATATGTGATGCGTACCCTCAATTTTACATCACTGCCTCAAATATGTCCATGAAGGTCACGTTCATTGCATTCCCACAAATTAAGATTCTTTGTAATGTGGTGCATGGAGTTCTATGGTAGCTTTCAAGGGGGACAACACAGATTAGCATGGTGGCTACTAGGGTAGATAGCTCTTGGAGTATCGTGGTGGCTACCAATTTTACCATGTAAATAAAAAATTAAAAAATATATATTGTAACATGGTCTCCCATTTTTCATGAGTCCACCTTACCATCTACCCATTTTGACTTTACTAATGTTTAATCCACATAGCCTATTAAACCAACCCATTCTCAATCTACATCATCTACCCCATTTATGCCTAATCCTCCACCTACTCACTCTATCCCTTCTAATACTTCCCCTTCAGTCCTGTCAGTGGCTAACCATACCCTATCAAATCACTCCCATCCCTCTTCTAAGAAATTCCCACATGTTCTTCCCTACCAACCTCCCCATCATTATCAGACTGCTTCTACTACCATCCAATCTCCTCATGTTTATCAATATTTTTCAACTTTCGTCCAATCTCCCCATAACTCTCAATTTTCTTCTCATTTTGTTTCACCTCCTTATATCCCTCCTACTCAATCACCTCCCTCACAAGTTATTTCCTCTCATCCTTACCTCACTTATTCATTTATTATTATCATTCAATATTCATCTCCTAACCCCCCCGTCACCTACACCCCCTATGCTCCCATTTATCTCTATTTGATCCTTTCAACATGTAACCCCTGACCCATTGCTTCACAAACACCTCCTCATCACACTCATAACAATACCTCTATTTTGAAAGCTCCCTTAATACCACCTAATTCCCAACTATCATCTCCAACATCTTCTCCTCTCCCTTTAACCGTTGGACAAGTTACCACAATCCCTATCCCTACTTCCACCATTTCCACTTCCACCCAACCTTCTCAAACAATCCCTTATTCCTTACAAATCAATGCCTCTTCACTCCAAATGCTTCAAATCCTTCTTCTTTCATTATTTATAATGCTCATGTAGCACTTACTTCTTCTTCCCTACCTTCATTTACATCTCTTTCTTCTTCCACTGACCATTCTACTAATTCACCTTCATCTAGCTATGAAACCCTCTCTTAACCTCTTTTTCAACCACCTCTCCATATCTCTATACATTTGTCAAACCCTAGCATAGGATAATATCTTGTACATAACATGACCTTTACTCCTATCATCAAGTTGGTTAAGGATTTTGGTCACTCTCATGACACCCCCTTAACCATCAGCATTGGCATCCCCTTAGGTTCATCCTCCAATCACACAAATTTTATGTATGGGGGTCTCAACTCATCTTCTAAAAAGTCTCCTCCTAAATATCTTGAGACACCATTTTGTGGAACATCAACTATCTGTCTAATCCTTCATTTACCACGTACTATTTTCAATATTTCAATTAACGTAGCTTCTATCTTGATCGACATGAACAGGGTGATCAAGACATCATTAAACTCCATTATCAGCGACCTAGAGATAAATCAAGGCTAGGATATGATAAGAGTTCCTCATTTGACCTCCTTGAAGATGATCTTTGATGCCTCACCCTAGATCTTAAGGAGGATAGTGATGATATATATATATATATATATATTGATCCTAAATATGCTCACTTATTGTCTGCTGACTTTTTCCAAGTTGCCACCATTCATGCCTCCCAATCTGATACCTCGAGGGATGAATTTGAAGAGCAATCTGATACCCTCTCCATTGCTTTTGATATCTTTGAAGAAGAATCATCTCCCATTGTGCCCATAACTGATCACCTAGATGATAATAATTTTTACCTTTATCTCTTCCCTATTCTTGTTCCTATCCTTCCTACACTCCTTCCTTTAGAGTATCCTAATACTCCCATCCAAATAGTACCTCAATCATTGCCACCTCAACCCAATACTTGTCCATATATCCTCTCCCAACTCTTTCCTTGTGAGAATGAACCAGAGACCTCATCCTCTAGCCATCCTCCCCTTACATCCCCAAGTTAACATGACCTTCATTGACCTATTCACTCCTCTCCATTATCCAACTAATCATTCTCACTCCATCAATATTGACCCCAACGCCATTGAATTCACACAAATTTCTTCTCCTCCTTCACCTTCAGACTTCTTTCCTACCAACCAGTTACTATGAGCATAAAATGATTACCTTCCTTCTTTCACTCCTTCCACCTCCTCTTCTATTTGTCAATTCAAAGTTAGTGATGTCAAAAATCCCTTTCCCAAGAATTTTGTAGATGATATTCACCTTATCCCTACTCTACATCAACTAGAGGATGGTTCCCACATGCTCATGGAGGAAATCATTGATATTGACATCAAATATTATCCCCAAAATCCCTAAATCCCTAAATCCTCAAGTTTGGAAAAAGGATTTCATTTGAAGAGCAAGAATGCTTCACGACATTCTTGACTAAGAATAAGAAAAATTTTCATGGTCATATAAATATATGACTGGCCTTGATCCCAACCTTGTCATCCACAAACTCATCCTTAATCCCAATACCAAGTTGATCAAATAAAAGCTTTGGAAGCTTCATCCCATCATTTCCCTCATGGCTAAGGAAGAATTACAAAAAAATAGATGTGGAATTTATCCAACCCATTAATTATATAGAATTGGTTTCAAATATGGTACTCATTGGTAAACCCAATGGGAGAATACACATTTGCACTAACTTTTGTGACCTCAATAAAGCATATCCTAAGTATGACTTCCTACTTTCCAATATCGATACCCTTATAAATTCTACTATTGGATATGAAATTCTTTCCATCATGGATGGCTTCTTGGGATACATCAAATTTGTGTCAATCCCGATGATCAACGTAAGACATCCTTCACAACACCATGGGGGATATTTTGCTATAAATTCATGTCGAATGGCCTCAAAAATGTAGGAGCAACATATCAATGTGCTATGAATTACATCTTCCATTATTACATGCACAAGATCATCGAATACTACATGGATGATCTACTGTCTAGGTGCAAACAATGTCATAAGAACATCAATATCCTATACAAGTCTTTGATCAGCTCCTCGAGCATAACATTAGACTAAATCCTAAAAAGTGCATCTTTGACATAATTTCAAGTAAAATTTTAGGGTTCATAGTATGTAAAATAGGTATTGAAGTGGACCCTATTAAGGTCAAGGTTATTTTAGAAATGCCTCCCACAATGAACCTCAAAGAACTACATAACTTACAAGAAAATATCCAAGTGATCCACTACATCATTGCTCAACTATTGGACAAGTGCAATCCTTTTAATCATCTTTTGCATAAGGACGTCATCTTCGTATGGGCCAAATATTTTAAGAGGATTTCAACGCTATTAAGCACTACCTAGCACCCCTACCCATTTTGTCTTCGCCTAGATCGGGTATTCCCTTTCACCTATATATATCCACCACTAATTTTTCCTTAAGAAGGAACCATGTTGACCTAGAAAAATGAAGGTACTTGAGTACAAGTCATATATTATACTAGCCATACTTTGGTGAGCTATGAGGCCAAATACGCTTATTTGGAGAAGCTATACTTGGTCGTTATTTTTACCATCAAAATCTTTGCCACTATATGCTCAATCATACCACATATGTCATAGCTAAGGAAAATCCATTGCACTCTATGATGAGTCATACCTATACCAATACCCAATCTAACAAATGGATCATGCTCCTAACAAAACTTGATTTGGAATTTATTAGCCAAAAATCCATCAAGGATTAAGTCATCACTGATCATCTCATTGAGGCCCCTTTCCAGGATGATAAACCTCTCATCATCAAGCTTCTCGGTGATTTTATTTTCAATATCACTGAGCAAGAAGAACATGTCAAACATGAAGATGAAGTTGAACTTACCCTATTCTTTGATAGTTCTAAGTATGAAAAATGGGAGGTGCAAAAGTAATTTTCTTAACACATCAAGGGATCCCTATTCCCTTTTTCCTCAAACTCAATTTCCCTTGCACCAATAACAACATGGAATATGAAGCCCTCATCCTTGAACTACATACCACAATCACCATGCACATCAAGAACATAAAAATCATTAGGGAATCCCTCCTCATTGTTAATCAATTCAAGGGGGTCTACCAATGCAAATACCCAATCTTGAAGTCCTATAAGCAAATTGTAGATAAGTTGCTAACACACTTTGATTGGTACGATATTAGAGCCTCACCAAGGTTGACTAAGCATTTTGCAAACACCATGGCCTTCCTCAGATATCTAATCCTCAAAAATCCCTTCGACAATATTACCAATGTCCATATTACAACCCTCTCTCAATTAGCCATTTCCCATGAATCTTCTAAGGACAAACAAGATGTCCATTTTGTCCAAGCAAACGCTATACCATGACTGGTTTTCTCAAGTGAAGGATTTTCTAAAACTTGGTGCACTCCCTGCAAATTTGTTACCAATTACCAAACAAATATTCAAACAAAAAACCACATGATATACTCTCTTGGGGGATATGCTTTATCATCATGGTTATGATGGTATTCTCCTTTGTTGCCTTGAATCATAAGAAGCAAACTAGGTTATTTCTCAAGCCCATGATGGCACATGTGGTGGTCATTTTAGTGGGATGGCCATTGCAAAGCATATTTTGTGCATGGGATACTATTGGTCCACCATGGAATGTGATTGTTGTGCATATGTCAAGAAATTCATTAAATGCCAACATCATGTCAACTTATCCCATGTGCAACCAATCCAATCCCTTTGACCCTTCTCTCAATGGGACCTCGACCTTATGGGTAAAATATTTTCTCCTTAATTCAAGCAGCACATCTTTATCATCACTGCCACTAAGTACTTTACCAAGTGGGTTGAGGCTATTCCTCTTACCAAAATGACTGGGCCTCGAATTATGGAGTTCATTCTCCATCATATCATTTGTCATTTTGGTATCCCTTCTAAGATTATTTTTGATAATGGTCCCCCTTTCAAAAATAAGGATGTTTGAGAACTATGCAAAAAATATCATATCCAACATAGCTTTTTGACACCTTACTATCCCTAAGGTAATGGTCAAGCTAAAGCCACCAATAAGACTATTTGTGCAATCCTCAAGAAGATAGTCAAAGAAAATCATAAAGATTGAAACCTCCAACTTCCTTTAGCACTTTAGGCTTATCAAATGAGAATTTGCATACCCACTAGGGCAACCCCATTTTATCTAGTCGATGGTGTTGAATCCATCACACTCCTTGAGATCGAAATCCTCTCATTGTGCATATCATTGTAGGAATTCATTGATGGTGACACTTCGTGTCAAACAAGGCTCGATCAACTTACCCTTCTTGATGAGCATTCCTCTTGATCATATTCATGTTTATCAAGCTATAATAAAATGTTCCTATGATAAAAAGGTCCATCCATGATAATTCCAAGTAGGTGATCTCATGCTCAAAGAAAACCAATAGAATTCCACTCTTCCCAACCATTTTTGCAACAATTTTATCACCAATTGGATTGGTCCTTTCATTATCAAGCATAAATTTGGATCTAGGGCTTAAAATATTTCCACTCTCAAAGGGATCAGGGAGCATGAACCCATCAATATCCTTCATTTGTGAGCCTTTTATGCCTAACTCCTTTTGGCTATATCTCCTTGTCTATCTTCCTTGCAAAGAAAAAAAAACAAAAACCACAAAAACAACCAATCAAAATCAAATCAACCAATCCAAGTCAGTAATTACCACCACTCCATTGTTGTACTCCTTCCACCTCTCCCTCCTTCATCTTCGTCTAATCCTCCTCAATATCCTTTTAATTGCTATTTTCTCTTCCTCTAAATTACATCCCACTCATGGTTGTACGATCATGCTTTGAGTGACTACATACATTGAGTGGTTCCTCTCTCTCTCTACTTCCCTTAACCTCTTTCAATATTCATCATTCCACTCTCATATTATTCATTTTTCTACCCCTTCATTTTTTATTAAATTCTACTTTGATCACTATTTAGTTATGTTTGAAAACTTTGCTAAACATGGTTCAGTGTGTTAATCAAGGGCATCCATACATTCATATATATCCCACTCAATTCTATGTCATTTTATGCACTTTTCTATCATCATCATATTTTTCCTCTTTAGTCATACTCCTACTTCCTTGTGCACATGACATCTTCTCCCTTCCTTGTATTCTATTAGGGGAATCTTTAGGTTCTTTCGATTATTCATCCATGCCTAGGATTCCAAACAACCTTCATTGAATGTCATCTAGTCTCTAAGTGCTTCAGATCTTTCCTGGTTACCTTGGGTTCTCTTTAGGACCATGCACATATTTTACATATTAATCACATTTGAGTCTAGGGAATATGAAGCCATGCATAGCTCTAGCCATAAAGTGAATGGTTTCCCTTGCTCATCCTATCATACGTATAATTTGAACCTAAGGATCCATATTGCAAATAATAGTAACAATAATAATATTTTTTTCCCCCACCCTTTATTACCTTAAAAAAATCCAACCAAACAAACCAAAAACACCCACACAAACTAAAACCAACACTAATAAAATGAATACTACCAAAAATTGGGTCATAAGCCACTTACCTATCCTATACACCCTTCTACTCCTACTGTCGTGCCCTTCACCACCATCTCAACCACTACTTCACCTCTAATTCTTCTCTCCTCTACTCTTCCCCTTCTTTTTTTCTATTTCTCATCGTCAACTATAATTACAATGTGACATCACCCTTCCTCTAAGTGTCTATTTATAACCAAGCATTGGTGACTACCCCAAAATGTTACCAACCACTTTGGGTGGTCACCAAATGCCCCTGGAGATCACCTTCCAACTATCAAGGGCATCTACCAACCTCTTAGGTTGGTTATCAACCACCAACACCCAGATAGTTAAGCTTTTGCCTCCATTTTTTTAACTTTTATTGCCTCTAATTGGCCCTAAATACCTCCAATTCATCCTTATCCTTCCACATGCCACATGTTACACATTTTTCATCCATATTTTATCAATCATCTCATTGTTGTCATCCATTCTTTCTTCCAACCACTCATCCCTTGAGGAGGTAGAAAACACTCATCCTCTTATATTGGGACAAAATTAAATCTATCCAATAATCATTTACCTTTTTCCACTGAGGTAAAAGCAATATTTTTCACCAAACTAACTTGGTGTCATCTATTTTTGCATCATATTGTGTTCATACACAACACGATACAAAAAACAAATGTAGACACCCAAAATGTATCAATTTTACAACCATCCAAACTCGTCTTACAATCAATTCCTCCAAAATACCCAAATATCCTCTAAATCCTTTTTTATTCCTCCAAAATCCTCAAATTCCCTTCAAATCCTTTTCAATTCCTTCAAATTCCCCAAATTTATTCCAAATCCCTTTCAATTCCTCCAAAATACACAAATTTCTTCTAAATCCCTTTTAATTCCTCCAAAATCCCAAAATTCCCTCTAAATCCCTTTCACTTCCTCCAAAAATCCTAAATTTCTTCCAAATCCTTTTCAATTCCTCCAAAATCTTCAAATCGCTTCCAAATCCCTTTCAATTCCTCCCATAATCCCCAAATTTCCTCTAATTCCTCCCAATTCCCTCTAAAAACCCTAATTGTCTCCCTAATTTCCCTAAATACTTTCCAAAATCGCATTTTCCTCTCAAATCCTCTAATTTCCTCTTTAAACTCCATATTCTCTCTTGAGTTCCTCTAATTTCTCTCCATTCCCCAATTTCCTCTCTAATTTCTTAACTCCCTCTCTAATCTCTCCAATTCACTCCAAAATCCCTAATTATTTCTCTAATTTCTCTTAATTCTTCCAAACCTTATAACTTCCCCACTAATTTCCCTAATTTCTCTAAATCATCTAAAAGTCCCCAATTACCTTTCTAACTTCTCTAATTTCTTTAATTCCCCCTTTAATTCATCTAATTTCTCCTAGTTTCCCTAATTTCCCTCTACTCCTCTCTAATTTCCCCTAATTTCTCTCTAATCCTTCTAATCTCTCTAACTTCCTCCAATTCCCTTCTAATTCCCCTAAATTCTTCTAACTTCTTCCAAATCCCTCTAATCCCCTCTAAATTCTTCTAATTCCTCTATAATCTCCCTAATTTCATCTAATTTCCCTTTGATCCCCCTAAATTCTTTGAACTTCCTCTAATTCCTCTTTGATCCCCCTAAATTCTTCTAAATTCCTCTAAATCCCTCACATGCCCTTTAAATTCTTCTAATTCCTCTCTAATTTTTTAGATACACCATAATTTCCTCTAATTCCCCCATCATTCCTCTAATCCCCTCTAAATTCTTCTAATTCCTCTCTAATATCTCTATTTTCCTCTAATTCCCCTCTAATCCCCCTAAATTCTTCTAAATTTATCTAATTCCCCTATGATCCCCCTAAATTCTTCTAACTTTTTCTAAATACCTCTCATCCCCTTTAAATTCTTCTAATTTCTCTAATACCCCCAAATTTCCTCTAATTCTCCCCTAATTCCTCTAATCCCCAAATCCTTCCAATTCCTCTCTAATATCTCTAATTTCCTCTAATTCCTCTATTCCTCTAATTCCCATTTGATCCCCCTAAATTCTTCTAATTTCCTCTAAATCCCGCATCCCCTTTAAATTCTTCTATTTCCCCTCTAATTTCTCTAATACCCCCTAATTTCCTTTAATTCTCCTCTAATCCCCTCTAAATTCTTCTATTTTCTCTCTAAACCCTTCTAGTTTATCCTTAATTCATTTGATCATCTCTAGATGCTTTTAATTTCCTCTAATCCTTCTTTAATCCCTCTAATTCCTTTAATTCCCCTAATTTCTCAAAATCCTAATTAATGCTTAATTTCTAACCAACCCCCCTAATAAAATCTCTAATCGCTCCTAAATCCTTAGTCAAACCCTTGATAAGACCCACAATAAATTTTCAAATCCTAAAGCAAATCCTTAAAAATTCTAATCATTCCCTAAAGTCCCTATCAAATCCCCTAATAAATGCCTTCATTCAATTTCTAAATCTCTCCAAAATCCTCCCTCCAATTTTTGAATGAATTTAAAATTCCCAAACCCTTGGTCAAACCCTCATATTAAATAACCATAATAAATTTTAAAATCCTCCTACATCCACCTTGCACTTTTCTAAGAATTTAAAATTCCCCCAAATCCCTAGATATGCCTCCTAATGAATATCCATCATAAATTCCAAAATCCTCCCCAAATCCACCTTGCACCTTTTTAGGAATTTAAAATTCCTCCACATCATCCTAGGACTCCTCATCCCCATGCACATTTATGACACTTGGGTGGGTGAGAACTCTCTCCACCCAAGGTCATTAATGTTGGAGGGTGCACATTCCTCCAAATGGGATTCTCCAGATTTTCTTGGCCTCCCCACCTACCACATAGTTTCCACCTCACATCCTAGTCAACACCCTTCACTCTTGCCAAAAATCTATAAATGCCCCTTCATTTCTTCGTTTACAAGAGTTCACGCGCCCTAGCCAAAACTCTGCAAAATTTTCTTAGCCCCTTTTTCTATCTTGAGTGTGTTCAAGCTTCTTAAGATGGTCACCATCCACTTGAGTGCACAAAATCTACCATAAAATGAAGTCCTCTTGAAGCATCTATCCACATCCATTTTGAAGTTGCTCTTAGACCAGAGGTCCAACCTACATCAAACCAATATCAGAGGCCCTTGGCATCTCATACAAGGTCTACACCAAGTTTCAGTCCCACCACAACTACAGAGAGTCAAATACAAACCCCCTTGCAGTTATTGGATCCAACTGCAACCCCCTAGGCAATTATCATAGTCAACCACAACCTCTCGAGCGATTGCATCTTAAGGCCAGACACACACATCAAATCAGAAGCAAGAGGGTAAGAAAGGTAGGAAAAGCAAACTTGTGAGGTTTTGTAATAGTTACATGTGTTTTGTTCCTTTTATTAAGGTTTTTTAATCCTTTTTGCGCTTGCATCTTCATAGATTTGGGCATAATCAAGAAATGCCATGTTGATGCTATTGATGCTTTGTTTTGGGTTGTGTGCAAGTGTCTTGAAACAACACTAAGCCTAGGGTGGTCAAGCTAACGGAGCTTCCAAAACCCACCCAAATATTGAGGTGTAGTAGATCTTTGTAGCACCATTGTATTCACTGTAATATCTTGTCAAGAAAGGGAAACCCTCCATTTTTTAGGCCCCTATTGTAATAACCCCTAGAGGATCATATGTAATCATAAGGGTTGTTTATAATATCAAATTTTACTTATTTTATGGAATGGTGCATTTCCTATGTTACATTTCTAACCTAATAAACTAATGCAGAAAAACAAAGGCTAAAATTTTCTTTTCTTTTCTTTTTAATATGGAAAATGGTGAAAAACAAAAACACGAAATCTTATACCTAACAGACGAAATGGTTGAAAAATTCATAGTCACAACAGAATACGATCCTAGAAAGTGCTTTGAAACCACTTGTTAGGAACTTTCTTATTAAAATCAAAACATTCACAAAACATTGCAATAAAACATAAATGCATGAGATAGAAGATATTGCAATATAAAATATAAGTGCAAAAATGAAACAATCTCACAAATAACACATAATCACAGGCCACTTTGAGGGGGCAACCTCCTTCAATGCTTTCATTCAATTATGCAAAAAGATACATTCATTCTTACCCCTCGCATTTTTAAAGATTTCATCTCCCACCTAACTCTCAAGGTTGTCTTACATGCAAAATGCCACCCGAGCTAGAATTTCTACCTATAAAATAGTTACATTCTTGATAACAATTATATATAATGGTGTCACTTGTCTAACCGCTTCTAGAGCCACAACTATTACAAAATATTATAAAACATTATCATGGGTGTCCCCCACATTTATTCAAAAATTACAAAATATTATCATGGGTGTCCCCCACGTTCAGTAAGGGTTATTACATCATAGTGTTAGGATGACATCCTAACACTTTATCCCTGTGAGTGATTCACTGTTACAATGAATACTTTAATTACTAGAAGTGAATGTTATAAGTGATTCTACACTACCATCTAAGATTGCTCTTTAATTGCTACCTGAGAGTGCACTTCGTAACTCTATGTCTAAGAATGCTCTTTATTTGCTACTTGAGAGCATTCTTCTAGAGCAATTCTATATCATTGTGTTGTAAGCATTCTTCACGAGTTCTATTACATATTTTAATGTGCTTTAGTTGTGAGCACTTCAATACGTCATCCAATATATTCATCAGACTCAACCTCTTCTTTTCTCCACTGGCTTGTTGCTTGGCTTAAGCACTATTTACTGAAATCTACTACTTCTCTTCAATGTGTGAGTGTTGCTCAACTCGAGTGCTTGACAACTTCTCTTTCTTGCTTGATTCGGGTGCTAAACTTCTTAGTCGCTTACTTTTATGCTTTATTAGGGTGCTTAACTACTTAGTCACTTAACTTTTATGCTTGAAATGTTTTGGTTTAACCATGCTCTATGTGCTTTGTCTCTATGCTTAGACTGCAATAAGGTTAAAATGATTATTCTCTGCTTGGGCACACCTCTCCTCTGTATCGTAGCTTCAATATTACTTAGTTATAAAATAGTCTTTCAATATTGGTAGAAAGGTATATTTTCTTCTTTCTACTACACTTTGGATTCTATCCGAGTAATCTTAATCTCTGGAAGCTTATATTGCTTCTCAATCCTTGGAAGTTATGATGCTTCTTAATCATATGAGAGCTTTGATACTCCTCAATCCAATAATGTCTTAGGTTGCACCTAAGAACCAAAAATGATTCTCCTCTTCTTATAGAGAATCCAATATATTATCACGATTATTATTAATGTCCCTGAATGACCAACTTTCTCCTGAGTGGGCTTTCTTCTCAATCTTCAATAGTGATTCTCCTCTTCTTCTCTAGAGAATTTTGAATATTATCAGGGTGACTTTGAATGTCCCCAAACTTCCAACTTTCTTTTGAGTTGGTTTTCTTAATCAATCAATGTCCAAATTTCTTATGAGTTGGTTCTCAATCAATCTTAGCTAAGTCATAATCCTCACTAATTTTCCTTTAACCAAGTGGAAAGACCCTAGCATTCAAATCAAGGTGACTAACCTTTTCCCCTCTTTCTCTACTCAATCAGACCTTCTAAAATAGATTCCAAGTCTTCATTGTCTTCAAAGTGGAAAGACTCAAATATAACTCTATCAAGAATAGATAGAGTTAAATGATGGTGATGGTGGCTAATATATGTACCTCTATAAAAAAAAATGGAGATTTTAGTAGTAGATATGATATCGTTGTTGGCTTTTTAAGCCTTACTACCACAAAAATATCATAGGTCCCTTAATAAATAAGCCACAATATTAAAGGTCAAAATAATAATAATAATGAGTAGAATTATATATATGAGCAATCTAATATGTATATCAAGGCCAATATAATAATGTAAATAACATTCACTTATAATATCAAATATGAATGTAAATAGCCAAAATCATTCATGTACTATGCATGAAGAAAACTTATAATATTAATTGCTCAAAATATGTATACAAGATTTACTTTTTTGTGTCTTCCTCTTTACAATTGGATAATCGGATATTTGAATTCCCTTTCATGGAGAATTGCATCTACAATATAGACATAGAAGATGGCTCTTTATGTTCTTGACTATTGCTCTCCATATGACAACTCTCATGACCTTTGGCTCATCATCTTGCCACTTGTATACTAGACTCTTCACGTTCTTCTTACATGCATACTTGACTCTATAACACTTGCACACTTCTAAATGACTCTTACTCTTCTACATGCACTCCTAATACAAGACACTTGTGCACATCCTCACATTACATAGTTACACACTTAATACAAGACACTCGTTGATGTATAACTTTTTTTCTTCCTAAATTTTTGACCTACATGACAAGTCTAAAATTTTCTCACATACTGTTTAATTTCTTTATAGAAGTTTAAGGTCTCAATGAAATTTAATGCTTCATTTTTTCATCTATTTGTTGTTTTGTTTCATTTCATCTATTTGTTGTTTTGTTTCATCCATGTGTCTTTTCTTCTATTTAGTGTTTCTTTGATATATATTTTGACAACCTGATATCTTCTATTATTTATATTTTCTTTAGGTAGCCCAATGGTCTTACTATAGCTTTTGCTTTTAATGGAAAAGTCTTTTTAACAAGTACAATCTCTTATGAGAACGATACTTTAATTCTAAAATTATTTGTAGTCACTCACTTTTGAGTTCTTTTATTTGTCTTCATTTAAAATTTGGTGTATTGTTAGCCCACACCTCACATCCATATAACACCACTAGAATAACTAATAACCCAAAAAGGACTTTAATGGTTTTCCAATCCGACAACTTTTGAATTCTTTTTATTTGTATCCATTTAAAATTTGATGTGTTGCCATCCATATAACACCACTGGAATAACTAATGACCCAAAAAAGACTAATAGTTTTCCAATCCTACAACTTTCCCTTTTTTGTCGTGATTAGCAATGAAAAGAGTGCCTTCATCCTCCTTGTATTCATTTCATCTTGGATATTTTTGAATTGAGTTTGCTTTAAAAATAAAACCATAGGTATTTATAAAGTGTCACTTCCTTCACATGGTTGCTTTTCCTCTCTCTAAGTAGAGAAGTTAATTTTGTTAGTGTTTACATGTATCCCAAATTTTTTACAAAAAATACTTTAAAGCTTTTAAATGTTTACATGTAAACCAACTTAAAAAAAAAAGAAAAATTTAAAGCTTTTATATGTTCTTTTAAACTTAGAAATGTCTTTGCCAATTAAGACGAGATCATTTATACAAAGGAAAAGTTTCCTTATATAATTAACCAATTATATTTTCTTCTCTTCCTTTCTACCATCCTCTAATTTATCAATATAAATTCATACTATAATAAACATTTCTATAATAATACATTTAAATTCTAATTTATCAACAATCTATATTATAATAAATATTTTCATAAAAAATATTTAAATTTCATATAAATCATATAAAAGTAAAAATTAATAACTAAAACCCTTTGAAAAATACTATTACCGACTACTTTCTATTAAAGATCTACCTATTTTATTTTCTCCTTTCAACTTCTAACCCTAATATGGGAGACCCCGATAAGATTAATTGAGTCGATTCCTTCAATTAATATGTTATTGAGTTTGGAGGTGTGAGTTGTTTTTTTATGCAAGTTTAGTAGCATATTTTATGATTGTAATTTTATTCTTTGTTAATATTTATTTGTCTATTTTTTAGAAGAACGTTTACAAATTACATCAACAACCATCCTCAAGGGGTTTGAACACAAGACCACCTAAGAAATAACCATCATCTTAGTCACTAGGGCAACTGCATGTCGGCTACTTACCTTACACACATTTATTATAATAATTTTTTATAAATAAAAAATGATTTTTGGTTCAATAATAGAAACACCTTAATACCTGTTTGTTTACCTATCTTACACACATTAATTAAAATAAATTTTATAAATAAAGAAATAATTTTTGGTTCAATAATAGAAACATAGGAGTGATTTAGCTTATACCAAAGTTTAAATTTTATGAGTACCAAAAAAAAATTATATAACTCAATATAACCAATTGATATACCTCATTATACTGTTATATTAAGGGAAGAGATGCCCCTTTCAAAAGTTATATTTTTTCAAAAATTTATTTATTTTTAATACATAAATATAACTAGTTGATATACTTTATGAAGAGATAACCCTTTCAAAAGTCTTATTTTTTCAAAATTTTCTTTTTTTTATAGATAAAGTAATAGGTAACACCTTTGGATGCTGTCATTACAAACCTTAATACCTATCTTTTAAAAAAATTATTGGGTGTTGCCACTACAAACTATAAAATCTATTTTTTTTAATTTTTCAAATCCTAAAACCTATCTTTTAAAATTTTACTGGGTATTTGCCACTACAAACCCTAAAACCTATTTTTTTTAAATTTTATTGGTTGTTGCTAGCTACTACAAACCCTAAAACCTTTTTTCTATTATTTTTATTGGGTGCTGCCACTACAAACCCTAAACCTACTTTTTATTTTTTAATTATTTTACAAACCTTAAAACCTATTTTATTTTAAACTTTATTGAGTACTACAACTACAAACCCTAAAACTTATTTATTTATTTATTTTTTAAAAACCCTATAGCCTATTTTTTTTAATTTATTTTTTACTACATAAAGGAAGAGGTAACACCATTGGGTGTTGTGCTGCCACTACAGACCTTTAACTCGTTGGGTTAAACCAAGTCAACAGAACACCAACCGTCTATGGTATCAAATTAAAATATCTAAAGATATAAAACTGGACAAACATTCAACTAATACCATCCAGTCTATCCCCTTATAAATAAACCATTCCACACCTCCTATAATTTAAATATTAAACCTTTAATACACCCTATGGAAAAAGCAACGGACCCATGTCAAATCTGACAACCATCCGCCCTCGAATCCTTTCAATTCCTTTAGACAAGGAGTCGTTAATCAATTAAAAGCGGTTTTTTTTTAAAGGTGTAACCTGTTCCTACCACTCCATTTACATCGCTAAATTTACTAATTAAAGAAAGATCCGCAAACTACATTTGGAACAACGGCGTAAATTTACTAATTAAAGAAAAATCCGCAAACTACATTTGGATCAACGGCGTAAGCTTGGGGCAGAAAGGATTTTTCAGGTTAGCTTTCCCAAATTCACGCATGCAAGAGATTCAGTGATGGCCATTGACAAAGTAACATTCCCCCAATGTTTAAAGTTGCTCACACAAAAAGCGGAGAGTAGGCATTTTTGACGTGGTCGGTCGTTCTTCTGTTTAAGGTTTACTTCTCGATTTTGTCATCATTCAATGCGTGCCTTTCACGCAAACGACATGACATGACATGTTTTTTTATTCAATCACAGCGACCATTCCATGGACAAGCGAGCATTAACAGGACAAATTTTTCTGTCAATTTGTTTTATTTATTTAATTCAGATCTCAGATCTCCTCGTACCATTCATAGTTCTTATTATATAAAAAGATTATCTTATCTCCATCCTGAACTGAGGAAAAGTCGGCATAAAGTGCATTAGACAACTCGAAATCCAGAACCAGTATTAAACACACTAAAAAAGAAGTTTTATTCGCACCAGAAGTAGGACCAAACAAAACAATCAAAGATCTGAAGGTCCAACGACTACAAAAAAACAAAAAAACAAAGTTAAAACAAGTGGGACATTAAACGAGTGGGACATCAGATGTCAAGGTGCTTCTGCACGTCAAATATGGCTTGGGCCGACTTCCTGAGGCCGTGGGACTCCTCGTCGGTCAAATGAATGCTAGCGACGCCCAGAATTCCAGTCCTTCCCAGCTGCGCGGGCAGGCTGAGGAAAACCTCTTCCTCGATACCGTGAAAACCCTTGGCCAGAACAGAAACCGGATGGATCCGCCTCTGGTTCCTCAGCAGACTCCTTACCAAGTTCGCAACGGAGTACCCAATGGCCCACGAAGTATACCCCTTGAGCTTGATGACCTCGTACGCACTGTTAATCACGGCCTGGTGGATGGCCTCCAGGTGCTCCTTCTCATAGGGGATCTCCTGCTTGTCGAGGAAGCTGAGAACGGGGACCCCTCCGACGCTGATGCTGGACCACAGCGCCACCGAGCTATCGCCGTGCTCGCCAATGATGTACGCCTGCACGTCCTGCGTGTTCACGTCCAGGTGGTCGCCGATCATGAAACGGAAGCGAGACGAGTCCAGATTCGTGCCGCTTCCGATCACCTTGTTGGAGGGCAGCCCCGAGAGCTTCCACGCGATGTACGTTAGTATGTCCACGGGGTTCGACACCACCAGAAGGATGGCGTCGGGGCTGTACTTGACGAGCTGCGGCACGATGGACTTGAAGAGATGGAGATTGCGCTCCACCAGGGCGAGGCGGGACTCGCCGTCGCGCTGGCGGGCTCCGGCAGTGATGATGCACACGTCGGAGTTCGCCGTGATGCCGTAGTCCGTGTCCGCCTCGATCTTCGTCCGTGGCATGAAGGCCGCGGCGTGCTGGAGATCGAGCATCTCGCCGCGCAATTTGTCGGCCTGGACGTCCACTAAGGCCAGCTCGTTGGTGAGCTCCTGCGTCAGAATTGTCTGGGCGATCGCTATCCCCACGTTTCCCACGCCCACCACCGTGATCTTTGAGTTACGACTCGTCGGCGACGCCGGCCCAGTGCTCTGTATTTGCTTGAAGAAGTGCCCTGCTATGTCTATTCCCAGGTCCTGGGAGCTAGGGCTTCTCTTTGGCTTCTGCATTTTCCCTTCTTTCTTTCGCTTGCTTTCTTTCTCGATTCAGAATTATTTCGCTGCAATGGATTTCTTCTTCTCTTGATGTCTTGGATTGAAGCATGAACTGATTAATATAGAGTCTCTTCTTTTAAAACCGGCTGCAAAAACCAGAAACCCGAAAGCCAAGTCTCACCTTCTTCTCTCCTTCCTCTGCCCCCGTTTGCCCCACTCTGTTATTCTTCGCTTCTAGAAGTTAATGGAGTAAAGTCGAGAATATTTTGAGCTCCGCGTTCCATGCATGTGTCAAATACCGCTTTTAAGCCCCCCGATTGGTTGTCAAAAACCGCTTTCAGTACCACGCGTATCGGTAAACGTGACGACGGCGTAAGGCAGGCGAGGACACGGTGGGCCGGTGGAACCTGAAAATTTAGGGCGGCGTGTATGAGGGTTAAGAATTTTGCTTAGGAGATTTGGAATATGATGATGATGGGCAGTGGATGATGTCGGACTTGTACGAGAACACCGCCAAAATTGAATGGTAGTTTCCATTTCATGGACAACCAGGCGAAGAGGAATTTTTTTTTAATTCAATTCAATTATGGCGACCTGTGACAGTTATATTGTTTTATTAAGACGTGGTGTTATTTGATTTGCTCGAGATCAGAACGAAAAGAATATGCAACCAATAAATTTGAATACTAGTATTTTTTTTTTTAATTGTCATTTAATTTTAGTTTGGCACCCAAGTAATCCCATGATAAATTCAACGAGAATCTGGCGAAATGTTCGTCTGCTGTCTATTTATTTATTTAGCCATGGAGCAGTCTTTCGTGACGGTGAAAGCAGAGGTTAGTTGGCTTGTTAGCATATTCCCACAATATTCGGTAAAATTCTTGGAAGCCAAGCAATATCCATTTCCGAAATTAAAAGGCCCTAATTAATGGGTTTTCAATGCCATTCGTTGGATGGTTGTATTTGAGACTTAGCAAAGATATGCGCAAAACTTAGTTAAAGATGCCCATATAGTTTGTTTTGTTTTGTTTTTTTTTTTTAAAGGGTTGTATTAAGGTCTTGGATCTTATAAATTATAAATTTTTTTAAAGCATGAGATTAATAAACAAATTCAAATCTTATCTTAGATGAGTTGTTATATTGTTTGGTATAAAATGTTTGAATTTTTTATTTTTATATTTTTGAATTTTTTTTATTGTCAAAATAAAATGTTTGAATTTTTTATTTTCATTTTTTTAATTTTTATTTTTATTTTTTGTGTGAATATAAATATTTTATAATTCAAAATATTTTTTTGACAACAACTTTCACAATACCAAAAATTTACCTCTATTATCTGTGCATCTCATCTTTATAGAGTAATATTTCCAAACATTGTACTATCTTACCCGTTCTACCAAGATCTTGAATGTTTGTTTCCTTCCCGAAGCACAAGTCCAACTACAAAAATTGTAATAAATAATTTATATGAAAGCACATGAATGTTATAAAATAGAGCAGATATTACCAAGGAAAACATTAAAGTGAAGTTTAATCATTATTTGAGTCAACATTTTCTTGTCAGCTTTAGCTAAACTTACTATTTCCTCTAAACAAGGAAAAGAGAATTTAACTTAACTTACTATTTCCTCTAACCAAGGAAAAGAGAATTTAACTTCAAGGTTTCCTTCCCGAAGCACAAGTGCACCCACAAAAATTGTAATAAATCATTTATATGAAAGCACATTAATGTTATAAAATAAAGTAGATATTACCAAAGAAAAATATTAAAGTAAATTTTAATCATTATTTAAGTCAACATTTTCTTGTCAACTTCAACTAAAATTACTATTTTCTCCAACCAAGGAAAAGAAAATTTAACTTCACGATACTCAATTAAAACCACTCTATTGGATAACCTATTTGCACATTTGTTTCCTTTCCTTAATGTATGTGTAAACTTGATTTCTTTTAGATGCTCCATCAAAATTCAATTTAACCAACTCCACATCTCGTAGTTTCCATTTTATATCATTTGCCTTCCTTTTGTTTTTCTTGTCCCCAACATCATAATTCCATTTGATGACTTGACTCCATCTATCAAGGCTCTATGCTTCCATATTAGGGATTGGGTGAGTTGATAGGGTTGGTTTAGACTCCTCTATGGCTAAAAAAACTTCCTTTTCATTACCTCTAAATTGCTTTTCTTTCCTTTAAATATTTTTCTCTTCCTTTCTAGTCATACAATCCAAAGTATTTTATCTTTTGATATAATCCTATATTGTCTGTAAAGTGTCACTTTTAAAAGTGCTCTGTCATTAATTCAAACATTCTTTAATTATATCATTCATCACCATGCATTTACCAAACATATTAAGAATCCATTGCCATAGTTTCTAGACTATTCAACAATATCCCAAGATATGCTCTATACTCTCCTCCTTCATTCTACAAAGAACACATTTTGAGGGGCCATGAAAAGTCCTTTTCATAAGGTTATCCCAAGATAAAATTCTTTTATGACCTACTAGCCAAACAAACATTTTGACTTTAGGAATGCTCGGGCTATCCCAAATATCTCTCCATATTCTTGTGGCATTCCTATTTTTATGGTGCTCTACATTATATCCACTTCTTGTTGTGTATTCTCCTGAGCTATTCAACTCCCAAATTAACTTATCCTTGGCTTCCCTTGGAATAATCATCGTTGTTATTTTTCTACTCAGCGTCCTCCTAGCATCAATGTCTTGTATACTTGTAAAGAAATCTTCTTTCCAGTTGTATCTTCCTAATTGATCCTTGTAGAAAATGTTTGAAACCCTATCACCATATTTTATCTTGAAGTAATGTCATTCATAGTTTCAAAATTGGATCTAGATTGAATGGTTTTTTATCACACCAAGTATCCATCCAAATAGACTTATTTTCTCTAGTTTCCACCACCCATCTTAAATATTTAATCACTAAATCAATTGATTTTTTTAAATCGTTCCATAGTGCAGAACCATTTAGTAGAGATAATGTAGTAAATATTAAACTTGAGTCATTGGGCTCAACATACTTGGAAGAATTCTTGCCAATTGTCTTTGACTCTCTTTGTACAATATCCAAATTACTTTTCCCCTAAGAGCTAAGTTTGCATTCATAAGAACTCTTAAACCAAGACCTCCCCTAGTTTTATCATCACACCTTGCTCCATTTCACCAAAGGAAATTTCCTTTTATCATGTAATCATGACCATAAAAATGACTACATAATAAAGATTAAACTTTTTTCTATTGATTTTGGTATAGTATACAAGGACATATAATATGTTGAAATGACCTATAAGACTAATTTAATTAGTTGCACTCTTCCACCAACGATAACCATCTACCTTTCCAAGCTGATAGTTGATTTTGAACTTTACTTATAACTGGATTCCATTATTTTATCCTCACTCTCCCCTCAAATAAGCATATCTTTAGATAAGTTGATAAATGTACCTCCATTTGAAGTAACCTACATATCCCTGCTTTGATTTTAGTTGGGGTGTTTAAGAAGTAAATTGTGGATTTAGTCCTATGAACTTTTAGCTCTGATGCTCTTTCATATTCCTTTAATAAGTTATTCAAAGCTCTGGTCTTGTTTATCCTTGCTCTCCCAAAAAGGGTTATATCATCTATAAATTGTTGATGGGTGATGTTGTCAATGTTATTACCAGTATTAAGTTTGCTTATAAGCTCATATTTTTAAGTCTTCTTCAAGTTCCCACCCAAAACCTTTGCCATAATAATGAACAAATATGGTGATAGAGGATCTCCCTGTCTAAGGCCTATTGAATTTAAATTATTATGTTTCTAACCCATTGACCAACAATGAATATGAAACTGTAGATAAGTTTTAATCCATCTAATCCATTTCTTCCCAAATCTAAAGTTTTTTGATACTGCAAAAAGAAAATCCCATTTAACCCTATCATAGGTCTTACTCATATCAAGTTCTAATATCATTGCTTTCTCGTTTCTTAAAGTTGTTGAATGCATAACTTCATGAGCTACTATGATCTTGTTCAAATTTGTCTTTCTTTCACAAATCCTCCTTGCTCTTCTGAAATAATTTTGTCTAGAAATGGTCTTAACCGATTCACCATCACTTTGAAAAAAATCTTATATGCCATATTACATAGGCTTGGGTTGAAATAAATCAAACAATATTGCATCCTTTTTTGGAATTATGGTAAGATATGTTGCATTTATTTTATAAGGTATGTAATGTTTTACCCTAGACTATTACACTACCATCAATAAATAATCCTTAACTATATCCCAATTATGTTGAAAGAAAGTTGTAGAGAGCCCAACTAAACTTGAGGATTTATCCTTATTAAAAGAGAAAAGAGCTAGATGAGTTTCTTCTAAAGTAATAGGCTCCACCAGTTTCCTATTGTCTTCATATGTTATAACTAAAGGAACTTATTGTAGAATTTTATCATTAAGAGTTCAAACTCCTCTAATCCTAGAATATTTTGATAAAAATATCTTATCTCCTTTCAAATTTCACTTTGGTCTTCAATCCAAACTCCCACTGATTTAATTCTACTAATTCTTGATGTTGATCTTTGTACTATTGTCATCCTATGAAAAAGCTTTGTGTTTTTATCTCCTTTTAACCAAGTTTATCTTGATTTTAATCTCCAAAATTTCTCTTCCTTACTTAAAATATTATGATATTCACTAAGTAACTTCATTTCCTCCAAGTTTGGACTATTATGATCACCTTTTTAGAATTTTGAAATTTTATCTTTTAGTTATTATTTCTTCTAAAAAATATTTCCAAAAATTTTCTTGTTCCATTCTTTTAATCTAGATGTCATTGATTTAATTCGTTTTGGGAGCATATACAACCCACTATTTCTTGAAGAGTTCCATGTTTGTGCTATCATATCAAAAAATTGAAGATGGTCCTCCCACATCTTCTCATAATTAAAATATGATAATTTTTTGAATTCACTTACAACTATTTTAACTTTTATTGGCTAGTGATATGAAACAAATCCTTGTCAAGGTATTAATTTTAGCACAAGTCCCTTCATCTAACCAATGATTTGAGAGAATGCATATGTCTAATTTTTTTGCTATTAAGTTTTGACCTCTTCTATTATTGGTCCATGTATAGTTTTCTTCTTCAAACTCAACCTACCATAGATTATTGTTTTGAATAAAGTTGAGAAATCTCTCATACTTTGGGTTAGTTTCCTAATTTTCTCAAAATTTTCATCCAACTCGCTTATGGCATTAAAATTTCCTATGATCATGAATTGGGTTTCTTGGTCTTCACTTATCATAAATACTTCATTTCTACTCAAAAATTCTAATCTACCTGATTTAGTTGTAGGTCCATAGACATTAATAAGGACGAAACATATATTTACAAATAAGCATGTGACTAAAGAGGATATATAACACCTAGTTTTATGAATGGTTACAAAAGAGGCTGTAATAAGATTCCAAAAAGTTTGAATTCTCCCTGCTGCTCTTTCAAAATCTATAGCATCCCATTTACATCTCGCCCATACTGCTTTCATAGTTTTGAAAAATCTTTATTTTGTCATTTTAGTTTCTTGGATACAAAGAATATCAAGCTTATTACTTAAACAAAGGTCCTTGATACACCTCTACTTTGAGGGGGTATTAGCACCCCTTATATTCCATGATATGGTAATCATGTCTCATTAGGGGCTATTGGTCCCGCCTACAAATTACCAATATAATTTTGTTGTTTGGTAAAGAGAAGTTCAACCAACTTAGTTTGTGTTCCTTTCTCTATGTTTGCTCTTGCTTCCCTGGATCTCACTTGATAATTTGAGGGTTTTCCTCTTTTTGCCTTGCCTGTATTAGGAGTAGGTCTTATTATTATATTCCTCAATATTATTTCACAACTTTATTTTTCCTCATATTTATCCTCTCTTGGCTCTACTATGGAAGCTTTTGACTTGTCATGCTCGTTTTTTGGTGTTTCCTTATTAATGGTATATGTATTAACATCTAACACTGCATTTTATTTACTAAATTTTATCTCTTGAATGGTGCATGGTACTTTAAGAGAGTCTTCAAAATCTAATTTGAAACATTCCTTAGGTTCATCGAGAATGTTTATCCCTACATCAAGATCATACTAAATAGACAATTCCATGTTAATATGTTAAACATGTTGTACTATGTCCCTTAAGCTTTGATCTACTTTTTCTTCATAGGCTAAAGCCTAAAAAAAGTTGGTATTTCTTCCAATATCATTCCTTATTAGTCCCCACTATTTATTTGATCTCATTTGTCTATTTCTATTTTTCGGAAGTTGAAAACCATCCTCATCCATATCCATTTGTAAGTTTCTCTTGTGGTTTTCTACATATGATTTTGCTAGACTCTTCTTAGGGCATGATCTCTCAATATGCCCCACCTCATGATATCTTCTACATCTAAAAGATATATTTTCATAATCTATGGTTTAGGTCCATATCTTATCCCCATACTTAAGAATGATTAATTCTGGTAAAGGTTTAGTTATATCAATTATGACCAATATCCGAGCATAAATATCCAAGAATCCATATTTCATAGTTTTTAAAATCTCAAGGAATTCTTCCAGAGTGTTGCCTATTTCCTTGATAGTATCCATTTCCAAAAACTCAATGGGTAACCCATACATCCTAACCTAGATTGGTACTAAGGATAGATTTACATTTTTATGTGAAAAACCTTCCAACTAATGGGTAAGGAAGAGTCCTACTCTTCCCATAAACCAAGGACTCCGTTTTAGGATTCTATCTCTTTTTTCCTAGAACAAAAAATGCTAGGAATAAACCTTTGGAAAGAAGGAATAGAATCACTCCTAGAGACTTCCAACTTCTATCAATCCATTTTCTCAAGGTTGAAGAACCTGACCAATACCCATTAAATTACCAAAAATTGCCCTATCTTTGAGTAGCAAGGTTTGATCCTCTGTGGTTTTCTCACTAACCTCTACTACTATAGATGATTTTAAGAATTTAGCTATAAATTGATCCATAGAAAGGAAAATAAAACTCAAAATCTATTGAAATTTACCAAAATATCCTATAGCAAATATAATATTTGATAAACAAATTATAATAATTTGCAAGCAAAATTTCTAAGATAAATAAGAGAAAAGAAACTTAGATAAAAAAATTTATGCCCATACAAAATGTTTGTCTCACTAAGCCCTAACCCTTCATTGCTTCTCCCATATCTGAACCCTTGCTGACAGATATTTGTAATTTTATTTTTAGTGACTTGAAAAATCATCCCTACCCTTGTTTAGGATGATTGACTTCACAAGGTCATATCTCCTTTAATACTAAGATACACATAGTTAATTAATTAATTATTTATTTTTAGCTTAAAAACTTTTATAATCCTCAACTCGTTGGATAAAGAAAAAGTTAATTATTTAATTATTTATTTATTTTTAACTTAAAAACTTTTATAATTTTTAACTCGCTAGGTAAAAAAAAGTTAATGGGACTAACAATTTAAGAAATCGAACTAAGATAACTTACAAACAAACACTTGACTACTACCAACCGAACTATCCATTCTTTTCAATGTAGTCTATAAATGGAAGGTGAACATACACCATGGGAGAGGAGAACAATTCCCATAAAATGATAAATAAGATCGAAAAACAAGATGATATAAATAAAACACACATTTGTTTTAGGTTGCCATTGAGATAAAGGTAAAATGGAGATTCTAAAAATAAATATTTTTATTAATGATTTGATTATTTTTTTCCAAGTAATGTGAAGTATAATGATGGCATAACTAAGTTCACATTTTCCAAGGGTATAACATTAGGGTTTTTTCCTTTATGATTTTAACTGAGGTTATCAAAATGAAACACCAACTACATACCTTCAAGGTTTCATATATATCAATCTACCTGGATGTATTGGAAGGTGAACTATCATTTTGATAAATGGAAGGTATGTAGATATAACTATCCATTCTTTTCAATGTAGATATAAAATGGAAGGTGAACATACACCATGGGAGAGGGGAACAATTCCAATAAAATGATAAATAAGCTCGAAACACAAGATGATATAAATAAGATACACATTTGTTTTAGGTTGCCATTGAGATAAAGGTAAAATGGAGATTCTAAAAATAAATATTTTTATTAATGATCTGATTATTTTTTTCCAAGTAATGTGAAGTATAATGGTAACATAACTAAGTTCACATTTTCCAAGGGTATAACATTAGGGTTTTTCCTTGAGGTTATCAAAATGAAACACCAACTACATACCCTCAAGGTTTCATTTATCAATCTACCTGGATGTATTGGAATTTTGTTCCACATTAATACTGACTATATTATATATATTATATTGTGATTGCATTTTAAATATATTTCAAATGAAGGATTTGAATCTAAAAAAGATTTGGACACAAGTTTGTTTTTGAAAGTTATGGTATTTATTTATATAGTTATATGTCTACTTAATTAATTATATGGATTGAAACATATCTTATTTATTTATATATATATATATATATATATATATATATTAAACATTTTACATTAATTTAAATAAATTTGAATTCTTATCTCTTTTCGAAAGTTATGATATTTATTGGTACTTATCTATATAGTTATGTGTATATATAATTGGTTATATAAATTTGAATCGAATCATGTTTTATATTAGTTGGATATATGAATATGAATTGAAACATATCTTGTATTAACCTAAAAAAAAATTAAACCCACGTCTATGTTATTCATCAATATTTATCTATATAGTTATGTGTATATATAATTGGTTATATGAATATGGGTCGAAACTTATCTCGGATTTGAATCGCTATGGTATTCATTAAATAAATAAATATATATATAAATATATATATATATATATATATATATATATATATATATATATATATATAAAATATATGGATTAACACATATTTTATATTAGTTGGTTATATGGATTGAAACATATTTTACATTACCTAAAAATTATTTGAACTTAGGTCTGTTTTTGAAAGTTATAGTATTTATTGATACTTATCTATATAGTTATATGTGTGTATTTATAATTGGTTACTTGGATATGGATTGACACATATCTTATATTAGTTGGTTATATGGATATGGATTGAAAGATATCTTAATTAACCTAAAAAAAGATTTGAATTTTCTAGAGTTATGGTATTTTTCAACATTTATCCATATAGTTATATGTGTATATATAATTTGTTATAATATATCTTATATACTTTGGTTATATGGATATGGATTGAAACATATTATACATTAGTTGATAGATATATATATATATATATATATATATATATATATATAGAGAGAGAGAGAGAGAGAGAGAGTGTCTAGAGTTTAAGGAGGTCCAAAAAGCTTAGAAAGTCTAGGTATTTAATGGTATGTGATTTGATATTTGATGTAAACTACACTATATTCGATATTAAAGAATTTTTAATTAATTAATTTAAAAATTTAAGATATTAAAGAATTTTTAATTAATTAATTTAAAAATTTAAATTAAATAAATTGTAGGTAATAATTTTTATATAAAAATCTAGTATAGGTCCAAGATAGGTCCCTAATAGTCTAGAAAACCACTTTTATAGAAAAATTCATGAACCCATATGTTTTACCTAGAAAACGTATGGACTCATGCATTTTACCCAGAAAATATATGAACCTATGCAATTTCACTTTTGACATGTGTGACAGACCCTATCAGACCCCAGAGTGCATCTAGAGGCTAAAAATCATAGGTAGACAACTTCAAATACTAAATTTAATTAGTTTTTGATTTGTTTATGCTTGCTTTTCAAAATCAAACAATAGTTTAAGTTTTCTTCACAAAAGGCACCTATATCAATAGGTCAATTCCCAAAAACACATTATTTCTTTACACAATGTTTCCCTTTCACTTGTTTTCATCATAAAAGGCACCTAGATCATTAGGTAAATTTAAAAATGCACAACTTCTTCACAAAACATCTTCTTTTCTCTTGCTTTATTCATAAAAGAAACCTAAATATTTAGGTCAACTCTCAAAAAACACAATTTGCTTTCAAAACATTTTGTTTTCACTTGTTTTCATCATAAAAGGCACTAAATCATTAGGTCAATTTTCAAAATGCACAATTTCTTTACAAAACATCTTCTTTTCTTTTGCTTTCTTAAAAAAAGACACCTAGATCATTAGGTCAACTCTCAAAATGTAGAATTTGCTTCCAAATTATTTTCTTTCCACTTGTTTTCATCATAAAAGGCACCTAGATCATTAGGTCAACTTACAAAGTAGCTTAATATTTCTTTCAAAATGCACCAAAATTGCTTGGTCATTTTTAAATAGTGTAGATTTGTTTCAAAAATGTAATTTCTTTCGAATATTGCATTTGAAAAATGTTGTCTTCATGTCTTATTATCATAACATAGTTTCATTTCAAAATTTCAATTTCTAAAGAAGAAGAAGAAGAAAACACCAAAAATAAACACACACTCATGAAATTCCAAAGCATTGGTTTGTGTTGGATTTCATCACCAACCTCCAATAGAGATCAATGACATTAGCTCCCATTAGCAAGCGTTGACTTGTCGCCTAGACACCTTATTTTCCCCTATGAGTGGTTTTTTGGACTTCATCACCAAAAAATCCTCTATTCGTGATATTACCTCAAGGTAGG
The DNA here is from genome assembly GCA_028583015.1 of Wollemia nobilis. Taxonomy (NCBI): domain Eukaryota; kingdom Viridiplantae; phylum Streptophyta; class Pinopsida; order Araucariales; family Araucariaceae; genus Wollemia; species Wollemia nobilis. Next base: position 12,390,680 of record JAQPPZ010015032.1, read on the forward strand.
ATTAGGATAGACAACCCTACTCACAGGGCTTCACATAATTAGTGATTGTGCAACTATCATTCTTGACTAAGATTTTTCAAGGGTGAAGTGAAAGCTTGGGTAGGCCAATAGTAGGTATTAGATAGTGCCACCTCTTTCATAAGAGGGATTTTGTATCCCTTATTCTAGTCACCTCAAGCCTTCCCACATTATAAGAAACCCTTCGCCTATTTTTATATCACCACTCTTTTTGTACCTTTGTATATACTGGAAAAGGTGTGCATCAACATACCTATTTAGATTTCACTCACATACCTTGTTATCTTTTGAAGCTAAATACTTAAGATAAAGTAACCACAAGATCTAAGATAAAGTTGCAATATGAAATATATGATAATGGCAAACTACTAAGCATATAAAACTCATAAATAACTTCAGAAATGACTCATATAAATACCACTAATAAATTCTCATGAAAATATGATCTTTATTGAATAAAGACCTCAAATACATCATACTTCTTCACTCTCCATTACAACTGTATATGCCACTCTAAATATCACTCTCTATATCACTCTATATATTTCACACCCACATATACACATATATAATGGAATGTGACTCTTCATATGGAGCATTCTTGGCCTTCACTCTTCCTATGACTCTTCATCTTCCTATTCTATGACACATGTGCACATGGACAACTATGCACATTTACATTGCCAAAATACTTTGCACACTTGTGCATTTATTACATTGCATAAAGTAAATACTCTCACTCTAATCTAAGACACTTTCCTAATCTAAAGATGTACCCAAGGTGGTACATTAGCATGTACCAAATAATGTAATATATTCCAACACCCCCTGTATTACATTATTTGGTTATTGAAGACTTTAGTCTTCAATATGGTCTTCATCTTCTTTCTTGAACCTGTGCTCTTCTTTTTTGCTTTCTTCATTCTGCTTCATGTTTGTATCTTGATCAAGTAAATGATTAGTATCTTCATAAAATACTATATTTGCTGAAAGTGCTTTAGCTTCATGTTCTTCTGTAGTATCTTCTAGTTCTTGTATTTCTTGTATCTCTTGAGCTAAGTGCCCCTTTTGATTTCCTTCTCTATATTGTAGTTGAGGTTGATTGTACTGATGCTGAAATTATTGCTGATGTGGTCTATATTGGTTTTGATATTGTCTAGATTGAGACAACCTATTTGGTTGACTTCCTGAGTTTGTTTGATTCCCTTGATACTGATTCCTTGGATTGAATCTATAGTAATTTGTACTATGACCTCTCTTTTTGCAAACTTGACAATATCTCTCATTCCATTTTGTTTTGTTTCTTGAAACTGAAGCAACATTTCCTTGTGAATTATTTTTTGAGACTAATGCATTGTTAGTCATTTCATCTTTGATTGAATTCTCTACTTCATATTCCTATAGTATATTGACTAACTCTTCAAATGATGTATCCTTACTTAGAATTTGTAAGGATGTGACTAGATGCTTGTAGCTTTCTGGAAGTGCTCTCAAAATAACTTGGACAAGAAATTTATCTTCTACTGTCTCTCCTAGGGTTAATAACTTTCCTTTTATATCTGCCACTTTTCTTAGAAATAGTTCTATACTTTCTCCACTCTTGACTTTTAGAGAATGTAATTGGGTTTGTAGATTCAAGATAGTGGCTTTATTTTTCCCTTCAAATATCTTAGCTAAGGTATTCCATGCTTCTGTAGAAGTTACTGCTGAACTGATGTATGGTTGTATATCATCTGTAATTGCAAAAGTTATTATCATAAGTGCTTTTGCTTCATCTTCCTCATATTTTTGAATTTCCCTATCATCTTCAGTAGGTTTAGATTTTTCTCCTTTGACAATCTCCCAAAGCTTTTCTACTATAAGTATTGATCTCACCTTGTTTTTCCATGAGGTGTAATTAGGACCTTTGAGTAGTTGAGATTCTGAAAGAAAGAACTTATTTGTTGTCATGGGTAGACTACCTTATATCTCCCTAGTTTAATTAATGTAGTCAAATTTTCTATTCTTTATTTCTCCTTAGTTTTGAATGATAGACTAAGGATAATTTTCAATTGTTGACAACCTTTTATCTCCCTAGTTTCAATATAGTTCTTTCAATTCTATGTTTTGTAGAACTCCTTGTATCTCCCTAATGATTGAAAAATGACAATATAATTTTCAACTTCTATTCTTCAAAAATAGCAACTTTACTTTCCTCTTATCAATCAATGATTTGAATGCAATTTCAAATCTTGCAAATCTTCAAATTTATGTCTCTTATAATTTTTGAATTAGAGACTAAACTATCAATGCAATTTTCCTTTTGTCAAAACTTCTATGTTGAATTCCTTTTATCTCCCAAATTTAAGAATATAATTCTCCAATTCTAAATTTCATAAACTATGTTGATGTTGGATTCCTTATAACTCCAACTCTAGAAATTTAGAAATTCTATAAAATAATATTTGCAAGTTTTGTATTCCTAATTTGATGTAGGATACCTTATTTCTCCAAACTTATCAAATTGCAAATATTTTAAATTGTTTTGTAAACTCAAATGTGCAAATTACAAAACTTCAAAAATAAAGACTTCAATATTTAAATCAATCTTCAATACTTTGTAGAAGCTTTCAAATTGCAATATTCAGATTTCTAAGGTTTAAATAATATTTCAAAAGTCTTATCTCTCCAATAAAATACTTTTAACCTTAGATAATAATTCTCCTTTAATCCTTATAACTCCTACTTAGCATAAAATCAATTCCAAAAATAATAAATTACCTTCAAATATTTGAGGCGCTCCCTCCTTGATGCTAAATCTAGACTTTCTTTGAAAAATGGGTGCTCCACTTAGGTTGGTCAACTTCCTTCAACTTAGTCAAGGTGCTTCAACTCCAACGTATTCCTTTGCTGTAGTAAATGAGACTATGCCAAAGTATTTCCCTCATGCAATAAATGGTGCTCCAAAAACATTTGGTCTTCCTTGGTAACATTTGGAATCTTGCAAGACAAGTGACAAGTGTCACCAAAACTCTTCCTTATCCTCTTCTAACGTAACCTATGACTTTTCAAAGACTTGTAGCGCTCCTCCTTCCTTGTGCCAAGTGGCAAATGCAATATTATAACTCTCTTGAACCTTATGGATGAATTTTGAGTGCTCTTTGATGTTTTGACTCCCTTGCCTACGTTCTTTTATTTCTCTTGACACTTGGTTGTGCATGTAATGTACTCAATAGACTAGTGCAATGTTGCAAGGAATGTTATGCATGCTTTCTTTATGCTTCCTTTCTTGGTGGTTACAAACCCTAGACCTTTGGTCTCCCTTAATGCCTTTTCACTATCCAAAACTTTATCTTCTTTGTTGTATACATTTTTGGGCTTGCAAATGGTGCTTCAACTTCTTCAATGGTGGCTCTTCCACTAGGTGGCTCTTCTTCACTTAGGTTCTTCTTTATAGGTGGCTTTCCTTCACTTAGGTGCTCCTTTTTGGTGGCTCTTCCATGGTGGCTCTTCTCCTTTTGGTGGTGGCTCCTCTTCTATCCAGTGGTTGTTCTTCTAGGCAATGTTTGGGTGCTTTCCCCCTTGTGCTTTGATGTCACCTTTGCACTTTTCTATGGTGCTCAACCTATGCAACTCGGTGGTGCTTTACTTGGTGGATTTACCACTCTTTTTGGTGGTTTCCTTCACCAACGTATTCTGCAAGTTTGATGCTGCTTTTGGTGTCTTTAGACACCTTAAATCTACCTTTGTTTTGAGGACTATTCGGCCTCAATAAAACTTAGAATAAATCTGCACTTTTTGTTATGTAAAAATAACATATAATATTTTCCTTATCACTCATTTTTATCACTTTGTAACTCTAATACTTGCTGTTCTATTTTGCAAATTTTTAAAAATAATAATGGTGTCTCTTTTTGGCTTTGAGACACTTTACTCAAAATTCCTTTTGCTAGCTTTTAACAACTCTAAAAATGATGCTTTCAAGAACTTATAATAATTACTTTCAATACTTGTAAAAGAATACTTTTTATAGCATCAAATATACACACCTTTTATGGCTTCTTTTGTGGCTTTTCTTCTTGATAGCTTGTTGTCCTAGATTTATGTAATTTTGTAGCTATACTCCCTTTTCTTTTGCTTCTCTAAAACCTTTAACTTGCAGCTCTAGTTGCTGCCCAAAAATCAGCTTTCTTGTTGTAACTTTTTCTTCTTATTTCTCCTTCAAATGTATGCTATCAACTTCTGAAATTTGCAGCTACAAATGCTGCCCTCTTGTTGTCCAAATTTGCAGCAATAATCCTTGTTCAAATGTTGCTAAATCCTTTTGTGCTTTTTTTTCCAAAGCTCTTCCAAATCTGTCCCTAAACTCTGTCAAAATGCAGCTCACTTTTCTCTTTCCAATGCTGCCCAAATTTGTAGCTCAAACCTCTCAAATATTTGCTTACAAAATCTGATTCTTTGATGTCCAAGAATCTTCAAATTTGCTGCCTTCTTTTACTTTCAAGCCTTCCTTTAATTGGTTGTCCAAAACTTCCCAAAACTTCTCCAAATCACAGCTCTATGCTCTCTTTAATTTGTTGTCCTGTGACCTTTCAACTTCTCCTTTGAAAATCAGAAAATTTCTTCTTTTACAAATCAGCCTACAAAATTTTGTGGTTGTCCTCAAATTTCTCAAAACTGTGGCCTCTTCAATCCTTCTTCCTTCTTCAAGCTTCTTGTCGAATTTTGACTTCAAATCTGATCTCGTTCACTATCTTCTTCCTCAAGAATTTGAATGTCTTGAGGTCTTCAAAAACCTTCTCAAAATTTGGCAAACTTCTTGCCAAATCCTTTTTCCTTTTGGGCTTGTTGTCGGATGGTGATAATTGTCCCAACTTCCTCTTATCAGGAGCTTCTCCTACTTGCAATCTTCTGACACAAAATTTTCTTCAAATCTCCTCCAATGGCCACTGCTTCAATTCTACAATGAGGCTTTCTCTAGCCTTCTTCTTCTCCAAAATATTCTTGAGACCTTTTCTCTTGGGTCTTCTAACTCTGCAATGAGGCTTTCTCTAGCCTTCTTCTTCTCCAAAATCTTCTTGAGACCTCTTCTCTTGGGTCTTCTAATTCTGTAGCTACTCAACTTCTCTTAATCAAAAACTTTAATGAAACCTTACCTTGGTTTCTTCAATCTTCCAACTATGGGAATTCTGCAATGAGATCTCTTTCTTGGATCTCCAAAATCTGTTGCTTCTCAACTCTACAATAGGACCATTTTTGTAGTCCTCTATCTTCAATCTTCAATCTTCCAAATCTGGGAATTCTTCAATGTGACCTCTTTCTTGGGTCTCTTCAAACTTCAATCTGCAGTCTTCAATCTGCAATCTTCAATCTTCAATGAGGACCTCCTTCTTGGTTCTCCTCAATCTTCAATGGGGCCTTCTTTCTTGGACCTCCTTAATATTCAATGGGGCCTTCTTTCTTGGACCTCCTTAATCTTCAATATCTACTTTTATGCAACAAATAATTAATCCTTGCATGAGGAAAGCACATAGAATTTTAGGCAACCGAAGGTGAAATTCTTCTCTATCCATTGTAGGAAGCTTCTCAACTTCTGAGAACTAATATTCTACAACAAAAACTTAGACAATAATAACCAAATACATTCAAAGTTCTAGAATTCTAAAATCAATAATCTTCACTAGCTATTCCCAAAACTAGTGGAACCAAATCTATGTTGAGTCCTAGTCTTCACGAGTTTTCCTTCAACCCTGTGGAAAGACTCTAGCCAAAAATTAATCTGGAATCTTCTTCTCTCTATCAAAATTTTCAATAGGACCTCCTTCAAGGGTCTCTTAATCTCTTCAATGTCAAGGTCTATCTTCAAGACCTGTAAATCTCCTTCTATTCCAAATTTGCTCTTGGAATAGGTAAATCTTCAACTTTCACTGGTTTTCCTTCAACATAGTGAGAAATCCTATCTTCTCTGGTTTTATTTTCCAGAGGTAATTTCTTCAACTTTATTGGTCTCTCCTTAACCAGTAGAAATCTCCTTTGCAACTAAAAACCTATGCAAGACAAAACCTTGTTGTGGCTCTGATACCACTATTAGCTTTTGAAGCTAAATACTTAAGATAAAGTAACCACAAGATCTAAGATAAAGTTGCAATATGAAATATATGATAATGGAAAACTACTAAGCATATAAAACTCATAAATAACTTCAGAAATGAATCATATAAATGCCACTAATAAATGCTCATGAAAATATGATCTTTATTGAATAAAGACCTCAAATACATCATACTTCTTCACTCTCCATTACAACTGTATATGCCACTCTACATATCACTCTCTATATCACTCTATATATTTCACACCCACATATACACATATATAATGGAATGTGACTCTTCATATGGAGCATTCTTGGCCTTCACTCTTCCTATGACTCTTCATCTTCCTATTCTATGACACATGTGCACATGGACAACTATGCACATTTACATTGCCAAAATACTTTGCACACTTGTGCATTTATTACATTGCATAAAGTAAATACTCTCACTCTAATCTAAGACACTTTTCTAATCTAAATATGTACCCAAGGTGGTACATTAGCATGTACCAAATAATGTAATATATTCCAACATACCTTGTGTTTGTAGTGATCTTATCACATCAAAATACACAAACTATAAAATAAAATAATCAAGTATAAAATTCAACATCAACCATACACATTTGTTTGTTGTTTACTGCTTGTGACATTTATTCAAACACACTATTACAAAACTATTGAAAACACTCCCAAAATAGTCTTAAAAACTTCCAAAATGGTCCTAGAGACCTTCAAAACCAATTTGGTAACTTTTCGATCACATAACACTTGTTCTTCAGAAAAACGTACAAATAGGTACGATTTTTCTTAGGTAATTGCATGAATAGGTGCGACCACCCAAAAAATACATGAACATGTGTGTTTTCCCCATAATTGCTTTATTTTGTTAGAACCAGACCTCAAACATATCAAATAGCTAAAAATTCTATTTTACCTTGATAGAGCCTGTGTATTTTTGAATTTCCATTCACAATGATCTCCACGTGAAGTAAAGCGCATGTCCAAGAGCACATAGTCCTGAAAAATGTATGAGTGAATCCTTTATTCAAGCATCAAGGAGAAACATCCTTCCCTCCCCCTCAAAATTCATCCTCACCATCCTAGCAACATCAATTTGGTTTACCCCAAACTTAATTACCTCCTATTAACATCCCTAATCATCTCTTCTTCCACCAAAATCTACTTCAAACCGAATCACTTGTCATGTCCCAAATTGAGGTGCCTAGCTTTGAAAATATCATACCATCATAGTCAACCTACATAGATTCCTCTTCCTTATGCTCATATTATGATCTTACGGGTGCCACCATAAGATTCTCTATAGTCCTTTTCTCTAGTCCACCATTGACTAGGTCACAAGAAGCATCTTATTTTGGCAATCTAGCTTTCATTCCTCCATCCACCAGTATTCCTCCTACAATAAAATTTATATTCACATACCAATAACCACCCTCTCATCAATAATAACTTCAATATATTCCTCTTTTGCAACCATCCATGCAAGTCGATACCACCCTCCTCATCCTCAATCACGAACCCAACTTGGAACATTTACATTTTTTTCCCTTGAGAAAACCCTCCTACATCAACAACCCCCCTTCAAATAGGATGCAATAGGATTCTTCACCACTCCACCATCTTGCACATCCATACATCCTATCATGTCATCTACTGAGTCACCCACCTACTCTTTAGTCAAACAATCGTTAGGGCACATTCAGATACCGCAACAACAAGGATATACCAATCAGGTGTCCACACAACAACACATATATACTTAGATATCCCAAAAATAATTTCTTAATTAGATACCAAGTCAACCAATGTATACTCAAGTTTCCCAACAACAATAAATGCATAATTAGGTGTTTCCTCAATAAGGTATGCTAAAATATCCTAACAAAAACCAATGCACAATCAGGTACCAAATAAAAAAGGGTATACTTAGATACCCCAACAACAACCAATGCACAATAAAGTTCTAAATCAATAAGGGTATACTTAGATACCCTAATAACATGTGTATAATCAGGTGCCCACTCAATAAGGATATGCTCAGATATCCCAACAACAACCAACACACAATTAGGTGCCAAATCAACAAGGGTATACTTAGATACCCCAAAAATAATAGGTGTATAATCAAGTGACCACTCAACAAGGATATGCTCAAATATCCTAAAAACAACCAATGCACAATCATGTGCTAAATCAACAAGGGTATACTAAGATACCCCAATAAAAATAGATGCACAATTAGATGCTCATTAAACAAGGATATGCTCAAATATCCTAAAAATAATCACTGCACAATTAGGTGCCAAATCAACAAGGATATGCTCAAATATCCCTACAACAACCAATGCACAATCAGGTGCCAAATCAATAAGAATATACTCAGATACCCCAACACCAACAATATCAGGCACACAATCCAGTGCCCACTCAAGGGCATACTCAATTGCTCAAAAAATTAAAAGCACACAATCAAGTATCATCTCAACAAGGATATGCTCAAATATCCCAACAACAAACAATGCATAATCAAGTGCCAAATCAACAAGGGTATACTCAAATATCCCAATAATAGTAGACACATAATCAAGTGCTCATTCAACAAGGGTATAATCAGATACCCCAACAATAGTATGCACATAATTATATGCCCACTCAAAAAGGGTACACTCAGATACCCCAACAATAATAGGTGCACCATCAGATGCCTAATCAACAAGGGTATACTAAGATACCCAAACAACACCAAGTGCACAATTAGGCATCCAATCAACAAGTGTATACTCGAATACCCCAACAACAATAGGTGAATAATTAGATTCCCATTAAAAAAGGATAAACTCAAATACCCCAACAACTACATGAAGAACACAAGCTTATACTGAGAGGGGGGTGAACAGTATAGCGCCCACTTTTTACTTTCTTTCCAAACCAATATCAATTAATGTCCTTAATTGCAATAACCAAATATAGCAATGTGCATTAATAACTTAGATAACAATAGTAAGCAAGAGCACAAGTCACCACACACAATTGAGACACAAGATTTAACGTGGTTCCCCCAATGTGGGGTACTCCACAAGATAATCTCCTTATAATATTTCACACAAAAATAAGGATCCTTATCCAATACAATGATTACTTTGATCTGCTCAAAGCTAGGCAATACACTGATCTGCTCAGGTAGGCAATCCATTGATCTTCTCAGCTAGGCAACACACTAATCTGCTCAGGTAGGAAATCCACTGATCTGCTCAGCTAGGAAACACACTGATCTGCTCAGGTAGGCAATCCACTGATCTGCTCAGCTAGGCAACACACTGATCTGCTTCAGCAAGCTCACCAAGAACTTGCCAAATATGCTCTAGAAATCTCACTAAGAACTTGCTCAAATCTGCTCAATAGGCTCACTCAGAACCTCATCAAATATGCTCAACAAGCTCACCAAGAACTTGTTCAAATATGCTCAGCAAGCTCACTAAGAACTTTACTCAAAATATGCTCAACAAGCTCACTAAGAACTTGTCAAAATCTACTCAACAAGCTCACTAAGAACTTGCTCAAAATATGCTCAACAAGCTCACACAAAACTTGTCAAAATCTGCTCAACAAGCTCACACAAAAATTGTCCAAATCTGCTCAACAAGCTCACAAAGAACTTGTCAAAATTTGCTCAACAAGCTCACCAAGAACTTGCTCAAATCTGCTCAACAAGCTCACTAAGAACTTGCTCAAAATCTGTCCCAAAAACTGTCCACAAAGCTGTCCAAAAATCTATCCCAAAAGCCTTCTCAAAGGCTCAACCAAACATGCTCAAATAGCACTCAAATCTCATCCACAAATCAAAGGCAAGGCTTAAATATGAACTCAACAATGAATGGTAATACACTCTTCAAAGGATGACAACTATGATCCACAATGATCTCAACTCAAATCAATCTCATAGAAGCATAAAGAGAATTGTTAGAGACTCAATATGTTCTATACTCAAATCCAATATATTTCTCAACTCAAAGCAATCTCATAGAAGCATAAGGAGAATTGTTAGAGACTCAATATGTTCTAATCTCAATTCTCAACTTCAACTCAACTCAAATCAGAATATAGAATAGTTTATTTTATGGAACTTGAACAATCACTTCTCACAATCACTTGACTAGGCACAATCAACTCAACTCAACCATTCATCTCAAGGGACAACTCTTTCTCACAAAACCCTAGTCCATGCATGTATCAACAAACTCAAATGTTTCCAACAATGCTCAACCATAAATCTCACATAACAATGATACTCATGTTCTTTTCAAGTTCTTTGCATAACCAATGGGCTTCAACAACTATGCTTATAAAATAAGGTTTAAACACAACTCTCAAACCAAAAAACCTTGAAGCATTTCAACCAACCACTTTCGAAAAGGAAACCACAATCAATCCTTTTCTCTCCAATGATATTTCAGAAATCAACCACCATAAACAAAGTCAATGGAGAATATTGCTCATACCTTTTTGATGCCTTATTGGTTGTCCACTAAATCTGCCACACTCAACAAACTTTGAAAAAGAACAAAACACCTTCACTTTTGAAACCCTTTACAAAAATAGAAATATCTCTTTATATACACCTTATTTCTCCCTCTAAATAATTTAATCAAATAGCCCTCGAAATAAGCTTTCCAACGATATATAATATGATATATTTCTAAAAAGAAAAACACCAAAAATTTCTCTTTTTCCAAAAGTGGATCACAACCCTTATTCCTCCTAGAAATAACAACAAGCTTACAAAACCTTATAACTCCCTATCTCTAAAAAATTATTTTTCATACACCCAAAGCATTCACAATATCAACTATGCAAGGCGCTTCTCATAAATACCTTTAATTTCAAAATCATGGCCTTAACCTTTGAAAATGTTTCGCAAAAATTGATGAGCGCCTTCACACCTGCGGGAGTCAAACTTTGTTCCTCCTTGCTAGCGTTGTGAGATGCTAACCACGTGGGTGCAAGCCCACATTGGAAATAAATCCCAACCTTGCTGTATAAACTGTGCTCGATTGTTCTTAAAACAAAAAACATTTTCCACCAAAACTTTTGCCCCTGCGGGATTCGAAACGTAGACCTCCCTTGTGCCAAAGTTATCTCTTGCCAACTGCGCTGCGCTGTCCAACGTGACGTCAGGTCTAGACGTCCTCGATTTTATTTAACCCTCGAAAATGACTTCTTTATTTTTTCGCCTTCCGCTTCCTCCACGCACGAATTACTCTTCGATTTTCTCAACCTTGGCATTACTCAATAGGCAAAGTTTTTAACCATTATATATACACATTATAATGCTTCGAAAGACGTCGACGGATTATAATAAAACCTTCATTCTTTTGGACGTCGGCGATAATAAAATATTAAATTTAATTTTAATTTTAAATTTAAATTTTAAATAATTTAAAATTTAAACTTAAATATTTAAAATTAAATATCTCCTTCACCGGGGCATCTTTTTCGACGAAACGAAAAGCCAACCTGGGTTTTAAGAAAAACCCATTTCAAATCTGCCATCCATGGTTTTAAATAAAACCTTTTATTTTGCCTGCCTTGGTTTTCACAAAAACCCTGTATATATCCATGCTCTCCAAAATATCATAAATGCTTATTTATGAAATGCCTTGGCCACCAAAACTCAATGTGATCCATGTGACATCAATGACATCAATGAAAACATAAAATACCTCAAATTTCCAACAATCTCCCCCTTTGTCATTGATGGCAACACCTCTAATGCAAATCACCACAATCACTGCAAAAACCATCTCTGAGAAACAAAGTTGCTCCCCCTGACTCAATACTCTCTATGGAGGTTGCTTCCCCTAACTCAATGCTCTCTTTGGAGGCTACTCCCCTAACTCAATGCTCTCCCCCTTACTCAAATATCTCCCCCTTTGACATCAATGGCAAAAGGGACACCTATGGGGCTAAAAGATATGACTCTTAAGCTTAGCCCCCTCACCACCTTCTCTCTTGAGGTGATTAATTTTGGGGTGGGAGTACTTTTACTCCCAACTGTTCTCTCAAACGCTCAAACATTTCTCTCGGTAATGGTTTTGTAAATATGTCTACAATATGATCTTTTGTAGGAACATATTCCAATCTTACTTGTTGCTTTGTAACCTGTTCTCTTAAAAAGTGATACTTGATTGGAATGTGCTTTGTTCTGGCATGCATTACTGGATTCTTTGAGATACTTATAGCACTAGTATTATCACACAGAATAGGAATGGGATGATCATGTTCTATGCTAAAATATTTGAGAGTCTGTTTCATCCATAATACCTGTGAACAACATGTTGCTGCAATATATTCTACCTCTGTTGTGGAAAGTGACACTGATGGTTGTTTCTTACTTAGCCAAGAAACTAGGCAATCACCAAGAAAGAATGCTCCTCCACTTGTGCTTTTTCTATCATCAATATTTCCTACCCAATATGCATCTGTGTATGCTGTGAGAGTAAACTTACTACTTCTAGGATACCATAGACCATACTCCATTGTTCCTTTGAGATATCTGAGTATTCTTTTCACTCGTTGTCACATGTGATTCTTTTGGAGCTGCTTGAAATCTTCCCACTAAACCAACTACTGTATTATATCCGGTCTTGAGGTTGTAACATATAACAAGCTACCAATCATAGATCTCTATAGATTTTGATTTGCATCAGGAGATTCATCATCTTTGCTTAATTTACACCCTGTAACCATTGGAGTACTAACCGGCTTACTATCTTCCATTTTGAATTTCTTCAACATCTCCTTTATATACTTTGTTTGTGAAAGAAATATCCCTTTTTCTAATTGTGAAATCTGTAATCCGAGGAAAAAGGTTAATTCACCAAGCATAGACATTTCAAACTCATTAGTCATGTTTCTTGCAAATTATTGACACATTCTATCATTGCTACCCCCAAAAATAATATCATCCACATAAACTTCCACAATCATCAAGTCATTTCCCTTATTTTTAATATATAGATTGCTATCAACTGTTCCCTTTTTGAAACCTTGCTCTCGAAGATATTTATCCAGTCTTGAATACCATGCTCTAGGAGCTTGCTTTAATCCATAAAGAGCCTTTTTCAATCTACACACATAATCTGGCTTATCTGCTTGATTAAACCCATCTGGTTGTTCAATGTAAACTTCTCCTTCTAAATGACCATTTAGAAAAGCTGATTTGACATCCATATGATATACTTTGAAATTCTTGTAGCTTGAAAGTGCCAAAAACATCCGTATAGCTTCCAATATTGCAACTAGTGCAAAGGTCTCATCAAAATCAATTCCTTCTACTTGTGCATATCCTTTACACACCAATCTTGCCTTGTTTCTAATGACTTGACCATCTTCATTTAGTTTGTTCCTGTAGACCCATTTAGTACCAATTACATTTTTTCCTTTTGGTCTTGGAACTAATTCCCAAGTCTTACTTTTTTCAATCTGATCTAGTTCTTCCTTCATTGCTTTAATCCAACATTCATCATTTTTTGCCTCTCTAAAATCCTTTGGTTCTATCTTGGATAGTAGTGAAACATTTGCTTGTTATGTTGAGCCTATGATTCCTCTTCTTGTCCGTCTTACATCAGGGCTGCCAATGATCAAGTCCTCTGGATGATTTTTCTAAATATATCTTGATGTAGTTTTGGAGGGTATATTCTGCAAATCTTCTTCATCTGAATCTTCACCCATTTCTTCCTGACAACTTTCCTTCTTCTTCAAGAATATCTTCCTGAGATGGCTCATTTATTCTTGTTCTTTCATCAACTCGACATTTATACTTTCCACCATGGTATGTGTTCTTTTATTGTAGCATCTGTAGGCCTTACTCTTTGTAGAGTATCCAAGAAAAATACCTTCATCGCATCTAGGATCAAACTTGCCCAAGTCCTTATCCTCTCTTTTGATATAACACTTACTTCCAAAAATTTTGAAGTAGTTTACCGTGGGAGATCTTCCTTTCCAAAACTCATATGGAGTCTTATGTTGCTTTGTTCTAACTTGAGATCTATTCATAACATAGACTGCTGTACTGATTGCTTCCTTCCAAAACCCATATGAGATTCTTGATTCATTTAGCATTGCTTTGGCCATATTCTCAAGAGTTCTATTATTTCTTTCTACTACTCCATTTTGTTGAGGAGTCCTGGCTACTTGAGTATTCTTTTTTGATTCCATGTTCTGCATAAAACTCAATGAATTCTGTAGAGATGAATTCCCCTCCTCTATCTGATCGCAAACACTTGATCTTCTTTCCTATTTCATTTTCTACCATTTCTTTGAATACTTTGAAATGCTCAAATGCCTCTTGATTTCTCTTTTAGAAAAACAACCCAAGTCATTCTAGAATAATCATCTATGAACAACATGAAGTAACTTTCACCTTGTAGACTTTTGGTTCTCATAGGACCACATAAATCAGTATGAATCAATTCTAATACCTTGGAAGAGGAATATTCTTTTGCCTTGAAACTTGATCTTGTCTGCTTTCCATACTGACACTGTGCACAAATTGTATTTGAAGGTCTTTTTATCTTTGGTAGATCTCTAACAATTTGTTTGTTGCTTATCCTTACTATGTTATCAAAGTTCAAGTGACACAATATTTTATGCCATAACCAACTTTCTTCTTCTTGAGATAGAAGACATTTTTCCTTTTTTATTTCACTGAGCATGTAGAGATTGTTATTGGTTCTTTCTGCATTTGCAACAAGCTTCCCTATTTTTGTTTCCCTGATTTTGCATCCTATAGAGGAAAAAATAACTGTGTACCCTCGATCACAAAGCTGACTTACACTTAGTAGGTTGTGTTTTAGACCCTCAACATAGAGTACACCTTGTGTAGTAGTCTTTCCATCATCCAAACTTAAAGTTCCTCTCCCTTTGATTTTAGCTGAAGCATTATCACCAAATCTCACAGATCCACTGTTGTTCCCTTTTAAAGAAATGAACTTATCCTTATACCCAATCATATGACTAGAGCACCCACTATCAATATACCATTTTTCCATCCTATAACCTAGTAGAATATGCCCTCAAGATGTTAGCCTTTCTTAAGGAACCCGCTTTGATACCAATTGAAGAACACAAGCTTATACTGAGAGGGGGGTGAACAATATAATGCCCACTTTTTACTTTCTTTCCAAACCAATATCAATTAATGTCCTTAATTGCAATAACCAAATATAGCAGTGTGCATTAATAACTTAGATAGCAATAGTAAGCAAGAGCACAAGTCACCACACACAATTGAGACACAAGATTTAATGTGGTTCCCCCAATGTGGGGTACTCCACAAGATAATCTCCTTATAATATTTCACACAAAAATAAGGATCCTTATCCAATACAATGATTACTTTGATCTGCTCAAAGCTAGGCAATACACTGATCTGCTCAGGTAGGCAATCCACTGATCCGCTCAACTAGGCAACACACTGATCTACTCAGGTAGGCAATCCACTGATCTGCTTAGCTAGGCAACACACTAATCTGCTTCAACAAGCTCACCAAGAACTTGCCCAAATCTGCTCTAGCAAGCTCACTAAGAACTTGCTCAAATATGCTCAATAGGCTCACTCAAAACCTCATAAAATCTGCTCAACAAGCTCACCAAGAACTTGTTCAAATATGCTCTAGCAAGCTCACTAAGAACTTGTCCCAAAAATGCTCAACAAGCTCACTAAGAACTTGCTCAAAATATGCTCAACAAGCTCACTAAGAACTTGCTCAAAATATGATCAACAATCTCACTAAGAACTTGCTCAAAATATGTTCAACAAGCTCACCAAGAACTTGCTCAAATCTGCTCAACAAGCTCACTAAGAACTTACTCCAAATATGCTCAACAAGCTCACTAAGAACTTGCTCAAAATCTGCTCAACAAGCTCACTAAGAACTTGCTCAAAATCTGCTCAACAAGCTCACCAAGAACTTGCTCAAATATACTCAACGAGCTCACTAAGAACTTGTTCAAAATATGTCCCAAAAGCTATCCACAAAGCTGTCTAGAAATCTATCCCAAAAGCCTTCTCAAAGGCTCAACCAATCATGCTCAAATAGCACTCAAATCTCATCCACAAATCAAAGGCAAGGCTTAAAGATGAACTCAACAATGAATGGTAATACACTCTTCAAAGGATGACAACTATGATCCACAATGATCTCAACTCAAATCAATCTCATAGAAGCATAAAGAGAATTGTTAGAGACTCAATATGTTCTATACTCAAATCCAATATATTTCTCAACTCAAAGCAATATCATAGAAGCATAAGGAGAATTGTTAGAGACTCAATATGTTCTAAGCTCAATTTCTTTCTCAACTTCAACTCAACTCAAATCAAAATATAGAATAGTTTCTTTTATGGAACTTGAACAATCACTTCTCACAATCACTTGACTAGGCACAATCAACTCAACTCAACCATTCATCTCAAGGGACAACTCTTTCTCACAAAACCCTAGTCCATGCATGTATCAACAAACTCAAATGTTTTCCAACAATGCTCAACCATAAATCTCACATAACAATGATACTCATGTTCTTTTCAAGTTCTTTGCATAACCAATGGGCTTCAACAACTATGCTTATAAAACAAGGTTTAAACACAACTCTCAAACTAGAAAACCTTGAAGCATTTCAACCAACCACTTTCAAAAAGGAAACCACAATCAATCCTTTTCTCTCCAATGATATTTTAGAAATCAACCACCATAAACAAAGTCAATGGAGAATATTGCTCATACCTTTTTGATGCCTTATTGGTTGTCCACTAAATCTGCCACACTCAACAAACTTTGAAAAAGAACAAAACACCTTCACTTTTGAAACCCTTTACAAAAATATAAATATCTCTTTATATACACATTATTTCTCCCTCTAAATAAGTTAATCAAATAGCCCTCGAAATAAGCTTTCCAACGATATATAATATGATATATTTCTAAAAAGAAAAACACCAAAAATTTCTCTTTTTCCAAAAGTGGATCACAACCCTTATTCCTCCTAGAAATAACAACAAGCTTACAAAACCTTATAACTCCCTATCTCTAAAAAATTATTTTTCATACACCCAAAGCATTCACAATATCAACTATGCAAGGCGCTTCTCATAAATACCTTTAATTTCGAAATCGTGGCCTTAACCTTTGAAAACATTTCGCAAAAATTGATGAGCGCCTTCACACCTACGGGAGTCAAACTATGTTCCTCCTTGCTAGCGTTGTGAGACGCTAACCACGTGGGCGCAAGCCCATGTTGGGAATAAATCCCAACCTTGTTGTATAAACTATGCTCGATTGTTCTTAAAACAAAAAAAATGTTTTCCACCAAAACTTCTGCCCCTACGGGATTTGAAACGTAGACCTCCCTTGTGCCAAAGTTATCTCTTGCCAATTGCTCTACGCTGTCCAACGTGATGTCAGGTCTAGATGTCCTCGATTTTCTTTAACCCTTGAAAATGACTTCTTTAATTTTTTTTGCCTTCCGCTTCCTCCACGCATGAATTACTCTTCGATTTTCTCAACCTTGGCATCCTCAATAGGCAAAGTTTTTAACCATTATATATACACATTATAATGCTTCGAAAGACATCGGTGGATTATAATCAAACCTTCATTCTTTTGGACGTCGATGATAATAAAATATTAAATTTTAATTTTAAATTTAAATTTTAAATAATTTAAAATTTAAACTTAAATATTTAAAATTAAATATCTCCTTCATCGGGGCACCTTTTTCGATGAAACGAAAAGCCAACCCGTGGTTTTAAGAAAAACCCATTTCAAATCTGCCATCCATGGTTTTAAATAAAACCTTTTATTTTTTCTTGCCTTGGTTTTCACAAAAACCTTGTATATATCCATGCTCTTCAAAATATCATAAATGCTTATTTATGAAATGCCTTGGCCATCAAAACTCAATGTGATCCATGTGACATCAATGATCCATGTGACATCAATGACAACATAAAATAACTCAAATTGCCAACACTACATGTGTTTAATCAGGTGCCCACTCAACAAGGATACATGCATATACCCCAACAACCACAAGCACACAATCAAGTGTTGCCTCAATAAGGATATAGATAGGTACCCCAACAAAAAATGCACACTAATCAAGTGCATATACAAGGATTACCACACCAACAAATATACACACAAGCACCCTCTCAAAAAGTGGTCATCCCAAGGTTACCTCAATAAGGGTATACCTAGATTGTTAGAATAAACAGCAAATTATATTCATGTCCGGGATGGTTTAAATAATACATTTGCAGGACTATAATAGCCCGGAGGTTACGAAACCATCCGAGGCTGAAATAGAACTTGTTATAACAAATAACAAGTTATGCCTAATTTACAATATAATGTAATAACAACAATATACTAACAAATATACGCTAACATCCCCCCTTATTACATTATTTTGGTAATGATATAACTATTAGCTATACTAACATCCCCCCTGATTACATCATTTTGCAATACAAAGAGAGCTGCAAAACAATTCAAATTTGACACGTGCAAGTGCCTTAGTGAAAATGTCTCGCAACTTGAGCATCGGTGGGAATGTGTCAAGCTGAATTCGGTGCCTCGAACTTCATCTCGAATGAAATGACATTGTGTGTCAATGTGTTTTGTTCTTTCATGATGGACTGGATTCTTGACTAGGTTCATAACACCCTGATTGTCGCAAAACAAGTGTATTGGAGATTTGGATGGATGACCCATACTTGTCAGAATGCGACGCAACCATATCACTTCGCACACAGCTTCACGTGCGGCGCGATACTCGCCTCTCGTTGATGAAATAGCAACCACCGGTTGCTTCTTGCTATGCCAAGAGACAAGACCGGATCCAAGATGAAAAATATATCCCGAAGTTGACTTGCGATCATCAAATGATCCGGCATAGTCGGAGTCCGTGTATCCTCGCAAGAAGAATTTGTTGTTCCTCTTGTATTCTAGGCCATATTCCATTGTGCCACTGGACATAGTGAAGAACACGTTTTGTCGCTTTCCAATGAGTGGTCTTAGGCTCCCGCATGAACCTCGAAAGATAGTTGACAAGCAAATACGAGATCTGGCCTAGTATTGGTCAGATATATGAGACTCCCAATCAACTGTCGATAGAGAGTACCATCTACCTGAGGTGAATCATCATATCACGATAACTGAAGTCCAGTCTCCATCGGAGTTGCCATTGGCTTGCAATCAGTCATGCGATATTTTTCTAGCAATGTCTTGGCATATTTTTTCTGAGACACTTTGATGGAGTGCTCCTTCTGGCTGAATTCCAGACCAAGACAGTAATGGAGAAGTCCGAGATCTGACATCTCAAAAGATTGACACAAGTCTCTTTTGACAGTAGAGATCATAGTTTCTGAACTCCCCGTAATGAGCAGATCATCAACATAGAGTACAAGCAACACTATCTCGTAACCCTGTTTCTTGAAATAGAGGTTTGCATCCGATGGACATCTCTTAAAACCATGTCGCAGGAGGTGATTGTCCATTTTTATATACCAAGCTCGAGGAGCTTGTTTCAGTGCCATATAAGGATTTGACCAATTTGCAAACTTTCTCGCTGTTGGCCTTCCACCGCAAATCCTTCCGGTCGAGTCATATAGACTTCTTCTTGGAGATCACCATTCGTAAAGGCACTTTTGACATCCATCCGATGAACTTTCCACCCAAACCGTGCCGCCATAGCACAAATAACTCGAATTGTTGTCATCCGAGCAGTAGGTGCAAAAGTTTCCTCGTAGTCAATGCCTTCCTTTTGAGCATAGCCCTTTGCAACAAGATGGGCCTTATGCTTATCAATTGTCCCATCTGCTTTGTACTTGACTTTATACACCCATTTGCAGCCAATGGGTTTCTTTCCATGCGACAGATCGACAAGCTTCCAAGTTTTGTTTTTCATCAAAGACTTATACTCTGCATCCATAGCAGCCTTCCACTGAGGCTCACCGAGAGCAACTTGTACTGATGCAGGTTCAAGATCGTCTATGGAAGACATAAACACCTTATCACTATCAATATCCATATCTTCTGTATCTCTTGCTGGATCTACAGAAAGTTCTTCAAAAGATTGACACAGATCATCAACCCCAGTATTCTCTGTTGTAGCTTTCTCCTGTCGAGCCATGCTACGAGTACGAGGCCTATCCAAAGTCAAATCTGGTGGAGTAGATAGCTTAGAGTCTTTGATTGTATTTGTATACCACTTTGGATTCTTCTTCTTAGGTGTTGAAGAAGATCCATAAGAACCTCCAACCTTTGATGAAGGAGATTTAACAACCTGAGTTTCCACAAGGTCTAGGTATACATCTGATGTGTTTGCCGATGTGAAAGCCTCATCAAAAACAACATCTCTACTTATGTGAATCTTCTTGGTTAAGGGATCAATCAAACGATAACCCTTAGAGTGCTCATCATACCCAAGAAGAATACACTTCAATGTCTTCTCATCTAGCTTCTTCCTTTTCTCTTTTGGTATGTGCATGAAAGCTTTACATCCAAAAATGCGTAGATGAGAAATGGAGGGTTTCCTACCACTCCATGCTTCCCGTGGAGTCATTCCTTGTAGGGCCTTTGTGGGTGCCCTATTCAACAGATATACTCGCTGTGGTGACAACTTCTCGCCCAATATAGTTGCTCAAGTCTAGCTCCCGTGAGCATGCAACGAACCATTTCCATGATGGAACGATTCCTCCTTTCATCAACTCCATTTTGCTGAGGAGTATAAGCAGTAGTTAACTGTCTTGTGATCCCATTTTCTTTCAAGAATGCAAAAAATTCTTTAGAGGTGAACTCCCCCCCTCG
Organism: Wollemia nobilis; assembly: GCA_028583015.1. Classification (NCBI taxonomy): domain Eukaryota; kingdom Viridiplantae; phylum Streptophyta; class Pinopsida; order Araucariales; family Araucariaceae; genus Wollemia; species Wollemia nobilis. The sequence continues at coordinate 12,411,668 of JAQPPZ010015032.1, forward strand.
ATCTGAGTGGAGGGTCTTTATAGAAGTCCCTGACTCCTTCTCAACATATTTCTTGAATTGCTGAAAGAAGCCAAATGCTTCAGATTTCAGTTGAAGAAAGAATACCCACATATTTCGTGAGTAATCATCCACAAATAACTAAAAATACCTCTTACCCCCACAACTGTTGGGAGTGAAGGGACCGCACAGATCGGTATGAACCAACTCCAGAGGTTTCTTTGCTCTTGTAGAGCTCTTTTCAAAAGGCACTCTATGCTGCTTTCCTGCCAAGCAGTCAGAGCAAACTGGTAAAGTGGTAGAAAGGGAAGGAAGACCCTTAACCATCTCATACTTACTTAGCTCAAGTAAGTAACCAAAACTCAAATGTCCATATCTCTTGTGCCATAGGGAAGTTGCCTCCTTTGTAGAGACCGTCATGGCAACATGTGGAGTAGAGATAGTATCTAAGGCAAATAAGCCATGCTTATATGAAGCGGTTGCAATGTTCTTACCCCTCCCGGTAATAGAACAACACTTCTTGCCTCCCTCAACACTAAAGTTCACAACCATATCTTTGTCCAGAATTTGTGTGACTCGACAACAAATTGTTTGCCAATCCCGGAACATAGAGAACTTTATCAATCCGACACTTGCCATCGTGAAGGGTGACCGAAACAGTGCCTTCTCCCTGAACCTTGTAGGTTTTATCATCAAGAATAGTGACAGGTTTGCCCTCTTTGGCCTCAAAAGACTCAAACCATGATTTGTCACCAGTCATGTGCTTACCGGCTCCATAATCAACATACCATATAGGATCCGTCTGCTTGGACACTGTGGTAGTCATGAGAACTTTGTGAGCTCTCTCAGAATCCGTGTCATATTCTTCAACAACAACATTCACTTGTTGTTTGTTCTTTTGTGGTTTGTTTCGGCCTTTCTGTTTTGATTGCTTATTCTTATGCCAACATTTGTTTGTATCATGACCTTCTTTGTCACAGATCTTGCAATATCTCTTTTTCTGTTGAGGTTGTTGAGTTTGTTTCCCTTTTGAATCCTTTTGTGAATTCCCTCCCTTCTAAAAATTACCCTTCTTCTCGGTTCTCGCCCTTTCCCGTTGATGTAGAGAGCAAGTGTTAGAAGAATCATCTCTCTGTAGTTGGCGTGCTTCCTCCTCTTGAAGCATATTAACCAATTCTACAAAAGTAACTTTCCATTGTGATACCTGAAGGGAAGTGATCAACACCCGATAAGAATCAGGTAAAGCTCTCAATACAACCGAAGTAAGGAGCTTGTCTTCAACTGGTTCTCCCAAAGAATTCAACTTTGCTTTCAATTCAAAACTTTGCAAAGAAAGAATTCAACTGCCTCACCCCGCTTCATGCTCAGACCGTGTAATTGAGATTGAAGAAATAGAATGGTGGAATCATTCTTTCCCTCATATATAGTATTAAGGGCATCCCATGCCTCTTTACTAGTTGCACAACAAGCAATATGGGGTTGGACTTCATCAGACACAACAAGCAAGATGAGCACTTTTGCTTTACTGTCTAGCTTATCAAAGTCTCTTTGAGCAGTAGATGGAGCTGTAGCACCAGCAATAGGTGAAGGTCTGGTTGTTGCTCCAGATACAACATCCCATAAATCATCCATTGCTAGGATGGCCTTCATCTTATTTTTCCATGGTGTGTAATTAGGACCTTTCAACAACTGATGAGAATCAGTCATTAGTTTTGCAGACATGATGAAGGTTCCTTATAACACCAATTGGTCCCCCTTTCGATATACCTTTTGCTAGGCCGTTATACCGTACAAAATACCCGCCCTTACGTGAGGGAAACTATAGGTATTTAGAAAGATCAACAAAAAATCACCCGCCCTTACGTGAGGGAAACTATAGGTGATCTTTAGAGATCATACGATACGTGGAACATAAGCAAGATTGAAAGGGAATCGCCTTGTTGATGGCACCTACCATAGAAGATTCTTCTCATGCGTGGGGCGTAACTTCCCCTAAACACTATGAAGAATACTTCGTCAAGATTTACGCCTAAACACAAGAACGATTAAGGGTAGTGGATGGAGTAAAAAAATGCAAAATGGCAAACTTATCTCTCCCCGACGATTTATAGAGAACAAGCTCAGACGTCGTTGTAGCAGCTATATTAGGCGGCGGATACAAGTAGCGCAATCACGACAGCTTTACCTGTAAGTGCCGGCCGGAGGTATCACAAATACCGAACGCTGAAGTGCAATAAATTGCACGGATGGGTTTTAATTATTCCGGGGACTTAGGGAGTGAATTTGATTTTAACTTTTAATGTTATAGTGCAAGAAATCAAATATGCAACATACAACAAAGAAAAGTGCCCTCAGGAATAACCCACTAGGTGTCGGGCGTAGCCGAAAATGCACCTTTACAATAATGCCAAATTTGCTTTTCAAAAATTACTCACTTTCCCCCTTTGATTTTTGAAAAAAAATACCCCCTTCTTTTATCTTAAAAAAAAATTCCCACAAATGATTTTGAACAATTATTTTATAACCTTAAAAAAAAAATATTAATTTTAATTTATATAGTTTTAAAAAACCTTTAAAGAAAAAATTAAAATCAAATTAAAAAATTTAATTTTAATTTATAAAGGTTAAACTATAGAAAATAAATTAAAATTAAAAATTAAATTTTAACTTTAGGAAAAAAAAATAATTAAAAAAAAAATGTGGAATTTTTTTTTTTACCTTTGTTGAAGAGGGGGTCGGCGGGATTGGAACCCGCGACCTGCAGGCTCCTAGAGCCTTACCGCACAGTCCACCACCAGGTGGACTAGCGGGCTGATCCGTCAGGATCAGGGGCCCCCTCGTATTTGAGGAGGGTCCCGACAGCCCTGCTGCTAACTTTCCTCCTCCTCTTCTTGTCTGGCAAACGAGTGGCGGCGGGGTGGCCTGCAGCCTCTGCTGCTGTGGCCTGAGCACGGCCTGGTCGTGCGTGCAGCGCGCGACCTCGACTGTCATGCCTAAAACGCGACAGGAGTGGGGGGAGGAGGGGGCCTCCCAACGTCGCGTGGACGCGTGACGTGTGGAGGGAGGGGAGGGGGGCCTCCCATAGTCGCGTCTGCACGACGGGAGTGGGAGGGAGGTGGGGGCCTCCCCAACGTTGCGTGGATGCACGACGTGTCGCGTCTGCACGACGGGAGTGGGAGGGAGGTGGGGGGCCTCCCCAACATCGTGCGGATGCATGATGTGTCGCGTCTACACGATGGGAGTGGGAGGGAGGTGGGGGGCCTCCCCAATGTCATGCAGACATGCGACATGTCGCGTCTACGCGACGGGAGTGGGGGGGAGGTGGGGGGCCTCCCACAGTCGCGGCTGCGCAACGTGTTGGGGGTGTAGCCTCCCAACGTCGCGCATGGATGCGCGACGTGTTGAGGGGAGGATTATCCTCCCAACGTCGCGCGTCTGCGCGCGACGTTAAATAATTTTTTTTTTTTAAAAAAATCCGCTGTGACGTCGCGCGATTGCGTGCGGCGTAAATTTTTTTTTTTTTTAAATTCCGCGGAACGTCGCGCGATTGCGCGTGGCATGAATTTTTTTTTTAAAATTCGCCTTCCCAGCACAGAAAAAAAAATTGCGTCCTCCCAGCACAGAGAAAAATGCGTCCTCCCAAAGAACCAGATGTCGTGTTCCCAAAGAAAAAAATTACAATCAGCACGTCCCAGCAAGCGTCTGCAAAAAAAATTCTGCACAAGCTCGGATACCATGTTAGAATAAACAACAAATTATATTCATGTCCGGGATGGTTTAAATAATACATTTGTAGGACTATAATAGCCCGGAGGTTACGAAACCATCCGAGGCTGAAATAGAACTTGTTATAACAAATAACAAGTTATGCCTAATTTACAATATAATGTAATAACAACAATATACTAACAAATATACGCTAACATAGATATCCCTCCAATAGACACCCACTCAAACATCATTTAATCACATAGAAAATTAGTTAGTTCTTGATAACAAGTGGTATGCACACACACCTCCACAATATATACAAATTTAGGTGCCTATCCAAACAAAATATTATGAAGGACCCGATTCAATGTATTACCAAGAAACCACTCCTTTGGTCAATCAAGCACAACATCAAAATTTTAATACAAGATTGAATCAAAATTAAGTCATTCATAATCCAAATCCACCTTTCAACTACCACACTCCCAACCATAACTACCCTAAAAACTCCTTCATGGATGCCCTGATTGGTTCAAATATGACAATGCTATTCATACCACATATAATACAACTTATGTAGTACCAAATTAAACAATCACAAACATGCTTGACTAGATTTAAGATAACAAACCCACTTACGATGAGTTATGGTTAGAATTTATTCATAATTTTGTGCACATGCCTCCATACCCCTCCAATTTTGATCCTAAACTTGAAAAATTTAGAAGTAAAGAGGACCCTTGAGAGCATTTGAGCAACTATCGATTCACTTATTATCACATCAATGACTGTGATGCTTTAATTCTCAAAAAATTCTCATAGTACCTTAGGGGAGTAGCCTTAAATTGGTATGATATCTTACCAAGGCATAGTTTTTATACATTCAATCAACTTGCAAATACTTTCTTGAAATATTTTATGCTCATCATAAAAAATAGAACATCATTTCTTGACTTATATAGTCTACGATAGTTTGATGTAAACCCATTAATGATTATGTTGAGCGATGAAAAGTAGTTATCAATGATCTACCCTTTTGCACTCCTCAAGCCTAATTGGCCAAGATATTTACCAGAATTTGTATTAAGGCCATATTCAATAACTTGCAAATGCAACAACATAGCTCCTTCAAGGAAGCTACCACTCACGCAAAGCTTATCGAAGATGTTAAAATTCAAAAGAGGAAGTTTAGGCCCTATATGAAGCCTAAATACACTTATAACATTTTCAACAAAGTTAATTCTAGTTAGGGCCAAACCAAACCTCCTTAGACCTCCAATCTAGTAATCAATGCAGTAGCTACACCACCCAATCAAAATACTCCTTTGCAACAACATTATTATCAAAACCCTAGGAACATAATTCCTCCACCTCCACAACCTCACCCATGTACCTCCCAACATCTTTTTTATAGTCCACCTCACATCTGAACTCTTTTTATTGAACCTATGATTACCATATTCTAGAGGTTGTACAATGTCAGTCATATCCCATTACCTAAAATCCAACCAAAAAACTCCAACTTGCCAAAACCAAGAGGCTACAAATTGTAGTTATATGTGTATATATATATATAATTGGTTATATGAATATGGGTTGAAACTTATCTTAGATTTGAATCGCTTATATATATATATATATATATATATATATATATATATAATTGGGTATATATATAATTATAGTTATTTGTGTATATATAATTGGTTATATGAAAGTGGGTTGAAACTTATCTTATATTTGAATCACTATGGTATTCATATATATATATATATATATAAAATTGGTTATATGAATATGGATTAACACATATTTTATATTAGTTGGTTATATGGATTGAAACATATCTTACATTATCTAAAAATTATTTGAACTTAGGTCTATTTTTTAAATTTATAGTATTTATTGATACTTATCTATATAGTTATATGTGTGTATTTATAATTGGTTACTTGGATATGGATTGACACATATCTTATATTAGTTGGTTATATGGATATGGATTAAAAGATATCTTACATTAACCTAAAAAAATATTTGAATTTTCTAGAGTTGTGGTATTTATCAACATTTATCCATATAGTTATATGTGTATATATAATTGGTTATAATATATCTTATATCCTTTGGTTATATGGATATGGATTGAAACATATTTTACATTAGTTGTGAAGAACACAAGCTTATACTAAGAGGGGGGGTGAACAATATAAGACCACTTTTTACTTTCTTTCCAAACCAATATCAATTAATGTCCTTAATTGCAATAACCAAATATAGCAGTGTGCATTAATAACTCCAAATAGCAGTAGTAAACAAGAGCACAAGTCACCACACACAATTAAGACACAAGATTTAACATGGTTCCCCCAATATGGGGTACTCCACAAACTAATCTCCTTATAATAGTTCACACAGAAATATCCAATACAATGATTTCTTTGATCTTCTCAAAGCTAGGCAATAACAAGTTCATACAAAACTTGTCCAAATATGAATAAAAAGTTCACACAAAACTTGTCCAACTCTAAATAACAAGCTCACACAGAACCTATCCAAAACTGAATAACAAGCTCACATAGAACTTGTCCAATGTTGAATAACAAGCTCACACAAAACCTATCCAATGTTGAATAACAAGCTCACATAGAACCTATCCAATGCTGAATAACAAGCTCACACAAAACCTGTCCAATGCTAAATAACAAGCTCACACAAAACTTGTCCAATATGCTCAAGCAAGCTCACCAAGAACTTGCCCAATTCTGCTCTAGCAAGCTCACCAAGAACTTGCCCAATTTTGCTCCAACAAGCTCACCAAGAACTTGCCCAAATTTGCTCTAGCAAGCTCACCAAGAACTTGCCCAATCTGATCAAGCAAGCTCACCAAGAACTTGCTCAAATCAACTTATAGAAGCATAAGAAGAATTGTTAGAGACTCAATATGTTCTAAGCTCAATCTTGACTCAACTCAACTCAAATCTCTCAACTCAACTCAAGTCAACTCATAGAAGCATAAAAAGAATTGTTAGAGACACAATATGTTCTAATCTCAATCTCAAATCAAATCATAATAATGGAATAGTTTGTTTCATAGGACTTGAACAATGACTTCACACATCACTTGACTAGGCTCAATCAAATCAACTCAACCAATCATCACAAGGGACAAATATTTCTCACAAAAACCCTAGTCCAAGCATGTATCAACCAACTCAAGTTTTTCCAACAATGCTCAACCTTAAATCTCACATAACAAGGATACTCATGTTATTTTCTAACTCATGTTATTTCATAACCAATGGGCTTCAACAACTATGCTTATAAAACAAGGTTTAAACACAACTCTCAATTCAGAAAACATTGAAGCATTCAACCAACCACTTTCGAAAAGGAAACCACAAACAATATTTTTCCCTCCAATGATATTTCAGAAATCAACCACCATAAACAATCAATAGGAGAATGTGCCCATACCTTTTATGAAGATGAAGAAACCCCTTTGGAAATTTGCCACACTCAACACACTTTGAAAAGAACAAAACAACCTTCACTTGAACCCCTTTACAAAAACAAAAATATCTCTTTATGTACACCTTATTTCTCTTTCTAAGCAAGATAATCAAATAGCCTTCGAAATAAGCTTTTCGACAAATCAAACATTTTCCTCAACCACACCTTATTCCTCCAACATTAGGCAATAATAAAAATTGTTTTAATAAAATGTTTACTTGCATCTAGAGGGAATCGAACCCTCATCGTTGCCCACACAACAAATCAACCGCGACACCAAAGACCACGTGAGCTACTCGCTCACATAAGATGGAGAGTGAAGACTCTCCCCTTATCTCGTTGCCCTCTTGCTCACGTCAAAATGTGGGCCAAGACTTCCTTCCTTACTCCTCGTAATTCATAGCCAATGGGAATTGAACACATGCACATCCGCTAGCAAAAATCTTAACACTCCCAAGCTCACCATTGGACCATGCTATCACGTTGAGGAAATTCGGCACCTACGAATAAATGTTCTCTTTGAATCTTGCTTAGGGGCTTTAAAACAAAAAGCTCTTTGCATATATATATATGCAATCTCCTTTGTAAGATAATAAATGTCGATGCTTTTAAATTTTAGTAATTACCTTTGATAGCGCATGAACTTTATGACATCAACAATAATTTTAATTTTAATTTTATAATTTTAATTTAAATTTTAAATAATTAAAATTTAAACTAAATATTTAAAATCAAATATCTCCATCACCGGGGCACTTTTTTCGATGAAAAAAAAGTCTAACTTCGGTTTCAAGAAAAACCCAGTTCAAATATGCCATCCATGGTTTTAAATAAAACATTTTATTTTGCCTGCCTTGGTTGTCACAAAAACCCTGTATATATCCATGCTCTCTGAAATATGAATGCTTTGGTCATCAAAACTCAATGTGTTCCTTGGGACATTAATGTGACATTAATGACAACATAAAACAACTCAAATTGCCAACAAGTTGTATATATATATATATATATATATATATATATATATATATATATATATATATATATATATATATAACATACATAGAGAGAGTTTAGAGTTTAAGGAGGTCCAAAAATATTAGAAAGTCTAGGTATTTAATGGTATACGATTTGATATTTGATGTAAACTACACTATATTGGATATTAAAGAATTTTAATTAATTAATTTAAAAATTTAAATTAAATAAATTGTAGGTAATAATTTTAATATAAAAATCTAGTATTTTATAAAGAAAAGTTATGATTTTTTTATTTTATTAATTATAGATTGTGAATAACTCTCATTTCATAAATATATTTTTTATATTGCAAATGTTAATCGAAGTGAAAATTTACATAACCATAGAGTAAAACTAGCCAAAATGACCTTTTAAAACTTGAAGAATTTATAAAGTGATCGCTATATATAATTATAACCTACTTGTAACAACACCAAAACCAATCCAACTCATCCATAGTATCAATAGTGAAAAACATAACAACAATAACATAGAAAATAATAGTAATATTAAGAAAAATGGCTATATCATAGAAAGAAGAAATATAATATCTATCTAGGTGGATCCCATAGAGCAAGATCTACCTTCATTAAAGGTCAAACTATAAGCATTATACTAGATTTGTTGCTAATTGAATAGAGGCCCTAAATAATAGAGACCAATCTTCTTATCAAACTTTATAATATATTCTTTCATCACATTTAATTGTGTAATATTATCTTATTGCATGCACTTGTGATCCTTGGTTGTTTTTGCCACCTCATATATTATTTATTTGAGTAGAGTTGTTCAATCCTCAAAGTTCTAAACTAAGTGACAAGCTCCTTCAACTAGTGAGTGTAAAATTCATTCAAGTTCTTGAAAGGCTCAAACTCCCATACAAGAGCATTCACCTATAAAATAATATTAGAATAAAGTCAAAAACTTCCAACTACCTAAGAAAGGTGTTATAGAGAAATTAGAACATATTGTAATCCACATGTGCTTATGTATAACTCGAGGTAAGGTTTTTATAAATTACACATAAATCCTGTGAGAAACCTAACTAGACAAAATTCCAATATAAATAAATTCAAAACTATGTATGGTTAGTCAGACTCTAGAGGATATAAATATACTTAGCATACTTACAAGAACAACAAACATTTGATTGTATAGGCCTTCCACATGAGCAACAATTAGACCTAAGAAAATTAAAATCTTAGTCAAAGCACTTTGGATGTTTATAGTGCAAAAATCTCTAGCCCAAATTTTTTAAATTAAATCAACTTTAGACTATTAGACAAATAAACTTAAATATATCCATATGGTTGCCTAAAATTTACAATATCACTTCTCATGTTTAACTTGTAGCTAAGAGGAAAGATACACAATAAAGCCTTTTAAAGTTTTTTCATGATGAGATCAACAAAGTCATGACCATTTGAACATTTCTAATCATTTAAAAAATTACATACTGAGGGTATTAAAATTTTAAGAAAAATATCATCCTCAATAAAATTCTAGATATCTATAAAATGTTGTTTAAGGGATATATATAAGGAAATCTAGTTGCACGAAGAATAGTAATTCTAAAAGTAGTTGATATTCCTATGGGTCTAAAAAATTCTCAATACAAGTCTCTTGAAAAAGGTTTTAGCCTTAAACTCAAGTAATAAGACAAAAAGGTTTCAATTAGACTTTATTAATTTGTTCCACAATAGAAAAAAGAAGTAAAACTCAACCCATATCTCAAAGAAGAGCCCTCCCATAATAGTTTTATGGTCTCTAGTTGCTAGACTTTCTATGTACCTCTAATAAGCAAAGAGGCTTTCATATCAAAGAAGATAATATTAAAAATCTTGTCATAGTATTGAACATCATTACTTAAATATTAATTAACTCTATAACAATACATAATATCCAAGGCCCATTGCCTAGGTGACTCCTTACACCCATTTGGCCATCAAATTTACTCTTTGATTTTAAATATCAATTAACCCTAGTCTATTTTTTCTTTGAGGTTAAGGTGTAATAAGCCCAAAAAATTACTATTATGGAGGAATATTTATCCCATTTCTACCATAGATACTTTCTTACAATATTTGTCAACTAAACATAGTCAAATTTAATAGACAATTAACATGAGAAATAAAAAATGGTAGTAACACTTTACCCATAAATTGTGTATTTCTATATAGGGATAGATATTTATTAGTGAAAATATCTAGTTTCCTTTGAAAATTGATCATAAAGTAATGTTATATATGTATTCATACCATATAATGGTGTATACACCTAAAAATATCACACTCAACCTCGTGCAACAACAATTAACGATCAATTAATGAAACACTAAAAAATCATGTCAGTTGCCTTGAACCCTAGGCAAAAGCTAACATAAACCCTAAGTAAACCTATCCCATAAAAACCACACTCCACTCACACCCCTCTACACATATCCCTAAGCATCCATCACTCTTTATGTAGCATCCACCCTTCCCCCCCTTTTAAGGCATTTAAAAGAAATTAATCAAAAAGGGGATTTTACCTTCCCTAGGCCTTTTGTTCTTACCTTAGTGATAAATTGACATGGTACACCCATACCCACTTCAAAACCATAGGAGAAAATCCTTAACCACCCACCTAACTAAAAAATAAGCTTTCTCTCTCTTCCCTTTTCTCTTACCACATTGTGTACCCCTTTTCCTTCCTAGGAATGCTATAAATAAACCATGTTGCCTATGGTTTTAAGAGGAGATTTTTATGCACTATCATGCTACCCAAATATAGAGTATAATATTCCTAAAAATTATGAGAACTCAACACTCCTCCCATTGAGATTTCTTTGTAGGTCTTTATGTTTGTAGGTGTAGAACAAGTACTGGTGATTCTCAGATTAATCTCAAACTACATCGGTGGAATCTACGACCAAAGAACTAACTAATCAGAGCAAGAAAAAAAAATTACACGGATAGGTGTGACCATCCAAAAAACACACAAACGAGTACAATTTTCATATTTATGCTACCAAATCAGCCTGCTAGGGTTTAAGGATCGACATAGCTTATAGTGGCATACATCATAAGCCCACTCCCTTATAAGTATCTAAAGGAATACTTTTATGGTGCTACAAAGACATTCGATACTAATGTCCCTTATTATGGAGTCCCTATTTTGTAGCCATTAGTGCATATTGTAAAAGGACATTAAAACATCTTTGTAACACTTTTACAAAATATCAATGAAATGCGACATGTTTTTCTTTATTTCATTTTTACAATCACAATTTTATTTGCTTTTGTTGAATTGTATATATCTAAAAAATTTTGTGGTCTTGCTAAGTTATTGGTACTACACAACTTGCATGGAGTCTCCCAAAGCCCTAAAATGCATCTTAGGTTCAATATACACAACTTCGTGATTTACCTCCTTTGGGTTTATGTATTCATTTTTCTTTAGTTTAAATGTCATTTCTTGAAATCAAATATTTTCAAGTTTTTTGTGTTGAAAACATACACAATATGACTCTTGAAGAAATATAACATGTTTACCTCTAAAATCATAGGTACAAACCCTAAAATTTCCAAATTTTGTTACTCAAACCCAAGATAGGTCCAAAATAGTCTGGAAAACCACTTTTGCAGAAAAATGCATGAACCCATATGTTTTACCTACAAAATGTATGGACCCATGCATTTTACCCAAAAAATATATGAACCTATGCAATTTCACTTTTGACATGTGTGATAGACCCTATCAGACCCCAAAGTGCATCTAGAGGCTAAAAATCATAGGTAGACAAATTCAAATACTAAATTTCATTAGTTTTTGATTTGTTTCTACTTGCTTTTCAAAATCAAACAATAGTTTAAGTTTTCTTCACAAAAGGCACCTAGATCGACACGTCAATTCCCAAAAACACATAATTTCTACACAATTTTTCCCTTTCACTTGTTTTCATCACAAAAGGCACCTAGATCATTAGGTCAATTTTCAAAATGCACAAATTCTTCACAAAAAATCTTATTTTCTCTTACTTTATTCATAAAAGGAACCTAAATATTTAGGTCAACTCTCAAAAAACATAACTTGCTTTCAAAACATTTTGTTTTCACTTGTTTTCATCATAAAAGGCACCTAAATCATTAGGTCAATTTAAAAAATGCATATTTTCTTTACAAAACATCTTCTTTTCTCTTGATTTCTTCAAAAAAGAAACCTAGATCATTAGGTCAACTCTCAAAATGTAGAATTTGCTTCCAAATTATTTTATTTCCACTTGTTTTCATCATAAAAGGCACCTAGATCAGTAGGTCAACTTACAAAGTAGCTTAATATTTCTTTAAAAATGTACCAAAATTGCTTGGTCATTTTTAAATAGTATAGATTTGTCTCAAAAAGATATTTTCTTTCGAATAATGCATTTGAAAAATGTTGTCTTCGTTTCTTATTATCATAACATAGTTTTATTTCAACATTTCAATTTCTAAAGAAGAAGAAGAAGAAAACACCAAAAACAAACACACACTCATGAAAGTACAAAGAATTGGTTTGTGTTGGATTTCATCACCAACCGCCAATAGAGATCAATGACATTGGCTCCAATTAACAAGCATTGACTCGTCCCCTAGACACCTTATTTTCCCCTACGAGTGGTTTTTGGACTTCATCACCAAAAAATCCCCTTCTTGTGAGATTACCTCAAGGTAGGATTAGGATAGACAACCCTACTCATAGGGCTTCACATAATTAGTGAGTGTGCAACTATCATTATTGGCTAAGCCCGTTCGAGGGTGAAGTGAAAGCTTGGGTAGGCCAGTAGTAGGTCTTAGATAGTGCCACCTATTTTATAAGAGGAATTTTGTATCCCTTATTCTAGTCACCTCAAGCCTTCCCACATTATAAGAAACCCTTCACCTATTTTTATATCACCACTCTTTGTGTATCTTTGTATATACTGGAAAAGGTGTGCATCAACATACCAATTTAGATTTCACTCACATACCTTGTTATATTTTGAAGCTAAATACTTAAGATAAAGTAACCACAAGATTTAAGATAAAGTTACAATATGAAATATATGATAATGGCAAACTACTAAGCATATAAAACTCATAAATAAATTAAAAAATAACTCATATAAATACCGCTAATAAATGCTCATGAAAATATGATCTTTATTGAATAAATACCTCAAATACATCATACTTCTTCACTTTCCATTACAATTGTATATGCCACTCTAAATATCACTCTATATATTTCACACCCACATATACACACATATATAATGGAATGTGACTATTCATATGAAGCATTCTCAACCTTCACTCTTCCTATGACTCTTCATTTTCCTATTCTATGACACGTGCACATGGAAAAATATCCACATTAACATTGCAAAAATACTTTGCACACTTGTGCATTTATTATATTGCGTAAAGCAAATACTCTCACTCTAATATAAGACACTTTCCTAATCTAAATATGTACCCAAGGTGGTACATTTGCATGTACTAAATAATGTAATATATTCCAACACCCCCATGTATTACATTATTTAGTTATGGAAGACTTTAGTCTTCAATATGGTCTTCATATTCTTTCTCGAACCTATGCTATTCTTTTTATTTTTCTTCATTATGCTTTATGTTTGTATATTGATCAAGTAAATTATTAGTATCTTCATAAAATACTATATTTACTAAAAGTGCTTTAGCTTCATGTTCTTCTATAGTATCTTCTAGTTCTTGCCTCTTGAGCTAAGTGCCCCTTTTGATTTCCTTCTCTATATTATAACTGAGGTTGATTGTATTGATGTTGAAATTATTTTTGATGTGGTCTATATTGGTTTTGATATTTTCTAGTTTGAGACAACCTACTTGGTTGAATTCCTAATTTTGTTTGATTCCCTTGATACTAATTCCTTGGATTGAATCTACAATAATTTGTACTATGACCTCTCTTTTTGCAAACTTGATAATATCTCTCATTCCATTTTGTTTTATTTTTTGAAACTGAAGCAACATTTCCTTGTGATTATTTTTGAGACTAATGCATTGTTAGTCATTTCATCTTTGACTGAATTCTCTACTTCATATTCCTATAGTATATTGACTAATTCTTCAAATGATGTATCCTTAGAATTTGTAAGGATGTGACTAGATGCTTGTAGCTTTCTGGAAGTGCTCTCAAAATAACTTGGATAAGAAATTTATCTTCTACTATCTCTCCTAGGGTTAATAAGTTTCCTTTTATATCTGCAACTTTTTTTAGAAATAGTTCTATACTTTCTCCACTCTTGACTTTTAGAGAATGTAATTGGGTTTGTAGATTCAAGATAGTGGTTTTATTTTTCCCTTCAAATATCTTAGCTAATATATTCCATGCTTCTGTATAAGTTACTACTAAATTGATGTATGGCTATATATCATCTGTAATTGCAAATTTTATTATCATAAGCACTTTTCTTCATATTCCTCATATTTTTGAATTTTCCTTTCATATTTAGTAGGTTTAAATTTTTCTCCTTTGATAATCTCCCAAAGTTTTTCTATTAATAGTATTGATCTCACCTTGTTTTTACATGAGGTGTAATTAGGACCTTTGAGTAGTTGAGATTTTGAAAGAAAGAACTTATTTGTTGTCATAGGTAGACTACCTTATATCTCCCTTGTTTAATTGATGTAGTCAAATTTTCTATTCTTTATTTTTCCTTAGTTTTGAATGATAGACTAAGGATAATTTTAAATTGTTCATAACCTTTTATCTCCCTAGTTTCAATATAGTTCTTTCAATTCTATGTTTTGTAGAACTCCTTGTATCTCTCTAATGATTGAAATATGACAATATAATTTCCAACTTCTATTTTCAAAAAATAGAAACTTTACTTTCTTCTTATCAATCAATGATTTGAATGCAATTTTAAATCTTAAAAATATTTAAATTTATGTCTCTTATAATTTTAGAATTAGAGACTAAACTATCAATGCAATTTTCCTTTTGTCAAAAACTTGAGTTCCTTTTATCTCCCAAATTTAATAATATAATTTCCAATTCAAAATTTCATAAACTATGTTGATGTTGGATATGATTGGAAACCAAAAAATCCACACATGCTACTATATAGGCTTACTCTCATATAAAGTCCTTACCATATATATCCAACACCTATTGTAACTGTATGATCTCAATCTAAAGAACTGACACAACTCCCTCGGTCCTCAGACACTGCATTTCATCTTGTAGCCATACTCTATCTATAATGGAGTCATCTAGCCCATGCTATAGCTTGACCACATATGCTCTTAGTCATTCCATCTCCCTCATATCTCCCATACCCACCTTTTTTTCATCACATGTCATGGTGATGACCTCTCTCTCACTCAGCAACTCAGTCACTCGTAACCTTAGCTACTCCACCTCTTTCTCCACCATCCCCTTGGTGGCCACTAAAACAACCCTCTCTACTATGACTGCATCCCGCTCTCACTATAGTCCCTCCATATCTATCTTGAGCTACCTTAGCTCATCAACATGTGCCCTTATTTACTTGCTAGCATCCTCCAGATCTCTCCTACTTATTAGTGCTAAATATCTCTACCACTACTACATCATGATCTTATATCTATCCTACCTTATACACCTTACATTGCTCTACCTCTAATATCAAGGTATCTCTCTCCACCTCCATGTAATCTACCCTATATTGCTAAGCCTCAACCTCATACATATGCTCCAATATCTCCTCCATATACATTTAAATTACATCATCCTAACATCCATCATCTGGTATTATCTTTTCCTTATCTACTTGTGAATATTCTACTCTACTATCATATCATGGCCACACATGCCACATTAAGGGTGATTCCTCCTAAGAAGCACCCTCATCATCATCACGTCCAAATACCGTGAATGCTACTAAACCACCAGCACTAGATTCCATTCCTCCATCATAGGTTACTACTGCAACCCTGCTTGTAGTATTCTCTAGCCCATAAGTGACCACACCTTTACTCTTAGGTGCTACCTCTAGTCTTGCATTGCTAACCCCATCAATAAATCCTACCCTAGGCTCCCATATTTGTGTCACCTAGCAAGAATCATACTCTAGTATCATACTTACATCATCAACATCAAACAAATCTAGCATCTCATCCAAAGACATATTGAAGAACCCTACTTGTGGTTGTATCCCATGATCTCCTTGAACCCTTAAAATCATCATAGGTAAATAAAGTGCAACCTATAGTAGCCTAAACTACCTTTGCATGTGACTAAAAGGGAAGAAATAAACTTGAAAGGAGTATCATCCAACCCCCCATCTGTTCTACCTAACTTGGGCCATATCTATGCCATTATCTCACCATATTGGAGCCCCTTTATAAGGTTACCAAATAATATACTCAAGTCTTATACCCCCAAACTATCCTTGGTAGTAGATGGCATGATCCTCATGATCTTGCCTAGTATGCTCCTCCATATCATATTGCCATTGCATGGCATATGGTACATTTAGCCCTAATAATGCATGAGCCTCAAAAAATAGCCCCTCAAATCTCATAATAACTATGTGGTCCTAGGCCCATGACCATAATAGCAATATACGACATAATAACATCCTATTGGTCATCCACACACCATGTAACTCTCGATAAGTCTAGATCAACAACGTAGGTGCCCATGCAAAGTGTCTTCCATGCTCTACCATATCACATACAATCTCAATCATGTTCTAAGGGAATATCACCCCTGAAGCATTAGACAACGTACAACTACCTATACAAGCAATTAGTAATGTATGGTATTTGGTCAACTTCCCATTTTGGTAATGCTCTTTATACTTCATGCCTCCACTATACACCCTCACATCACCCCAATAAAGACAAAAGACCCTCTATAGTACCCTATCCATTGCCTCCCTACCTTGAATTATCACCATGGGTAATCCATCCACATGAAGTCAATAAATCTAATAAATACCCTCTAGAGTACTTATCATCTCTCGTGTTAAAAACTGAAACGTGTTTTTATTGGCATCCACCACTCATAAATGACATCCAAATATGCATGATCACACTAAACAACATCCTTGCATGCTACCTAATAGAAGCCTATTGTATGTATCCATTTCCACTCTACATCATCCAAAAACACCCAAAAATCATTTATCAAGGGCAAAAATCGATGATGAGGCTTCAAATATTTGACCTACAATACAAAAAAAACAACCCCATTAGTTCACATATACCAAATTTTGCATCCAAAATATTTCATATTCACCTAGCAGTTTGTCTCTTAAAAACAAATCCTATGGATCAATACAATTTCGTACAAAATCATATGGATCATAAATTCCATAAAAAATTACCACACTCATTCATATGATTTTTAGGAAAAAATAATTTTTGGATACTCTTTTTCCCCAAACACAAAAATATCCAAATTGTTTTAAAAGAATGCACACAAAAAAACTAGGGTTCATTTTATTTTGAAAATACACAAAGAAAAGCAAAAAGTCAACTTACCACAACTACACACCCTCCAACACTCTCTCTTGCACCACTATGCACCATCTCATCAATCAGGTTCTAAAATTCAATAGTACTTTGCATCACACACTCACTCTCCCTCACTCCTTTCCCTTCAATTTTTGAAAGAACACAACGAGAATGAAGCACACGTTCCTCCACTTGCGCTTTTATAGATGCCAACTAGGAAAACATACAAATTCATATGATATCTGGGTGCACCCATCCATACAATATTTGGGTACACTTATTTGCATGTTTTCAAATTTATGATGACCAAATCATGTAAAATGCCAAAATTTACCTTTTTCAACCTTTCGACGATCTTAAAATTCATCTTATCAAGCGATTTGCCATCGTCATCACATTCTTCACCCGCAAACTCATCACTTGAGGGGATAGATATCATATAAAAAATTTTCCTTACACATGATCAATACTCAAACACCTAATATTGGAAATTGCATTTGTCAAAGAACCTTTACCAAATATTATCATAAGCCCTCATTTGTTGGGGAAAGAAAAAAGTAAAATTCTCTTCTCAACAAAAATTCAATTCTCTTCTCAAAAAAATTCTAATTTTCTTCTCAAACAAAACTCCATTTCTCTTTGATCTCATCAGTATATCAAAGAAAAATATTTCAAGAACATGCATCCCTTCCACAATTTACATTGATCACAACTCAGGATGATATTAAATCTACTCCTCTCAAACAATCTTCTGCCATCAACCACCAATCTATTCTCTCCTGCAATCAACCACCAAATGAGTGTCATAAATTTTTGCACTGCATCATGTCTTCACACAATACAATACAAAAAGGGGTGAAATGTAGACACCTAAAAATGTCACGCTCAACCTCGTGCAACAACAATTAACAATCAATTAATGAAACACTAAAAAATCATGTTAATTGCCCTAAAACCTAGGCAAAAGCTAACCTAAAACCTGGTTAAACCTATCCTATCCAATCCACACTCCACTCACACCCCTCTACACATCTCCCTAAGCACCCATTCCTCTTTACGTAGCATCCACCCTTGCACCCCATTTAAAGGTATTTAAAACAAATTAATCAAAAAGGATATTTTCCCTTCCCTAGGTATTTTTTTCTTCCCTAGGTGATTAATGGGTATGGTAAACCCATCCCCACTTCAAAACCATAGGAGGAAAGCCTTACCCACCCATCTAACTCATTAAAAAACTTTCTCTCTTCCCTTTTATCCCACCACGTTGAGTACCCCTTTTCCTTCCTAGGAAGGCTATAAATAAACCATGTTGCCTATGGTTTTAGGAGGAGGTTTTTATGCACCGTTATGCTACCCAAACATATAATAAAATATTCTTGAAATTTTTTAGCACTCAACACTCCTCCCATTAATCTTTCTTTGTAGGTCTTTGTGTTTGCAGGTGTAAAACAAGTATTGGTGATTCTCGGATCGATCTCAAACTACATCGATGGAATCTATGGTCAAAGAACTGACCAATAAAATTAAGAAATAGGAAATATTATAGACAGGTGTGACCATCCATAAAATACATATATGAGTGTGATTTCCATTTTTAGACTACTAATTCAACCTTCCAGGGTTTGAGGATTGGCATAGTTTGTAGTGGCATACATCATAAGCCCACTCTCTTCAAAGGATCTAAAGGAATAATTCTATGGTGCCACAAAGATATTCGATGCTAGGGTCCCTACTTATGGAGTCCCTCTTTTATAGCCATTTGGGTATATTGTAAAAAAAAATTAAAATATCTTTGTAATGTTTTTACAAAATATCAATGAAATGCAACATGTTTTTCTTTATTTCAAATGGCTACCATAAATAATAAAATTTTGCACAAATTATCCATGATAGAATAAATTTCAATTATCTAAAATTTGGATAGAAAAATCACTAATACCATAAATAATTAATTTTTATTTAGTGATATTTGAGCACTATAGGATTAACAAAAGACCTCCAATACTTGAAGATTTGTTTAGTTTTCTCTTGACCATTTTAGAGGAAAGAGTTGATTGATAAGCAACGTGAGAATTGATAAATTATCTTGCATTAGGTAAAGTAACCTACTTAATTTAAGCCATAAAATTTGTTCTCTCTAAGAGAACCTAAATCATTCATCAAGATAACATATAAAAAAGAGATTGAGGGAAGCCTTGTCAAATAGATCTTTGCAAGAGAAAAGGAATAGAGTATACACCATTCATATTCATTCTAGTTTAGGTATTACCAATTAATATAATAATTTGTAATGACTCCAATCTAATAACAACAACTATATTTATTATTATTAGCTTGAGCCCTAGGTTAAGGTAGTCAACACTTGAGAATTAGGATTAGAGTTAGTATTTATTTAGTATATAATATAACCAAATATATCCATTGAGATAATATATAGAAAGGAGATTGACAGAAGCCTTGTCTAATTGATCTTTGCAAGGGAAAAGGAATAAAATGTATGCCATTTGTATTTATTCTAGTTTAGGCATCAAAAAATAACACAATGATTTGTAATGACTCTAGTATAACCACATCAATTATATATATTATTATTGGCTTAGGCACTAGGTTAAGGTAGTTGACCCTTGAGAATTAGGATTAGTATTAATTTAGTCAATAAAGAGAAATATTTATGTTGTAGTTGGAATCATATTTCATATTCAAATCTTAGTCACCTCTATTGCACATATGAGACTTAATTCTCTTAAAGTGGCTAAGAGATCTTACCCTCTCCAAGTGGATAGGATTTTTATTGATTTGATTTTAGAATCTAATTACTTACATTTCTAAATTTTTGGCATTGAACCTAATTTTTTTGTGCTCAGTGAATGTTTAATATTGTGCATTATTGAATTACTACTACCATTATTGTATTTTTAGAAGATGTTTCATTACAAGTGATACCAAAGCATTTGTCTTGAATCCTTGTAGAAGTGTGAAAGTGTGGTAGAAGGGCATGTAAACCATTCCAAAACCTCTAACAAATAATTTTAATTTTTCTTGCATGATAATTTTCATTAAAATTATTTTAGCTCAATCTTTTGATGCATTTTTATTCTATAATATTGTGAGTTAGCTATTGTTAATTTCTTCTTTCAAACTTGATTATTAAAATGATAGTGTTGGGATACTTATAGGAGATCTATCCCATTGAGATCATCTTTGAGTTGGTCCAAATAAAGGGTATATCCAACAATATGTTTTGGGAATTGGGTATGCTAGGAACCTTATAGGAGAACCATCTCATTCTGATAATCTCTTCAAGTTGATAAAAGTAAGGGGTATGTCTCATAATTTTTCAAGTGCTCTAATGATTTTTTTTTTAATTTGGTATTTTCTCATTGAGTATGGATGAACTTGCTACTTCTACTAGTTGATTGTGAATCAATAGTTGATTGCAATACATTGTCATTCAAAGGATGTGTGTATAACCAAAAAATAAGCAACAACCCAAAAATCCTAGTAAGCATCACAACATCCTTTCAAATATTTATAGTTTTGACTAGTGTATTCTTTCTTCTCTAAATGCGATGGATTTTCCTCTTCCCAAAACCACTTTGTAATCTACTCTAAACAATCATACTCCTATAAATCTTCCTATTACCCCTCCAATTTATGATACTATTCCCAATATAATTAACTTTGATATATATTCCTATCTTGAGAAATAAGAAAGAGTGGTTAAATCCATTTTGGTCTCTCTAAATAAAATCAAGACTACCTTAACAAACATCCAAAGCTTTCTTAATATACCCTCTACTATGCATTCCCTTAACCAAGAGTTTTAAAAAGTCATTGGGCAACAACCACTAAGCATACAACATGTACCAAATCTAAGGGACACAAGCATCCATTAGTTGTTGTCATTCTTTCATAGACCTCCATTTTCCTATGGAAATCACATGGCCCCTTATGCTACCAGAGATAATCTTCTAGGTATGAGTGGTTGTACCTTAGGCTTTGATTATTATATTTATCCCTCTATATAAGGTGCTTCTAATTTAATTTACTAACCTCATGATATTTCTATTCCATGCATTGATATTTACATATTTGAGGATGTTGATCCATGTGGGTGGATGACCAAGATACATAGATTCATTTGTTTGCACCATGTTCCTAAAGAATATTGCATCACATTAGTCACTACTAAGTTTGGAATCCATGATCATCAATGGTTATGGGAGATTTTCCAATAGGCGACCTCTATTTTGTCACCCAAGTTCAAAGTTTGATTCCTCCATAAGTTTGACTAAGGATCTTCCACAATGTATGTGGTTTGTTTGATGCAAACCAAGAAAATATGATCAATTGAGGAGTATTGTATAGGGTCACAAGTCTTCTCACCTACACCTACAAATTGGATATATTTGTGGTGGCATTAGCATTTTCCCATGGTATTAAGGATGAAATTTAGTGGGAAGTTGACATGATAGATCTCTACACACTCAAGGATGTTGAATGTGTATGTTTGGTGGTACAATTACCTTGTTCCTAACCTTGATATGACTTCGACCCTTGATAACATTATTTAATAACTATAATAACAAGTTCTCCCAATAATTATTTTGTTTCAAATGTAATTCACACTATCCTTGATATTAGGCCTATGAAGAACATCATAACTTTCAAGTGGAAGGCAAAGAAGCAATAATTTCAAAATATGAAGATTCATTCTAACAAGATCACCCAATTGAGGTAGCTGATGCATAACATGAGGATGCCACCATAGCTATTTATAATTTTCCCCTTATAGGAATCCAATTTCACTAAACCATAAGGTACAAGGATTCATCAAATGAGAGTATTCCAATATATTGACACTATCATTTATATTAGGCCTATGAAGAACATCATAACTTTCAAGTGGAAGGTAAAGAAGCAACAATTTCAAAAGATGAAGATTCATTGTAACAAGATCACCCAATTGAGGTAGCTTATGCATAGCATGAGGATGATACCATGGATATTTATTCTTTTCCCCTTATAGAGATCCAAGTTCACTAAACCATAAGGTACAAAATTCATCAAATGAGAGTATGCCAATATATTGATTGATTAAGGTAGCATACATGGATTTATTTATAACAAGAAAACAAAGTCTTTAGGCTTGTATATTAATTATTCAAAATAGGACAAATTTAAATTATTGATTGTAAATGGGGGCATAAATTAATATGTGGGTTGAATAACTAAGGTTAACATCTATATGGGTAATTATACTTGGTTTGGCACTCTCTTTTCCATAAATGCAGGTAGCACAAATGTCATCTTGGGAGTACAATGACTATATTAACTTGGTGATGTTACTATTAATTTGCAAATATTATGCCAAATGGATGGATAATGGAAAGGTTATTTGTATTCACATAATTCAACCTCATCCCTCCAAGGAGGTTAGTGTCCATAACATGGAAAAGTTACTAAAGAAAAATGGTCATGAATTATTCACCCGATTCAATTGCACAAATGTTTAGTCTTTAGAGCCACTTCTTCCATAACTTCCTTTAGACTTGTAGAGCATTGTGGATTGCTATTTTTATATCTTTGGTAAGCCCATAGGTGTTCCCCCCTAAGCACACACATGATCATAACATCCAACTAGTTTTAGAAAGGCAACCTCATAGTGTGCATACTTATCACTATCCCCACCCCAAAAATCCTAAAATTAAGAAGTCAATCTAGGAAATGTTATAGCATGAAATCATACTTATAAACATTAGACCTCATTTATTTCTAGTGGTTATGGTGTAGTGCAAGAACAATTTATAGTGCATGTGTCCTAATTTTTTACCTTTCAACAAGATCACCATTTGAAGATAAGTTTCCTATCCCTATTATAGATTATTCATTAGATAGATTGCATGGTTCTATATACTTTATAAAAGTCAACTTGCATTGTATGTTCCATCAAATAAAATCCAAAGATTAATTTTAACACACATGAGAGTCGTTATGAGTTCCTAGTCATACCTTTGGTCTCACTAATGCTCCTTGCACTTTCTAAATACTCAAGAATTTTAGATTTCATTCTTTTATTCATAATTTTATCCTTATATTATTTGATGATATCTTAATTTTTAAAAAGTCCTAGGAAGGCCATCTAGTTCATGTGGACCAAGTTCTTCACATATAGAAGGAAAAACTCTTCATCAAAAAAATATTCCTTTGGGATCAATGAGGTAGAATACTTGGATCATATGGTGTCTCAACAAGGAGTCAAGGTATATCCTAACCATATCAAAGCTA
This sequence comes from Wollemia nobilis, assembly GCA_028583015.1. Classification (NCBI taxonomy): domain Eukaryota; kingdom Viridiplantae; phylum Streptophyta; class Pinopsida; order Araucariales; family Araucariaceae; genus Wollemia; species Wollemia nobilis. The sequence continues at coordinate 12,435,682 of JAQPPZ010015032.1, forward strand.
GAAAAGACTTACCCTTGTCCAAATACCTTAAGTAGATCTATGCATTTTTATATCTCATAGACTATATAGTAAATTTATTCATAACTATGATAATATTATTTCTCCTCTCATTGATCTCATTAAGAAGGATGCATTTTTTTGGTCTAGAGTAGCTTCCCCAACCTTTCATGACCTAAAGGAGGCTTGTGTACCATCCCTATTTGGTCCATTCCTAATTTTAGCAAACCCTTTGTCATTGAGTGTTATGCTTCAAGCATAGATGTTGGAGTCATTTTCTTGCAATATGGACACCCATTAACATTTAAAAGTAAGTAAAAAAATATAAAGAATATAGGATGATCCACTTATGATAAGGAAACATTAGTTGTTTTACATTCCATTGAAAAATTATGATCTTATTTGTTGGGGCATCACTTCACCATCATGGTTGACCATAGCAGCCTTATGCAATTCCTAGGATAATGTCTCTCTTACCTGGAATAGAATAAATGGTTGACCAAGCTAATGAGATATGATTATGTCACTGAGTGCAAGAATAAAAGGAGAATGTGGTGATAAATTCTCTATATGATAAATATGAAGACGTTTTTGTTAGAGCCATCTCTAATATTCTTCTACAAATAACTTTCCTAGATTCAAAATTATTGTCTATCTAACCTAGAGATTGCTTAGATCATTTAGGAAGTGGAGTCTAGCTCATCATTGCCTTCATTTTTCCCATATGGTCATGGGGTTCTCTAAAATAAGGATCATGTTAGGAACCCTTCAATTAAAATAAGTACATCCAAACAAATATTTAAATAATTTATATAAATTAGGAACTAAAATAACAATATTACAATAAAAATAGAATTGCAAAAACTTTATTATTTAGAAATAGAATTTGTAACACCAAATTATTGGCCTCTTTGAGGGGGAATCCTTTTTGGAAGTAGAGCTCTATTATAATAAAAATGACTTGATACATTACACATTTAATTTTGCCTTTATAAAGACTTCTATCAATCCTAACTCTAATTCCCAAGGATTGGTTTCACATGCAGTGGAGACTTGAGCTAGTAACTCGTACAAAAGAAATAGTTACATATTTTATAATGGTTACATTATATGGTCCCATATTTCTAGGTTCCCAAAGTTACACATACATGTTACAAGATAATTATATAATAATGTTAATATAGGGTCCTAATAGACCTTTCCCATTCAAAAGGCTTTGACATAAAATATGGAGATGAGGAAACTACTACTGGAGCTAATGTAGCAATTCCTACATGACATCTTCCTATAGTAATTTATGTTATTGCAATAGAACTTCAATGATATTTTGGTTGTGGAGGTCACTTGTTCATTGATCTAGAATTTACTTAGGCTCTAATATGATTGATACTTCCTCATCTAGTTTTGGAAGTGTTGAATGAACCTATACCTTGCTACCTAGAAACTTTTTCAATGAGGAGACATGAACAAGTAGATGTATCTTTGAAGATGGAAATAAGTTGAGCTTATAGGAAATAAAGCCAATACACTATAATATGTGATAGGGTCCATATAATTTTGTGACCAATTTGTGATTACCATGAAGCTACAAGATTGACTAATTGTATGGTTGTAAGTGAAGAAATACCATATCCTCAATATTAAAGTTGTTCTCTACAAATTGTTAATCAACCTATCGATGCATATAGTTTTGAGCCAATGCCAAATTCTCCTTAATCTATTGGAGTACTCCATGATTTTGAGGAGTGGAATATATCACTTGGAACTTTGAGCTACCTAGAATATATGAGAAAAGTGATGGAGGATGACCATAAACTACTTCAAATGGTGTCATATTGGTAGAGGTATGATAAGAGATTTTGTACCACCACTCAAACAAGGAAAGCCATTTAGTACATTGAGTAGGATACTTAGATGAAAAGTAGCAAAGGTATGTTTCTAAGCACTTGTTGGTAATATCCATCTAGATGTTTATCTGAGGATGGTAGACCAAGCTAATTTTTAGTTTTGTTCCCTACAACTTAAATAGATCCTATCAAAAGTGATTGGTAGAGGTGGGATCCTAGTAAAAAATAATGGATTATAACATACCATGTAAGAAAAATATGGAATCTAAGAAGATATGGATAATCATGAAGGTCTTATAGGATGGTTTAAGGGATAATACATACTTCAATAAATTATACAACACCACAAGAATGACTATTTTATGGCCAAAATTTGGAATCCCTTCAATATAATCCATGGAAATATCTATCCAGAAATTTTCTAGAGCTAGAAGATGCCAAAGGGTACTTGGAGTGCATATAGTTTCTCCTTTCATCCATTGACAAGTGTCACATTCAACCATGAAGGTATGAATATCATTTTTCATTCTTACACAAAATAAGTATGTTTTGTCCTTTCAAAATTTTTAAGGAACCTAGAGTGATCCACATTTGGGGATGCATGCATTGCTTGTAATATATATTCATATAATTATAACTTTTATAAAATAACAAGGAAACTATGGGATCTCAATTATTGCCCATCCCATGAATATCTTGACTAAGATTTGGGATCATTTTGTAGTCGCTAAATATAGACTTGTAAGGTGGATTCTTTAGCTACTTATTTTTGGAGTTGATGGATCTAGTGAGGTCGCAGAGTTAAAATTGCACATAAAATACTTTGGTCCTCATATTGGCATGAAAGATAATTAGCCACTACATTATCCATACCCTTTTTATAGATTATTTCATAATCATACCCAAATAATTTGAAAACCCACCTCTATTTTTATGGTGTGGAGACCTATTGATCTAGAATATATTTTAGACTTTGATGATTTGTTTTAATTAAAAAATTACATACAATAAGGTAGGGTCACTAATGATTGACTATGTGTAGAATTAACATAATTTCCTTCTTATAGGTTGATTTCCATAAGTTTCTTCCTGATAATGCCTTGCTTGTAAAGGCTAGTGGTCGACCCTCTTGTATCAAGACTACACCAATTCCACTATTTTAAGCATCACTTTATATCACAAAGGGATTGGAGAAATAAAGTATCACAAAAAAGACATAGTTAACATGACTTGCTTAAGGGTAAAAAATATTTATTCAACTGGTTCATATAAACATCTTCTTCAACATAGTTATCAAAGGGTTTGTGATCTCCCCATAATTCTAGATAAAATTTCAATAATAGCCTTGAGACCTAGGAAACTCCTAAGACCTTTGAGAGTGTGGGGTTTTGACCACCCTTGTATAGCTATGATTTTATTTGGCTCCACCTTAACCCCTTCCCCTAAAAGTAAGTGGCATAGTATTCTACTTTCTATATCCCATTGGAGCATTTAGACCGCTTATCACATAATTTATGTTTTATTAGGAGCTATAAAGTTTGGTCTAAATGTTACAAATGTTCTTCCCAAGTATGGCTATAAGTGAGGATGTCATCAAACAAGACCAATATAAATTTGCATAAAATGGGATAAAATATAGCATTCATAAGATTTTTAAAGGTATAAGGTGTAGTTTCAAGACCAAAGGGTATGACTAGGAATTCATAATGACCATAATTTTAGAACACCATTTTAGGAATATCTTATTTAATTATAATTTGATGATACCCTGAGCACAAATCCAACCTGGAGAAAAAATTAGCATCATGGATTAAATCTAATAGTTCATCAATGATAGGAATACAAAATTATCCTTGGTGGTAATATTATTAAGGTCTGATAAATCCACACACAACTGCTAGGACCCATATTTCTTATGAATCAATAACACCATGGAAAAATAAGAACTAGTACTTGGTCTTATAACATTTGATGCTAGTACCTCCTACACCATTTTCTCAATCTTAGACTATTACACATACAAATACCTATAGGGGTGAATGTTTGGTGGTACACTATCCAATATAATATGAATTTCATGATCGTGTGTGCACCATGGTGGAAGATCCTTTGAATTATCAAGGATGGATGCAAGTTTATCCAAAATGAGTTGTAAACTAGTTGGTTGGACTATATCTTTGATAGTTTGGGATTGTATCACAAACAACTATGCTACTAATCCATGAGACAATTTCTTCAAGAGGTTTTCTATTTGATAAAAAGAGATCAACTAAGAAGACTCTACAACCATTCCTTGAAGACTATATTTCATTCCTTGTAGGTGAATCACATCCAAAATTTATAAAAATCCCAAGTTATTATGGCCAGAGTTTGAAGCCATTGTATCGTCAACACAACATCATAGCCTCTCAAAGGAAGGTCATATACATTGGCTTTGAAATTGTACTCTCCTATTTATACCTTGATATTTCTACATTTTTATTTACATGGTAAGACACACCCATTGATTATCATAACCTTGAAATAATTGCATGAATTTATATAGCATTTTTCTCCTTTGGCCACTCGAGGATCGATGAAGTTGTGCATACTTATTGAATCAATAAGCATTATGATTTTTTGGCCTTTGAAATATCCCATAACATTCATGGTTCAGGGGGTTGATATTCCTACTAGAGTTTGTACTAAATTTTTTGGTTATGGTTCTTTTGGTGCTTTGGGTTCTTCTTTATGCTCCTCTTCTTCTTGGGGATTGCCATTGGAGGATTCACCCACATCTAGAAAATATAATTTCTATTATACAGTTATACCCTAGAGAATATTTTTCATCATAATTATAGTACAACCCTTATGCCTTGTGAGCTTCCATCTCTTCCCAAGTTAGTCATTTAATGGATGGTGATTTATTGGCTGAATTTTATACTTAATTAGATGGAATTGGGGGTTAGGCCTATGGGAATTTGGATGTACATATCTAAGGAGTGAATTTATATTCTATAAATTTGTCCAATCCTATTGCCTACATCATGGTTTGTTAAATGCTTAAAAATCCATGCAACACATACAATAAAGATGAATTAAAGATATAGCAATAATGATGAAACCATAAAGATAAGAACAAGATATATGTAAAATATGATGGTGTCCTTTTTTATTAATGAAATTGTCCTCTTAAAAGTGGTTACAATGGGACCCTCTTTGAGGGGATTGCTACAAAATTTTGATACAATGAATACAATCATAAAAGGAATCTTGGTGCACTTCACAGGATCTTCCTCGCACTTACGAACTGATCTAGGGTAGGTTTTCAGGTTTACTGCTATGAATGATGATGTGGAGATCTGGTGCTCCTCTTTCCTCGAAGAAACCTATAGCCTGTATACAAGGATACTAAAGAATATTAAAAGTATGTGTAGATCCTTTCGAGATAAGGCCCGATATAATGACAATAAAAGCAATAAGTAAAACTGAAATGTAACAAATGCATGCGTAAATTAAAGCCTAACTATACCAAAACAATAAATAAAAATGCTACTAAAACTTCTTATGGAAAGAAATAAACAAATAAATATTTGCCTTGGGGGTCATATCAAGGTGGGACGATCGTGCCTATGGGTCATCTTGGGTCAATACGATTGCTTCCCTGTATGTAGTTTTCTCATGGTCGAGCCTGGGTGATATCTAAGTTTGATATGGAATTTGGTCAATGGATTGGTGCATTCATGATAATAGATTAATGGTTCTGGAACAACCTTCAAAATAGGAGAATTAGATCACATAGATAACATGGGTGCATTATTCATCCTTTAGAGTGAACCAATGATATAACTTCTATAGTGATAAGAATACAAAGGCTTGAGAGCTCATGGTTGAAATTCGATAGCACTTCATTTCTTGAAGATTTAAAAACTCTCTCTTTCTCTCTTTTGAATAAGGGTAAGTATCATTATATATATTTATTGAAAGAAATCTAATAACATCACAAAACTATGCATGAAAATGTGAAGGGGTATTTCACATTAAGGAAAGTGAATGCATATCATCAAAATATCATGCAACTAATTGTGTCATGTTGTTTCTTCCTATGTGGTTCATGCATGCTCTAAATTGTGGTGTGGGTTCATGCGTGGGATTAACTAGCATTTTTGACTGCTAGTTATATCCCACTCTCTTTTTGATTTTTATTTTGGTGTGACCATATTGGGGTGAGATAAACCTAACTGGAGGCTGTCTTGAGGTGAGATGACCACAGTTTGGAGGTCATCTCAAGGTGAGATGACCATGGTTGTAAAGGAAAATATCCCTGTTTGAGAGGTGAAAACCATTTTTTGAGCCCTGGGGCTACGCAAGGTGGGTCATATGGTCTAAAAGGAATCCATATAGATAGTATTATCAACATGACGTGTTTTAGGTGTCTACATATGCCCCCGATGCATTGTGTGAAAGCACAATGCAAAGTAAAATTAGATGACCTAGAGTCAAATTGAGGGTTGATGATGTCCATTTATCTGATCAATGTAAGATGCACCAATCATGAAAAGAGCATGCATTTTTGAATCATTACTTTTGATGTATTGAAGAACTTAATTCAAGTAAAATTTTTTAGTCAATGATAGAAAAGCTTGAGGTATGATTGATGTTGGCACACTTTTCAACCATGGGTAGACACAAGGGTCTATAGTCTCTAGGCTTCAAGAATACCAAGCATTTGTTTGGTTGAAATTTTTATCTTTGCCCTAGAAAATAGGGAAGTGTATGATAGTATTTGACAATGATTCTTGAATGAATGCAATTTGTGTGATTGAGTGTTTGATTATTGACTTGATTAAGAATTTTATAATTATATGACTACCCCATCAAGCGATGAGTCGATGAGGAAATGGAAAATGATGAAAGCTATAAGTCACTTGACCAAGATGAATAAATTTGGGGGTGATTAGGTGAGTACAAAATTTAGAGGGCCCATGTCCCCATTACAACCTTGATTTTGACCCATTTTTATTAGTTTGTTTGTAAATATGGCGATCGTCTCTTGGTAGGATGATCACAGTAATTGCAATCGTTTGACCTCGAGATGGTTAGATAGATTTGAAAATATAAAAGGTAATTTAGCACATTTTTGATGTCATTTTTCTTATTCAAAATTGGAGGAAAATAGAGGCTAGGATAAGGAGGACAATTTTTTGAAGTGAAGCACTACCGAATTGTTCACCGAATTCCACCATGGACCAACCCAAGACCTCTATGGCCGGAGAAGTTGAAAGGATAAAAGTAGATATTGTATTATCTCCTTTGTTATTAAAAAAAATAAAATGAACCTCACTAATTAAAGTAGGAAATGAACCTCATGCAAAAATTAAGGCAATAAATCACACCTTAGAGTAAAATATAGTGTAGTTTGTTTTTTTGTTTGTTTCCTTTTGATTTTATGTGCTTTTATTAATTTAGAGTGTGTAAATGTAATTTGAAATTTCCCCATTTGTGGGCTATATTGGGGTGAGATGGCCCCTATTATGAAATTGAGTACCATATAAGGGTGAGACGATTGTGATTCAAACCCCAACGGTCAAAAAATATGATCATTGTGGAGGTCATCTCGATTTGAAGTGGCCTTGCTTGGAGACCATATAAGCCTAAGATAACCTCACTTGAAGACTGTATGGAGTTGAGACAACCACATTTTGAGAATGTCTCTGCCTAAGAATATCTCATTTGGAGATCATATTAACCCAAGATGACCTTATTTTGAGGTGCTTATTACTATTCTTGCTCTTTTTTTGTGACCTGATTATTAGATTGTGTAATTATGCATTAGCTTATGAGGGCTTGCCATAGATATCCCATGGTATATAAGACAGTTCATGACATACTTCTTGATGCTGATTGGAAATGGTTTGAGGCCATTGAACTTAAGTAGGTTATGAGGCTAGAGGTAGTGACCGTAGATCAGGCTAACTTTATGGCATAGATCGTTAGGATAGCTAGACCAACTTATTACATATTATGACTAGTGATATGATAGTCACCCTAGAGGATGTATACAAGGTCCTCTATGTTTTTATTGAATGATACCCCATCATCTCTACACACTAGCCAATGGGGTAGAGTGCTCTAGAGGGTTTTTACAGAGGATTGGGAGGTTGCTCAATGCATCTTATATAGCGGTAGGGTGTTAGTGGAGGTATGGTATGAGGTATATTTTCTCAAATCAAGATATACAGTGTTGATGTTACTTATATCTAACATATTGCTACCTGACTCTTCTAGAGCGAGATTACCATGGAACCTTCTTGAGCTAGTATAGGAGTTGGTCAAGTACATATTTCAACAACCTTTGATCATGGCTTGTGGTACCACTTTTCTAGCACATTTATATGATGAGCTATATGAGATTTTCTATTAGGGTATACTTGGATTGGGCTGCAACTTCCTTCTACAGATCTAGGGGTGGGAGCACATACAAGTGGATAGACTAGATGGGCTTCCTTGGTCAAGGTAGGCTCAGATGGTGAATAGAGATATTAGATACATGATGCACTGGATGAGGGATCAAGAGCAGACTTAGAGTCATATCCACTAAGGCAATATTGCTCACTACAATGAGTCATTTGATAGATTGAGGTCAGAGCAGGTTATATGGTAGTCATACAGGTATTACTTGCCATGGACAAAGGTGACTGAGAAGTTGAGGTATACTAGATATGGGTGATGGGTGGTTGGTCACCATAACATAGAGAATAAATACATTCAGTATCATTACCTTTTTTATAGTTTGGGATTCATCAGGATGTACCTGGTGAGCTCATCATTTATCGATACCAAATAGATGAGATAGACCTGTCATGATCTTGAGTAGAGGTAGTGGGTGAGGATGTAGATCAACCAGTAGTGGATCTAGGGGTAGATGACCCAGGTACTACTACAGGAGTATGATGCATGGTGGGTGATATGAATATGGTAGGGATGTGGACCTATGGATGGATTGGTTAGGGTGGTAGTAGATGAGGGTATCAGGGTAAGGATGGTAAGGATTCATAATATCAAGAGTCAATCCTTAGGGAATAGGTTTAATCTCTATAGGTTCAATTGGTAGAGTGGGATACCATAGTGGTAATACTATAGAACCAATTGGAGAGAGAGAGACAAAGGAGGAGGAGCTTCTTTGAGGAGAAGGATATGCTGAGTGAACAACTATAGATTTTCTAGGAGGTGATGGATAGGTTGAAAATAGAGTGAGATGCTCTACGAACACAAGTTATAGGATTGATAGAAGAGCAATATGCTCTCCAAACTCAGGTGGTAGGTTTTACTATTGGATAGAGAATAGGTGGATAGGCCATGGGTGATGTGGTCAAGTTGTAGGTACAGGTGGTAGAGCTATAGGGAATGGTAGCTTACTATGTTTCTCATCGATGCTTAGATTAAGAGTACATTTTTGGCTTAGAGGATGAGGTAAGAGTGACTTGGATGTATACTACCTTAATGAGCTTCATTAGATTCATCATATCTAAGATGATGCAATGATTTAAGGTAGCCATTAGTTAGGCCATAATTTTTGAGGTTTGCAAATAATTCTCAGAGATCAGAGGCTAGTGGGTCTACTCAACCTCAATGAGACAAGGCCAAGGGTGGAGGTGAGACTAGTGGTGCAGGGCCAACCTAACTTGTGACATGTGTGTGCTTCCTTTGTAGAGTGTAAGGTTTAAGGATCCACTCTATTGTAGCCTATGGGTATTTTTGTATCATGATGTACCAAATTTATCATATATATGATATGATGTTAGTTGTTTTATCATGTGTTTATTTGATGTTTTGTTACATGTGTGGATACAGTTATGGATGCAATACCTAATGTTTAGATGTATTTTGAGATTTTTTTATATGATTATGAATTTATGTAACTCACGTTATTGATTCAACAAATCTAACATGTATGCATAGACTTAGACATGTATGAGATGCACTAATGATATGTGATGTGGCCAATGTGAAATGTGAATGTATGTTTTAAATATTAAAACATAATGAATGAATCTATATGCACTAAAAAACTAATTGTAAGCACCACAAAATATATACAAGTCATCAATCCAGATGCCAACCCTTTCAGAAGATCATGCATTTAATTATGACTAAAATGTGATATGAAAAAATGTGTATGATGGATGAGAAACAATAAGATGTTATAGGGAAACAAAATTATTTTCATGAGACTCAAACACCCTAGTTGACTAGTCAAAAGATGTATACAGACCATGTAAGATTCTAAAAGGTAGAAATATTCTAGGAAGACCAAGATATTCAATATTCCTATGTGTGCATGTGATGTTCATTAATGTGTTAAACACATAAAGTTATCCCATTGCTAGGCCAACTCTTAGAGCCCATTTTTGTAATGAAGATCACCCCATGGTAATCATTATCCTAAATTTGAACATAGATGGACTAGACTACTAGGTAATACAAGCCACCTAGAGCTAGCTCATCCGCAAGCTAACATTGGTCTATACAAAAGGTTTCTAATGTGATAGATATATTGCCACACATAAGACTACCCCATTGCTAGGATGGCTCCTAGATACCATTGATATAATGGAGATCACCCCACAATTTTTGAATAACTGAGGATTCTAGGGATTCAAGATCATTACCCCCTTATTTTTTTTTATTTATTTGTTTGGGATACTTGCTTATTTTTTTATGAGGAGCAAGGGTATTTATTTTAGTGGTGAAAACCAATATTGGGATACTTGCTCATTTTTTTTGTGGAAGAGCAAGATATTTAATTACTTTGGGTAGGGAGGAGCTTGTTATTTTGTCAATTATTAGTATCCTAAACCATGAACATAATAATATGAGCAAGGAAAATCTTTTTCTTAATGGGAAATTTCTATGTTGTAGTGTTGTATTTTTTTGTTTAAAACTCAGATTTTAAAATGTGAAATGTGCATTTGGGATTTTGAGATATGCAAGGTACTATCAAAGAAAGACCCTACCTTCAAAAATCTAGATAGCTTGCTACAAGATCTAAAAGGGGGGTGGTTGAATGACCAAAAATCCTAGTGAACATCCTCTAGTAACTTATTGGTTGTGTTGAAAAACATAGTTACCAAAAAAAAGGAAAAAGAGGATGGTAATGATATGTTGTGATGTGTGTGTTTTGTAATGACCTTTTGAAAACTAAGAAGTGTATGTAATATAGTTAGTGGTCATACAAACATCATCATTGATGGTCATCCGATATCTACCCTATATTACAAGGAATCCTTAAAAGTCAAAATATCATAAGAAAAGGTGCAAATGATGATTATGGAAAAGGTTGATTAAGAAAGATGACAAATATATAGGTGTGGTTATCAAAATTAACATGCAAGAGCAAAAATAGTCCTAATACTAATGCAATAAAATATCGTACCTAATGCAAGTAAGCAACTAATGCAGCGATATGAAATGCATGGTGGAATGCAATGTGATGTTTTTTATTATATTTAATTATTTTTTCATTCATTATGCATCATGCATGAAATGATCATAGGTGGAGGATGTTGAGAGGTTTAAATTCCTCAGTACCCTCAAGAGAAGCTAGATGATAAGTTGCTTGATACTCCGAAGTTTAGGAGGTACCTAATGAATCAACACCCCCAAGTGTAGGAGGTGGTTTTGCTATAATTTCCTCTCAGGGGAGGAGCTCTACATACTAATTAATAGTTATCATGTTGATAGATAACATATGATATCTATTTTTTGGTGGGGAAAGCCTATCAAATATGGGATGCCTCAAATGGATCGACGGTAGTTGAGGTGGAGGTGGAAAGATTGGATTTTTTGGTGGTAGAAGCTGCCTCCAAATGGATTGATGTGTACGAAAAACCCTAAAATATAACTCATCTAGGTCCATGATAGGCTCAATGGGGGAGGTGTCTTCTTCCTCTAAGATAATTGAAGCTATAAATATTACCTCCCATTCTTTTTCAGAATCATCATTAGAAACTCAATCTCCTTTAGGCTCCTAGCTATCCTTAACTTGATCATCATTAGTCTCATCATCAGATACCCATTCGCTTGTATGCTCTCAATTGGAGGATGAAAGAGGGTTGATAAAAACCTGGTTGTTAAGCCACTTAATGTAGCTAGGACTAAGATACACTAAGCTTATCTCATCCTTTTTTTTCCTCAAATGTCTCCTTGGAAGAGTTAAGGGCTTCATAGTTATTATTATGATGGGAAGATGGTCACTTAGCTGATGAATGTAGCCAAGATTGACATATTCATTCTCATCAATCTCATTTCCAAAGCCTATGATCAGGTGCTGGAGTGAGTCTGCAAGGAGATCATCTGGCATACACATGAAATACCTATTGTGACTATCACACAACTCACCCCAAAATTGGGGACCCACCTTTAAGTTTTTGTGTTTGGGTGGTTTTGTTTCATTTTACGTGTCTAGTAGGTTGCTTGGTTTTTTGTTGTAGTTTTTTGTTAATTTTTTATTAGCAATTTTTGATGATTTTTATCATCAATTTACTGTCGATGGTTTTTATCATCATATTCTTGTTGATGATTTTTATCATCAATTTGTTCTCGATGATTTTTATCGTCAATTTCTTGTCGATGATTTTTATCGTCAATTTGTTGCTGACAATTTTTATCATCAATTTCTTATCGATGATTTTTATCATCAATTTGTTGCTAACAATTTTTATCGTCAATTTGTTGTCGATGATTTGTTATCATCAATTTTGTTGTTGACAAATTTTATCATCAATTTTTGGTTAGAGTTTTATTGTTAAATTTTGTGTTTCTTTCAATTGTATGTTTCAAATATAAAATGAAAATAAAAAATCAAATAAAAAGTATTTATATATATATATTACAATATATGTATAAATAAGAATAAATAAATATAAAAAAAAAAAAATAATAAAAATACAAACAAAACTTCATATGTATAAAAGAAAGTAAAAAAGGTGTATTTCTCTATTTTACTCCAATATACCCTTCTTTTAATGCTCGTTTTCATTACATGTTAATATATACTAATGGGTATTTCATTATGGTTTTGTTATGTAGGTTTTGATGCTGATGATCCCATAGGATGATGCGTGGTCGATTTGAGAGTGACCCGACGACAAGGTGTTGGGAAAGAGCTTGACATGGTGGTTGTGATGACCGAGGATGCACACGAGATGTATGTTTTGATGCAGGAGACTTGTAGACCATATATGAACAGTGCAACTGGTGTTGGAACACAACACCAGAGGTTTAGCAATGATTCTAGAGGAATAGAGTTGTGGAAAAACACCCCTAGGGAAATCCCCATCAGTAGCGGTCAAAGGCACAATGCATGATGACAAGGCCAGTCAGTTTTGAGTGAACAAATTACCGGTTATAAATCACAGGTATTATTTCCAAGTGAACGAATATTGTGAGAAATTAAAGGACCCAAACTCTAGAAGTGTGAGCATGATGATGATGTGGAAACCCATGTAGCTCAGGTGGGAAACATCGAACAGACACACACATGGGAGAGAAGCAAAAATTTAAAAGGGGAAGTTAGACTTCGCTGCTAAGACAAGATGACTTGGTGATTTACACCTGAGGGGTAATAACAAGGATTTACTGATAGCATGACTTGCATGATGAGGGGTGTGCTCTCCAATAATGGAAGTTGCTCAGACATGAATGATTGCATTTGGATGACCCAATTCCTACACCCAAAGTCACTCGAATGCGAGATCCACATATGGCAGCTTCGAATCAATGAGCTGTGGGTTACTAAATAAGACAACATGGATTCAATGTGGACGGGTGGTGAAAAAGTAACATTCGATAATGAGTAAAAACACCCAATATTTTGAATCAGATGGATGACCCATGAATTTAACATGGACACCGCAGACGCTGTAGGTGAGCATCACAAGGATAGGATGATGTTTACATAAATCACGACATGACAACATTAGACGAGAAGGATTCCTAGTGGAGTGTAGGGGAGTCACATTGAATGTTATTCTACAAATTGAGGTTGAAAATTTATTTCAAAATAGTACAACATAGTATGGATGCTATTTTTAGGCCATCATGGTAGCCGATGCATCAAACAAAAGTAGGTGGCCACTAGAAGAAATCATCGTGATTCACACAGGGGGTGACAATGAAGTGTTGAGCAAGGAATCGAATGATTTCAAAGATAAAATTACCCATTATGTACCAGGTTTAGAACACATGACCATATTCAAGAGAGCAAACATCTACATCTAGCATTATTTTCAGCATAGGGATTAACAATGCAAATGGTCGATTTGGGATCCCATAGTTACAAAGTGGTCGTCAACGAAGATAGAGGTGGGTGTGCTAAAAGAAGTCAATAGAGGTTTGGTAGATGCACAAAGTGCACTTGTTGTAGTCATTGTAGTGATAATGTAATTAGATATCATGGTAGGCGACCCATAGTAAGGGTAGGATGTGGCGACATAAATCTCGATGAACGATACATACCGAAAGACATCGAGAATTAAAAGGATGTATGAATTAATGTGTATCAAGGGTTTGGTGATGGGACGACATGATGAATCAGACCCACCATTATACATTGTGTAATAAAGCATCATGTAATTATTTAGGCAACCCATGGCCTTATTCTTTTGCACAGGTGAATAAAATAGGTGTAAGCATGAGCGTTAGTAAAAATTTACATTTCAATAAATGAAAATAAGTAACGACCATTTTAGCCATTATGCTTATGGTTGTTACCAAGGCAAACAAAAGAAGAGAAAGTCAAAGCAAGGCAAAGCAAAGAAAATGAAACGTTAAACAACAAAAATCAATGGTTTTCTGAAACGAAGGGGAAATGAAATGCAAAGGGACTGAATGAAAACATTTAAATATGGCATCAAAATAAAGAAGGGCTAGATCTTCTTGAAGAGGCCAGATGCTCAAGTTTTTGGGAAGGGAGCTAGAATTTTTTTTTTGTAAATCAAAACATCATTTTAATGCAGATTTTAGAAATTTGCAGCCTATTAGCAAGATTGAAGGAGTCTATTTTTGCATGCTTGTTTTGAATGTTTATCTTTTTGTTTTCATGTTTCAGGCTTATAGTGATGTTTAATGCATTTAAGGTTGCATCATAGAATGTTTAAAATATGAAATTCATTTTCACTCCTTAGAAGCTCGCACCTAGGTTATTATGAGTTGTGCAAATACAGATTCAGGCATTTAGGTTGCATGCATGAATGTCTCACATATTTGGTTTTGTAGGAATAGGATGGCATAATACTGACTGTAGTGTTTTTTAATATTTTCAGCTTTTTGGTCCATTTCCAGATTTTATTTTTTTTTATTTTTCTAACTTTTCTTTTTATAGATTTTTTTTTTAAAAATTTTCAGCGATTAAAATAAAAAGTGAAAAAATTAAACTTCAAAAATAAATGCATGGAGCCCTAGAATGAACTACAATATTTAATTTGAAACAACTTTGAAGTGGTTTTGAAGCCATGTCGATTTTATAAAAATTGTTGAAAATTGCTATTTTATGCAAATTTTTATAATTTCGGAATTTTGCATTTTTCACATTTAGAAGGTAATTCTGATTTTTTTTTTTTTTTCAGTTTTACATTATTTGCAAGCATAAATTAACTTCCCTTTATGAAAATTTCAATTTCATCAAAGGGGGGTAAATTTTAATGGCATTCCATAAGCTATCATTTTCGGAGAAATAAATTCGCCTTTCTTTATGAAAATTTTGATTTCATCAAAGAGAGGTAATTTATACATTACATAAAAGAGCTATTATTTTAAAACATTAAATTATTTTCTCTTTATGAAAATTATGATTTCATTAGAGAGGGATAATTTATGATTACATTTTAAGGCATTATTTTAAAGCAATAAATTATTGTCTCTTTATGAAAATTAATTTCATCAAAGAGATATAACTTATTTATTATATCAAAGGCTATTATAGCTACAAATTTGGTCATATAGATTATTCCATTTTGAGGTTTAAAGCAATATAAAAAGAATTCTTTCATCATTTGAAATTCATGTTTAGAGATAAATTTTAATCTTCTATTTCATGTTTAAAGTAGGATTTAATGCAAGATAAAACTTGTTTAAAACCTACTTAATAAAGGAAGATAAATCTACCTAAAACATTCAAGATAAGAGGAATTAAGGCTTACATCATGGTCATATGAGGGCTAATTCATATTTGTTTTTCTTTAAGTATCATGGACAATCATTAGTATATCATGGTAAAATACACCAACACATGCCCCTTGTTAACAATTACTTGCAATCACCAAGGTGTTCCTAGAATTCATTTGATATATCTTCATTGAGATTACTAATACACATGTGCAATGCTTATATAGTGAAACCTTGGAGAATTTGTTTTGATTTCTAACTTTTTTGCAAGAGAGGGTTTTGTGATCAAAATCCTAAGGTGAGTATGGTTTTGCAATTGGGTAAAATTACCACTCAACATTTTGGCACTAGAAGGAGAGCCTGAATTGGTGTTATTTTAATCATGCTAAATTGTTCATTGTTGTTTTGAATGCTTTAACTTATTCATGCAATGAATAATGTGATATTGGTGTAACTTTGAGAATTTTGAATTGCTAAATATTTCAAGTTCATTTGATTATTAGCACTCAACACTTTGGGAGCTAGGAGGGCCTGGATTGATTTATTTTATTGCCATTTAGATGCTAAATTGTTCATTTTACTTGAAAGATTTATTCAAAGACATTGGTCTTGACTAACAAAATTTTGTTTATATACGATCACTTCCATTGATTCCAACATTCTTCAATTGATGATGCTTTAATGGTAACCTTTTTGCAAATTGGAAAATATTCTTTGATGCCATGGTTTAATTGATGCATATAGTTTGGTTGATGCTTGTAGACACCAAAATACAGCCACTTGTAAGTCATCTATACCTTCCTATTAGCCACGTGTCAGTCATCCACCTTCCCACCATTATTTGGCCCAAATCCACACCTTCCCGCAATTATTTGGCCCAATTTCACCTTTTCCCGCCATTATTTGGCCCAATTTCACCTTTCCCACCATTTTTCATTCCCAAATTTATTTAAATTAATATTTATATATATATATTTTAATATTTTAATATATTTTAATATATATATAAAGATACTTTAAGTGATTTAATCTGAGCCGTCCATCCTTCATTTAATCTCATCCGTCCATCCATCTTAATCCGTTTCACAACCTAGATTTATTCTCTACCCTTGGATCCACTTTAATCCTAGCCACACGTTCAAAGTGTCGTTAAAACCCTAAAGTGTGCCCTAAGAGTAGATTATAAATTCAGTCACCTTGATGGCTCAAACCCTGGATCTCTTTTACTATCTCTCTTTTGTTATCTATCACTATCTATCTCTTCTTCAGCTAAACCTACCCATCCATCGCCGTCCCTTTTCGTCGCACCCATCGTCGCATCCGTCGCCAACTTTGTCGCCATCCCTTCTGCAGCATTCTGCAGAATCCCCCATTCTTGTCGCAAGTGCTCGCGGGCGTTTACCCGCAGCCACAGATGCAGATCGGCGTCTGCAACCCCGATCCAGAAGCACGCGGGCGTTCAACGATCGCACCAGGGCACCTTCCGCAACCGATTTGACAGTTACATCACTTCCAGGTGCCACCTGGTCTCACCGCGTTAACAAAAAAAGAGGTATAGATTCTAAAGCAAGTAATCTTTTTATGTATTAATCCGTCGTTAGATTCTGCATTCTATTTATTTCATTTCTAGGGTTTTAGACTATTTTTGAGGGCTCACACAGTGGAGCCCTCTTACTAGTTTCTAACCTTTTTTGTAGTTTTAATGTGTGCAGGATTTTAATGGCGGATTTGATTGGATGATAGCATTTGCTTAAGTCTGGAGTGGTCCGAGCCAAAGGATACAACGAAGCCCACTCATTCCGTTGAGGTTAAGGATACATTCTTCGGAGATGCCACCATATTGTGCCAGCTAGGGTTTCGGAGAACCCTAGCACAAATTGTAATCTTGTATCACGGAAAGGGTTACAGGCCCTGTTGTACTCAAAAGGAGTTTCTAAACTCCATTGATTAATAAAAATCATTTGTTTTGTACAACTGTGTTCTGCATTACTTTTTATCGTGATTTCTTTATCTTTTGTTTGGTGTTGTATCTTTAATATACAAATGGCGATCACGGTGGGACCCCCTAGGGTTTCATGTTTTTAATACTTGCTTTACTGATCTATTCCTATTTTCTATTTTTATTTTGCAGGTTCCAGAAATCACGAAATTCGCTGTTCCAGCGAACTAGGGTTTCTGAGGAGTTTGCAAAAAATGCAGCAGATGCAGAGCGGCATCTGGAAGTCCGATCCGAAACACAGAGGGGCGTTTCAGCCTGCGCAGACTCCCTTGGGCGTTTGAAGGCAGTTTCACAGAGAAAGCGTAGGCTTCCGAGTAAGTGCATTTTTTTTTCTTTGTTAAACTGTACTTTTTACGTTTTTGGTTTTTCTACTGTATTCTGTTTCTTTTTCAGATCATTACTTTAAAATGAACAAAAACTAAGTAATCTGGAAAAGAACAGTTATTTTTAGTTACATTTTTTTTTACATTGCATTATTGGTTGCATAATTTTTTTTTTTTTTTTGCATACCTAGCTGCATATTAGAATAGCTACGAATTATCTGTTTTAGTCATCTAAGTAGGACTATTGATTGGATGTCAATAGTACTCCTGCCATTGGGTGATTCCAGGCAGAGAAGTGGACGAACCTTTCGGTTGCTCCTTTGATATCTGATATCATTGGTAGGTAGGGGGTTTTAAACGGTGTACTCCACTTCTTCAGAGGAAATGACATGTTTTCAGTAGCCTCTTGCTTAGATCATTAGAACTTTTGATTTATAGCTTTGTATGTATACATTAGACAACTAAAACACTTAAAATAAAATTCACTGCATTTCATATTGCATTTAAAATAGTAATATCTGGATTTCATCACCGGGTATTGCTTGAAGTTTAGTGACAAGTGGAATTCATCTCCATCCATTAAACTTCTGCCTTAGACACCATAGGTCACCCCCGAGCAAACTTGTTGGATTTCATCACCGATAAGAATCTCGTTGTCCGTTCCTAGCCATAGTTTTTACCTTTTTTGTGAATAATTCAAGATTAGATCACATGCAAAACTCATAAACCGGACACTTAAAATTTACTACAGATTAAGATCAGAAAATAATTAATTAACCGCAAGGTAAGACATATTGGTTGAAACCTAGGTTGTGACTATTTTTTGATAATTTCTTTAGTGTAAATTTATCATTTAAGTTTTGCATTCTTCTTTTCTGAATTTGTTTAGATTTATTGCTTCATGGTATTAACAAGGAATCAATCTAAAATGTTAAATCTAAATAATCAAATGGGTAATTCACAGAACATCCCCACCACCAACATAGCCACTTATCCTAGTGAATTTTAGGCAGGTTCGCTTGCAAGTCTTTCACGTCCTTCTACCGTCTATCACATGGCCATGCCCATGGAGGAAGACAATTCCTGTCATATTACCCACATTGATATGGCCCAAGTGCAAACTCACTTAAGAAATGGCACTGGCTATGTCCTTGAGCCAATCCAAGATTCCCCTATGCAAGATTCTATTTTTCAGCAGGATATTGCATCAACCATACCCGCTGGTTTCACTCGGGTCTACACTAACCCTTTTTTTGAGGCTAATGTTGTATCTGCTCAGCCGACTTCATCTCCAACATCTTCCCAGATGCTCAATTGTCCTCCTTTGGAGACAAATGTAGTGTCTTCCCGACCACTTTCTCCTCCATTTACCCGGGTGTACACCAATTCTCTCTATGAGGCTGGTGGAACCTCCTCTAGCCATGACCAATTTCAACACTCTTCTTCCCAAACCATTTATGGTTTCACCCTACCTGGGCACGATCTATTGTTTCTTCCCAGGTACCGCCTACTTCAGCCACCTTCATTGCCCCTGCTATGCAGTCTTATGTGACTACCATGGCAGCCTGCCCTCCACCTTCATCCAATCATCCCACCTCCCTTGGGTTAGAGATTAATAAGGTTAGGGAGTACCTCGACAAGTTGCTTCAGCAACAACAACAACAAAATGCTCAACCACCTATCGTAGTAAATCCTACACCTCAACCAATTTCTACCCAGCCAACTTTTCTTAGCTCAGGCCCCACCTGGGTACCCCAATCTTCGGTGGTGTCCATTCCTACCCCACCTTTCTCCCAACCCAGTCTAGTTCATCATTCAAACCAATCACCTTCTTTTCGGTATCATCCATACCAACAACCTGTCCATTCCACACCGCCTAATCCAGGCAATTTCATCCCATCTCATCATTTTTCAACTCCTCCATTGCATCCTCATAATCATCAAACAAGTCAAAATTTTCATGAAGATTATCGACTCCATGTGATACAACAACAGATTGACAACCTTATGCTCAACATGCCTGGCTCATCTAGTCAGAAACCTATGCTAAGGTCGTTGATCAATCAACCAATTCATCCTTTGGTACCTTCACCGCCATATCCGACTGATTTCACATTACCGAAGTTTGACAAATTTTGAGGAACTGAGGATCCTCATGAACATGTGAGCTCATTCATGCATGCCCGCTTTAGAATCCAAAATAATGACGCTCTTATGCTCAGAAATTTTCCTCAGACATTAGGGGGAGATGCTGTACAATGGTACAATCATTTAGCTCACCATAGCATTTATGCTTACGAACAATTGATTAATATGTTTTTAGAACGATTCTCCCTAAATGTACAAAGGAAAGTTTCATTGTTCGACTTATACAAGCTCAAGCAACATGACGATGACTTGGAAACCGTTGGAGGGCTATCATTAATAAACTGCCATTCTCCCTACCAATGGAGGAGTTAACCAAAATGTTCACCCAGAGTTGTCTAAAACCTATCTCTTGGTTACTCCAATTACAACAATACAGGACTTTTGAAGAGGCTTTGGCCCAAGCAAGTATCATAGAAGACATTAAAGTCCAAGAGGGTGTTTTAAAACCCCGTAGAAAAGAATGGCAACAAAAGGGCCAACAACGAAATAATAATTATGGCCAAAACAAACAAACATAGGCTAGTACAGCCTCAAATGTTAACCAAGTTAATCAAGTGGTGGCGAGTCAGCCCGTAATGGCTCAACAACAACAAGTAATGCAAAGTCAACCGCAACCAATTGCTTATCATGCGGTACCCGCCCCTACTCAACCAGCTCCCAATAATGGGCCAACCATGGAAACTCGACCTTGGCAAAATAATCGTCCCAAGCGACAATTCACACCTTTAGATGAACCATATGCGGTCATATTCAATAAGTTATATAGCACAAATCAGTTAACTTTACCTGAGTTCAAACCTTTAGAACCATCTAGAAAGGGAAAGTATTACAAGGAGTACCTATTTTGTCCTTATCATAGGCAAAATGGGCACGATATCAATAATTGTACAGCTTTCAAACATGTGATCCAAGATCTTATTGAGATTGGAGCCATTAAATTGGATAGCCTCTTAGCCCAACAAAATCAAAATCTTGGTGTATTTCAAACACCCCTTCCACATCGGGAGGAAGCTCCAACAACTTCAGGGGGAGTAACTCAGGTAACTCCTCCTAATCAAGTCAACCATGTACAAT
This sequence comes from Wollemia nobilis, assembly GCA_028583015.1. NCBI lineage: Eukaryota > Viridiplantae > Streptophyta > Pinopsida > Araucariales > Araucariaceae > Wollemia > Wollemia nobilis. The sequence continues at coordinate 12,457,215 of JAQPPZ010015032.1, forward strand.
AATACCAAGGTTTTGTGGGTACTATTAACGTAGTAACCCGGGGTCAAAGGGCGAACCAACCAAATCGAGGTCGAACCACGACCACTTGTACAAACTCCCAGTCCACCTCAGGTAACAGTGACCCAATGACGTGATAGTACTTCTCAAAAACCGCTAAATCATTCTACTCAACTCCAACGACCCATCATGTCATTGAGTAGCCGATTAACTACTAGTTTAAAAATGGCTTCTGCCAAGTTATCGATCTATGACCTCATTCAACAATCTCCCCCGCATAGAGAGGCATTAATGGAAATATTAAAGTCAATCGAGCTTCAAACTCAAGATACTAATGCCTTCAACAACTTTGTGGGGAGTATTCAAACATGCATGGAGCCCTCCATCACTTTCTATGATTTTGAAATCAAACCTTTGTCAACAGAAAGTATAGATCCTCCACTGCATATCATGGCCAAGATCGATCACAAGCCATTCAAGAGAGTCTTAATTGACACCGGTTCCTCAATCAATATCATTACAACATCGACGTTGAGTCATCTAGAGTTGTCGCCATCCCTTATCACCAAGTCGACTTTTACTCTTAAAGCATTCAATGATGCTTTATCTTCCACGGTTGGCACGGTTATCTTGCCCATTGAGGTAGGGGCCCGAACTTTGCATACCTTGTTTCACATCTTGGAAGGGACCATGGCATACAATGTATTTCTTGGACGGCCTTGGCTTAGGGAGATGAGATGTGTCCCTTCTATACTGCATCAATGTCTGAAGTATGTATATGAGGGACAGGTTCATTGTGTACCTACTGACATTGAACCCTTCAAACATTGCAACTATGTCTCAAATCCTTATGAGATTGTGTTGCCATCCACTCATCTTTTCTTGACCCCATCTACTTCTTCTATACCATCTTCTTCTAAAGCTCCCATTCCTGAGGAGCTACCCATGATATCGCAACCATCTTCCTCTTCCGCTATTCCATCTCATTCACCACTTTCTTCATCAACTAATCTTCCTTCTTCTTCATCAGTGACCACATGCACATGTGGCCATGACCAATCATCTCTTTCCATGTCATTACCCCATTATTCTACACCTTCTTCAACATCACCTATTATTCCTCCATCTTCCCAACCATCACCAGTTGATGTTTCACAAGTTAGTGAAGCATCAACCCAACCAAATCCTTCCAATTCTTCTATCCCACATTCTTCTATTCCATCATCTAGTCTTTCTCCCTCCCAAGTCAAGGTCCATCTCACTAATGCAGGTATTGGTGAGTATGCCATCCAAGATGTCCACATCACACCGTTCAATGTGCAAACAGTTAAATATTTTGGTCGTCCACATGACCAACATTTATCCATTGGATCGGTTTATAACATGGGTTCTATGCCAAATTCCATTAATTTTGTATATGGGGGAATAGAGTCATCTTCTAGTCCTACCAACATACTAGAACCTAAGCATCCAGTCCCTGCCAATATCAAAATGATGGAGGGTTTTCCCTCTTGCTATTTCCACAGACATAATTGGCAGCAATTTGTCCTAGGTCGATACGAGCAAGGGGTAACTGAACGCATCGATATGCCATATCAGAGACACACTGAGCGTTTTGGTCTGGGCTACCAACCATTTCCATCCCTTTCTTCTTTTGAATGATCTTTTCAAAGCATTAATCTTAATTCAGAAGAAGAAATCCTCCACCCCGACGAATCCGAAGATGAAGCCTATGAAGAATTTGACGTCATGTCAAATGGTGATGAATCTGAAGAAGAGTCGGCGCCCATTGTTCCCCTCATTAAACAAGACGAGTTTTATCTCCAATTGTTCCCTCTCCAAGAGGCCATATTTCGCTTGCTTATTCCATAAGAACGAGGTGAACCACCCCCTCCGCCACATCCATAAGCCATAATCCAAACCTGTATTATATGTATATACTAAAATAGTGGTTTTCACCACTACAAAAAAAAAAAAAAAAAAACTCAAACTACAAAAAAAAAAAAAAAACTGAAAAACTATGTTGTTTTGCATCTCAGGTCCGAGGTCTTCACCGGTTTTCCCTTCCATTCCGCCCATCTCTTCTTCCATAAGTCGACAATGAATTTTGAAGACTTATTCACACCACTCCATAATCCATATGATCCGGATAAGCCAATCCTGATCAACCCAAGCCTGATTGGCATGGATCGGATTTCATCCCCTCCATCTATTTTAGAATTCATCCTTTCTGAGGAATTGTTAAGGGCTTCTGTCAACTACATTCCTCGTTCACCTCCACATTCACCTTCATCTTCTAAGCCAGAGGTCTTCCGAGCGAGACATAGACGAGAGCAAGGCACAGGAGCTTGATGACATTTTAGATGACATAAATCTGATCCCTACTCCCCATCAGCTTGAGGAAGGTTCCCACATGTCTATTGAAGAAAATATCGATGTAGACCTTAGTACAGACCAATATGGCACCCAAATTATGAAATTGGCTAAAAGTCTATCATCAGAGGAACAAGAGCAAATGATTGCTCTACTCAAGCAAAAGAAGGAGATATTTGCATGGTCTTACAAAGACATGCCAGGCCTAGACCCTAATTTAGTTGTCCATAACCTCACCTTACAAAAAGATGCTAAACCTGTCAAACAAAAACTTAGGAAAATGCATCCTACCGTGGCCCTCATAGTTAAATTTGTCGTCCCGATTGATTGATTATCCAAGTTAAATTTGTCGTCCCGATTGATTATCCTGAGTGGGTTTCTAACATGGTACCCGTTCGCAAGCCTAACGGGGGAATACGTGTTTGCACCGATTTTTGAGATCTAAATAAAGCGTGTCCTAAGGATGAATTTCCTCTTCCAAACATTGATACTCTTGTCGATACCTGCGCTGGTCATGAAATGCTTTCGTTCATGGATGGATTTTCAGGATACAACCAGATTTGAATAAACCCCGAAGATCAACACAAAACAACATTTACCACACCTTGGGGAAATTTTTGTTACAGGGTGATGCCCTTTGGCCTTAAGAACGCAGGTGCAACCTATCAACGAGCCATGACTTATATTTTCCATGATTATATGCATAAGATTATCGAAGATTATGTGGATGATTTATTGGCAAAATCTAAAACTCGACAAGAGCATTTTGATGTATTGGAAATTTTTTTTGATAGACTTCTAGAGCATAAAGTAAGGTTGAACCCTAAGAAATGTGTCTTTGGTGTTACCTCAGGCAAACTCCTAGGTTTTATTATCTCTAAACGAGGTATTGAGGTGGACCCAAACAAGGTCAAAGCCATTATGGAAATGTCTCCCCCAACTAATTTGAAGGAGTTGAGTAGTTTACAAGGAAAGATTAATTCAATCTGTCGCTTTATTGCACAACTTTATGATAAATGTAGGCCATTTTTCCACCTACTACAAAAGGGGGTACAATTTTCATGGACAGATGAGTGTCAAAAAGCCTTTGATGACATCAAGCAGTACTTAGCATCTCCGCCAGTCTTAGCTCCGCCTCATCCAGGGGTCCCTTTCAATCTTTATATCTCAGCAACGGACTTTGCCTTAGGGACAATGCTTGCACAAAAGAATGAACAAAATCGTGAGCAAGTTGTCTATTATATTAGTCGAACATTGGTAAGCTATGAAACCCGATATGCTTATGTGGAAAAGTTGTGCTTAGCAGTGGTTTTTGCCACTAAGAAACTTCGTCATTATATGCTTAGCCATACAACATATGTCATAGCTAGAGAAAACCCTCTACGTTATATTATGTCTCGCACTTATAATAACACTCGTACCGCTAAATGGATAATGTTGCTTACCGAATTCGATCTTGAATTCATTAGCCAAAAATCTGTTAAAGGTCAAGTTATAGCCGATCAACTTGCGAAAGCTCCACTACCTAGTGATCATCCTTTGATTATTGAGCTCCCAGATGATTCGGTATTTGCTATCACTGAACAAGAAGAGGACATCATTCCGGAGGAAGATGTTGACATCACGCTATTCTTTGATGGCTCTAAGTGCGCGAAAGGTCAAGGTGCTTGAGTTGTGTTTCATACACCTCAAGGGATTCCCATCCCTTTATCATTCAAACTAGACTTCCAATGCACCAATAATACGACAGAGTATGAAGCCTTAATTTTAGGTCTTCAATCAGCCATAGCTATGAGAATTAAGCATATTCGGATATTTGGGGATTCTCAACTCGTGGTTAAACAAATTACAGGAGAATACCAAGCCAAAGAACCTACCATTAAGCTTTATCATGATGTAGCAATGAAGTTGCTCTCTAAGTTTGATTGGTATGAGATCACTAGTTTGCCTCGTTCGACTAATAGATTCATGGATGCCATGGCCTCTCTTGGATCATTGATTCCAAAGGACTCCCTTGGAGAGGTACAGCCCCTAATCATTTCCACAATCTCTAAGTCTGCAATTGTTCGTGCTGATTCTAAGGATGAAAAAGATGTTTGCTTTATCCATTCGGATCCATATGAGCCTTGGTCTAGTGAGATAGTAGCCTTCCTCAAGTTTGGAACACTCCCATATGATTTGTCTCGAACTGCCCATTGCTGTTTTAAGCAAAAGGCAGCTTGTTTTGTTCTTTTGGGGGATGTGTTGTATAAACGTGGATATGATGGAGTACTCCTCCGCTGTCTAGAAGCAGGTGAAACACATACAACTATTGTTGAAGCCCATGATGGTACTTGTGGTGGTCATTTTAGTGGAATGGCCATTGCGAAGCGTATTTTATATATGGGGTATTATTGGCCCACTATGGAACAAGATTGTTGCAAATATGTTAAACAATGTAAAAAGTGTCAAGAACACGCTAATTTAACCCATATACCATCACAAGCTTTACAGCCCATCCAAAGCCTTTGTCCCTTCTCATAATGGGGTCTCGATTTAATTGGCAAGATTTCACCTGCCTCTTCAGGACAACATACTTTCATCATTACAACCACTGAATACTTCACAAAGTGGGTTGAAGCTATTCCTCTAACCAGTACAACAGGTCCTAGAATTATGGAGTTTATACTTCACCATATCATTTGTTGTTTTGGTATTCCCTCTAAAATCATTTCTGATAACGGCAAGTCTTTTAAGAATAAGGATGTTCGAGCTCTTTGCGAAAAGTATAATATCCAACATAGTTTCTCAACTCCTTACTACCCACAAGCCAATGGACAAGATGAAGCTTCCAATAAGACCATAATTGCTATTCTTAAGAAACTTGTTAAAGAAAATCATAAAGATTGGCATACACAAATCCCCTTGGCATTATGGGCTTACAGAACAAGCATCAGAACTCCCATTGGGGCAACACCATTTTCTTTGGTCTATGGAGCTGAAGCAATCATGCCTCTTGAGCTCGAGATCCCTTCCTTGCGAATTTCTTTGCAGGAATTTATCGATGATGATACTGCTAGACAAACACGTCTTGATCAACTCACACTCATAGATGAAAAATGAATCAATGCTTTAGAGCATTTGCGAGTTTATCAAGACCGATTGAAACGTGCTTACAATGCCAAAGTTCATCTAAGAGAATTTCAAGTAGGAGATCTTGTCCTTAAAGAGAATCAACAAAACACCAATGCATTGCCGCATCTTCGAGATAAATTCGTGGCTAATTGGTTAGGTCCATATATGGTCACTGAAAGAGTGGGTAATGGAACTTATAGACTTGCCAGTTTAGAGGGAGAGGAAGAACCCGAACCACTTAATGTTATACACTTGAGGGCATTCTACGCATAGTTTGAATTTTATATGTACATATATATATGGCTTGTACAAAAAAAAAAAAAAAAAAAAAAAAAAACAAATAAAATAAAAAGAATTTGCATTTCATTGTTAGTTGCATACATCTCATTCAAAAACATTGCATTTCATGTGCATACATCTCATTGAAAACCATAACATTTCATTTTCAGCCATAGTTGCATATCATGTTAGAGACCATTCTATCTTTTGGATATAAAATTTGGTCAAGCAAAAGTCATGTTGCCTTAATCAGGGGCACCTTCATAAAATCCATCAAACTGAATTGTCATTCATACACCCATTTTCCATTTGCACATATTTACATTGCCAAAATGTTTTCAGTCACTCAGCCATTCCTAGTGTTTTAAGCAAACTTTGAAATGCATGTCAAAGTTCTCTAGGGCCATATCACAAATTACACTAAATAAAATCTTGAGTATTGGGAAATGATTTCAAAAGCGGTCTTGAACCTATCACATTTTCACATCTTAAAAACATCTTGTGTCAAAGAGAGATAACACCATCCTTGGGTTGTGCCTTGAAGTGAAAAGGGTAATCCTCGTTTGTCCTATCATGCAAACATAGTCCATAAAAAAGTGGTTCTTACCACTATCACAAGCAATCACAAAATATAAATATAAACAGAGTAGTAAGGATAGGGTAAAATTCTCATCATAGTTCGGTTGAGAATCCGATTCCCCAAAGCTCTAAGGAAATGAACATTTTTCACACACCACCGATCCCAAATAAGTTGTAAGGATCGTACTACTTGTCCAGTCAGACGGATAGGTAGTCATCCCCAAGGCTTACAAAGGTCAAAAAAAACATGGACTATGGAGTTAACCTTCACCGGGGCTATAGACGCTTGACTGGCAGTGGAGTATACTCATTGCGTGGCGACATGTCTCTCCTCAAAAAGAGACCTCTGAATGCTCATACGGACAAACTAGCTTTGGGGTCTTCTCCATAACGGGGTTACCTAATTTATGCAAGATGAGGTTAATGAACACACTTGCACACACATAGGTTTTTAATTGCCTAGAGTCACTACCATGCTTCTGATTTGGTTAATGAACTCGCATGCACACACATTTGGTCCTAGTTGAATTAGGCAGTATTAGTAAGTTTGTTTGATACCACTAGCATGTTTGAGTCTTTGTAAAATAGTATTCCTCCATATCTTCTTCCATATCGTCCTCCATATATTCTTCCATATTCATGTCATTCCATACGTCATCCATTCACAAGCCACCAAGTTCGGTGCCCCTGATTAAACAATTATGATAACAGTTGGCTAAATCTAACTATCTAAAAATATGAGTGCTTCTTAGTGCATATTTCATTTACTTAGTCTTGCATTAATCATCCATAGATTTGTATGTTATATACTTAGTCTCACATTAATCATCTATAAGTTTGCATTCCATTCCATCACATATGCATCAAAAACATTAAAACATATCAAAACATGCATCACAAAAACATAGGCATTCACACAAAAGAGAGTAAAACACCAAATAAATAAAAGCCATGTATATATATATATATATATATATGTATAAAGGACAAACTGTACGAGGAATGCCAAAAGGCTACAATATACAATAGAGCACCAAGGCTCATAAAGAGTGCATCTAAGCACTAATCTAACCATCAAAAGAGGACCCCTGAGACCTAGTAGGAGCCCTAGACCTAGTGGTGTGTCTAGACTCACTACGCCTAGAGAAAAAAGAGGATGGAGGATCAGGCAACACAATGTGATGCCTAAATAATGTGTCCTCCAGAGCCTCAATGTAACGAGTCCTCGACCTAAACCTAGCTATGTCTATCCCGTGTCGTCGCTCCCACTCTAGCTCTGCCTGGAGTCTCGTCACCCTGTCATCCTGGGGCACCCTGGTCACTCTATCAAAGTCCGCCTACAGCTGGGCCATCCTCTCCTCCTGAGCAGCTAACCGGGCATCCCAATCTGCTACCTGCTGCTCCAGTAGAGCTATCCTCTTGTCCCGGGCAGCTAACATAGCATCGCGCTCTGCTATCTGCTGCTGCAACTGCATCAAATCATTCTCATGCCTACTAGGGGGTATCTCTCTAGCCTCTCCTGCAGCCTCTCCTAGGCCCTCTCTGCCATCCTCCCCGTCATCTTCGCTACTCGAAGCCTACCGTGCCATCTTACCATTTTGCCTTCGACTGTAAGATCGAAGGCGGGGACCCTCCCTACGCTTGGGAACCTCCGCGGTTCCCTCGCCCTCTCCAGCCCTAGCCTCGGGCTCTCTGGGTCCACCAGCCACCAATGGTGGCTCCAACCTCAGCTCTACGGCCATCCATGCTGCATACTCAGCTGTCACCCCGATGTCATCCACGTCGAGGATCTCCATGTCCTCATCGTCCTCTGTCGCCTCCATCCATGGCTCGGCACAAGGCAAATCACCCTCTGATCTATGCCTTCGGTAGCGCACTGGCTCACCGGGGACATCCTGCCTCAATCCGACCTGGCGGAGTACTCGAGACATCTATATGTACTCTGCCTCACTATGGCCTCGCCCCACTACCCATATGGCCTGTCGCACCCGTCTCAGGTGCTCTCCATCCCCAATCCACCTTGCCTCCCACCAGGGCCTCCAAATGACTTGGGCATCTATCAAGTCTACCCATAATCTCCTATACCATTGCCTCGATCTCACGAGGCGGCTAGGCTGTATCTCCTCTGCCACTGGCCATCTCCTACCATAAGCCTGGCTCATGTCCTAGTGAGCCGATGGCAACCCCTCCGATTGAGCCAATCTGAAGTGCTCCCAGCCCCAGCACTTTAGAACCACACTGCAACCTAGGCCCTTCCGGCCCCGTCTTCAAACCTCATACAACTCCCAGTACACCTGCGCCAATAAAGCAGGCGCCCAGGCATACACTACCCTATTAGTGAGCATCTCGCTCACTACACCCATTAGGTTCCATGGGAACCTACACCTGGTGCTATTCGGGGCCACAATGTTGGCCAACATGAACATCATCAGAGCCTCCACCGCTACCAACTCCTTGGCCGTATACATGGCCAAGTATGGGATCCCCCCGCTCTCCATCCGGATCTCCCTCCAGTCATCCCCAAAAAACTTGGCCATCTCCGTGGCTCTATCTCGTCCAACCTCCACCCGTGCCCCCTCCACGGGCACCTTGAGGATACGGTATACATCCTCAAGCGTCACCGTCATCTCTCTAGTCGGGAGCTAGAACGTCCCCCGATCTGGATCCCACCTCTCGGCCAAAGCCGAGAGGTACCCCTCATCCGCCCGAACTACCTCCAACCGGGCTGCCTCCACTAGCCCCACTGCCTCCAATATCTTCCAGTATGCCTGGGACAATGACCTCCTCATCCCCGGAATGATAGGGGAGAACCGGTGTCGTGCCTCTAACACCCTAAGCTGCAAAACAACAAAACAAAAATTTGTTACAAATTTTTCCCCAAAAAAAAAAAAAAAAAAATTGCAAAAAAAAAAACGAAAAAGAAAAAAAAACACATAATAAGTACTTTCTTAAATGAAAAAATACCTCAGCTGGCTGCACTGGCGCGTCCGCTCCTATCTCCGCCATAGCTCCCACACAAACCTTTCACTCCACTCCCTCAGACGCACTTCTCTCAAGCTCGAACGCACAAATGAGCGAAATTATCGCTGAAACTGTTTAAATAGCTGGTTTTGGCGCCCTGAAACGCAGTGGGGCGTTTCATGGTGCATTTAGACGTAGTCCTGCATTTGCAGAGCGCCTAAACATCGGCGGGTGTCTCTGCCAACCACAAATGCAGACCGACATTTGGTGCAGTATTGAATAAAGGAACAAAACTTGCAAAATTGAAGCTTACCTCCTTCAAATTTCATCAAATTCAATTCATCCATTCTTCTTATCATAATAAAACATTTTGTGAAGGTTACAACAGTTTTGGACACAAATTTTGTCATTTCGCTCAAAAAGCGCATCATTCATCATTGTTTTACAAATTGGGTTAAAAATATTCAAAACCTTCACAAAATTAACCACATTCATCATTTTTTCTGATCTATCGTCAATTTCATTCATTCTTCTTTCATCATGCATATTTTTGCCAAATCAAATTAAAGTAAACCTCGTATCTAGTGGTATATTCTATCACCTTGGCGATTGCAGCGATTTGAATCCATGCAATTCGATAAGAGGATTAAACCACCATAAGGACACCTACCATTTATCATAATCAACTATTTCACTGTTTGAAAATTGGAAATCAATTTTGGATATTCTAATTTTCAAGTGACCTCATACCAAGATTAATTTGCTCAACAGTTGTCATTGATGGCCTAGTTCATGGGGCCTTAAACATGGACAATATTTAATATCATCATTATTTTGAGTCTTGCTAGAGATTGAGGCTACCTAGGTTGATTGGTTTCGACTCGAGGAATTATCCATACAGTCACTAGGAGCATCTCTCGAGTTCGGACTCTTTTCATGCATCTTTCATCTCTGCATATCAATGGCGCAAACAAGGAAATTTCATTAACAGTATGGACTCACACACAGGATTTGGGGCATCCGTTATCAATTTCTAATTTTCCTATAGTGGAATTCATCTTACATGATCATGGAACTTACAATTTGGCAAAAATCCCTTTATAACCGTTGGGGCAGAAAATGGTCCATCTTTCACATCACTCATATCATCTTCAATCATATTCTTTTCTGGTTTGTACACCAACCCCTTTCCTGTTGGGACATAAATAGATGGTTCATACACCAACCCTTTTTTTCATCGTTGGGGCAAAAATGGTTCATTTTCTTCCAAATTTCTTCCAATTGGCTTGTGAGAACCATTCTCGCTCGCCAATTGAGGGGGTAAGCTGATAAAATTTTAAATATTCTTTTATTCTTTGGTCTTCAAAGTTGTGCTTTAGTCTTGAGAGAGAGTTGCGTCCGATCCAGACTTTTCGAGTGTCTTAAGTTTTTGTGCTGCATTGTGTCTTCACACAAAGCAGCTCAAAAAGGGGCATCTGTAGACACCAAAATCTAGCCACTTGTAAGTCATCTATACCTTCCTGTTAGCCACGTGTCAGTCATCCACCTTCCCGCAATTATTTGGCCCAAATCCACACCTTCCCGCCATTATTTGGCCCAATTTCACCTTTTCCCACCATTATTTGGCCCAATTTCACCTTTCCCGCCATTTTTCATTCCCAAATTTATTTAAATTAATATTTATATATATATTTTAATATATTTTAATATATATATAAAGATACTTTAAGTGATTTAATCTGAGCCATCCATCCTTTATTTAATCTCATCCGTCCATCCATATTAATCCGTTTCACAACCTAGATTTATTCTCTACCCTTGGATCCACTTTAATCCTAGCCACACGTTCAAAGTGTCGTTAAAACCCTAAAGTGTGCCCTAAGAGTAGATTATAAATTGAGTCACCTTGATGGCTCAAACCCTGGATCTCTTTTACTATCTCTCTTTTGTTATCTATCGCTATCTATCTCTTCTTCAGCTAAACCTACCCATCCATCGCCGTCCCTTTTCGTCACATCCATCGCCGCATCCGTCGCCAACTTCGCCGCCATCCCTTCTGTAGCATTCTGCAGAATCCCCCATTCTTGTTGCAAGTGCCTGTGGGCATTTAATCGCAGCCACAGACGCATATCGGCGTCTGCAACCCTGATCCAAAAGCATGCGGGTGTTCAGCGATCGCACTAGGGCGCCTTCCGCAGCCGATTTGACAGTTACATCACTTCCAGATGCCGCCTGGTCTCGCCGCGTTAACAGAAAAAGAGGTATAGATTCTAAAGCAAGTAATATTTTTATGTATTAATCCGCCGTTTTAGTTCTCGCATTCTATTTATTTCATTTCTAGGGTTTTAGACTATTTTTGAGGGCTCACACGGTGGAGCCCTCTTACTAGTTTCTAACCTTTTTTGTAGTTTTAATGTGTGCAGGATTTTAATGGTAGATTTGATTGGATGATAGCAGCTGCTTAAGCTGGAGTGGTCCGAGCCAAAGGATACAATGAAGCCCACTCATTCTGTTGAGGTTAAGGATACATTCTTCGGAGATGCCACCATATTGTGCTAGCTAGGGTTTCGGAGAACCCTAGCACAAATTGTAATCTTGTATCACGGAAAGGGTTACAGGCCCTGTTGTACTCAAAAGGAGTTTCTAAACTCCATTGATTAATAAAAATCGTTTGTTTCGTACAACTGTGTTCTGCATTACTTTTTATCATGATTTCTTTATCTTTTGTTTGGCATTGTATCTTTAATCTACATGCTAACCATATTTTGGCAATAGTTCTTATTGTGAGGTGTTGCTAACAATAATTTTTTATTGTCATTGTTAATCACATAACAACTTAATAAAATGGCTACAAATGCTAGAAAGTGGTATGGCATGCATGGTAATCCTTTGAACATAGTAGATATGCTCATGAATTACCCAAGAACATAAAGAAACTTTTGCCCAATTTTGAACACAATGGCATGATATTAGTCAAGGAGCACATTCAGTCCTATGTGGATATCCTAGTTAGACAAAATTTCGAACATGAGGATGTGGCTTGTAGATTGTTTCCTTGGAGTCTAGATGATAAGTCATATGATTGGTACATCAATCTACCTGCGAGCTCTATTACGTATTGGGCCCAATTAAAAACTACTTTTATCAATCAGTTTAGGTTGCCCATAGATCCTACCACAATTTATTATCAATTTGCTTCTTCCAAGAGGGAACCTAATGAGCCATTGAGAACATTCAACGTGATATTTTGAAAGCTCTATGTGATATTTATTTCTCCCTTTACTATTGCAAAAAGTGCTGCTCTCTAGATATACTTTGGGGTATTGGATCCCTTACTTGCCATGTTCACTAGGACAAATTATTTGGTCACTATCCTTTCCTCGGCCTATATGGAAGCTATGAATATAGATAAAAAATTAAGGTCGCAAGGTGTAGGGATGGAGTAATTAAATATGGTAGGACAACTAGGGGCTTAAAATCAAACCCCAATGATAAATCAAGCATGGGCACAATAGAATAATATATTAAATGCATTGCCCTACAATCAATTTTATCCTACCATGACCACTTATCCTCCCACATGCACTTACATGAATACATTTATCCACTCAACCACTCCATCACGGTTAGAGAACCATTTGGTCACTCATGGAGCCATAACAACAAGAGCTCAAATTTTATCTACTACTTCTACCACCCAACCCAAGGAGCTTGAGTTGAAAATAAAAGATCGAAAGAAGTTGATTAAGAAGTTAAGTAGAGTTATGGTTCCTATATCGTTCCAAATTTTCTGCACCCTTACCTTCAGGCTAAAGGATCCGTGCCCGATAGTGGGATGCGGGAAGGATGGGACAATACCTCAGACTAAGAGGCCCTTTGAAGGTCCCGTCTCTCAGGGGAGGTGTATTAAGGTGATTTTTTGACGGATGGTGGGGTTCACCAGAAAACGTTTAGTGGCAGTCTCCACGCCTAGGTTGGGAATGTGTTTTAATGTGTTCAGTTTTAGCTTTAAATAATCAAATCCTAGGTTTGGCCAAATGAATTTAAGCTGTTCTATATGAAATGCAAATTTAAATGAATACAAAAAATAGATTTGAATAGAAAATAGAGAGAATAAGCTAGAATAAAGAGCCATACCTGATCCGGATGTCTGATGGAGGTTTTGATTCTTAAAGTAGTCAGGATCGCCTCTGATCTGACAGGATCATCTGTGATCAGACAGGATCGTCTGAGATCTGATGAATTCGTCAGACGAATTCGTCAGAGACCTGCAATCAGAGAAATAGATGCAAAATACAAAAAATGCAGCTATGCCAACAGAGGGCAATAATGTAGAATGACAATAATAATATTAAAATGATAATAATAAACAAAAACATGAGTGCATTATAATGATTTAATGACAATTTATGATTTTATTATGCATTAAGACTATATGGGTGAACTCCGGGATACAAAATAATAATAAGTTTAACTAATGCAAAGCAAAACAGTAAATAATGGAGAAATAATGCAAACTCAGGGCACTGATTGCCCCCAATGTTGACTACAGTCAAAATCATATCAGATTGGTATGAAATCATCTCGAATTGGACAGGATCGTCTGCGACGATCTGAGCTTGCTCCGTCTAAAGAATAACAAAGTTCCTACAAGAAAATTTGAAAAGGAACAAAGACAAACAATAGTCTAGGATATTCTAATGCATGTAAAACTCGAAGTGCAGAAAAATTTAGCTAGGGGAATGTCAAGGGGAGGGCCTAAGATTAAATAGGCATAGGAAAGAGGTTGGGAGGTTGGAGATCATCCCAATTTGGGAGATCTCCAATGGGGGAGGTCTCTAACTGCATAGACACACTTTTGCCCAGGTTAGAGACGTCGTTGAAATAAAAGCTAATTATGAAAAATCAATTTTGGGACAAAATCGTTTGGACGTCCTAGTCTAGACGAAATCATATGATCTGAGGCAATATCATCTGATCGGCGAAGATATCGTCCAACGGTCACAACATATCCTAAAAATGGTACAAAAAATGAGGAAAGCGATTAAAAGGCGGTTCGGGGTTGAAAATTTGAATTTGAATTATTACCAAGATAATTTTAATTATTGCTAAGGTTTACTGCGCCAATTTTAGGGTGCTACATTTTGCCCCCTCTTTAGCGACTTTTCCAAAGAAAATGCGTTAAATATGAGTTCTTCTCAATCTATGAGAAAACAAAAATTATTCCCATTTTAGGCTACGATTCTAGGTCGAATCGTACGACAGCTTACTATGGTGCCCCCTCCGTGTGTTTCCCAAATCGAACATTTGAGGTAAAAACATGGAAAAGAAAAAGTTTAAAATGGTTTTAGTTGTTTTTGAATAAAATTAAGAAAAATAGGGTAAAACCCTAATTCATTGTTACTGTTCATTTTTACTGATTTCTAGAGCTCTGCAGACAAGATGGTCGAGACAGCACACAGATCGACAGAGGTCCGACGCGGGCTACGAGTAAGGGTCTAAAATTAGTTTAGAATGCTTTAATTTAGAATTTTATGCTTTTTAGATCAATTTTGATAGATTTTTGAGCATCACGGCCATTTTTGGGCCGTTGACATCATCAGGACAAAATCGTCTCGATATCGCCGATTTCGTCCAGGGGCGAAATCGGCGATATGGGGATGATTTCGTCCAATAAGGGACGATTCCCTCATGCGAAATCAAAAATGAATTTGCTCAAATTTGGGACGATATCATCCAATAGTGGACGATATCATCATTTATATGAAAGTGAACTTATGTTACTTGCATTTTTTAATTAATGATTGTATTAATGATTTTTATTGTTTTGTTGTTTATGTTGTAGAGAGGATTATTAAAGAGCCGAGAATGGAAATACGATGGACTGAAGGATGACTTGGCCGCTTTGTCTCAGGCATAGCAAGATCAGTTGGCGCAAGTCGGCTTGCAGCACGTGGCAGATATGCCACATGTGTCTACAGATATGGGGCTATTGACAGCCCTAGCAGAGAGGTGGTATTCGGGTTCTTGTTTCTGGTTACCGATAGGGGAGATGACTACCACATTGGAGGATGTATGGAGGATTTTGAGGATCCCCATACAAGTACGACTAATCACTCCCACGACCAATCAAGGCCACGCGATGATGCGACTGTGCGGATATCCAAGCTTTGCCCTAGAGAAGTGCAGAGTGAACATCGAGTCGCTATGCCAGATGCCTGGGGCATCTAGACTGACACATGTTTTGACTAGGGTGGTAGGTGGTCTACTGCTATGCCATCAGAGTGGATGCAGAGTACCATGGCTACTGTCAAATGTGGTCTACAACATGAGAGACCACAGGTACAAGTTTGCTTGGGGGAGCTTTGTACTATGTCGATTGTATAGGATCCTGCATGGGGTTTGAAGAACACAAGCTTATACTGAGAGGGGGGGGTGAACAGTATAAGACCACTTTTAACTTTATCTATCAATACAACTTTCAAACCATTAACATGCAGAATAAGATAGCAATAATAACAACAGTAAAACAATGCACAAAATGCAATCCACAAAGAGACACAACAATTTACGTGGTTCACCCAAGGTGGGCTACTCCACGGATAAAACTTTTCTTCTAAAAGTTGTATCAAAGTCCTCTCGGGAATCCTTCCCGATTACAATGTTTATGAGCCTCAGCTCAAAGGAGACACCTTCCCCTAATTCTCGCTTTGCCGGTGATCCTCTAGAAGACCTCTATCTCCTTTGCCCTTAGCAAGTGGAACTCTATCCATAGAAGACACTCGTCTTCCCCGCTCCGGTCGGAGATCTCTCGTCCTCAACTCCGTCACTGCAAAGCTGGTCCTCTTATCTGCACCAAACACAGTCCTTCGGTCTGGCACAATTGTCCTCTTCCTCTGTTCTTTTTTGCACTTGGTTGAAAACAACTTTTCACTGTCTGCGCAACTACAACAGCATAGTCTTCTCAAATTACAACAGCACTATCTTCTCAACTTCTTTGCAAACACAGTAGTGCAATCTTCGCAAAATGTAGCAGCACTATCTTCTCAACTTAGCTTCTGCTCCGTTGCACATCCACCGCAGCGCAGTCTTCGCACACTTTGCTTTCTTTACACAGTCTGTGTAAATACTGCAACACTCGATCGCACAGCAACTTATGCGCCTATGTGCAGCCACAATAGCACCCTCTTCGCACAGTCTGCTTCTCCTCGATCGAACTTCTTCCTACACTCTGCTTCTGTGAAAGTCACACTTCGAATGCACACTTCGATCGATTCGATACGACTGCTCTTTGCGCACAACAGACTTCACTTGCGCAAACTCGCACACACATTCGACACATGAAACTCAAAAATAGTCCTCCTTTTATAGCAATAATTCATGATTAAATTCTTGATCTTAGTCGGCTGTAAATCCTTAAAACAATCGTCGACTGCACAACCTTACACTTCGTCGACAAAGGTTAACTCCGTCGGCTTCAACCGCCTCTGTTGTTCTATAGCTTTCCTAGCGCGAAACTCAAACATGTCACGATATCGCTACGCCTTTGTCTGTCGTACACCTTGTAATACTTGCTGTCGCGAAATCGTGACACTACTGCCTGTTGTGCGCCTTCTTTGGTTTGTTGTCACGAAATCGCTACGCCTTCTGACTTTGCTGATGTCATCATGATTCTTGTCGTGAAATCATGACGCTTTAGTCTGCAAGGCCTTACTCTCTGCTCTTGTCACGAAATCGTGACACATCTGCTTTTGCTGATGTCATCAGCAACTCTGTCACGAAATCGTGACGCTTTAGACTCCAAAGCCTTCTTCTCAGCTTCTGTCATGAAATCGTGACACCTTTGCCTCTTGTTGACGTCATCTGCAACTTTGTCACGAAATCGCGACACTTCTTGCTTCTTCAACCTTTTCTCGGTTTGCACTAGCAAAAATGGAACATGTCATGAAATCGCGACGCTTTCGCTGCCTTAAGCTCTTTTCTGCCAACTGCTCGTGAAACTGGAACATGTCACGAAATCGTGATGCTTTTGCTGCCTTAAGCACTTTTCTGCCAACTGCTCGCAAAATCGGAACATGTCACGAAATCGCGACGCTTTCGCTGCCTTAAGCTCTTTTCTGCCAACTGCTCGTGAAACTGGAACATGTCATGAAATCGCGACGCTTTCACTGCCTTAAGCACTTTTCTGCCAACTTCTTGCAAAACTAGAACATGTCACGAAATCGTGACGCTTTCTACATCCGTACAACTTCATTGAAACTTGTCGTGAAATCATGACACTTTTGCCTGCTTTGCCTCTGCCTTCCAGCATGTCGCGAAATCGTGACAGATTTGCCCAAACTTTCTCTCTCTTGAAACATGTCGCGAAATCATGACAGTTTTGCTAGCTTTGCCTCTGCCTTCCAGCATGTCGCGAAATCGTGATAGTTTTTCCAATGCTTTCTCTCTCCTAAAACATGTCACGAAATCGTGATAGTTTTTCCAGCTTTGCCTTTGCCTTCCAGCATGTCACGAAATCATGACAATTTTGCCAGTGCTTTCTCTCTCCTAAAACATGTCACGAAATCGTGACAGTTTTGCCAGCCGCCTGCATACTTCTTCTTACTTGTCTTTTTCTTGATCTTTTTGCAACTGGGCTACTCTGATTTTCTTGGAGACTTACTGACCATCTGAAACCTTCATCAAAACACATACTTAGACAACAAATCAAATTGCTTCAAGAACTCCTTGACATCAAAGACAACAACTACCAAGAGCTCCTTTGACATCAATGACAACAACTATACTTGAGCAAAGGCAATGTACTCAAGGTACCCAAAATTGCCAACAATCTCCCCCTTTGTCATTGATGGCAACCCTTAACTAAAAACATATCTCAAGAGCCAAAACTGAACCAACTGATCCATCAACTGAGAATTCTGCAATTGAAGTTTTTGCTCCCCTGACTTGAAGCTCTTCTCTACACTTGAAGCACTTCCCCTTACACATATCTCTCCCCCTTACTCAAATTTCTCCCCCTTTGTCATCAATGGCAAAGGGTCACCTTTGGGGTTTGGGACTAAGAATGAGTCTCTTAGCTTAATCCCTCCCCCACCTTCTATTAAGGTGATTTAAAACAGGGTTGGGAGTGAAACTCCCATTAGACACTCATCATCATTAATGTCTACTATTTCTTTGTCGGGCCTTCTCTTGAATTCTTTTTCCACATTGTTGTTCTTGTTACTCTTTTGATCCTCGGACCTGTTCATACTGTTCCTGTTCCTTTCATCATTCCTATTTTTCTTCATACCTTGATCCTTGAACCTATTCATATCACTTTTCTTGTTTCTGTTGTTCTTATCCATGCTTTGATCCTTGGACTTGTTCATACTGCTATTTCTGTTCCTGTATCTCGGAAGATCAGCTCTACACTGTCTAGCTAGGTGACCTTCATTGTTGCACTTATAGCAAGTAACAATATTATTTCTTTCAGGCATGGCTGTTCTTTGAATCCGCCTGTTCTGATTAACCCAGTTCCTGTTATTTGCCTTGCAAAAAATTGCCTTGTGCCCGAATTGTTGACAAGAGTAGCAATACCCTTGAAAGAAATTACGTCTCCTAAAACTGTCATTTACTTTCTTCACTTGAGTCATGCAATGTACAACCATGTGACCAAATCTGTGACACGCAAAACATGTGCCATGAAATTTTCTTTTATTCGACTTCTTGGGTCCCGAAATCTCAGTCAAAAATCTATTTTCTATTTCTGCGCATTCATTACTCACGGACTTATGGTCTGAAGTACTTTCTTCATCAGAGCTTTCTTCCTTTTGAAATCTCTTGCTGGATTCCCCAACCTGTTTCTTGTGCGGCTCAACAAAATCGAGACCTGTTTTATCTGTTGGATTTCTTTGACTTTTGATGAGAGACTTAACTTTCTTGGAGCTATCCTAAAATCTGTAGAGCTTATCCTTGTAATATTTATTTTCTTCTTTCAGAGAAGCCATTTCCTGTTCTAACTCACTATACTCCAAAATTTTAGAATCCAACTCATTCCTGAGTTCTTGTGACTTAGCCATAGAGACTTCAAGATTTTCTATAAGTTCATCTCTCTCCATACAACATTCATCTAATTTAATCTTGAGTCTATCATTCTTCTTTCTTTCCTTTTTCAAAACACTAAGAGCATTATTGAGTTCACATTCAAGATCCTCTATTTGATGGCACTTTGAATTATCACGGCCTTTTTCAGATTTCTTATCACTAGAGGTGCTACCTTTTTCAAAAACCATACATGCATCTTCATTGTAGTTTTCTGAAGCATCCTCATACATACTAGCAGACAAATCATTATTTTTGCAATCATCCTCAAGGTGCCCAAAATTTCCACATCTAAAACATTTCATGATAATGAATTTATGTTTCGGTTCTTCCTCTTTTTCTGAAATGAACAACATCTCATTTTCATCATCACTAGAAGAACTTTCACTATCACTGCTAGAACACTTACTTGCTTTGTCTAAGTAGAAGCTCTTCTTATTCTTGTGAGAATGCCTCTTTCCCTGATTGTTGTACTCATATTTGCTTTTCTTGTGATTGTTGTACTCATCTTTGCTCTTTTTGTAATACCTGTACTTTTCAGAATCCTTGCTCTTAACATCCTGTATATCTTCATCACTTTCATTTTTGGAAATAGTACAGTCAAGTAGCATAATGACCAAATTTCCCACAATTGAAACATCTTATATTTTTCTTGCTTTTGTGCTTTCTGGAAAACTTGCCTTTCTTGCTGTAATATGCCTCTTCCTCACTAGAAGACTCATCACTTTCTTGAATCTGTTTGCCCTTTGATTTCTTGGTAGCTTTGAAAGCTGCCTCTTTCTTTACATCAACTTTCACTTGAGTTCTCAACTCAAATGCTGCAAGAATACTATGGAGCTCATCCTTTTTCAATTTATCTAAATCTTTGGCTTCCTCAATAGCAGAAATATTTTCACTAAATCT